>CM022300.1:279877034-281120310 GCA_011799875.1 Thinopyrum elongatum
AGCTAATGGTAAAACCTCCCTGCCATCAGAGAGCCTGGGCGAGTCTCCAAGGTGTCCCCGTAAGTCAAGCTTCAAGACCGCACCGGCAGTCCTGCGGGTCCTACGAAGTCTACCACCCCGCCAAGGACTTTCACCCTCCACCCTCGCAGCGACGCAAGTCATCACGATGTGTTCTGTGTCAACCCCAAAGTGACTAAGTGGCTGGCCTTTTGCCACCATGGCGCCATTTCCTACAGGGATCGCCTCCAAGTGACCCCGTCCAGCGATTGTGTTGGTGCATGCAGATGGAAAGAGCTGTCCAAATAGCCCGGCAAGGCTGCGGGCCAGGCCTGATGACGCATAAGCGGCGCATTTAATGCGTTCTGCTTTTCTCAGAGTAGAATATGATAGCACTGGTTTGCCTGATCTAATCAGTAACACAATACTGATTTGCCACTTGTGGACCCCTGATAATAAAAGGAGCCCCCATGGCAACCATAAAACGTATTTCGACCCTTGTACACTCGTCACGCGTGTAGCTGCTCTCGCGGGCGTGCGAGGATCAACCCTATCGTCAGCTGCATGTGTTCCACCATCAATCCACCAAAGATCCGGAGAGGGTTTTGACGTCTCTAGTTTGTTTTATTTCTCAATCGTTCCGGCCCACCTAGTGTAAATGCCCGTGGGTGCATCTCTGCCAGCTGCGCTGCGCTCCTCCCTCTTTGTAACATGCTCAGTCCCTGCCCGAACCAAAAGGGGCTCGTTGGCCCCATAGGTGGGTCGTTTCCACGACACTTTGGGCGCACCAGGTATGGGGAAGCACTTTGTGCAACCCGAGAAGTGGTACGTAGCGCGTCATCTTCACCGACAAATCTTCTTCATCAATGGCTCCATCGTCCACTGGCGCCAAGAAGAAGCCCGGAGCCGCGGCTCTCCATCCACCTACGAAGGCCCCGCCGCACGCGACACCGATGCAGCGGGGGCTACGGGGGCTCCTGGGGGTGTGGACGGCGGCGGGGGACATTGTCTGCGCAAGCGCGTAGCGTTACCATCCTCCCTGCGGCCCGAAGCAGGAGCAGGAGGCAACCGGAGAAGGACAGCACAACAACCCCAGATCCCAGCGGCCATTCCCCACGAGGTATGTGGAGGAGAGATATTCCATCTGTACCTTCCGTAACGGCCGAGGGGCACAGCCGCAATGGGGCCTGGTACTCGCTCTGGGGGGAATCACAACTCCCCGATCGCTTCCCGCCGCGAGTGCGGCGCAGATCATGCGCCACCCCTGGAACGAGCCCCAACCAGCCGCTACCTAAACGGAGCCGCTGGCCTCATAAGCGCCGTCCACCTCGTCACCAACGCCATCCTGGCGGCTGGTACGGCGACGAGAGCCGGCGCGACCGCTACCGGCACTCGTCAGGACCGGTGTGACGTTATGGTCTTCATCGACATCCATGCCAGCCCGACTCGAGGCCATGAGCCGGGCCACTGCTTCGTTTTGAAATTTCCGCGGCAGCCAATCGATGGATGAGTGAGAGCCACCATTCAGAGTCTGATTGGCTTCGCCGAGGCGGGAGGATCGCAGCAGGGTAGCCCGCCACGGCCCTCCCAGGCAGCGACAACGGCCACGCCACTGGCCGTGCGGATGGGGCCATCCTACGATGCAGTCCCCTCCACGGCAGCCGGCGCGGGAGCCGCATAAACCAAGACCCGACGACATTCTCGATGGCTTCGTCCGACCCTCGAGCACGTCAAGGCTAACGGCGAGTCCTGGAGGACAGGCATAGGGAAGGCGCGCGTGTCACCACCGAGCGACGCCGCAGCCGCCCACACCAGTACGACAGGCGCGATGGCCCCGACACACGACGAGCCCGCCCTCGCTGAAGGCGTTGTACCTGCCTTTCAAGGCTGGGTGCCACTACCTTCACCCGTGAGCTGCGGCAAGTCCATGGCTGTCCACTCGCACGTTCAAGCCAGAGATCACCAGAGAAGTATGACGGGAGACTGAACCCGGCAGAGTTTTGAGCTTCTACACCATCGCTGTTCAAGCTGTCAGGGGATGTTGAATAGGGTAATTCCAACTACTTCCCTTTGGCACTCAAGCCAAATGTGAGGTCTTGGCTGATGCACCTACCGGAGAACTCCATTTCGACCCTGGCTGACCTGTGCATGAGTTCGTTGGCGCCTTCACGGGCGGCCATCAAGAACCAGGCGGCCCTTGCGACTTGCAGCTTCTCCACAAAAGGAAGGCGAGCCTGCGGAAATACATGCAGAGATTTAGCCGAGTCCACAGGAATATTCCAGACACTCCACCCGGCAGTCTGTGAAATCTGCGTTCCAGTCCAACGTGCTTAATCATCGGATACGTTCCAAGATGAATTTGATTTCCAAGACTATGAAGGAGCTTTATACTCTGGTGGATAAGTGTGCTCGATAGAGGAGGGGAGGAAGCTCCCAGAGAAGAGGATACATCGACATCGATTCAGAGGACGATGACGAGGCCACAGTCAAAAGAAGAAGAAGAAAGAAGCGCAACAAAAGGTGCAAGGAAAAGCAGTGATGACCGTTGAGGGATCGGGCATGCCTAGTACCGGCAAGAAAGCCAAGGCTGAGATACCCGGCAAGGAAAGTTGCCGCGTGCGCTGATTGCCGGAAGCCGCGACTGCCAAGAAGGCTGGGAAAGGCGATGGCCCGTACTTCAAGATCCATCAGACCAAGGGCCACGATCTCCAAGAGTATCATCAGGTTGAGCAGCTTGTCAAGAAGCAGAGGGCTGAATATGAGAAGCGGATAAAGAGAAAGGTTTAGAGTGGCGCTGGCAGAAAGGGACGGGGTGGCGGAGCAAGCCGCCCTGGCAAGGCTCCTCGGAATCAAGGGAAACCCGCCATAGGTTGTGAGAAGGAGGATTGCAAAGATGAGAGTGATAGAGGAGATGAAGAGGAAACCAGTGAGTAGGATTCCAGAAAGCCACTGACGCCCTGTGTCATTGACGGAGGTGCACTTGCACTCCTCCCACCGCCAACTTAAACGGTGGGCGCGTGAAGTCAATGCCTGGAGCCAAGGCAGACTCTCGGAGGCCAGCTCAAGTTGTCCTGCATGCCCATCATCTTCGACGAAGAGGACCACCCTGAACACACCACCGTGGTAGGGTGCTTGCCGTTGTTGGTATCACAAAAAATCAACCTCAAAGTCACAAAGATGTTGGTGGATGGTGGGGCTGGGTTGAATCTTATTCTTTAAAGGTCATCAGCAAACTCCAGATAGCAGAAGAAGAACTCAAGGTTACTGGTATGTTCAAACGAATCAACCCCGGCAGGAGTCCGTCAAAGGGGAAAATCACGTTGCTGGTGACATTGGGGGGATAGTTGAATCACCGGACTGAGAAGTCGTGTTTGATGTGGTGACCCTCCCTGCCATACAATGGAATCCTTGGTCGCCCAGCTTTGGCCAAGTTCATGCGGCATCCCACTATGCTTACAACTCTTGAAGATGCCAGGGCAAGTGGGCGTCTTTCCATTCCATCAGACGAGAAGGACGCAATTATTTGGGTGGACAATATGTACCGGGAAGCAGTCGCGGCAGAGGCCACTGAAGCTGCAAACCCCCGACAAGAAAGTAATGGAAAGAAGAAGGCTAACGGATGCCGGTAAGGAATCCGGGAAGTGTACCTCTTCGGGGTATGCTGCTGCCTATGATGACTTGCCAGAGGTTCCAATAGCAAGAGATCCAAGGCTTCTGCACCCACGTGTGAAAAAGGTCCCGGCAGGGCTGGCTGGCGCTGATGGTACTTCACTATCAGCGCACCCTCAATGACAACAGGAAAGTGCGCTCGTTGCCTCCTGTGGGCGAATGTCGATGTGTTGCCTGGCAACCATTTGACATCCCCGTGTTCCCAGGGAGGTAATCGAGCACCACCTTGATGTCGCCACATGCCCGGCCCGTCAAGCAGAAGGTCCGGAACCAACTTTGGGAGCGGCAACAGTTTATTGCCGAGGAGTACAAAAACTTGAGGCAGCTGGTCTGGTTTGAGGAGTGTGCATCCAACGTGGTTAACAAATCCTGTGTTGTGTAACGCAAAGCTAATAGGAAGTGGAGGCAGAGGTGTGCATAGATTTTACGGATTGAACAAGGCATGCCCGAAGGACCCATTTCCCTTTGCCGCGCACTCGACCAGATGGTGGATTCACCTCGGGTGTGACCTGCTTTCCTTCCTAGGATGCCTACTCTGGATATCATCAGATCTTCATGTCAAGGAAGACGAAGAAGACTGCGTTCATCACCCATGTGGGACATATGACTTCCGTGCAGATGCCTTCAGGTTAAGAGGCTCCGGTCAACGGGTCCACTTTTGCAAGAGCAGTCCAGATTGGTTTTGAGTCACAGTTGCACAGAAACATTGTGGCTTATATGGATGATATTGTGGTCAAGACCAAGGACAGATCAACCCTCATTTAGGATTTAGAAGAGACGTTTGCTAATCTGCGCAAGATCAACTTGAAGCTAAGCCCGGAGAAGTGTGTGTTTGGTGTTCCTTCCGGCAAGCTACTTGGCTTCTTTGTGTCCCACCGGGGGATAGAGGCCAACCCCGACAAGATCAAGGCTATCGAGCAGATTCAAGCACCCAAGACAGTCAAGGACGTGAGGCGTCTGACTGGGTGTGTTACCGCGCTTAGTAGATTCATTTCCAAGTCTGCCGAGCGTGCCTTGCCGTTCTTCAAGATTTTGAAAAAGGCAGGACCCATGGAGTGGACCCCAGAGGCAGACGCTGCACTACAAGATTTGAAGGCCTACCTTTCCTCTGTGCCCACTTTGGTCGCTCCAAAACCTCAAGAGCCGTTGCTGCTATACTTGGCGGCAACTAACCAAGTGGTTAGCGCAGCACTGGTGGCACGGCGGGAAGTGGATGAAGCAGCAGACATAGCTGGTGTCCCTTCCGGGGAGGGAAGTGAGCATACCCCGGCAAGGTCAGATGCAGATCAACATGGAGAAGAGCAAAGCAGCGGAAGCAGTTCTCTAGTCACGGCAAAGAAGAAAGTGGTGCGACGCCCAATATACTTCGTCAACTCCTTGTTGCAGGGGGCTAGATCCAGGTACTCTGGCGTGCAAAAATTGATTTTTGGCCTTGTCATGGCCTCAAGGAAACTGCACCACTACTTCCAAGCCCACAAGATCACAGTTGTCACCCGTTTCCCTTTGCAACGGATACTTCGAAACTCTGAGGCTACCAGCAGGATAGTGGAGTGGGCTTTCGAGTTATCCAGCTTTGGTTTGAAGTTTGAGAGCACATCAACTATTCAAAGCAGAGTGTTGGCAGAGTATATTGCAGAATGGATGCCAACTCCTGACGAAGAGGTGTTGGAGACAGTTATTCTCGGCAAGGAAGCACCCCAAGAATGGATCACATATTTCGATGGTGCCTTCTCCCTACAAGGTGCAGGGGCTAGCGTGCTTCTCTTTGCTCCCATTGGAGAGCACCTAAAGTACATCGTCCAGATGCATTTTCCCCTGGAGGAGGCTACCAATAATACAACAGAGTATGAAGGGCCCCTTGCCGGTCTTAGAGTTGCAACAGAACTGGGGATCAAGAAGCTGATCATCCGCGAAGACTCACAACTTGTGGTGAGATGAGTCAACAAGGATTACCAAAGTCCATTGATGGAGGCATTCATTGAGGAAGTGAGAAAGTTGGAGGAGCGCTTTGACGGATTGCAAACAGAGCATGTACCCCGTGCGGAAAATAGTATTGCTGATCATCTGTCGAAGTGCGCTAGGCAAAAGCCGCCTGTGGAACCAGGAACTTTTGTTCTCCATCTGACTCAGTCCACCGTATCCCTGGCAACAAAAGCCACAAAGAAGAGGAAACTAGACTCCGGCAAGCCTCTCCCGGTAGAACCTTCCAAGGATCCCGGAAGAAAGCTTGTCGGGCACAACTCCCCTTCGGTCGCTGAGCTGCATCCTCCTGCCAGGCCACCAGTCCTCGCGGTCGAGGATTGCACTGTCACGAATGAGGAGGTGCCGTTAGTCCTCGTTGCCGAGCCACAGGCTCCGCCTTGGGCAAGGCACATAGTCCATTTCCTGTAAACTGGAGAACTTCCCGAAGAGCAAGAAGAAGCTGAAAGAGTAGCACGGAGGGCCAGTTTGTATCAGTTTGTTGATGACGCGCTATACAAATGGAGGCCCAATGGTGTGAAATTGAAGTTCATTTGCCGGGAAGGAGGAAAGGAACTGCTGGCAGAAATACACAAGGGTATGTGCGGCTCCCACATTGGATCAAGGGCGTTGGTTGGGAAAGCTTTCCGGCAAGGATTCTACTGGCCCACAACCCTCCAAGATGCGGTCGAGCTTGTCATCAAGTGTGAAGCCTGCCAGTTCCATTCCAAGAATATCCACCTGCCTGCCCAAGCTCTTCAGACAATCCCTTTGTCATGGCTGTTTTTGGTCTGGGGGCTCGATATCGTCGGCCCTTTCCCCTGTGCTGCCAGGGGCTTTGAATTCTTGTTCGTTGCAATCGACAAGTTTAAATAATAGCCGGTAGTAGAGCCCATGAGAAAGGTGACTGCTCAGTCAGCTATCAAGTTCTTGAAAGGATTGGTGTGCCACTTCGGAGTTCCTGCCCGGATCATCACTGACAACAGCACCCAGTTCACGAGCCACGCCTTCATGCAATACGTTCATGCCCTCGGGAGCAAAATCTCGTTCGCCTCTGTGGCCCATCCAAGGAGCAACGGGCAAGCTGAGAGAGCGAATGCTAAAGTGTTGCGAGGACTCAAGATGAGAACATTTGATAGGCTGCAGAAGTGTGGCAGGCGGTGGATCGATGAGCTGCCGGTGGTTCTTTGGTCCCTTAGAACGACACCAAATCGAGCTACCGGGCAAACTCCCGTCTCCCTAGTCTATGAGGCAGAAGTAGTTATCCCCACAGAACTCATTTACGGGTCACCTCGAGTGCTTGCCTACGATGAAGTAGCGCAAGATTAGCACCAGCGTGACGACGCTATGCTACTCAAGGAGACCGTCTCCAGGCTACTACGCGTGTTGCACGCTATCAGCAAGCCCTGCGTCGCTATCATAGCCACAGGGTTCATGCCCGGTGTTTTGAGGAAGGCGACCTTGTCCTTAGGCGCGTTCAGTCTGCCAAGGGTGCAAACAAGTTGACACCGAAGTGGGAAGGCCCTTACCGGGTAGTACGAGTCACCAGACCTGGCGCAGTCTGTCTGGAGAGAGGAGATGGCATTCAGTTGCAAAACTCATGGAACATTGAGCATCTCCGCAAGTTCTACCCGTAAGGCGTGGCTGTCGGGCCCTGCCTGGCAGCCACCCTTTTGTACAGGCCTTGCCTCTGTTGCATGTAACCCCTTATACAAAGCCAGGAGCAGACCCTGAGCAATAGATAAATAAATGAAGCACTGGGGGCCCCCGACAAATTGCATGCATGCATAAGCATATCATGAGCATTGCATGTTCATGTAGATAAGATCGCATGAGGCATCATTTTCATCTACATCAAACTGCAGGCTCCTACCGTGGATTCGGAGGAGAAGAGAAGACAAGCCTACATTGCGATCCCCGGCAAGCCCAAACAGATAAGTTCTCTCTCTTATCCATACGCATTCTGTAAGTAAAATCTTGTGCATAGGAAAACCTCGCTGCTTTCAAAACTTAGGTGCTCCCGTCCCTTGACTCGAACATTGCTTCGGTCGGGGTGGTTATAGTGGCCTTTGGCGAGAAAGTTGGCGGTGGGTTGGTCCCTCTTTACGATTTGTGCCCGGCAGGCCCAGCCCCGCGACAGCA
Source organism: Thinopyrum elongatum (assembly GCA_011799875.1). Taxonomy (NCBI): domain Eukaryota; kingdom Viridiplantae; phylum Streptophyta; class Magnoliopsida; order Poales; family Poaceae; genus Thinopyrum; species Thinopyrum elongatum. The sequence goes on from CM022300.1 coordinate 279,884,802, forward strand.
AACTGAGGCTACCAGCAGGATAGCCTATAGGGAAAAAACTTGTTTACTTGAGCGTATAGAGGCATTCTCCCTCTGCATGGGCATGTTACATGCACAAGTGCCCGGCAAGGTTTATCTTTTTCATTAATATGCTGATCAACAAGTACATACCTTACGGAACACAAACATGGGTAAAAGGGATTACATAATTTGAACTAAAGTTTGGCAAATGCCTACATATTTTAGATTGAAAAAAGATAAGTGCCCCGTAATCCCTTTGTTATCCATCTCCTCCTAGGTAGTGCGGTGGAAGAGAAGGAGGGCAAAAGGGGTGCCTGAGCAAGACGCCCCACTCAACCCCGTCAGGACCTGCTGGGCGCAGCCTGAAAAGATTGAGAGTGGCGAGGCTGCGAAGGAGAGGGATGGAAGGAGCAGCTCGATGGTGCCTCGGTCACCACCTCTAGGGCCAACTAGAAGCTCCAGCAAAAAGCACCGGCGGGGAGAACCGCCGAGGCTCAGCTGGAAGACTGCTGGAGGAGGCGAAGGCACCAAGAGAGCGGCCCTATCCCCGGCAACCAAGAGGCCGGTGATGATGGTGCCGGGGAGGGAGGGAAAGAGCAGAAAGATGAGGCAGCAGGTCGGCAATATGAGACTAAGGCGTCGGTGCCATCGTACTCCGACCTGACGCCCTGCCACCCGCCTTCTCCGTCTTCCCTCGATCTTTCTCCATAACCACCGCTCCAGGGGGAGGCCGGCTCCATGAGCCGTTGCCTCCCCCAGAGAAGCTGCGGGCGGCGGCGATGTCCGAGACGCCCGGGGGGCATCGCTCCCCACCTTGGCGGGCAGGAAAATGCCGCCGTCTTCAACATTTGCCATGACTTCACCAAAGGGGGCAATACCGGGATTACCAAGGGACCCAAGCGCTGCAACCCTGATGGACGCTGGAGCCACCAAGAGCTTCAGCACCTAGGAGGAGGGGACAAACACACCCCCGCGAGAGAAGGGCTCGGCGCCTCACGCGCTGTGGATGGCATGTCCGCCCCGCCCCTTTTTACTCCGGACCAGGCTCATTCCCCAAGCTCCTTCACAAGCTTCCGGCATCGCCAACCTCAAGCTTGAGCCCGGGGCTTGGCCCCGATCTCTTTCTCTCAACATTGCAAGAAAATAGAAGAAAAAGGAGCAAGACGTGGATGAGCACTTCCGCTTCCCCCTGCCCCCTTTTATAGGCAAGCTGGGGGCTGGGGGCTGATCCATCGATGGGTAACTACCATCCCTCTCAGCCAACTTGAGAAGACCGGGCCCCTGCTCTGGCACTCTCCCGCACCACGCGCCTCCGTTACCTACCCTACTCAATGCATGCAGCATACGTGGCTGGGGATAAGGGCGTGGTGGGAAGAGTGAATTGGCAATTACTCGCCCGTGTGTTAAAGTCATTCATGGGCCATTACAAGAATGGCCCCATCACAATTGGTGTTACGCGATGGACAGAAGAACCGGAAACTAACTTGGGATCAGATTAATGAAGAAGCAAAGAAGATCTCAAGGGAAAAGCAGTTATTTTCCCCCTCGCCTGTGCACAAGTTAGGACCTACCCCGACGACGGCCGGCAGTGCATTCGGGCTAGGCCCGGGGGCTCCTGTCGGTGCAACAAACCCTGGGTCTGTTGCCCAGACCGTGCACAGGCCCGAGATCAAGATTGCAGCATCCAAGACAAGTCCCAGGTGAAGAGATAGGCTCTTTGAGGAATCAAAGGGCAGGTTGAGAAGACCAAGTCAAGCCAAGGAGCAAGACACCGCTAAGGGGAAACCTACCTTGCCATGCAGGAGAGCCTGGCGAGGTCAAGGTTGCCCCGGAAGCAAGCTTCAAGGCGTCAAGGCCTGCCGGGTCCTACGAAGGCAAAACACCCCGCCAATGCTTCACCGCTACACCTCACAGTGACGCAAGTCATCGATCGGTGCGGTGTCAAGCCCCAAAGTGACTAAGTGGCTGCCTTTTGCCACATGGCAACCATTTCCTACAGGAATCACCTCCAAGTGACACCCGTCTAGCGACGTGTCATGCAGACAGGAGAGAAGGTGGCCAAATAGCCCGGCAAGGCGTGCCGGGCAGGCCATGATGTGACGCTAAGCGGCGCATTTAATGCCTTCTGCTCTGTCTACAGAGTAGATATGATAGCACTGTTTGCTATCTAATCAGTACACAATGACTGATTTGCCACTTTGGTGACCCCTTGATCTATAAAAGGAGGCCCATGGCAACCATAGAAAGGATTCAAACCCTTGTACACTCATACGTGCGTAGCTGCTCTCGCCCCGAGGCAACCCTACCGGGCAAGAGCGTTGCGTTTCCACCACCATCCACCATCAATCCACCGAAGAAGGAGTAGGGTTTTACGCCTCACGGCGGCCCGAACCTGTGTAACATTGCCCGTGTGATCTCTGTCGCGCTACGCTGTGGTCCTCCGCTCTTTGTGCAACATGCTCAGTCCCCCTGCCGAACCAAAAGGGGCTCGTGGCCCCATAGGTGGCCGTGGTTTCCCACGACACATGGTATCATATGTTATTTATGTGTTTATGTGCCTTCCTCACCGGCAAGACAGTAAACCACTGTAACTTCATTTTTTGGCATGCTACAGAATGAAATATTGTCTTGAACATCCTACAAGGAAGTTGCTCCTGATGCTTGTAAAGCCTTTTGAACCTTATAAATCATGGTATGTCTACTTTGAGGTATTTTGCACTGTCTTAAGATATCTTGTTCTTATATGTTGTTCCTTTCTTTTGTATCTGACATGAAACTGGAACTGAATGCATCAGACCCCTCTTCTGCTGTGGATGTGAACACTAAGGCCATGAAGCTTAGGGAGGTTATCGACAAGATTATAAAAATTAAACTTGGAATGAACCTACCGTTGATAATGATTGGCTCTATGCTTGTTTTTAAGGATGGTGATGCCTTAGAGGAAGAAGAGGCTGCAAACCATGCTTTAAACCTTGAGAATGTACTATCCTCATAAACTCATAATGTTTTTTGTTCAAGGTAAGGGCCAATGGAACAATGCACTCCCAATGCAATTTTTCTCCTTTTTAGATTGTGCCCTTATGTTTCCATATTGTCCATTAAATATATTTATTGCAAGCTTAGTGTTGATCAACTATTACAGGTCTTGAATGAACTACCAGCTCCAGTTATTAATGGCACAAAGCTTACTATTGAGGATTTGCGGCAGGAGTTGTCATGCATCATTAACATCAAGCACAGGTTCATATCTGTGTTTTCCATGTATTAATGCTTTGCTAAAAAAACATATTGGCTTCCTATGGGCCAGTTATGCCTTCTAAAACTACACCTCAGCTAGATGTTTGCATTGAATATAATTCTTTTGGTTCCCCTTGCCTTCCAACAGCCTTTGTAGAGTATTAGTTATGATGATTCTTGCACAGTAAAAACTAGGTGGTTATAGATGATTATAGTTACTTACTAGTTTAGAATATACAAGAAAAACCTTTATACAGTTTTCCTAATTAAAGTTAGCAGATGATTTCCCACTTTCCCAGTGTAGTAGCATGATACTGAAACTGCTGTTGTTTTATAAAATGTTTTCATATGTAGATTAGTTTTATCATGCATTTTTTTCACACATTCCATGCTTAATATCATACCTCAAATACATTGATAGATTGCTCTGTTATAGAGACAAACGAGACCTGAACGCTGTATTTCTGTCCTATCCACCTTTTCACTTCAGCACTTTATCAATGACTAGAGCTTCATTTCTTCCGTGATCCATGCAGGAAAGAGTTTGACGAGGAGAAAGAGCCTGATAGAATGGTTTTATCTGGATGGTCTCCTCCGGTGGAGGAATAGATTAACAGCAATGGGGAGAACAAATCGACAGCTTCTTCATCTTGTGCACATGTCACTGATGACAATACTAAGGATCCATCGACTAAACCTGGGATGAAGCGCAAGCTGTGTGAACTGTTGAAAACAAAGGAAACTATGATGCATCCAGTAGTGCTTAGGCGTTTTGGTCTAGCAACTCTAGTTGATACGTGGTCTACACTATAGCAGATTCTATATGATGTTTCAAGTGTTCTAGCAATTTACCAACTTAAGCTAGCGTTTGAATTTATTTATGGCCAGTATGAATACGATGTATGATGATTTTTGCTGATTTACGAATTATTTGAGCTATGGCTGATATTAATCCAGATTTGGGTTTTGTTACCTTTGTTGAGATTGTTAGTTGCAGCGCGTTCCTATTCTACATAAATTGTTCATGTGAATCCAAATTTATATATTTCAAATTATGGATGAAATGAATCAAAAATAGGTCAACAAGCTTTACATGATCGAATAGATGGCGTGTATAAACTCGTTAGTGAAAGCCAACTCTCTTATTTTTCTGAAGATTTACTTGCTAATAAATATTTGTAAAAGTAGTTTTGAGCACATAGTGCTGGTCTACTGGATGTGATCGATGGGATTTCTTGAGCATAGAGCTGCCTTGAGTGGGCCGACCCAATTAACATGCTGTAGCGATTGACCCATTTAGCATAACTGTAGCGATTGCATCACCATGGCTTTAGCAGCGTACTTTAGCAGCAGTTTTTTTTAAATTCATAATTTATTGAAAAACTAATATTCTCAAAAGCGCAAACAATTTATAAAGTTCTGAAACTTATTTAAAAAATACAAATACTTATTAAAGTGGGAATATTTTTTCAAAATGTCACCAAGTTTTAAACATTTCTCACCATTTTTTAATTTGTGTAAATTTTAGACAGGTAACATTTTTTCAAAATTCCGAACATTTTTTGAAAATGCCAACAACTTTCAAAATATTTCGAACAATTTTTTAAGTTATGAACTTATTTTTTAAATGGGAACTTTGTAAAAATTTGCAAACTTTTTTTTAAAGAACGGACATTTTTTAATATTTGGAACAAAAAAATGAGAACAAATTTGAAAACAGGGACCTTTTCAGGTTTGTAACAAAAATTGAAAACACAAACAATTTTTTAAAATTTGTGATTTTTCAGAAAAAGAAAGAAGGAAGGATAAAGCGGGAAAAAAAAACTGTAGCTACACACATTGCAGCAGCGGTTTTTTATTTTTAGAAATATCAAAATTTATTAAAAAGTTAATATTCTTGAAAGCGCAAACATTTTATAAAAGTTTTGAACAATTTTTGAAAAACATAAACATTTTATAAACTGCGAACTTTTTTTAACATGTGAACAAGTTTTGAACATTTTCAACCATTTATTTGTGTATTTTTGAAACTGGAAGTATTTTTTGAAAATTCTGAACATTTTTTGAAAATATGAACAACTTTTGAAATTTTCCAAACAAATTTTAGATTTATGAACTTATTTTGAAATGGGAATGCTTTTCGAACTTGCAAATAGTTTTTTAAAAGCACGGTTTATTTTTGATATTTGGACAAAATTTGTGAACAAATTTCAAAACTGGGATTTTTTTTCAGATTTGGAACAAAAAAATGAAAACACAAACAATTTTTCAAAAAAACAACGAAGGAAGGAAATAATGGAAAAAGAAAATTGAAAAGAAAAAACTAAAAAAGAAAAAAAAAGATTAAAAACCATATGGAAAAACAAAAAAAGCAGGATCGAAACCTTTTGGAATGTTGCTAAACCGGACAACTTAAACGGACTAACCCAACTACATTCGCTCGTTCCTTTGTGTGCAAATGTCCAACCTGATACGACAACCTGAAATCTCTGCATCCCATATCAACCTGACAGGTTGGGTCGTACCATTTCAATTATGCGGACTATCTTGAGCATGATATGTTAGGGGCATAAATGAACGATTGCTTAAACTTGGAGTTAAAAAGAAGAAAAGCTTGCTGGTAAATCCATGATGATTTACATGTTGGGATTATGACGGTGAGGCAACATTTGTCATAAAATCGTCACCAGTTTTTCAGGGTCGTCCTCCTCTTGATGATCCATGATGGATCTCGGCTAACCATCACCGATGGAATACCATCGATGACGGTTTCTGAAACCGTCATAAGAAGTCCATCATAGATTAACAGGTTTCTTGTAGTGAATAGATTCATATGGTGTCTTAATTCTCTTTCTAGGAAAGTGTTCCATAACTTTCTTTAATGGAAATTGGAACCTTATGTTTCCTTCTTTCATTTCAATAATAGCACCTATGGTTCGTAGGAAAGGCCTACCAAGTATTATAGGACAAGATAGATTACATTCAATATCAAGCACAATGAAATCCATGGGAACATAATTTCTATTAGAAAGAATACGCACATCATTTATTCTACCCAGTGGTTTCTTAATAGTTGAATCCGCTAAGTGCAAATTAAGGGAACATTCGTCCATATCAACAAGGCCTAGCACATCACATAAAGATTTTGGTGTAGTAGAAATGCTAGCATCCAAATCACATTCATAATCTTTCATTTTTACTTTAGTAGTAGGTTCTGAGTCATCATATAAATTCCTAGGTATGGAAACCTCCAACTCTAGTTTTTCTTCGAAATCTATCATCATAACTTCTACAATATGTTTAGTAAAAGCTTTATTTTGTTCATAAGCATTGGGTGAATTTATCATGGATTGCAACAAGGAAATACACTCAATTAAAGAACAACTAGTTAAAGTCTTGACCTCTCCAAACCCAGTTTTATGATTTTTATCATTAAGATCATCACCCTCCGAACAATTGGGACGCCTTCTAGCTAGAATTGACTCATCTCCAATCCCTTTGTAATCAAGTTTTATATTACTCAATAAACATTCAATGGGTGAGACACCAATCATTTTAATATCTTCATCATGACTATGGTAAAAACCAGGCGGAATAGCCTTTTCTAGGAATTCTCGCTTATCTCTCAATCTAGCGGTTCTTGCTTTAATTTCATTAATGGAGACATAGATAGCTTTAATGGACTCATTAATATCAAGCTTAGGTGGCAAAGTTTTCGATTTGAGATTTTCCACATCATGAGCAATTCTACCCATGTTCCTAGCCATGTCACCAAATTTATTCATTTTTTCTTCTACCATGGCATTAAAAATATTTTGAGAATTAATTAATTCTTTAATATTACTCTCTAGATCAGTAGGTATCCTATTAGTATTATAATAATTTCCATAGGAATTACCATAATTATTAGAGGAATTCCGGGATACGGTCTAGGATTAAAATTGCCTCTACAAGCATTGTTATTCAGATTATTTCTAGAGACAAAACTCACATCAATGGCATGATTATTTTTCTCAATCAAAGTATCTAATTGCACATCATTCGGATCAACATGATCATTCTTACAAGCAACCATAATAAGAGCATCCATTTTATCACTCAACATAGTAATTTCTTCAACATAATTTACATTCTTACCAGTTGGAGCTCTTTCGGTATGCCATTGAGAATAATTTGCCATTATATCAAGGAGTTTGGCAGCTTCTCCCGATGTGTTTTCCATAAAGGTGTCACCTGCAATAGAGTCTATAAGGATTCTAGAAACAAAATTTAGTCCCGCATAGAATTTCCTATAATCATCCATAAACTTAAACCATAAGTGGGATAATTTTTTATCATTAATTTGATTCTCTCCCATGATTGTGAAACATGTTCATGCTCAAGTAGCTTAAAATTCATAATTTTATTTCTAAGGGAAATAATTTTAGCTGGAGGAAAATACTTGGCAATAAAAGCATCCTTACACTTATCCCAAGAATCAATAGTATTTCGAGTCAAGGATGCAAACCAAGTTTTAGCACGGTCTCATAGTGAGAACAGAAATAATTCCAATATGACAATATCATTATCCACATATTTTTTCTTTTGCATATCGCATAATTCAATGAAAGAATTAAGATGGGATGCAACATCTTCATTAGGACTACCAGAAAATTGTTCTTTCATAACAATATTTAGAAAAGCGACATTAATATCACATGACTCCGCACTAGTGGCGGGAGGAGCAATTGGAGTACTAATAAAGTCATTATTATTAGTATTTGAAAATTAACAGAACTTAGTGTTTTCTTGAGACATAGCGACAAAGCAAGCGAAAGTGCAAAAAAAAAATATTTTTGTGTTTAAAAAAATAGAAGTGGGGGAGATGAAAACTAGAGGGAAAGGCAAATAAAAATAAGATGAAGTAGATGCTACTCTGTGCAATGGTACTTGATCGGTTTTCATGATGCCTCCCCGGCAACGGCGCCAGAAATTCTTCCTGCTACTTGTGAGCTGCATTGAGATTTCCCCGAAGATGAGACGATGATCCAGTATAGTAGAGATAAGTATTTTCCTCAATTATGAACCAAGGTTATCAATCCAATAGCAGAATCACACATAGCCTTGTGAACATCACCTGCAAACACAAAAGAAAATACTTGCACCCAAGGCAAACAAGTGGGTTGTTAATCTCCTTGGCGGTTACTTGCAAGGATTAAATCTCATAGTGGTGGGTAATAAAGTAAATTTCAAAACAAAATAAATGAAATAAAATTGGAGCAAGGTATTTTTGGGTTTTTATATATGATAAAAGTAGGCCCGGGATCCATAGTTTTCACTAGAGGCTTCACTCTCGAGCACATAGCATATGGTGGGTGAACAAATTACTGTTAGGCAATTGATAAAAAAGCGCATAGTTATGATGATATTCAAGGCAATTATCAAGTATATAGGCATCACGTCTGAGACAAGTAGACTGACTCCTGCCTGCATCTTCTACTAGTACCCCACCCATTGACCATTATCAGCATGCATCTAGGGTATTAAGTATCAAACCGAGTAACGCCTTAAGCAAGATGACATTATGTAGACAAAGTAAACCCAATCAATATGAATATACCCCATGTTTTACCCTTAATAGCAACAATTCAAATATGTGTCTTGTCCCTTTTGTCACTGGGATATAGAGCACCGCAAGATTGAACCCATCACAAAGCACCTCTCCCATTGAAGATAAATCAATCTAGTTGGCCATACCAAACGGATAGATCGGAGAGAAATACAAAGCTATAATAATCATGCGTAATAAAGTTCAGAGAAGACAAATTAATATTCATGAATAATCTGATCATAAACCCACAATTCATCGGATCCCAACAAACACATCACAAATGAAGATTACATCGGATAGAACTCTAAGAACATCAAGGAGAACCTCATATTGAAGATCAAAGAGAGAGAAGAAGCCATCTAGCTACTAGCTATGGACCCGCAGGTCTGTGGTGAACTACTCATGCATCATCGAAGGGTAGCAAGGATGATGAAGAAGCCTTTCGTCATTGATTCCCCCTACGACAGAGTACCAGAAAAGGCCTCCAGATGGGATCGTGGAAGAACAGAAACTTGTGTTGGCAGAAAAAGTATTTTGGGTGGCTCCCTGTTGGTTTCCTGATTTTAGAGTATTTATAGAGGTGGAATTAGGTCAGATGGAGCCATGAGGGGCCCAAAAGGCATCAGGGCACGCCTACCCCTGGGTGCGCCCTATTGCCTTGTGGTCTCCTCATTTGCCTTGTGGTCTCCTCCCAAAGCTTCTAGGGTCTCTCTTTGAGAAAAATTTGTCAAAAAGTTTCATAGCGTTTGAACTCCGTTTGGTACTGATATCCTGGAAAACCATAAACAAGCTAAAAACAGCAACTAGCACTAGGCACTGGGTTAATAAGTTAGTCCTAGAAAAAGATATAAAATAGCATATAATTGCATATAAAACATCCAAGATTGATACTATAATAGCATGGAATAATAAAAAATTATAGATACATTGGAGACGTATCAATGGCCAATGGGCAGCGAGGAGGTAGTGACCGCTCAATCCATGGCGGAAGGTTCCTTGTTACCGCGACGGTTCGGTGGCATAGTCGAAGTGAATAGAGGAGAAAGGAGGCGCAAGGGGGCGATGGAGGATGTAAAATATCTCCGTTCTGCAGTCGCGGCCTTTTAATATAGTCAGTTTTTGTAAGGTAGCGACAGGATGCTTGAGTCTTGCAATGGTAAAACCACATATTACCCACGTGTCGTGTGTAAAGCACATGCAAGAATCGAGGGGGTGCTTAACTGTGTCGCCACATGTATATTGGGGTGTGATAACTTTATTGATTGGTCGTGTGAATGGTGGGGTCTCAAGCCACTCCCGCACGCCATGGTGATATCAGGTTTGATGGCATATCACGTCATAGAAGATGATGGATTGAGCTGGTAAAAATTATCAGACCGGGTTGATGTCTTGATCCAGGTGCAGGAATGCTTCGCCACTAAGGTAGCTATGCACTGGAAAAGTCCTCAAAATCAAGGAATGACTTGAAAAGAACAAAGGCTTCTATAAAAGAGCAACAAAAAATTTGGAGGGGCTCCTCGGATGACCGGGGTGGGAACTCTTCGGCCGAAACTCAACCACTTCGCAGAAGCAGAGGAAGGACTTGTTGAACTAGTTTCCAAGACCGACGATAGAAGACGGAGAGAAGCTCGGAGGAACCGAGGAACATCCTCAACTTGAACATCGGTTTAGGGGCTAATGATGGTGTTCTAGACTAGGGGGTGCTTATCATGTCGTCCCCAGACTAGGTGGGCTGGGCTGAGGAGCCCCATAATGCTTTACCCATGGGGCACATCCGCCGGGCCTAGAAGCGCCAAGACAGAAATTTCTGAAGACTTGGTGCCTACTCTAAGACTTAAGTAGTCTTCTATGCCATGATAGCCCTAGATGTAAGCGACCTATGTGTAAACCCTAGAGACCCCTGTTTCCTATGTAAACCGAGGGGTAGGGCTCATAGACGACACCTCATACACACACTGATCTTGTGGTAGATCAACCTGTACTCTATACTCCCACGAAATCAATACAACCAAAGCAAGATGTAGGGTATTATCTCTTCGAGAGAGCCCAAACCTAGGTAAAATATATGTGTCTTTGTTACCATCGCACCAAGGCTTCCTGATCATGACACCCTACCTGAGGCTGCTGGATTTGACTCCATCAGGGTGGAGTATTAGTTGTATATGCAGTTGGATAACGGTCTACATATCACGGACACAATACCTATATGTGATTATACCATGAATGATCATAGTCATAAATGTAAATTCTGCAATTTAATTGCTGCCCAATTGTAATTTGTTCACCCCACCACACCTGTATGCTTAAGAGGGATGCCACTAGTGAACCCATGCCCCCGGGTCTATACTCCATTACTGAAAACTGCAACAAAAATATTATTCTTTGTTGTACCATTGTATCTTTCTACCAACTATCAGTATCCCTTGCAATTTAATATTGTAATGAGAAGGACAACAAGCTTGACAACCTTCTTCACATGGTGGGCACAAGCTTGTTTTGGGTGCAGGTTCCAGTGACTTTATTTGCTGGAAGAACTAATTCTGGTTCGATAACCCTTGGTTCTAAAATAGAGGGAAATACTTATTACTAGGTTACTTTACCCTGAAACTTGGGGGTTACCCAACCACTCTTACGAGAGAGCAAGCAAGATTTCTGGCACCATTGCTAGGGAGTTTCTTCTCAAGCAAATAGGTCATTCGCACTATCACACTACATTCTTGGTATCTATCTTGCTTGGTTACTTTTTATTTGTTGTTTGCTTGCATCTTTGGTTGCCAATTTCTTTTCAAAAATACCAAAAATATCTTTAGTTACTATTTCTGTTCTAGCTGCAATCATGTCTACTTCTGAAAACACTGATGTTGGTGATGTTAATGAAGCTAGTCTTGTTGTGATTGTCATTGGATTCATAGACAAATTATTTAGGCATACTGCTAGGAACTCGATAGAAGATGAAATAAGTATTATGTATGAGGGATTTCTAGAAGATGAGCCATGCCCACAAGAATTTGAGTTCATGAATGTTAAAATCAGCAAATGTAGTTGTCGGAGTCTCGGATCTGCATCCAAGAAACTCTCCAAGAACTAAAGTTCGAACTCTGGGGGGCTTTGCTTGGCAACTTGTGACCCAAAGGCAACTACGGTGGGATCATGACGAGCGCACTCACTCACACCAGACACGACGGGGACACGCGAGGTACCCAAGTTCGGGACACCGTGCGGTGTAATACCCTACTCCTGCCTGTGTTGGATTGCTGTGTAATGGAGAGCTTATGGCTTGAGGTAGACGAGGTGTGGGGGAGAATGGCTCGATCCCTTACATGGAAGCAGCCCTGCCCCTTTTCAATTGTCTTGGTCTTCTTCCCCGAAAATATTAGCGGGAAAGGTTGGCCACAGGGCGGCAATTCAAAGGGGGACATGTGCCCAGGCTTATCCTACTGAAAGGCGGTCTCCGCCTGCTAAAGTAGTTGTCCTGACGCGCTGGTGGCTCGGTGATGACCTCCGACCTGGCGCGCCGATCCGTTCTGACCTCCTTACACCAAAGAGGAAAGCTTTGGGACTTTTTTTGCGGGAGGCAGATGCCGATGGTCCCTTATCACCAGAATGGAAACTGGCTTTGGTCACGCCCCGCCGTCCTTGTCCTGACAGCAGGACGTCATCCACATGACAGACGCGGAGACCCGCGGCAGGCACCGTGGGACCTGTTTTGTAAGGCGTCCTTGTGAGGGGTTGCCTCGCGAGGCAGTCCAGCGCTTGGCGGTCTTGGTGGGGCCTTAGCCCTGCGAGGTGACTTCCTTCGGGGTGGCCGAGGCAGGTCCATCCTTCATGGGCCGACCCAAATGTCGCCCCCTGGGTCAGAGGCAGACGAGCCGTGGTACCCCGGTTCCCACATGGCTGACGATAGACCCCGGGCCCGCGGCATGCGTGTTCCGCCCGTTGGGGATGAAACGGCACGGGGCCCATCAAGCTGTCGGGCCCAAAAGCGATGTGTGGCGGCTTTTACGGGGCGGGACCCCCACTCCCCACAACGCCTCGGTAACCGCCGTCTTGGAGATAAAGCTTGCCCGTGCAGGGTGCCGGCACATCATTCTCCCCATCTCCATCTCGCCCTTCATCTTGCGCGTGAGCATATCCTTTGCCCCTTCTCCTCCTACTCCCAATCTCTCTCCGTCGCCATGGCCTCCAGCAAGAAGCCTACAACTGCCGAGGTCTCCTCTAGCAAGGGCACCCCGGCGGTGGAGCTTGGTCCAGTCTTGCTGCCTTCCACCATCACCAGTGAGAGTGGGCTGGCCAGGGTTCACCCCCTGCTGGCCTCCGAGCACTATGAGGGAGGCGCCACCGAGATCTGGCCAGGCTTGCATCCGTGACGCGACCTCGGGCCCACGGTGATCCCCATCTTCTTCCACTCACTCTTCGTCGGGTTGGTGCCGCCCTTCTCTGACTTCCTACTTGCCATCCTGGAGCATTACGAGATTCATCTCCTTCACCTTCACCCCAACTCCATCCTCGTCCTCGCTCTCTTCGTGTACCTCTACGAGGCCTTCCTGGGAGCGATGTTGTCTGTGGCACTCTTCCGAACCTTTTATAGCCTGCGGGTTTTCTCCTCGGGAAACCACCGCTCCGGAGGCGCCTCCTTCCATAACGATGATGAGATGCACAATATTTTAATCCATATGAAGATCCTAAAGAAGGTGGAGAACTTTAGGTCACACTGGGTTTATGTTGATACCATGCGAGCCAGCCCTCTCCTAGCGGTCCCGACCGAGCCAACCGAGTAGAACCCCCGCTGGGAGCACAAGAAGCTTGGTGGCGCTGCCCTGGGACCGATCCTGGCAAGGCTAGCGGAGCTGCGGGAGGCCGGGCTCACGGCGGGCATGGTCACCAAGGAGTTCCTCAGCTGCCGCATCACGCCTCTGCAGATATGCTCGCACCCGGTGTAGGAGATCACCGGAGACGAAGACCGGATCCAGCTGGCACAGGGGCGCCTTTCTGCCGAAGCAGTGACCAAAGCTTGCGAAGTCTTGTTTCTAGGAGAGGCAGAGGAGATGCCCTACGATGCGCGCCCGGTGCACCGCTGGGCCAACAAGGATGCGCTCGTCGCGGTGATGCCCAATTCGACCAGTGGGGGCTAATCCGGCCGGATCTTGAGGAGCCCGAGGGGCTTCAAGAGGATTTCTTAGAGACGGAGTCCGCCTTGGGCGACCACGGGGCCTTCCACTTGAGGAAGGAGAGGAACGAGGAATCATCCCCGCCGCCCCTCCGTCCTCGCTGGCGTGCCACCGGCTCCGGCTCGACGGTGACGATGGGGACGCGTTCCGTGTTGTGCCGGCCAAGCCCGCACAAGCGAGCGGCGGAGGAGGCGGTGCCGTGGAGGTTGACGAGCCTCTCGAGCTGTGGGCGGAGGAGACCACCGCGCCCACTGATGCCAACGGTGCCTGCGCCGCAACCCCGGACGGCCACCCAGGCACACTTCGCGAGGGGGGAGCAGCAGTGGCGGCATCGTCAGGGAGCGAAAGAGGAGGCACTGGAATCCCAAGGATGAGTAAGCTCCTCTACTCCCACCTCTTGACTCCTGCTTCCTGGTTACTGCGGCCCCAACGAGTTTTCGCCCACGCAGGAACCCCGAGCTAGCCACCAAGGAGAAGACCAATGAGAAGAAGAAGAACGAGGTTGAGGGGCCTTCCCCTCCCCAGAAGGCCGCCTCGCCTGCCATACCGATGCACCCAGTGACGACCCTGGCGAGGGGCTGCGAGGAGGCCGAGCTGCGACTCAAGAGCGAGGGCGAGGCCGCAGATGGTCGGGAGGTGCTCCTCCGTGGGCACACAGAGGTGACCCCTCAGGGCGGGGCGACGCCCCCCAAGTCCCCTCCGAGGAAGCCTCCTAAGGCGGCCCCCGCCGTGGGGGTTGACACGATGGAGAAAGGGGGGCGATGCCAAACCCTCCTCAGCACGCTGCTCCCACTATGGCGGAGGTCCCTGCAGCTCGTGCGGGAGCCATCCCTGGGTCTGGGCGCCCAGCCCCCGATGCGCACAAGGTGACTCCGGAGCATGTGGTGACTTCGCCGGCGCCGGAGGTGATCATTTCTAGCCCTCCGCGTTAGACCGCGAGCGCGATCCCTACTAGGGGTGACATCACGAAGCTGCCAAAAGGGCTCGAAATCATGCCCTCCCACAGGACGGCATCGACGGGCGACAAGGAGGCCTGGGTGGGCCGCGCCCTGGTGCTAGGCCATAAACAGCGCCAGGGTGGCTCTTGATGCCCTAGAGGGCGAGCTCAGGAATGAGGCGGAGCTCTGCGCGGAGGAGCGATGGTGCTTGGCGGAGGAGTGGAACCAGCTTCGGGAGGTGACGGAAATTGACCGCTAGCGCGGTGAGGAGGCGCAGGCGCAACACGACCAGCTCACCAAGGATGCTCAGCAGGCCCTTGCGAAGGCCCTTGAAGACGCCCAGGAGGCCAAGCGGCGGCGGGAGGAGGCTGACGCCCATGAGAAGACGCTCCAGGAATAGGCTGCTTCACGCGAGCGCCAGCTCAAAACGCAAGGGGAGGCTGCGGAGGCCCACGTGGGCTGGCTCACCTCCCATGAAGCTAAGCTCCCGAAATGCGAGGAGAAGATCCTGAGGCGCCAAGAGGCAGTCGCCATCCGTGAGGTGAACGTTGATACTCGGGAGAGCAAGCTCGCGTCATCCACGTCCGAGCAGGAGGCGGAGCGGGAGCGCTGTTGGCGAAGGAGCGTGAGCTGGCGGCTGCCCAGGCCAGTCTCGATGAGCAGAGGAGCCTCGTAGCCCAGCGGGATAAGCTCCAGGCTGAGGTAGGCGACCTCAAGAACCAGCTACTGGACATGGATGCCACCGTCGAAGAGGCGTGCCATGACCTGTTGACTCAGGCGATGACGCAGCTCTTCAGCACCTTCTCTGCCTCGATAGTTGCTTTGACTTCGGTCAGGTGGTGACCCCATCCTGGTGGAGCTGCGCGAAGGCCTTGCGGAGGTTGTGAGGGATCCCATTTCCGGCTTCGTCCAACTATAAGATTTTGAGGACGAGGCCAACGGTGATGGCCACCGCCTAGGGTCTCCCCAATTTATATCTGTAATAGAGTAGTTGCAGCCCGTGGGGCCGTAAAAACATTCTTGTGGCACTTTGGTTTTAAGTACTCGATGTTTTATGCATTTTTGTTTTCTTCCTGAGGCCTTTCTTTTCCCTTCACACTGCCTTCGTGCCCTGCGTCGCTGGGACCCAGCCCCCTAGCATGCTATGACTGTCGCTAGTATGTTTGGAGCATGTGCTCAGCAAGGCCAGAGGGTGTAGGGGTCTTAGGGCTGGTAGCATCCCCTGAGGCGTGATGCTCAGGGTCCCTCCTTGACGCGCAAGCAGCTCGTGCCAAGGAAATCAGGATGCCTCAAGAGGGAAATGAGAGGGAGAGAACCTGAGGAGTGCTCTAGACTTAGCTCTTTCGAGGTGTGTATCTTGGAGCGAGTCCTCTGCAGGGCACGGCTCGTGAGGTGCAGTCCCCCGCAAAGCCGCTCACGAGGCCTCCCGAGGGGGGGGGGGGGGGCTCCTGAGGCCTTCAATATCCTACACCAGAGAAATTGCTAAGATATATGCTGCTGTGTTCGACATGGGTTAGCTTGAGGATGTGACGGCTGGGGGCCCCTCAGGTAAGTAGGCCACCAGCATTGAGCATGGGTCATCCGCCAGCGCTGAGCATGGGGCTTGCACGAGATCTGGAAGGAGCTCTCGCATGCCGGAGGCAGCTCGGGTAGAGAGCACCCCAGAGTGTGTACGTCTCCATGTCGCTCGTATCCATGGGGCATGGATAGAACTTACGGGTATGTCGGGCGGTCCATGTGTTTTGTACCGGAACACCCTCGTCCGTCATGAGTGGGGCTGCAGGGGGCGGGGGGTGGACGTTAACCCCTTCCGCATTTCTTATGATGCAGGACCCCAGGCTCACGTACATCAGCCTCGCGAAGGTGGCTCCAGCACCCTCCGGGCCGAAAGGCATACGCATGAGCCAGGGCGAGCCCGCAATCTGGTCGATCCACAGATGCGGGAAGGGGCTCGCGGGACGAGCCTTGTTGAGGGCGACGAAGTCAACGCACATGCGCCCGCTGATGCGCGGCTTGGCGATGAGGGTGAGGTTCGCGATCCACTCGGGGTGATGAGGACATCAATATCATTGTTACACCCACAACGCCTACTGCTATACATACTGGACCAATTACTAGAGCTCGCGCATGACAATTAAATTATCAGGTACTGTCATTTCTTGGTAACTATTCTAATGTTCATGAGAATATGATGCTGCCTAAATTGGATACATTTGTTTTGGTTACAAATGAAGGGCCTAGCTTTGACAAGAAGGATGAACATTGGAGCAAGATCAAGCATGGAGATGATGGCATGCGCAAGGGGAAGAAGAACGGAGTTCCAAGTGATGATTTCAGGGCTTTGAAGCCACCATAATGAGTGTAGGAAGGCCTGGATGAAATATACAAGATGCTACTTCATAAATTTCCTCCAAAGGCTATTATAGGTTCTGCGTCACCTTATTATTGGGCCAGGCCCATGTAATTTCGAAATACTTCAATATAGGCTATTTTTAGAGTACGTATTTGTGGGGAGACAGAGTTAGGGTTGGTTTCGGACCCCTCCTCCAATGGGTCATGAAATTCCCCCCTCTTCCTCCATATATACAACCCTTAGGGTGTTGTTTAAACTTCGGGTTTTGTTTAGATTAAAGTTTGCCATAGCTGCAACTTTGCTTACTTCGTTTGTGTTCAACAACCAAACCAAGACGTCACAAAACCCTACCTTGATCAATAAAGCTTTCCTCTTATATTCGCAGTATCCAGATTGCAATATCAATTTCTTGCTTGTTCTTCATTTGCTTGTAGGAAATAGACCCTCATGGTCAGGTTGATCGTGCTCCGGCTTGGTCAATAACCTCTCGTAGTTGGTTTAGCAATTGCTAAGACGCGACGTCCTTGAACGTTCGTAACCGGATCGTCAAAGTCTACTCCTCCAAAAAACGATAATCACCATCTCATCGAAAGACGGGACACCTTCGCCTACATCAAGTGGTATCAGGTTTCTAGGTTGCACGGTGGAGATTTTACCAGTTTTTCATAGTCTAGATTGCATTTGTTCTTCATACCTACAGTCGACAAAAAAGCCAAAAAATTTGGGATTAGTCATCATATCCGAACCAATCTGAGCCTTTGCATAATCCTTTCAGTGGTTTTGCTTTGTTGAATTTGCGGTTGCATCATCGTGTCGAGTTGCTGGTTTTAGAGTCTAGTCCCTTAGAGTTTCGAGTTCTGTTCACGGGTTGTCACGTCGCCGCTGCACCATCATTGTCACCACTGTCATATACCACAACCGTCACCACCGCTGCCATATACCACCTTTGTCGTCACTGCTGCCATATACCACCATTGTCATCACCACTACCATATACCACCATCGTCATCACCGCTGCCATATACCACATATTCGCCGCCATCACGCTAATCCCAGTCCACCTCCATCATAGATTCGCCACCAGTTCGTGTTCCACTGCTCTACATATATCCGCCACTAGTCCGAGTTCCACCAGATTCATCTCCGCCACCAGTCCAAATCCAGTATTTGTTTCTATTTTTTCGATTTCTAGATAACGCCATACTCCGAGTCATGACCAAGTCGGACTCCCCAACTTCCGTGACATCCGTAGAAGAAAAATAGTTCTAGTTTAAAAGAAAACTAAGTCTGGAAAATTCTGGCTAGGCAGTTTTTAGACCATTTGTAGACTTTTTCGGAAAAAAATTGTTGCGGAGAAAAAAAGAGAGGAAAAAACAGTGCAAAAAAGTGAAAAAAGGAAAAAAGAAGAAGAGAGATTCGGAGTGTGCTCCTCCCTTGTTTACGTGTAGCACCGTGATTTTCTTAGTGTTCTAGGCTCGTGTCTCTAGCACGGTCTAGCCTAGCACCAGCACAGTACCGTCGTTGAGCGTTTACTCAACTTTGCATCTCTGAATTGATTTTTGCTGACATTTTTGCTACCATATCATAAGCCTTCCCAGCTCCATATACTACTACTTCGTGCGTTTGACTCCACCTGGCAATCGCTTTACCCAAGCTTTGAGAGTTTTGACTACAACTATTGCTGATCACCGCCTACTACTGGGTAAGAACTGGTAAGAATTTGAGATTTGCTTGACGAATTTGTGACATACCACCACCGCTTCCTAGTAGTCTGTAGGATCATATTCTTGTGTGATTCTATTCCTGGTAACCATGACAGGATCACAAGTCGATGAGACTGACTGGGAGAACATGACGAACAAGGAGTTACATGATAAATTTCAGCAAATGATGATTGGACAGGTACAAGATGTGCTGAACAGATTTGAAGAGGCCATGGAGAGGATCAATGGCATTGAGAAGACGTTCGAAACAAAGCTAGATGACAAGTTTAATGAACTACTCGCGCATCTTCCACAACCTGCACCTGCTGCACCTATCGCACCTCTGCAACAAGGACAACAACAAGGACAACAAGAACGACAACAACAACAACAACAACAACAATAACATCGCCTTCAAAATCAAGTGGGACGAGCCATGCGCGTTCCCCTTGAGCCCGACCAAACTTCTGGAGCCGCTGCACCTACTGGTGATGCATTTGTGGCTCCTGCTCCTGCTCATGCTGCTGCCGAGGAGGAGGACGATTACGTGGGTGATTACGAGGGTGAGGTTGTTCAAAATCAGAACAACGTGCAACCACCAGCACCACCACCACCCGGTTGTACCCATGTATATGATTGCAACGGTAGGGCTGCACCACCACCTCAGGTACGCGATCATGAGCATCTTCCTAAACTGAAATTGAATATTCCATCATTTGATGGTAGATATATTCCTGATGTATATCCTACTTGGGAGTTAGAAACTGAACAACATTTTACATGTTTACAATATCCCGAGGAGAGACGTGTTCCTCCTGCTGTTTGTGCTTTCACTAGTTTTGCTTGTGTGTGGTGGTCTGAACATTGTAGATTATATCAGGATAATATCCCAACTACTTGGGATGCTTTAAAAAATGATATGCGTACTCGTTGGGTTCCACCATATTATCAACATGAATTACCTAAAAAATTGCAGCGTTTAAGACAAGGAAAAAATTATGTAGAAGAATATTATCAGGAATTAGAAACTGGCATGATTAGATGTGGTATTGTTGAGGATAATGAAGCTATTCTTACACATTTCATGGATGGGTTAAGAGATTCAGACCATCTTGGAGTATAAGGAATATAACAATATCACTCGTTTATTCCATCTTGCTTGTAAAGCTGAATGTGAAGTGCAGGATCGACACGCATTGGCGCGAACTAATTTTTCTGTAGGTCGACCTTCATCATGGACACCGCGTACATCATCTACTTCCACTCGTCCGGCTGCACCACCGCCTACTTCATCCGTCACCTCTAACTATGATAAAAGCAAACAGGCACCACCACCGTCAACCAAGAGTACACCTTCCAGTCCTGCACAGAGCTCTTCTTCATCCATGGCATCAACCGGGACAACACATGATGTTATATGTCGTCGTTGCACTGGTCGTGGTCACTATGCGAGCAAATGCCTATCTTAGTGTGTGATGATCGTTAGTGAGGATGGTGGGTATTAGTCCGCTAGTGATTATGATGAGGTGAATCTGGCTCTTATTGCGAATGAAGAGCACGGTGGAGATGATTCCGAATAAGAGACGCAATACATGGCTGCTGAAGATGCTGACAGGTATGAAAGTTTAGTTGCTCAACATGTTTTGAGTGTGCAGGTGACACAAGCTGAGCAAAATCATAGGCACAATTTGTTCCATACAAAGGGAGTTGTGAAGGAACATTCTGTTCACGTCATCATAGATGGAGGGACTTGCAACAACTTGGCTAGCATGGAGATGGTGGAGAAGTTGTCTCTCACTACAAGACCACATCCGCATCCTTACTACATCCAATGGTTCAACATCAGCGGCAAGGTTAAGGTAATACGTACTGTTCTTGTGCATTTTAGTATAGCTACATATGCTGATTATGTTGATTGTGATGTGGTACCCATGCAAGCATGTTCCTTGTTACTTGGTAGACCATGGCAATTCGATAAAAATTCTGTACACCATGGTAGAAACAATCAGTATGCTCTTGTTCATAAGGATAAACATATTACTTTGCTTCCTATGTCTCCTGATTCCATTTTGAAAGATGATATTAATAGGGCTAGTAAAGCAAAACAAGAGCAAAATAAGAGTGAAAATCAATCCTAATAATAACCCATCTAGTGTTGCTTCTGAAATTAAATTGAAAAGTGGATGTTTACTTGCCACCAACTTTGATATTGATGCTCTAGATTTCAGAAATCTGTTTGATATGATTTTATGTGCAAAGAGGCATTATTTCCATTTGAGGACGTGCCTTCCTCTTTGCCTCTTGATGTCACTAACATTTTGCAGGAGTTCGCTGACGTCTTTCCACAAGACGTACCACCGGGATTACCACCTATTCAAGGGATTGAACATCAAATTGACTTAATTCCCGGTGCTTTGCTACCAAACCGTGTGCCATGCCGTACCAATCCAGAGTAGATGAAGGAGATTATGCGTCAAGTACAGGAGCTGCTCGACAAAGGTTATATACGCGAATCGCTTAGTCCTTGTGTTGTTCCTATTATACTAGTGCTAAAAAAGGATGGTACATCGTGTATGTGCGTTGACTGTAGAGGCATTAATAATATTACTATTCATTATCGTCATCCTATTCCTAGGCTAGATGACATGCTTGATGAATTGAGTGGCTCTACAATATTCTCTAAAGTTGATTTGCGTAGTGGATACCATCAAATTCATATGAAATTGGGAGATGAATGGAAAACAACATTTAAAACTAAGTTTGGATTATATGAGTGGTTAGTCATGCCTTTTGGGATAACTAATGCACCTAGTACTTTCATGAGATTAATGAACGAAGTTTTACGTGCTTTCATTGGACGATTTGTGGTAGTCTATTTTGGTGATATAATGATTTAGAGCAGATCTTTGGAGGAACATTTGAAACATTTACGTGTTGTTTTTATTGCCCTACGTGATGCACATTTGTTTGGTAACCTTGGGAAGTGCACCTTTTTCATCGACCAAATGTCTTTTCTTGGCTATGTTGTTACTCCACAGGGAATTGAAGTTGATAAAGCCAAGATTGAAGCTATTGAGAGGTGGCCGCAGCCCAAAATGGTCACACAAGTGAGTAGTTTCCTTGGACTTGCTGGTTTTTATAGGCGTTTTGTGAGAGATTTCAGCACCATTACTACACCTCTCAATGAGCTTACAAAGAAGGATGTGCCTTTTGTTTGGGGTACCGCACAGGAAGAAGCCTTCACTGTATTGAAAGATAAGTTGACACATGCTCCATTACTCCAACTTCCTGATTTTAATAATACTTTTGAGCTTGAATATGATGCTAGTGGAATTGGATTAGGAGGTGTGTTATTACAAGATGGTAAACCTGTTGCATACTTTTCTGAAAAATTAAGTGGGCCTAGTCTAAATTATTCTACTTATGATAAGGAATTATATGCTCTTGTTCGAACTTTCGAAACATGGCAACATTATTTATGGCCCAAAGAATTTGTTATCCCTTCTGATCATGAATCTTTGAAACATATTAAAAGTCAAGCTAAACTGAACCGTAGACATGTCAAATGGGTTGAATTCATTGAGACTTTCCCTTATGTCATTAAGCACAAGAAGGGTAAAGAAAATGCAATTGCTGATGCATTGTCTCATCGTTATACTATACTTTCACAACTAGACTTTAAAATATTTGGTTTGGAAACCATCAAAGATCAATATGTGCATGATGCTGAATTTAAAGATGTGCTGCAGAATTGTACAGAAGGGAGAACATGGAACAAGTTTGTCATTAATGATGGATTTGTGTTATGTGCTAACAAGCTATGCATTTCAGCTAGCTCCATTTGTCTTTTGTTGTTGCAGGAGGCGCATGGAGGAGGATTAATGGGACACTTTGGCATGAAGAAGACGAAGGACGTACTTGCTACACATTTCTTTTGGCCAAAGATGGGACGAGATGTTGAGCGTTTTCTTGCTCGCTGCACTACATGTCAAAAAGCTAAGTCACGACTCAATCCTCATGGTTTATATATGCCTTTGCCTGTACCTAGTGTTCCTTGGGAGGATACATCTATGGACTTTGTTTTAGGTTTACCTCAAACAAAGAAGGGGAGGGATAGCATATTTTTTGTCGTAGATAAATTTTCAAAAATGGCACACTTTATACCATGTCATAAAAGTGATGATGCTACTAATGTTGCTAATTTGTTCTTTCATGAAATTATTTGCTAGCATGGTGTGCCAAATAATATTGTTTCAGATCATGATACTAAATTTCTTAGCCACTTTTGGGCATGTTTATGGGCTAAATTGGGGACTAAACTGCTTTTTAGTACTACATATCACCCCCAAATTGATGGACAAACTGAAGTGGTTAATAGAACTTTGTCTACTATGCTTAGGGCTGTTTTGAAGAATAACCCGAAAATGTGGGAAGAATGCTTGACTCATATTGAATTTGCTTATAATCATTCACTGCATTCTACTGCTAAGAAGTGCCCTTTTGAGATTGTGTATGGTTTCCTACCTCGTGCACCTATTGATTTGTTGCCTCTTCCATCTTCGGAGAAGGTTAATTTTGATGCTGAACAACATGCTGAATTGATCTTAAAAATGCATGAGTTAACTAAGGAAAACATTGAGCCTATGAATGCTAAATATAAACTTGCTGGAGATAAGGGTAGAAAACATGTTATCTTTGCACCTGGAGATTTTGTTTGGTTACATTTGCGTAAGGATAGGTTTCCTGATTTGCGCAAGTCAAAGCTAATGCCATGTGCTGATGGTCCTTTTAAGTTGTTAGAGAAAATAAATGATAATGCATATAACTTGAGTTGCCTGTAGATTTTGGGGTTAGTCCCACTTTTAACATGGCAGATTTGAAGCCTTATTTGGGTGAGGAAGATGAGCTTCCATCGAGGACGACTTTATTTCAAGAAGGGCAGGATGATGAGGACATCAATACCATTGTTACACCCACAGCCCCTATTGCTATACATACTGGATCAATTACTAGAGCTCGTGCATGCCAATTAAATTATCAGGTACTTTCGTTTCTTGGTAACGATTCTAATGTTCATGAGAATATGATGCTGCCTAAATTGGATACATTTGTTTTGCTTACAAATGAAGGGCCTAGCTTGGACAAGAAGGATGAACATTGGAGCCAGATCAAGCATGGAGATGATGGCATGCGCAAGGGGAAGAAGAACAGAGTTTCAAGTATTGATTTCAGGGCTTTGAAGCCACCATAAAGAGGGCATGAAGGTTTGGACGAAATATACAAGATGGTACTTAATAAATTTCGTCCAGAGGCTATTATAGGTGTTGTGTCACCTTATTATGGGGCCAGGCCCATGTAATTTTGAAATACTTCAGTTTAAGCTATTTTTAGAGTACGTATGTGTGGGGAAACAGAGTTAGGATTGGTTTTGGATCCCTCCTCCAAGGGGTCATGAGATTCCCTCCTCTTCCTCCATATATATAGCCCTTAGGGCGTCATTTAGACTTTGGGTTTTGGTTAGATTAAAGTTCGCCATAGCTGCAACTTCGCGTACTTCATTTGTGTTCAATAACCAGACCAAGATGTCACAGAAACCCACCTTGATCAATAAAGGTTTCCTCTTATATTCACAATATCCAGATTGCAATCTCAGTTTCTTGCTTGTTCTTCGTTTGCTTGCAGCAAATAGACCCTCATGGTAAGGTTGATCATGCTCCGGCCTAGTCAATAACCTCTCGGAGTTGGTTTAGCGATTGCTAAAGCGTGACATCCTCACACGTTTGTAGTCAGGTCGTCAAAGTCTACTCCTCCAAAAAACGATAATCACCATCTCATCGAAAGATGGGACACCTTCGCCTCTATCACAGGGTGGGGAGCTTCACAGGCGGTTCCAGCATCCTTGAGCTTGCTGACTTCCTGGATGACGACTTCCTGCTTCTCGGGCACCTGACGCTATTCCTTCTGCTTGACGGGCCGCGCGCTTTGGCACGCGGCTAAGTGGTGCTCGATCACCTCCCCCAGTAGACCGGACACGCGTGATACTACCCAAGCCGACACATCAGAGCTTGCCCGGAGGAAGGTGATGAGCACGCCTTCCTATTTGGGGAAGGGGCGCCGCCAATGGCGATGGAAGGGCATGCGTCGTTGCCATCCAGTGGCGCCTTCTTGGACTCGGCCCGCTCCTGGGAGAGCAGGGGCTTCTTCTTCATGGTCGCCTCCTCGGCAAGCCCACGCACGTCCTCAGCCGGGTATGCGGTGGATGCATCCTTGTAGGCGTGCTCAAGGGTGCGCATCGCATCCTTCTCGTCGCAGGAGATGGTGAGGGTGCCACTGCAGCCATGCATCTTGACGAGGCCATGGGCATGGTGGGTCACGGCCATGAAATTGGAGAGCGCCGGGTAGCCCAAGATGGTGTTGTATGGCAGGCCGATGTGGGCAACATCAAAGACAATGAAATCCGTACGGTTGTTCTCGTGAGTGTCAAAGGTGACGGGAAGGCGCACCTGCCCCAGGGGAAGAGTAGAGCCATCAGTGACGCCCAAGAAGAGCCTGGTGGGCATCCACTACTGCAGGATGGTCCAAACGCGACAGTCCAATTAGAGACCCTTCGACAAAACTATGTGCGATGCATCAATCACAAACGGGATGTAATAAAACCGTCAAAAAAGATGCAAAATGTTTGCGATGGCGGTGACATCAAACACGGTTCATATTGGAGTTGCGTGTGCGATGCGTGGCAAATGGTTAATCCAGCAGAACTATTTGCGATAAGGCAGAACAACAGAAACAGGCAGCCAGATGAGGGTGTGTGCGATATACGGCATACAGTTCACTAGGATGAACTGTGTGTGATTAGGCAACACAATACAAATAGTTCAACTGAACGAGATGTGTATGATACACGGCAAACAGGTCCTGAATCAGAAATGCGTGCGAAGACCAATAATAACACAGTCGATTGCTGCCAATAAGCCGTGTGATTTGATCTGTCTATAGAAGAATAACATATATATATATATAACTGAAATAAACATCCAATTACATAAGTGACTATACAGATCATTCGCACACACCTCAATAAACAATTGTATGCATTCTAAACTAGGAGAAACGATCGTGTAGTCATCTACTTCTTGTGACGCTACCTCCACTGCTCTGTGGCTCGATCCCTTGTCTAGGGTAGGAAGAAGATACTTCCTCATGTCAATGATCCGCATGTACATCTTGTAGCTTGTGTACGCGTCCTTGGCCGCGTACTTGATGTGTTGTTCATCCAGTCTCTCATGCCAGACACTGTGCCAGGCGTTCTTGTCCTTCTTGTTCTCATCCTTCATCTTCATGTAGTAGGGGTTGATGATCTCCGAGGCGAGATCAACCAGGGAGTTCTACTTGTTGTTGTCGCTGCCCCAGACCTTGTAGTGGTCCTGGATGTTGACAAGATTCTGGCATTTCAAGCGCGAAACCTTGAGCGCTTTTAGATCATTGGTGGTGTCCACCGTAGCGAAACTGTAGTCGGAGCTGTTGATAAACCTGGAGAAATGCTCGCAAGGCCTTGTGGCCAGGTGGTAGTGGTAGACGAGGACGTTATGTCGCATGCACAACTGGGCGATGGCAACCTTCTGATCATGCCCGGCATGACCGATGGTGTACTCGAGGTCGAAGCCAACCACTTGTTACTTGTCCTCGGCAAGCAACTGCTCCATAGTTTGGATGGAGCTCTCCACCGAGACCGGCTCGTTTGTGTACACCACTGAGAGGGCCTTCCTCCTCACGTGGGTGTCCACTACGTGATGCATGGTGAACTACCCGCCGTTGTCGTCGTAGGCCGTTGGGAGCGCCATTCGAGCCACGGGGAGCGCCATTGGAACCGCTGGATGTCCTCTCTGTATGTGTCATTGTGGGTGTGCTTATTGTGTCGTGTGGCGCAAGAGATGAAGGTAAATGGCCACAGGAATAAATGGGGGCCGGGCGGCCTGGATTCTCGGTGCGTCTGCATGGCAGTTTTTGCAGTGGGTAACTGCATCGTGGCGTCGCGCCCGGCGCAACCGCATGCAGACGAACGTGCGTGATCATGCGTCGGCCCCAAACAATGGCAGCGCGCGTGGAGGTATGAGGGCAGAGCGCCCGGAGGGATGCGAGAGCAGAGCGCCGCGGCCGCCTCAACCGCAAGCAACCACACGCATAGAGCAGTTGAACACGCAGGAAATGGTCATCTACAAGCCGGCCGACAGTTGCGTTGCTGCGTAGAGAGCGGCCGTGTGCTACTACGGCCATCTTGGTCTATTAGTCCCCTTTATATTATGTGCCATATTTTGACCTTAAATTTAACCAACAAAATGTTAATGCATGTTACAAAAAATATATAATTGGAAACTATGTTCAAATACGAATCCAACGATGTAATCTCTGGCGACATGCATTCGTATTTTATTAGTTAAATCTCTAGTCAAAATTTGGCACAAAAATACATAGACGACTTATAAACCAGGACGGGGGTAGTAGGTAATTTAATTGCAAACGTTTTTATTTTATTAACCGTATGTGTACGTGTCCTTTCGTCCTCCTCTCGCACGTCTTGTCACCCCACTGCCACAGACGGCTTAGAGCGCAAGCTTGAGCAACGCGCGGGGGCGTTCTTTTGGCCAAACGGCGGTGAGCCCATTCCCGCGCAACCACGCAGGTTCCCGTGCAAGCTTCCCGCCCGACTTGGTGAAATCCCCCAAAATCCCAATGCTTACCGGCCTGCTATGTAAACCCTCACGGCCGGCGAGTCCTGCGTCGTATTTTTCCCTCCCTCCCTGTAGCGTATCTTGTCTGCTTCACCCACAATCGACAATGGCACCGGTGCGTCATCGTCGCTCAGCCACTCTGTAGTCATCAGAGGATAGCTCCAGCTGGGAGGTTACACCGTGGCGGCGGCGCAGTCCCCGGCGTAGTGTAGTGCGCGTGGCGTCCCTGTTGGGTGTGCGCGGAACACCCACCACACGCTCCGCCGCCGCTGCCCATCGGCAGCTGTTGCCGGCTGCCGTTGCCGCCACCCCACCGTCTGCCGCCGTGGCCGCCACACCACCATCGAAAGCCAGGGCCATCGCCCGCTTCGCCGCCATGGCCCGAAGGCGGGAGGTGGCCGTCGTGGCCGCCACCCCACTGCCGGCCACCGTGGCCATCACCCGCTCCGCCGCCGCGGCCCGAAGGCGGGAGGTGGTGGTCGTGGCCGTCACCCCATCGTCAGCCGCCATGGCCGCCAGCCCATCATCGACCGTCGGGGTCATCACCCGCTCCGCCACCACCGCCCGAAGGCGGGAGGCGCAGGTGGAGGCCCGCACGTGCGTCAGCGACCTTGTGCGCTACATCGAGTTCCTACGGGAGGAGGAGGAGCGCCTCGTCGAGCATGCAAAGAGCCTTACCGCCGTCATGGCCACAGCACACACCTCCGCAGAGGCGAGGAATCAGGAGATATACGAAGAGAACCACCGCTTCGAGAGGGGTCGTCCGGAGCGGCAAAGGGTGTTCGAGGTGGGCGTCGCTGAAGGTGTAGCAGCGGCAGGCACCATATTGTAGTTGTCCAGCTCATCGGTAGGCTCCTCCTCCTCTGCCTCTTACTGAGTGCGTTCGGCAGAGGAGAGGCTACCGGAAGTAGTACAAAGCCCCTCTGTAGTAGTAGTATTTAGGGGCTATTTTGTTCAGTTCATCTGACTATAGATGTGGTGGAACTGTACAACATACTTAAAATAGTTGAACTAGCTATTTTAGTACGTGGTTTGCAACAATTGGGGAAAAGTTTGGTCGGTTCAGCTATCGAGTTGAACTATTTGTATAAAGAACGACTGCTTAATCTATGAATGAAATCTATGCTTAATTACTGAATTTTAGTTGCAAAAATTAGATAGTGCTAGTGATTTTTAGCTGCATATTTTCACAAATCACAGTGTTACATGGTTGACAAATGGCAATGTTACTAGATCAACAAATGTCAATCTTTCCAGTTTGACAAATGGCAATATACCCAATATGACAGATGCAAATCTTACCAAATTGTCTGTACGTGGTTGCACACGGGTCATCCAAAATAATCATTTGCGTTGAAGGGATGTACAAATCCTGCTCGGCACATTTTCTCTTGGCTTAGCATCGAAGTCTGGCTTTGCATACCGTATTCAATGTGAACCATTTGCGTTGAAGAGATGCACAAATCCTGCGCTACGAATTTTCCCTTGACATACTGGGGAAGACCATAGCTCTCACTTTGCATACGGGTGTTCTATCTAAAACGTTTGCGATCAAGAGCTGCACAAATCCTGCTCGTCACATTTTCCCTTGGCTTCCTGGGGAAGCTGTCGGTTTGCATACGGGTGTTCTAACTAAAACGTTTGCGATGAGTGTTTTATATTTAAAAACCATTGAATTTTTTTAAAGAAAATCGTTTGATAAGTCTGTACATTAAGAGAGAAAAACGCAAGTTCGTTCAAACCATCTCTTTCATTCAGTCCCACTGCGAATTTATATTCATATGATCGAGATACAATATTAAACCCAAAGAAAACTATTTCCGGTGGCGGCGGAGGTGGCGTGCCACGCCGGCGTTGTCATTGTCGTCCTCCGGGACGCCGTTGTTGAAGTCTTCAAGGCAGCATAGAATGCTCTTCACTTGGAAATCAAACATCATGTCGTCGCGCGATCGACAGGTGGGGCGCGGGAGGACGGCAACTGGCGGCGCTGCGAGGTAGCAGTCGACGGCGGCTTCCCATGCCGCTGAGGAGGGTGCGCGCACGGGCACGGGTGCGGCGGGTGCAGGCAAACGCACGGGGACCGGCGCCGCAGTGGGTGCAGGGGCGCGCACGAACACGGGCACGGGCCCTGGCGCTGGCATGTACACGAGCTCGCGCGGGTCCGCGGAGACCTTGCTGACACCCACGGCTTCCAGCTCTGCGATAGTGCTTGGTGACCAGCCCGTCAATGCTACGGGGATGGTCGCTGGCGCGGGCGCGGGGATGGGAGCTCGAATGGGCACGGGGCAGCAACCGTCGCTGCCAGCTCGTTCGGGGCCATGTCCATGAGGCCCCATTCCTCCTTATTTTCTATGTCCTCCGGCTCGGAGTCGACTTCACCAAACTTGAAGACTAGTGGCAGATGATCCTTCTACGCCATGGCGTTGGTGGAGGTCTGCAGGAGGGAGGGGAGTGGGAGGCGAACAATAAGGCTGCCCGTATTAAACAGCGGCTCAGGCGCCATTAATGGAGAGGATGCGAGCAAGGCGGGTGGCCATGCAAGTCAAAGGGCTCGCTTCCCAGTGAGCCTGCGCAGTGCACAACTCGCACCCTTCCCGGTGAGCCTGCGCATTGGAGGAAAGCTTGCATGCCTCTCGGTCAGCATGCCCACCGGATTGTGCTCGCACGCCTCCCGTTCAGTCAAGCAGATGTCCGCATGGCACCTCCTATAACCATTAAAAGAGAGACATGTGGCATCACGTGAATGGGTAACAGAACGCACACGATTTAAATTATACAAATGTTTGAGATGTTAAAGTGGCAGCTATTTGTTTCAAATTGCCTTTGTTGGCTGTTATTCGAGTGCGCCTTCTCTCAAAATGGACACGAAAAATACCACAGCATGTCGGGTGCCATTCCATGATAGCATGCCAAGTTTCATGAATTTCAAACGAGTTTTGGATTTACTAGAATTTAAAAACAAAGTATCTCAACATTTTGCCGGTATTCAACAGTGCCCTGGTGTTTGAAATTCATTCCCATTTCTTGCATGGGACCTAAGCATGCACCCAATGACACACATTTGATATGTCAACCCATTTTTCTGCACTGGAGCATGTGCATGTAGTTCAAATTTGAATTATGCACATAAAATGCCTAGAAAACCCAGTTAATGTATAAAAGTGTCCAAGCAAACCCCGAAAAATCCCAAAAATTGACACAACACTCCTATCGTTCTATGTTGACACTAGAAAAATTTTGAAAGCAAGAAGAGGCAACGGATATGGTTTCGTCCCCAAAGGTGGCACGTTCCCTACCGAAACCACCAGGCTTGTTGTGAGAAGCTCTGGTTTGCGAGAAGCTTATACCCAAACCTGCCCCAAATGGGACAAATTTTTTACCACAGCATATTTATGCCGCTCAATGATAGCATGTCAAGTTTCATGAACTTCAGACGAGTTTAGGATTTACTAGAATTTAAAAACCGTGTATCTCAATGTTTGCGGCCGAGCGACGGTGGCAAGGTGTTTGACATTCATTCCCATTTCCCGCATGGGACCTAAGCATGCAACCAAGGACACATATTTGATTTTTCAACCAATTTACATGCACTGGAGCATGTGCCTGTAGTTCAAATTTGAATTATGCACATAAATGCATAGAAAACTCAGTTAATGTATAAAAATGTCCTAACGAATCCCGAAAAATTCCTAAAATTAACACAACACTCATGTTGTTCTATGTTGACACTAGAAATAAAATTGAAATCAAGAAGAGGCAACGGATATCGTTTCGTCCCCAAAGGTGGCACGTTCCCTACCGAAACCATCAGGCTTGTTGTGAGAAGCTCTGGTTTACGAGAAGCTTATACCCAAACCTGCCCCAAATGGGACAAAAATCTTACCACAACATGTTGATGCCGCTCCATGATAGCATGTCAAGTTTCATGAACTTCAGACGAGTTTTGGATTAACTAGAATTTAAAAACCATGTATCTCAATGTTTGAGGAAGAGCGACGGTGGCAAGGTGTTTGACATTCATTCCCATTTCTTGCATGGGACCTAAGCATGCAACCAAGGACACATATTTAATTTTTCAACCAATTTACATGCACTGGAGCATGTGCCTGTAGTTCAAATTTGAATTATGCACATAAATGCATAGAAAACTCAGTTAATGTATAAAAATGTCCAACGAACCCGCGAAAAATTACTAAAATTAACATAACACTCATGTTGTTCTATGTTGACACTAGAAAAAAAATTGAAATCAAGAAGAGACAACGGATATAGTTTCGTCCCAAAAGGTGGCACGTTCCGTACCGAAACCATCAGGCTTGTTGTGAGAAGCTCTGGTTTGCGAGAAGCTTATAGCCAAGCCTGTCCCAAATGGGACAAAAAAAATTACCACAACATGTTGATGCCACTCCATGATATCATGTCAAGTTTCATGAACTTCAGACTAGTTTTGGATTTACTAGAATTTAAAAACCATGTATCTCAATGTTTGCGGCCGAGGGACGGTGGCAAGGTGTTTGACATTCATTCCCATTTCTTGCATGGGACCTAAGCATGCAACCAAGGACACATATTTGGTTTTTCAACTAATTTATATGCACTAGAGCATGTGCATGTAGTTCAAATTTGAATTATGCACATAAATGCATAGAAAACTCAGTTAATGTATAAAAATGTCCAAACGAATCCCAAAAAATTCCTAAAATTAACACAACACTCATGTGGTTTTATGTTGACACTAGAAAAAAATTAAAATCAAGAAGGGGCAACGGATATTGTTTCGTCCCCAAAGGTGGCACGTTCCCTTCCGAAACCATCAGGCTTGTTGTGAGAAGCTCTGGTTTGCGAGAAGCTTATACCTAAACCTGCCCCAAATGGGACAAAAAATTTACCACAGCATGTTGATGCCGCTCCATGATAGCATGTCAAGTTTCATGAACTTCAGATGAGTTTTGGATTTACTAGAATTAAAAAGCCATGTATCTCAATGTTTGCGGCCGAGCGACGGTGGCTAGGTGTTTGACATTCATTACCATTTCTTGCATGGGACCTAAGCATGCAACCAAGGACACATATTTGATTTTTCAAAGAATTTACATGCACTGGAGCATGTGCGTGAAGTTCAAATTTGAATTATGCACATAAATGAATAAAAAACTCAGTTAATGTATAAAAATGTCCAAACGAAGCCCAAAAAATTCCTAAAATTAACACAACACTCATGTTGTTCTATGTTGACACTAGAAAAAAATTGAAATCAAGAAGAGGCAACGGATATCATTTCGTCCCCAAAGGTGGCACGTTCCCTACCAAAACCATCAGGCTTGTTGTGAGAAGCTCTGGTTTGCGAGAAGCTTATACCCAAACCTGCCCCAAATGGGACAAAAATTTTACCACAGCATGTTGATGCCGCTCCATGATAGCATTTCAAGTTTCATGAACTTCAGATGAGTTTTGGATTTACTAGAATTTAAAAACCATGTATCTCAATGTTTGCCGCCGAGTGACGGTGGCAAGGTGTTTGACATTTATTCCCATTTCTTGCATGGGACCTAAGCATGCAACCAAGGACACACATTTGATTTTCAACCAATTTACATGCGCTGGAGCATGTGCCTGTAGTTAAAATTTAAATTATGCACATAAATGCATAGAAAACTCAGTTAATGTATAAAAATGTCCAAACGAACCCCAAAAAATTCCTAAAATTAACACAACACTCATGTTGTTCTATGTTGACACTAGAAAAAAAATTGAAATCAAGAAGAGGCAACGGATATCGTTTCGTCCAGAAAGGTGAAACGTTCCCTACGGTAACCATGAGGCTTGTTGTGAGAAGCTTATACCCCAACCTGCCCCAAATGGGACAATATTTTTACCATGGCATGTTGATGTCGTTCCATGCTAGCATGTCAAGTTCATAAATTTCAGACGCGTTTTTGATTTACTAGAATTTAAAAACCATGTATCTCAATGTTAGCGGCCGAGCGACTGTGGCAAGGTGTTTGACATTCATTCTCATTTCTTGCATGGGACTTAATTAAGCATGCAACCAAGGACACACATTTCAATTTTGAACCCATTTATATGCACTGGAGCATGTCCATGTAGTTCAAATTTGAATTTTGCACATAAATGCATAGAAAACACGGTTAATGTATAAAAATGTCCAAGAGAACCCCGAAAAATCCCAAAAATTGACACAACACTCCTGTTGTTCTATGTTGACACGACAAAAAATTTGAAAGTAAGAAGAGGAAACAGATATCATTTTGTCCCCCAAGGTGGCACGTTCCCTACCGAAACCATCAGGCTTGTGAGAGAAGCTCTGGTGTGAGAGAAGCTTATACCCAAACCTGCCCCAAATAGGACAATATTTTTACCACGGCATGTCGATGCCATTCCATGATATCATGTCAAGTTTCATGAATTTCAGACGAGTTTTTGATTTACTAGAATTTTAAAACCATGTATCTCAATGTTAGCGGCCGAGCGACAGTGTCAAGGTGTTTGACATTCATTCTCATTTCTTGCATGTGACCTAAGCTTGCAACCAAGGACACACATTCGATTTTTTAACCCGTTTTTATGCACTGGAGCATGTGCATGTAGTTCAATTTTGAATTATGCACATAAATGCCTAAAAAACTCAGGTAATGTATAAAAATGTCCAAACGATCCCTGAAAAATTCCAAAATTTAACAGGACACTCCTGTTGTTCTATGTTGACACCAGGAAAAAATTGAAAGCAAGAAGAGGCGACGAATATCGTTTTGTCCACAAAGGTGACACATTTCCCTAACGGAACCATGAGGCTTCTTGTGAGAAGCTGTGGTATGTGAGAAGCTTATACCATAACCTGCCCCAAATGGGACAATATTTTTTACCCCAGCATGTTGATGCCATTCCATGATAGCATGTCAAGCTTCATGAATTTCAGACGGGTTTTGGGTTTACTAGAATTACAACAGCAAGTACCTCAACATTTGCCGGAGAGCCACGGTGCTGTGGTGTTCGAAATTCATCCCCATTTCTTGCATGGGACATAAGCATAAACCCATGGACACAAATATGATTTTACAACCCATGTTGGTGCACCGAAGCATGTGCATGTAGTTTAATTTTGAATTGGGCACCTGAAATGGCTAGAAAACCAAGTTAATGTATAAAAATGTCCAAACAAACCCTGAATAATTCCAATTTTTTTACGACACACCTATAGTTGCATGTTCACTGCAGATAAAAGTTCTAGCAATTCAAACACCCTCCATCGCCGCTGTGACCCCATTATGTAATTCAAATCACGATGAAAAATCAAGTAGATCACACACAGTTTATTATCACCAACCGTGTGAGATGCAGTACAAAATATCTTGGACCACCGTCGGAGTATAGTACGCCTATGGCTTACACGAGAAGGTGCGTCAGCTACAGTCCATAGCCAGCGTGTCAAGCACACTAGCTCGCTCCCCAAATATCATTTCACTGTTCAATCGTCGCCGATGAAAGATGGGGTCGTGGACCCATGTCATGAGGGCAACTTCAGCGGCCCACTCCAGCGAGAGCGTGGCCACAACCACCATGCGCGTGCTAACAAGGTGCATGAGCATGGCCGCAATCTGCTACCGGGCGTCCAAGGTAGCCCAAACCGCCGCTGTTGCTTCTCAGGTGGCGGCAGCAACATCTGACTCGGGATAGCAACTAGCGAGAGCGACACAGCAGCTGTCCATTCTGCAGCGGTGGCCTTAGCCCTGATGGAGGCTGCCCACGACCATGTCGAGGCCGCCCACACCCAGCTCGTGGCGCTCACCACACAAATCGAACAAAGCTTCTCCAACAACGGTCGGCAACCCACGGCCGAAGAGTTGGCAATCGCCGAGAGCGTTCGAGCAGCCGTCAGTTCCTCCACCGCATAACTTGCCATGACAGAGCCCGTCCAAGCCCAGATCACGGCCGCCCATGCCCTGCTCATGGCGGCCTTTTCCAAAGAGATGGCGGACACGGATGGCAAGATTCTTGCCGAGTATGGTGCGATGGATGCCATGGAGCCCCTTCCCCATGAGACTATCGGGCGCGAGCTAGACATGGAGGAGCCGGCGGAGATCGATGAGCACCAGCCGTAGTAATACTCTTTGTTTTGTTTAATTAAGAGCGCCGATCTTTAATTTGTTAGAGTAATGTTTAGGTCAGCTAGCTCTGTTTAATTGCTGAACTTGCTCGATTAAGAAGTGTGGGTGTGCTGTAGTCTCCTTTGTGTACCCAAATTATGCAATGACGTGGATGAACACTGTAACCAGGGAAATTCAAACCAAAATTTTTTACGTTCAAACTCATCACACACGGGATAAGCTATATGAATCGTTTGTGATGTTCACATATCGTACACAGTGCTGAATAAGGGACCGTGTCTGATGACACTTTGCGCGCCAGTTTTTTGCTGCACCGATTCAAAATTTTTGGCTTCCGCGGAAATATCTACCTCCCCCCCCTCCCCCTTACCAAAAGCCACATTTCCCCTGTTTCTGCCTTCCTTTCCAAGTTCAAACCTTCACTCCTTGCTTGCAGCACCACCTCCTCGCCGGTGACCCTCCTTCACGCTGCTCGGCCTGGTCTATCCAGGCAGGTAATCCACACCCGACCCCCATCCTCCTCCTCCTTCCACATCCCACATGCCCCGACCGCCTGCGCGACACCTTCCACCCAAATCATTGACCCCTCCCCCAAATAAGCGCCGCCCTAAGCCATGGTGCACGCAGTATAGCCAGGAGCTCAAGGAGCATTTGGCAGCAGAGAAGCAAATCACGGCCACACGCGGGGATGAGGTCGCGATGGCTACCATTAGTGCCGACCCCCAGATCTTGGAGGAGCACCTCGCCATCGAGGCCACCGTCGATGCCTCATGCGCCGATGCCGCGATGCGGTTGGCTGCTTTAAACGATAGTTCGTGGCATTTTCTCGAGGCCACCCTCGGTGCCTTCGATGAAGACTACAAGGTGTTTTCTCGGCGTGCACGTGCGTACCTCAACTTGAGAGCCAGCAGGTTGGTGCCCGGAGCGGCTCAGGCAACTCACCACTACGACGAGGGCACCCATGATGTGGAGGCCTCGCCCTCTTCCATGTCCAAGGAGCCAATCATCATCGATATTTCTGACGATGAGGAGTAACTTGTCTTATTAGCTCACTATAAGGACCCATGTTTAGTTTGCTAGCTACGCCAGTTAAGCATGCTCGGTTTACCCATTGCATGTGCTGCTCCTGCCTTTCCTTAACAAATTCTAGTGAATTGTGCTATCTACTTTTACCATGCAATCTGTTGCTCTAGTGTATATGTTCTATATGTTGTGCAATGTGGTGCTCACTTATTAACTGTTTGGTTAATTAGTTGTCGTCTTTAGTTAACTGTTTGGTTCAATTCTGCAAATGTGATGTTCAATTCTTCAGGCTGCAATTTTGTATTGTCTTCCATGTGAGAAATAAATCGAATTTATCTTTAAAAAATACATGAGAAACAAATACAATTGCTATATTTCCAAGTTGTCAAGCATGCTTGGTTTGGTTAACTGTCTGATCTTCTAGTATGTTATACATTGTGTAATGTGGTGCTTAGTTAACATTTGGTTCATTTGTTGTGGTGTTTAGTTAACTGTTTGGTTCAATTCTGCAATGCAATATTCAATTGTTGTCGGTGCATTCTGTTATTGTATGCCATGTGAGAAATAAATCGAATTTGGCTGTACTAACTACATGAGAAACAAATACAATTGCTATATTTCCAAGTTGTTAAGCATGTTTGGTTTGGTTAACTGTCTGATCTTCTATTAGGAGTATGTTATATTGTGCAATGTGGTGCTCAGTTAATGTTTGGTTCATTTGTTGTGGTGTTTAGTTAACTGCTTGGTTCAATTCTGCAATGCAATGTCCAATTGTCGTGGGTAGAATTTTGTATTGTTGTGCATGTGAGGAATAAATCGATTTTGGCTGCACTTAATACATGAGAAACATATACAACTGCTATATTTCCTAGTTCTTAATCATGCTTGGTTTGGATAAATGGGTTTTCCATGTGGCTTGAATTAATCTGATGAATCTGCAATGTGCTTATTTTTCATCAACATATTTTACTGATAGCATGCGAACCCTCACTTAACCTGATGACTAACTACCTTATATGTGTTGCAGGGAAACAATGGGAAGCACTGAGGTTTACAATCGAGGTTTACACATGCATGGTCCTTTGTCTAATAGCACATTATTGTGCAATTGCAGGAACCATTCTAATATTTAGGTTTTTAACAATTTGGTCTTGCACATGTAGGTCCTGCTGTCAGAGGTTTTGACCCACTGTTCGACCCTTTTTGCATATGGGGAAATAAGTTGTCCATGAATATCAGTCAAGTCAAGAAACTCAGAAAGATTGTTAGGACAAAGAAATTAGCGACAAAAAACAACAAGATCTTTGTCTGCACAATGAAGAAGACGTCAGTTCACTACAAGATGGTACTAACTATTATACCTTGCCTTTTTTTATTCCTTTGCCCCATTTCCAATATAGAGAAGATATTTATGCACATCCTTGTTTTCAGGCCTTTCCAAAGCAGTTCACTGATGATTACTCTCAAACCACCTGTATGGTCAGGAGGCGAGGAAGGTTTTCATACAACACCACGGTTCAATATTGAAGTGTTCCTGAAGAGGATGAAGGATGGATGGTCAATCATCCACATGCACTGGCCTAAAGTTGCAAAGACCTTCAACATCAATGAAGGCTCAATATTCGCCTTCCGCTTCAGCAGTTTTCTAGATGAGATGCATCTGCCTATGTACTGTCTATGATGCTAATTTCGAAAGGTTATAGATGTTGCATGTGAAACATGGTGCTAGTGCAGTTGTGTAATGGGGTAGCGGAGTGCTGAAGCTATATGATGTTGTACTCTAATGTATTTCAATTATAAAATCCTGCTTCCTTAATATGGAAATGAAATATATTGTGTGCTTAATATGAAATGTCAATTAGATTAATAAATGGATTGTTAATAATAGGGCAATTATCCTGCTAATTGGGTTTTTCTATTGCAAACCGTTATTGAGAAAACACCGTGGGTGATGACCTCAGGCAACGCACACAGTTTCTAGGAATAAATCATGTTGGATCAATGAACAATCGCACAAGACATCCTCGTGAAAACTGTTTGCGTTAGGCCACCTTGCGCAAATGTTTACCACATAAAAAGTGTGTGTCATGGACAGCCTTTGCCACATAGTTTCTTCTATGCATCGTGTGTGATGCATTGAATAACGCTATCACAAACGATTTAATGGGGAAAATTGTGTGTGATGTACCTGCGAACGGAAACGTTTTCCTTGGAGTGACTGTGTGGGATGTATATACGAACGAAAACGTACTTCTTGGATTAACTGTGTGGGATGTACATACTAACGGAAACGTATTCCTTGCATTGACTATGTGGAATGTACATACGAACGGTAATGTTTAGCGGGGACTGACTGACTGTGTGGGATGTACTTACGACCGGAAACTATTTGGCATGTATAATTGTATTTTTTTAGCATAACTGTACGTATATCCGTATTTGATCGCTCACCGGTCGCACACAGCCTCATTTTGCCGAGCGTGTGTGCCTGGAGGGCATATCCCCGACGGTTTCTGGGTCATGTGGGAAGGACCCCCCTATCGCAGTCACTCACTTGGTGACGGTTCGAAACGCCGTTGCGGAAAGGGGTTAAAAACCGTTTGTATAGCACCTCGTTGTACTAGTGATCACGCGCTCGTGAGGCACTTGAAGTGTCTCGAAGGTATCCATAGAGAGCACGTTGAGGCATGCGACGCCGTGAATGAGCATCTTGGTGACATCCACATTGCTGATGGTAGGAGTACACAGCAGGGCACTGGTACAGCGAGGTGCTATACAAACGGTTTTTAACCCCTTTCCGCGACGGCATTTGTAACTGTCACCAAGTGAGTGACTGCGATAGGGGGGTCCTTCCCACACGACCCAAAAACCTTCGGGGATGGGAGCCATGATGCATACAGTTGTCCATATAAAACTGTTTTTGATATCTCGAATATCCCAAACGCTCCATCCTTGCAACTCATTTGTGCTCGCATTGCCATCGCAGTCGGTATTATGTGGTGCTACATTTACAATGCGCGGCCCATCACAAATGGTTCACGATTATAGAACGTGTATGATAAGCAGGCAATCACATACATTCACTTTTCCTGAACCGTATGCGATAACTAATTAAGAAGATTAGCTAATCATTGTACGAGTGTCGGATAGGATTACAAAACGTCGGGCCGTCGTAACATCGCCGTACATGACAACTATCGCACATGCTATTCTGTGGTGCAACGTTTACGATGCGTACCACATTAGAAACAGTTCATGGTTGCAAATCATGTACGATAAGGCAACTATCACAAACGTTTAGTTTGCCCGCACCGTTTGTGATATTGTCTGACATCGCACACGCTTTGCAAACGGCAACTGTGTGCATGCTTGCACACGTTTCCTCTCTGTGAACCTTGTCGAATTATGGTGTATATCACAAACGTTTTTGTTTTACTGACTGTGTGCACCGTAACGACCTGCAGAGCGTAATTTCACCATAATTTAATTGCTTCTATTTCAAATTGTACCAGATTTGAATTTTAAAGTATGATATAGCTTTATTCATATCCATCAGGTTCAAACAACCAATGCATTATGCGATTCACAGGTACATATGTTGAAGAATTACATAAGCACCAAATAAAGAATGATGAACCACAGTTGTATACTTGTACTATTAAAGACGGTAAAGAAAGAGGCGAAATACATTCTGGTTGCTGAACAAGGTGAAGCTGAATGCCCATATTGTGCCCTCATCCATGCAGAAGGCACGCATGACTCTAGTCCAACCCCTTGTGATGACCGACCGCCCATCCTTCACTGTCTTCATGAAAACATCTAGATAATCATCGTGTTCTGGTAGAAATACTTTAACCTTTGCATGCCCACCAATCAAGTAGTTTGAGAGGTAATCTTGAGTAAACTGCTTTGGGAACCACTGCAAAGCAAAAAGATTCAGACATTGTCATCTAACACAACTCATTATGGGTAGTAAAAACAAGACTGCAGAGTTCTTACTTACCATCCTGCAGTTCGCTGTTGTCTTGGATAAAGTGTAAACAAATAGTTTAATTGCCATCTTTTGACCCATTTTACTAACAATCTTTATCAGCTTCCTCACTTGATGCTGGTTCATCAATATCTCATTGCCCCATACGCAGAATGGGTCGAAGCGCAGATCTTTACCAATGACATATGTACCTAAAAGCACCAAGTTAATATTAGAAGCTAAACAACAATTGCACAATGATGTAGTACAACACTCTTTTATAATATCTTATAACATCCAATATACTCACATATTAGATGAATTAACATCTTATATTATGGGCCGGAGGGAGTTTATTGCATTTTTACAAATTATCGTTTGATTAACTGCTGCTGTATCCATGGGTTAGAGTTAGTTTGAGCTAGTTTGGGCTCAAATAGCCCTAAAGTACATCCAAACATGAGGGCTAGTTTGAGCTAGTTGCATCTAACCCACCCAAAAAAACTATCCCACCCAAGAGGTGCTAATTAGAGCTAGTTCTCCTAGTGCATTTATTGTCAATCTAACCCTGTCAGTCGAACACCTCTTTGGCTAGAGTTAGTTCAGGGTTAGTCATGAGCTAGAAACTAAGTCTAACCTCTAGCTAAGTTAGAGTATCCAAACAGTGTTGTGCCGTTGTTGTTGTTGTTGCTACTGCTCTTCTACGTATATCTAGACATCATCAGAACATTAAGGTAACACTCTTCCTTGTTGCTATGTAGCCTAGGATTGCATATTTAGACATTCAGTACAGTGCATGTTGCTATGTAGCCTCAGATATATTACATATGGCCCTAGTTAACCTAACGATAAATGGGTTACAGATATATTCAGTTAAAAGTCCGATTCACTGATTAGTCCCTTATCAGCCCCCAGCCTATATGGTACCAGCTACCGATATCCTGAACAGTGAGTATATATAAGCCATGGGACGAAACTAACCTCGATGGAAAACAGCAGTCGTTCCCAAAATTGTCCTGTGTAAGTACATCGAGAGGCATGTTAAGCACAACAGGCTAAACATCAACCAAATATATCCATGGCAGACAAAATAATCTCCAAAAGATAGCTTCAGTGTGCAGGTTTAAGCACGCTAGTAAAGCAAAACAAGTGGAAAGGTATTTTAACTGCAACAGGCCTAACATTTAACAACAAGCAAACATAGTCATTCAAACTGGTATTGTGCCGGTCTAAGTACGCTGGTTATTGTTAAATAAAATGGAAAGATGTGTTAACTACAAGAAGCAGCAACCAAATGTAGTCATTCATAGTGGTATTGTTGAAACTGGTATTGATGAAATTGAACTGCACAGTTCATACTTGCATATATAGAACATCACGTTGTGAATAACTGGAATAAACAAGGTATACTACGAACAACCAAAGATAACATTTAAAACTGGACATATGCTAACTACAAACAACCGAACAATCAAAAAACTTTAAAAGAGGCATATTCTCGCTATAACAGGCTTAACAGCAAGCAAATATATGCATTCCTATCGATATGTTTAAAACTGGATTGATGAAAATGTACTGCACAGTAAATAGTTGCACATATAGAGCATCACATTGTGAACAACTAAAATAAACAAGGCATACTGCAAACAACCAAATATAGCAATTAAAACTGGACATATTCTCACTACACTACAAAAGGAACTCGACAAAACAAATCATGGGTTCCCCCCTGTGAAGAGGCACGGCAAAACAAATCATGGGTTTCCTCACTTGTCACAGATGGGTTCATTCCCGTGGGAAGAGCACAGACCCTGGATGCACTCCATGTTGTCGCAGATGGGCTCCTTCCCCTTGGAAGAGCATTGCTGTAGGGTGCCTTCCCTGATGTCGCAGACGGGCTCTTTCCCCTTGGAAGAGCAGATGGGCTCTTTCCCCTTGGAAGAGCCGAAGAGGGTGCCCTCCTCGTGGGCGACCTCGATGAGGTCTGACTTCGAAGCTGTGGATCCCAAGCCAGCGTCGCAGAACGTGTCCTTCAGAAATGACAAAAGGGGCTCGATGGCGATGTAGGATGGTAAATTCTTGACAACAAGCCAGAGGAGATCAGCGGCGGGGCCATGGATGAGATCGACGGTAGTTGAACGCGAGGGGTTGGGGGTGGGCCACTTAACCTGAGACATAGCCCGCGTCAGGTCGTCGCTGTTGATGACCTCGATGTCGTAGCTGGCGTCCGCGACATACCCGCATACTCTAGCCCGCTGATTGAGTGCCTACGGCCAGTAATGGTCGTCAGCTTCCTCGGCGGCCACCTCAGCGACGTCGGGCGAAGAGGCTGCGATACACCTCTTTTGGGCCATTCGCTACTTGAGCTCCACGGGAAGCATAGCCGGGCTTAGGCTGCGACACTCTAGAGTGGGGGATGGGGATCTGTGGGAAAGGGGGCGTTTGGCAGGCGTCATCTAAGAAACTCAGGGCAACCTAGGTATGGAGATTGGTGGGTAAGCTACACGGGCAAACCGGCAGATGTTGACAATGGAGGCCTTGCGGTGGCGGCGGCGACCTTGCTAGGGTTTTGAGAGAGGGAGGGGTTGTGGTGGGTGTGTGTGTGTGTGTGCGCGCGCGCACCCGAGGATGTTTTGGGGTGTGTGTGTGGGGGGTGTGTTTGAGGAAATGACGTGGCTACTGAAAATTTTACTACGCGGGAGTCAAACGCGGGAGTGAAATGCCGGGGCTGTTGAAAATTTGGATGATGGTGCATAGCACACGGTCTGGAAATAACAACCGTGTGTTATGAAACAGAAAACCCTCAAGCCGGGCAGATATTTTGGAGGGATGCAGGCGGGAGGGGGAAGAACAAACATCACACACGGTCGAAACATAATAACCGTGTGTTATCAAACAGAAAAAACCTACAGACGGGTAGATATTTTTGAGAGGGGAAGCCTCATGGAGCCCAATGTACTATGCTGATGTGTGTGACAGGGGCACCGGCGTGGCACACGGTTAATGTGAGTGAACCATGTCTGTTGCGTCATTCGACTTGTCTAATGTTCATAATTTGGCGAAAATGACGCGGGAAAGGGTCAGAACACGAACACACTTGCATGTGGACCAAATATATGTATGAAAAGGGTGGTTTGATGTTCAAATACCAAATGCAACTTCGATGTGGCACCTATCTCGCAAAGCGCACAGTATTGCTTGCCCCCCCTCCCCGTGTCGGCAGGAGGGGAATCCTAAGCTATGAACGCATGCCCGCCCCCATGGAGGTTCACCTAGCAAAGTGCGAAGTAGCAGTCCCCCCCATCACACACACACGCACGCGCGCGTGATACTTCTCCAACGTATCTATAATTTTTTATTG
Organism: Thinopyrum elongatum; assembly: GCA_011799875.1. Lineage (NCBI taxonomy): Eukaryota > Viridiplantae > Streptophyta > Magnoliopsida > Poales > Poaceae > Thinopyrum > Thinopyrum elongatum. The sequence goes on from CM022300.1 coordinate 279,929,000, forward strand.
TTCCATGCTATTATATTATCTATTTTGGATGTTTTATATGCATTAATATGCTATTTTATATTATTTTTGGGACTAACTTATTAACCTGGAGCCCAGTGCCAGTTTTTGTTTTTTCCTTGTTTTTGAGTTTTACAGAAAAGGAATATCAAACGGAGTCCAAACGGAATAATACTTTACGATGATTTTTCTTGGACCAGAAGACACACGTAGGACTTGGAGAGGAAGTCAGAAGAGTCCCGAGGGCTCCACAAGCCCTCAGGGTGCACCCTTGGGGGGGCCGTGGCTTATGGGCCCCACGGGAGTCCTCCAACACTAATCTTTGGCCTATAAATTCAGAAATATTCCCAAACGACCAGAAGCTTCCACCAAAATACTTTTCCGCCGCCGTAACCTTCTGTACCCGTGAGATCCCATCTTGGGGCCTTTTTCGGCATCCTGCCGGAGGGGGATTCGATCGCGGAGGGCTTCTACATCAACTCTATTGCCCTTCCGATGAAGCGTGAGTAGTTTACCTCAGAACTATGGGTCCATAGCTAGTAGCTAGATGGCTTCTTCTCTCTCTTTTATTCTCAATACCATGTTCTCCTTGATGTTCTTGGAGATCTATCCGATGTAATATTCTTCTGCGGTGTGTTTGTCGAGATCCAATGAATTGTGGATTTATGATCAGATTATCTATGAATATTATTTGAATCTTCTTTGAATTCTTATATGCATGATTTGATATCTTTGTATTTCTCTTCGAATTATCGGTTTGGTTTGGCCAACTAGAATGGTTCTTCTTGCAATGGGAGAGGTGCTTAGTTTTGGGTTCAATCTTGCGGTGTCCTCACCCAGTGACAAAGTAGGGGCAGCAAGGCACGTATTTGTATTGTTGTCATCAAGGGTAAAAAGATGGGGTTTTCATCATATTGCTTGAGTTTATCCCCCTACATCATGTCATCTTACTTAAGGCGTTACTCCGTTCTTTATGAACTTAATACTCTAGATGCATGCTGGATAGCGGTCGATGTGTGGAGTAATAGTAGTAGATGCAGAATCGTTTTGGTATACTTGACACGGACATGATGCCTATATGCATAATCATTGCCTTGGATATCGTCATAACTTTGCGCTTTTCAATCAATTACTCGACAGTAATTTGTTCACCCACCGTATTATTTGCCTTCAAGAGAGAAGCCTCTAGTGAAACCTATGGCCCCCGGGTCTATTTTCCATCATATATTTTCAGATCTATAAACCAAAAAACCCAAAAATACCTTGCTGCAATTTATTTAATTTTATTTTGTTTTACATTTTAGTAATCTTTAATATCTATCTCTATCAGATCTCATCCTTGCAAGTGACTTTGAAGGGATTGACAACCCCTTTATCGCGTTGGGTGCAAGTGTTTGATTGTTTGTGCAGGTGCATAGATTGGGGACTTGCTTGTATCTCCTACTGGATTTGATACCTTGGTTCTTAACTAAGGGAAATACTTATCTCTACTTTGCTGCATCACCCTTTCCTCTTCAAGGGAAAAACCAACGCAAGCTCAAGAAGTAGCAGGAAGAATTTCTGGCGCCGTTGCCGGGGAGATCTACATCAAGCCTACCAAGTACCCACCGTAAACTCTCATCTCTTGCATTACATTATTTGCCATTTGCCTCTCGTTTTCCTCTCCCCCACTTCTAAAACGATTTCAGAAAAACACAAAAAGATTTGCCTTTTTTATTCGCCTTCTTTCCGTTCATTTTTTTTGTTTGCCTTTATGTCTTACTTGGTTCATTTGCTTGTTCGCTTGGAATAAATGTGTAATTATTGAAAATCAGAAACAAAATTTATGGATCCACTTAAAGTTTTCTACTTGGATCATCTTCGATCCATATGTGCGCGTGCTGAAACCCCAACTAGTTTAGTTGAGGGAAAATCTTTAGATGAGCATGCTCATTTTGTGCATCACTGTTTGTCTAAAAAAGGGAGACTCTTATGGAATCAAATAAATTGTTTGCTATGTTATGCTTGGAATCTTTGTAAACTTTGTGATTTTACTTGTTGCTCTAAGAACCCTAAAAAACACCTTCCCTACCTATGTGAGTTTAATGATAATGAAATCTTATCTTCTTATGAAAAGGGTGTTTATAGTTACTACGATATCGAACAAATTGAAGAATTCGTTGCTTTTAAGGGTGCTTATGAAGTTGCTTCTTTGATTGAAAAGTATGATATTACTCTCTACAAATATGAAAATTTCGACATACTTAAATATTGCTATGAAAACTATGCTTCTAATGCCTATGTTAAAGAATTTATTAAGAGGATGTCCTCTGCTTTGGAAGAAAATAATGATATGCATGAATCTATAGATAATTGTGATTCCATTGATTTGATTGAAATATCCCCCCTTGATGAACATGATGCTTGCTATTCTTATGGCCATGATGCCAATATTAATTATGCTTATGGAGATGAACTTGCTATAGTTCCTTATGTTAAACATGAAATTACTGCTATTGCACCCACACTTGATAGTTCTTTCAACAAAAATCATGATTGCAATGATGTTATTATAAATTCTATTAATGTAAATTGTGCTAATAATATGCAAAAGCCTAAGCTTGGGGATGCTAGTTTTGTTATGTCCACTACTTATTGCAATGATCATGATTGGGGTGATTTTTCTTATGATCTTGAAAATTTATTTAAGCCTCATGATGAATATGTTTGTGATAATATTGAAGGTGGGTTTGAAGAGTGTCAACTCTAGGTAATAATGATCCCACTACTTTGGAGATTGATCAATCTTATGAAATTTTTGATAAAAGTGGGCTTGGAGAGGTCATGACTTTATTTGATGATCCCAATATTTTGGAAGAGTGTCAACTTTGCATGCATGTGGATCATGTAGAGAATATGTTATGTGATAGCTATATTGTTGAATTTGATTATGATCCCACATGTAATTATTATGAGAGATGAAAATATGATTGTAGAAATTTTCATGTTACTAAATTACCTCTCGTTATGTTGAGATTGCTATTGTTTCTTTCTTCTTCCTTGCATATGCTAGTTTTTGCTTGTCTCGATAAATATTTTCCCTATAAAATTCCTATGCATAGGAAGTATGTTAGAATTAAACTTGTTTTTCACATGCTATATGATGCTCTCTTTGTGCTTCAATTTTTATCTTTCATGTGAGTATCATTAAAATTACCAACGCATAGCTAAAAGGCTTTAAAGAAAAGCGTTGTTGGGAGACAACCCAATATTTTCCTTTTCTGTTTTTATGAAAATACACATTATTACCTCTGTATTAATTGTGTTTTGGTGTTTTAATTAGTGTTTGAGCCAAGTAAGACTTTTGGGATGGCTTACGATGATAGTTGATTTGATCTTGCTGAAAAACAGAAACTTTTGCGTCCAGTAACAGAATTTTTTAAATTCACTGGAGCGTGGAGAAACCCTGAATTTTTTACACAAGATTGATATATAAATTTCCTATGTTTTCCAAAGTTTTCAGAAATGTTGGAGTTACATAAGTATTAGAAAAATTCAGATCTTTGCAGACTGTTCTGTTTTTGACAGATTCTGTTTTCTATGTGTTGTTTGCTTATTTTAATGAATCTATGGGTAGTATCGGGGGGTATGAACCATGGAGAAGTTGTAATACAGTAGATATTACACCAATATAAATAAATAATGAGTTCACAACAGTACCAAAAAGTGGTGGTTTATTTTCTTATACTCACGGATCTCATGAGTTTTCTGTTGAGTTTTGTGTTGTGAAGTTTTCAAGTTTTGATTAAATATTTGATGGACTATGGAATAAGGAGTGGCAAGAGCCTAAGCTTGGGGATACCCAAGGCACCCCAAGGTAATATTCAAGGACAACCAAGCATCTAATTTGGGGATGCCCCGGATGGCATCCCCTCTTTCGTCTTCGTCTATCGGTAAATTTACTTGAGGCTATATTTTTATTCACCACATGATATGTGTTTTGCTTGGAGCGTCTTGTATGATTTGAGTATTTTCTTTTTAGTTTTCCACAATCATCCTTGCTGTACACACCTTTTGAGAGGGACACACATGAATCATGAATTTATTAGAATACTCTATGTGCTTCACTTATATCTTTTGAGCTAGGCAATTTTGCTCTGGCGCTTCACTTATATCTTTTTAGAGCACGGCGGTGGCTTTATTTTATAGAAATTGTTGAACTCTCTTGCTTCACTTATATTATTTTGAGAGTCTGTCTAAATAGCATGGTAATTTGCATAGGTTATTAATTTAGTCCTAATATGATGGGCATCCAAGAGGGATATAATAAAAACTTTCATATAAAGAGCATTGAATACTGTGAGAAGTTTGATTCCTTATGATTGTTTTGAGATATAAAGATGGTGATATTAGAGTCATGCTTGTGATTAATTGTGGATTGGTATAATTACTTGTGTTAAAGTTTGTGATTCATGTAGCATGCACGTATGGTGAACCGTTATGTGATGAAGTCGGAGCGTGATTTATTTATTGATTGTCTTCCTTATGAGTGGCGGTCGGGGACGAGCGATGGTCTTTTCCTACCAATCTATCCCCCTAGGAGCATGCGTGTAGTACTTTGTTTCGATATCTAATAGACTTTTGCAATAAGTATGTGAGTTATTTATGACTAATGTTGAGTCCATGGATTATACGCACTCTCACCCTTCCACCATTGCTAGCCTCTCTAGTACCGCGCAACTTTCGCTGGTGCACTACACCCACCATATACCCTTCCTCAAAACAGCCACCATACCTACCTATTATGGCATTTCCATAGCCATTCCGAGTTATATTGCCATGCAACTTCCACCGTTCCGTTTTATTATGACACGCTCCATCATTGTCATATTACTTTGCATGATCGTAAGATAGCTAGCATGATGTTATCATGGCTTGTCCATTTTTTGATGAAATTGCTATGCTAGATTGTTGCACATCCCGGTACACTGCCGGAGGCATTCATATAGAGTCATATTTTTGCTCTAAGTATCGAGTTGTAATTCTTGAGTTGTAAGTAAATAAAAGTGTGATGATCATCATTATTAGAGCATTGTCCCATGTGAGGAAAGGATGATGGAAGCTATGATTCCCTCAAAATTGGGATGAGTCTCCGGACTTTACAAAAAATAAAAGAGGCCAAAGAAGCCCAAACAAAAAAAGAGAAAAGTAAGAAAAATGAGAGAAAAGAGAGAAGGGGCAATGCTACTATCCTTTTACCACACTTGTGCTTCAAAGTAGCACCATGATCTTCATGATAGAGAGTCTTCTATGTTGTCACTTTCATATACTAGTGGGAATTTTTCATTATAGAACTTGGCTTGTATATTCCAATGATGAGCTTCGTCAAATTGCCCTAGGTCTTCATGAGCAAGCGAGTTGGATGCACAACCACTTAGTTTCTTTTCTGAGCTTTCATAAACTTATAGCTCTAGTGCATCCGTTGCATGGCAATCCCTACTCACTCACATTGATATCTATTGAGTGGGCTTCTCCATAGCCCGTTGATATGCCTAGTTGATGTGAGACTATCTCCTTCTTTTTGTCTTCTCCACAACCACCATATTCTATTCCACCTATAGTGCTATATCCATGGCTCAGGCTCATGTATTGCGTGAAAGTTGAAAAAGTTTGAGAACATGAAACAATTGCTTGGCTTGTCATCGGGGTTGTGCATGACTTAATACTTTGTGTGATGAAGATGGAGGATAGCCAGGCTATATGATTTTGTAGGGATAACTTTCGTTGGCCATGTTATTTTCAGAGGACATGATTGCTTTATTAGTATGCTTGAAGTATTATTGTTTTTATGTCAATATTAAACTTTTGTTTTGAATATTATGGATCTGAATATTCATGCCACAATAAAAAAAATTACATGGATAAATATGTTAGGTAGCATTCCACATCAAAAATTCTGTTTTTATCATTTACATACTCGAGGACGAGCAGGAATTAAGCTTGGGGATGCTTGATACGCCTCCAACGTATCTATAATTTTTTATTGTTCCATGCTATTATATTATCTTATTTGGATGTTTTATATGCATTAATATGCTATTTTATATTATTTTTGGGACTAACTTATTAACCTAGAGCCCAGTGTCAATTTCTGTTTTTTCCTTGTTTTTGAGTTTCATAGAAAAGGAATATCAAACGGAGTACAAACAGAATAAAACTTTACGATGATTTTTCTTGGACCAGAAGACACACGTAGGACTTGGAGAGGAAGTCAGAAGAGTCCCGAGGGCTCCATAAGCCCTTAGGGCACGCCCTATGGGGGAGCGCCCCCTGACTTGTGGGCCCCACGGGAGTCCTCCAACCCAAATCTTTGGCCTATAAATTCAGAAATATTCCCAAACGACCAGAAGCGTCCACCAAAATACTTTTCCGCCGCCATAACCTTCTGTACCCGTGAGATCCCATCTTGGGGCCTTTTTCGGCATCCTGCTGGAGGGGGATTCGATCATGGAGGGCTTCTACATCAACTCTATTGCCCTTCCGATGAAGCGTGAGTAGTTTACCTCAGACCTACGGGTCCATAGCTAGTAGCTAGATGTCTTCTTCTCTCTCTTTGATTCTAAATACCATGTTCTCCTCGATGTTCTTGGAGATCTATCCGATGTAATATTCTTTTGCGGTGTGTTTGTCGAGATCCGATGAATTGTGGATTTATGATCATATTATCTATGAATATTATTTGAATCTTCTCTGAATTCTTATATGCATGATTTGATATCTTTGTATTTCTCTTCGAATTATCGGTTTGGTTTGGCCAACTAGATTGGTTCTTCTTGCAATGGGAGAGGTGCTTAGTTTTGGGTTCAATCTTACGGTGTCCTCACCCAGTGACAAAGTAGGGGTAGCGAGGCACGTATTTGTATTGTTGCCATTAAGGGTAAAACGATGGGGTTTTCATCATATTGCTTGAGTTTATCCCTCTACATCATGTCATCTTACTTAAGGCGTTACTCCGTTCTTTATGAACTTAATACTCTAGATGCATGCTGGATAGCGGTCGATGTGTGGAGTAATAGTAGTAGTTGCAGAATCGTTTCGGTCTACTTGACACGGACGTGATGCCTATATGCATAATCATTGCCTTGGATATCGTCATAACTTTGCGCTTTTCAATCAATTGCTCGACTGTAATTTGTTCACCCACCGTATTATTTGCCTTCAAGAGAGAAACCTCTAGTGAAACCTATGGCCCCCGGGTCTATTTTCCATCATATATTTTCAGATCTATAAACCAAAAAAAATACCTTGCTACAATTTATTTACTTTTATTATGTTTTACATTTTAGTAATCTTTTATATCTATCTCTATCAGATCTCATCCTTGCAAGTGACCGTGAAGGGATTGACAACCCCTTTATGGTGTTCGGTGCAAGTGTTTGATTGTTTGTGCAGGTGCATAGATTGGGGACTTGCTTGTATCTCCTACTGGATTTGATACCTTGGTTCTTAACTGAGGGAAATACTTATCTCTACTTTGCTGCATCACCCTTTCCTCTTCAAGGGAAAAACCAACGCAAGCTCAGGAGGTAGCAACGCGCGCACCCGCACGCACACACACAGACACACACACACACACACACACTTTCAGTCGGCGGGAGAGGGCATCTCACTGTCGGGGACGAATCCACGATCACCTATGGGACCCAGGGAAGGACCCCTTTATGTTCGGCAGGGAGAGACGGTCGCACGAAGAGCAAATCTAGCGAAGAACACGACAGTGCACGAGAGAGATTTACCCAGGTTCGGGCCGCACGGATGCGTAAAACCCTACTCCTGCTTTTTGGTTTATTATCTGTATGATTGTTCTAGCTCCAGGAGCGCTACAGTACCGAGTAGCTGCGTACAATACTGGAGTTCTCCCTTTCCCAGTTCCTCTCCTTTTTCACGTTGCCTATGGGCCTCCTTTTATACGCACAAAGGGGTCGCCAACAGGTGGCAAACAGTAAAGGTAGAGGTGGAAAGTTGCTACAGTAAGGCCACTATTACCAGGATGACATGTCCTACCTACCACTGACGGCAGGGGACAAGGGCATTAAATGCCCATGCCTTTGCTGTCCACATACATGTTCCCGGACGTCTTGGACGTGGGAAAAGCCTATCCCACCTGCTGCTGCACCGCTATCTACAGTGCACCGCCGTCTACACAGTGCCCTGCCACGCACACTTGGAAGGACCCAGAGCGCCACGCTGGCAAAGGCACCGGAGCAGCACAGTAGCACAGTGGTACAGTAACGCTTGCCGCGGCAAGACCTTGCCGCACCTGACAGCTTGGCGCAACCCATAGTTTGCCGCGCAAGGTAACTTGCCGGGGCAAGTACCTTGCCGCAGCCGCTATCTTGCCGCAGCCAATACCTTGCCACAGCCAATGACTTGCCGGGGCAAGTACCTTGCCGCGGCAAGTACCTTGCCGCGGCAAGTACTCTGCTTCAGCAATGCCCAGGCTGGGCCTCAGCTGTCCCTCCCGGCAAGCTCCTCTTGCCGGGGCCTTAACTCTTGCTTTGTATACTTTGTTCTTGAATGGCTTAATAATCTTGAGCTTCTCTCTGGCTGTCCTCCCGCAAGCCTGGCCACGGGATGCTACTACTGCCCGTGCACAAGTACGGGGTACTAGGGTACCCCTATTCTAGTACACCGACAGGAGCCCCCGGGCCTGGGCCACACAATGTGCCGGGCGTTGTTGGGCCAGGCCCAAACAGTGCACGGGCACGCGTGGCTGGGATAAGCCGAAACGTCCCTATGCTGTTTAATTGCACTCTCTCCCACGCGTCGCGCGTTGAATGCGGAGCGTGGGAAGCGTGCGCAGCCATCTCGAATGACGAAGGGGCGGATGGTTCCGCATCTTTCCCCATAAAAGGAGGGACCTGCAGAAGCACTCACACACCCCTCTCACCATTCTCGATCTCCAAATCTCCGCCTTCTTCTTCCTCCGCTCTAAAACAAAGCGGTTTCCCAATCCTCCGCCACCGCGCGCGTCTGCATCTCCCTCGGTCCTCAGCTCCGCCTTCGCCATGCCTCCCAAAGGAGAAAAGGGGAAGACGGGGAAGTCCTCAAGGACAGAGACCCAGGCGCAGTTGAAGAGGCAGAAGTACGCGCTCTTCGCTCCGACGCTCACGGGGGCGGATCTGAAGGCCAAGTTCCAAGGCATGTGGGCCGCGAGGACCAAGGCGCATCCGGCCACCCGCGTTCGCCCAGCCACCGACGAGAGCGAAGTGAGCAAGTACCCCTTCTTCGCTTGCTACTTTTGGTGCGGGCTCTGCCCACCGTACTCGGATTTCTTTAGCGACGTCATGTACACCTTCAACCTCCGTCTGCTGGATCTCACACCGAATGCCGTATCCACCATGGCAATATTTGCGCATCTGTGCGAGAACTTCGTCGGCGTCACACCCAACACTGCGTTTTTCTGGCATTACTTCACTCCCCGTGCTGAAAAGGGGGAGCCTCTCACTGTTGGCGTCTCGTTCGTTTCAAGATTGGGCGCCAAGGAGCATTATCTGAAGGGGGATCTCCGCCCAAGATGGGGAGAAATCCGGTCTGAATGGTGTTGGATCATTGACGACGAGCCGCCACCATACTGTGCGCTTCGCAAGACCCCAGCAGCGCGTGGCACGGACTGGAGCAATCTGGATCCCCAGGACAAAAAGCTGGAGATTGCCGCTACCAGGATCATACGGCTCAGGGAGGCCGGGCTCACCATAGGGATGGTTGGCGCAGACTTCCTCCGCCGCCGCATTGCTCCTCTGCAGCAGAGAGGAAGGCCGGCCTTTGATTGGAAGAACCCAGCCGATATCATGCGGCTGCGCCCTGGACTGATCAACAACTTCACAGTTCTGCAGCACGACTTTTTCATGCGAGACTGTTCAAGCAAGAGACAGATCCAGAGAAGCGCGACAAGGCGTTCACGCTGCCGAACCACATCGTGCCCCTTTGCAACAACTCCGCATTGAGTGCAATCATCGCTATGATGCCGTTCTGCAATGCGCACAGCGTTGAAGCAACTTGGGACGTGCCGCTCGAAGAAGACGTGCGGCGATTCTTTGACTCCACGGTCGAAAAGCAGGTCCGGGAGGAGGAGTGGCTCGTCCGCAACACCAATGAGCAAGAAATAGAATTCATTGCTCGAAGAGTGGAGGAGGACAGGCTCGCCAGGGAAGCTGGCGATTTTGGTTATACTTTGGCGGAGCTCGACGAGGCACAAAAGGAGATCCTTGCCGAGCAGGGGATGCTTGCCGGGAAGGGCGAGCTCGCCGCACCCGGCAAGGATGTCGGGCCAAGCCAGCCTGCCGACGAGTCAGGCAGCTCGGAGGATGAGGGCTCCTCTTCCGAGGAGGGCACCGAAAGCCCACCGCAGTCAGAGTCCCTAGCCCCTCGGAGGAGGAAACGCCTTCGCAGGCTTGGCAAAGTGGCTGAGCGGCAGGAGGTTCAACAACCGCCGGAGCGCCGTTCGACGCGCTCGACCACGGCAAGGGCTGGTGCTGCGGGAGCGTCTCACGCGGCCCCGGCAACTGGAGCAGGGTCATCAAAGACCGCTGCTACTACCCCCGCCAAGCGGCCAAGGAGTCCAGCTCCCCCTCCTCACACGGAGGCGGACTTTGATTTTTCCGCTCTCAGCGAAGAGGACGACGAGGAAGAGTAAGTTCCCTTGCCGCGACCCTCAATCTTTGTAAGGTTTTGTTTCTATCCTCACTTGTCGCGCTCCGGCGTTGCTTCCGCAGGGAGGAAACCTTGGCGGAGAGGACAAGGAAGAGAGCTAAGGTCTCGACGAGCAAGACCGTGGTGGTCGTCGAAGATGAGCCCACGGCAACCACCGGGAGAGCGTCTGAGACCATGCCGACCAGCTCGGAGCCCAGCCCTCGTCGCAGCCCCCAGCGCAGCCCCCAGCGTAAGTATTTCAACTACCTTTCGCTGGTGGTCGCTGAGGAACAAGCATTTTGTCACTGACATCTTTGGGCGTGTAGGAGAGGAGCAGCAAGTGGAGCCATCTGAAGGTGCTCCAGAAGTACCACCCCCCTCGACCACACCGCCAAGGAGAAGATCTCCGGTAAGGGCTCCCACTAGCGAGCCGAGCCACGAAGAGGAGCCGGCAAGCGCCGAAGTGCCAAGTACCAGCGCTGGCGACCCCACCCCAATGACAAACGTTGACGGGGGAGGGGAGCCCACCGCTCCTGAGCTCAACACGGGTAAACCCACTTGCTGCAAAACTCTTTCTGCTTTCTTTCTTTTGTCTTCTTGAATTTCTTCCTGAAGCTCTTTTTGCCTTACTTCTCGGGTTGGCAGAGCCCTCCTCGGTGGAGCCAATGAACATTGACTCTTCTGCCGAGGAGAACACCACAGGGGCCGTCGACGACGAGGCCGCCAAGGCCGCCGCTGCCAAGGCCGACAAGCTGGCAGCCGACAAGCTTGCCGACGAAGAAACTGCCAATGCTGCCGAAGAGGCCGGCAAGGCCGCCGAGGACAATACCGCCAAGGCGCCCACCGATGAAGCCGCCAAGGCTGCTGAAGCTGAGGCCGCCCAGAAGGCTGCTGAGGAGGCCGGCGAGGGAGCCGGTGTTCGTACTGACGGCCCTAAGGCCACAGGAGCGCCAGACGCTACTCCGACCACGGGTCCTTTAACCACTGACGAGGCGGCAGCGCCCAACTCGCCTCCGCCAAGCAAATACATCCGGGTCGGCGAGAACGTCTACGTCAGCCTCCCCTGGACGGTGGGCTCCAGAGCGCCAACCAAGGAGGATGTTGTGGATGAGGAGATCCTTGCCGCTGCCGGGCTCCAGCTTGTGGATGTGCCAGGCGCCAGCAGTAGCAGCACGTCTGAAGAGGAGCAACTGCTTCAAAAGCTGCTGAATCTTCATCGCGCCCGACGGGAGAAGCTAGCTTCCAGGGAGGCGCTCATCGAGAAGGCCGAAGCTGACATGTTGAGGCGCGCGGAGATCTTGGCGGACGTCCGCGCGCGATCTCTTAATGCGTTAGAGGCCAAGCGGGCACAGCTGGCCGAAGAACGGCAGGCCCTCCTCCTGATGAAGCAAGACATTGAACAAAAACAGGAGGAGACCGCCAAGGAGTTGTCTGCTCAGGCCGGTGATCTGAACCAGCGGAAAGTGGACCTTGATGCCCACGAAGAAGAACTTGCCGAGCGCAAGAAGAAACTTGCCGAAACCCTCCGACAAAAAGACGAGGAGGTGGCAAGACTTGTCGCAGAGCAGACCCAGGGGCAGGCACAAAAACACCAGAAGGAAATCGAAGCCTTGGCCCAAGAGTACGCCAGCAAGTTGGTGGAGGCCACCAACGCTGTCGCTGCTGCAGAAGTGAACAGAAAGGAAACGGAGGGGAAAGTGGCAAGACTAGAGGCCGCCCTCAAGGCAAACGGTGACAAGCTCTCAACGCTTGAAAGTGAGAGGGCAAAGGTGACCCACACTTTGGCGGAGATGCAAGTTACCATAGCCAAGAAGAACAATCTGCTTGCCGCCGCCAATGACTCCAGAGCAGACCTGAAGCTGAAGCTGACCACGCTGAAGGAGACGCTCGACACCACTAGAAAGCGCGAAGGGCTTCTAATGACAGAGCTCCAGAAGGAAAAGGGTCTGCTTCAAGACGCTATTGCAACCCACAAGAAGTTCAGGGATAACGTGGGGATCTTCACAGACAGGCTTGCCAGCGCCGCCGAGGACATCGACAAGGAGCTGACTGCCCTGAAGGTGCCGGACTTCGGGTACTCCACCGACAAGAACACGCAAACTAGCGTCAAGCTAGCCGAGTTCTTCGACGGAGTAGTAGAAGCACTCCAACAGCTCCAAGTCAATCACAAGGCTCAACTGGCCGGCGAGTCACGCAGGCTTTGCCGGGGAGTTCTCCGGAGGTTGTTGGTGAAGATAGCATACAGAAACCCGGGCGTCGACTTCAGCAACATCTTCAAAAGCTTGCCGAAGGGATACGACCCCGCGCCACTAGAGGCCCTTGTCGCGCCCATCGTGGAGAGGGTGGACCAAATCCAGAGAGTCGAAGGCGAGCACCGCAATTAGAGAGCCCATTCTTCTCCCTCCTTGCCGCCGCTAGACATGTTAAAGAACAATCTGTTTAAGCCGCGGCAACTTATCTTGTAATATAACATGCAATATTTTGAAGTTAATGCATGTCATCTCCCTTGAGCAATTTCTTTCTTTGTGTGTACTTGCCCTACGCTTATAGGGAACTTGCCGGTGCGCGCACCATCGCCGTGAGCGCTGGGTGCGGGACTCCAGCAGCCTGCTGGCGGTGCCGCTGCCGGCAAGCAACCTTGTCGCGCTCAGTGCAGCCACTTAGGTTGTTGAGCGGACTCGAAACAAGGTAAGGGCGCGACCGATTACGCTTAGGTTCCGTCGCGCACAGGTTTTCCATACAAAGAGTAGTATCGTTCAAGGAAAATAACCTTGAAAATAAAAAAGAATTTGGTTATTCAAACTTTGGCACTTAGCTTTGTCGCTGATCTCTCCGCGGCAAGGTCTTGTCACTGCTTGCCGCTGCCTTCTTCCCGGCAAGGCAAAGTTTCTTTGAACGACGCCTGGTCCATATCATTATCCCATCCCCCCCGGCAAACTTGTGCGCGAGGGAAGCTTCTGTCTTTTTGAGAAAAAGAAAGAAGAGAAAATAAAGATATAGGAGCTTGGCGGCTCGTTAATGCTTACCGGGGAGGCTGTACTGCACAGTATGTCAGATAATCATGCAAAATAAAAGTAAACATGAAATCATCAAAAACTGCGAAATACAAAAGCTTTATTTATGCACAGGGTCTGCGCCTGGCTTTGTACAAAGGATTACATGCAACAGCGGCAAGACTTGTACAAAAGGTGGTTGCCGGGGAAGGGCCCGGCAACCGCGCCTTATGGAAAAAACTTACGGAGATGCTCAATGTTCCAGGAATTGATCACTGGAATGCCATCCCCGGTCTCCAGGCGGACAGCGCCGGGCCTGGTGACTCGTTTCACCCGATAAGGGCCTTCCCACTTCGGCGTCAACTTGTTTGAATTCTTGGCCGACTGAACGCGCCGAAGAACAAGGTCGCCTTCCTCGAGACTTCTGGCATTAACTTTGCGGCTATGGTAGCGACGCAAAGCTTGCTGGTAGCGAGCAGCTCTCACAGCAGCCTGAAGACGATCCTCCTCGAGGAGCACAGCGTCATCTTGCCGCAGTTGTCTTGCTCAAGCTCATCGTAAGCGAGCACTCGAGGTGACCCGTATACGAGTTCCGTGGGGAGAACTGCCTCTGCTCCATAAACTAGAGCAAAAGGCGTCTGGCCAGTAGCTCGATTTGGCGTCGTCCTGATCGACCAAAGAACCACTGGCAGCTCCTCGATCCAGTTTTTGCCGCATTTGCGCAGCCTGTCGAAAGTTCTCGTCTTGAGCCCACGCAGCACCTCAGCATTTGCCCTTTCAGCTTGACCGTTGCTTCGGGGGTGAGCAACAGAAGCGAAACAGACCTTGGCGCTAAGGTCTTCGACATACTGCATGAAGGCGTGGCTCGTGAACTGGGTACCGTTGTCGGTGATGATCCTGTTAGGAACACCAAAGCGACAAACAATTCCCTTGAAGAACTTGATGGCTGATTGTGCTGTCACCTTCCTCACTGCTTCCACTTCTGGCCACTTCGTAAACTTGTCGATGGCCACATACAAGTACTCGAAGCCCCCGGTGGCACGGGGAAAGGGGCCGAGGATGTCGAGCCCCCAGGCCGAAAATGGCCAGGAGAGATTGATTGTCTGGAGAGCTTGAGCTGGCTGATGAATCTGCTTGGAATGAAACTGGCACGCTTCACACTTGGTTACTAGTGCAGTTGCATCCTGGAGGGCGGTGGGCCAAAAGAAACCTTGCCGGAAAGCCTTTCCAGCAAGGGCTCTTGACCCTATGTGGTGACCACATATGCCTCCATGAATCTCCGCCAACAGCTCCTGTCCTTCTTCCCGGGGAATACACTTCAATTTCACACCGTTTGGTCTTTTTCTGCACAGCATGTCATCGACAAATTGATACATATTGGACCGTCGGGCTACTTTCTCCGCTTCTTCCTGCTCTTCGGGAAGTTCTCCTGTCTAAAGGAAACGGACGATCTGCTGCGCCCACGCTGGAGCCTGTGGCTCGACAACGAGGACTAAAGGCATTTCTTCTGCTGCGGGAACATCAGGCCCTACGGCAAGAGCTCGTCGCTCTACCAGAGCCGGCCGTTCCCCGACGAGCTTGGCGGGAACAGCCGCTTCAACGACAAGAGCCTGGGGCCCTGCTGGAGCGTGCTGTCCTTCAACAAGCTTGTCGGGAGTGGTTGCTTCAACGACGGAAGCCCAAGGCCTCGTCGGAGCATCTTGCTCCTCAGCGCTTCGATCAGGAGCGCCTGCTTCAACGACAAGGACCCGAAGTCTTGTCGGAGCAAGTTGCCCCTCGGCCTCTTGCCTAGGAGCACTCGCTTCAACGACAAGAGCGTGAGGCCTTGTCGGAGCAAGTTGCCCCTCTGCATCTTTGGCGCTGGCTTTGGCAGCCTTCTTGCCGGCGGCTTCGGGGAGCTCTGCTGGGAAGTAGTCGCCAGAAGCCAACTTCCTCTTCCTGCCTTGCCCTACTGATGGCGTCACGGATGGCTGAGTTAGTTGGAGCACAAAAGTGCCTGGTTCCACAGGCAATTTGAGTGCGGCGCGCTTTGACAAACCATCGGCAATGTCATTTTCAGCACGTGGGACGTGCTCCATTTGTAGGCCGTCAAAGCGTTCCTCCAACTTCCTCACCTCATCTACATAAGCTTCCATCAATGGGCATTGGTAGTTCTTGTTCACTTGCCTGACGACAAGCTGCGAATCTCCCCTGACAATAAGCTTCTTGATCCCAAGGTCTGCCGCGACCCTGAGACCGGCAAGCAACCCCTCATATTCTGCAGTATTGTTCGTCGCCTGTTCCTTGGGAAAGTGCATTTGGACCACGTAAGGCCACGTAAGGTAGAGGTGGAAAGTTGCTACAGTAAGGCCACTATTACCAGGATGACATGTCCTACCTACCACTGACGGCAGGGGGCAAGGGCATTAAATGCCCATGCCTTTACTGTCCACATACATGTTCCCGGACGTCTTGGACGTGGGAAAAGCCTATCCCACCTGCTGCTGCACCGCTATCTATAGTACACCGCCGTCTACACAGTGCCCTGCCACGCACGCTTGGAAGGACCCAGAGCGCCACGCTGGCAAAGGCACCGGAGCAGCACAGTAGCACAGTGGTACAGTAACGCTTGCTGCGGCAAGACCTTGCCGCACCTGACAGCTTGGCGCAACCCATAGTTTGCCGTGCAAGGTAACTTGCCGGGGCAAGTACCTTGCCGCAGCCGCTATCTTGCCGCAGCCAATGACTTGCCGGGGCAAGTACCTTGCCGCGGCAAGTACTCTGCTTCAGCAATGCCCAGGCTGGGCCTCAGCTGTCCCTCCCGGCAAGCTCCTCTTGCCGGGGCCTTAACTCTTGCTTTGTATACTTTGTTCTTGAATGGCTTAATAATCTTGAGCTTCTCTATGGCTGTCCTCCCGCAAGCCTGGCCACGGGATGCTACTACTGCCCGTGCACAAGTACGGGGTACTAGGGTACCCCTATTCTAGTACACCGACACTCACCAAGATGTATCGTAAAATGGACCAAGAATAATCCACCTTGGTCATACAACCTCTCTCTTGTTGTTGGTCAAAGTGATGGCCATCCATGCGACCCCATAGATGGGCTAGCTCGCCAATAATCACGCAAGTATCTAGTCCCCGAAGACAACCACTGCCTGCGTGTGGCCCAAACATATGTATGGAGAGTTGTTGATGTTTGAATACACAATGGAACAACTTTGATGTGGCACCGTGCTTTCGAACCAGAAATCCCGCGAGGGTTAGTTGACGATGTATATGTATGTCACACCACACTTTGAGCCGATGATGGGGATTCATGCATGCATGCATGTATAGTATGCGCTCAAACTTAATTAGGTCTGAATCTCACCATGACCTATACTATGATAACATGAACCAAAGGAAGAATCCGCCATGGTAATCTATCTTGTTGTCGGTCAAAGTGATCATGGATGTCCACGTGGGGCCATGAATATATAGGCTTGTCACCGATAACCACGCGAGGGAGTGTACCGTTCGAAGACAACCACTACATGCATATGTATGGAGGTGATGCGTGCATGCATGTTTGAATACCATTCACAACATTAATGTGGCGCGTGCGTAAAAAATCGTACAGTCCCCACACAGAGCAAGATCAGTTCATGACGTGTCGTGGTACTGGCCACATCGACTCGATGGGAGGGATTCATGCGTACACATACATGTGTGTGCTCAAACTGTATCATGTCATCCCAGAGCATGACCTATATACCGTATTACAAACAAAAATAATATTCCCCTCCTAAGTCAAATTAACCTCTCTCGTTGTCTGGCAAAGTAGTGATGGACCAAGTGGGCCCACAGATGGAAAGCATTGATATCGCTGATAACCGCGTGAGTGGGTGCGAGAGGACAACCACCATCGCTTTGCAGGTGGTACAAACATATGTTGAATACCCAAAATGCACAACTTTGATGTGGCACATGCCTCGAAAATTGTAAAGTCCCCACACAGAGCGAGGTTCATGAAGAGTACTACATATGATGGTCCCCTTCCCTCTCTTCGACGCATACTATATGCTCCTACCGTAATACAACCCAAAAAGAATCCTCCTTGATGGTGAAATTAATTAACCTCTCCCGATGTAGGTCAAAGTGATGCATGCATTGACGATGACCTCGCGGGCCACAGATGGAAGCGTCACACGTGAGTGTCCTAGGATAACCACCTCCTGCATGCATGTGGCCCAGAGAGGTGTTGTGTGATGTTTGAATAGCCAATTCACAACTTTGAGGTGGCACGAGCCTCGGAAACCGAAAGGTCCCAACACTCAGTGAGGTGTACTTGTTCACGGACGCGTACGTATAGTATATATGCTAGTCCCCTACCACCTCTTCAACGCGTATTATATACTCCCACCATAACACACAAAAAAAAGATTCGACCTTGCTGGTCAAATTAAACTCTCTACCGGCTGTTGGTCAAAGTGATGGACGACGACCTCGCGGGCCCACAAAAAGCGTCACACGCGAGTGAGTGTCATGTAGGACAACCACCAACTACATGTGGCGAAAACATGTATGTATGAAATGGTTGTTTAATGTTTTAAATAATGAATTCACGACTCTAATGTGGCACCTGCCTCACAAAACGGCCAACCCACACAGTGGCTCACGACTCATAGTGTACTGCCAGCCACCCCCCATATGCACACACACACACACACACACACACACCGCGCATCCACCGCAACTACGATGCATGTTAAATTTTCCCGCGGTGAACATATGTTACCAAAGAAGGGACGTTCTAATTTTGAAAAAAAAAACCAGAGATCATTAAGACGTTTTAGTACATTGATTGATTTTCTAGGGGTATAATGTGCAAAAATCAAATTTGAGCTACATGCACATGTGATAGTGCACCTAAATGGATTGGAAAAACACATGTGTCTCACTGGGTGCATGTTTACTCCCCGTGCAAGAAATTTCAAACATTGAGAATCTTATTTTTTAAATTCTAGTACATCCAAAACTTATTTTAAATTCATGAAACTTATCATGGTGTCATATGGACACCAATACGCAGTGGCATTTACTTTTTTGTCAAATTTGAGACCAGTTTTGATGTAATCTTTATTTTCTTACAAACGGGAGATTATTAATAATTGGGAACCAATATCGCAAACGGATTATTTATTTGAACCATGGGTGTTAGACCAACAATGGATACGTGCCATGCTTCGGTTAAGCAATAAAGCGGCATCATTAATCATCAAAATAGAAAAAAAAATGTGCCACCACGCGACCCGTGTGCCATGCGAGCAGGCATGAGTTGACGGGACGCATGCGAGCAGTCCGCCGCGCAGGCAGACCGAGAGGTGTGCGTGCAGGTGTGTGAATTGACGGGAGGCGTGCTCGCTGCACAGTGTCATCGGGAGGCGTGCGAGTAGCTGTGTGAAATGACGGTAGGCATGCCAGTAGTCCAGTGCGCTGGCTCACCAGGAGGCGAGCCAGTGGTTTGACCGCCGCCCGCCTCTCTCCCACTACTCCATATTAATGGCGCGCCCGAGCGGCCGCACCCCCCATCCTCGCCACACACACACAATCCTCTCTCCCCGCTTGCATCCTCGATGCCACTCTCAGTCCTCAAAGCCGTCATTGTATGAGGATGTGGCCGAAGCGCCCCATAGGAGGGAGTGGCGACGCCAGGGCTGCTGAAGCACCGGAGCACGGCGTGGAGATGGAGACAGAGGTTGTCGTCGCCGTCGGCGAGGTATCGCTGCACCCTGACATCGTCGTGCTTCCACAGCCGGAGCCAGTGGTCCACACCGACTCCGGTGACGACTCGGGCGACGACTCCAGCGATGACTCCGACGACGATGGAGAATCGGTTAGTCATCTATACCCATTTATGTGTCAAATACATCCTAGGGTTTCTCTGGTTACTCCTGCGTCCTGCCTCCCCCTTTTTGGAATAGAAATCCTATGGTTATGTTCTCCCAATCCTTGAAATCCGAGTAAGTTTCGTTAGATCCGTGTAGTGTATTGATTGTTTGAATGGTACAAGTGATAGGTGATTAGTTGTTTCATCTGTGCAAATGATTTCTGCTAATAATCCAACTAGGGTTAGTGTTCGTGCTAATAATTCCTAACCAGGTCTTGACAATTGATTTTGAATGGTCTACATATATGTTTATGCCATTATTTTCTTCAAGATTGGTCTATACATAGATGATTGTGCTTAAAATTGAACCATAATCTCTGGATATGTCTAAAAAATAGCCATAAATTCCTAATCCTACTTTACGGCATGTAAACATTGATTTGATGCCAAATTTTGGCAACTGCCAAATGTTCGCTAGAGATTAGTTTGTAAACATTAATTTGATGCCACATTTTTTTACTATATGTGTAGGTGCTATCAGATGATGTTGACAGCGAGGATGAAGATGGCCAGAAGAGGTACAAGAGGCAAATCCTCAGGGAGCTTTATGCGGGAATGGATAACAGGCGTATTAGGACCTGGGACGGTGGCTTTCAATGCCCATTTTGCAACCAAAAGCTTCATCACACATATCAAAGTGTTTTGGCGCATGCAAGAGGACGGGCCGTTGGCTCCTTCAAGTAGAAGTATTCTCATAGGGTGGTGCATGCCGCGTACGTCGAGTACCTGGAGAAGCTTCAGGATCGTGCCGGCAGATGAGATGAGATGTGGGATCAAACTATGTATGGCTATGTAGTGTCTTAATTATAAATGCGCTTGAGTATGCTTAATGACGGTTGAACTATGTACTTATGGTTGAACTATGCTTGTGTACGCTTATTATCTATGTCTGAGTATGTTTAATCTATGTTTACTTATGTCTAAATGTGGGATATGGATGCAATCAGTTCGGTTGATGGAATCTACCTCTGTCCTTGTTTATTGGTTCCCTTTGTAATTTGTGTTAAATTTTGACCAAAGATTTAACTGACAAAATGTTAGTGCAGGTTAGCAAAAATTATATCGTTGGATGCGTATTTGAACATAGTGTTCAATGATATAATTTTTGGTGACATGCATAAACATTTGTTAGTTAAATCTTTGGTCAAAATTTGGCACAAATTACAAAGGGGACCAATAAACCAGGACGGAGGTAGTACGCAAATCACACACGGTTCCCAAAATTGGAACCATGTGCAATGACTTTCATTTTCCCTGTTACGTCAATCACACACGGTTGGCTCTAGCAAACCGTTGCCTCCGAAACTCTTTGTGGGACAGAAAACCCTCACCACCCAATTCAAAAAAGAAAAAAGAAAACCCTCACCATCCCCACATCAGAAAAACCATCACCCCGCCCGCCACCCCCTCCAGTCCCCATTCACACCTACACAAGCTCCTCCGCAACTCTGCATGGCACGGCCTATCGCCACGGCAACCACTTAGCTGGACGCCTATCGCCGCCGCCAGGCTGCCGGCAAACCCCACCGCATTTTGCCACTTCTGCTTGCCACCGCCTATCACCATCAACTTTCATGACGCTGCTCGCGGTTGACCCAGCTCCGCCTGATTGGGGAATCTGCCGTATTGAGGGTTTTTTCTCATGGACAACAAGGTAACTAATTTAATGAGATATTGTCTCATCTCTTATGCCAGTTCATCTGCCTCCTTTAATCACCCGGCCGAAATCGCCGTGAATTCATTTTTATTCAAGCTAATTTGAGGATTTTCTTTCATTCATAGAGTGTATAGTGCGCGGACACATCAGGACTTTCTGGCCTCGGCCAGACATCCATGGAGTTCCATCTCACCGTACTAGATGACTTGAGGATGCGCACGGTATGTTCAATCTCACCCTAAATCGGTTGGCATGGCCTAGTTTCCTGAACATATACTATATATTGCTGCATTTGGATAAAAGGTGCCACATGCAGCATATACGTCAAAGGGGATTTTTGTCCTCTTCTTTCTATATTAGGCAAATTAATGATGTATTGTTCTTTCGATTACTCTCATATTTCCATGACATCATGGTTACCCTATCTTTTTAATTATAGAATTTTGTCCTTTGATTTCAACTGTTGTACAGTTCTTTCAATTTCGCCCATATTTGCATGTTACCATATTCTTTAACAATCCTACCATTTTCTGCAGCGTGTCCCTTGCTATGCAACAGAATCTGTAGTACACAATCTTGCCCTTTACATAAATCAAGACTGCAGCGATGTCATACTGAACACAAACCATGGATTTACAATCGTTGCTTCTCTAAGACTTGATGAATGTGGTCACTCCTATTTTGCCACGGGCCTTTGGACAGAAATTTCTAAGTTTTATGTACTGAAAGCTGGCACTAAAATTGCACTGCACATAAAAGAGCCTGGTCATGAGATATATGCTAACTTCCCCGATGATATCATCCGTCCATACTTTGTTTGAAGTAAGTGTTCTTTTCAAGTATCTGCATGTTGACTTACCCAGCAATATAAAAGGAATTGTGTAGTATTTAAGCAACCAATTGTTATTCCATTTTCTTACTCTATTCCTACCTAATAACTTCTAGTTACCAATACACTTTTCTAATGCCCTTTTTTAACTAAATACTCCATGTACTCCCACTTCTATCAGAAAGCGCCGCTGATGAGGAGACTCCAGAGGTGGAGAACGGGGCTACCAACAAGCGGAGGCAGGTCGAGCAAGAACAGCAAGCGACTCCAGTAGGCCTAGACTTCATCAGTAGCCTCCCCGATGATATGTTGATAGTCATCATCTCCCTCCTCCCAATCATATATGGGGCGCGGACAACCGTCCTTTCCTGGTGGTGGCGCCCCCTATGTCACTCCACCCCTCTCGAGCTCATCGACACCCACGAGCTCTGCCATGGCTATCACAAAAGCGTGGATGCATTCTCCTAGATCCTCGGCAGTCACCCTAGCCCAACCAGAGGCCTTAGCATGGGCAAGTTCCATTCCAACGGCAAGGACCGAGCCAAGCTTGACGACTGGTTCTGATACCCCACCCTAGATCAGCTCGAGGAGCTCACTTTTGATGATGGGCATATGCGCTCACTGCCAACGTCCACGCTCCGCCTTGTGCCCACGCTGCGCGTCGCCAAGTTCAGGAACTGCCATCCCCCCCTTAATGACGCACCAGCTCTTATTCTACCATGACTGAAGCACCTCGAGCTGATCGCCGTCTGCCTCCCAAATGGTGACATGGAGCGCCTGCTAAGTGGTTGTACTGCACTTGAGTACCTTCGTCTTCAGGCGATCAATGGGTTGACTAGCTTCCACATCACCTCCATGACTCTCCGGACTATTTATGTGTGTTGCTGGTGCTGCAAGAAGACATCACAAGATGTGTACCATAGTATGGTCATTGAGGACACACCTTCACTTGAGAGATTACTTGTAGTTGATCAAGAAGGTCCAACAAGAATCAATGTCATTTCTGCGCCGAAATTGACAATGGTGGGCTACTCATCTAACAAATACTCCGAACTTGTTATTGGATCCACACGCGTATAGGTACAACAGCCGCCTTCTACCTCTCCTTCTAGAAATTAACATTATTTCTAATTCTGATGATCTATGTTCGTCTGTCATCCAAAAAATGATTCCGACAAGCTTGACCCAGAAACTGTGCATAGCGAAGGTCTTGGCACTAGAATCTATCGGCCCCAACCTGGACCAAGTTGTCAGTTTCCTAAGATGCTTTCCGTGCCTGGAGAAGCTATATATCGAGGTGATGTTCCTTTCCTGTTAAATGTTAACCATAAGGGAGTTCAATTTGTTACACCTTTTTCCAAGTTTACAATGACAAAGTACTATGATTTCTGAAGGATTTTTGGAGGATTTTAGTACATACATGTCCCCCCCCCATATTGGTTGCTTGATCGATATGGTTATAATCCATAAGCGTTTCTCCTTTGGATTCATCTGTACTAGTTTTCTTAGGGAACTTTTCATCCACTCCAACCTCTTGTGAAGAAGGCTACATTTTTCTAGATTGTTATCAAATGCCCATGTTAATCATGTCGGATCGAAGATGGCACGTTAGTGCATTTTACAAATCCTGCAAACCAAATAGGCCGGTAGTAGTGTTCAAAACTGCATGTAGGCACTAACACGTTTTCTTGTTTTGCAGATAATATTAGGCCCGGTGGTGGATAATGTGATACAATATAACAATCACATCGAATGCCTAGATCTGCATCTCTCAGAAGTTACTTTGAACTCCTACCGTGGAACCTTACCGGAGATTATATTCTCAAGGTTCTTTGTTGTTAGAGCAAGGGTGCTGAAGGTAATGAGGTTTGCCCTACATTTATTTTGCAAAAATGAATGGTTTGTTGATCAACACCTGCGGCTGCAGCAGAATGGAATAGGCTCCAAAAATGCTGAATTTAATTTTGGAACTTCATATGACAGAGTAATCGGAAGTCATCATGTCAACCCCATACATGACTTCTCAGTGGCTGACCCCTTCGCAAAAATTATGAGGTTTCGAAACCAGCCTTACAAGTGGTAATATTAGTTTGAACATCTCTTATATCCATGTTCAACGGATTATCGCGGGCGTTTGCAGCTGATGAGCTGAATTTCATTTCTAATATCAGTGTGAACCTTGTAATCTTCGAATTTGAGCCATATAACTCTGGAATTTGAACCTTGTAATATTTCGAGCTTTTGTTGTACAATCGTTGAAATGGCATCATATTAGACTCGTATATTGGTAGCACTATTTTGACCTTAATATGCAATGGACTTAGATTTTATTAACCATTCTCGAACGTGTTTACCTTGTTGATCTCATAGCACACGATCTGTATAGCTAACTCGACTGCGATCTTCGACATTATTGCACACAGTTGGTTTCTTCAACCATGTGCCCTGTAGAGCGCAGAATTAATTATCGCACTCGAGTGTCCATCATCACACTTCTGTGTAACTATGACCTCATCACCCATGGGTAAACTTACACACACTTCGTTTTTACAAAGCTTTTTGCCAATAAACGCCCATGATGTGTCCCTCTTCTAGCCGACGTGTGGCCAAACTAGCCGAGCGGAAAGCTTGCGCGGTAAACTGCGCGGTTGCGTGGGAACAGGCTCACCAACGATACATTTGGCACCTCTTCAAGCCCATGCGTGGTCAAATGAAATGTGTGCGGTGTTCTCAAGCATGCACTGGTCTGCTATGAACACGGTGACAAGACGTGACGATTACAAGCCGACCGGCCCCCATTTATTACAGTGGCCATTTAACCCTTGTGTCTCTTCAACCTTTCGATCGCGCCCCACTATTGCAAGAAGCACACCCACCATGACAAATTCTTAGAGGGTATCCTGCGCGGCTCCAATGGCGCTCCGAGCGGCTGCCGACGATGAGCAGCAGTTCACCATGCATGACGTGGTGGACACCCACAAAAGGTTCACGGAGCTCTCGGTTGTGTACACCAACAACCAAGTCTGGGTGGAGCACTCCATCCACATCATGGAGCTGTTGCTTGCTAAGGAGAAGTACAAGGTGGCCGGGTTCGACCTCGAGTACACCCGTGCTCGTGCCGGGTCTCGTCCCAACCCATCGCCCAGATGTGCGTGCGCAATCACGTCCTCGTCTACCACTACTGCGTGGCCACAAGGCCTTGCGAGCATTTCACCAGGTTTGTCAATAGCCCCCACTACATGTTCGCTACGGTGGACATCACCAATGATGTAAATGTGCTCAAGAATTCGGGCATTGCCTGCTAGAATCTTGTCGACATCCAGGGCCAATACATGATCTGGGGCAACAACGAGCATGAGAAGGACTCACTGGTTCAACTCACTGAGGCCATCATGGATCCCTACTACAGAGACATGAAGGATTCCTGCAACAAGGACAAGCGTGCCTGGCACTCAGCATGGATGGAGAATCTCTACAAAGCTCATGTTGTGTACACGGCCAAGGAGGCGTACACGAGCTACGAGATGTACAGGTGAATCATTGACATGAGGAAGTGCCTCCTTCCCCAAAACGGCCAGGGATCCAGTCGGAAGCAGAGCAATGGCAAGCGTTGTCGCAACAAGAAGTAGATGATTAGATCCTCATTTCTCCTAGTTTAGTATGCATGTAATTGTTTACTTTGGTGTGTGGAAATGTTATGTGTGTAGTCACTTGTGTAATTGTATGCTTAATTTGGTTATGCAATGTTGTCTTTTTAAGTATATATGTTGATGCTCTATAGACAGAGCGTAGATGTTGTGCGGACAGAGCAAATCAGAACGCACACGGACTAAACAATTGAACCCGTCGGTGATGTTTTCATCAATCACTCACAATTGTATACCAGCAATCATTTGCTCACAACACACACGGCTTGTTAACAGGAATCGTCTGTGTTGTTATTGGTCTTCCCACACATTTCTGATTGCAGACTTGTTTGTCGCATATCACAAACATCTTGTTAAGTTGAACCGTTTCTGTTCTCTTGGCTCAACGCAAACAGTTCATCTGGGTGAACTGTATGCCGTATATCCCACACACATTCATCAGGCTGACCGTTTCTTTTGTGTTGCCTAATCACAAACAGTTCATCCGAGTGAACTGTATGCCATATATCGCACACACCTTCATCTGGCTGCCCGTTTCTGTTGTTCCGCCTCATCACAAACAGTTTATGGGGTGAACTGTATGCCGTATATCGCACAGACCTTGATCTGGCTGCCCGTTTCTATTGTTTGGTGTCATCGCAAATAGTTCGTATGTATCAACCGTATGCCCCGCATCGCACACGCATCTAAAATCTGAACTGTGTTTGATGTATCCACCATCGCAAACGTTTTGCATCTTTTTTGATGGTTTCTTTACATCACCGTTTGCGATTAATGCATCACACATAGTTTCGTCGAAGGATCTCTGATTGTAGTGTCGCGTTAGCAGCATCCTGCAATAGTGGGGGGACGGCACCCACGGCCTTCGTGGACTTGGGGTGGTCGCTGGTGTCGAGTGCGATGGGAAACTCAGACCACTTGAGGCGGCTGGCGGACTCGGGCGCTGGGAGGACCGCGTTCACCTCACGAGAGAACTTCTTGAAGTGGAGGTTGGACTGAGGGGCTGGGCCCCGCCGAGGATGCAGGCCACACTGCAGGGCTCCTGGTAGCCCCTGCGTTTTTGGTGGGAGGAGGGTCATTGGTGCGTTGCGGGCAATGTTGGCCTAAGGATCGGCCTGCTGTGGCTGGTTCTGCTAGCCCCGACGGCTATTATCGCCGGCTCCGTTGTTGTTGTTGTTGTTGTTGTTGTTGTTGTTGTTGTTGTTGTTGTTGTTGTTGTTGTTGTTGTTGTTGTTGTTGTTGTTGTTGTTGTTGTTGTTGTTGTTGTTGTTGTTGTTTTTGTTATCGCCCCAATGGCCATCTCTGTTGCCGCCACTGCGGCCCATGTGGCTGCCGCGACGCTCGATACGGCCCTCGTGAAGCAGCTTGAGCTCGTGGCAGTCTGCAGTGCTGTGGGACACTACAAAAAAAGACACATCCGTGACATTTTGGCCAGAACAAATTTTTTTCCTGTCATGCTTAAGACACCTCTATGACGATAATTGTGACAAAACCACGTATCATCATAGATGTGGTGGGCTCCTACTTCTATGACAAAAAATCATGACAGAAAATGGGATTTTCGTCCTGGGCGGGCCGGGGACGCACTGATGTCTACTACACAACTTGTTCTTGTAGACTAGTGTTGGGCCTCCAATCGCAGAGTTTTGTAGGACAGTAGCAAATTTCCCTCAAGTGGATGACCTAAGTTTTATCAATCCGGGAGGCATAGGATGAAGATGGTCTCTCTCAAACAACCCTGCAACCAAATAATAAAAAGTCTCTTGTCTCCCCAACACACCAAATACAATGGTAATTTGTATAGGTGCACTAGTTCGGCGAAGAGATGGTGATACAAGCATAGTAATGATAGTAGATATTGATTTTTGTAATAGGACCAATAAAAAACAGCAAGGTAGCAATTGATAAAACGGAGCACAAACGGTATTGCAATGCTTGAAAATGAGGCCTAGGGTCCGTACTTTCGCTAGTGCAATCTCTCAACAATGCTAATCTAATTGGATCATATAACCATCCCTCAAAGTGCGATGAAGAATCACTCCAAAGTTCTTATCTAGCAGAGAACATAAGAAGAAATTGTTTGTAGCTATTCTTTCCGATCGATCTATCAAGAGTTCGTACTAAAATAACACCAAAGCAAATTCAAATTCATAATACTCAATCCAACACAAAGAACCTCAAAGAGTGCCCCAAGATTTCTACCGAAGAAACAAAAGACGAGAACGTGCATCAACCCCTATGCATAGATTACCCCAATGTCACCTCAGGAATCCACGAGTTGAGTGCCAAAACATATCTCAAGTGAATCAATATAATACCCCATTGTCACCACAGGTATTCATATGCAAGACATATATCAAGTGCTCTCAAATCCATAAAAGTATTCAATCCGATAAAAACGTAATCTCAAAGGGAAAACTCAATTCATCACAACAAGATAGAGAGGGAGAAACACCATATGATCCAACTATATTAACAAAGCCCGCGATACATCAAGATCGTGCCATCTCAAGAACACGAGAGATAGAGATTAAACACATAGCTACTGGTACAAACCCTCAGCCCCGAGGGTGGACTACTCCCTCCTCATCATGGTGGCCATAGGGATGATGAAGATGGCCACCGGTGGTGATTTCCCCCTCCGGCAGGGTGCCGGAACGGGGTCTAGATTGGTTTTTCATGGCTACAGAGGCTTGCGGCGGCGGAACTTCTGATCTAGGGTTACCCCCAGGGTTTTTGGAATATTTGGAAATTTACAGGGCGAAGAGGCGGTGCGGGAGGCCACCGAGGTGGGCACTGATACGTCTCCAACGTATCTATAATTTTTTATTGTTCCATGCTATTATATTATCTGTTTTGGATGTTTTATATGCATTAATATGCTATTTTATATTATTTTTGGGACTAACCTATTAACCTAGATCCCAGTGCCAGTTTCTGTTCTTTCCTTGTTTTTGAGTTTCGCAGAAAAGGAATACCAAACGGAGTCCAAACGGAATAAAACTGTCGCGATGATTTTTCTTGGACCAGAATGAAACCAGGAGACTTGGAGATGAAGTTGGAGGAGCCATGAGGCGGCCACAAGGATGGAGGGCACGCCCAGGGGGGTAGGGCGCGCCCCCCACCCTTGTGGGCCCCTCGTGCACCTCCTGTGCTAATTCTTTCACCTATATATTCCCAAATATCCCCAAACCAACAGAGGCATCCACGAAAACACTTTTCCACCACCGCAACCTTCTGTACCCATGGGATCCCATCTAGGGACCTTTTTCGGCACCCTGCCAGAGGGGGATTCGATCACAGAGGGCTTCTACATCAACACCATTGCCCTTCCGATGAAGCATGAGTAGTTTACCATAGACCTACGGGTCCATAGCTAGTAGCTAGATGGCTTCTTCTCTCTCTTTAATTCTCAATACCATGTTCTCCTTGATGTTCTTGGAGGTCTATTCGATGTAATACTTTTTTGCGGTGTGTTTGCCGAGATCTGATGAATTGTTGATTTATGATCAGCTTATCTATGAATATTATTTGAATCTTCTCTGAATTCTTTTATGCATGATTTGATATCTTTGTAATTCTCTTCGAACTATCGGTTTGGTTTGGCCAACTAGATTGGTTTTTCTTGCAATGGGAGAAGTGCTTAGCTTTGGGTTCAATCTTGCGGTGTCCTTTCCCAGTGATAGTAGGGGCAGCAAGGCACGTATTGTATTGTTGCCATCGAGGATAAAAAGATGGGGTTTTCATCATATTGCTTGAGTTAATTCCTCTACATCATGTCATCTTACTTAATGCATTACTCCGTTCTTTATGATCTTAATACTCTAGATGCATGCTGGATAGCGGTCGATGTGTGGAGTAATATTAGTAGATGCAGAATCATTTCGGTCTACTTGACATGGACGTGATGCCTATATTCATGATCATTGCCTTAGATATCATCATAACTTTGCGCTTTTCTATCAATTGCTCGGCAGTAATTTGTTCACCCACCGTATTATTTTCTATCTTGAGAGAAGCCTCTAGTGAAACCTATGGCCCCCGGGTCTATTTTCCATCATATAATCTTCTACTTTTCATCATACAAGTTTCGGATCTACTATTTTGCAATCTTTTACTTTCCGATCTATAAAACAAAAACACCAAAAATTATTTACTTTATCGTTTATCTATCTCTATCAGATCTCACTTTTGCAAATAACCATGAAGGGATTGACAACCCCTTTATTGCATTGGGTGCAACTAGTTTGATTGTTTGTGCAGGTATTCGGTGATTTGTGCGTTATCTCCTACTGGATTGATACCTTGGTTCTCAAACTGAGGGAAATACTTATCCCTACTTTGCTGCATCACCCTTTCCTCTTCAAGGCAAAAACCTACGCAAGCTCAAGAAGTAGCAGGAAGAATTTCTGTCACCGTTTCCGGGGAGATCTATGCCAAGTCAAGACATACCAAGTACTGATCACAAACTCTCATCTCTTGCATTACATTATTCGCCATTTGCCTCTCGTTTTCCTCTCCCCCACTTCTAAAACGATTTGTGAAAAGATTTGCCTTTTTCTTCGCCCCTCTCTTTGCCTTTTCTTCGCCCCTCTTCCGTTCGTCTTCTTCATTTGCTTTTTGTGTACCCGAATGATTCGACTTGCTTTTATGGCCCAACCAAAGAACGTTGATCCTCACCTTAGGCGGTTGGAAGAAATTGAAAATAATGTTAGGAGCTTCATGTCTTTACAATTTGAGCAAAATAGTTTCTTTAGAAATGAGCTTAAAGAGCAAAAAAGTTTTATGGAGTACATGAATAAAGAGCTCGATGATATGTCTAAGGAATTTTATGGTTTGAAATCTCAATTTGCTCATCTTGAAAATTTAGTAGGCCAAATTTCTGATAAACAAGCTACCTTAGTAAATAAGATGGCCGCTAAACCGGAAGCTTTAAATAATGATGAAGATCTTAAAGTAATTGATGTGACTCCTATTGAATCTTTGTTTTCCAATATAAATCTTGATAAAGATGGGACTGGAGATGAGTCAACTTTAGTTAAAAGGCGTCCCAATGATTCGGAGTTTTTAGATCTTGATGCAAAAATTGATAAAAGTGGGATTGGAGAGGTCAAAACTTTAAGTAGCAATGAACCCACTCTTTTGGATTTCAAGGAATTTAATTATGATAATTTTTCTTTAATAGATTGTATTTTCTTGTTGCAATCCATGTTGAATTCTCCTCATGCTTACAATCAAAACAAAGATTTTACTAAACATATCGTTGATGCTATGATGCAATCTTTTGAAGAAAAGCTTGAATTGGAAGTTTCTATCCCTAGAAAACTTTATGATGAGTGGGAACCTCCTATTAATATTAAGATTAAAGATTTTGAGTGTTATGCTTTGTGTTATTTGGGTGCTAGTGTTTCCATGATTCCAAAAACTTTATGTGATGTGTTAGGTTTTCGTGAATTTGATGATTGTTCTTTAAATTTGCATCTCACGGATTCCACTATTAACAAACCTATGGGAAGGATTAATGATGTTCTTATTGTTGCAAATAGGAATTATGTGCCTTTAGATTTCATTGTTCTTGATATAGATTGCAATCCGACATGTCCTATTATTCTTGGTAGACCTTTCCTTAGAACAATTGGTGCAATTATTGATATGAAAGAAGGAAACATTAGATTTAAATTTCCATTAAGGAAGGGCATGGAGAACTTTCCTAGAAAGAAAATTAAATTGCCTTATGAATCTATTATTAGAGCTACTTATGGATTGCATACCAAAGATGACAATACCTAGATCTATTCGTATTTTTATGCCTAGCTAAGCGCGTTAAACAATAGCGCTTGTTGGGAGGCAACCCAATTTTATTTTTGTTTTTGCTTTTTTGGTTCTGTTTTGCAATAAATAATTCATCTAGCCTCTGGTTAGATGTTGTTTTATGTTTTAATTAGTGTTTGTGCCAAGTAAGACCTTTGGGATGGCTTACGGTGATAGTTGATTTGA
The DNA here is from genome assembly GCA_011799875.1 of Thinopyrum elongatum. Lineage (NCBI taxonomy): Eukaryota > Viridiplantae > Streptophyta > Magnoliopsida > Poales > Poaceae > Thinopyrum > Thinopyrum elongatum. The sequence continues at coordinate 279,960,701 of CM022300.1, forward strand.
TCTTGCTGAAAAACAGAAACTTTTGCGTCCAGTCCCAGAATTTTAGTAATTCACTGGAGCGTTGAAAAACCATGAATTTTTTAAAGATATTGATATACAAATTTCCTCTGTTGTTCTAAGTTTTCAGACTTTTTGAGTTACAGAAGTATTAGAACAATTCGGATCTTCGCAGACTGTTCTGTTTTTGACAGATTCTGTTTTCTTTGTGTTGTTTGCTTATTTTGATGAATCTATGGGTAGTATCGGGGGGTATGAACCATGGAAAAGTTGGAATACAGTATATATTACACCAATATAAATAAATAATGAGTTCACAACAGTACCAAAGTGGTGATTTATTTTCTTATACTAACGGAGCTTATGAGATTTTCTGTTGAGTTTTATGTTGTGAAGTTTTCAAGTTTTTGGGTAAGGATTTGATGGACTATGGAATAAGGAGTGGCAAGAGCCTAAGCTTGGGGATGCCCAAGGCACCCCAAGGTAATATTAAAGGACAACCAAGAGCCTAAGCTTGAGGATGCCCCAGAAGGTATCCCCTCTTTCGTCTTCGTCTATCGGTAACTTTACTTGAGGCAATATTTTTATTCACCACATGATATGTGTTTTGCTTGGAGCGTCTTTTATAATTTGAGTATTTGATTTTTAGTTTGCCACAATCATCCTTGCTGTACACACCTTTTGAGAGGGACACACATGAATCGTGATTTATTAGAATACTCTATGTGCTTCACTTATATCTTTTGAGATAGGCAATTTTGCTCTAGTGCTTCACTTATATCTTTTTAGAGCACAGCGGTAGCTTTATTTTATAGAAATTGTTGAACTCTCATGCTTCACTTATATTATTTTGAGAGTCTTTAAACAGCATGGTAATTTGCTTTGGTTATAAATTTAGTCCTAATATGATAGGCATCCAAGAGGGATATAATAAAAACTTTCATATAAAGTGCATTGAATACTATGAGAAGTTTGATTCCTTATGATTGTTTTGAGATATAAAGATGGTGATATTAGAGTCATGCTAGTGAGTAATTGTGTATTTGAGAAATACTTGTGTTAAGGTTTGTGATTCCCGTAGCATGCACGTATGGTGAACTGTTATGTGATGAAGTCGGAGCATGATTTATTTATTGATTGTCTTCCTTATGAGTGGCGGTCGGGGACGAGCGATGGTCTTTTCCTACCAATCTATCCCCCTAGGAGCATGCGCGTAGTACTTTGTTTTGATAACTAATAGATTTTTGCAATAAGTATGTGAGTTCTTTATGACTAATGTTGAGTCCATGGATTATACACATTCTCACCCTTCCACCATTGCTAGCCTCTCTAGTGCCGCGCAACTTTCGCCGGTACCATACACCTTCCTCAAAACAGCCACCATACCTACCTATTATGGCATTTCCATAGCCATTCCTAGATATATTGCCATGCAACTTTCCACCGTTCTGTTTATTATGACACGCATCGTCATTGTCATATTGCTTTGCATGATCATGTAGTTGACATCATATTTGTGGCAAAGCCACCATTCATAATTTTTTCATACATGTCACTCTTGATTCATTGCACATCCCGGTACACCGCCGGAGGCATTCACATAGAGTCATATTTTGTTCTAAGAATCGAGTTGTAATTCTTGAGTTGTAAGTAAATAAAAGTGTGATGATCTTCATTATTAGAGCATTGTCCCATGTGAGGAAAGGATGATGGAGACTATGATTCCCCCACAAGTCAGGATGAGACTCCGGACGAAAAAATAAAAAAAAGAGGCAAAAAAAAGAGAAGGCCCAAATAAAAAAAAAGAGAGAAAACAGAGAAGGGGCAATGTTACTATCCTTTTACCACACTTGTGCTTCAAAGTAGCACCGTGATCTTCATGATAGAGAGTCTCCTATGTTGTCACTTTCATTTACTAGTGGGAATTTTTCATTATAGAACTTGGCTTGTATATTCCAATGATGGGCTTCCTCAAATTGCCCTAGGTCTTCGTGAGCAAGCAAGTTGGATGCACACCCACTTAGTTTCTTTTTGAGCTTTCATAAACTTATAGCTCTAGTGCATCCGTTGCATGGCAATCCCTACTCACTCACATTGATATCTATTGATGGACATCTCCATAGCCCATTGATACACCTAGTTGATGTGAGACTATCTCCCTCTTTTTGTCTTCTCCACAACCACCTTCTATTCCACCCATAGTGCTATGTCCATGGTTCACGCTCATGTATTGCGTGAAAGTTGAAAAAGTTTGAGAACATCAAAAGTATGAAACAATTGCTTGGCTTGTCATCAGGTTTGTGCATGATTTGAATATTTTGTGTGATGAAGATGGAGCATAGCCAGACTATATGATATTGTAGGGATAAGCTTTCTTTTGCCATGTTATTTTGAGAAGACATAATTGCCTTGTTAGTATGCTTGAAGTATTATTGTTTTTTATGTCAATATTAAACTTTTGTTTTGAATCTTACAGATCTGAACATTCATGCCACAATAAAGAAAATTACATGGATAAATATGTTAGGTAGCATTCCACATCAAAAATTATGTTTTTATCATTTACCTACTCAAGGACGAGCAGGAATTAAGCTTGGGGATACTTGATATGTCTCCAACGTATCTATAATTTTTTATTGTTCCATGCTATTATATTATCTATTTTGGATGTTTTATATGCATCCACAAAAACACTTTTCCACCGCCGCAACCTTCTGTACCCGTGAGATCCCATCTAGGGACCTTTTTCGGCACCCTGCCGGAGGGGGATTCGATCACGGAGGGCTTCTACATCAACACCATTGCCCTTCCGATGAAGCGTGAGTAGTTTACCACATACCTACAGGTCCATAGCTAGTAGCTAGATGGCTTCTTCTCTCTCTTTGATTCTCAATACCATGTTCTCCTCGATGTTCTTGGAGATCTATTCGATGTAATACTTTTTTGTGGTGTGTTTGCCGAGATCCGATGAATTGTGGATTTATGATCAGCTTATCTATGAATATTATTTGAATATTCTCTGAATTCTTTTATGCATGATTTGATATCTTTGTAATTCTCTTCGAACTATCGGTTTGGTTTGGCCAACTAGATTGGTTTTTCTTGCAATGGGAGAAGTGCTTAGCTTTGGGTTCAATCTTGTGGTGTCCTTTCCCAGTGACAGTAGGGGCAGCATGGCATGTATTGTATTGTTTCCATCGAGGATAAAAAGATGGGGTTTTCATCATATTGCTTGAGTTAATTCCTCTACATCATGTCGTCTTGCTTAATGCATTACTCCGTTCTTTATGAACTTAATACTCTAGATGCATGCTGGATAGCAGTCGATGTGTGTAGTAATAGTAGTAGATGCAGAATCGTTTCGGTCTACTTGACACGGACGTGATGCCTATATTCATGATCATTGCCTTAGATATCGTCATAACTTTGCGCTTTTCTATCAATTGCTCAGCAGTAATTTGTTCACCCACCGTATTATTTTCTATCTTGGGAGAAGCCTCTAGTGAAACCTATGGCCCCGGGGTCTATTTTCCGTCATATAATCTTCTACTTTTCATCATACAAGTTTCTGATCTACTATTTTGCAATCTTTTATTTTCCAATCTATAAAACAAAAACACCAAAAATATTTACTTTATTGTTTATCTATCTCTATCAGATCTCACTTTTGCAAATAACCGTGAAGGGATTGACAACCCCTTTATCACATTGGGTGCAAGTTGTTTGATTGTTTGTGCAAGTATTCGGTGATTTGTGCGTTGTCTCCTACTGGATTGATACCTTGGTTCTCAAACTGAGGGAAATACTTATCTCTACTTTGCTGCATCACCCTTTCCTCTTCAAGGGAAAAACCAACGCAAGCTCAAGAAGTAGCAGGCACAACCCACCTGGGAGCGCCTGGGCCCCCAGGCGCGCCCTGGTGGGTTGTGCTACCCTCAGAGCTCCCCTCTGGTACTTCTTTGGCCCACCGGCTGTCTTCTGGACCACAAAAAATCTCCAAAAAGTTTCGCTGTGTTTGGACTCCGTTTGGTATTGATTTTCTGCGAAGCAAAAAACAGCAACTGGCACTGGGCACTATGTCAATAGGTTAGTCCCAAAAAATGGTATAAAGTTGTTATAAAATGATTGTAAAACATCCAAGAATGATAATATAACAGCATGAATACTTCATAAATTATAGATACGTTGGAGACGTATCAGCATCCCCAAGCTTAATTCCTACTCATCCTTGAGTAGGTAAATGATAAAAGAAATAATTTATGAAGTGTGAATGCTAGCAAAATGCATAAGTTTGATCAATGATAATTTCAATCACTTTTTCTAGCATCATAACAACAACTCTTTCTCATAAAACTTATCAAGATAAAGTAGCAATTGAAAAATGGAATTTTTGTTGTGGAAAGCTACCTATCATATTCATCATATACTCTTTCTTTTGTAGCATGGACATTTGGACTTGACTGATTCAAAGCAATAGTCCATAATTTGACATGAAGACATCAATACTCAAGCATATCAACAAGCAACCATGTCTTTCAAAATATCAACACTAAAGAAAGTTATCCCTAGCCCATCATGCTCAATCATTGATCCATTCGCAAAACACAATCGCATATTAGCTACATCCAATGCTCAAGTACGATCATAGTGCCCCTTAGTTGGTGCTTTATAAGAGAAGATGGAGACTCAAATAAAAATAAAAATTGCATAAAGTAAATAGAAAGGCCCTTCGCAGAGGGAAGTAGGGATTTGTAGAGGTGCCAGAGCTCAAAGCTTAAATTGAGAGATAAAAACATTTTGAGAGGCATACTTTTCCCGTTAACGAAAACGACCGAGTAATTCCCAACACTTTCCATGCTAGATATATCATAGGCGGTTCCCAAACAGAAAATAAAGTTTATTCCTTTTTCCACCATTCTTTCACGATCCATGGCTAGCTGTATCCACGGGTGCCCTCCATACCAACACTTTCCAAGGAATTTATTACTTGACAACCTATAGTAAATTCATTTTTCATTTCGGGACTGGGCATCCCTAATACCTTTGCCGTACTCTTGTGCAATGACAAGTGAATAAACACACATCTTGAGAATAACACATCTAGCATGGAAAATATTGGCCACCCCATGCCGCTTCATGAGCGGTACCAGCACACAAAAAGGAAATTATTTTGAAAATTTAGAGATGGCACATACAAATTTGCTTAGAACGGCATGGAAATACCGCATATAGGTAGGTATGGTGGACTCATTTGGCACAACTTTGGGTTTAATAATTTGGATGCACAAGTAGTATTCTCACTTAGTACAAATGGAGGCTAGCAAATAGATTGAGAAGCAACCAACCAAGAAATGAAAATTCACATAAACAAGCATTGAGCATAACTAACACCGAATAATGCACCACAAGTAGGATGTAATTTCATTGCATAATTATTGACTTTCGTGCTTGCATAGGGAATCACAAACCTTAACACCAATATTCTTACTAAATCATAGTTACTCACCAACATGACTCACATATTATTATCTCCATATCGCAAAACTATTGCAAGAAATCAAACTTATCATATCCAGTGATCTACATGAAAGTTTTTATTATATCCCTCTTGAATATCCATTACTTTGGGACTAAATTTATATATTACCATTGCTACTAACAAGCTCTCAAATAAATTTAAGTGAAGCACGAGAGCATAAGTATATCTTCAAAATTTTCAACTCTCAAAATAATCTAAGTGAAGCATGAGAGTAAATGACAAACTACTCCAAAAAGATACAAGTGAAGATCAAATGAGTAGTTAAGTAAATTGGTAGCTAATTGAAGACTCTCTCTTATTTAAAAATTTCAAATCTAAGTATTTTATTAAAACAGCAAGCAAAACAAAATAAAATGACATTCTAAGAATAGCACACATCATGTGAAGAAGCAAAAACTTAGGCTCAATCGAGGCTAACCGATAATTGTGGATGAAGAAAGGTGGGATGCCTACCGGGGCATCCCCAAGCTTAGATGCTTGAGACTTCTTGGAATATTAACATGGGATGCCTTGGGCATCCCCAAGCTTGAGCTCTTGTGTCTTCTTCATTCATCTCAAATCATGGTTTCCCTAATTCTTAAAAACTTCATCCACACAAAACTCAACAAGAACTCGTGAGATAAGTTAGTATAAATCAATGCAAAACCTTATCATTCTCTACTGTAGCAAATCACTAAAATTATTATTCAACATTGCATACTAAATTCCTCTGCATATTTAATACTCCTATCCTCAAATAGAATCATTAAACAAGCAAACATATGCAAACAATGCAAACATAACAGCAATCTGTCTAAACAGGACAGTCTGTAAAGAGTGCAATTGTACTCATACTTCCCTAACTCCAAAAATTCTTAAAATTTACCACACTGTATAAAATTTATCAGAAATTATTTTTCAAAAAATTTCAACAATTTATCGCATTCTGACTTTTCTCGGGAATTTTTACAACAGCACTAAACTTTCTGTTTTGAAACAGCAACAAATAGACTTGCAAAATAAGCATGGTAAAGGCCATTGTTGACATTTTTATTGAAATGAAAGATGAAAAACATTATTATAAATAGCAGCAAGAAAATACAAATAAAATAAAATGATGCTCCAAGCAAAACACATATCATGTCACGAATAAAATTATAGCTTCAAGTGAGGTTACCGATAATGTCGGAGACGAAAGAGGGGATGCCTTCCGGGGCATCCCCAAGCTTAGTTGCTTGGATCTTACTTGAATATTGCCTTGGGGGTGCCTTGGGAATACCCAAACTTAGGGTCTTGTCACTCCTTATTCTCCTCATATCGATATCTCACCCAAAACTTGAAAACTTCAATCACACAAAACTTAACGGAACTTCGTGAGATGGGTTAGTATGATAAAGACAAATCATTCACTTTGGTACTGTCAAATACAAGATTCATAATTTTTCTCACACAAAGCCTACTGTACTCTACAATTTCCACAATTTATATTAAGCAATATAAGCCATAGAAAGTAGAAAACAAGCAAATTATGCATTGAAAACAGAATCTGTCAAAAACAGAACAGTGCATAAAGATCTGAATTAAAGTAATACTTATGTAATCCATAAATTCTGAAAAAATAAAAAACGTATAAAATTTGTATACACATCAACTGTAAAAAAATCAGGATTTTTCCACGTTCCAGTAAAATACAGGAATTTCTGCACTCGACGCAAAAGTTTCTGTTTTTGCACAGAATCAAGTCAACTATCATCCACACTATCCCAAAGGCTTTACTTAGCACTTTATTGAAACAAAAGCTATAAAATAAGATCACTACAGTAGACTAATCATGTGAACACACAAAAACAGTAAGGGTAAATGTTGGGTTGTCTCCCAACAAGCGCTTTTCTTTAAGGCCTTTTTAACTAGGCATGATGATTTTAATGATGCTCACATAAAAGATAAGAATTGAAACACAAAGAGAGCATCATGAAGCATATGACTAGCACATTTAAGTCTAACCCACTTCCTATGCATAGGGATTTTGTGAGCAAACAACTTATGGGAACAAGAATCAACTAGCATAGGAAGGCAAAACAAGTGCAACTTCAAAACTTTCAACTTAAAGAGAGGAAACTTGATATTATTGCAATATGTAAAAGCATATGTTCCCCTCTCATAATAATTTTCAGTAGAATCATGAATGAATTCAACAATATAACTATCACATAGATCATTCTTTTCATCATCCACATGCATAGAAATTTTCTTACTCTCACATAAGCAAATTTATTCTCATGAATAGTGGTGGGAGCAAACTCAATAAAATAACTATCACGTGATTGGAAATTAAAATCATGATGACAAGTTTCATGGTTATCATTATTCTTTATAGCATACATGTCATCACCATAATCATCATAGAAAGGAGGCATGCTTTCATCATAATAAATTTTCTCATCAAAACTTGGGGAACTAAAAATATCATCTTCATCAAACATAGCATCCCCAAGCTTATGGCTTTGCATATCATTAGCATCATGGATATTCAAAGAGTTCATACCAACAACATTGCAATCATGCTCATCATTGAAAGGTTTATTGTCAAACATTTTATAGAATTCTTCTTCTATTAATTGAGCACAATTTTCCTTCCCATCATTTTTACGAAAGACATTATAAATATGAACAATATGATGCAACCTCAATTCCATTTTTTTGTAGTTTTCTTTTCATAAACCAAACTAGTGATAAAACAAGAAACTAAAAGATCCAATTGCAAGATCTAAAGATATACCTTCAAGCACTCACCTCCCCGGCAACGGCGCCAGAAAAGAGCTTGATGTCTATTACACAACTTGTTCTTGTAGACTCGTGTTGGGCCTCCAAGCGCAAAGTTTTGTAGGACAGTAGCAAATTTCCCTCAAGTGGATGACCTAAGGTTTATCAATCCGTCAGAGGCGTAGGATGAAGATGGTCTCTCTCAAACAACCCTGCAACCAAATAATAAAAAGTCTCTTGTGTCCCCAACACACCAAATACAATGGTAATTTGTATAGGTGCACTAGTTCGGTGAAGAGATGGTGATACAAGCGTAGTAATGATAGTAGATATTGATTTTTGTAATAGGAACAATAAAAAACAGCAAGGTAGCAATTGATAAAACAGAGCACAAACGGTATTGCAATGCTTGAAAATGAGGCCTAGGGTCCGTACTTTCGCTAGTGCAATCTCTCAACAATGCTAATCTAATTGGATCATATAACCATCCCTCAAAGTGCGATGAAGAATCACTCCAAAGTTCTTATCTAGAGGAGAACATAAGAAGAAATTGTTTGTAGCTATTCTTTCCTATCGATCTATCAAGAGTTCATACTAAAATAACAGCAAAGAAAATTCAAATTCATAATACTCAATCCAACACAAAGAACCTCAAAGAGTGCCCCAAGATTTCTACCGGAGAAACAAAAGACGAGAATGTGCATCAACCCCTATGCATAGATTACCCCAATGTCACCTCGGGAATCCGCGAGTTGAGTGCCAAAACATATCTCAAGTGAATCAATATAATACCCCATTGTCACCACGGGTATTTGTTGGCGTACGACACCTATGGGACCGCGGGGATCCCTTCTACGGTTCGGCAGAGGGCAGAGGCGTGCACAAAGAGCAGAACCAGCGACCAACGCGAGGGAATTTTTACCCAGGTTTGGGCCGCTAATCAACGTAAAACCCTACTCCTGCTTTAGTTTGTTATTTTGGGTGTTCGTCCCAGTTCCAGGAGCGCTTGCGATGAACAGTACGTTCAAGCAGCAGCTACACATGCAGAATGGGCCGAGAGTGTTCCCCCCTGTAGCAGTTGCCTTGGGCCTCCTTTTATATGCTCAAAGGGGTCTCCACAGTGGCAAAATGTACATACATTGAGGTGTAAAGTAGCTACAGGGTTATCATACCTAACCACTGACGGTTTAGGACAAATGCATTTAATGCACCGTGAGGTATCCGTTTAGGTGTCCTCATTCCTTGGGGATAGAAAAAGGTGGTGTCCCATCAGCACCGCTTAAGCTCCCTTCCACTGATACTCTTCCATGCATCCAGGAATGGGCCCAAAATGCCAGGCTGATTGCTGTGCCGAAGTGGTGGGACAGTAGTAGAATCTTGCCGGGACGCAAATCTTGCCGGGCCCAAGCCTTGCCGGATTTCGTGAGTCACCCCGGCAAGATCTTGCCGGGGTCTTGGACATCGGCCTTCAGCTCTTATTAAGTCCTGATCCTTTGATCCTTGATCTGAGCGCTCCCTTGACGATCTCGCACTAATCTCCAAATATTCCCCCAGCAAGCCTTGCCGCAGGCATGGCTACAACTGCCCGTGCACAAGTATGGGGTACTAAAAACCCAACACTTAGTACACCGACAGGAGCCCCCGGGCCTAGGCCATACACGAGCGCGAGGCGTTGTTGGGCTAGGCCCAAACAGTGCACGGGCACGCGTGGCAGGGGATTAACTGCTTGTGATGATTTCGTTTACTGCGTCCCCCCACTACGTGCATTGAATGCACGACGTGGGGCGCGTGTGCTGAACGGCCGCGGCCACAGCGCGCTTGTAGAGGCGTATTCACATTGGGCAGTAAAAGAGGCGGCCTCGCTCCTTCCCCATAAAAAGGAAACTGCAGAGGCGCTGCCTATTTACCCCCCTCTTCTTCTTCTTTTCAATCTGAAATCCGCCATTGCCTTCCTCCTTTCGAGCTCAGAGCAAAGTTTCTCCTCATCCGCTCATCGCCTCCACACCCGCTCCATCCCCGGCTTTCGCCCCCACAGTCGCCATGCCGCCCAAGACCAGCAAAGGCAAGGACAAGGAAACGAAAGTCGATGTCCCGGAGAGCGAGCTGGTGAAGATGCGGATGAAGTACGTCATCTTCGCCCCGTCGCTCGACGCAAAAGCCCTGAAGAACCGGTACCAGTGCATGTGGGCGAGGGAGACGCAAGCTCACCCTGCAACTCGCGTAATTCCAGGTTCTTGTTCCAAAAGCGGATCAGACCGATATCCCTTCTTCATCGCTTACTTCTATTGCGGGCTCTGTCCTCCATTTTCTGATTTCTTCAATGACATTATGTACACATATGGCTTCCGTCTTCTCGATTTCACTCCTAATGCCATAATGTGCATGTCCATCTTTGCTCATCTTTGCGAAAACTTTGTCGGAGTAGTTCCCAATACTGCTCTTTTCCGCCACTACTTTTATCCCCGAATCCAAAAAGGGGAAGCCCTCTCCGGTTCTATCGCCTGGATTCCAAGGGCCTGGAACAAGGAGATTTATCCAGAAGGAGTTTACCGCGAGAAGTGGGATGAGTGGCGAGGCGAGTGGTGTTGGATCAAGGAAGCAGATCCCCATCCGTTCTGTTCGCCCCGGCGGCAGAAGGTGGTCTGTGGTAACGATTGGAGCAACTTTGCTGCTGAAGACGAGAAGCTCACGATCGCCACCACCAGAATCCTCTGTCTGAAAGCTGCCGGGCTCACGATGGAGATGATCGGCTTTGAATTCCTCCACCGCCGCATCGCCCCTCTTCAAAATAGGGGGAGACCAGCTTGGGAGTACCGGAATGCTGCAGACGTCATGAGGCTGCGCCCCGGGCTAAACAATAATTTGACTACTATGCAGCTTGGCGCCATCCGCCAAAGGCTATTCCAACGCGACAACAAGCATCAGTTGCCGGCAAGAATTGTTCCTCTGTGCAACAACTCCTCCTTGGGGTCAATCATCGCTATAATGCCAGCATTCAATGCCCACGGTCTTGACGCGACGTGGGTCGAGCCATCTGAGGAGGAGGCATAGAAGTTCTTTGATAACCTGACGGAGAGAGCTGTCCGGGAAGAAGCAGACCTCGCCCGGGCCACCACTGATGAAGAACTGGCATATATCGCCACTAGGGCAGAGGAGGCAGCCCTTGCCGCGGAGGCCGGTAGCGTTGGTTTCACAGAATGGGAAACCAGTGACGCAGAAGTTGTGGTGGAAGAAAATCTTTCCGGGAAGGGCAAAGTTGCCGGGGAAGAGAGCGGCGCAGCCGCTGAGAGCTCGTCTGACGGAGACGCAACCGAAGAAGAGCCGCAGGAGGAGCCCCCGGTCCTGAAGAAGACAAAACGCTTCCTTCGTAAGGCCACCTCTGGCATCCCGGCAAACCAGCCTTCTTCGAGCAGCGAAGCTCCCGGCAAGAAGGCGGCCGGCAAGGCTGCACCGCGGCAAGGCGTTAGGCAACAACCCGTGCGGCGCGCGAGACAGACACTCGCGGCAGACACTGGGGCGGCGGGGTCGTCTCATACGACCGTGCCAGGAACTGAGGCAGCGGAGCCGCGCCAACCCCATGCACACGCCACAGCCAAACGGCCCAGGACTCCTCCTCTGCCTCCTCATATGGACACGGCAACGGAGGTCGATTTCGACATCTCCGGCTTTAGCCCGGAACATGAAGAGGAAGAGTAAGTACCCTGTGACAGCTTTTATCTTTCAAACTTTGAGTTCATTTGATCTTATCATTTTGCTTTGTCTTGTCCCTACAGTGACACAGAGACCTTGGCGGAAAGGGCGGTGAAGAGGGCCAAGACTTCCACGGGCGACGAGCCTCCGGCAGGCTCCACGAGCACGCCAGAAACTATCACCATCAGCCCAGAGCTTAGCCCTCATCGCAGCCCCCAGCACAGCCCCCAAAGTAAGTTTACTACTTGATTTTTGCTGGCAGATGCTGAGGTGTCATTCTTGCCGCTGATATCTTTGGGCTTACAGGAGAAGAACAACATCAGGGAGGATCACTGGAAGATGCCCCTGTCAAGCCGCCTCTGTCAACTACGCCGTCCGCAAGCGCATCCCCGGCAAGACCCTTCGTCGACGAGCCTATCTTGGTTGAGGAGGAGCCGGCAAGCATGGGCATCGGCAACCTTCCCCCGGCAACTGAGGTTGCCGGGAGGGGCGAAGCCACCTCTCAACAGCTCGACGCAGGTAACTATTTGCCTCAGAGCACTTGCTATTTTTCCTTTATCTCTCTTTCTTTTGTCTTCTTGAACTTCATTCTTTATCTTATTTTGTCCTTCCCTCCTTCGCCCTTCAGAGTTCCCTGTGATGGAACACATGGACGTCGACGCTGTCATTGAGGGGACCGCCAGAGATGCTGCCGCCGAAGCCGACGAGATCGCCGCCAGCGAGGCCGCCAAGGATACCACTTCTGAGGCCGGCAAGAATGCTGCCGACGAGGCCGCCAAGGCTGCCCAAGAGGAGGCCGCCAAGGAATCTGCTAAGAGGTCCGGCAAGGAGGACGGTGACCACACTGACGGCATTCCTGCCGCAGGAGCGCCAGGCACTGCATCGGCCACAGAGCCCCCAGCTACCGGTGAGGCAGTTGCCGAGGCGACATCCGAAGCCCCTCCAATGAGCAAATACCTCAAGGTTGGCGACAACTTGTTCATCAACTTGCCGGGGACGGCAAGCACTGGAGCGTTGACCGAAGGGGGAACTTTTGACGAAGAGATCATCACTGCTGCCGGGCTTGAGATCGTCGATGAACCAAAGGCCAGCAGCAGCAAATCTGAAGAAGATCAGCTCCTCCAAGCCATGAGCGATAACTTCCGCAAGCTCTGAGCGCTCCACCGTGCTCAAAAAGAGAAGGTGGATTCTAGAGCTGCAATTGTTGAGGCAGCTGAAACAGATTTCCAAAGGCGTGTTGAGCAAACACAAATCTGGTATGCCAAAGCCTATCAAGAGCTGACCGCCCATCGGGAGCAAGTGACCCAAAGCTGGACGGAGCTCCTCTTGAAGCGATCTGACATAGAGAAAGAGCAAGAGGAAGCCACGCAAAGAATTGCTGCTGAAGATGCCCTCCTGACGGAGCGCCGCATCACGCTCGATGCTCATGAAGAAGATCTTGTCGCGCGTGAGCAGGCGCTCGCCGCCAAACTTCACAGCAAGGACGAAGAGATTGAAAAACTTGTCGCGCTGCGGACCCAGGAGCTGGAGCAGAAGCACAAGGAGGCGCTCGAAGCTCTAACTGTAGATCATGCTGGCAAGCTCAAGGATGCCGTCGATGCTGCCGAGGCTGCAGAGGCCGCCAAGAATGAGCTGAAAGACAAAGTGAAGAGGCTGGAACTGAATCTTGAAGAGCACGGCAAGGAGCTCTCGACGCTCAAAGGTGACAGGGAAAAAACCCTCCACACCTTGGCGGAGATGCAAGTTGCCATGTCCGACAAGACCAAACAGCTCTCTTCAGCCAATGATGCCATTGCCGATCTGAGGCTGAAACTGACCACGCTGGAGAAGTCACTTGAGGACGGCAGAGCTCGCGAGAAGGCCCTGAGCAAGGATCTCCAAGACGAGAAGAACCTACTCAAAAGTGCCGCCGCCGCCCAAATTCACTATGAAAAGGGGGTGGAAATCTGGACTGAACGCCTCGTCGATGCCACGGAGAAGCTCACGGCATAGCTGTCAACCATGGGCCTGCCAAACTTCAAGTATTCCACTGAAGAAAGGGTATCCCGCAGTGCCAGGCTGACCATATTCTTTGAAAGTGTCATCGAAGCTCTGAAGCTGCTGCAAGCCAAACGAGCGACCCAACTGGCCAATGAATCCCGCAAGCTTTGTCGGGCCGTCCTCAGCAAGGAACTCGTCAAGGTGGTGTACAAGAACCCTGGCATCGACCTCACCAACGTGATTGAACGCTTGCCGAAGGATGCAGACCTCAAGGCACTTGAGGAACTCATCGCGCCCATCCTTGAAAAGGTAGATTCAATCAAAAGGGTCGAAGGCCAGCGCAGAGATTAGCTGCTCCACCTCTTCTTGCCGTCGCCATTCCATGCCAAGGACAATTAAGTCTTAAGTTAGAACTGCGGCAACTTATCATTGTAATATAACTTGCTTATGTTTGGGTACATGCATGCTATTTCCCTTGTCTGATTCCTTATTGTATGGAGTTCACCCTACGCTATCTGAAAACTTGCCGGCGCGCAACCTGCCGCGAGCGCTGGGTGCGGAACTTCAGCAGCCTGCTGGAGGTGCAGCGGCCGGCAAGGCACCTTGGCATTCTCAGTCCAGCCATCTAAACTATTGAGCGGACTCGAAACAAAATAAAGGCGTAGCCAATTACGACAAGGGTTCTCTCGCGTGCAGGTTTTCCATACAAAGTTCGAAATCATCCAAAGAAAATAACCTTGTAATAAAAGTTGAAAAACTTGCTTAAGTTCAGCAACTTAGCTCTCTGTTGCTGTATTTCTTGTTCCCCTCCGGCAAGGTGTCAATTCTGAACGTCGCCCATCGGTATCCATATCTTCCTTCCCCCCCGGCAAACGTGCGCGCGAGGAGCCCTTCTATCTCTTGAGAAAAAGAAAGAAGAGAAAATAAAAATATGGAACCGTGGCGATTCGTTAATGCTCACCGGAATCAAGTGTCATACAACATCTTAGACAAGCATGCATATATATATATATATAAAGATGAAAGTCAACAAGAAACTATACAACACTTAAGCTTGTTCAACTGTGCTCAGGGTCTGTGCCTGGCTTTGTACAAAGGATCACATGCCTTGCCGGCAAGACTTGTACAAAAAAGGGGGTTGCCGGGGGCCCCCGGCAACCGCGCCCTATGGGTAGAACTTGCGAAGATGTTCAATATTCCAAGAGTTGCTCACTGGAATGCCATCCTCGGTCTCCAGGCGGACAACGCCGGGCCTGGTGACTCGTACTACCCGATAGGGGCCTTCCCACTTCGGCTTCAACTTGTTTGAATTCTTGGTGGACTGAATCCGTCGAAGAACAAGGACGCCTTCCTCAAGGCTTCGGGCATGAACTTTGCGGCTATGATAGTGGCGCAAAGCTTGCTGGTAGCGAGCAGCTCGCACAGTAGCCTGAAAATGATCCTCCTCAAGGAGCACAGCGTCATCTTGGCGCAGTTGCTCTTGCTCGAGCTCATCATAAGCGAGCACTCGAGGTGACCCGTATATGAGTTCCGTGGGGAGAACTGCTTCCGCTCCGTAGACCAGAGTGAAGGGCGTCTGGCCAGTAGCTCGATTTGGTGTCGTTCTGATTGACCAAAGAACCACCGGCAACTTATCAATCCAGCGCTTTCCGCACTTTTTCAGCTTGTCGAAAGTTCTGGTCCTGAGACCGCGCAGCACTTCAGCATTAGCCCTCTCTGCTTGGCCGTTGCTTCTTAGATGAGCAACAGAGGCAAAACAGATCTTGCTGCCAAGGTCTTGGATGTACTGCATGAAGGTGCGACTTGTGAATTGTGTGCCGTTGTCGGTGACAATCCTATTGGGCACGCCAAAATGGCAAACTATTCCCTTGAAGAACTTGACGGCTGATTGTGCTGTCACCTTCCTCACTGCTTCCACCTCCGGCCACTTTGTGAACTTGTCGATGGCAACGTACAAGTACTCAAAGCCCCCGGCAGCATGTGGAAAAGGGCCTAGTATGTCGAGCCCCCAGACCAAAAATGGTCAGGAGAGAGGAATTGTCTGAAGAGCTTAAGCTGGCTGATGCGATTTCTTCGAATGAAACTAGCACGCTTCACACTTGGTTACTAGTGCAGTCGCATCCTGGAGGGCAGTGGGCCAAAAGAAACCTTGCCGGAATGCTTTTCCGACAAGCGCTCTTGATCCTATGTGGGAACCACATATGCCTCCATGTATCTCTGCCAACAGCTCTAGTCCATCCTCCCGAGGAATACACTTCAATTTCACACCGTTTGGTCTCTTTCTGTACAGAACGTCATCGACGAACTGGTACATAGCAGACTGATGGGCTACTTTTTCCGCTTCTTCCTGCTCCTCAGGGAGTTCTCCTGTGTGAAGAAAATGGACGATGTGCTGTGCCCATGCTGGAGCCTAGGGCTCGACAGCTAGGACTAAAGGCATCTCCTCCGCCGAGGGAACATTTGTCTTGACGGCAAAGGCTTGAGCCTTCGCTGGAGCGTGTTGTTCCCCGGCAAGCTTGTCGCTGACCCCGACAAGTTCCTTGCCGGTGGCTCCAGGAAGCTCTGCCGGAAAGTACTGCCCAGAGTTCAACTTTCTTCTCTTTTCTTGTCGCATCGATGGTGCCACAGACGGTTGAGTCAAATGGAGCACAAAAGTTCGTGATTCCACAGGCAACTTAAGGGCAGCGCGCTTTGACAGGTCATCGGCAATATTGTTTTCGGCACGGGGGATGTGCTTCATTTGCAGACCATCAAAGCGCTCTTCCATTTTTCTCACTTCATCTACATAGGCTTGCATCAATGGACTCTGATAATCCTTGTCAACTTGCCTGACAACAAGCTGCGAATCGCCCCTGATGATGAGCTTCTTGATACCAAGGTCTGCCCCGATCCTAAGACCGGCAAGCAGCCCCTCGTATTCCGCAGTGTTGTTTGTCGAACTCTCCCGGGAAAAATGCATCTGGATCACATACTTGAGGTGCTCTCCGGTGGGTGCGACTAGCAGCACGCCAGCACCGGCGCCTTGCAGCGAAAAAGCCCCGTCAAAGTACATAGTCCATTCTGATCAATTTTCTTGCCGGGGAGAGTCGTTTCTTGAATCTCTTTGTCTGGCGTTGGGGTCCATTCCGCAATGAACTCTGCCAAAGCCCTGCTCTGAATCATTGAAGTACTCTCAAACTTGAGATCAAAGCTTGACAACTCCAGCGCCCACTCTACAATCCTGCCGGTTGCCTCTTGATTTCGCAAAATCCGCTGCAACGGGAAACGAGTGACGACGGTAATCTCATGTGCTTGAAAATAATGGCGCAGCTTCCTTGAGGCCATAAGAAGGCCGAAGAGCAACTTCTGCACACCAGAGTATCTCGATCTAGCTCCTTGCAAAAGGGAGCTAACAAAATAAACTGGGCGCTGCACCATCTTTTTCTTTTGCACTAGTTCTTCTGACTGCGCAGATCCTATCTTGCCGGGATCAGTCCTTGCCGGGGATGATCCTGGCGTGTCACTTGGCGGTCCAGCCGATGGTGCCGCTTCCTCATCAGCTTCTCTCTGTGCTACTAGTGCGGCACTAACCACTTGATTCGTTGCTGCCAAGTATAGCAACAACGGCTCTTGTGGCCTAGGCGCGACCAGTGTTGGCGGAGAGGAGAGGTATCTCTTCAAATCTTGCAGCGCAGCCTCCGCTTCCGGAGTCCATTTCATTGGACCTGCCTTTTTCAAAATTTTAAAAAAGGGCAGGGCGCGCTCAGCAGATTTGGAGATAAACCTGCTTAAGGCAGCAACGCAGTCGGCAAGACGACGCACATCCTTGACGCGTCTTGGCGCCTCAATATGCTCAATAGCTTTGATCTTGTCGGGGTTCGCTTCGATCCCCCGCTGAGATATAAAGAACCCGAGAAATTTGGCGGAAGGAACGCCGAACACGCACTTCTCAAGATTGAGCTTTAAATTGACCTTGCGCAGATTTGTAAATGTTTCTTCTAGATCTCGAATAAGCGTCGCTTTGTCCTTGGTCTTGACCACTATGTCATCCATGTATGCTTCCATGTTTCGATGCAGTTGAGGCTCAAAACCAATTTGGATTGCTCTCGCAAATGTAGAACCAGCACTTTTCAACCCGAAAGGCATCCATATAAAACAATACGTACCACATGGGGTGATAAATGCGGTCTTTTCTTCATCTTCTTTTGCCATGAAAATCTGATGGTACCCTGAATAAGCGTCAAGGAATGACAGTAGGTCACAACCAGCGGTGGAGTCCACAATCTGGTCGATGCACGGCAAGGGAAAAGGATCTTTTGGACAGGCTTTATTGATATCTGTATATAATCAACATAGCCTCCACTTTCCGTTCGCCTTGCGCACTACAACCGGGTTGGCTAGCCACGTTGGGTGAAGTACCCCTTTGACCAAACCTGCCGCTTCTAATTTCCTGATTTCTTCAGCAATAAATTCTTGCCGCTCCAAAGCCTGCTTTCTCACTCTTTGCTTGACGGGCCACGCATGGGGACAGACAGCAAGGTGGTGCTTAATTACCTACCTGGGAACACCGGGGATGTCAGATGGTTGCCATGCAACACATCGACATTCGCCCGCAAGAAGGCAATGAGCGCGCTTTCCTATTTGTCATCGAGGGTGGAACTTATGGTGAAAGTTCCTCCCATACCATCCTCCTTGGCGGGCACCTTCTTTGTCGCTGGCGGAGCAACCTTGGACTTCTTGTTCTTGCCGGTGGAACTCTCTGGTACATCCTCAATAGGAGCGCAACACTCCGAGGAGGTGCGCTTGCCGGAGTTTGCGCCAAGGTTCTTGTCGTTCTTCTTCTTCTCCCTCCCGGGAGTTCCATCGGCAGGAGCAGATGCCTCGACGGCAGATGCTGCAACCGCTTCTCGGTAAAGTAGGTCGGCACAAATGAGCGCATCCTTCTTGTCAGAATGGACAGTGATGACGCTCAATGGCCCTGGCATTTTCAGTACATTATATGCGTAGTGTGATGCCGCCATAAACTTGGCCAACGTTGGGCGACCAAGGATCCCATTGTATGACATGGGGATCTTGGCGACATCAAACACCACCTTCTCTGTCCTGTAGTTGAGCTCGCTACCAAATGTTACTGGTAGCGTTATCTTGCCCTTCGGCTGGGTCCTTCCTGGATTGATCCCTTGAAACGTGCCCGTTTCCTCGAGATCTTCATCAGGAATTTGCAGCCTCTTGAGCATGTCTGCTGAGATCAAGTTCAGTCCGGCCCCACCGTCAACTAGCAATTTTGTCACCTTGAGGCTGCGGATTGTTGGTGAAACCAACAATGGCAAACACCCGACCGTAGTTGTGCGATCAGGGTGATCCTCGGCGTAAAAAATGATAGGCGTGTTGGACCACTTCAAGGGTTTACATGCATCGAACGATGGTTCCGTTGCATTAACCTCACGCACCCACTGTTTAAGTCGGCGGTGAGAAGAATGCAACGAGGCGCCTCCATCGATACACATGGCCTCTGTAGCTCTCTGAAACTCGTGCTCACTGGATTCATCGTCTTCTTCGTCATCATCATCCCCCTCATCCTTGTCACGGCCATGAGCGGGCCTCTCCTTCTGCTGCTTGTCCTTGCCGCGGCGACATCCTCGGCCACCATGTTTCTTGCCGGACCCCTCTGCACCGTCCTGGGCCTTCTCCTTGTCTCGCCTCTCGTATTCCGCTCTCTGCCTCTCGACAAGCTGTTCAACTTGCCGGCAGTTCTGGAGATCATGGCCCTAAGTGTGATGGATCTTGCAATACTGCTTGCCGGAGCCTTCCGGTTTGTCGGCGGCCACCAAGGCTTGGCAGGAGGCGCACCCGGCAACTTCTTTGCCGGGATTGCCTACTTTGGCCTTCTTGGCGGGACCAATATCACCGGATTCCTAAACAGCAAGCACGGCCTTTCCTTTAAGTTTCCTGTTCCGCCGCCGGCCCTTCCATGTCGGGGCGGCAACATCCTCGCCTTCGGAATCACCTCCTGCGCCAACATCCTCGCCGGGGAGTCTCCTTCCCTCTTCAGCTCGAGCACACTTATCAGCCAGAGCATAAAGCTCGGCGATATCCCTGATCTTGTTCATCGCCATTTCTTCCCGCATTTTGTGGTTACGCACATTCTGGCGGAACACACCGATAACGGCGGCAGGATGAACATCAGGGATGCTGTACTGCACGCGGCTGAATCTTTGGATATACTTGCGTAGGGGCTCACCCTGCTTCTGGGGAATGAGATGTAGATCACTTTCCTTGCCATGAGTTTGATGGCCTCCAATGAAGGCGCCAACAAACTAATGACACAGATCTGACCAAGAAGAAATGGAATTCTCCGGCAGATGCATCAACCACGACCGGATGTTGGATTTAAGCACCAACGGGAAGTAGTTGGCTAGGATCTGATCGTCTTGGCCCCCGGCAGCTTGCATCGCGATAGTATAGATGCTCAGGAACTCCGACGGGTGGGTCTTGCCGTCATATTTCTCCGGGACCTCTGGTTTGAAATTTCGGGAGTTGGGCCACTGGACTCGCCGCAGCTCATGGGTAAACGCTGGACAACCTACCATGTAAGGCAAGTCACCCATGTTCCCTGGCGCAGGCTTATCAACAGCGAGCCCTGCGTGCTTATCAGATTGATGGCGCGCCTCCTGTCGCCGCTCGATGGTGGTCCGAGCGTCCTCTTTGCTTTGTTCCTGAAGAACTTGACGCTGATCGCGGCGCATCCGCAGATCGGACGACGCCGTGGAATCATCATCACGGGCGCCAGTCCGCCAGGTTGTCGACCACTGCTGCTGTCGTGGAGGAGAGTGGACCGTGGTCGCACCGCCTCCAGTCTTCTCTCCATCGGCTCGCACCGGATCGACAGACCGCCGCTGCGAGGGCCCTGCCTGCTGCGGCCCATCCTTGTTGACGAAACCGATGAGACTCTGGATGGTAGATCGCCACTCCTCCATCTTCTCCGGAGCAGGAGGAAAGTTGAGGAGTAGCTGCGCACGTGCCAAGGCCTCCGCCGGCGAAGGTGGTGGTGACAGGTGCGAAGTACGTGAGGTGCTCTGACTCCTAACAGCGTTAGAAGGAGCACCGTCATGATCTCGCGACCGTGCGCCACTTCCACCGGCAGTTTGGCATGCATGCGGGGCTTGCGCACCTTGGGATGGGGGCGCCCCGAACCACCAGCGCCATGGCGCTGCTCATCGCGTGCAACCTGTGAAGATCGCAATGCTTGCGCCGGCGCGGGAGTCCTAGGAGGCGTCCTCCGATCTTTGGAGTTTGTTGCGCCGCCCGTAGGCAGCACAGCTCCATCTCTGGATCTAGCGGCATGCGGGTGGCCGTTACCACTGCGGGCGACGCCGCTCGCCTGGCTTGGATCACCAGAACACCGCGGAGGCTCTAAACCTCTGCCTTCCGCATCCACGCCGTCCTCCGTACGCGAAGGCACAGGCAAAACGGACGTAGATGGGAGTGCCGCCGCAGCACTCTTCTTCTTGGGTGGCATGGTGAAGAAGATGACGAAGAAACTGACGCGTTGATCACTAGATCAGTTTCGCGCAACCTCAATCCCCCTACCTGGCGTGCCAAAGATGTCGGCGTACGACACCTATGGGACCGCGGGGATCCCTTCTACGGTTCGGCAGAGGGGAGAGGCGTGCACAAAGAGCCGAACCAGCGACCAACGCGAGGGAATTTTTACCCAGGTTCGGGCCGCTAATCAGCGTAAAACCCTACTCCTGCTTTAGTTTGTTATTTTGGGTGTTCGTCCTAGTTCCAGGAGCGCTTGCGATGAACAGTACGTTCAAGCAGGAGCTACACATGCAGAATGGGCCGAGAGTGTCCCCCCCTGTAGCAGTTGCCTTGGGCCTCCTTTTATATGCTCAAAGGGGTCTCCACAGTGGCAAAATGTACATACATTGAGGTGTAAAGTAGCTACAGGGTAATCATACCTAACCACTGACGGTTTAGGACAAATGCATTTAATGCACCGTGAGGTGTCTGTTTAGGTGTCCTCATTCCTTGGGGATAGAAAAAGGTGGTGTCCCATCAGCACCGCTTAAGCTCTCTTCCACTGATACTCTGCCACGCATCCAGGAATGGGCCCAGAATGCCAGGCTGATTGCTGTGCCGAAGCGGTGGGACAGTAGTAGAATCTTGCCGGGACGCAAATCTTGCCGGGCCCAAGCCTTGCCGGGTTTCGTGAGTCACCCCGGCAAGATCTTGCCGGGGTCTTGGACATCGGCCTTCAGCTCTTATTAAGTCCTGATCCTTTGATCCTTGATCTGAGCGCTCCCTTGACGATCTCGCACTAATCTCCAAATATTCCCCCGGCAAGCCTTGCCGCGGGCTTGGCTACAACTGCCCGTGCACAAGTATGGGGTACTAAAAACCCAACACTTAGTACACCGACAGTATTCATATGCAAGACATATGTCAAGTGCTCTCAAATCCATAAAAGTATTCAATCCGATAAAAATGAAATCTCAAAGGGAAAACTCAATTCATCACAACAAGATAGAGAGGGAGAAACACCATATGATCCAACTGTATTAACAAAGCCCGCGATACATCAAGATCGTGCCATCTCAAGAAGACGAGAGATAGAGATTAAACACATAGCTACTGGTACAAACCCTCAGCCTCGAGGGTGGACTACTCCCTCCTCATCATGATGGCCATAGGGATGATGAAGATGGCCACCGGTGATGATTTCCCCCTCCGGTAGGGTGTCGGAACAGGGTCTAGATTGGTTTTTCATGGCTATGGAGGCTTGCGGCAGCGGAACTTCTGATGTAGGGTTACCCCCAGGGTTTTTGGAATGTTTGGGAATTTATAGGGCGAAGAGGCGGTACGGGAGGCCACCGAGGTGGGCACAACCCACCTGGGCGTGCCTAGGGCCTTGGTGGGTTGTGCTCCCCTCGGATCTCCCCTCTGGTACTTCTTTGTCCCACCGGGTGTCTTCTGGTCTAGAAAAAATCTCCAAAAAGTTTCATTGTGTTTGGACTCCGTTTGGTATTGATTTTCTGTGAAGTAAAAAACAAGCAAAAAATAGCAACTGGCACTGGGCACTATGTCAATAGGTTAGTCCCAAAAAATGATACAAAGTTGCTATAAAATGATTGTAAAACATCCAAGAATGATAATATAACGGCATGAATACTTCATAAATTATAGATACATTGGAGACGTATCACGCACCTGCATGACATTCTTTGGGCCGCCCATGACGGAAAAAATCATGGTAGAAGCGAGGGCGAGGAAAATATCAGGGAGTTCCCGGTTACGGTGGGTGGTCGGGGCCGAGCGATACACGGTGGTTTGCGCATTTCTCTCGTGTACGCGCATGTGTGCGAGGCTTTGGCTAACTGAACCCGAGCGATCGCATGTTACTGAACCCGAGCGATCGATCCCTTGGCTGTTAACTGAACCCGAGCGATTCATTCGCTGTTGACTGAATCCGAGCGATTCCTTCACTGCGGCTACTGCTAACTGAACCCGAGCGATCGATCACTGCCGCTGCTTACTGAAGCCGATCGAGCCCCCATGCGAGACGTAGCCAGCCCTGTGTTGGGTTGCCTCTCAATGAACAGTGACCGTTGCTACCGTGCGCGCGGTACGTAGAACGAGTCGAGACGTGGTGAGTCGAGCCGGTTGGTTGGCTGTGGATGAACAGTTCCCGGTGGGGGTTTGATGAACAGGACCCCTTGGTAGTAGCTAGGTCGTTGCCGCTGGATGAACAGGACCCCGAGGAGGCCGCCGCACCCTAGCCAGTTGGGAGTGGATGAACAAGACCTGGTGGAGGCTCTATGAACAGTAGCCGGTGGAGGCTGGATGCATGAACATCATCTGGTGGAGGCTGGAGGATGTCGATGGTGGATGAACAGTAGCCCGTGGAGGCTGGAGCGAGGCAGTAGACGGTGGATGAACAGGTCCTCCTTTCGACCATAGGCGCTCTAACAGAAGTCCGTTTCCTCCGTTTTGCGGTACGCCACACCCCTCCCGATGAACAGGACCCCGTTTCGTTCGTAGGCACTCGAACAGAAGTCCGGTTGCTCCATTTTGCGGTACGCTAGACCCTTCCCAATGAACAGGACCCTGTTTCGACCATACGCGGTCGAACAAAAGGCCGTTTCCTCCGTTCTGTGGTACGCCAGACCCCATTTCGGCTGTTCCGTCCAAGCCGGTTGGCTCCCGATGAACACGACGTCTTCTGACCCAGTCGGTTGCCTCCTGATGAACATGACGCTATTCCCTCCGTTGCGACCCAGCCGGTTGGCTGCCGGTGAACAGGATGACATCACTGTACGCATTCAGGACCCCGCCCGTATGTACGTACGTAGCCATATTTACTTTCTTGCAGCGTGGCTGTACATATGTGTACATGATTTATACAGGACCGCCTCAACTGCTGCGTCACACGTGCCGCTCCTTGCTCGGCCACGGTTCATCCTTGCAGAGAGACCGATCGACCAGTATGTACGTACGCGTTCGCTACCAGAGAGACAACCCTACGTACGGTTCGACCGGGTGGGTCCCAGCTGTCAGGGAGGATAAGGAGGCACTTCGTTGCGTGCGAAGATATAGCTGATGGGTCCCAGCTGTCAGGGGAAGGAATCATTTTTTTTGCCCGTAATAAGGATGCACTTCCTTGCGTGCAAAGATCTAGCTGGTGGGTCCCAGCTGTCAGGGGGAGAAAACATTATTTTTCACAGTAAAAAGGATGCAGTTGCATGCATGCGTCCATGGGCGTGGTGCGTCCCCACTGTTAGCCACTCCAGGTACAGTCATCTTCCGATGACTCTCGTTTGTTGACCACGTTAACCACACCATGCTGAGCGCACCAAGGACGGTGGACGACGGTGAGGCCCCAGACTAGAACGACCCGGAGATGGGGAAGATGCGGTAGTAGAGTCGCAGACGGAGAGGAGTGGGAAACTTGACTGGTTCGGGTGCGGGTTGGGCCTACACTCGGCAGAGAATAATAACAGGAGGTGCGAAGGAGTGGAGGGATGGCCTGGCCGTTGGTGGGGTAGCATTTCGCTATGAGGCGTGCGAAACAATGCCGCTGGATGCCGGATGCTTGAGCAGGCGGTCCCGGCAGCGCTGGAGGAAGAAGACGAGAGATTGAAGAAGAATGCCAGCCATTGGATGTAAATCCAACGCCTTGCTTAGGCTTCGACCTTTGTTTTTTTTTTTTGCAAAAGTGCTTAGGCTTCGACTTACTGGCCCACATGTTAGCCTGTCCATTTGGTTTTTTTAGTCCATTTGGTGAGCTGGGTGAAACAATGATGTAGCGTCTATGCAGCCCGTTTATATATTATGTTAGAATTTAAATCCCATTTGCATTTTTCTTGAAATCTGCGAACTTGTTGTGCTGGGTGAAAATATCATGTTGGGCTGGACGGAGAAATGTTATAAAAACATAAACACATGATTACACGTCTATTACTGCATTAGTCAGTAAAATCTTTGCAAAGTTTTTTTTGCGGGGTAAAGGGGATTGTATTGATTATGTAAGAGTCACATTACAATCCCGAAGGAGAAGGCCTAAAATTTTATCAGAGCCTGATCCTAACCATACTACAGTTCGACCCTCCTGTCGACCAAATCTTTGCAAGCTTATGTACGCAATTACCAGGAGTTAACTTGCCAAGTTATATATAAACAATTATTATTTTTTAGGATGTGGGGTATTATTATTTTTTGGCTAGACGTGGGACAGTTGAGTTGGTTCTAGGGAAAAGTACTCGGAGAAAACTCAGATTACATCGAATAAGAAAGTGGGAGAAAATTCAGATATAGGATTAATAAAAATGAAAAATAAAGGAAGTGGGAAGGTCTATACAATGGTTGGACGAACGACAGGTTTAACGGAACCTTATGTTGTTTCTGTTATATATATGTAATAAAATAAGATATAAATATAAATATAAGTATATATATATACTACTCCCTCCGTCCCAAAATGTAAGACATTTTTTGACACTATCATAGTATCAAAAAACATCTTACATTTCAGGACGGAGGGAGTATTATAGAAGGGAAAACATAGGTTCAGTTTTGCATTCTTATAGAAAAATAGAACTGAGCTGTGTGTTGTCTTGAAAAAACATACATAACTTGGGCTGCTGATGTTATAGACAAGCTAGGCTGGGAGGCCCAGAGGCTGCTTGATACTTGCTGGATCCCAAAAAAAGTTGAAACCTGCTGGATCAACTGTGTCTGCATGTCGTGGGCTGCGCGTGTTAAACAACAAAACCTAGGCCATTGACCTGGTGGGCCCGGACTATCAGCCTCTCGATGAACAGTTGTCTCCTGATTCATCTCATTTTGTTGACCATGTTGGGAACGACGGATGGCAGCGCCGCGGCGAGAGCACCAAGGCGGATGACGATGTCAAGATCTCGGACCGGAACGAACCGGAGCCGGGGACTAAGCTTTAGTGCTGTAACTGCACCTGCAGTTGGGTCAGTGACATGTGGGCCTAACAAACGGCTGGCCCACATGTCACTGGCCCAATTGCAGGTGTAGTTACAGCACCGAAGCAGCACCCCAGGCGGAGGGGAGTATTGAGGGTTGACTTGTTCGGGTGCAGGGCGGGCCGGTGGAGCTGCCGCCGTCGGAGAATGTGTGGGAGTAGAGGGATGGCCTGGCCGCGCCATAGGCTAGGATGGGTCACCGAGGCGTGCACGGCAGCACCACCAGCCGTTGTAGGAAGAGGACGAAATATTGAAGAAAATAAAGATATACAAATGGATAGGTGGTTGGTCCCAGATGTCTGTGTACGAGACCTATCGGGTCCACCTGAGAAGGGGAATATGTTGGGAGTAAGCACTACAAGAAATATGTCAACTTGCGACCATCACTATTGGTCGGTGAATGGTCATTGTTTTTCATTTGCCACCTTTTTGTGACCAAAAACAGATGGTCAAAAGCTGACCGTCTTTAATGGAAATTAAGGACCTTCTTTGTGATAAGGTCGTTGAAGGCAACGACCAAAACAAAAGGTCATTGATCCTATGACCAATTGCTTTGGTCGTTGGTTGTCTGCCCAGTCCACGTCGGATCTGACATGGCAAGGTGACGTGGCAAAATTGCGACCAATTAAATTGGTCGTTGATTAGAATCAGCCCAGTCCAGTTCGCTGTTCTACATGGGCCAAGCCCAGTAATTTAACAAATTTATGTTTTTTTATGGTCAACTAAATGGGCCAAGCCCAATTTTACGGCCCTTTTCTTTTTTGGGCCCTTTGCTTTTTCTAGTCAATTTCTTTTTTGTTGGCCTTTTCATTTTGTTTTTTGTTGGCCTTTTTCATTTTGTTTTTTATAAGTTTTGGCAGAATTATTATTATTTTCGCTATTTAAAATAAAATAAACAATTCCACAGCAACATCATCAGTTAGGCTGTAGCCTTTTCAGGCGCGGTACAACTTTAAGAATAGGAAATTGGAAAACAGATATTTAACCAATATATATTGTTGAGAAATTTGTGTAATTTTGCTGTCAAAGCAGCATGTACACAGGAATACAATTTTGCTATCAAAGCAGCATTTCAAACATACATAAAAAGATTACAATATGCCATATGGCTCAGATCACATAACACATGACATCCAGGTTCAAATGATCCCAGCAACTCAAAAACATCACCAGCACAGCATAAAATCTGCACATTCAAAGAGAACAAACTATATGTCAAAAGAGAACTGAGCAGAAAATAGCCACTAAAGGAATGCAGATAGTATACTCAGTAATTACAACAAATTTGCTCACTGGATACACACACACTTTGCATATACTTTTGGAAGGAACTGCAGATTCAAGTAAACTGCAGAGTTATATCAAGACTAAGATACCTGACGGTAAACAACAGGAAAACCTAGATAGAAACTAATAAACCTAGATAGAAAGTAATAAACTTGTTCCCCTGATACAGACCAGTAATCAGCCCAAATAATCAGTACATTCTAACATGTTAAGTGGCTACCATTCCAATCATAATCGTACCATGCCATAGGAAAAAAAATCAGTGACATCACTGCTACAGATTAAACTGATGCTCTTCTACTACTAGAGAATTCAAGCTCATGGTCGGGATCAACAATACTAATAACCTGTAGGTACAATGGTACATCAGCAAGCAAATAGTGCAATAATTTCACCACAATGCCTGAAGAAAAACACTATCCTACTACCACTCTCATCCATTCAACTGACAACATCTATTTCATGGAGGGAGGGAAGGGAAAAGATAGACTAGTACCAGTTAATGATGGCGTCGACGATTATATGGATGGGGTTGGTGTCGGTGAGCAGGGATCCACCTCCCGTCAGTTCCATCCACGTTCTGGTGAGGCATTTTCCTCATAACCAGGTTATATCACCACCAAAATAGAACAGAGTCAGCAAACAGTAAGAACCTCCTCACGATCGACCAGAACAAGAACATAATAAATCTGGTCAAATGCATCACTTTTGTTCACCTCACATACATACCCAGGTACACAAGGTTGAGACTAAATGGGTGTTGTTTTTTAGACTGCACGGTCAACACCAACAGCAGATGTACTGAATGTTTAGGTACAGAAGAATGTGTAGCAAGCACTAAACGTTTGATCTGTTTGGAGGAAGCCAACATCGATCAAGTTCTCACAATCTAATTCGGATGCATATATCACATTCCATTGGTTACATTACTCTTCACATACTAGACGGCGAGAGCCTGAATATGCACTACTCAGCCATTCTATACAGATCGGTTAACTTGTACTTTCATGACATAGTTCACTACTTAGCCATTCAAACACATGCATCAATGCTTCTTAGAAACAAATAAAACTAGTCCTAGTTGTAAGCATAGTACTTGTGCGAATAGACACAATTCGAGGAATAAAAGTGCATGCATTGCAGAATGGAACATGATGTGAATGCACTTGCATGAACGCCAGTGTCTAACACAGAACACACATACTACATCTTCCAGCAAAGTGGCCTGGGTGTCTGACTAACAAACATACTGCACGCTGTGCACACTAACAAACTACGAAATGGCAAGACAGACCACATTCAGATCATCCTTCCTTTAGAGATAGAGCTTTCGTAGGCAGGACATTGGTCTGAATTGTATGTAACATGCAAAGCTAAGACAACAACGACGTGTGCAAATCCTAATCTTATACGGTTGTTTCCAGAATATGGAAATATTTAGTAGTTACATGCATACATATTAACTTGATGTGCAAGGCATGGTTGACAAATAAAAGTAGTCATCTGGAGTAGCACGGACAAGCTCGAACGCAGAAAGGTGAAATCTGAGCACATACATGACTATCCAATACTCAGCACCGACGAAACACATTTAGCAAGTACTACCTCCGTTCCTAAATATAAGACGTTATGGCAGTTTAAACTGAATCAATTCTAGATGTCTTATATTTAGAAACAGAGGGTGTACGTAACTTGCTCTGTCGTTTAGCCAGTTTAAACTGAATCAATTCTAGATGTCTTATATTTAGAAACAGAGGGTGTACGTAACTTGCTCTGTCGTTTAGCGAGCATAAACGGCTATGCAGGCAACCACAATTAATTACTACGCACTAATACTCAAATGGAAGGAAAGCTCTAATTACTGAATATTCGACCGTTTTGGCACTATAAAACTATGCCATGCATCACATCACGCAAGGTTGTCCCCAGACTATGCAAACATATTAAATAACCACTTAGAACACCTTTAATAACCCAAACACAAGATGCAGATGCACCAACTAATATGAAGCTGTAGGGACCAGCTCGAGCGCGAATGGGTGAGCTTTTCGGGCCAACGGCCATCTGGCACTTGGCGCCAAGCCGCCAACCAACTATGCTCAGCAGGTATGTGATCCACTTTGCTAATCTAACTACCAGGAACACTCCAGACAAGGTAGACATGCATTGATATTATTGACACACTATTGCTCCTATCCCAGCGAACGAAAACTCTAGCTTCTACTCTATTCCTCGTCATTTCTTTGCAGAGGGCGTAGCTAGGATGTAACACCATGAAATGAATGCATGCACCAAATAGTTAGGTCCCATAGAGCAATATGTAGCCCGATGCTTACATGATGATGATGGTTGGCACGCACCATCGCCGTCGTCATTGGCGTAGAGCGCGGTGAAGATGATCTTAACCATAGCGAAGAGCAGGAAGCTGTAGATGATGAGGGAGAGGACACCCAGCACGTCGTCCTCATGCCCGACGCCGTACTTGAAGGTGTTGGAGAAGACGTAGAGCGCCGATGTCCCGAGGTCGGCGTAGAGGATCCCCACGCACTAGAAGCCCAGCCGCAGCGTCCTCACCCAGTTGTCCTGTTGGCAGGAGTAACATTTCAAGTCTGAAAGCTTGGACTTGGATCAAGATATTAACTATTCTTTCATGCATATGCAGGTGCATACTACAGACTACAGTACAGCACCAACTTGACACCCGAGTAGTCCAAGTTGATAGGTGGGAGTAACATTTACAGTATCAAGCTTGGACTTGCATCCCACATGTCAATTCTTCTACTACCTAGAAGCTAGAGCATGCATATGCAGGTGGTATAACATAACATAAAGAGCAACAACTTGATAAGTCTGCCCCAATAGTCCAAGTCGTGGAAAACAACGTACGACAACTCTGAGAAATCTACTTGCTTGCTCAACAAACGTCGAACAGCAGTAGGAACACGCTATATGCTTCGTCTCCACGTACCACCGTACGTACCATGTTCCTCCTCCACCCAGCAGCACAGACTGGCTAGGAACATTTATAGTAAATCAAGCTTGGATTAGCTCAAGCATGAAATAGAAGTCGACTGAACCAGACCAGCCCAGCACAAGAAACTGAACTCTAGCTTCTACTCAATTCCTCATCATGTCTAATCTGTGACACCATGACATGTATGTAAGCACCGAATAATCAGATCCAACTCGTAGCCTAACGCCTACGCAACAAACAAAAGCATTAAATCGAAGCAACCTGAGCCAGCCCGAGCACAGATAACTGAACTTGGAGCACATAAATGGCTATCTGATTCAAGCAGCCACCGAACAGCACACATCCTCGAGATAGAGAGATTTAAGGGGGATTAGGAGGAATTATAGCTGCAGTGTTTCATCGTGGCGGGCTCTTGGAGTATTGAAGGGAACGCCGATGAGGTGCGCGGCGCCGGCCAGGGCCCCGCCGAGCGCGAACTTCCTGGACTCCCTCAGGGCTTGAGATGGAAACGAATCTCTATAATTTAGAGCGGGAGAAGAGAGGTACCAGGATCGGGTTGCTGGAGAGGACAGGGTAGGGAGATACCTGCGGGCCATAGACGGGGTTGGAGGCAATGAACTCTTTGACGTCGGCGTCGGACCACTTGGGGAGGGGCCCTGTACATCCAAATGTCCGATGTACAGGCGGCGGCTGTGCTCCCCGTCCTCGGCTAGCGGGGCCCGGCCCATGAGCAGCACCGCCAGCAGGTCGAGCGCTGAGTCCCTCATCCCCTCAGCGGAGTCCATGGCAGCGGCGCGCGTTGGGACTGGGCCTTTGGTCGATGGGATCGAGGTGTGCGGGCGCATGCGTTGTGATGTCGAACAAAGGGGAGGAGGGGGCGGCTGCGTATGGAATATCTGGATCGAGGAGGGAGACGACGATGGAGGTGGCAGTGGCAGGGAGGAGCGGAGCTCTAGGGTTCGCGCAAGAGGGAGAGAGGCTGGATGAATGGATCGATGGACGGATGTTTACTGCGGTGGGCTGGATGAATGGATCGATGGATGGATGTTTGCCATGTCACTGATCCATGCCACAACAGATTCCACCAATCATAATTCGGCTTGTGTAATTTTGTTATTTCCTTCTGTTTTCATATATTTTATACCCTCTTATTCTGGGTAAACATTCAACATATTACCCGCTTATAGTTTCTTCAAATGACCCAATATTTTGCACATGTGTGTATCTTGGGACGACAAACAATGTTGATTTTAGGGGTTTTCATTTTCTTTGAACAAAAATCATTTTTCAATTTTTGGAGTGCCAATAATCAGGTTTTTTGTGAAGAACCTACCATATATTTGTTGCAAAATTGGACAAAATCAATTTTCTAAAATACTAGGCCATATTTAATGTACAATTGATCAAACGGTTGGGTGTCAAAAGATTCGAGCCACCTCTCATGAAAAAGACAAATTTCTGCCAATTCAGTTGGAAGTGAGTCAAATTTGAACTGCAGCTGCCTCATAGTTTGCTCATGATTTTTTCAAAAATCATTTCTAAGTAAATAAGTATATATTTAATCAGAGAAACACCAATAGTTTTCCAATATTCAACCACTAGTTAGGAACGGTCATGCCCGCCATTTTGACCGCATTTTGAAATGGGCATGAAAAAAAAAAAAAAAATTAGAAAACCTTCGCATTGTGTCATTATATGTGACCAAGTTACCAGGAAAAATAATAAACTTGTAATACGACAATTCTTTTAAAAAAATGTTCTCAGAAATGAGCTATCATGTGTGAAGATTCATGGCTTTCAAGCCAAATGATCAATCTTATGGCCACATTCATGGCATAGTGTGTTCAAATGATATCATATTGTGCACAAGGGTGCATCTTGGAATGGCAAACAATGTTGCCTAAGTGACTTTTCATTTTCTTTGGACGAAAAATCAATTTTCCATTTTTCGAGTGCCCAAAATGAGTTTTTTTGTTAAGAACCTACCATATATTTGTTGCAAAATTGGACCAAATCAATTTTCTAAAATACTCGCCATACTTAATGCACAATTGACCAAATGGTCGGGTGTCAAAAGCTTTGATCCACCTCTGGTAAAAAAGACAAATTTCCGCCGATTAAGTAGGAAACAGGTCAAATTTGAACTGCAGCTGCCTCATAGTTTGCTCTTTATTTTTTCCAAAAATCATTTCTAGGTACATAAGTATCTATTTAATCAGAGAAACACAAAGAGTTTTCCAATATTCAACCACTAGCTAGGAACGGTCATGCCCGCCGTTTTGACCGCATTTTGAAATGGGCATGAAAAATTCAAAAAAAATCAAAAAATTGGAAAACCGTCGCATTGTGCCATTATATGTAACCAAGTTACCAGGAAAATAATAAACTTGTAATAGGGCAATTATTTTTAAAAAGTGTTCTCAGAAATTAGCTATCATGTGTGAAGATTCATGGCTTTCAACCCAAATGCTCAATCTTATGGCCACATTCATGGCATAGTTTGTTTAAATGATCTAATATTGTGCAAAAGGGTGCATATTGGAATGGCAAACAATGTTGCCTAAGGAAGTTTTCATTTTCTTTGGACGGAAATTTCATTTTCCATTTTTCTAGTGCCCAAAATGACTTTTTTTGTGAAGGACCTACCATATATTTGTTGCAAAATTGTACCAAATCAATTTTATAAAATACTAGGACATATTTGATGCACAATTGACCAAATGGTTGGGTGTTAAAAGTTTTGATCCACCTCTCATGAAAAAGACAAATTTCCGCCGATTTAGTAGGAAGCAGGTCAAATTTGAACTGCACCTGCCTTATAGTTTTCTCTTTATTTTTTCCAAAAATCATTTCTAGGTACATAAGTATCTATTTAATCATAAATACATGGTTTGGTGGTGATACGTCGAGGTTTGGATGGTGGCCGAGGGCCCCAACTCCAGAGCGCGTAAACTCGCATGCCTACTGCGTGGTCACCGCATGACCGTGGCGTTGCCACGCGTTCTGGGCGGCCTAGGCATGTCTTGTGGGTTGGGTACTCCCCTGGTAGGTGTCAGAAAGAAGAAGGTAATAGAAGAATCTCACGAGGAGACTGAACTGAGCTCAAACATGAATTAGCAGCCAAGTGTTTGATTAGTGGTGGGGAAAATGCACATGGCCAATGGGCCTGAGTTTCGGCCGAGGATGATCATCTACTAAGGACACTATCTTGGAAAATTTGCAGCTCAAATGGAGGAGCCTAGGTGTCACTTGCTTTGTAAAGTGCCACACTGGACAAAAATATGAATGTTGAAGCTGGCCTCAAATGAATGAATGGATTGATCTGAAATTTGGAGGAGGATGATAATTTCGGCATATGAAGGCACTTTAAAATTTTCATATCATTTGGATAAATAAAAATGGTACTTCCTTCACAGTGCTCTCCACTGAACAGAAATTTGGGAAAAATGTTGAGGGAAATTGGCTAGAATAAATGAGCTAAAATTTGGTGGAGGGAGGTTCTATGGGCAGGGTCATGTCCTGGTAAATTTTCAGCAATTATAAATTAAGATAAAATATAGTTGCTTCACAAACTGAAAAATATTACCAGAAACAAAGATTGGATGGTGAGCTCACATGGATTGTTAGATGGGGCTCAAATTTTGTGGAGAGCTATGATTTGGGAAAATAGAAGATGTGGCAAAAATTCAGCTCATTAGGATATGCCTAGCTTGTACTTCCTTCACAACGGTTCTAGCTGAACAGAAACTTTGGAAATTTGCCGAGGAAGATTTACGAGGCAAATGGAGTTGAATATTGTCATGAGGCATTGATTTGGATAGTAAATAATGCCCAATTTTTTTTGTGGGAATTTTGGGAATGACAGAAATATAGGTTGCTTCACAACCTAGGGCAAAAATTGACACATAGACATGACACATAGGCAAAACTGATGAGGTGGCGCCTAGTCTTAGCAATGCACCACAATTTAAAAGGCTATGACCATCCATATTGTTCGTTATAAACTAGAAATAAGGCAGCGGACCAGTGTTGTTTGCTTTACGACCATTTCGTGTATGGAAATTACAACCTTTCTGACCAAAATGGTCGTTATGGTTTAGGGTTTGGAGCCCCCCGAATAGCTTTTGACCAATTAGTCTCAAATGGTCCTAGATTTATGACCAATTCTTCCAGGGTCACTGACATAAGGTCACAAGTTGACATATTTCTTGTAGTGAAGGGGATTCAAAGCACGGCAGCCCAGTGAAGTAGTTACATACATAAGCAAATAGCCACTCAAAAAAAGCAAACAGGTTAATGGGTTCTTAGACAAAATATTTCGGATAGAACAGATAATTATGACACATAGGCTAATGCATGAAACACTTAGATGATAAA
This sequence comes from Thinopyrum elongatum, assembly GCA_011799875.1. Taxonomy (NCBI): domain Eukaryota; kingdom Viridiplantae; phylum Streptophyta; class Magnoliopsida; order Poales; family Poaceae; genus Thinopyrum; species Thinopyrum elongatum. The sequence continues at coordinate 279,995,760 of CM022300.1, forward strand.
GGTGCTTAAACAGATAAAGTACATCATCTAGACCTTCCTGGCACGCTTGATCATGACACTGCGGCTGTCCATGTACTCGTCGGTTATGGGAAGCAGACACGCCCTCATGTCCAAGATCCGCCTGTACATGTCGTAGCATGCGTATGCGTCCTTGGCCGCATAGGTTATGTAGGGTAGATTCAGAGGTACCTCCCACATGTTCAGGTCCTTAGTATCGACGTCTTCTTTCACGTTGGTGTAGCAGGGGTCGATGATGGTCACGGCGAGGTCAACCACGGAGTCCTTCTCGTGCCCATTGCCGATGATCTTGTATTGCTTCTGGATGTCGACAAGCTTGTTGCACCAGATGGCCGAATCGTAAAGCACAGTCGCGTTCTTCTTGCTCTCCACCACAGCGAAGGTGCAGTCGGCGGTGCCGATGAAACGAGAACCTCCTCCCGCACGCATACCTGGGCGATGGTGATCCGCTGGTCCCTTTTAGGAGACGAATGGATGGGCACAAGGTCTAGTCCCGCGACCTTGTGCTTTCTCCTCCTGTAGGTACTGCTTGAACTTGGCGAGGCTGAGCTTCACCGAGTCTGGATCGTTGGTGTACATCACATTCAACTTGGTGCTGCCATGGGTCTGAATGGCGAACTCAAAGGTGAACTCCTTGCTGAAGTTCATATCCAGCAGGCTCACCCCTCGGATCGCCATTGGAGTCTCTTCTCATGCAGAGTTGATGTGGCGGTTCTCGTTTTGTGGGGATTGGGGGCATGCAGGGGGGAGGGGATATGAAGATGATCGGTGTGTGCTGGGGTACTGGGGTGCGGCACCGCGGCAGCAGCAGTTCGTTTTTCCAACTGCAAGTGAATGAGTGGGTAGGCAGCGGTAGCAGTTCGTTTTTCAGCTCTTGGGGAACTACTTTCAATAGTAAACTGAGTGTGTATAGGTGACAGCAGTTACTACCCCTCCCTCGCCTTCTGCACGCCCGGCAGAACATGCCCCCTCGGGTTCAAGAGCGGGTCTGTATTGGTACTGTAATAGCAAGTGTTAATGGCCACTTTACTTAAATTTTATTAGCTTTAATTAAAATTTATTCTTAAAACAAGCAAAGCATTGGCTCGTTCTATCAGTGCCATAGGATCAACATGCATAGCAATTCGAATTATTATTCTCAGGATGCACACGATTAGCTCATTTGCCGCACTTTCACAAAGACAATACTACCAAGTTTGAACAGCTTGTTACGGTTGTTGTCCTCTGCATCGTCATGCCGTGTTTCCCGCTAGCAAGATTCAAAACCAACCAATAAGATTCAACTAATAAGTAAAACAAAGATGCCTACACATCACAATGATTCCCAGCTTGCAAGATTCAGAACCAACCCATTAATTCAAATAATAAGTACAAGAAAGATGCATACACATCTCAATGATTCACAGATCAGAGCCAATCATAACTATACAACTCAAACATTGTGAGAATGTGAACAAATAAATAAAAATTGATCGATGCTTCATGTAAGCAATTTGATCCAAGGATTTGCTTAAACATTGAAACCAGTCCTTTTTAAGGCCACGCAGGTCAAACATTGGCAATTGAAATATTCTGCATCACTGGTGGCACTACCACTTCCAATATATGCACAAGAGAGCCTTCTAGATTTTGTAGTGTGTATAGAGCCTCATCCTTAGTATTTAACAAATACACATAGCAAAATCTAGTGGAACCATCAATTAACGTCCCAAAATATCACTTTCCACCTTGCACACACGCATGGCACTTTAGAGCCTTTGGATAAAGTGAATCTCGGGATTAAATCCATCTTGGCCAGCCGTGTCATACAACCCAAGAACCTGCCGAATGCTTTTGACCATCACAACATCTGTAGTTGAGTATTCCTGTTTGGATAGATAAGAAAGAACATCATTACTATAATATTGGCACTAGTTAAAGCAACTTTATTTCCAAAGCGAGAAAAGATTGCGATAGGATAGCTTTATTAAAAAAATGCAACGTTAGCACAGTATGAAAAAGCACAATCATGTTGATAAAGCACAGTACTGACCTGTGTGAGATGACTTGGGGAGATCAAGTTATTCTTCATGTCCCCGTATCTTGCCATGAAGGCGATTCAGTGACATCCATTAACACCTCAGTGTGGCAGTAGAAGGAGGAGCGTCGACTCATTTCAATTACTTTTTTTGTGCAGTTCAACTAAAGTTATGGCGCCCGCCAGTTAGAGAAGGGGCATGTGCCACCTCAACAGTAGGCGTGATGGACTCAACTAGTTTAGTGCAGCTATGTGATTGATGTTGTGCACATGGACTTGATTCTGCCGGATAGGCCTTCAGCAAGTTATCTACATTGGAAATGAAATGGTAGATAAGACAGTAGCTCTATTTTAAATGTATTATTACTTCATTTTATTAGTGGCAGTAGCGGTGCCAAAAGATTGCTCAAATTATTAGTGGCATTAAATTAAGATGCCAAAACAATATCATTATTGCTTTCTCATAGTAGTGCCAAAACAGTAGCACAAGATCACTAGCTGGATGCAGAATCAAAATCAACCAAAAAGGAACATACCCTGTCATGGGAACCATTACTGAGAGAGGAGCCCTACGCTGCCACGACTTGACGTGGTGAACATGCAGATCCACTCGGATGATTCAATTCATGAGAGCTTTTCGCACAGTCCAGCTGAAATGAAGCAAAGATTGCATCATGCAGCTATCATTAAGTAGTTGCACTAAAATTGAGTAACATTAAGCAACATTAAGGTTGGCTGTCCTGCTCATGCAAGGTGCAACTATAATTTGCTTATCCTTTTGTGAAGTTCCACTAAAATAAAGTGCCATTGTGGTGACAGTGACGGCTCATCTTGCAAAGGCTAATAAAATGTTGCATGAGATTACCGACAGAGTTTCATGGAGATGTTGGAAACTCCAATCGCCCTTTGTGCAGTTCCACCAAAATTGAGAGACGTTGCCCACATGACATTTTAGTTGAACTCCACAAGTCACTCATTCCAAAAAAAGTGTTTTGTGAAGTTCACCAAAAGGTCACAATAGCAATGAGGTGAAATGGATATCCCTATCCGCACAAAAAGATAGAAAGAAAACAGTTACTGGTCAATGACAAGATATGAAACATACACGAAATGAAAAGAATCATCTTCATTATGTTCATGGCAATCACGCAAGGACAGTAGAAATTTTAAAACGGTAGCATTGCTTCATGTTACCGAAAACATTACGATCAACAATGACATTCGTCAAATGTGGGATTACTTTTTTTTTGAAAAGGAGGATTACCTCCGACCAATATGGGATTACTTTAATGGTGGCATTGCTTGTTTACCAGATACAGTAGATCAATAGCAGCTAAAGAGTTGGTTTAAGGGCATGGGACAGTGGGGACACCAGGACACTCAACAGCGTAAAGAAGCAACTTACTCACGATACTGGAAAAAATAGCAGGAGTACCATTTGTAACACAGTTTAATTGCATCATATTACTGAAGGCATTAGATTAACAATAACATTGGTTAGACATGTCCTTACCATAACAGTGTGATTGCTTCATTTTACATGCGCCCTTACATCAACAACAGCAAAAAGTTGGTATAAGGACATGCGACAGTGGACGCATCAGCAGAATGTACCTACAAGGAGGCATAAAGTGGTGATGCCGAGTTTGTTCATACTCTGTGAGGGCAGCAAATCTAATCCTGGAGACCTTTTACTATGTGAGGGCAGCAAATCTAATCCTGGACATACTCTGTTAACTTGTCCACCAGCCGCCACTTTCTATCTTTTTTCAACCAATAATAGATCTATTCCTTATCCAGTTTGTACTGCCTTTTCCCTTTATTTCCCTTTTCAACCAAGAGACCGGTTGGGTTTCCAGTCTCTACTACCTTCCCCCTATTATTTCCTCTTTGAATCAAGTCCTAGATTCATGCTACAACTTTACCCCTTTCTTTGTTGTTTGAACCAAGTCCTAGATTCGACTTCATGAAGTAGCTTTACCTCTAATAATACTAAAAATTTAGGTTGCTTTGGAAGAGCTGATGGAAGTAGAAAAAGATCCACATGCAGACACATGGGGAGCTGGGGCAGTAGAGCAGGGCCGCTTTCGAAGGAACTTATACCTGAGGGTTGTCGGGATGTGGCTAGGAGGCCGGTGGCAGGTCAGAGAGAACGACCCGTGCAGAGGATCGGGACCCGCCAGCAGCTGTGGGTTTCCTCCATGGCCGTCGATGACTGCGTGAACGATGCACCTAGTCCCCTAGACACACCGGCCGAAGGGATTCGGCCGGATCTGTGACCAGCGGTGAGCAGAGAGAAAATGTCGCTACCGCTGTCTAGTTTAAATCTGCAGAGGATGAGAGAATGAAGAGAGCAACCCTAGTAAAGCAAGCGCTCAGGCCCCTGCCTATATATATAGTGGAGTGATTATCTTTTTCTCTCCACAACAAGTGTTTCAATTTGTGTATGTGGCATTAAAGAAAAGAAACTCTCTATTTAACGTGACTGACTGCAATTTGCACTTTGTTCACTTGTGCTCCCTGGCCCTCCATTCATTGAACAACCCCACGGGTGAATAAACATACAATACTATTTATATAGAACGAACAAGCTCGAACTATTTTGGCTTTGAGATATCGATGGTACAGTTTGACCACATTGCATCAATGGACTCAGTACTTTGAAGAAACCTATATGTATAAACACATGCATGGTTTACATTCCGAATCGCTAGCTAGAGCTTGAACTGTATTTGTTTACATGTACCACCTTTTTCTTTTGGTTTTCTGCTCCATGGCGCAATTCATCGATACAAAATTATACTATGAGTATTTAAAAGTTGAGGGTGGGGCTTCTCTCGGGTAGTACGCGCGGCAGTTTTCGCGTAGCCGGTTTGACACAGAGGTGAGGAGGGTGAGGGAGTAGCGGATTCAACTTACTGCTGGAAAGGTAGGGCTGTGCGATTTGATGGCTCGTTACTGCTGGAAAGATGGGGTCTTGTGATATGACTACTCACTATAGTCATTATTACTCCGGCGCTAAGACCGAGGTGATGCCCCTTCCGTTCCCCACTCTAAATCTGGTGCATGACACGTCGACTCGGATGTTGGCTCTCCCACATGTCGGCGAAGGAGCAAAGAATATTTGGTATATATAGTACTACGTAGTATATACTAGTACTCACGTCGGAGGAGTGTAAAACACGGCAGCCCAGTGAACCAGCAGGTGATAGGCCATAGAAAACAATGTGGTGATATTGCCATAAAAAACAATGTACTACAGCCCAGTCTCTAGCACGTACAATACTCCTCCTCTCGGTTCATCGCCATCATACTTTGCCCATTCCTGTGTTTTCAGTATCCTGTGAATCAAAGAGGCCCTTAGACTGGTTTAGGTCCGGTCGTTTTTTATAAATGTGTTATGCCCAAAAATGCGTGAAAAAATATGTACTATGAAGCATAGCTGCAGTTCGAAAAGGAGACCTAAAGTGATGACAGGTATAGGTCGCACGCACCCACCTAGTGGTACTCGGTACTAGACGTACGAGTACTTAGGACGAAGACAGTGATACTACATATAATTAACGCGAAATAAGAGCAAGGGATCACACATGTCATTTACAAATGGAATAAAAATGCCATACACTAATAAAACATCAAGGCCACGAGGCGATGCTGTGCTCGTTACAGGAGGCGAGAAGAAAGATGCATCCATCAACGACCTCCTCCTCCTCGACTCAGGGCACCGGCCCACCGAACGGCAGCTAAGTAGCAGCGGCTTTCGTCGCCAGGTTAACGTGCTTCTCAACAATGGCGTCCAAATATTCCAGCCGATGGAAGAAAGCCAATGTCTTTCTGTCCTCCCTGGCCTTGTGGCCTATGTAGACGATTTCCTCATAGACATGGATGTGTAGGTTGACGGTTTCTTGCATGGCGAGGCGCTGCGCGGCGAGCGCGGCCTCGAGGTGCACATTCTTCATCGCGACCTCCGGCAGCTGCAGGGCCACTAGGGCTTGAAAGAGATTGTTACCATGGAGGCCGATGAGGGTGGCAGGCAATGAGGAGCCTGGGCGTGCGGCCTGGAGCAGTACGGCAAGGTCGTCCGTGCGCTTCTTAACGGCGGTGAACTTGCGGATGGAGCACACCATCATGTCGTTCATGCGAGAGGCGAAGCCGGCGTCGGCGAGGGCTATGACGCTGGCGGTCGCCAGCACCGTCTGGAAATGCTGCACGGTGCGGGGCCGCAGGACGGCGTCTTGGATGATCTGGCACAGCCGACTGTCGCTCGTGTCCATCGCCTCCATAGGTTCTTGTGGTTCTGGTCACTTCATCTTGGATTGGAGTGAGCAGTGTTGCGCAGAGACTAGGAGTAGATGGATTTGAGTGGTGGGGCGCCTTTATATGAGAGTCCAAACTGCGTTGCATTCACATCGTGCTGGCTCCATTCTGCTTCTCCAATTACTTCCCTCTGCATGCTAATTGAATGAGGAGGCATCATTGACCGTTCAATGATTCGGGAACCGCTACCCTCTCCCTCCTTTGCATTCTAGCCGAATCAACGTAAATGCGGGTCAAGAAGAGACTAGTCATTACTACATTGTGCACCGCAACCAAGGCGGAGGGGAAAATGAGAGAACTTAATTGCATGCAATGAACTAACCACAGCATGTCATGCTAGGTGGTCTCAAGGCATTAAAAGCATACATGGCCCACGTCTCTTATTGGTTGATTCCTTTATTCATGTCAAATAACAAGAAACGAGGTCGAGTTAATCCACTGCGTCTAAGTGTTTTGGGATTATAAGGTTTTCGTAAGCGATCGACACAATAACCATAAGATATGCATCCGACGGTGGCACCTATTGGACGCAAACAGCAATAGAAAAGAAATGCCACAAAACTGCAACACTATGCCCCCTCCCCTACACATTAGACTGGCACGCGAGCATACGCAACTCCCACGTTCAGGTTGCGCTTGGCTCTTCACCTCTTTGAGAAGTCGAACAGTGATGTCATTTACGACTGGAATAAAAATGCCATACACTAATAATACATTAAGGCCACGAGGCGATGTAGTGCTGGTTACAGGAGGCAAGAAGAAAGATGCATCCATCGACGACCTCCTCCTCCTCGACTCAGGATGCTGGCCCACCGAACATCGGCTAAGTAGCAGCGGCTTTCGTGGCCAGGTCAATGTGCTTCCGAACAATGGCGTCAAAAGATTCCAGCCGGTGGAAGAAGGCTAACGTCTTTCTGTCCTCCCTGGCCTTGTAGTGGCCTATGTAGATGATTTCCTCGTAGACGTGGATGTGGAGGTCGACAGTTTCTTGCATGGCGAGGCACTGCGCGGCGAGCGCGGCCTCGAGGTGCACATTCTTCGTCGTGACCTCTGGCAGCTGCAGGGCCACCGATGCTTCAAAGAGTTCCTCACCTTGGAGGCCGATGAGGGTGGCAGGCAACAAGGAGCCTGGGCGCGCGGGCTGGAGGAGTACGGCAAGGTCGTCCGCGCGCTTCTTGACGGCAGTGAACATGTGGATGGAGTGGACCATCATCTCGCCCATGCGAGAGGCAAATCCGGTGTCGACGAGGGCTATGACGCCGGCGGTCGCCAGCACCATCTGGACATGTTGCGTGGTGCGGGGCCACAGGCCGGCGTCTTGGATGATCTGGCACAGCCGACTGCCGCTCGTGTCCATCGACGCCATGGGTGCTTGTGGCTTCTGGTCACTTGGTCTTGGATTGGAGTGAGCAATGTTGCGCAGAGACTAGGAGTAGATGGATTGGATGGTGGGGCACCTTTATATGAGAGTCCAAACTGCGTTGCATTCACATTGTACTGGCTCCATTTTGCTTCTCCAATTACTTCCCTCTGCATGCTAATTGAATGAGGAGGCATCATTGACTGTTTAATTTTTCGGGAACCGCTACCCTCTCCCTCCTTGGCATTCAAGCCGTATCAACGTAAATGCATGTCAAAAAGAGACTACTAATAACGTAAATGCATGTCAAAAATTAGTCAGTAGTAGTACTCAATATTGTGCACCGCGACCAAGGCGGAAAGGAAAACGAGAGAACATAGGCTGGCCATAGTGGGGGTAACATAACAAACATGGCAGACAATTAGGCTGGTCATAGTGGGAGTAACATATGTAGTAACATAGATGCCACATACTATGTTAATGAGGAGAGATGCAAATAGAGTAACATAATATGTTACCATCACATAGCGCTTTCCAATGCAAAATAAGTCTACAAAGTAATAAATGAAGACATCTATGTTACTAGTATAGTACTATGCACTATAGAGATAGTATCATACACTAGTATCATATGCGTGATACTGGTATATGATACTCCCCACTCTAAGTAGCCTTAATATTTACTCCCTCCATTCCTAAATATTTACGATGTAGATTCACTCATTTTGCTCCGTATATACTCATTACGGTGTAGTCACTTGTTGAAATCTCTAGAAAGACAAATATTTAGGAACGGAGGGAGTATTTGCTAATTAATACCATTGCATGCAATGAACTGATCGCTGCATGCCGTGCTAGGGACGTCTCAAGTCATTAAAACATACACGGCCCACGTCTCTTATTGGTTGATTCCTATTCATGTCTAGAAACAAGAAATGTGGCCAGGTTTGTTTTGGGATTATTTGATTTTCGTAAGATGACTATAACTAGCAATCTCCACAATAACCGTAAGATCTGCATCCGACGGTGGCACCTATTGGACGCAAACAGCTAGAAAAGAATTGCCACAAAACTGCCACACCACGCCCCACCCCTACACATAAGACTACCACGCGAGCGTTCGCAACTGCCACGTTCGGGTTGCGCTTGGCTCTTTGCCTCTTCGAGAAGTCGAACAATGATGTTACTACTTCTACAGTATCGAATCAACTGCTGCATGTCCCGTCCACCGCGTGGGCGAGGGAGAGCTTGTTCTAGGAGTAGTAAAAGCAAAAGTTTCTCCTCGTCTGCAAGCCACCGCGTGCATGGGCGAGGATGAGGGCGTACTACTAGTAATCAAGCTTCTCCTTGTTGTACTAGTTGACGTGACATATCATAGCACGAGCCCCACATGCTTGCCTCTAAACTTGGCTAAAAGACACACATTGTACAATATTTGCTGCAACCTCTAACATTTACCCCGCTACAAATTAAAATATTTATTCCTCTCTCGACCAGATAAGTGTGCAAACTACAATAACCAGGATGACAGGTAGGGCCAGAAGGTTATTTTAATCAAAAAATGCTTCGAGACGGCCTCATAGCATGGAGCCGACTCCAACGATTTTAGAGGCACGGTACACGCTATCCTAGACTATGTTACTATACAAACATGTTGCCATGTCATTTATAGCCAATGTAATAGCTAACACGTATAATAGTTGGCTATAAGAAAGTACTACTTTGTCAACATATGGCCCACCTTTCACTCTCACAAAGCTTCTTGGAGCTCGTGGTACAGCCGGCTATAAGTGTACAACCCAGTTCCCTTCTCTCTCCTCTTCTCTCTCTTCCACCTCAGCAATAATACAATATTTAAATCCTTACAGCCTGCTTACATCATCTTATTATACTTGCTCTACTACCTCCCCTACACATGAAACTGCCACATGAGCGTTCGGGTTGCGCTTGGCTCTTCGCCTCTTCGGGAAGTCGAACAATGATGCTACTACTACAGTGGAGTACTACTAGTATGCTTCTGGCCATCTGACACCGAATGAACTGCTGCATGTCCACCGCGTGCGGGAGGGAGAGCGTGTAGCGAAAGCTTCTCCTAGTCCTGCGAGCCACCACGCTCATGGGCGAGGGAGATGGTGTTGTAATCAAACTTCTCCTTGTTGTACGAGTTGACGCAACACATCAAAGCAGTGCACTCGATATATTTCAATAATTTACGTTTACCGACGCATTAATTACAACGCATGCATGCATGCCGTGACTTTCCTTTTGATACTTGCATGTGTTTATTTAATGCACCTTGAAGTAGTATGAATATGTGATGGTAAAACTTTCTAATGCCCCGGCCCTAAAGCGAGAGATGGTGGTGCACGAGGAGGGCGAGATCATGCCCACGGAACAGGATCCAACGATGGAGCTCTCTATGGTCTCTATGGACCTCACCTTGCTCCACTGCCCCTTGTGCCTCCGCCCCTTGAAACCTCCAGTGTACAAGGTTCGAATACACCTCGTCCGTTCGGCTGATCGAGCAAGGTGCAGGTTTCTTGATTGATGTGTTGTTCGATTGATTTGTGCAGTGCAAGGGAGAGCACCTGGCCTGCGTGAACTATCGCGGCGAGCGCCCCGGGAACCAGCGGAAGTGCCAGAAAATGCGAGCACGATGGCGGCTTCGACGTGCGCAACACGGCGATGGACGCCATCCTCTCCTTGGTGAGGGTGGAGTGCCTGCACGAAGGTTGTGGCCTCTATATCACTTACCACAAGCTCGCCCATCACCAGAGTATGTGTCTGCTCGCGCCCTGCAAATGCCCCGTGCCCGTCTGCGGCTACGAAGGCCCACCGCCGACGCTCCCCCACCACGTCAGCACCATGCATCCCATGCCTGTGCATAGGATCTAGTACGGCAAGGTGCTCCAGCTGTAAGTGCCAGTGTCGGAGCCGTGGCTCTTGTTGTTCACGGAGGATGACGTCCTCTCATTTTTCGTGGTCGGCGGCGTGCTCGACATCGGCGCGCCCATCACTGTGTCGGTTGTCTACATCAAAGCGGGGGCATCCCCACCGCCGCACTACGCAGCCAAGCTATGGGCGAACGGCCCGCCGGGGGAGCCCAAAGGCAGGACCGACGCCGTCAAGGTGGAAATCGAGGTGACAAGCAGCAAGGATCCCAGCGTCGTCGCCGTGAAGGAGCTGACCTTCTTCATAGTTCCGCCCAAGCTGCTGGTCGGGGCTGGGTTGTCGAGGACGGTGTCCCTCCACATTCAGATTGACAAGCTCACCTCCTAAATGATTCTACATTGCCTTCTGTTTATCTTAGTAATATGCTAATATAGGGGTTAGCTCGGTCTACTTTAGCTTAAGAGATGGTGGATTTTGGTGGCGATGCAGCAATTACTTCGACATCAGATCAACAGCTAATGAAATTTCCAACATTTGAAGGGATATTTTGTGTCTGTTGGATATAAAGATCCTTTGGGTAAGGAGTATAAGCTGCTTATATACTTGTTTGTTGAGGAAGTGTTGCATACTTCTGTGAGTTGACGCGACACATCAAAGTAGTACTACTAGTAGTACTCACCCGACTGCGCACCAGGCAGATGAAGCTCGTGTCGTGTTGGTGCCGTGTGCGGCCCGCACATTAACCAAAACCTCGCGCCTCCAGCTTAGCCTCCGCGTTTTAAACTTCTCAATCTCAAGGCCAAGGAGCAATGGGAACCTATTATAGAGCCAATCAGATGGTTGAGAACACTACAATTCGTAGCTATAGATGCGTGTGTGAGAGAGGATGAATGCGTGCGTGCACCTCTTCTCTTCGTGTATAACATACGAAACTCAGAGTACAAGTGTATGTGGGTGGCATCGACCTAGAGAGCTAGAGATGGTGCGTGCGAGAAGTCCCGAGAGACTAGGTGTGTGCGTGGGAAAGAGGGAGAGAGATGATATGTGTCGATGTAATGCATGTCAAAAAAAGACTAGTCTATAGCTCGCCACGAGGCTATTCCTGGCGAAGGCCCTAATAACCGTAAGATATGTATCCGATGATGCCAGTTATTGCACGTACACAGCAGTAGAAAAAGAAGTACCGTGGCATATTACAAAACTGCTACACCACGCCCCTCCCCTACAAACTGCCACTCGAGCGTTCGCAACTGCCATGGTATGCTCCTATGTGCGATCTTCATTTTTTTAAAGGGATCTACAATAAAAGGCCGGGCTTTTGGCGCGCGGTAGATGGGGGAGCTTGGCCTATCGGTTTGCTACTACTGACATGAGGTTGAACATAAAGTGATGTACCAAGCCGATGCGCGTCGCTTTGGTGAGCGGCGGGCCGGGCATACCATCTGTTCATGCTACGCGGCGGGCCGGACCGACCATGTGTTGGTGCTACTACCACGCTATATTTACTTGCAAACTTGTTCACACCGATCAAAACCTAAATGGTTGCCTACTTAGGAGCATATTAGTACTCGGTTATAAATGCTACCTACTCCTAGATGACAGCACATTCCTCCTCAACTCCTCATCCATAAAAACAAACAATTGTTTCATCGTCGTTCCCTTGCGTCTGCCATGGCCCGCATGAGTTCTGTGTCGAGAGATTACTACCAGAGTGAGGCGAGCATGGAAGCGGAAGCACAAGAGATGTCCCGCCTCACCGCGAAAGCAGCCGACATGTCCCGCCGCACCGTTGTAGAAGCACAGAGGTCCCGCCGCGCCGCCGAAGCAGCACAGAGGTCCCGTCGCACCGTCTATGCAGCAGACTAGTCCGGCTGCGCCGCGGAAGCAGCAGAAAATGTGTCACCGTGTCGCGAATGCAGCAGGGAGGTCCTCCCGCACCGCGGCGGCCTGGGAAAATGTCTCTCGGGCAGGCGAGGACTCTCATAGGTGCATGCACGCTATGCTCGATGGCCTGATGGGTTAGATCTCCGGCTGGATGAAGCTGCAGGACGAGATGAATGCCTCGTTTGCAAATGCTACCGGTGTCATCCGGGGACTAGGGGAGGACAACATGAAGCTCCGCACTGACCGCGACCTGCTAAGGGCGAAGATCGCCGGAAGGGCAAAGCAGGCAGAGGAGACCGCTGCCTTGCTGAAGAGGACGGGCGTCATCATCAAGAAACTTATGGACGAGAATGCCATGCTCCGCATCGAGCGTGAAAGGCTGGTGGAGGAATCCGTGGATGCTGCCAAGCAGCGTATTGAGGACATGAAACTGATAAAAGATATCAGCGACACTCGCCGCAAGAACTAGTCTCTGTGACCTGCAGCGCATCAAGAAAGTAGAGATCAGCGAGCCAGATCATTGCATGCGTCTTCCTTCTTTTTCCCTTGTGTATTTCGGGCGTAGCCGCTTGTGGCTTTTTTAATTATCTTCCTAAATATGTAAGAAAATTATTATCCACTATCATCGTCCTTATATATTCATCAGTCTTGCTATAAGTCGCAGTAAATGCTATATAGGTCCATCGGATCATACATCAAGATCCGTGCAAGATTTTCTTTTCGGATCTTCTTTTTTCCCTCTTAAATCCAGTCGAGTGAGACATAGCCACGCCATTAAACAGGGGCTCGGTGCCATTAATGGAGACATCGGGGGAGAGGTGGGCGGCAGATGGAGGTCAAAGGGCTCTCCTCCCAATAAGCACATACAGGGGTCTGATCGCACGCCTCCCGTACTCAACTAGCTACCCCGCATGGCGCCTCCTAGCCAATAAAAAAGGGGACGCATGGCGGCACGTAAATGGTAAGTAGAACACCCACGGTTTCAATAATACTTGTGTTTCCGATTGTAACGTGACAGCACTTGTTCCAAAATGACTTTGTTGATTGTTAATATGTGCGCCTTCGCAAACCGGATAGCAAAATTACCACAGCATGTTGGTGCCACGTCATGAAACCAAGCCAAGTTTCATGATTTTCATGCATGTTTTGGATTTATAGGAATTAGAAAACCAAGTTTCTCAATGTTTTTGGCCGAGCCACGACGCCCAGATGTTTGAATTTCAGTCCCATTTCTTGCATGGAACCTAGAAATTCACCCGAGGACACACATGTGATTTTTCAACCAAATTTGGTGCACTGGAGCATGTGCTTGTAGTTCAAATTTGAGTTATGCACATTAAATGACCAGAAATTCAATTAATGTATAAAAAAGGCCAAATGAATCATGAATAATTCCAAAATTTAACATGACACTCATATAGTTCTATGTTACCTCTGTAAAGAAAATCAAGGGGGGGGGGGCAGCGTATATCGTTTTGCACACAAAGGTGACGCGTTCCCTCTCAGAACCACGAGCCTTCTTGAGAGAAGCTCTAGTTTGCAAGAAGCTTATACCAAAACTTGTTCCAATTCGGCCAAATTTTTTACCACAGCATGTTAGTGCCATGACATGGCACCATGCCAAGTTTCATGATTTTTAGGCGAGTTTTGGATTTACAGGAATTTAAAAACCAAGTTTCTCAATGTTCTCAGCCGAGCCACGACGCCCATAAGTTTGAATTTCATTCCCATTTCTTGCAAGGGACCTAGAAATTCACCCAAGGACACACATGTGATTTTTCAACCAACTTTGGTGCACTGGAGCATCTGCTTGCAGTTCAAATTTGAATTATGCACATTAAATGACCAGAAACTCAATTAATGTATAAAAAAGGCCAAAGAAATCTGGAATAATTCCAAAATTTAAGACAACACTCATATAGTTCTATGTTGCCTCTGTAAAGAAAATCAAGGGGGAGGCAGCGTATATCGTTTCGCACACAAAGGTGACACGTTCCCTCTCGGAACCATGAGGCTTCTTGAGAGAAGCTCCGGTTTGCAAGAAGCTTATACCAAAACTTGTTCCAATTCGGCCAAAATTTTTACCACAGCATGCTAGTGCCATGACATGACACCATGCCAATTTTCATGATTTTCAGACGAGTTTTGGATTTACAAGATTTTAAAAACCAAGTTTCTCAATGTTCTCAGCCGAGCCACGACGCCCAGTTGTTTGAATTTCATTCTCATTTCTTGCAAGAGACCTAGAAATTCACCCAAGGACACACATGTGATTTTTCAACCAACTTTGGTGCACTCGAGCATGTGCTTGCTGTTCAAATTTGAATTATGCACATTAAATGACCAGAAACTCAATTAATGTATAAAAAGGCCAAACGAACATGGAATAATTCCAAAATTTAACTTGGCACTCATATAGTTCTATGTTACCTCTGTAAAGAAAATCAGGGGGGAGGCAATGTATATTGTTTCACACACAAAGGTGACATGTTCCCTCTCGGAACCACGAGGCTTCTTGAGAGAAGCTCCAGTTTGCAAGAACCTTATACCAAAACTTCTATATAAAACAGGGTTTAGATTATCAGAACAAATCACTACCTAGACCAATGTACTGTGATTTGAATTCAACATAAAATGGATACATATATTTGAATTGGAGATCGTATGGTACATGTAGTTCATATTTAAATATGATTACGACTATATGCATGTTTTCTATTATCAAGATAATATTTAAGTGATGGTATAACTTGACAAAAATCATATTCAAATAAAGAAAATTGATTCAAATTTAGCCCATATGGTAGAGGACAATATATATATATTCATAGGGTGGAGTAAATTGTTCATATAAGATGGGAGATCAAAATGTAGGACTACATCCGTTATAAACCACAAGATCACCTAACAATATATTCGAATTCAACATAACATGGATTCAAAAATTCAAATTCGAGATCCTAGCATTTGTAATCATATAAAAAGGGACACGACTCTTTCTTATGGTGGGAATTGATTTGTTTTTTGTTGTAGTTGTGGGAAGTGCGAATTGGTATGGTACTGTACATGCTAATCTTGTTCCCGTAATATTTTTTACATTTTTCTTGTAGTTTTTCAATGGAATTTATAGCAATATAGTAAAAGGGGACATGACTCTCTTGTGTCTTGTATGAATTGTCTTTTTTTGTACACGTTAAGTTTGTTCTACCGAACATGGAATCCGCGCCTTGTTATCCGAAATTTTCTAGCTCGAGTATCTTTTGTCTCTTCTGCTGCGAAACTCCTGCCTCTCCAACCCGCGCCGCGCCTTGTTATCCCAAAATTTCGACGCGCGCGAAAACTCCCTCCTCATCCGAAATTGATCCCGCAGCCCAGACACGCGAAATCCCCCTTCTACGCCTCAGCCGGAAATGCCACCTCGACGTCGCGTGGTCAAAACCGGTGGGGGTACGTTCGTAACTTACCCCACATTTCGGACAAGCGTGTCCCTAAGCCATGGCTCCCCCCTACCTTCCCCTTCAAACCCCCCCATTCATACACCGAGGCTGCCAAAACCCGCGAAACCCCACGCTCCTCCGTCGGCTTCCCGACCGCCGCCCAGCCGGAGCCTCTTACCCGACGATGTCGTCCACAACAATAGCTCGACGTCCCTCATCCACCGCACCAGTTGAGGATCCGTAGTCGATCTCGTCGTCCGCCGAATCAGCTGCCCCGTCCTCCACCTCCAAGGAGCTACCCTGATGTTCACCTCGTCTATCGCGCCACCTCCATCCCCACAACGCCGACTTGACCTGCCCACCAGAACCGCAACACCCTCACGAATTCCTCCGATGAAGCCAAGGCCTACTCAGTGCCACTAAGGAGGTTCTATACTCATCGCTACATTTTATCTTTTATTCGATCTCACGGGGCTGCCAGTGCTCGATACCGAGCAGCCATGGCGGGTCTCCATCGACGGTGCCGTCGCCGGCCACTTCCTCCATGGTGTCTCTCCCCCATGTCGTTGCTTCCTCGGCGGCGACTTCCACACCAGCACGAGCTGCAGCAGCTCCGGCTCTCGCTCGCGCTACTGCTGCTTCAACTGCTCCGGCTCTCACTTGTGCTGTTGCTCTGCTCTTGCTGTCGGTCGCGCTGCTGCACTGCTCTTGCTTTTGTTCATGCTGCTGCTCTGCTCTGCTCTTGCCATCAGTCGTGCTGCTACTCCGCTCTTGCTCTCGTTCGTGCTGCTGCTCCGCTCTTGCTCTCGTTCATGCTAATGCTCTGCTCTGCTATTGCTCTCGCTCACGCTATTGCTGCTGCACGACCTGCGGTAGCTACAGGAGTTGCTGCTTTAGCACTCGCTCACGGTGCTGCTGCACGAGCTGCTCTCTGCTAGTGCATTCAATTAGTGCTCGAATGCCCTACACTTCTATTCCAGTGCTCTGCTACTAGTTCAATCAGTTTCGTTAGTAAAATTTAGTTTTGACAGTAAAATTCAGTTTTGACAGTAAAATTTAGTTTCGACTGTAAAGTTCAGTTTCTTCAGTTAAGTTCAGAGTCAACAGTATTTACAGCATCTGTTGGAGCGGCCGTGGCGCGGCTGATGCATTTTACATCTAGAACTTTTTGGTGATGTATTTTACATCATCTTTTACACATGCTATTAGACTCCCACTTCAGATTAACGTTGTCTGTCTTGTCCTGCTTCAGCCTCGCCGTCGTACACCTCACCGAAGCTGCTCCAACGATGGAACCGTCCATCACAGCGGAGTAGTACCCTTGGCGCCGTCTCCAGAGGCCTCAGATCTTCCCCGCCTCCGACAGTCACACCAGCATCACCATCCTTCACGTCTAACCCAATGATGCTGAGGTCGACAGGGCTATGCCAAAGAGGTTGTACACTCATCGCATCACTTTGTTACTCTACATTCATGTCGATCCCTCAGGGATCCTTTGGTTCAAAGCAGTTGCAAATCTAGAAAGAAATGAATCGTGGTCACAAAGTTAACAGGGAGAAAACTAAATGCTCTTTCGAACAACAATTTGAATCGGTTTAGCAAGATAGCCATTATATGATATTCATGTGGACCAAATCTAAGCTCACAAAATATTTCGAGGGCAGGCTTCAGCCTATTGAAGACTGCCTACTAGAATCGCCACTAGTTCAAAGAAAAAGTGAAGGAAAACATAGGAATTGGAAACTTTAGTATGGCACTACTATTCGTGCATTTGGTTAGAAGTAATGGAGCAAAGCAAAACTAAAGGATTTTTTTCCTTTGGTGTCTCTTTCAAATAAAAACTGTAGGAATTTTAATATCCACTTGGACGTCATTTTCAAATTAATATGCATGAAGAATAGGACTAAGTGCGTTACTGGCATAATAAGATTCTTATTTTACATTTTATGTGGTTTGACTTTAATTTGACCATGTTTCTGCATTCCTCTGTTCTTCCAATTCATGTGAACCAAACACCCAGGTTGACAGATATGTCTGCAAATGCTCTATTTTGCACGTGCATTCCTATCGTATTCCTGTGTTTTTCTTGTCCCTGCATTTTTAGAATCCTCCAATTCTATGGAGCCCTTACAGATTTACTTCATTTTTAGATAGGTGTCAAAGAAAACTCTGTGTGTTTTGTCCCGCTCCTGCCGTACCGTCATCCACCCCACCTGAGGTGCACCATCGACGGAAGCGTTCACGACAGCAGAGATTCCCCCTGCAGACCTTCTTTCGCTACCTCAGATCATCTTCCATGTTGCCGCTAGCCATGCCAACTGCATTACCATCATCGACTGAGCAGATGAACCTGAGGACTACACAGTTCCGGAAGAGAGGTCGCACTCTTTTGTGTCTGCTTACGCTATACATCGGTTATTATTACCTGCTACTTTATCGTCCTGTTCACCTCTTACACTCCGAGTCAGGTCCAAACTAATGTTCCAATTTGAGTTTTAAAATGCCTGTGGGGCACATATGGAGGCAGCAACACATAGTATCTGTGGACTATCTGGTTCATCTGGGGTCTTGTATGTGGTTCATGTTGGATGGGCAACAAACAGTAGATGAACCATCATCTATCTTTTTAAACTGAAGCTATCATCTGCCTGCTATCATTAGTTTTGGATCTATCCACTCTATTGCTATCATCAGTCTTGATTTCTGCATGCACCCCTGTCGGTGCAACAAACCACTAGGTGTGTTGCCCGGACTGTACACACACTTAAGAGGAAGGTTACGACGTTCAAGACAAGGCCAAGCAGAAGAGATGGCTCTTTGAGAAATCAAAGGGTGGATCAAGAAGACCAAGACCAACCAAATAAGCAAGATATCACTAAGGAAAAACCTCCCTTGCGGGGCAGGCGAACCTGGCAGGGTCGAGGTTACCCCAAGACAAGCCTCAAGACTCTCCCGGCAGGCTTGCCGGGGATGCCAAGGGCGGATTACCCAGCCAAAGCTCCACTGCTCCACCTCATGGCAACGCAAGTCGCCCATCGATGCGGTGTCGAGCCCCCAAGTGACTAAGTGGCTGTTACTTGGTACGTGGAGGCCATTTCTGAGGAAGATCATCGCTAAATGACACCCGTCCAGGCGATGTGTCACGCGGGCAGGGGAAAAGGTGGCTGAATGGCATGGCAAGGCTTGCCGGGCTACACCACGATGTGACACTAAGCGGCGCATTTAATGCACCCTATCCTGCCTACAGAGTTAGGTATGATAGCACTGTGGCTATCTAATCAGTGCATAATGACTGTTTTGCCATTGTGCCGACCCCTTGACTTATAAAAGGAGGGCCATGGCTACCTTAGAAAGGATTCGGACCCTTGTACACTCGTACACGCGTAGCTGCTCTCGCCCCGAGGTGACCTTGCCGAGCTAGAGCGCTGCGTCTCCACCACAGTCCTTCCATCAATCCACCAAAGCAGGAGTAGGGTTTTACGCCTCGCAGCAGCCCGAACCTGGGGAAAACTCCCTGTGTCATCGTTGCTATGCTGCTCCGTGCTTTCCGCTCTTTGTGCAATGCGCTCTTCCCCCTTGCCGAACCACAAGGGGCCGATGGCCCCATAGGTGGCCATGTGATACCACGACATCTTTGGCGTGCCAGGTAGGGGGAAGCGCTTGCGCGAACCCGAGAGTGTAAGCAGCGCACCGTCTTCATCATCGTTTTCTTCATCAATGGCTTCATCATCCATGGCTCCCAAAAAGAAATCCGGTGCTTCAGCTCGCCCGTCTACCTCGAAGGCTCCCTCGCATGCAGCCACTAATGCCATGGGGGCTGCGGGGGCACATGGGAACGCCAACGCCGCGGGGAACGTGACTGGCGTAGGCGGAGCCATCACCGTTCCCCCTGCAGCCGAAGTAGGAGCAGGAGGCACAGGAGGAGGGCGACACCAACAACAACCCAGCGGCCATGCTCCGCAAGGTGTGGGTGGGGAGAACGCTCCATCTCCTCCTCCCCACCTCGCCGAGGGACAGAGCCGCAGCAGTGGCGCTCGCCCTGATGCGGATCGTAATCACTTAGCTGCCCCCGCCGCAGGTGCGGCTGTAGGGCCCGCGCCACCCCCAGGGCAAGCTAGCCGAGACAATGCACCAAATCGGGTCGTCAACCCCCAAGCGCATCCGCCCCATCGTCACGCCGCCCTGGCGACTGGCTCGTAGCTGCGAGAACATGGCGCTGCCACTACAGGCACCATCAGAAGTCGGGCGATGTCGCGAACCGCATGGTCGTCCATGCCAAGCACCGCTTCGGAGGCCATGGCGCCGGCCCAGCTCTTGTTGAGATTTCTGCCAGTGGCCAATCAAATGGATGAGTGGAGGGCCACTATCCAGAGCTTGATTGGTTTCGCTGAGGTGGGAGGATCACAGCAGGCAGGCCTGCCACGGCCTCCACCAACGGCGGCAACGGACCAAGCCACTGGCCGCACAGAGGGAGCCGTTCCGACAATGCTGCCCCCTCCACGACAGCTAGTGCAGGGGCCGCAACCAGGGCCACATGACCAAGAACCGGACGACGTATCAATGGCTTCGTCTGATCCTCAGACACGTCGAGACCAGCAACGGGTCCTGGAAGATAGGCGGAGGGAAGACGCGCGCGTCACCATCGAGCGACATCGTGACACCCGCCGCCAGTCTGATAGGCGCAATGGCCCCGACGTCGATCAACCCATGCCCGGTGGGGGCGGGTACCTGCCTTTCGAGGTTAGGTGCCCCGCCTTCACCCGTGAGCTGCGGCAAGTCCGTTGGCCATCTGCCCGTACGTTTAAACCAGAGATACCAGGAAAGTACGATGCAAGATTGAACCCGACAGAGTTCTTGAGCATCTACACCATCGCTATTCACGCTACCGAAGGAAGGGATGAGAGGGTGCTCTCCAACTACATCCCTTTGGCACTCAAGCCAAACATGAGGTCGTGGTTGATGCACTTGCCAGAGAACTCCATCTCGACCTGGGCTGATCTGTGCCATGAGTTTATTGGCGCCTTCACGGGCGGCCATCAAGAACCAGGGCGGCCCAGCGACTTGCAGCTCCTCCCATAGAAGGAAGGAGAGAGTTTGCGGAAGTATATGCAGAGGTTCAGCCGGGTGCACAGGAACATTCCAGACATCCATCCAGCAGCTGTGATAGTTGTGTTCCAGTCCAACGTACGCAACCACGGGATACGTTCCAAAATGAATGTTCGGTTGCCCAAGACTGTGAATGAGCTATACACTCTGGCGGACAAGTGTACCCGAACAGAGGAGGGGAGGCGACTCCCCGGTGAAGAAGATGGCATCAACGTTGACTCAAAGGACGACGATGATGCCACCAATCAGAAGAAGAAGAACAAGAAACGCAACAAGAAGCGCAAGGATAAAGCAGTGATGGCTGTTGAAGGAGTGAGCACTCCTAGTACTCTCAAGAAGGCCAAGACCGAGGCTCCCGGCAAGGAAGGTGCCGTGTGCGCTGACTACCAGGAAGCCGTGGCTGTGGAGAAGGCTGACGGGCCGTACTGCAAGATCCATAGGACTAAGGGACACGATCTTCAAGAGTGTCATCAAGTTGAGCAGCTCGTCAAGAAGCAGAAAGCTGAGTACAAGAAGCGTGACAAAGAGAGAGAACAAGATGGTGCTGGCGGGAAGGGCCGAGGTAGTAGAGGAGGTCTCCCCGGCAAGGCCCCTCAGTATCTAGGGAAACCGGCCAGAGGCCGTGAGAAGAAGGGATGCGATGATGGGAGTGATGAAAGAGATGAAGAGGAAACCAGCGAGCAGGAATTCCAGAATGCCACTGACACCCTGTGCATTGATGAAGGTGCATCCTTGCACTCCTCTCACCGCCAGCTCAAACAGTGGGCGCGTGAGGTCAATGTTGTGGAGCCGGCGGTAGATTCCCAGAAGCCGCTCAAGTGGTCCCGCATGCCCATCATCTTTGATGAAGAGGATCACCCTGACCACACCACTGCGGTAGGATGTTTGCCATTGTTGGTTTCACCAACAATTCGCAACCTCAAAGTCACAAAGATGTTGGTTGACGGTGGGGCCGGGTTGAATCTGATATCTCCCAAGGTCATCAGCAGCTCCAGATACCAGATGAAGAGCTCAACGTTACCGGTACTTTCCAAGGCATCAACCCCGGAAGGAGTCGTCCTAAGGGG
Source organism: Thinopyrum elongatum (assembly GCA_011799875.1). NCBI lineage: Eukaryota > Viridiplantae > Streptophyta > Magnoliopsida > Poales > Poaceae > Thinopyrum > Thinopyrum elongatum. Next base: position 280,017,858 of record CM022300.1, read on the forward strand.
AAGATCACACTGCCGGTAACATTCGGGGGGGAGCTGAACTACCGGACTAAGAAGATCGTGTTTGATGTTGTCGACCTCCGCGCCATACAATGGAATCCTTGGCCGCCCTGCCCTGGCAAAATTCATGGCGGCATCCCACTATGCCTACAACACTCTAAAGATGCCAAGACAGATGGGCGCCATTTCCATTCCATCAGACAAGAAGGATGGAGTCATATGCGTAGATAAGATGTACTGAGAAGCAGTTGCTACAGAGGCCGCAGAAGTTACCGCTCCCGCCAAGGAAAGCAAGAAAGGGAAGAAAGCTAGCAAGGACGCCAGCAAAGAATTCGGGAAGCGCGCCTCTTCGGATTGCGCTATTCCTGTTGATGATTTGCCGGAGAGTTCCAATAGCAAGAGATCAAAGGTTGCTACACCTGCTATGAAGAAGGTCCCGGCAGGGTTGGTTGGTGCTGATGGTACATTTACGATCAGCTCCACCCTTGATGACAAATCAGAAAGCGCGCTTGTTACCTTCCTGCTTGCGAATGTTGATGTGTTTGCTTGGCAACCATCTGACATCCCCGGTGTTCCCAGGGAGGTAACCGAGCACCACCTTGCTGTCTGCCCACATGCCCGACCCGTCAAACAGAAGGTCCGAAAGCAAGCTTTGGAGCGGCAGCAGTTTATTGCCGAGGAGATCAAGAAACTTGAAGCTGCTGGTTTGCTCAGAGGAGTGTTGCATCCAACTTGGGTGGCGAATCCAGTGGTGGTGTGCAAGGCGAATGGGGAATGGAGGCTTTGCATAGATTTCACAGATCTAAATAAAGCATGCCCGAAGGACCCATTCCCCTTGTCGCGCATCGATCAGATTGTGGATTCCACCTCTCGATGTGACCTACTTTCCTTCTTGGATGCCTACTCTAGGTACCACTAGATTTTCATGTCCGAAGAAGACGAAGAGAAGACCGTGTTTATAACCCCATGCAGCACGTACTGCTTTGTACGTATGCCCTTTGGGTTAAAAAGCGCTGGATCCACTTTTGCGAGAGCAGTACAGATTGGCTTTGAGTCCCAGTTGCACAGGAATATTGAAGCCTACATGGATGATATAGTGGTCAAAACCAAGGACAAATCAACTCTCATTCAGGACTTGGAAGAGACCTTTGCAAATCTACGCAAGATCAACTTGAAGCTGAACCCAGAGAAGTGTGTGTTTGGCGTTCCTTCCGGTAAGCTGCTTGGCTTCTTTGTGTCCCACCGGGGGATACAGGCCAACCCCGACAAGATGAAGGCAATTGAGCAGATTCAAGCACCCAAGACAGTTAAAGACGTGAGGCGTTTGACTGGATGTGTTGCCGTGCTAAGCAGGTTCATTTCCAAGTCCTCCGAACGCGCCCTACTGTTCTTCAAAATCTTGAAGAAGGCTGAGCCCATGGAGTGGACCCCGGAGGCAGACGCTGCGCTCCAGGATCTGAAGACCTATCTTTCCTCTGTCCCCACCTTAGTTACTCCAAAACCACAAGAACTATTGCTACTATACTTAGCGGGAACCAATCAAGTGGTTAGCACAGCGCTGGTGGCACAGCGGGAAGTGGATGAAGAAGCAACTGCAACTGCCGTCCTCTTTGGAGGAGGAAGTGAACTCGCCCCGGCAAGGTCAGAGGCAGATCAGAACAAGGTCTTACCCACACCAAGCATAGGACCGCCACTCCAGGCCAGAAGCTTTGTGTGCTGACGGGAAGGAGACCCTACCTCAACAGAGGCACGGCCACACCGTTCTTGGGAAGAAGGGGGAAAAGATGCGTGGAATTAGTCCCTCATCCGCTTCCCTTTTTATAGGAGAACGTGGCTGGGGGCTGACTTCATGCCGCACGGCAGAAGACATGGCCAGGGGGGAGGCTGATCCCTCAGTAGGTAACCGCACCTCTCCACCAATCCAAAGAAGGCCGAGCTCCTGCCATGGCTCTCTCTCCTGCACCACGTGCCTCCATCACCTACCCCACTCAATGCATGCAGCATACGTGGCAGAGGATAAGGACGTGGTGGGAAGAGTGAATTGGCAGTTACTCCCCCATGTGTTAAAGTCATTCACGGACCATTACAAAAGGTGGCCCCACTGCAATTGGCATCACGCGACGCACGGGAAAACCGAAAACTGACTCAAGCACAGGTTAATGGAGAAGCAAAGAAGATCAGAAAGGATGAGCTACCACAACCCGCTCGCCTGTGTACTAGACAGGGCCTACCCTGACGATGCTCGGCAGCGCGTTCAGGCCAGGCCCGGGGGTTCCTGTCGGTGCAACAAACCCCCAGGTGTGTTGCCCAGACTGCACACAGGCTCAAGATCAAGGTTACGACGTTCAATACAAGGCCAAGTAGAAGAGATGGCTCTTTGAGAAATCAAAGGGCGGATCAAGAAGACCAAGACCAACCAAATAAGCAAGATATCACTAAGGAACCTCCCTTGCCGGGCAGGCGAACCTGGCAGGGTCGATGTTACCGCAAGACAAGACTCAAGACTCCCTCGGCAGGCTTGCCGGGGATGCCAAGGGCGGGTTACCCCGCCAAAGCTCCACCGCTCCACCTCGCAGCAATGCAAGTCACCCATCCGTGCGGTGTCGAGCTCCCAAGTGACTAAGTGGCTGTTACTTGGTATGTGGCAGGCCATTTCTGAGGAAGATCATCCCTAAATGACACCCGTCCAGGCGACATGTCGCGTGGGCAGGCAAAAAGGTGGCTGAATGGCACGACAAGGCTTGCCGGGCTATGCCACGATGTGACACTAAGCGGCGCATTTAATGCACCCTGTCCTGTCTGCAGAGTTAGGTATGATAGCACTGTGGCTATCTAATCAGTGCATAATGACTGTTTTGCCATTGTGGTGACCCCTTGACCTATAAAAGGAGGGCCGTTGGTACCTTAGAAAGGATTCGGACCCTTGTACACTCGTACGCGCGTAGCTGCTCTTGCCCCGAGGCGACCTTGCCGGGCTAGAGCGTTGTGTCTCCACCACAGTCCTTCCATCAATCCACCAAAGCAGGAGTAGGATTTTACGCCTCGCGGTGGCCTGAACCTGGGTAAAACTGCCCGTGTCATCATTGTCGTGCTGCTCTGTGCTTTCCGCTATTTGTGCAATGCACTCTTCCCCCTTGCCGAACCATAAGGGGCTGATGGCCCCATAGGTGGCCGTGTGATATCACGACAACCCCTTAGGCCTTACATAATCTAACTATGGTTTTTTATTATGTATGTCAGTTATTGTACACAATCGTACTGAACATGTAGAGAAAAAGAGAAGACCATTGTGTGGGAATATAATGTCAGGCAGACGCCGCTCCATGATGGGCGAAGTGGGGGGGGGGGCTCCCCCCATTCCAGATTGTATTCGAGAGGAAGATAACTGTTTAGAGGGGGATTCAGAGGGAGCCGACCACTCCTATTTACCCCCTGAGGTGTTTGCTCTAACCTGGCATGCTGATGTTGGTCATATCATGCATATGGCGCCTCGCATTGCTTACTTGATACATCTTATATGTCATCAACTTAGTTTAGATTTGCTTTGTGTGAATGCCACCTGTTTGGTTTCTATATCATGCTCCCTCCGTTCCTAAATATTTGCCTTTTTAGAGATTTCAACAAGTGACTACATACGGAGCAAAATGAGTGAATCTACACTCTAAAATATGTCTATATACATCTGTATGTGGTAGTCCATTTGAAATCTCTAAAAAGACAAATATTTGGTAATGGAGGGAGTATATGTGAATTATGCAATGTCATCTTCTTTAGCCAGGCATCATATACGTGAATCATGCAATGCCATCCTGTTTAGCCAGTCAGCGTATATCTGAATTTTATCGTGCCATACTATTTTTTTCATAATGTATTCCATGTGTCAACAATGTTTGTACATTCATCTACTCTTCCTGTGCATCAGCCATTTGAATCGGTGATGGGAAAATCTGGAGTGAAAACAAGGTCTTCTGAGCAGTCAGTGCTACCTGTCGATGCAGATTTCTTTTTGGTTACAGATAGCTCCTTAGAGGAGGATTCAGAGACAGATGACCAGTTGTATCCCCCCCCCGAGGTGTATGCTCTAACTTGGCAGGGTTATATTGCTCATATCATGCATATGGTGTCTTGCATTGCCATGCCATTTGCTTAGATTAGACATGCTTTGTACGAATGCCTCCAGTTTGCTTTCTATATCAGATATGCGAATTATGCAATGCCATGTTCTTTAGCCAGTTATCATATATGTGAATTATGCACAGCCATCCTCTGTAGCCAGGCATCATATATGTGAATTATCTCATGTCATCCTTTTTTTTCATTACGTATTCCATTTGTCGACAATATGTGTATATTAAACTACTCTTCATGTGTATCAGCCATTTGAGCCGGTTATGGAAAAATCTGGAGTGAAAACAAGGTCTTCACAGTAGGTAATGGTACCTGTTGAAGCATATATCCCGACGGTTACAAATAGCTCCTCAGACGAGGATTCAGAGACAGATGACCAGTCCTATATCCCACCTGATGTGTATGCTCTAACTTGCAATGTTTAAATTTCTCATATCATGCACATGGTGTCTTGCATTGCTTAGTTTAGACATTGTATACACAATATTCAATGCCATCTGCTTAGTTTAGAGATCATACATGCGAGTGCTAGCTGCTTAGTATATGAATCAATTATGTGAATTATATCATGCCATCCTGTATACTTAGACAACATGTATGTGAATTATTTGATCCCAACCTATTTTAGAAAGACATCATATAGTTTTGTCATGTCATCCTGTTTAGATACTCATCATATGTTGAATTATGCCATTATATCCTGTTAAGTTATCCATCATATATCTGAAACTGTGTCATGCTATCCTGTTTAATTAGCCATCATATATGTGAAATTGTGTCATGCTGTCTTGTTTGGTTAGACAACATATATGTGAATTACCACATCTGTCTATCATACAATGTCTGTATATTCAATTTCTTTTCTTGTTTATCAGCCATGTGAATTGGAGGGGGTGATGGCAGTATCTAAGGGAGTAAAAACCCGTTCTTCACAAAAGACGGTGCTACCCGTCGATGTAGATAGAACCATGGTTGTACTGGCCCACGAACTTGCCCCACCACACATAATCGAGACTCTTCCAAATTGTACACTTACATCGTTGGACAGAGAACTAGCTACACCCCATCTAACCCCAACCCTAGTAGATAGTAACCCACTTCTAGTTGACACAACACCATGTCCACCATAGAGTACCCCCACACGAGCAGTTTGTAAAGCAACTGCAGTGCCCAAAGCACGAAGACCACCATAGTGAACCCAAACTCCATGTTTAAAGCAGAAGAGCAATTGTTCTCAGGTCAAATTCCGTAGCTATGGTCGATACTCCTTTGCTCTTGCATCACTGTATTTACTCATACCAACTAATTTTGAATTTCAAGGATCCAATTGAAACTCCAATGGCGCAACAGGTATGTTTTAAACCTATTTCTTTAACTGGATTGATGTTCTAACTTCTTGCTCTATGTTGATTTCAGTTTCAGTTGTATAAACAGTTATGTTCTCATGTCATGCACATTACAAGTGTTGCCAGTGCTGTGTAGTTTCCCACCATTATATTCTGTCTATGCTGCTGTGTCTTAAAAAGATATGATTTGAACTGTGTCTCTATCTTGATTTGGCAACATAAACTAGAATGATATAGACAATATAGTGACCATAGTACATAGATATATGTTTGCTTCATGCTGTTATCCTGTCCACCTTACTACTGAACCGGTTTACCAAAATGAGTTTCATCTACTACATGCTAAACTGTGATGTGTCTACTTGTTTCTCTTGTAGAATGCGAACAGAATATTGGAGAAGAGCACCCCATTATGCAATGGTAGAGAAAGTAATGCAGATAAGGTTCAAGATAGTGAGACAACCCTGTTGGTCTCCAAGAAAGGTGATAAAAACTATCTTGTAGATAGTGAGACAACCCCAAATTCCTGCGTTGATGTAGTGTTTGAGTTACTGGCCACTACCGCTGGCAGAAGCTCTTCGAACTCGCTGCCTGAATTACTACGGCTTCTTCAGTCTTAGCTACAAGCTGAAAGGCATCAGTCAGCTGTGCTGCGGCAAGAAGCCGAAGGACTGAGGAAGTCCCTGCAGAATTCAAATGCATACTTTCTGGTGCAACTGCAAGCGCTGGGTGATTTTAGAGCCAAACAAGAGAAAACTAATAAGCTTGCTAAGGTTCTTCCCAGCATGGTGGGTATCTATGATATTGTTTCTTGAGCTCTTTTGAAGTGGTTTTAGTTCTGGACTTGTTTTGTGCCGCGTTTATTTTCACTGGTGGCCAATTTAGACGCCCAGTGTATGTAATATGCTGCTTTGTTCACTATATTTGCACTGGTGCTGAACTTTGATGCCCAGTGGATGTAATATTTGTAATAGTCATAATATCCTAGCGTAAGTTGCTTGCTTATTTATTTCCTTATTGTCTTGTTTATTTTTTTGCTTGTAGTCGCTGCAGTTCTTTTTCTGCGGTAACCTTTTTATTTAGAACTAGGCCACAATAACCATGGGCAACATATGCCTGCTGTAGTGGGCCTCCTAAGGTTCTTATGATCTATGGGCCTTCTACGGGCCATCGATTCAACGGGACTTCTACGGGCCGTATGATCGATTGGCCAAACATGGGCCGTACTTTCGTGGACAATTAACGGACCGCAATATGGGCCGTAAACGGGCTATAATGGGAATCGTCTGTTTATGTGGGCCGACCATAACGAGCCGTTAATAGGCCCATGTGTACAACGGGCTTAATTCTATCGGCAGGCATAACGGGTCGTTAATGGGCCATATTTGATGACGCTATGAAAATGCCCCAACAGATTAAAGGGCCACAGACGGGCCGACTTTAACCACGGGTTGAATATGGCCCACAAGCGGAACAGGCCAATAATAAACCGTAATAATAGATGGGCCCTTAGAAGGCTGAAAGATAACATGGGTTGAAATGGCCCAATGGAATAATGGGCCGTTAATGGGTATTAAGGGATACACAATTCATTATGGGCCAGTTTCACCACGGGCCGTTTAAGGGCCAAGATTTACCAAGAGCCTCATATTGGCCAAAAGACGTCATGGGCCATACATGGGCCGGAAGTTACAACGGGCCAGAATCATATTGGACGGCCTATATGGCGCTACTGGGCCTAATTCGGATAGGCTATAATGGGCTGTGAGTAAGTGGGCTGTAAATGGGCTATATGTGAGCAGGCCGTTAACAGGCCTTCCGTGGGCCAGGCCGCTACCTTTTGACTAAGTCAAACATGCCGGCCTTTTGACCTGAATGGGCCACTGTTGGGCCAAGCCACGTCTCGACGTATCATAGGCGCGTCCCGTCCATTTGCTGGATGACATCTGCCCTAGCACTAAGCCGACACGTGGATACTCCAGTGAATGAGAAGTTTACACATGGAAAATCCCCATTGGTCGGGGCTGTTAACGGGTTATCGAATCCAAACCGGAACCCGATAGCTTAACGACGACCCATTACGGTGGATGCCACGTGTCGGTTACCCTTGACGAAAACACTTCCATGACGTGCGATTTATCGTCATGGAAGTGGACACTTCCGTGATGATAATTTTGGTATTGTCATGGAACACTTCTACGACATCACAGGTATGACTATCTTGATTCTGTCATAAAACTGTCATGGATGTACATGCATGGCAGAAAACATGACCTACTGTGACAAACACGTATCATCACGGAAGTGTATTTTTTTTGTAGTGGGAGTTAACATTGTGGTAGGCACAAAAAAGATAGCCGTCCTTCTTGACCTTGCCGCGGTTGAGGCCGCACTTGTAGTATGGCTCCACCGCGAGCACGGCAGGGCCCTTACACTTGGTATCCTTGCCCTTGGACTTCGCCATGCCAGGCTCTGCGTCAGGGTCGTTGTGGAGGAAGAGGTGTCCCTCTTCAGCCTTGGTGCAGCGGTCGGCGAGGACGAACAGCTCTGCCGCGAAGTTGAGCTCGTCCTTGAAGGAGAGCTTCTCGCACATCTTCACGTCTGTGATGCCATTGGTGAAGGCGGAGACAATTGTGGAGTCAGAGGCCTTTGGGATCCTGTTGCGCACCTGGCTGAAGCACTGGATAAACTTGCGAAGCGACTCACCGGGGCGCTGGCGCACGGCCCGCGGGTCATTTAGCATGAGGGGACGGTCGCTCATGCCCGTGAAATTGGCAACGAACTATTTGCACAGGTCCTTCCATGAAGAGATGGACGCCTCAGGAAGGTTCATGAGCCATGAGCGCGCAACATCCTTGAGAGCCAAGGGGAACCAGTTCGCCATGACCCGGTCATCCCCTTTCGCAGCCTGGATGCTAACGGTGTAGAGGAGGAGGAACTTCGTGCGGTTGGCGCTGCCATCGTAGTGTGGAGGGAGCTCTGGCTTTAACTTGTCAGGCCACACCACGCGGCGCAGCTATGAGCGAGGGCCAGGTAGCCCCTGTTGATGAGGATGCCACCGTCGACGGCCGCGTAGTTCTGGTGCCCAACCATGGCAACGTCATGGAGGACGCATTCTTGGCGGTTGCGCTACTTCTCGAGGATCACACGCGCGTCTGGCGGTGCATGGCGGACGATCTGGCAGCTGCCACTGTCCCCGCCCGGCACAAGCGAGCCGCGGGATAGCTCCGGGACGCATGCTGCGGGGCGGCGTTCGGCCACGTCATGGTCCGGAGGAGGAGGAGGTGCGTCACACTCAGCTCGGTCAGCGCGTGACGGCAGAGCTGGCAGGGAGTGGGAGGGCGCCTGGCCATCACGCGTGGTGTTGACGAGCTCGGTGATGCGCCCGAGCCAGGCATTGTAGCCATCCTCTGAGGGGCGATAGCGCAGCAGCTCCTGCGTCATGAGCAACGCAGTGTGCGGAGCGGGAGGGTCACGGCGCGCGAGAGAGGAGGCGGTGGCAGAGCGGCCAAGCGCCTTCTCGTTCACCGATGGGTGGGTGGAGGAGGCCACCTGCTCGCCCACGGGCTATGTGGCGGCACGGGGGCACTGTCCTAGGGTGCCACGGGTGGCAGGAGCCATGGCCCTAGCGGCACCCCGGCGCGTGGCACATTCCCGGCGAGCGGCAGCGTCGTTGTACATGTCGATGTCAGGGTCGAAGGTGAGAAGACGAGAAGTCCCCCTACCTGGCTTGCCAAATGTCAAAGTCTGGGATCGGCGTCCAAGAAACTCTTCAAGAACTAAGGTTCGAACTCTAGGGGGCTTTGCTTGGCAACCTATGACCCAACGGCAACTACGGCGGGATCACGACGAAAGCACTCATTCACACCAGACACGACGGGGACGCGCGAGCTACCCAGGTTCGGGCCATCGTGCGGTGTAATACCCTACTCCTATCCGTGTTGGATTGCTCTGTAATGGAGAGCTTGTGGCTCAAGGTACATGAGGTGTGGTGGAGAATGGGTCAATCCCCTTACATGGAAGCGGCCCTGCCCCTTTTGTATTGCCTTGGTCCTCTTACTGGAAAATATGAGAGGGAAAGGGTGGCCAAAGGGTGGCAATTCAAAGGGGGACAGGCGCCCAGGCTTATGTTGCCTAAAGGCAGCCTCCGCCTGCTAAACTAGTCGTCTTGACCCACTGGTGGGCTCGGTGATGACCTCCGCTAGAGAGATCCGGGTACCTAGCATTTCATGATCACTCCTGGGTATCCTTACAGGTGGTGGATTGATACGTCCATTTTGCATCATGTTTTCTTACTTGTATTTATAGTGTTTTTAATCATTATAACACTTCACTACTACAGCATGGTCCAAACACGACAGTCTAATCAGAGATCCTTCGACGAAACTGTGTGTGTTGTACTGGTCGCAAACGGTGATGTGAAATAACCGTAAAAAATGATACAAAACATTTGCGATGGCGGAGACATCTAACATGATCCAGATTTTAGTTGCGTGTGCGATGCGTGGCATACGGTTAATCCAGAAGATCTGTTTGCGATGAGCCAGTACAACAGAAACGGGCAGCCATATGAAGGTGCGTGCGATATACAACATACAGTTCACTCGGATGAACTGTTTGCAATTAGAGAACACAACAGAAATGGTCAGCGAGATCAAGGTGTGTGCGATATACGGCATATTGTTCATTCCGATGAACTATTTTCGATTAGGCAACAAAACAGAAAAGGTTAAACTTAACAAGATGTGTGTGATATGCGGCATATAGTTCACATAGATGAACTGTTTGCTCTGAGCCAAAAGAACACAAACGATTCGTATAAACAAGATGTGTGTGATAAACGGCAAATAGCCCACTTGGATGAACTGTTTGCGATGAGAAAATATAATACAGACGGTTACTAGAGTTAATTCGTGTGTGATTCTGTGTGTAGAAAAAACTTTGAAAAATGTAAACTAGTTGCTTGCGATGGCTAGGAGTATCGCACACGATGCGTGTGCGAGTACTCGTGTGCGATGATTAGTAAGTTACACATATGTTTCCTTATGTTAACACATGTGTGGAAACATGTAACACCGCATACAGTTGTTGGGTTGTGTGCTCCACTTAGTCTTCCTGCGCTCCACAGGGGTGCACTATAAAATCCCCAATCCCCTAGCCAGTTGCTAGCTATAACTAAACATAGCAATGGCCGTCGACGACTTGCCGCTACTGATCCACTTGCTAGCTAGTTACCCACACATACCGGCATACCCCCAACGGCCGACGACAGGATGGAGTTGCATGACGGGAACAGGCGCCGGAGATCATAGTTTAGGTTAATTAATTATACCTCCAGAGCCAGATGATTCCAGCTCTAGAGGTATAATTAATTAACATAATCTGAGATCAAACAACTAAAGCTTCCCCAATGTGATCGTGCGCTGGTCCCAATCGCTAGCAGAGCGCGTGCGGAGGGACGCGACCCGAGCGAGCCTTGGCGCCTAAACGGCAAGCAGAGCGCATGGAGGGATGCGACCCGAGGGTGCCTCGGCGCCTAAACGGCGAGCAGAGCATGCGGAGGGACATGAGCAGAGCGCGCCGTGGCCTCCTAAATAGCGAGCAAGGACATGCATAATTACTTCATGTAGCAGATGAACATAGCCGGAAATAGCCATCCAACTATATTATTTTCGATGACATGCATTAATATATTCTTAGTTAAATCTAAGGTCCAAGTTTGGTACTAAAAAATATGAAGGGGGCCAATAAACCACAACGGAGGTATTACCTATACGAACACAGACGCCCAGTGCAAAAATTAATGGCGATATACACATGTTCCGCAATCCACGCCAATGCTTCACGCCTCTTCCCTCATCGGTTTCCCGCCATCAGCAAGTGGCTTGCTCCATATGACCCAGGCGGCAACGCACCGTAGCGACACTATGCATAGATCTAGTCCACACCCGTCTACCATTAGTTATTCCAAGCATGCTAGGCACCAACAAAAGCTTTGACGTCGACCCCTTCCCGTGTTTCGGCGAGGAGAACAAGCCAGAGTAGGTCGGGGAGCAAGAGCTTCATCGGCTAGTGCAGGCGCCATGGCCCATCGGCAGCGATATCACCGTGCCAGTCCTTGAGGGCGCAATGGACATATTGCAGAGGAAGTGGGATGAGCAGTTTGCCATCCACCATGCAAAAGATCCAGAGCGGCTAGGCGGCATGATCGACAACCGACCCGAAGAGCCGCCGTAACTGGTGCTCATCGATAGCCTGATGCCTTGAAAGGAATGGGCAGAGGACCTCTACAATTCAGTTATGAGACAGCCACCCTGCGGCTTCATCATTGCCGATGGCAGCTGTGTCAACCTCGATCCCGATGATGTGCTGGCCAGGCTCGAGCGCATCCTTGGCGGAGTTGACATCCCCGACGAAGTAGAACATCGACAACGTGGTATCTTGAGGATGAAGGTGATGGACGGAATTTGATACCAGGGCAGACACATGGAAATGGAGCGGTTCCGCGGGCATGTCATGTGCACGATTGCACGCTGTTAAGCTCTTTTGGAAGAGGCTCAGCAGCCCCTAGAGCCTCCCAGCGCCAACTCAGAATGAACAGCCGCAAGGGTGCTATGTTGATCATGCAGTCCGAGAAGACTGTCGTCGGAAGGCCGCCAGCTTAGCCTTTCAGCCTATACATTATTATAATTTTATGCAAATGTCGCATATCGACATTTTAAGTCACTAAGCATCTGTAGCTTGTGTGTGTTTTGGGCATTGCCGCATGTGGCATTTCAAATTATCCTGAATATGTAAGACAATTATTAACCGTTGTCATTGTAAATTTGCCTGAACGGCGAGCAGAGCACGCGCGCCGCAACCGCCTCAATGGTGAGCAAAACATGCGGACAGATGCGAGCAAAGTGTGCTGCAGCCGCCTCAACAACGAGTAGGGCGCACGGGGGGCCATGAACAGAGCGCGCCGCGGCCGCCTGAATGGCGAGCAACCACACCTGCATATTGCAATTCTGGCCAACCTTCTAGCGTCGCGTGGGAGGCGCGACAGACCATCCATCGGACACGATGGTGATATCTGTACTCTGTGTGCTAGTGGGCAGATACGTACACGTCCGAGAAAGCGGGTACACATACGCCATCCGGGAACCGTTTTGGTCTTCGAACCCAGAACCATCAATAAATTTTGAGCTTGTTTCTCGTCACATTCTAGATTACCACGCAATAAGCAATTGCAAATCTATTCACACCGATCGAACCTAAACATGTTCCCACTTAGCACTGGGCTATAAAAACTACCCACTCGAAAATTACTTCACGATTCCTCTCCTCATCACCCAAAAAACAGGTCTTTGCCATGACCGGTAGGAGGAGTTTCGGGTCAACATATAATAAGGGAGCAAGGACCAAGGCCGTGGAAGCACTAGAGAGGTCCCGCCACTACGCCGCAGCCGCAGCAGCGATGTCCTGGCGCGCCACGGAGCCCTTGAATGAGCTCTCACCGGCAAACGATGGCTCTCACAAGCGCACTCGCCGCGTCGGTGATCACGATGAGCTGGCGGTGCTGAAGTCCTTGGCCAGCGACGACGGCATTCTCATTGGCCTAATTAAGCAGCAGGAGCTGGTCGATGGCTTGATGAAGCTACTCGATATTAGCGATTGCCTCATCGAGCAACTCATGGGTGACAATGCAAAGCTCCTCAAGGCGCTCGCCGAGACGGATGAGGAGGCCGCCGGCTGGAAGAAGCAACATTAGTAGAGCAGTGCCTCGGGGATGACGCTGAAAGCGGTCGTCGAGGAACAGATGGGTGACTTGAGGAAGCTCTGGATCGAGCGCGAGCTGGAGGTGGAGGAATCCATGGCTGCTGTCAAGCAAAGTCGTGAGGAATTGAAGAAGGACCTGGACGATCTCGTCGCCCGATGATCCATCGAGGAGTACAGATAGTAGCGACCCAGATCGTTGTCTTTGATTTCCTCCTTCTCTTGCCCCCTGTCTTCCGGGCGTTGCCACATCTGGCATTTTAAATTATCCGGAATATGTTAGACAGTTATTATCCGCGCTATTATAATTTGTCATCGTACTATCCATTGCCATTTTATTTGTCCTCGTATTACCCGTTCCCACATGTGGCATTATAAATTATTAGGAATAGGAGTTGAAAACACGAACAAAGAAAATGCTAACATTGAGCGGGGCCATGAGATCACAAGCAAACACCCTTCGTCCAGGTGCTTTAATTAACCTCTTGTTAAACAGCGCTCGGCCACCATTAATGGAGAAGTTGTGAGTGAGCCGGGCGGCTGGTGGATGGAGGTCAAAGAGCTCGCTTCCCAGTGAGCATGCGCGGTGGACTGCTCGCACGTGTCCCATCGAGCATGCGTGGTGGACAGGTCACAAGCGTCTCGTCGAGCCTGCACGGCGGACTTCTCGCGCTCATCCCGTCTAATCAAACAGCTGCACGCACACCACCGACTATGGTTAAATTTTGGCCCAAAATACAAAGATGACCAACGAATGAGGACTGAGGTAGTACTCTCCCATAAAAAGAGGGATGCGTGGCCGCACTTAAATGGTTATGGGAACACACACACGGTTCATATAATACAATCGTTTATGATATTAACGTGTCAGCTATTTGTTTCAAAAGGACTTCGTTGGCTATTAATGTGTGCGCCTTGTCTCAAACTGGACGATTTTTTTTACCACGGCATATATGTGCCATGTCATGAAACCATGCCAAGTTTCATGATTTTTGGTTGAGTTTTGGATTTACTGGGATTAAAAAATTGAGATTCTCAATGTTTCAGGATGACGAGATGTTTGTAATTCATTCCCATTCCTTCAGTGAGACCTAAACATGCACCCAAGGACACATGTACAATTTTCCACACATTTTGCTTCACTGGAGCATGTGCTTATAGTTCAAATTTGAATTATGGACATTAAATGCCTAGAAAGCTCAATTAATACATAAAATGGCCACACAAACCCTGAATAGTTTCCAATTTTAGCACGACACTCCTGTTATTCTATGTTGCCTATAGAAAACGAAATACAAGGCGAGAAGAGGCAGCGATTATCGTTTCGCCCACAAGAGGGGCATGTTTCCCTACTAGAACCACGAGGGTTGCAAGAAGCTCCGGTTTATAAGAGGGTTATAATAAATCTTGGCCCAAATTGGACAATTTTTTTACCACGACATATTTGTGCCATGTCGTGACACCATGCCAAGTTTCATGATTTTCTGGTGAGTTTTGGATTTACGGTGATTTAAAAACAGAGATTCCCAGTGTTTGAGGCTGAGTCAGGACGCCGAGATGGTTGAATTCATTCCCATTGCTTGCATGGGACCTAAACATGCACCCAAGGACACATGTACGATTTTTCTAGCCATTTTGGTGCACTGTAGCATGTATTTGTAGTTCAGATTTGAATTATTGACATTAAATGCCTAGAAAACTCAATTAATGTATAAAAAAGGCCATTTGAACCCTGAATAATATCAAAGTTCAGCACGAATCTCCTGTTGTTCCATGTAGCCTTAGAAGAAAATACAAGGAGAGAAGAGGGAGCGATTATCGTTTCACGCACAAGGGGGACTTGTTCCCATATCGAAACCACGAGGCTTCTTGCGAGAGGCTCTGGTTTGTAAGAGGTTTGTAAAGAAGCTTGGCCCAAATTGGACAATTTTTTACCATGACATATATGTGCCATGTCGTGACACCATGCCAGTTTTCATGATTTTTTGGTGAGTTTTGGATTTACGGGGATTTAAAACCCGAGATTCCCAATGTTTGAGGATGAGCCAGGACACCAAGACGGTTGTAATTCATTCACATTCCTTGGATGGAACCTAAACATGCACCCAAGGACACATGTATGATTTTTCTAGCCATTTTGGTGCACTGGAGCATGTATTTGTAGTTCAGATTTGAAATATGGACACTAAATGCCTAGGAAACTCAATTAATGTATAAAAAGGTCAAACGAACCCTGAATAATTTTAAATTTCAGCACGGATATCCTATCGTTCCATGTTGCCTGTAGAAAAAAATACAAGGCGAGAGGGGGCAGCGATTATCGTTTCGCCCACAAGGGGGACATGTTTCCCTATCGGAACCATGAGACTTCTTGAGAGAAGCTCCGGTTTGTAAGAGGCTTGTAATAAAACTTGCCCTAAAATAGATAATTTTTTTCCACGACATATATGTGCCATGTCGTGACACCATGCCAAGTTAAATGATTTTTGGCTAAGTTTTGGATTTATGGGGATTTAAAAACCGAGATTCTCAATGTCCGAGGCCGAGCCAGACACCGAGGCGGTTGTAATTCATTCCCATTCTTTGCATGGGACCTAAACATGCATCCATGGACACATGTATGATTTTTGTAGCCATTTTGGTGCGCTAATTTGAATTATGCACATTAAATTAATGCTTATAAAACTTAATTATAATGTATAAAAGAGGCCAAACGAATCATGAATATTTAGAGCGGTTCCGGTTAACCCTCTGTCACCCGTGGGTAAGCACTGTGCGCATGGGTCGTGCTAGCTCATGCTTCCTTCTTTACTAAGGTTTCCATATTGATGGTGTTATATATCCAAATGTGCTACCGTTTCCCGCCACTCCTCCCATTGGTTTCCCACCTCTTCTCCGATCGGTTTCCCACTGCCAGTGTCAGTGCTCATAGAGGGCTAGGCGGCGACACACTGGCCATGTAAAGATTGCACACAGTTTCTAAAAGCACAAACGTGTTCGATAGTAGGGAGTAGGTCCCATACGATGACCAGCGTGAAACACCTTAATGGCAAGGAGGCAAGTCTTATCAGCAAGGGGCGGCTTCCCATCCGCTAACTGAGTCGAATAGATCGTAGAAGTTAAGCGTGCTGGGGCTCGAGGAGTGTAAGGATGGGTGACCCGGTGGGAAGTTGCATATCTCAAGCTTCATTAAAGCGCCATGATACAGTCATAACAGACATTTATCATCTAAATGTGTCTGTAGTGACCTATCATGATGATTGTATAAACATTGGGATCCTTGTTTTGGTATTTTGTAGAATATGTTTTTTTTGTTATTTTTGGTTCTAAAAAATTGGAGAATGATCGAGATCTATAGGCCCACACAATCTATCCCTTTGACCCAACGTACGAGAAGGGTTTGACCATGATGGTTTCCTCTTGCTCTGTGTGCCATGTTAGAGCAAATCAAGTTGGGGCACATGTGTTGGATGACACCCCCTAACCCCCTCCCCACCCGCCTTGAAGTTGCGGAACCGACATCGTATGCCTTTAACCAGGCTAGGGGTATGATGTTCGGTTTGTAATGTTACTAATGTAGTTGGTGCTCCATCGAAGTTGTGCATTATGGATTTGAACAAATCACAGACCACCCATACATTTTTTCGGGCCGCATGCAGGGTATAGGGGGTGTTCTGATCAAGCACGTCTCCCTTGTGTGCTTTATAGACGACACACATATATGTGGGCTCCCCGAGGTCTATGTATATCATCCTTGACTGATAACGAGGAGGCCCACACAATCTATCCCTTTGACCCAACGTACGACAAGGGTTTGACCATGACGATTTCCGATTGCTCTGTGTGCCATGTTAGACCAAATCAAGTTTTAGCACATGCCTTGGACGACACCCCCCTCCCCCTCGCCTCGAAGTTGGGGAACTGACATCGTACGTTTTGAACCTGGCTTGGCGCCGAGTACCTGTTCCATTTGTAATGTAGTTGGTGCCCCATCGAAGTTGTGCATTGGGGATTTGAACACATCACACGCCACCCATACATATTTTTAGGCCACATGCAGGGTATATGGCGTCTTTTGATAGACCACGTCTCCATTGTTTGGTTTTTGTGATGACACACATATCTGTGGGCTCCCCGGGTCTATATATATCATCCCTTTAACCAATAACGAATGGTGTTTGGCCGTGAATGGATTTCTCCTAGTTCGTGCTAGGGCTGGTCACCGTCACATGTTCAAGCAAAGCTCTAGCTCATGCGTTCTCAGGATTCCCTCCCACACGCTCGGACTGGTGGGTTGGACCGACACCGTACCCTACGTATCTCGTCCTTAATTACCTGGCTTTCATGGTGGTTGTCTTTATCGAGAGGCAGGTGCCACATCTAAATTGTACATTATTTGATATTGAAAACACATCACCCCTTCCAACGTACATCATTTTTGGCTGCATGCAGGCGGTGCTGGTTTTGTGGCCCCTCTCGTGCGTTTTTTGATGATGGTCCAATCTATTGGCCCAAGCGGTGTGTGTGTGTGTGTGAGTGTGTGTATTCTATCCATTTTTTATTGACAACAACAGTGGTCATTTGGCCAAGCGATAGATTCACTGGTCCATCTTATGGTAGGTCAAGGCAACATGCATGTATGACCAAAGTATCAGTACATGCATCCGTCCCGCCGACATGAATTGGGAGGTAGGGCAAGCACCCTAGCTACGTAGCTACGACATTATGTCATTATAGATATACCTAAGGGGGCTTTCCTGTTTGTGAGGCAGGTGCCACCAAAGTGGTGCATTGTGTATTTAAACATCACACCCTATATTCCTACATATATTTGGCCACTTCCAGGTGGTTCTTGACTTCTGGCCCCTTTCATCAATCTTCGACGACGCACCCAACCATGTGCCCGCGCGGTCAAAGTTGTGCATTGGAAATTTGAACATCACACACCACCCTTTTTATTCATATATACTTGGGCCACATGCTGGTGTGGTTGTCTTCTGACCCTCACTCACATTTTTTTTGCTGCGAAGACTCGGATGATGCTCAACGGACACGAGTGTACTGGCTTAATCGTGTGCGATGCAAGTGCGCTGTGAAATCATCACGACTGCACAAGAGCGAGTGAGGGTGGAGGTAGTGGCCTAACCATGTGCGATGCTAGTGCGCTGTGAATCACCACGACTGCGCAAGCGCGAGCAAGTGTGAAGGTAGTGGCTAAACCGTGTGCGATGCTAGTGCACTGTGAAATCACCATGACTGCGCAAGCACGAGCAAGGGTGGAGCTAGTGGCTTAACTGTGTGCGATGCTAGTGCACTGTAAAATCACCACTGCGCAAGCTAAAGGCGGGTAGTTTATTTAGGATGAATTCCACGCCTGCGTCTAAAAATTAGGATGAACCGTGTGCGATAGACCAGCTAGCTAGAAATCTAAAAACAAGCTACCCGCCCTAAGCGATGCAAAAATCACCGGTTCCGCCGCTTTTCCTTTTTATCATACACGCATATTATTATTGGACCGCGTGCGATCTTGGGTGCTCTCGCCCCGCATCAATTACTTTACCCAAATTTTAGTAGCCGCAGTATTTCAACTGTCGCCCCCACTCCTCCACCACTGACCTTATACTAAAATTCAAGTAGCTGAGGCATTTGAACCATCGCCCTCCCTCGTCCACCACCATTACTAAAATTTTCAGTAGCCACGGCGTATCCTCAAACACCACCCCCTCCACAGTCCCCCCACCCGCTCCCCCTCCCCCTCGAACCCTAGCTCACCGTCGCAGGTGCCGGCGCAGCCAACCCCTGCCGGTCTGCCCGTGCCTCCTAGCTTAGATAATAAAGTTCAGGTTACCAAGCGATTCCCATACCGTCGCCCCCCTTAGTTTTTAGATGAGGCATGTAGTGTCCCTCCCCACCAGATCCACATCCCTTGCTCCAGAGAGTCACAGCCTAAGCCCAACCATGTATCTCGGGGAGCCCAACGAGCGTTCGCTCAAAAAGAGGTTTATCATGTCCTCTCCGGCGGACGTTGGCGAGGTGGCCGTCGTCCATCCCAACTTGTCGATACCGGAGCAACACCTCGCCACGGAAGCCAGCAAGGACGTTGACTAAGTTGCCATGCCTAAGGCTTCACGTCAGTGCGCTAGCGTATTACTGTATCTCGGGAAAGCTGGCTACGACATCAAGCTCATCGACACCGATGGCTTCACGCGGGCCATGTCACAGGTTAAGTGGTCCATCCCCAACCCCTCTGGTTCAACCGCCGTCGATCTCTTCGAAGGCCCTGCTGCTGATCTCCTCCGCCATGCGGTCAAGGATTTGCGATCCTTGTACACCATCGAGCCCATTTTGTCATTTCTTAAGGACACGTTCTACGGCGGTGGCTTGGGATCCTCAATTGCCAAGTCAGATCTCATCGACCACGACCACGAGGAGGGCACCCACAAAGGTTCTTCCAAGGTGAAACAGCCCATGTGCGACATTAGAGAGCGCACCATGGGTCTTTGCTCTTCCAACTGGAAGGATCCCGTCGATGACAAGTGAGGCAACATCCTATCAGCAAATCTTACTTTTTCTAGCTAGCCAACCCGTACCTTTTGTTGTAGTAGCTTTTGCCATGCGGTGTTTTAACTGTGCCGTGTTTAATTATTTCAGTTATGCAAAAATGTAATGTTCAATAGGGCTATGTGATGTTTAAGTATGAATTGTCTACTTTAGTTTCATGAATGGCTATATTGGTTGTTTATAGTGAGTAGATGCCTTGTTTATCTGTAGTTGGTTGTTAGGTTGGTTGGAGTGAGCATTTGTCCAGTTATTAAGCAGATGCCTTGTTTATCTGTATTTGCTTCTTAGGTTGGTTGAAGTGAGCATTTGTCCAGTTTTCAAGAAGATGCCTTGTTTATCTGTATTTGCTTGTTAGGTTGGTCGCAGTGAGCATTTGTCCGGTTTTCAAGCATATGCCAAGTTTATCTGTGTTTGCTTGTTAGGTTGGTTGCAGTGAGCCTCTGTCCAGTTTTCAATGGCTATAGTTGGTTGTTATATTGATCATTTATGCCTTGTTTATTTTAGTCATTCACAATGTGATGTTCATTATGTGCAAGTCGGAACTGTGCAGCTCGATTCCATCAATACCAGTTTGAACGGCTATATTTGGTTCCATTTATGCCTGGTGTAGTTAACACATGCCCTTTATTTCAGTTTTACACATTTAGCCTATGTGATGTTTAAGCATGAGCTACGTTCTATTCATTTTCAACAATACTAGTTTGAATTGCAATATTTGGTGGCTGTTAAGCCTGTTGTAGGTAACATTCCCTTCCATTTTATATCCGCTTTAACAGCATGCTGAAACCAACACATTCAAGCTATCATTTGGAGATGACGTTGTTTACCTTGCCTATATTTGTTTGATGTTAAGGTTGCTGTACCTATCATGCCTTTCCACTACTTATGCAGGACAACAACGGGAGTGGCGAGCATTTTCCGCCGAGGTTAGTTTCATCCCCCGGCTTGTACTCCCCCCGTCGTTTCATAATGTAGTGCATAAAGATCCAGGCCTGGACACTTTTTACCTTTTATAATTGACTTGTTGCTTGTAGGTACATATGTCCTTGGCAAAGATCCACGCATCGACCTTTTTTGCGTATGGGGCAATGAGATATTCATGAACCAGCATCAAGTGGGGAAACTGGTAATGATTATTAGCAAAAAGATACAAATGGTGGCAATCAAATTATTTGTTTACACTCTATCCAACACAACAGTGAGCTGTAGGATGGTAACTACAAACTCTGTAGCCTTCTCTTTTTACTGCCCATAATGAGTTGTTACACAAGAATGTCTGAATCTTTTTCATTTGCAGTGGTAATGTCTGAATCTTTTTCATTTGCAGTGGTTCCCAAAGCAGTTTACTCAAGATTACCTCGCAAAGTACATGATTGGTGGACACACAATGAAGGTTAAAGTATTTCATCGAGACTACAATGAGCACCGAGAAGTCCTAATGAAGACAGTGAAAGATGGGCGGGTAGCCATCAAAAGGGTTTGGCCTAGAGTTGTGTGCGCATTACGCATGGAGGAGGGCACAATATGGGCATTCCGCTTCACCTTATCTAGCAACCAGAATGTCTTTTGCCTCTCTCTTTACAGTCTTTAGTACAACTGTGGTTCATCATTCTTTACTTGGTGCTTCTGTAGTTCTTCAGTATATGTACCTGTGCATCGACTTATGCATTCGTGCTTGAACCTATATTTGTCAAAACAAGGTTGATATGAAATAAGTGATTCCCTACTTTGAAATTCAAAATATGTGATTTTTAAATGCAGGGATTAAATTAGGGATAAATTAGGTTCTACAGGCCAGTACACTGCACACGGTTTGCGAAAGCAAAACGTCTGCGATAAACATGGAGATCAGACACGTTTATCAGATCGACTATGTGTGCGATGAATCTCTACTGCACACACGATCAGCCAGGAAAAAACGTGTGAGATTAACAACAGTATCGCACACAGTTCCTTCTTATGAAATATTCGCGAAAGTCACCTTATCACACACACTTGGCAATTATGGACTGTTTATGATGTCGTGTGCATCGTAAACGTTTGCCCATAGAAGAACGCGTGCGATAGGCCCTCATCTGATGCGGGTATGATGGATGAATCGTGTAGGATATATTCAAGCTTCGCATACAGTTTTATAGGGATAACTATATGCACTCTTACATCAAATCGCATACAGTCGAGGAAAAGTAAATTTGTGTGATTGTTTGCTTATCATACACGTTCTATAATAGTGGTCTGTTTGTGATGCAGCACGCATCGTAAACGTATTACCATGGAAGACTGACTGTGATGGTAATGCAAGCACAAACAAGTAGCAAGGATGGAGCGTTTGGCATATGGGAGATATCACAAATAGTTGTCTGAAGACTCCCGTTTGGGATACATGCAGGCAATGCATACGCTTAGTTATGCAAAACGTATGCAATGCTACTCCCTATCCCCGACGATTTCTAGATCATGTGGGAAGGAACCCCCCTATCTCCCACACTCGCCTGGCGACGGTAGAAATGCCGTCGTGGAAAGGGGTTAAAAACCGTTTGTATAGCAGCTCATTGTACCAGTGCTTTGTGAAGCAATTCTAATGCCATTTCTCTCTTAATATGCAAGGTTTACACAAAGAGGGAGATTACTGGCAGCTGGAATTCTGGACCTGAAAAAGCTACATCAGAGATACCTATTTTGCACATCTCCAAAAGAGTTGAAACTTTACGGAGATTTATTTTGGAATATATAAAAATTATTGGAGAAATGACATACCAGAGGGGGGCACCCAGGGGACCACTAGGCACCAGGGCGCGCCTACCCCCCCTGGCGCGCCCTGGTGGGTAGTGGTGCCCCTCGCCAGCCTCCGGTGCCCATCTTCGGGTATATAAGCCCATTTGCCCTAGAAAAAAAATAAGGAGAGGACTTTCGGGGCGTAGCACTGCCGTCTCGAGGCAGAACTTGTGTAGGACCACTTTTGCTCTCCGGCAGAGCGATTCGCCAGGGATACCTCCCTCCGGAAGGTGGAAATCAAAGCCATCGTCATCACCAACAACCCTCTCATCGTGGTAGGATCAATCTTCATCAACATCTTCACCAGTGCCATCTCATCTCAAAACCCTAGTTCATCTCTTGTATTCAATCTTTGTATCAAAACCTCATATTGGTACCTGTGGGTTGCTAGTAGTGTTGATTACATCTTGTAGTTGATACTAGTTGGTTTATTTGGTGGAAGATTATATGTTCAGATCCATTATGCTATTTAATATCCCTCTGATCTTGAGCATGAATATGATTTGTGATTAGTTGCTTTTGTTCTTGAGGACATGGGAGAAGTCTTGTCATAAGTAATCATGTGAATTTGGTATTCGTTCGATATTTTGATGATATGTATGTTGTTGATTCCCTTAGTGGTTTTATGTGAACGTCAACTACATGAAACTTCACCATCTTTGGGCCTAAGGGAATGCATTGTGGAGTAGTTATTATATGATGGGTTCCTAGAGTGACAGAAGCTTAAACCCTAGTTTTTGCGCTATTCCGTAAGGGGCTCATTTGGATCCATATGTTTAATGCTATGGTTAGATTTTATCTCAATTCTTCTTTCATAGTTGTGGATGCTTGCAAGAGGGGTTAATCATAAGTGGGAGGCTTGTTCAAGTAAGAAAAGTACCCATGCACCAGTCCACCCGCATACCATATTATCAAAGTAGCGAACATGAATCAAACAAACATGATGAAAGTGACTAGATGAAATTCTCGTGTGTCCTCAAGAACGTTTTACTTATTATAAGAGACAATTACGACATGTCCTTTGCTACAAAAAGGATTGGGCTACCTTGCTGCACTTTTGTTACCGTTACTATTACTAGCTCGTTACAAATTACCTTGCTATTAAACTATCTGTTACCAACAATTTCAATGCCTGCAGAAAATACCTTGCTGAAAACTACTTGTCATTTCCTTCTGCTCCTCGTTGGGTTCGACACTCTTACTTACCAAAAGGACTATGATAGATACCCTATACTTGTGGGTTATCAAGGCTCTTTTCTGGCACTATTGCTGGGGAGTGAAACTCTTTTCGTGAGTGGAATTTGGTAAAGAAAACTTTATATTACGTGCTGAAATTTATTGTTACTTGTTACTATGGAAAACAATCCTTTGAGGGGTTTGTTCGGGGTATCTTCACCTCGACCGAAAGCACAAAGAGTTGCTCCTCAACCTACTACACCTACTGAAAATATTTATTATGAGATTTCTTCAGGTATGATAGAGAAACTGCTAGCTAATCCTTATACACAAGATGGAAAACTACATCCTGATATGCACCTAATCTATGTGGATGAATTTTGTGGATTACTTAAGCTTTCAGGTTTACCCAAAGATGAAGTTAAGAAGAAGGTCTTCCCTTTATCTTTGGGGGGAAAGGCATTGACATGGTATAGGTGTAGCGACCCGATCCCCATGGATCGAAGTCTCTGTGCTTAAGTGTCATCCCTGGATCAGTATGCTGACACACACAGTACTCGAGGAATTATAACAGAGTTCAATCACACAATTTATTACATAGTGGTCCTCAAAAGAGTATTTATTACATAAATATGGCCGAAGGCCATCTAAATAAAATAACTGCGGAAGCTTCGAAGGTAAATGAGTCCATCCAACACCACGGCAAAACTGAGTGCAGAACAACGACCTATCTCACCTTAATCCTCGTCGGAAAACTCTACAACATGAGATGTTGCAGCTGTGTAGGTCAGCACATGGAATATGCTGGCAATGTCACACTATATAATAATGATGAAAAAGACTATCTCTATATGCAAATTTGGCTGGTGGAGGCTCTAAGTTTAATTTTGCATAAAGCTAAATTTTCCCTACAACAAAGGAATACATTTTTAGTTTACCACCAAGTTTATGCCATTATTGAGAAGGTTCCTCCAACTCAATCCCAAAATTCCCAAATTATTCATAACCCAATACATTAATTAAATAAAGTGATGAGATCAACCAATAAGTCAGTTCTAGATACTCAAATTTGTCCATATCCAGGGACACGGCTAATCATGATTAGTTTATACACTCTGCAGAGGTTTGCGCACTTTTCTCCACAAGACTCGACCACCTCCATGATCGGAAGATCGAGACATAGTCTTTCTGAATGTGTTCCCCTTAACCCTGGATAGGCCGGTACACCTACTTTCCCCTACATCTGTTAGCCTACCCAGAAAGACTAACACAAACTTACTCACCTATCACTACTAGGGAAAACCTTATACACAGAATCTTACCAGTAGCGCGTGTTAAAATGAGGTGCTATTGCTACTTAGCAGTAGCGCGTGGTTAGAAAGGGTGCTACTGCTATTCACTTAGCAATAGCGCGGCAGGAATAAAACGCGCTACTACTATAATTGCCACACCGTTGCCGACATGCTAGGTATATTAGTAGCGCCCTTCTGCAAACAGCGCTACTGCTAACAAATTAGTAGTAGCGCGCTTTTAGGGTAGGGCGCTACTGCTAAGTTTGAACTTGTCCACAGGGCGGGCCCAGCTTAGCAGTAGCGAGTTTGTGAGGAGCGTGCTACTGCTATGGATTTTAGCAGCAACACGTTTTCCTTTCCCATGCTACTGCTAAAGCTATTTTGACATAACCCCCCGCACGGGCTTCCCTCCTCTGCTTCCTCCCCCGATTCCCCACTCTCTCTTCTCCCCCTGTCGCCGCTGCCGGAGCCCCTGCCCTCGCCCTTGCCCTCGAGGGAGCCCCTGCCCTCGCTCTCCGCCGGAGTCTTCCCTAGACGTCGCCGCGCGCCTGTGCCTCCTCCTCCTCGACCTCGCCGGAGCCCCTGCCCTCGCTCTCCGCCACTGTCTCCCTCGACCCCGCCTCGACGCCGTCTCCCCCGACCCCGCCTCGCCGTCTCCCCCGAACCCGCCTCGCCTCGCCTCGGTGATGCCGTCTCCCCCGACCCCATCTCTCTCTCCGCCCTCTGTAGCACTCTCCCCTCCCCTCTTCTCTGCTCTCTCTCTCTCTCTCTCTCTCTCTCTTATTATGAACCCTAGCTATTTAGTGTTAGTTAGTATGAACCCTAGGCTATTTTTTAGTGCTAGTTATTTAATTAGAATTAGTATGAACCCTAGTTAATTAGGTAGTACGAACCCTAGTTAAAAAAAATCCTATGACAGATTAGTGGCTATTTTTTAGTGGTAGTTAGTATGAACCCTAGGTTTCAAACTATTACTATTTTTTAGTTAAAGCAATTGTTGCTATTTAATTTTTTTAGTTAAAGCAATTGTTGCTATTTAAAAAAAATAGAATCAGTATGAACCCTAGTTAATTAGGTGGTATGAACCCTATTTAGAAAAACGGAATTTGGACATGTGATATATTTTTCTTCAAGTTCTAAAAAAATAGAATTTGGACATGTGATATAATTAGGTGGTATGAACCCTATTTAAAAAAACTTCTTGCATTTTTCTTTAAGTTCTATATTTTTCTTCCTGTTATATGCAAATTTGAAGTGGACATGTGATATGTGGACATGTGATTTGGACATGTCATATTTGGAATTTGGACATGTCATATTTGGACATGTGATGTTTTGGACATGTCATATTTGGAGAATGATGATTATGTGCAGGGTAAATGATCCGAGCGGTTCTCGGGCGCCAGCCATAAAGAATTCAAAAGCAGACAAGAAGCAGAAGCTAGTTACTTGAGGTTCATGGTAACGCGAGAGAGGATTCATAACCGCCGCCTCATGTACTGCATTGTTCGGCTCTCCCTCATAGTGATAGCTCTTCTTGTCTATATCATTGTTTAGATGGATGACTATGTAGTTACAAGTATTCCAGACATCTCATAACATGTATCGCTATTTCGAGATGATGACGAGAGACATCATTTTGTGTTGGATGATGATTATGATGATGACATGATTGATTTGATGAGACTATTTGTATGTGTATGATATGATCAGATTTGTATGTGTATGATATGCTAGAGACTATTGTGTAAAACCCTAAACAAAATTTAGCAGCACAAAATATGGAGCAGATTTTTTTTCAGAAACTAATAACAGTAGCGCGGCGTATGGCTTTAGCAGCAGCGAGGTCTTAGCAGTAGCGCCTTTTATACTAGGGCTCTACAGATATTAGCAGCAACGCATTTTTGCGATGACCGCTACTGCTATCCCTAGATAGCAGTAGCGCGGGTCAACACGCGCTACTGCGAAGCATTAGCTGTAGCACCGTATCAGTAGCGCGCCTGCCCGCGCTACTGATAAGCATTTGACCCGCGCTACTGCTAGGCTTTTCCCTAGTAGTGTATGCCAGAGCCCATACTGGCTTGTGGCTGCAAACGAAAGTTTCTAGGCATGAAATATCGTATGATCCCTTTGAGCCTGGGTGGCATTCCATAGGGTGATCACACGGGTTCTCTGGGATCCCCAAAGGCAAGCACTGGATTCTCCAGGTGCCCCTACCATTCCACCCAGAGTTGTGTTAATGTGGCCACCTTAAAGTTACCCTTAATTATTATTTCTCTCATAACTTGCATGAATCTCACATACCAATCCCCGTTTACAAGCATGGATAAGCAATATATGAGCATAACGAATATTCCCTGGGTGTTTCAAGGATCATTGGTTCCTACCTCATGAACTACATAGTAATTCCGCAATTTCCCAATCCTACTCATGCAAATTTGTAAGGGTGAACTAATGCATAGTAAAAACTGCATATAGAAAAGTATGATCAAAGTGTAACTTGCCTCGTTGATGATCGTTAAACTCTAGGGATTCGTAGTAGCAAGCTTCACACTCCGGATGATCTAACGAAGCAAACATTGATACACATAAGCAAAGAAACAAAGAAACAAAAAGAAAACGAAGAAAAAGACTTCGAAAAACTCCAAAAACAGCCAAATAAAGCTTCTGAACATAACGTAATTTTAACAGTAGTAAAAATATATGATTGTGGTTTTAACAGAAAGTACAAGTCTCAAGCTTCGATTTGCAAAAAGAATCACTCAAAACGGAGTTCTGAAACTCAAGTTATGCCCTAATGAAGTTTGAATTCACATCTGGTCAAAATCAAATTTTAAAACTTTCAAAAATATTTTTAATTTGGTTCTCTGGACAGATGGGATCAGATGAATAATTTGGTGTTGGTTTCGCTAAATTTGGACAAACGGTTGAAAAGTTGTGATGCTTTGAAAAACAGGGACTAATCTGAAAAAAAACAAGCACAAATAGATCCCTGGCCACGTGTCAAGCTGCTGTTGGCTGAAAATAGTTCACTACAGATCTAAACCAGCGAACGTTCACTAACTAGAGCATACCAGTTCGAAAAGAAAAAAACAGAATGATCCAATCCTACCCATCTAAACTAGATCGGACGGTGGTGGTTGCGCGGCGGCTTACCGCGGCGATGGACGGCGTCGGCGTCGGAGAAGAAGGCGGCGGTGAAGCGCGGGGCAAGGCGGTGGAGCTGTGGTGGTGGCGGAACTCCGGCAAGTGCGGGCGGCAACTGCGAGGGGTTTCGGAACTTGTGGTTTGAGGGAAATTAAGGGCCAGGGTCGGGGCTTTATATATGGAGGCTTCATGCAGGAGGGGCAAGGCGAGAGAAGAAGCGAGCGGGCGAGCGAGGCGATGGCGATTCGGGTGCATCGCTGGCTGGGCCGTGGCCTCACCTGGCTTGCTAGCTGGGCCGGCTGGAGCGCCTGGCCTGGCTGGCGGTGGCCCTTTTTTTTATAAAAGTTTTTCTGTTTTGTTTTTACAGAAGCATTTTAGGGTATAAAAATACAATAAAATAAATCTTGAAAATCCCAGAAAAATTCACATAGCTATATGGTCTTATATATGACCTTGTGAACTTTTATCTGGCCTAAAATGCATATTTTAAAAATAAACATTTTTGCTATACTAATAAAATTTGCAACAAAATAAATTGCAAATAAAACCCAACAAATATATTTTGATTCCAAATTCAATTTCCAATATTTACTTTCTATTTGTGAAGAAGTCTTTTATCTTCTCTCTTTATTTTATTTTTGAAATAATGGAAATGAATTTTGGTGGAACCAAGTTTGATCCAATTTCCAAATTTTGAAATTTCAAAAGTGGTTTTAGGGAAACTTCCAACTCTCTCTTTTGGTCCTTGAGTTGCTCAAAGTTCCTTGGATCAAAATTCAAATAAAACAAATGGGGCAAAAATGCATAAATCATGGATGCATATGAATGATCTATTTATAAACATCCAAATTGAAAATTGGGATATTACAAACCTACCCCCCTTAAGATAAATCTCGCCCTCGAGATTCGGGTTTGCTAGCAAAAAGGTGTGGGTGGTCCTTTCAGAGGTCTTCTTCTCGTTCCCAGGTGGCTTCCTCGTCGGTATGGTGACTCCACTAGACCTTGCAAAACTTGATGACCTTGCTGTGGGAAACTAGGTTGGCAAACTCGAGAATCTTGATGAGTTTCTCCTCATAAGTCAGGTCACTCTCCAAACTGAATTGCCTCTAGTGGCACGGTATCTCTCAGAGGAATATCGGCCATCTCCGCATGGCACTTCTTCAACTAGGAAACATGAAACACATCATGAACTCCTGACAAACCTTCGGGTAATTCCAACTTGTAGGCAACTTCACCCATTCATTCCAAGACTCTGTATGGCCCCACAAACCGTGGTGCTAACTTTCCTTTGACTCCAAATCGTTTAACTCCTCGAAGTGGTGACACACAAAGATATGCTCTGTCTCCGAGTTCATAGGTTACCTCCTTGCGTTTAGTATCGGCATAACTCTTCTGCCTGGACTGGGCTATCTTGAGTCTGTCACGGATCAACTTGACCTTTTCCTCTGAATCTCGGATTAAATCTGGTCCAAACAATTTACGGTCTCCAACTTCATCCCACATCAACGGTGTCTTGCACCTTCTTCCGTACAAAGCTTCAAAATGGGCCATATTCAAACTAGCTTGATAGCTGTTGTTATATGAGAACTCTGCATAAGGCAAATTATCATCCCAACTAGATCCATAATCTAGCGCACAAGCTCTCAACATGTCCTCCAAAATCTGATTAACTCTCTCAGTCTGCCCATCTGTCTGCGGATGAAAGGCTGTACTAAACTCTAGCCTGGTACCCAAAGTTTTGTGTAACTGATTCCAAAACTTTGAGGTGAATTGTGTTCCTCTATCTGATACGATGGTCCTCGGAACTCCATGCAGACATACGATCCTGGTCATGTATATTTTGGCCAACTTAGCACTCGTATAAGTGGTTTTCATGGGGATGAAATGAGCTACCTTTGTCAAGCGATCAACTACAACCCAGATGGAATTATAACCTGAACGAGTCCTGGGTAATCCGGTGATGAAGTCCATGCCAAGCTTATCCCCAATCGGGTATCGGCAAAGGCTGAAGTAATCCTGCTAGTTTCTGATGCTCTGCCTTTACTCTGTGACAAACATCGCATACTGCTACATACTCGGCAATATCCTTCTTCATACCGGTCGACCAGAAGTTTTCCTTCAAGTCCAAATACATCTTGGTGTATCAAGTAAGGCGAATCATGAGCCTCCTGAAGAATTAACTTCCTGATCTCTGGGTCATTTGGCATGTAAATACGCTGCTCAAACCATAAGGTTCTGTGTTCATCCTCACGAAATCCTTCTCCCTTTCCTTGGTTCATTTTGTTCTTTATCTTCGCAATTTCTTTGTCCAACTTCTGGGCTTCTCAGATCCTTCCCAACAAAGTGGACTGAATCTCCAGTGCTGCAACAAAACCTCTTGGAACTATCTCCAATTGAAGTTCTCTGAGATCATCGACTAACTCTTGGGGTAATCCTCCGGTTGTGAGAGTGTTAACATAACTTTTGCGGCTCAAAGCATCTGCCGCGACATTGGCCTTTCCTGGGTGATAATGCAGTCTCATGTCATAATCCTTTATGAGCTCTAACCATCTCCACTGCCTGAGGTTCAACTCCTTCTGCGTGAAGATGTACTTCAAACTCTTGTGGTCCGTGTAGACATTGCAATGATTTCCAATAAGAAAATGTCTCCAGGTCTTGGGCGCATGCACTACGGCTACTAAATCCAAATCATGCATGGCATAATTCAACTCATGAGGTCGAAGCTGACGTGAGGTATACGAAACAACTCTTCCTTCTTGCATAAGAATGCCTCCAAGTCCCTGACGAGAAGCGTCGCAATATACTTGGAAATCATTGGGTATATTCGGAAGAATTAGCACTGGGGTTGTAACCAAATGTTTCTTCAACTCCTGAAAACTGGCCTCACAATCCTTGGTCCAATTAAACTTGGTGTCTTTCTTCAATAACTCTGTCATGGGATTCGCGATCTTGGAGAAATTCTTAATAAATCTCCAATAATATCCTGTGAGTCCAAGGAAACTGCGTCTCTCTCCAACTGAGGTGCGTGCCATCGATTTGGTCACGGATTCAACCTTGGAAAGGTCTTCTGCTATTCCTTCTCCTGATATAACATGTCCGAGAAATACGACTTCCTTCAACCAAAACTTGCACTTGCTAAACTTGGCATATAGCTAATGTTCCCAGAGCTTCTCGAGAACCAGGCACAAATGTTACTTGTGTTCTTCATTCTTCGAGTATACCAATATATCATCAATGAACACCACGACAAACTTATCCAAAAAACTCCATGAATACCTTGTTCATCATACTCATGAAATAGGCAGGGGCATTAATCAAACCAAACGACATAACCGTATACTCATAAAGCCCATACCTCATGGTAAAAGTTGTCTTAGGTATATCCTGCTCTAGGATTTTCAGCTGGTGATATCCTAATCGAAGACCAATCTTGGAGAAAACTCTAGCTCCCTGTAGTTGGTCAAACAAAACATTGATCATCGGTAGTGGATATTTGTTCTTGATCATCACCTCATTCAACGCACGATAATCTACAACAATTCTCAAGGATCCATCCTTCTTCTCAACTAGAAGCACTGGGCTCCCCAAGGTGATGAACTCGGTCGAATATAACCTTTCTCCAATAATTCCATAATCTGCTTCTTAATTTCCTCCAGATCATTTGCGGGCATCCAATATGGCCTCTTGGATATTGGTCCGGTGCCTTGCAACAACTCGATTAAAACTCTATGTCTCGGTCCGGTGGCATGCCTGGTAATTCCTTCGGAAATACATCGGGGTAATCCTTCACAACTGGTACTTCCTCCTGAACAACTCCCGATAGAGAATTCACCTGAGCCCTCCTTGTCGTATGCCTCGACACATACTTAATCCGTTTTCCCTCTGGGTGGTGAGAAGAATCAACTTACTGGCACAATCGATTTTTCCCTCGTACTTGGATAGCCAATCCATACCTAGGATCACATCCAATCCTTGGGATTCTAGGATAATGAGGTTTGTGGGAAAAACATGTCTACCTATGGTCAACAGTAACTGAAAACATCCCCGACTAGCCATATACTCTGCTCCTAGGGAACTCACTAACATAGGTGACTTAAGGACTATGGTCGGCAACTTAAACTTGTCCACAAATCCCCTTGATATGAATGAAAGCGATGCACCAGTGTCAAACAGAACAAGGGCTGTAAATGCATTAATCAAAAACTTACCAACAACTGCGTCGGGCTGCTCATCAATTTCCTCCACATTGACGTGATTCACCTAACCTCTGGTGAAAGGGTTGGGCTTCTTCCCAGAGCTTCCATTGCCATTCCCATTCTTCGCCTTGGGACATTCGGTGGCGTAGTGTCCAGTTTTCCCGCACTTGAAACAGGTAATGTGACTCAGATCTTTCTTTGCGGGTGTTGCGGGTTTGAAACGATTGTGATTTCCATTTCCTCCATTCCCATTGCCATTCCTATGGCCATTATGGTTATACTCATTTCCTCCATGATGAGAATGGCCTCCATGGTTATGGTGATTGTGTCCTCCCGAGTATGGGGAGTAATGGGGCTTCTGCTGAACTCCAGAGCTGTATTTCCCCTGGCTATACTTTCGCTTGTGGCTATCAATCTGCTGCTGCTTTCCTTCAAGGATGATGGCCTTGTCTACCAGCTCCTGGTAGTTGTTGAAGGTTACCACCATCAGCTGCATTCCTAGATCATCATTTAGTCCTTCAAGAAACTTCTCCTACTTTGCGGCATCTGTGGCCACATCATCTGGGGCATAGCGAGCTAACTGGCCGAACTCATCCACATAGTGCCTCACAGTACAATTCCCCTGGCATAAGTTGCGGAACTCACGCTTCTTCAGACTCATGGCTCCAGCTGAGACATGAGCGGTGCGGAAGGCTTGCTGAAACTGATCCCATGTAACTGTGGCAATGGGGTAGGTGGCATTGTAATTCTCCCACCAAGAGGCTGCGGGTCCATCAAGCTAATGTGCGGTAAAGCGCACCTTCTCCGCATTCGTGCATCCAGCAGTTGCTAGCTCCCTTCCAATCTTGCGGAGCCAATCATCAGCAACAATCGGCTCGGTGCTGCTAGAAACACTAGCGGATCCAACCTTAGGAAATGGGTTAGGTTGTCAGCTGGGGGTGGTGGCAGTGGGTTGTTGTTGTTGTTGCCTTGGTTCTGGATGAGCATCTGCATCAAGGCATTCTATTGTTGGATCAACTGGGTGAGCTCCAGCGGGAAGGAAAATCCAGGGTGACATCTCGGAGGCATCTGATTGTTTGGAGTGGATGAGAAATTAAAATAGAATAAGGGCCTAATGAGAAATTACACTACCCATATGCATATGAGGCAAATAAATTCCAAATCACACCATTCAATATCAATCAAGGTTCACACAATCGGGTCTAAGCTAACTATTACAAAATCTCACAAATGGCCTCGAACTACTCGAAAATCTCTACTCAAAAGTAAAATGAATTCCTAATATCTAAAATGGTGGTCGGCTAGAAGTTCTGATCGGTAGAAGACTACATCAAGTCATCAACATCATCCTCCTCCTCCTCCTCCTCCTCATCATCTTCATAATCCTTGTCTTGGCTGATGAAGTTCCCGTCAGAGTTGTCCTCCTGAATGTCCTCTCCCTGTTCCAGCTTCTCCTCGGCTGCTTCTAGCTTCTTCTTCAGGTCATCATACTTCTCTAGTAGCACGCTGATTTCCTCTTCATATCCATCACAGGTTGCCTTGATTTCATCATCCAGCTCAATATTCCGGATGATCAGCTTCTTGGTTTCCTTCATGCTAGTGCACATACGATTCTCCAATCGCCGGATGTGCTGGTCCATATCATGTATGTATGACGCGATCGACTCATCTCTCCTGGTGTGGACCATTTTCCATTGGTGATCCCGGCGTCCGCATATCCTGTACACGGTGTCTTCAAGATACTTGTTGTACACCTCACAAATGCGTCTAAAGGTGATGTGTATGGCCATACTCCTTCCTAAGCTCCAAGTTGGCGCATCCAAGGTAAACTTGATAGGCTCATTAGCCGGTGCAAAGGTCCTCCCAGGGATACAAACTTTGATCCTCCAGCGTTTCTCTTCCGGCAAGGTCGCGATGAAGTTTCCGGTGAAAGTGGGCAGGGCGATGTTTAGATACATCATGAATTCCTTCAGCTGTCGTCCGAAGGGCATGATCTCATCGGGCTGAGCAAACTTTTTCTTGGGCTTCGACATCTATATTTTTGAAATAGAGAATAATTAGAAATGAATAGAGAAGAGCATAAGACCAACGGATATATATGGAAATTGTAAAGTACCATTTTTCCATCCTATGGCTTTTCCATTCCTAGTGGTCGCGTCCTACAGTCTACGTGTGCTCTGAATACCATATTGTAGTGACCCGATCCCAATGGATCAAAGTCTTTGTGCTTAAGTGTCATCCCTGGATCGGTATGCTGACACACACAGTACTCGAGGAATTATAACATAGTTCAATCACACACTTTATTACATCGAGGTCCTCAAAACAGTATTTATTACATAAATATGGCTGAAGGCCATCTAAATAAAATAACTGCGGAAGCTTCGAAGGTAAATGAGTCCATCCAACACCACGGCAAAACTGAGTGCAGAATAGCGACCTATCGCACCTTAATCCTCGTTGGAAAACTCTGCAACATGAGACGTTGTAGCCATGTAGGTCAGCACATGGAATATGTTGGCAATGTCACACTATAGAATAATGATGAACAAGAATATCTCTATATGCAAATTTGTCTGGTGGAGGCTCTAAGTTTAATTTTGCATAAAGCTAATTTTTCCCTACAACAAAGGAATAAATTTTTATTTTACTACCAAGTTTATGCCATTATTGAGAAGGTTCCTCCTACTCAATACCAAAATTCCCAAATAATTAATAACCTAATACATTAATTAAATAAAGTGATAAGATCAACCAATAATTCACTTCTAGATACTCAAATTTGTCCATAACCGGGGACACGGCTAATCATGATTAGTTTATACACTCTGCAGAGGTTTGCACACTTTTCCCCACAAGAGTCGACCACCTCCATGATCGGAAGATTGAGATATAGTCTTTCTGAATGTGTTACCCTTAACCATGGATAGGTCGGTACACCTACTTTCCCCTACATCTGCTAGCCTACCTGGAAAGGCTCACACAAACTTACTCAACTATGCCAGAGCCCATATTGGCTTGTGGCTGCACACGGAAGTTTCTAGCCATGACATATCATATGATCCCTTTGAGCCTGGGTGGAATTCAGTAGGGTGATCACACGGGTTGTCCAGGATCCCCTAGGGCAAGCACTGGATTCTCCAGATGCCCCTACCATTCCACCCAGAGTTGTGTTAATGTGGCCACCTTAAAGTTACCCTTAAATACTATTTCTCTCATAACTTGCATGAATCTCACATACCAATCCCCGTCTACAAGCATGGCTAAGGAATATATGAGCATAACGAATATTTCCGGGGTGTTTCAAGGATCATAGGTTCCTACCTCATGAACTACATAGCAATTCCGCAATTTCCCAATCCTACTGATGCAAATTTGTAAGGGTAAACTAATGCATAGTAAAAACTGGGTATAGAAAAGTATGATCAAAGTGTAAATTGCCTCATTGATGATCATTAAACTCTAGGGATTCATAGTAGCAAGCTTCACACTCCGGATGATCTAACGAAGCAAACATTGACACACATATGCAAACAAGCAAAGAAACAAAAAGAAACAAAGAAAAAGACTTCGAAAAACTCCAAAAACAACCAAATAAAGCTTCTGAACAAAATGTAATTTTAACAGTAGTAAAAATATATGATTTTGGTTTTAACAGAAAGTACAAGTCTCAAGCTTCGATTTGCAAAAAGAATCACCCAAAACGGAGTTACGAAACTCAAGTTATGCCGTAATGAAATTTGAATTCAGATCTGGTCAAAATCAAAATTTAAAACTTTCAAAAATATTTTTAATTTAGTTCTCTGGATAGATGGGATCATGATGAAAAATTTGGCGTTGGTTTCGCTAAATTTGGACAAACGGTTGAAAAGTTGTGATGTTTTGAAAAACAGGGACTAATTTGAAAAAAAAACAAGTACAAATATATCCCTGGCCACGTGTCAAGCTGATGTTGGCTGAAAACCATTCACTACAGATCTAAACCAGTGAACATTCACTAACTAGAGCATATCAGTTCAAAAAGAAAAGAAAAAACAGAAATATCTAATCCTATCCATCTAAACTAGATCGGACGGTGGTGGTTGCGCGGCGGCTTACCGTGGCGATGGACGGTGTCGGTGTCGGACAAGTAGGCGGCGGTGAAGCGCGGGGCAAGGCGGCAGAGCTGCGGTGGTGGCAGAACTCTGACGAGTGCGGGCGGCGGCTGTGAGGGGTTTCAGAACTTGTGGTTTGAGGGGAAAGAGGGGCCGGGGTCGGGGCTATATATATGCAGGCTTCGTGGAGGAGGGGCAAGGCGAGAGGAGAAGCGAGCAGGCGAGCGAGGCGATGGTGATTCGGGCGCATCGCTAGCTGGGCCGTGGCCTTGCCTGGCTTGCTAGCTGGGCCGGCCGGAGCGCCTGGCCTGGCTGGCGGTGGCCCTTTTTTTATAAAACGTTTTTCTGTTTTGTTTTTACAGAAGCATTTTAGGGCATAAAAATACAATAAAATAAATCCTAAAAATCACAGAAAAATTCACATAGCTATATGGTCTTATATATGACCTTGTGAACTTTTATCTGGCTTAAAATGCAAATTTTAAAAATAAACATTTTGGCTATACTAATAAAATTTGCAACAAAATAAATTGCAAATAAAACCCAACAAATATATTTTGATTCCAAATTCAATTTCCAATATTTCCTTTCTATTTTTGAAGAAGTCCTTTTATCTTCTCTCTTTATTTTATTTTTGAAATAATGGAAATGAATTTTGTTGGAACCAAGTTTGATCCAATTTCCAAATTTTGAAATTTCAAAAGTGGTTTTAGGGAAACTTCCAACTCTCTCTTTTGGTCCTTGAGTTGCTCAAAGTTCCTTGGATCAAAATTCAAAGAATACAAATGGGGGCAAAAATGCAAAAATCATGGATGCATATGAATGATCTATTTATAAACATCCAAATTGAAAATTGGGATGTTACAATAGGCTATGTGATGATATTGGAGCTTGGGAGTGGAATCGATTGAAATTGGAATTTCACCAAAAAAATTATCCTATGCATCTAGTTCATCGTGATCGGAATTATATATATAATTTTTGGCTTCGTGAAGGAGAAAGTATCGCTCAAGATGGGGGAGGCTTAACTATATGATGTATACATGCCCCAATCATGAGCTCTCAAAAGAAATTATCTTACAGAATTTTTATGCTCGGCTTTCTCATGATGATCAAACCATGCTTGATTCTTCTTCTACTGGCTCTTTTATGAAGAAAACTAATGAATTCAGATGGGATCTTCTGGAAAGAATTAAAGTCAACTCTTAAGATTGGGAACTCGACAAAGGTATTGAGTCAGGTATAACACTTAAGTTCGATTGTGTTAAATCTTTTATGGATACCGACTCTTTTCACAAGTTTAGCACTAAATATGGACTTGACTCTGAGATAGTAGCCTCTTTTTGTAAATCATTTGCTACTCATGTTGATCTCCCTAAGGAGAAATGGTTTAAAAATCATCCCCCTGTTAAAGAAAAGATTGAGGAGCCCGTTGTAGTTACAGATGAAACTATCATTTATAATGTTGACCCAGTTGTGCCTACTGCTTACATTGAAAAACACCTTTCCCTCTTAGGATAAAGGAACACGCTAAAGTTTCAACCGTGTTTAACAAAAGTAATATTAGAGCACCTAGACCCTCTGAACAAATTAAAGTTGAACCTAATGTTGCTATGGTTAAAGATCTGTTGGTCGATAATATTGATGGGCATGTTATTTACATCTATGGTGAAGCTGCTAGAATTGCTAAACCCGATGAAAATGATAAGAATAAGCTTGTTGTTGGCATGCCTGTTGTCTCTGTTAAAATAGGAGATCATTGTTTTCATTGCTTATGTGATTTGGGTGCAAGTGTTAGTTCTATCCCATTTACCTTATATCAAGAAATTATGAATGATATTACACCTGCTGAAATAGAAGATATTGAGGTTACTATTAAGCTTGCTAATAGAGATAGTATTTCACCTCTTGGGGTTGTTAGAGATGTTGAAGTCTTGTGTGGGAAAATAAAATACCCTACTGATTTTCTAGTTCTTGGTTCTCCACAAGATGATTTTTGTCCCATAATATTTGGTAGACATTTCTTGAACATTGTTAATGCTACGATTGATTGTGCTAAAGAAACTATTAGTGTTAATATTGGCAATGTGTCTCATGAGTTAATTTCTCTAAGTTTCGTAGGCAACCTCATGACAAATAATTGCCTAGTAAGGATGAAATAATTTAGACAACCTCATATCTCTCGGAATAGAATGGAACACAGATTTGGACTGCAATAACATGTCGTTTGAGGCTAAAATAGGAATCAAATCCAGCCCTTTAAAGAATGCCTAATAGCTGGCTGCTGGACCATATGGAAGCACAACAATAGTATTAGCTTTGACAACAAAAGCAAGAATCTAAACTACTGCATTACATGTTTCAAGGAACACTATGGAACTATCATCAAAAGAGAAAAACCTGGTCTTAAAGAGGGAATGCAGAATTGGCTAGACTACTTGTGAACAATTTGTTCTTCTTTTCTTTCCTTTGATGTATACCATTTGTAAATGACCACCCCTTATTAATGAAAAAAATAGAGTTACAGTAGGGTTTTTACAATATTGTTTTTGCCCAAAAAAAGGATGAAATAATTGGTCTTTCTTCTATTGTCGTACCTCCTACTGATCCGTTAGAACAATATTTGCTGGATCATGAAAATGATAT
The DNA here is from genome assembly GCA_011799875.1 of Thinopyrum elongatum. Lineage (NCBI taxonomy): Eukaryota > Viridiplantae > Streptophyta > Magnoliopsida > Poales > Poaceae > Thinopyrum > Thinopyrum elongatum. The sequence continues at coordinate 280,056,974 of CM022300.1, forward strand.
GCACTTGCATGAAAGAAATGAAACAGATAAGATTTTTTTTGATCAACCACCTATTCTTAAACACAATTTGCCTATTGAAACTCTAGGAGGTCCTCCTCCACCTAAAGGTGATCCTGTGTTTGAATTAAAACAATTGCCTGATACACTAAAATATGCTTATCTTGATGAAAAGAAGATATATCCTGTTATTATTAGTACTAACCTTTTAGAGCATGAAGAAAAGAGATTACTTAAAACTCTGAGGAAGTACCATGCTGCTATTAAATACCTTATGGAAAAGAAAGATGCTAAACCTTAACTCATTAGGTGGGTTCTTTTGCTACAAGAATTAGACTTGCATATTACTGATAGGAAGGGAGCTGAGTATCCCGTAGCTGATAACTTGTCTAGGTTAGAAAATGTCATTGATGATCCATTACCTATTAATGATAGTTTTCCTGATGAACAACTAGCTGTCATAAATGCTTCTCACAATACTCCCTTGTATGCAGACTATGCTAATTATATTGTTGCTAAATTTATACCACCTAGTTTCACATACCAACAAAAGAAAAAGTTCTTCTATGATTTTGAATATTACTTTCGGGATGACCCACACCTTTATAAAGGAGTAGATGGTATTATTATGTGTTGTATACCTGATCATGAACAGGAACAAATCCTACAGAAGTGTCACTCCGAGGCTTATGGAGGACACCATGCGGGAGACAGAACTGCACACAAGGTATTACAATCTGGCTTTTATTGGCCTACTCTTTTCAAGGATGCTCGTAAGTTTGTCTTATATTGTGATGAATGTCAAAGAGTTGGTAATATTGGTCGACGTCAGGAAATGCCTATGAATTGGGGATTTGATTATATGGGACCTTTTCCTTCCTCTAATGGGTATACACATATTTTGGTTGCAGTTGATTATGTCACTAAGTGGGTAGAAGCTATTCCAACTAGTAGTTCTGATCACAACACTTCTATTAAAATTCTTAAAGAAGTTATTTTCCCGAGGTTTGGAGTCCCTGGATATTTAAAGACTGATGGTGGTTCACACGTTATTCATGGTGCTTTCCATAAACTGCTTCCTAAATAGGATGTCAACCATAGAATTTCATCTCCCTATGACCCTCAGTCTAGTGGCCAAGTTGAATTGACCAATAGAGAAATAAAGTTAATTTTGCAAAAGACCGTCAATAGGTCTCATAAAAATTGGTCAAAGAATTTAGATGATGCATTACGGGCTTATAGAACTACTTATAAAAATCCTATGGGCATGTCTCCATATAAAATGGTTTATGGAAAAGCATGTCATTTACCTCTTGAGTTAGAACATAAAGCATATTGGGCAATTAAAGAACTCAATTATGTTTTCGAACTTACTGGAGAAAAGAGGTTATTTGATATTAGGTCGCTAGATGAATGGAGAACCCAATCTTATGAAAATGCCAAATTGTTTAAAGAAAAACTTAAAAATGGCATGACAAAAGAATCCAAAAGCGGGAATTCAAAGTAGGTGAGTATGTTCTATTGTACAATTCCCATTTTAGATTTTTTGCAGGAAAACATCTCTCTAAATGGGACGGACCATATATCATTGAAGAAGTTTATCGCTCTAGAGCTATTAAGATTAATAATGCGGAAGGCACTAATCCGAAGGTGGTTAATGGCCAAAGAATTAACGTTGTATCTCAGCTACGCCTATTAATGCTGGAACTAACATTATTCCAACTATGACACCGTAGGAATACATAAGAGAGACCTTCCAGAACACTCCAGGACCTTGAAAAGGAAGAGGTGCGTGATACAGTAAGTAAACCGACTCCAAAAATTCCACAAAAATATTTTCTGCCAATTTTGGAAGATTAGAAAAATTACAAAAATCCCAATTACAAAAATTAAAAAAATCCCACTAGGCACCAGTGCGCGCCTGCCCCGTAACGCATCCTGGTGGGTAGTGGGCCCCTCGTGAGCCTTCCCGACTCCGTTTTCTTCTGGAATACTTGTTTCATAAGATAAAAAATCTTTATTACTCCCGGACATTTTGACCACTGTTTCGCAGAAATATCCTCTGTTCTTGTTTTCGATAGATCTGAAAGCATGTCATCCCAAGACTCAGATGGAGAGAGCTATGTTTCCCACTATATCGCAAACCCAAGGATCTATGGAGATGTGGATCCTTATGGTTGGTCCATGGAGGAAGAAGCAGATGATCTGAAGGGGACGAAGGAAGCCAGCTCAGAGGAAGATGAAGACCCTCTACCTCGACCTGGGGGATATGCACGTGGAATTCAAGAAGTTGAGTCTTCCAAACAAAGTAAATGGATCTCAGCCCCAATTTATCCCGTCTCATTTTCTGCAGGAAAGCAAGGAGGCATTATGTAAAAGGGTATTGAAACTTGAGCAAGAAGTCGATGATTTGAGGGAGGAAAATTTCATCCTCAAACGTAAGCTGGAGAAAAAGACTATAGTACTTCACCATTACCACCATCACTGAAGAAGGAAACTTGAGTACACGGGTATGGGCACTCCCCTTGGCTTGTGCCAAGCTTGGGGGAGTTCCCCGATATCGTATCACCATCACTTTTATTATCTTTGCCTATTTTTAGTTAGATCCTTAGCTATTTCATGATTCAGTTGAATAAAAGTTTAGTATGATCTATTTTCAAGTGCTAGTTTCGTGATCTATCTATGTATTCGATTGAGAGTTATATAATAAAGATTAGTTTGAGTTTTTGCTTCTTTACTTTTATGTTTCAATCAAAATAATGAAAAAGATCATATTCTAATCTTATGGAAAGTAAAATTTATTGAAAGTTGATAAACACAGCATTGGTTAATGATGCAATTCATGAAAAATTAATAAGGGAAGAGAAGATTCACATGAAAATATACTATCTTGGACATCTTTTGTGATTGTGAGCACCCATTAAGTATTTTGTGACAAATTGTTGACGTTGGACAAAGAAGACAACGTAATGATGATTTATGTTTGTTCTTATTCACATAGAAGTTATATCATCATAGATCCTCTACCATGTGGTGCTTGTCGGTGTCAAAACCGGCAGATCTCGGGTAGGGGGTCCCAAGCTGTGGATCTTGGATCAATGGGGAATAGGGGACGAAGGACACAATGTTTACCCAGGTTCAGGCCCTTTCTAAGAGGTAACCCTACGTCCTAGTCAATTATATTGAAGTGTATAGGATGGTTACAGAGTCGATCTACCACGAGATCAGATGAACTAAAACCCTAGGCTAGTAGGATGATGGTTGTTGTTCTAACTTCTACGAATTAGACCCTCTGGTTTATATAGGCACCAGGGGTACTAGGGTTACACATGGTTGGTTACAACAAAAGAAGTAAACATGTCGAATCTTCTATCTTGACTTGGAGGACACACCAAGACTTCGAGGGTTCCTGTCCGGACACGGAGTCGCCTTATAGCTCGGCCTTGTGGTAGTCATACAGCGGCCCACCCGTCCGGCCCATAAGAAGTAGGCCGGCAGCCCGAGGAGCCCCTAGTCCAGGACTCCCTTAGTAGCCCCCGAACTAGCCTCTAATGCCAGCATCTTGTAACTCCCGCCTCTGCAGTCTCCGGCTTGCGAGCGAGTTCTTCTCCCCATGTATGTTCGAAATAATCTCCCTTGGTCGAATCTCTAAAAAATTACTTGGTCAAGTTCGGCCATGCACTCAATTAAGTTGTATCCGGAATCCGGATTATTGATTTTACTTAGCCTTGAAGGCCAACTGCTCAAGTGTGAATAGTGCCTTCACCTGACAACTTTTGGTGAAGGGTTAGGTCCGGTCATAAGCACCGAACCATTGTGAGCACTCGATGCGCGGTTCGAGGCAACCTCTTCATTGGCATGTCTCATCAAGGTGGGGATCGTGCCCCATTTTTATGGGAGATGATCAATGATTTCGATTTCCCCACTCGCACATAACGTTATGAGTATATCGGGAAGTGGCAAGGCCCGCGGCATAGTAAAAGGACCTTTGTATTTTGGCAGCCTATAAAAGGATAACAGCCACCACTATCGGTGCACGCATTATCCTTCCTCTCACCATCACTTTCCAAATCTATAGAGCTCCATCGCCCTATGCCATTCTTCCATGAGAAAGCACTCCAAGCCACACCCTCACTTCAGCCATGGCCGGATCCGGTGCCAAGGGCCAGTGGGAGGCCTCCACCATCACCAACGACGACATTGAGGACCTGAAGCGTGTCGGCTATTTCCCGACCTAAATCGCTCACCGGGCCCCAGAGGAGGGCTATGCTGTCCCCATGCCTCGACCAGGCAAGAGGGTGGTGTTTGTCCCTCACTTCATCTAGAGACTGGGCTTCCCACTCCACCCCTTCATCAGGGGGATGATATTCTTCTATGGGCTGGATTTCCATGATCTGGCCCCAAACTCCTTCCTTCATATCTCGGCCTTCATCATCATTTGTGAGGCCTTCTTACGAGTCCGGCCGCACTTCGGCTTGTGGCTGAAGGTCTTCAACGTCAAGTCGAAGGTAGTTGACAGTCAACAAGCAGACTGCGGCGGGGCGATGATCAGTAAGCTCACCCGGGTTGGGTGGCCGGAGGGCACATTCATAGATATTGTCAAAGTTTGGTAGAAGGAGTGGTTCTATATCACAGAGTGATAGGATGCAGCCTGGACGGCGGCTCCTGAATTCAAATATGGACCCCGGCAAGGCTAACCTCGTGGACCAAGAAGGGCCTTGACTGGGGGTCCACCACATAGGTGGAGTCACTGCAGAAGCACATCTCCGACATGATAAAGATGGGCGCCAAGCTGACCAATGTGGTTCAGGTGATGCTCTGCCGCCACCTCCTCCCTTGCCAGCAAAGGGCCACCCCAATGTGGTCCTACGAACTTAAGGACACGACCATCATGCAGTACTTCTAGGGCACCACCCACGGCAAAACTGTGGAAAGTGATGTTTAAGCCTCAGAAGGCGTGGCCGGCCAAAGAGGAAGACATCGGCCTCGACGCCACGCACCCCCAGAGGAGGTAACAAAGTTCTATCTGCAATATGTTCAGATGTTGCATTTCAGGAGATTTTAACTCTCATTCTCTTACTTCCACATGGCTGGCTTGAGAGGCCAAGAAGATCGACAGTCCAGCCCCGCTACCCGAAGACCCCCGGTCGGCTCTGCTGGATGAGATGCTGACCATGGCGCCGTACAAGGCGCCAGAGAGGAAAGAAAAGAAGAAGAAGAAGAAGAAAGAGGCGTCGGAGGCCAGGGAAGGCCTCCGCCCAAGGGGGCATCCGGACAGCAAGTCCGGAGACACCCAGGCTCCCTCCGCTCAAGACGAGGAGGAGAGCGACTCCTCCTATTCGAAGAAGAGGGCGGCGTCAGATGGTGCTGAGGAGGAGCAGCCCCCTCATGCCCCAAAGAAACAGTGCAGGCCCAAGCTGGTCCTGCCTGACGATAGCTGGGATTCCGACGAGGAGTCCATAGCATTCGAAGAGGTTCCGGAGAGGAACGCTAGGGTCAAGCCCCTTGCCAAAAGGTATGAATTCAGAGATTCCTGGGCACTTGTTTAATTTTGCCTATTACTAATAGTATGCGTGCATCTCATGTCACAGCCCACCACGTGACCTCTCCACCGATCAAGTTTCGGAGGGGAATTATCCGCCAGCCGAACTGATGGAGAGCGGGGCCGCATCGTGTTCTACACCTCCTCCAGTCACTGGTGAGACCGGGGAGGTGTTATCCCGAAGGACCCCTCCCAGCCCGGACACGGGAGGTGGTGGTGATGAGATGATGACCGACGCTAACACCTCGATCATTGAAGACCAGGAGGAGGGATCCCTCCTGGTGAACAAAGAGGGGGAGCTTGGCCAATCCGAGCCCTCCCAAAAGATGATGCCGGAGCCGCCAAGGCCCTCGGAGGCGTCTATTCCGCCCTCTACCGAGGGGGGAGCTGGGGCCCTTCCGCCAGCGTTGAACACAAATGATTGGGCTATGGCAGGGTGGCCAGATGTGATGGGGGAGGCAGTGACTAACTCCTCCATCATCGTAGAACAACGCGCACTGATGGGCATGGTTCTACAAAGTATTCGGCCCGTCAACAGTGAACTGAAGGAAGCCTTCGATGGCCTCCTGACGGGCTTCGAGTTAAGCCATGTAATGTTCTTTCCGTAGAGCGGATTTAGCGAACCAAGTTTGAGCAGTCATTGTATATAGCAGCCCCTGAGACTCTGTTAGGATTGAAAAATCTGACGGAGGATCGAAAATCATTGAATCGAGAGTCTTAATGCCGTGATTCATTTGTTATTGCAGGCCTCGTCTTTGGTGGCGGCTGCTAATGCCGTGGCTCTGGAGGAGATGAATCGGAAGCTCAAAAGCTCCGATGAGGAGCTCGACCTTGTCAACAAGCGATTTCACGAAGCGCAAGGTTAGCCCGGTCGAAAGTTGACGTTCCTCTTGTCGTCCAAAGTGTTCGGGATTATTCCTAAGCAAGAGGTGCTTAATTATGTTTTGCAGCTGTGGCTGCGGAGGTCGAGGGCCACAAGGCCGAACTGAAAAAGGCCAAGGAGGAGGCGGTCAAACAAAAGGCGGCGGCCGAGCGAGCGGCCGCCGATCTCAAGACAGTGAAAACCGTGAGTGGGAAGCACGAGGCCAGAGTGGCCGAAGTGTAGCAAGAGCTCAAGGATGCCATCACTAAATGTGAGGACCTTGAGCAGAAGAATAAGGGTCAGGCCTCCGAGCTATCCAAGGTGAAGCAGGAGTTCCAGGAGGCGAGGACGGAGATGCGGGGCGCCCGAGAAGAGCTCCGCCAAGTGAAGCAAATTGCTGATGGTAAGTTGTACTTACTGCAGAGTGTCTTTGGTGGAAATAGGTTCGCATTACTCACACGAGTCTGGCGTTCCTCAGGCGCATTTGCGGAGCTCCCGAGGAGTGCGGTGGATGCGGCAAGGCACTATGTGGCTTGAGAGGGTGAGACCGAACACAAGCTATTCTGGGTGCAGTTCCAGGTGCCCGAACACCCTCCCCTCCTGAGCAACCAGATGAAGCAGCTGATGGAGCTGGATCGGATGGCTGAGCCAGCCATGAAGGACCTCTGCGTCTGGCTGTGGCCAGCAGAGCCAATACTGAGTAGTTACTTTGGCCTGGTGCAGAAGTTGCACGACGCGCCCTCCCAGGTTGATGCTATGAAGTGCTCCACGTGCATCGAAGGAGCTCGGATGGCCTTCACGAAGACCATGGTGCACTGGCCTAAGATCAAGCCAGTTGAGATGGCCGCCGGTCCCCGCCTGTTGGAAAGGAGCACCATTAGCCCGAGCAATATTTCTCCATTCTAATGGATGGTGCTCAAGAGTGTCCCAAAGATGTAATCCTTGAATGAACTATCATGTGTTCAATGACAAGTAGACCTTTTGCTTTATAAAGCGGCCCTTTGTATGGTTTATCATACTTGAATCTGTTTTGATTTTATTTTCACTCCTGTGCGGCCGTTTTGAGTCTGAAAGTTACTAGTCGTTGGCTTCATCCCCCATGTAGATACTACGAGGGGTGTTTCGTTCCTGCACTGTGACCCATAGCCGACGTCTCGGTGCCCAGAGGCGGTAGTGCATGAGGGAAACAAGGCAATCGGAGTTATGCGGTTTTATTACCTTCACTTGGCCATAGGAGCTTGACTGCGCGGGGGTAGTGACTAGCCCCCAGTGTTTTGTGATGTTCGGGAGAGCCGAGGCATATGCCTTTATCAACTGGTTTGTGCAAAGACAAACCCTTTGTATAACACGGGGTAATCGCTATCGATTTTGAGTTTGACACTTGTCATCGGATCGCTGACCTGTTCTCGCTTTATTATGACAGTCAGTTTTTGGCTTCCTCCACTGAGGTACTTAACCAGGCTAGCCAGAAGTACAATCGCGATGGTTCTCCCTTTACCTTCTTAGCCGAATGTGCAGAACATAAGAAGGTAAGCACAGGAGCCGGATGTAGGATCAAAATTGGTCTAGAGGGGGGTGATTAGACTACTTGACCAAATAAAAATCTAACCTTTTCCCAATTATAGTTGTGGGCAGATTTTAGCAAATAGCAAAAGTCAAGCAATCAACCTACACATGCAATTCTAAGAGTGTAGCAGCGGAAAGTAAAACATTGCATATTAAGGTAAAGGGAAGGGTTTGGAGAGTGCAAACGCAATGATGACACGGAGATTTTTGGCGTGGTTCCGATAGATGGTGCTATCGTACATCCATGTTGATGGAGACTTCAACCCATGAAGGGTAACGGTTGCGCGAGTCCACGGAGGGCTCCACCCACGAAGGGTCCATGAAGAAGCAACCTTGTCTATCCCACCATGGCCATCGCCCACGAAGGACTTGCCTCACTCGGGTAGATCTTCACGAAGTAGGCGATCTCCTTGCCCTTACAAAATTGTTGGTTCAACTCCACAATCTTGTCGGAGGCTCCCAAGCGACACCTAACCAATCTAGGACACACCACTCTCCAAAAGGTAATAGATGTTGTGTTGATGATGAACTCCTTGCTCTTGTGCTTCAAATGATAGTCTCCCCAACACTCAACTCTCTCTCATAGATTTGGATATGGTGGAAAGATGATTTGAGTGGAAAGCAACTTGGGGAAGGCTAGAAATCAAGATTCTTGTGGTAGGATTGGTATATCTTGATCTCAACACATGAGTAGGTGGTTCTCTCTCAGAAAATGTATGGTGGAAGTGTAGGCATGTTCTGATGGCTCTCTCAGATATGGAGAAGCCGGTGGAGGGGTATATATAGCCTCCACACAAAATCAAACCGTTACACACGTTTGACCCAACTCGGTCAGACCGAATAGATGAACTCGGTGAGACCGATTTAGTTCAAAATGTGCATGTTAGGAATCTCGGTGGGACCGACTGGAACAACTCGGTGGGACCGATGTGCTAGGGCTTAGGGAAAACAACAACTCGGTGGCACCAATTGCATCAACTCGGTGAGACCGAAGTGCAGCAATAAGGCAACGGAGAAGATGTCAAGCCAAGTCGGTGTGACCGATCGCAATTTCGGTGAGATCGAAGCAATTGCAACAGGCAACAGGGAGTTTGCAAGGCCATCTCGGTGAGATCAAGATCCGTATCGGTGTGACCGAACTGTTAGGGTCTTTGGCAGTGGCTATGTCATATGAACTCGGTGACTCCGGATAGGATGAGTCGGTGGGGTCAAGTTTGGCTTTGGGTCTTGGACATATTTGGAATGAGAAAGTGATTGAGGGCTTTGGAGCAATATCACTAAGCACTTTGAGCAAGCAAGCCATTAAGCAACACCTCATCCCCTTTTAATAGTATTGGCTTTCCTATGGACTCAATGTGATCTTGGATCACTAAAATAGAAATTAAGAGTCTTGAGCTTTTGCCAATATGTGTCCTTAGCATTTTGAGGGGTCCACATCTCTAGTCCATGCCATGCCATTCATTGAACTTTCTGAAATATTAAACTTGAATGGATATTAGTTCAATGAGCTATATGTTGTTATGAATTACCAAAACCACCCGGGGATTAGTTGCACTTTCAATCTCCCCCTTTTTGGTAATTGATGAAACATATAGATCAAAGCTTCGAAAAATGATAATATGAATGAAATACATCGTCGCTTTGAGAAGTATGTGATAAGCAAGACCTCCCCCTAAATTTGTGCATTATTTAAAATTTGCATTTGAATGCAAATGCACAATCGATTAGGATCAGGGGTCACTCTTCCATGTCACATACATGTTGGTGGAGCGCACAAAATGATAAGAATAGGATAACATGCACTCATCACCAAGGATACAAGTGATTGATCATACACAAACATTCATAGAGGTAATCATGCAAGCACACATTAAGCATAATATGATCAAACACATGATCACATAAAGTATCTCACGAGCATAACACAAGTAGCAAGAGTAGCAACAAGCAAACAAACCAAAGTAGCAAGTAGCAAGGCAGATAAAACCAACAAAAGCAAAAGACACTGTCTCTCAAAGACTATGATCTATACACAGTCTCCCCCTTTTGCAACAAGTTACCAAAAAGTTTGAAAACGTATAGTGCTATGTGATAACCCACAAGTATATGGGATCGCAACAGTTTTCGAGGGTAGAGTATTCAACCCAAATTTATTGATTTGACACAAGGGGAGCCAAAGAATATTCCCACGTATTAGCAGCTGAGTTGTCAATTCAACAACACCTGAAAGACTTAATATCTACAGCAAAGAATTTAGTAGCAAAGTAGTATGGAAGTAACAGTAACGGTAGCAAAAGTAACAGTAGCAGTTTCGTGATGATTGTAACAGTAGCAACGGAAAAGTAACTTAGCGAAGATCAATATGCGAAAAGCTTGTAGGCAATGGATCAGTGATGGATAATTATGTCGGATGGCATTCATCATGCAACAGTTATAACCTAGGGTGACACAGAACTAGCTCCAATTCATCAATATAAAGTAGGCACGTATTCCGAATATAGTCATACGTGCTTATGGAAAAAACTTGCATGACATCTTTTGTCCTACCCTCCTGTGGCAGCGGGGTCCTAATGGAAACTAAGGGATATTAAGGCCTCCTTTTAATAGAGAACCGGACCAAAGCATTAGCACTTAGTGAATACATGAACTCCTCAAACTACGGTAATCACCGGAAAGAATCCCAATTATTGTCACCTTGGGGTATGCGGATCATAACACGTAATAGGTGTCTACAACTTGCAAGATAGGATGAAGCACACAAATATATTCATGAAACATAATAGGTTCAGATCTAAAATCATGGCACTCGGGCCCTAGTGACAAGCATTACGCATAGCAATGTCATAGCAACATCAATCCCAGAACATAGTGGATACTAGGGATCAAACCCTAACAAAACTAACTCGATTACATGATAAATCTCATCCAACCCATCACCGTCCAGCAAGCCTACGATGTAATTACCCACTCCCAGTGGTAAGCATCATGAAATTGGTGATGAAGGAAGGTTGGTGATGATGATGGCGACGAATCCCCCTCTCCGGAGCCCCGAACGGACTCCAGATCAGCCCTCCCGATGAAGAACAGAAGGTGGCAGCGGCTCCGTATCATAAACCGCGATGAATCCTTCTCTCTGATTTTTTTCTCCGCAAATCGGTACTTATAGAGTTGGAATAAGGGTCGGAGGAGGTCCAGGGGGCCCACAAGCCTGCAGGGCATGCCCCCAGGGCTTGTGGCCTCTGGGTGGCCCCCCTCTGGTTGATTCTTGCACCAATATTTTTTATATATTCCAAAAATATTCTCCATAAATTTTCAGGTCAATCCGAGAACTTTTATTTCTGCACAAAAATAACACCATGGCAATTCTACTGAAAACAGTGTCAGTCTGAGTTAGTTCCATTCAAATCATACGAATTAGAGTCCAAAACAAGGGCAAAAGAGTTTGGAAAAGTAGAACTATGGAGACGTATCAACTCCCCCAAGCTTAACCCATTGCTTGTCCTCAAGCAATTCAGTTGACAAACTGAAAGTGACAAAGAAAAACTTCTACAAACTCTATTTGATCTTGTTGTTGTGAATATGTCTAGCCAGCATTCAGGTTTTCAACAAAGATTATGAACTAACCATATTCACAATAACATTTAGGTCTCACCTTTACACATATCAATGGCATAATCAACTAGCGAGCAATAATAATAAATCTCGGATGACAACACTTTTTCAAAACAATCATGATATAATATGGCAAAATGGTATCTCGCTAGCCCTTTCTGAGACCGCAAAACATAAATGAAGAGCATCCCTGAAGATCAAGGACTAACTAGACATTATAATTCATGGCAAAAGAGATCCAATCACACTCATACTCAATATCAATTAATAACAACGCATACAAATGACAATGGTGCTATCTAACTGGTGATTTTTATAAGAGGATGGTGAGTCAGCAATAAAAGTAAATATATAGGCCCTTCGCAGAGGGAAGCAAGGATTTGCAGAGGTGACAGAGCTCGAGCTTTTAAAACAGAGATGAATATAATTTTGAGCGGTATGCTTTCATTGTCAACATAACAACCAAGAGATCTCGGTATCTTCCATGCTAGATACATTATAGGCGGTTCCCAAACAGAATGGTAAAGTTTTTACTCCCCCTCCACCAACAATCACACTCCACGGCTAGCCGAATCCACGGGTACCATCCATACCAACAACAATCCTGGGGGAGTTTTGTTTGATAATTATATTTTGATTTGATTTCAAGCATGGAACTGGGCATCCCGATTACCAGCCATTTTCTCGTGAATGACAAGTGAATAAACACTCATCGTGAGAATTACCCACCTAGCATGGAAGATACTGACAGCCCCCAGTCACTACATGACGGATTCAGGCATACAAAATAGATTATTATTTGAAGGTTTAGAGTTTGGCACATGCAAATTTACTTGGAACGGCAGGTAAATACCGCATATAGGTAGGTATGGTGGACTCATATGGAACAACTTTGGGTTTAAGGAAGTGGATCCATTAGCAGTATTCCCTGTTAGTGCAAGTGAAGGCTGGCAAAAGATTGAGGAGTGACCAACTAGAGAGCGATAACGGTCATAAACAAGCATTGAGATTAACCAACATTGAGTGCAAGCATGACTAGGATATAAATCACCATGAACATAAATATTGTGGAGGCTATGTTGTTTTTGTTACAACTACATGCGTGAACATGTGCCAAGTCAAGCCACTCGAATCATTCAAAGGAGGATACCATCCTATCATACTACATCATAACCATTTTAATTTTCATGTTGGCACACAAGACAAACCATTATACACTCCTAGCTAATTAAGCATCGCATGAGTAACTATCACTACAAAAAAAAGACACATCCGTGACATTTTGGCCCAAAGAATTTTTTTTCTGTCATGCTTATGACACTTCTATGATGATAATTGTGACAAAACCATGTATCATCATAGATGTGGTGGGCTCCTAGTTCTATGACAAAAAATCATGACAGAAAATGGGCTTTTCGTCCTGGGCGGGCCAGGGACGCACCTGCATGACATTCTTTGGGCCGTCCGTGACGAAAAAAATCATGGTAAAAGAGAGGGCGAGGAAAATATCGGGGAGTTCCTGGTTACGGTGGGTGGTCGGCGCTGAGCGATGCGCAGAGGGATTGCGCGTTTCTCTCGTACACATACGCACTTGTGTGCGAGGCATTGGGCTCTAACTAAACCCGAGGTTGGCGCTCGGTTACTGAACCCGAGTGATTGCACTAGCTACATTTCTGAACCCGAGCGATCGATCCCTTGGCTATTAACTGAACCTGAGTGATTCCTTCGCTACTGCCGCTAACTAAAGCCAATCGAACCTGCTGCTGCCTCTTGATGAACAGTGACCGTTGTTGGGGTTGGATGAACATGTCCTGGTGGGGGTTGGATGAATAGGACCCCGTGGTAGTAGAGGCCGTTGCCGCTGGATGAACAGGACCCCGATCGAGGAGGCCGCCACACACCCGAGATGGTTGGGGGTGGATGAACAGGACCCCGTGGAGGGCTGGTTGAACAGTAGCCGGTGGAGGTTGGATGAACATGACCCCGTGGAGCGCTGCTTCAATAGTAGCCGGTGGAGGCTGGATGAACATGACCCCGTGGATGAATAGTAGCTGGTGGAGGCTAGAGGAAGTCGACGGTGGATGAACAGTAGCAGGTGGAGGCTGGAGGAAGTCGACGGTGGATGAACAGTAGCCCGTGGAGGCTGGAACGAGGCAGTAGACGGTGGATGAATAGTATCCCATGGAGTCCCGTTTTGCGGTACGCCACACCCCTCCCGGTGAACAGGACCCCGTTTCGACCGTAGGCGCTCCAACACAAGTCCGTTTCCTCCGTTTTGCGGTACGCCACACCATCCCTATCAACAGCACACCGTTTTGACCGTAGGCACTCGAACAGATGGTTGTTTCCTCTGTTCTGCGGTACGCCAGACCCTTCCCTATGAAGAGGACCCCGTTTCGATCATACGCGGTCGAACAGAAGGTCGTTTTCCTCCGTTTTGCGGTATGCCAAACCCCGTTCCGGCTGTTCTGTCCAAGCCGGTTGGCTCCCATTGAACATGACACGTTCCAAGCCAGTGGCTTCGCTCCCGATGAACAGGACGCGTTCCGACCCAGTCACCTGGCTCCCGGTGAACACGACGCTGTTTCCTCCATTCCGACCCAGTCGGTTAGTTGCCAACGTCACTTTCGTCCGTTGCCTCTCCATGTACACGAGCCCTGGCCGTCCGTATGCGCGAGTACGCGTTTCGAGACCCCACTCGTTTATACGTATGTGGCCGTATTTTTTGGCATGTGGTTGTATGTACGTGTACACAGTTTAGATGGGACAGCCTGAACTGCTACGTGGGGGGCTCTACTATGACATGTGTCGCTACTTACTCAGCCATAGTTCATCATTGCAGAGCGACCGATCGACCTGTATGTACGTACATGTTCGCGACAAGACAGACAACACTACGTATGCTTCGACCGGGTAGGTCCTAGCTGTCAGGGAGGATAAGGACGCACTTGCTTGCGTGTGAAGATATGGCTGCTGGGTCCCAGCTGTCAGGGGGAGGAATCATTTTTTTTCGCGTAATAAGGAGGCACTTCCTTGCGTGCGAAGATGTAGCTGGTGGGTCCCAGCAGTCAGGGCAGGAATAAGGAGGCACTTCCTTCCTTGCGAAGATATACGTGGTGGGTCCCAGCTTTCAGGGCGAGGAATAATTTTATTTTCGTGTAATAAGGAGACAGTTGCATGCGTGCGTCCATGGACCTGGTGCGTCCCCACTGTCAGCCTCTCCATGTACAGTCCTCTTCTGATGACTCTCACTTGTTGGCCACGCCACGCCGAGCGCACCAAGGCGATGGACGACAGCTAGGCCCCGGACGGCAACGAGCCGGTGATGGGAAGACGTGGCAGTGGAGTCACAGACAGGGAGGTGTACGAGGGTTAACTGGTTCTGGTGCGGCATGGTTCTGCGGTCGGCGGAGAATAACAGGAGGTGTGGAGGGGTGGAGGGATGGCTTGGCCGGCGGTGGGGTAGCGCTTCACAGCGAAGCATGCTAAGCAGAGCTGCAAGCAGCCGGAGGCAGGAGCAGGTGGTCCCGGGAGCGCTGGAGGAAGAAGACGAGAGATTGAAGACGAATGCTGGCCGTTGGATGTAAATCCAATGGCCGTCGATGTTAGAATCATTTGTTGACTAAGTTGACAACGCCTTGCGTAGGCTTCGACCTATTGGCCCACATGTCAGCCTGCAAAAATGTGGCATATATTTAACACATGTTTTCTAGAATTTACAGTCCAATTGTTGGGCTGGGTGAACAAATAATTTCACGTCAATGCGGCCCATTAAATTTTTTCTAAGAAATCACAACCCATTTCACTTTATTGAAATACACGAATTAGCTGGGCTTGTTCTATATTTAATGTTATGATAGAAGGAGCGGTTAATATCAAAAAATAAACCAGAGCTACACATTTTATTATATATAAAATTTACAAATTAGCGAGTTATTGCTCAAAAGAAAGTTGAGCGCA
Source organism: Thinopyrum elongatum (assembly GCA_011799875.1). NCBI lineage: Eukaryota > Viridiplantae > Streptophyta > Magnoliopsida > Poales > Poaceae > Thinopyrum > Thinopyrum elongatum. The sequence goes on from CM022300.1 coordinate 280,072,513, forward strand.
TTATTATTACATTGGTCCTTAAAATCTACGCAAGCTTTTGTACGCAATCACCAGGATTTTCCTTGCCCGAGAATAAAAAACAACCAGGATTTTCCTTGCCAACTTCTGTTAAATGTTTGTTTTTATAAGTTAATAAGACGTGGGATGTTTTTATAATGTATATATAGGTTTCTATTAAATATATCCCTTCAAAAAAAATTAAATATATGATAATAGTAATAATATAAATATATATAATATGGTTAGTAGGGAAAATATAAATTGGACACTGCATTATTATTCTTATATATAGATTAATAGAACAGAGATCTGCGCTTTATTAAAAAAATACATTGGGCTGCCGATGTTTAAGAAAAAGTAAAACCTACGCTGGGAGGCCCATAGGCTGGTACGTACATGATGGACCTAAAAAAATAAGTTGAAACCACTGTCTCGGTATGTCGTGGGCTACGCATTTTAAAAAACAAAACCTAGGCCTAGCCGATACTTGTTCTCCCTCTGAAAAAAATGATACCAGCTAGATCCCCGATACCCCTTCCCCGCAAAAAAAAGACCCCCGATACCCCAAAAAAAAGCTCCCCGATGACAGTCATCGTTGGAAATTTATTTCGTTTATTGACTAGGTTGACAAACCCGTGGGCCCCAACGTCAGCATACAATTAGGAGGAAGCTTTTTTTTTCCAATGAGGCACTTGCTTGCGTACGGCTTGGACCTAGTGGGTCCCCATTGTTAGCCTCTCGGCGTACAGTCCTCTCTGGATTCCTCTCGTTTGTTGAGCATGTTGACAATGGCATACGGCGGCGCCACGGCGAGCGCACACGGACAGGAAAGAACTGGAGACGGGGAAGACGCCTTCATTCTTTCGAACATACCGCACTAGCCCGATGGCTGCAGCCCTCTCACCCAAAAGCTGTACTGCCCGAGTTCGATTCCAACTGGTGCAGTTGAAAAGTATCTAACACTTGCCAAAATTTCGTCCCTAGTTTACCCAGTTTTTCGCACACTCAACATTGTCTTGCCATTTTGAAAATAGCATATCTTTTTTACTCATCATATGAAGATGTGCTATACATGAATGTTGATCAGCACGATGTTAACTTCTTGTTAGTTCCATTTTTTACCATGAATAAAATTTCCAACATTCTGTTATCCATGTTTGAAAAGTGCGTGTTGATTTAAATGCTCTACCTCTGAAACATGCAGTTTCTTATCTGAAAATTACTTGGATAAGCATCCATCACTGGTGTTGGATTCGATGCCACGCTTCTTCAATCCCCCAGTAGCGCGAGGGGGAAATAAACTTTTGTCCCATGCTGGTGGTTGGGGAATGGAGCAAGCTGGATTAAAGAGGGGGCCGGCGGCGCGACTGAAGAAGCACATCAGACGCGACTTTTTTTTTCAGTGGATGGCTCTCGATGGCATTTTTTATTTGCCTCTGCACCATTCCATGGTGGACCAGCAGCCCATTTGTTGGGCGGGCCAACCTACAGAAAGCAGCCCTTGATTTTTCATCAAGGCCCAAAAACAACGCAGTACTATGTTTGGTTTGAGGCCGAAAACATTACGGCAGGGGTTGAGCGGGGGAGGGGGAAGACAGAGCAAAAAGATAAAAAAGAGCTGATGCGCAATCAAGTGCAATTCCTCTCGGGAAGGAGTGTCATTGACACTCACACGTCACAATCCCACAGTAGACATTCTAGCAAGTTCACACACAAGTACAACAGAAAAGTTAAACATTCGTAACAAACTCAGGTTCATAGGACACGTTCATATTCATAGCCAACATTCACAATAAACAACTCAAAAGATTCATATATACACAAGTTCAGCATGTCTATGCATCCAAATGATTAATAGATCACAAGACAATATTCACAGATAACATTCACAAAAAGATTCAGATATACACATGTTCAGCATATTTAAGCATCCAAATGATTGAGAGAGATCACAGCCAATATCATCCATGGACAAATATTAATTACCTAGCATACAGACTGGTAAATGGTGTTCACTCGGTGGTACTTCTTGCTAAAATTAATGCTTGTACGAGCAAACTTTCAAGTACATAAGAGGCAGCACAGATAATCTGAACTTTGCTTGTAGGTTTATCCTCGAGATAGTGGCCTTGATGCCGAGGGAGGTCTGAGCAACTTGGCCACTACTTTTATCCAACTAGTTTACTAGCTCATCATGGTCCTGTAGCTCGCCAAAATTCTACATTGCAAACAAGAAAGGAGGCGGTCGATAAAATGAACCACCCAAAGTTTTTGTGCAGTTCAATTGAAATGGAGCATCCCTGGCGTGCAGACTGATTATGTGCCAGATGAATATACGCGTCAACCAACTTGTCTGGAATCTTCAGACTCCATGCCATACAGTTTGCTACCATATGTGCCGATAACCAAAAGGCACAAGTTGGGACCAAAGATTGGGCTGCATTTTTCTGGGCTATGCGCCAAGCAATATTGTTGGCGTTCACTCTGGCACTTCTTCTTGTCAACATCGATGCTTGTCTGAGTGGACTTTGGAGTACATAGCAGTAGCATAAGTATCTGTCCATCTGATCTTTTTGTGCAGTTCTACTGAAATTGCCCAATGTAATGATTTGCCTGCGAGTTCAGGCTCCAAGTTACTCCTTTATGAAATCGGCCAACAGTAGCACAATACCAAATTACCAATACATATGACAAGCACAATAATCAGGATAAAGACTGGTACCAACTCGTGTGAGGAAGCATATCAATTACTATTTCCTTTGACTGGAAGCCGAGATAAGCGACTGACAGGAAACGAAGGATGCAGTCGAGGCAATGAAGCACCCAAAGTTTTTGTGCAGTTCCACCAAAATCGAGCATCCCTATTGGCACGAGTGAGATTACTGTAATAGTGGGACTAGTTAATGAAACATACACTAACAAATAGAAGCACCCTCATTATTTTAATGGGTAAAGTTAGCAACATAGTAGTCTTGGTTAAAGAGAGGTATTAGTTTATTTAATCAGTGCCAATGAGCTCAACACTCAAAGCATTGCCATGTATCATAGGTTGCAAAAATTTAACATGGAAAGATAAAGGAGTTTCTCATGACAGTAGCAACACAGTAGCACGATACAAATAGAGATGACAGCAAACTAATATGGATGAAGGCCTTAGGCTGGTACCAACCTGATCAAGAAGCTTATTCAAGTAGTCCCAGAAGAGATGATAAAGCCCTCACTAGAATCATTCAATAGGACATATTTTTGTGCACTTCAAATGTATGGTGGACATCACTCTTGTTTACCAGTGGTGAGATTATACCGAAAGATTATCAAGAACTTCCAGCAGAGTTAAAGCACTGGCTGGGATACAGTTCATTGTATTCTCTTGTGCAGTTCCACTAAAATGTACGATTGGCACAACATGATCCATGTTTGCACAAGTAGGAACAAGGTGAAACCTTCATTAGCTTAGTGCGAAAGGATAGAAAGACATTAGCATATTACTTTAACGGTAGCATCAAATTTATGACGGACAATACAGTGGCAAAACATTGCCTCATTGAACAAGTGGCAATAAATTGACATGCAAAACAATAGCATTATTACGTCATGACACCACCAAGTTCCCCTCCCTGCTCCACCACATGGTTCACCTCCACAGACACACATACACACGTACATGATTCAGCATAGGGTGCTACTAAAGATTTGATTAACTCCGACAACAAAATTAGGCAGCAATTAATTAGTGCTACTTAAGTACTCGTAATTCATTAAGTGACCTTGCAGGAGAGACAGCAGAAGTGGAAGGGCTCCTGGAGGATCATATCACATGTAAGGGAGACGTTGCCGGAGCCCTTGAATGGACTCGACTGAGGCCTCGGCTTCAGCAAGATCACCTTGGCACTGTTGATCGTGTAGAGCTGGGTCACACATGCATCCAGAATCCAGTTAATTAGTATGATGTGTCGTCAAGCCAAGTACTACTCTGCTACGTACTACAAGTGCATTTCTTCAAGTAAATTAAGACTAGTAGCAACACAGCAATAAAATACCACTAGCAAGATGTTAGGATAACATAGGATGGTACCATCGTGTGATCTTCTTCATTTCCTTCTTCTTCTTCTTCTTCTTCTTCTTCTTCTTCTTCTTCTTCGTCTTCCTCTTCTTGCTCTATTTCTCTTTCTCCTCACCAATTGGTGAAACCATGTACATGATTGGCCTTCTATTTCTGATTTGGTTTTGTCAGTGAGGGAGTACAAGTGTACTAGTAAACAATAGCATTATTTTCTCATGGCAGTCACAAAATAGAGGTGAACACATGCATTAAATATCATTCTTACCTAAAGGAAGATTATGGTGCCAATATGGAGGATGAAGATTGGAACACAGATCTCCCTTGGTGCAGTTCCACCAAAATGAACCAATGGTTCCGGTGTGACATTCCAGTTAAACAGCACAAAAGTCACTTCTTTTAAGAAGTGTTTTGTGCAGTGCACCAAAAGGTCGCAATAGCAACGAGGTGAAATGGATATCCCTGTTTGCACAAAAAGCTACAGAGGAAACAGTCAAAGTCTCAAACAATTACTGGCAAAAACAATTGGTTAAACTTGTCATGGCTTATAACAGTGGCATGGCTTCATTTTACCAGGGGCATTAGATTAAGAACAGCTAAATATTTGCTATAAGGGCATGGGACAGTGGGTGCACCAGCAGTCCAACACCATGTAACTATAAAGTGGTGATTCAGAGTTTGCTGCCCCGAGAAACAAACATCCAAGCAACATATCTGGGTTGGTACCATTTTTGTTCACTCTAGCCACCTATTCGTATGTGTGGATAGCAAATCTAGTCCTGGCCAGACCACTGTGTACAACATTTCCCCTATATTTCCCTTTTCGACCAAGAGAACGGTTGGATGACCAGTCTGTACTACTTTTCACCCCCTTTCTTTCCTGTTTGTACCAAGTTCGATGTACATACTAACTTTTCCCCCTTTATTTCTTGTTTGAACCAAGTAGAAGATTCGACTCCATGAAGTAGCTTTACCTCTAACAATAGAAAAAATTAGGTGACGTTGGACCATCCGATCGAGCCTGGCTATGAGGGGGGCTGAGAGGTAGAAAATGATGCACATGCAGCAACGTAGCGAGCTGGGGAAGTAGAGCTAGGCCGGTTTCAAAGGAAGATATACCTGAAGGTCATTGGGGTGTGGATAGGTGGGTGGCGGGAGGCCGGATCCGCCCACACTAGGGCAGCGATGAAGGGATCGGAGGACCTCCCGCGCCGGCGCTCAGCCAGAGATAACGGTGCAGCCGGCAGTGGGTCTCATCCCTCGCTGTCGACAATGACCTAAACATTGCCCCTGCTCCCCTTCACCGGCGAAGGGGATTCATCCGGATCTGTAACCAGCGATGAGGATACAAAGACAGTGTTAACACCGCTATCTTGTTTAGATCTAGAGAGGATGAGAGTGTGTGAATAGAGCAACCCAAGCAAGCAAGCGCGGAGGCTCCTGACTATATATATATATATGTATGTATAGTGGGGTAGTTTTCTTTTTTCACTCCATCAAAACAATTGTTTAAAATTGTGTACATGCCAGGTCGCCATTTTTTCGAGTTGTTGATTATTTTTTGAGATAGCTACCCGCTTATTCCAAGTGGTGTGTAGGTGTGGATAATGAGCCGCTCGGTTTGTTAAGTTCATGTTCATTAAGGCTCGGCTCCTTAAGCTCCGAAATATTAACGAGCAAAAAACCCTGCTCGGCTCGGTTCGTTCAAAGCTCGTTAAAAGAAAATTCACGTAAGATGAAACATGTGTTGTGTTGTTACTAACGAACTTAGCGTCAAACTTGTTAGCTGGTTCGTTAAGCTCCTTAAGAAATTGATGATTGGCTTCATTCATTAAGAAGCGACCCATGAGGATAACAAGGCGAACTATCGAGGGATCATTGATCGCGATCTACGATCTTTTGTTCCAGCCATAACAGTGTGCGAGGTCGCACTTTGTATCATTCAAGTCTGGTACTAGACCCTCCATTAAGTGAACAACCACCGCCTCGTAAAAATTGTGAACAAGCCCACGGCTCAAATTATTGGAAACGTGGGCTGCACCAACATGCATTCTTATTTATATTTTCTATGTGGGAGTATCCTCAAAACAAAATGTGAGAGTACAATCTTTATTGGTCCCGTTGTAATTTGTGCTAAATTTTAACCAAAGATTTAACTAACAAAATGTTAGTGCACGTTAACAAAAATTATATCCTTGGATTCGTATTTGACCATAGTTTTCAATGATGTACTTTTTTGTCACATGCATGAATATTTGGTTAGTTAAATTTATAGTTAAAATTTGGCACAGGTTATCATAGGGACCAATAAACCAGGACGGAGCTCCTCATCTGTCGTCCAAACTCTATGACTAGCCGCTCTATTACATGCGGGACATCAAGCATCCGGGCCTGCGTGCCATCCACCAAATCACAGCGAGGTGCTACAGTGGAGACTCACTAGTCACCCTGGTGTGGCCGTCATGACCCGTCATATCACAAAACCCACACCTTTACCAGTAGTGGTAAAGTGGCCTCGAAGTTGGACGGGATGAAGCAACCATCATTTCACTGGAACGCTCGTTGAAGCCCTTTCTCCCCTATCTTGAAGAAACCTCACTCTAGGCTACTCACTTCTGCCATTTTCCTTTTGTACCAACGAAGGAAAGGTGGGCGAATCAGTGATGCTACTATATTTTCATTCCAAGAATCTTCTTTTTGCGAAGCACTGACCGATACTCACTGCCTATTCTTTTCTTGTTTTCATTGTGATTGTGGTTTCCTTTCGATTGCTTTTTGTTTGTCAGTTTATTGATGGATCCTGGAGCACTAGGCAAAGAGTTGCGGGCAGACAACCCACTCGAGACAGAGATCTCCAGGAAACGAGCACCGGCCAATGAGTCGACCATGTTGGCGGGCCAACCCATGGAGCGAGGAACTCCAAGAAACAAGCACTGGCCAAAGAGTTGACGATGTTGGCGGACGAACTCCTCAACTAAGAAAGTGGGAAGAACAACAAGGGCCCCACCGTGCCTACCCCAGAAACTCTAATGGCCACCTATGAGGGGCTCAAGGCCGAGTTTGAGGAGATAGTCACCGTTGAGAAGCAATATTTCCCTGGCAAGGCGATGGCCCACATCGAGGAGATGGCCCCCGGAGGGATGGGATCCCCCGGTGAGCTGCACAAGGTAAAAAAATGGCTTACCATAATTTTGGTTTTTCATTATTTGCAATGTGCTTGCTAATATGTTGGGGTTGTGCAGGTGCCGGTGGACGTCCTTGATGATTCCAATGTTGTGGTCTGTCCTTTGTACATCGCCCCAGAGAGCGATTCCGATGTCGTGGTCCGTCCTGTGGACATTGCCCCAGAGATCGATCCCCAAGCCGTTGTCCATCCTATGGACATCGCCCCAGAGATCGATTCCGATGTCGCGGTCCGTCCTATGGCCATTGCCTCAGAGATCGATTCCCATGCCACTATCCGTGCTGTGGACATTGCCCGAGAGATCGATGACAAGAAATAGTAGGTCGCGCTAATCCTTCAATGTAGTTTGCATTATGTTTAATTACCAGAACGATGCGTGTTATCAAACCATCTTAGGGCTAGTGCACTATCTTGTGTGGGTGGTACTTGCTACTTTTGTTTGATAGTGAATCATGTGAACCCTCTCTGAGTTATGGAAACAGATGTATCCTCACCAGCTTTTGATGTAATATATGGCATGCTTAGATGTAAGTTTGAACTGTTTATCATATGAGCAGGGCTTGTTTGATGATTCTTGGTATTAGTAGGCTAGCTACTGTGTGAGCTATAGTACTTGCAAACACTCACCAAAGAGAAATGTTGGGGCTGATGAGCTCGTGGTACGCTTATAGGTCTGATCTGTCGTCGATCGGCCAATAGCCCAAGCTCCTAAAATTGTAGGCTTAGCGATTGATCAGAAAATAGTCCACAATTATACATTAATTCACATCAAACTCAAAGAGTTGGTTCACGGATACATTCACATTAATAGCCAGCAAAATTGGCACGTACTTGTAACATGCGTGAATTTGTAATTTTTTTGCTGGAAGCGTGAATGTGTAGTGACGTCGTACTTTCGGAGTGGCTACAGAGAGTGTGTACGTGTGCTAGAGGGGTTGTGGGATGGAGAGAGATCTAGAGAGAGAGAAAGACCCTCCATTTCTTTCTAGTCATTAGATTGACAAAGGATACGTGTGCTACAAAATCATAGCACTACAGAGATGTACAAATCCTAGGCGGGCAAGTTTGGCCTAGTGGGTTTCAGTGATATGACGTGCTACAGTGGCGTCCAATCTTCGCGTGTGGTAGCAGTATTGTGGGTGCAGTAAGTTTTCCTGAAGAAGCAGATTCAATGAAGTCATGATGGTTCCTTCGTCCGAGCAACTACGACCGGGGTTGGGCCTGCGATTTGACGGCTCATTAATCATTTATTACTGCGGCACTATGACTCTCCCCTGCAGTACTATGTGGTGCACTATAGTTTTGTGAATGGCATGTGGACCACGATGGTTGACGTCCCACATGTCGGTGAATGAAAGTGTTCTTTCTGATATCGAGGACGAGCAAGGAGTATTCACTGCTTATTTTTTATGAAAGCTATTGTATCCACTATTACGATGGAGCAGTGTGAAACACCGCAGCCCAGTGAACTTGGCATGTGCACAACTCCCTCCTTCCTCATGTACCATAGTGTTGACTATAAGGTTGGCTATAAGGTTACAACTTTTTCTCACTTTCTCTCTATCTATTTCCTCTCAAATGTTTTTTACCTTCTTCTTTTTTAGACACAAATGTTTTTTTATACCTAGGAGCACCTGTAGAGACGGGCTCTTGCATTAGAGGCAACTCCTTCACTTTTTCAATGCCTCTCTCCTCCACATAAGCGGGCTTATAGCCCAGTATTGTACTTGCTCTGAATGCAGCTGGTGCCTAGGGGGAGCACGTGCGGGATGGGGGGAGGGGTGTTCTGGTGGGACAGGGCGGTCCTAAGCGGGCTTGGGAGTGGTCCGGACTACCGCATGCCCCACCTCACATTATCACCATATTTCTTGGAGTCTGTGTGCGGTGGGCGGGCGATCTCTTCTCCCTCCCCCATCTCTCTCTTCTCAACCGATGCCCGCTGAGGGATTATATTTCGGCTATCGACGGTTTATTCAATTGCAGTCCCACATATCAGTGAAAATGCAAAACAACGCGTGTCCCCTTTGGTGAGCGGCGTACGATACCGAATGTTGGGGGTGCGACGCGAACGCGACAGCCGTGCTTTAAGGGTGCCGCCTTTTCCTTTTGGATTTGCAAAGTGTAACATTTTCGTGCGATTGATCGATAGAAATCCAGAACAAAATGACGAGGGCTGGGCTTTCCCGCGTGTTAGGCGGGCTAGTTTGGCCTAGTGGGTTTGAGTGATATGACGTGCTACAGTGCCTTCCACTTGTTATTTTTATGTAAGCAAGCGTCTCCACTCTTATGAGGGAGGAGTGCGAAACATGGTGGATCTGATTTTGATCTTGGGATAACTATTCCCTACGAAATAATGGAGCACTGTTAGCGATTATAGCATGATGGTTAGGGCATCTCCAGCGCTGACCCACAAATTTACACCAGCATCTGTCCGAGGACACTGATGCCAGAGGATGCCATCCAATGCTGCCCGCATACCTTTCGACAACTATATGAACTAACTGAACGAAATTCGTGCAAACAATGCAAATTTCATATTAACCGGATGAAATTCATTACATTTTGAAAACTTTTCCTTTAAACCGGACGAAATTCATTACATATTTCGCACAAACCATACTAAAACCTACTGTAAACCTAATCTAAACGATCGCCGGTGCCCGACCACCATGTCCGGCCATGAGCCCCGAGAACTGATGCTCCGGCTATGGCCTTTGCCTCCTCCTCATCCGCCTCGCCTTTGTCTAGCTCTGCCTCCATAACCTCCTCCTCTGGAGCACAAGGTGCTGAAGATTTCCACCTCCACGTCGCCATCAAGCAGCTAATCGGCCGCCGATGTTTACCCCACCAAGCTTGGCATCGACTGGGTGGAGGAGCGGTGGCCTTCCTGGGACCAGAGCGGTGGTGACCTACCATGTACTACTCTTCCTCGCTGCCGGCTGTGCCCACGCACGCGCGCCGGCTTCATGTTCATGGCGATGGAGGGCGGCCGGGGGGGGGGAGCCGGTGATGTCCTTCGTCTGCTGCTGCGATAGTACGTCCAAGAGAGCTTTGGAGCCCACCCGGAGTGGAGTCGGCGATGTCCTTCGTCTGCTGCTGCGATAGTACATCCAAGAGAGCTTTGGAGCGCGAGGAGGCCATGGTTGGAGTGGTGCCGACAGAAGGAATGGACCAAAGGAGAATGACTATGCGTCTTTGGCTATGGCTGGGGCTGAAGTTAATATAGCTGGCAAATGGCAATGAGACGTGGCAGACGGACGGACGGCTGACGCCGGAGTAGGTTCGTCGATAGCTGTGTGTCATTAATGTGGGTGGCGAATGGACGGATGGCCGTGGTGTCGTTAACGCGGAGCAGTCGCTTGCACCGGGATGCTGCGCGGGTGGCGCTCTCTCGGCCGTCACGCTGGTGCAATGCCGGCGCCAGTGAGAGGTCGCGTCGGGCGTGAATGTGGCATTGATGTTCTGGAGCGACGGTGAGCGTTTCAGGCAGGAAGCATGCGCTAGCGATGGAAGGGGTTTCGGTGGGCTAGGGCGGTCAGACGTTGGCGTGGTGGTATATTGTTTTTGGAGTTTGCAAAAGTACTCAATTAATGTGGCAGTTCACTTTTTTTTCTATTCAACATACACCCTACAAAGCACCATGTTCAAATTTGGCACTTCTCCGGGTTCATTTACCATATTTAGGCCATTATGTGCATTTTTTAGAAATTTACTACCACCATCCTGATTTATTGGTCCCCTTAGTACTTTGTGCCAAACTTTGACCACATATTGAACTAAGAAAATAATAATGAATGTCACCAAAAATTATATCATTGGATTCGTATTTCTTCTATACCGCTATAATAGTATGCGAATAACTTTGAAAGATGGTCATTGGATGAAGCCAATCCGATAGTGCAGAGATGGCAAATCTGAGCACTACTGGCCATTGGATATCATCTACATTCCACCAGATTCTGCCACATGTACAATCTAAAAGATTCCATGGTTGAACTTAAGCATAATGCTCAAACCTCAAAACACAAGCACTTCTCATTTGTTCTTGAAGCTTCCGTATCATAATTGCCCAAACTTTTTTTTCTAGATGAATTGCCATTATTTGTTTTTTACTTTATGCTTTACAACGCACAATTCCATGAATCTTAAAATAGATTAACTTCTTTATAAAAACAATTGATTTTGAATGAGATGAACTATAAGAATTAAATGAACATCTACATCATGCATATATGACTCAAAGCTTACATGCTATAGAGTGGTATTTATTCATAATTTGGTTGCCAAATCTCATGCGTGCAATGCACGTGTACCTTACTAGTAAACATAGTTTCTAGTGACATTATTTGTAGTTACATGCATCAACCAGGACGGAGGTGCAGAAACATCAAATCCCAGCTACATCTACATGGGTGTGATGATAGGGACGTGGAATGTCATTCGATCATGGTGCACGCGCGCGATCTGTGTGGCTGGGGTGGCAGCCAATCAGAAAGCAACCCACAATAGGGTCAGCGCACACAGTTTCCACAGGCTACGGAAAGCAACCGTGTGCGGTAATAAACGACTAGGATTGAAGGGGAATCCAAATTTCCTTTGTCGTCTATCCTTGTGCTCTTGACAAACCAATGCACTATACGGTTGTCCGGCCACTCCGCCCCAGAGCACTCAGCAATCGTCGTTCATGCCACCGCGTCGCACACTAACCAGTAAGGAAGCGATGGCATCCTGCCGCGCCGAGTACCTCGCCGCCCACGACCACACACAAAATGGTAGGGAAGCGATGGCATCCGACCATGCCGAGTTCATCGCCGCTCGCGACCTCACACCTACGTGGGCGGACTTTGAAGCTGCCAAGGCTGAATGGGCGGTAGATCAAGAGGCAGCCAAAGCGGCACAGAGGGAGCGGAAAAGGCAGAAAGCACTCAAGAAAAGAGAGTCCCGCCGCCGCAAGAAAGAAGAGGGCACACGCGCTGCTGCGGAGAGCTCAGCGGAGATCCAAGCATGGTGGGGTGTCGCCGACAAAGCCGAGAAGGAGAACGACGGCGTCTGGCCAGCATTTGAGAAGTACTCCCTCTGTAAAGAAATATAAGAGCGTTTAGATCACTACTTTAGTGACCTAAATGCTCTTATATTTGTATATAGAGGGAGTAGTAGTACTAGTAGTTAGTGTGTGTGTCTCTGTGTCGCCCATACATTTTTTTAATTAATTGAGCATGTACCAGTACTAGTTACTACTTTGGTTTTTAGAGCAAATTACCAGTACATTAGCCTAGACTCAATGGAAAAATTCCTATCCTATGCATCAAATGGCATAGGTTTCTCTATAGGAATTGAGATGCATGTCATCTCACTACCTATGATTTTCATATTCCTATAAAATTCCTATCCTATGAACCAAAGGAGGCCTCCGCTGGAGTATAGTACTACTATAGCTAGCAGTATTGCTGGTACAGTAGTTTTCTTCAAGAAGCGGAATTCAACGAAGTCATGACGGTTCCTTCGTCCGAGCAACTTTACAGTGGGAAAGGTTGGGCTTGTGATTTGATGGCTCATTAGTCATTATTATTGCGGCGCGACGACCGGGGTGACTCTCCCTTGGAGTTCTGCGTGCATGGCAAGTGGACCAGGATGGTCGACGTCCCACATGTCGGCGAACGAAAGTATTCTTTCCGATATCGAGGAGCAAGGAAACCGTGTGGTATAGTATCACTGCTGATTTATATTTATTTTTTATTTTTGATGAAAGCTAGTGTTTCAACTCTTACGACGAAGGAGTGCGAAACACGGCACGTGCTGGATGTCCCACATGTCAGCGAAAGGAGTGGGACATGAACAGCGTGGTAGAGCGTCTCCACTTCTCCCACTTCTAGGTCGGAGACCACACGTAGTACTAGTAGTATGTAACGATACAAAGTGCAACCCGGAGAGAAAGACGCGTCTAGTTGGAAGGTCTTGGGCCATACACGTAAACAAATATAAAACCTAATATGTGCCTCCAATTAATATAGCAGTAGAGTACTTAGGCATGTACATCATAATATCGCTGTGCATTGCACGTACAACATTTAGTGGTAGTAAGACAAATGCCTATATGCCACGCATGTTCATACTATTTGTGCCTTTCTATTTCACTTACTGCGCTATATTACTCAGGTTCGTACATCCCTGGGTACATGTCCGTCTCGTAGTTCCAGTCCCACGTGTTTTTCATAGATGGAACAATCCATAACGGTGGGCAACGGGAGTCCATATCATTGCAACTTCTTAGTGTGGCTCCCCATGATGGAGACTCATCCAAACTGAAGCGGCATAGATCAGGGATAGGGGCGTTCAAGATATGAATCCATCGGTGCGCAATGAAAACACACCCGTTCTTCATGAACGGCAGGCCGTCGGCATCGTGCACGGAAGGTGGCATCGTTTGCACTATGGGATAGTTGTCCCCGATGAAAATCGAGTACTCCTCAAGTGTGTTCATCCGCACCCAGGTAGGATCACGGGGGTCGAACACACCGCCGTCCATCTGGTAAACCTGGCATCTCAAACCTAGATACATGCTGACATGCATGGTTATGGTCCATGCAGTATAATAAGGTGATGTAAGCAGAGGATACGGATTAAAATAAAATACTTTATATTGCTTATTTCTATGAGGGGGAAGGGAAGCAATGTATAGACTAGCTGCGGCACGAGCGACGACAAACAATTTGAGAGTGTTACCTGGGCCATGTACATTAATTAAAGTAGGAGTAGTTTTGTTTGATGGGATTATGGCTACCTAGCTAGTACTACACAGAATTGAAATTGTTAAGTCCTTTATAGTTTATACAACTAGCATTATAAAGTTGCGTAGATGACTATCCCAATCAATAAAAAAAGAAGGAAATAACTACTCCTGCTCCTGGAGTATAAAGAGACATGTACTGAAATGTTATAATAAGACATGGCAATAAGATATACGATAGTTCCTTGCTCTACTACTCTTGGACTGGAGAGCAGGGATTACCTGGGTACATGATCAGGGTCCGATCGTGATAGATCGTAGCACCTTGTTTCCCTTCAGTGGTACCATGGGTAACGACTGCTAAGATAGTACGTCCCAACTGGGTGTCGTCCGCTACAAGGTTCCAAGTTAGACCAAATGCCCCATGCACATCCATGATTGACGATCTGATTTTGATCGGTGGATGACTTTGCCCTGCATAATCATGCAAACAAGGCGGAATTCATAGAAACCGGATGAAAATCATTACATTTCAAAAACTTTTCATATAAACCGGACGAGATACATTACAGTTTTCATACAAACCGGAGTAAAACCTACTCTAAACAAGTTGCAACTGTAATGTGGGCGGCGCACGGACGAGGCCGGCATGGTGTCGTTTGAGGCTACTCATAGTGGGGAGTATCATATACAATATACTAGTGCATGATACTAGTGTATGATATACTACTTTTATAGTGCATAGTATCATAGAGTAGTAGCATAGATGATCATATTTATTGCCATGCATGACCCCCTGTCTCTTCTTTAATTCTCTGCCACATCACCATGTATGATATTCTCGAGTGTAAGTACCAGCTAAGTTACCACCACTATGGCCAGCCTCGACGCGGAGCAGTCGCATGCACCAGGAAGCGGTGCTCTCTCGGCCGTCGTGCTGCTTCAAAGCCGGCACCAGTGAGAGGTCGCCTCCGCTCTGGCCGGTCATTAATGCGGCACTGACGCACTGGGGCGGCGCTGACCGTTTTAGACGGGAAGCGTGCGCCGGCAAGGGAGGGGGTTTGGGTGTGGTGGTGGTAATGATTTTGTACCGTTTCAGGTGTAGTACTGGGAGTTTGCAAAACTACTCATTATTGCACTAAGTTTCCTAAAAAATTGTGGTAAAAAACGTTACTTGCAATGCATAGATGTGTGACCAATATAAATGACCAATAAAAAACTACTACATGCACGCAACGATTTAATGCACATTGTAATCTCAACATGTGATGGGGAGCTCTAAATTTGAATTTCAAACTTATAAAACGAAAAAATTCAAAACAAATAAACTGGAAGAGAGGGAGTATACCGTAGGATGTGTCCCATACGAAACAAGTCCCCTGGTTTGTCACCGCGAAGATGCGGTTAGAAAGGAGCACAGCGTGTTCGTACTCGTACGGCAACAAATCGGCCGCAGACAGCATGGTCCACCTTTGACCGCCATGTGCAGGGTTCGTGAAAGCAATCGCGATGTCGAGCACCGCAATGAGAGTGTAATTTTGGTTGGCGGACGGCCTTATCGGGTCTTTCGGGATTGCTACCTTCTTCAATCTCACCATGGTTCCATCGTACCAATTCAGGCGATGGCCCATTGCATGGCTGATCCCAATGTTGGACAAAGGTTCTACGGGAATGGTGTCACCATTGTAGATGTTGTGCAAATTGATGTTGGTACCCTCCCGTACATATGCAAGCCAATCTCCACTGGCACCAAGCCTAATCTGTGAAACAGTGGGCAACGGGGGAATTAGGAAATGGACACGGAAGTACTCTTTAGAATGCATTTACTACGTGATCAAACTCATCACTTACCTGCTCATCGGATAAAATCCGAGTGCCCCTCGACGTCGGCATCTCATGGGGCGTCAACTTCGGCATCTCATGGGGCGTCAACTTGCAACTACGGCCACGCTGCACTGGAGAGACCCCCAAGGAAACATCTTCGTCCTCGAGGACGCATGGCAGACCAACTAGCATGGCCTTCTCCCACGCATATTTACGCACCCTCTTAAAATATTTGGTGCAAGTACCGCTAAGTTTGCGGATGTGAGGAAGTCGGAGCGACTTACGATTTCTCTTAAAGGATCGTCGTCCAAGGTCTCCCAACCTCGACGAGGATGAGAAGCACCACCGCTTTGCGAATCCATGGCAATGGCGACTGAGGGAGTCCTGGATTAAGGGGTCCTTGGGCGTCCGGGCTACGTAATGTGGGCCAGACTGATGGGCCATGTAGATACAAGACAGAAGACTCTCTCCCGTGTCCGGATGGGACTCTCCTTGGCGTGGATGGCAAGCTTGGCGTTCGGATATGAAGATTCCTTTCTCTGTAACCGACTTTGTATAACCCTAGTCCCCTCCGGTGTCTATATAAACCAGAGGGTTTAGTCCGTAGAGGCAACCATAAAACACAATCATAATCAGACAGGCTAGACTTCTAGGGTTTTAGCCATTACGATCTCATGGTAGATCAACTCTTGTAACACTAATATTCATCAAGATCAATCAAGCAGGACGTAGGGTATTACCTCCATAGAGAGGGCCCGAACATGGGTAAACATCGTGTCCCCCGTCTCCTGTTACCATCGACCTTAGACGCACAGTTCGGGACCCCCTACCCAAGATCCGCCGGTTTTGACACCGACATTGGTGCTTTCATTGAGAGTTCCACTGTGTCGTCGCTAGAAGACTCGATGGCTCCATCAATCATCCACAACGATGCTGCCTTGGGGGAGGTCTTTCTCCCCGGCCAGATCTTCGTATTCGGCGGCTTCGTACTGCGGGCTGACTCGCTCGGCCATCTAGAGCAGATCGACAGCTACGCCCCTGGCCATCAGGTCAGGTTTGGAAGCTTGAACTATGTTGCTGATATCTGCAGAGACTTGATCTTCGACGGATTCGAGCCCATGGCAGCCGCTCCCTGCCACCGCGATGAACATGACCTAAATCTGTCATCGAACTATACCCGGGAGATAGCTCCTGTAACTGCTCTGGCCCTAGATCCGGAGCAGATTGCGCCATCTGAGGACGGGAAGCTCAACCTCGCCACGGAAGCCGCAGACTCAGCAGCGTTGGAGCCGCATACAGACCCAACTTCAAACAGGATCTATGTCACCGGAACCTCGGATTCATCTCCGGCCATAGGTTCCGAACCGCGTGTGTCCGCGCCCATCGAGCTTGATCGGGCGTCGATCGTCGAGTTCAGCTCCGCGGACATCTTCCGGCACTCACCTTTGGGTGATGTACTAAACTCATTAAAAACCCTCTCCTTAGCGGGGGACTCACAGCCGAACTATATCCGGTTTGAACTGGAGGCTGATGATGGAGAATTTTGCTTCCCACCCACCGCCCACTTCATTGCCACTGTCGAAGACTTAACCGACATGCTCGATTATGACTCTGAAGACATCGATGGTATGGACGACGATGCTGGAGAGGAGCAGGCCCAAAACCCGCCGTTTACTGGGCGCTGGACAGCCACCTCCTCGTATGACATGTACATGGTGGATACGCCCAAAGATAATAACGGCGATAACAAGAAAGATCCAGTCGAGGATACACCTCCTGAGACACGGCCAAAGTGCCGACGTCAGCGGCGCCGCTGTAAATCACGCCGTGGAAAAGACAGCAATACCGGCACAAGAGAAAACAATACTCCGGATGAGGCCGAAGACAAAGAAGATCCCGTCGAGCCGACTTTCGAAAAGGATGATAGGGAAGATGGGCAAGCCAGCCCTAATGAACAGGCCAAAAACGAAGACTCGGAGGACAGCAACTATCTTCCACCCTCCGAAGATGAGGTGAGCCTCGGCAACGAAGACTTTATCGTGCCTGAGGAACCCGTCGAGCAGGAGCGTTTTAAGCGCCGGCTAATAACCACTTCGTGGAGCCTGAAAAAGAAACAGCAACAGCTTCAAGCTGATCAAGATCTACTCAACGACAGATGGACTGATGTCCTGGCAGCCGAGGAATACGGACTCGAGCGCCCCATTAAAAGTTATCCGAGGCGTAAACTGCTACCCCAATTCAACGACAAGGCACTTAAGCCCATGCCATCAACACATAATGCGGCTGACCAACCACCACGTGGCCGGGACAAAGCGGCAACTCAAGCCGAACACCAGCCCATACTACCTCGCTGCAAAAGCAGAGACATAACAGCCCGGGGTCATACATATGACCTGCGGCAGGACCTGGACAATAGAGCAGGTCAGTCCAGATCAATCTACGGATCGCGGGGGCATGCCCTGGCGCGCGACGACGGCTATCAAGCCAGACGTGACAAACAAAACCACGCCCGGGCCGAAGACTGCCGACAAACTCAATCCGAGCTATGTCGCGACGTGGCCCGATATAGAGGCGCCGCACACCCCCTCTGCTTCACTAATGAAGTAATGGAGCACGAATTCCCAGAAGGGTTTAAACCCGTAAATATCGAATCATACGATGGAACAACAGATCCCGCGGTATGGATTGAGGATTTTCTTCTCCATATTCATATGGCCCGCGGTGATGACCTTCACGCCATCAAATACCTCCCATTAAAACTCAAGGGGCCAGCTCGACACTGGTTAAATAGTCTGCCTGAAAACTCTATTGGTAGGTGGGAGGACTTGGAAGACGCCTTCCACGACAACTTCCAAGGCACATATGTACGACCTCCGGATGCCGATGACTTAAGTCACATAGTTCAACAGCCTGGAGAGTCGGCCAAGAAATTCTGGACCAGGTTCCTAACTAAAAAGAACCAGATCGTCGACTGCCTGGATGCTGAAGCCCTAGTGGCCTTTAAGCATAGCATCCGTGACGAATGGCTGGCTCGTCACCTCGGCCAAGAAAAGCCGAAGTGCATGGCAGCCCTCACGGCACTCATGACCCGCTTTTGTGCGGGCGAGGATAGTTGGCTAGCTCGTAGCAATAACACTGCAAGTGATGCCGGTACCTCTGAAGCTAAGAATAGCAATGGCAAGCCCCGACGCAACAGGCACAAGCGCCGAAGCAATGGTGGCACTGCCGATGACATGGCGGTCAATGCCGGTTTCAGTGGCTCCAAGTCCGGCCAGCGGAAGAAGCCATACAAAGGAAACAATCTGGGCTCATCCAGCTTGGCCCGCATACTCGATCGTCCATGTCAGATCCACGGCACCCTTGATAAACCAGCCAATCATACCAACAGAGACTATTGGGATTTTAAACAGGCCGGCAAGTTAAATGCCAAACACAAGGAGAAGGGCTCGCAAAGCGAGGATGATGACGAGGAGTCCCGTCTGCCGAATACAGGAGGACAGAAGAAGTTCCCTTCCTAGGTTAAAATGGTGAACATGATATACGCCACTCATATCCCCAAAAGGGAGCGCAAACGAGCGCTCAGGGACATCTACGCGATGGAGCCAATCGCCCCAAAGTTCAACCCATGGTCTTCCTGCCCGATCACCTTCGATCGCAGGGACCATCCGACTAGTATTCGTCATGGCGGTTTAGCCGCACTGGTCCTCGATCCAATTGTTGATGGATTCCATCTCACGCGCGTCCTCATGGACGGCGGCAGTAGCCTGAACCTGCTCTATCAGGATATAGTGCGCAAAATGGGCATCGATCCCTCAAGGATCAAACCCACAAAAACTACCTTTAAAGGAGTCATACCAGGTGTAGAGGCCCGCTGTACGGGCTCAATCACACTGGAGGTTGTCTTCGAATCTCCGGACAACTTCAGAAGCAAAGAGTTGATCTTCGATATCGTCCCCTTCAGCAGTGGCTATCATGCACTGCTCGGACGAACCGCATTTGCTCGATTCAATGCGGTGCCACACTATGCTTATCTCAAGATCAAGATGCCGGGACCACACGGTTTCATAACAGTTAATGGAAACACGGAGCGCTTCCTCCGTACCGAGGAGCACACCGCGGCCTTGGCAGCGGAAGTACAGAGCGGCCTTGCTCAACAGAATCTTAATTCAGCGGCCAAGCTCCCGGACACTGTCAAGCAGATACGGACTACTCCGCAACATAACAGTCTGGCTCGTCAGGAGTTAGACTAGCAATCCGGCCTCCGTCTCCGTCCCGGCCAAATGGCGGCATACGTACCACGCGTACATAACTACGCACTTAAAATACCATGGGCATAGACGGAGGCATAACTATATTGTGGTCCATAATACGGCTCGACCTCTCCTGGACACACGTACTCTCACTTTTTCTTTTTCAACCTTTTCAGGTTTCTTTTCCACAGGCCCCTCAAGACGGCCTAATCATCGGTCCTTTCGAAGGATAGATACACCAAGACAGCAAGAAGCATTGCGATATACGGGAATCTCTAGGAAGTCTTTTTGATGATCACTCTCCTGTTCGCAGGACCCTCACGCAGCTCTCCCTTGGTCATGGCATGTAAAATAGCGCTGTTGCTTATCACACTACTTATACGCTTTGACGTATCAATAAATTATAATGTAAACAGTTCGCGGCCCAACTTCTACGACACTAGCTTACTACTTCATTTTTTCTTGATAATCTTATCCATTGCACCCGTACACTTTGGTACGGCCTAAATTTGCTAGGGGCTTTATTGCGCTCCATATTACGGCAACAAAGTCCGAACACTTTTTACAGTATAGTTCGGCACCCCAAATTTAGCATTATATGCATTGGCTCCGAATCATGTCTTTGGTCAATAGTTGGGTTGCCCGGCTCCTGTGCTTACTACCTTACGTTCCGCTATATCGGCTAGGGTAGTAAAGGGAGAACTACTGCGATTGTGCCCTAGTTCGTCCGGATGAGCACCTCAGTAGAGAAAGCCGAAAACTGACTGTCATGATGCGGCGTGAGCTAGTAAGCTCTTCGGAGGTTACAAATCTTTTGCGATTTTTTCCGCATTATGCGACGAATCGGTCTCTACCCGATCCGGTGTTTACAGCACCCTAGTTCGGATTCACGAATACTAGGAGCTGCGCCTAAATTTCTATTATAAAACTCCTATGGCTAAGTGAGGGTGATAAAGCCCCATAGTCCGGTTGCCTGGTTCGTTGCGCTAAACACCTCCTTCAAGGACCAAACTTTGGATCAAGAGTGTTTAGATTTTATCCCGAACACCCCCGTACTACCTACATGGGGGCTCAAGCCGACGACTGGCCAACTCTCAGATTTTATAAAACGGCCGCACAGGAGGAAAAATCTTGATATAAACAACTAACATTATATTACATATTAGTTTTGTTTCATTGTGCATGACAGGATAACATATTCATCCGAAGATAATATCTTTTGCACACTGCTCCGCTACAATGTGGGATCCCTCCAGGACATCGTCAAAATATCGCTCGGGCGTGCGGTGCTCCTTGTTCGCGGGCGGTCCCTCGGTCGCGAGCTTGACGGCGTTCATCTTCGCCCACTGTATCTTGACACGGGCGAAGGCCATCTGCGCACCTTCGATGCAGACCGACCGCTTGATGGCATCAAGCCGAGGGCAGGCAACAACCAGTCGCTTCACGAGCCCAAAGTAGCTTTGGCATACGGCTTCGGCAGGCCAGAGACGGATTATCAAATCCTTCATGGCCAATTCAGCCGCCCTATGCAGTTCGGTCAGCTATTTCACCTGATCGCTGAAGGGCACCGGATGCTCTGGCGCAAGGTATTGCGACCAGAACAGCTTCTCCGTTGAGCTCCCCTCTTCGGCTCGGAAGAAATCCGCAGCATCTGCAATGCTACACGGCAGATCCGCAAATGCTCCTGGAGAACTCCAAATCTGGGTCAGTAAGAGGTACCTTTTCTTCACAAATTTGCTTTGCATTATAAAGGCCTTACCCGCCGCAATTTTCCTGGCCTCTTGGATTTCCGGGAGGGTGCCCTGGGCTTCAACCCGGGCCTCTTGTGTGCTTTGGTGGGCCTTAGCAAGCTCAGACTCTTGATCCGTAATCTTGCGCTCCAAGGACTCGCATTTCTTTACAGCGTCCTAGAGCTCTTGTTGGACCTCACTGACCCTGGCCTCATGCTTTTCGTGGACGGATTGTTCCTCCGCCGCTCTCTTTTGGGCCTCGGCCATTGCCTTTTTAAGGGCCTCCACCTCAGTCGTCGCTCCTACAAATATCATGGCACTATGGTCAATGCAAATCATCTATCCTTTCTGATATACAGAAGGTCATGGCATACCTTGCTTATCCTCCAGCTGCTTTTTCACACGGCCGAGTTCTTCCTCGGCCCGCTCCAGACTCTGCTTCAGTCCGGAGACTTCGGCAGCATGGGAGGTCGCAGCCAGCAGCGACGCCTACTTTTTCACATAGACATGTATGGTTAGTCTCCTGCGAAAATTGTTTGATCCTCTGTCCGGCTTTTCTTTTCGACCACCGGACAGTGTCTCAGGGGCTACTGTCTATACTGTGACATTATTTTTACATAATTGCGTTTCATACCTCAAAACCTGTTAGAAGGCTTGTGCAGGCTTCGGTCAGTCCGCTCTTCACAGACTGAATCTTCTCAATCACCGTACCCATGAGGGCACAGTGTTCCTCTACAATGGAAGCACTTCGCAGCGCTTCCAGTAGGGTGTTTGGTGCCTCTGGTTGGACAGAGGTCATCGGCGAAATGGGCACACCCCCTTCTTTCGAACGAGGCTGCTTGCCGGATTCCGGAGCCGTATAGGTCTCTGGGACAGTATTCGGCTGGGGGCCGAATTGGACCTGGCCCCCATTGCCAGGCTCCATGGGGATTTGCTCCCCCATGTGTCCGGCGGCCGAGGTTTCACCCTCTGGCACCGCGCTGACAGCCTCCTGCATCTCTCCCTGGCCTGGGATCCTTTGGGACAACACCTCGGTGTCATCCATGGCCTTGGGAGAGGAGGCCGCCGGAAGGGACCCGCTGTCCATCATCTTCGGGTCCAGCGAATTCCCCAAGGATGAGGATTGCTCGAGGTCGGAACGAACCGGACTGCAAGTACATGATTCAACATGTTAAAACTATGGAGAAAAGAGGCTGGATATATGAATGCGTCAGGGTCTTTGAGTACTCACGATCCGGCCAGGGGCTTATCTCGGGGGCGCCGCTCTGGGCTGTTGTCGACGTCCCACGCGGAGTTATCCGCGAGGGAGACCTTCCCCTTCTTGGACGCCTCTGCCTCCAGATTTATGGAGGCCGCCCTTTTCTTCCTTCCCCCCTCAGGGGGAGAGTTGCTTTCCTCCTCCTCCTTGTCGTCCTCTGCGGTGGAGGAGTGAGTCTTGGCGTCTTCAGACGTCGCGTCCGAAGTTCCCTTGCGACGGAGGCCACTTCTGGTCTCGTTGGCCTTTTTCTTGGCCTTCTTCTCCGGCGCCTGGTAAGGCACCGGGACCAGCATCTTCGTCAGAAGCGGGATGGCTGGTTCCTCGGGCAGTGGAGCCGGACACTTAATCCGCTCTGCCTTCTTCGTCCAACCCTGAAAAAATAAATAGGGAGGCTTAGGCGTTTTCCCTGAGTAAGCAAGTAAAGGATACACCTTGAAAGCACGAAAAACTTACCGGGCTGGCGGGATGGGCCAGGTCGTGCCCGATGTCCTCGGTCGTCTCCGGCCATTTCTCGCTGGCCTTAAAAAGCACCTTCCAGATGTCTTTGTGCGTAGTTCTGAAGAACTGTTGCAAGGTCTGGTGCTCGGCCGGATCGAACTCCCACAGATGGCAAGTCCGGCTTTGGCATGGAAGGATCCGGCGAGCTAGCATCACCTGGATCACATTGACAAGCTTGATGTTCTTGTCCACCATGCTCTTGATACGCGCCTGCAGCGCTGTCAGCTCATCCGACGACGACCAATTCAGGACCTTCTCTAGCCAGGAGGTGAGCCGCATTGGGGCTCCGGACTTGAATTCAGGAGCCGTGGCCCAGGTGGCGTCGCGGGGCTCTGTGATATAGAACCATAGTTGCTGCCACCCTTTGACGGTCTCCACAAAGGTACCTTTGGGCCATGTGACGTTGGGCATCTTGCTCACCATGGCGCCTCCGCACTCTGCGTGTTGGCCATCCACCACCTTCGGCTTCACATTGAAGATCTTGAGCCATAGTCCGAAGTGGGGTGGGATGCGGAGGAAAGCCTCGCACATGACAATAAATGCCGAGATGTTGAGGAAAGAATTCAGGGCTAGATCATGGAAATCTAGCCTGTAGTAGAACATGAGTCCGCGGACGAAAGTGTGGAGTGGAAACCCTAACCCACGGACGAAGTGGGGGATGAACACCACCCTCTCATGAGGCTTGGGGGCGGGGATGATCTGTCCCTTGGCCGGAAGCCGGTGGGCGATTTCCTTGGCCAAATACCCCGCCTCCCGGAGCTTCGTGATGTCCTTCTCCTTGACGGAGGAGGCCATCCACTTGCCTTGCGCTCCGGATCCGGACATGGTCGGAGTGCTTCTTTGAGGCGGAAAAGATGAAGACTTGGGCGCTGGAGCTCGAGAATGGAGAGGCAGAGAAAGAGAAGGCGTGGGTGAAAGGGGTGAATCCTTATCTCCTTATAAAGGCAGCGAATATCAAGCGCCTCCCCACTCGCCTTAAAACTCGCCTATTCCCAAGGGCCGTGCAGACGGCACGGTTGGATTACCCACGCCCGTATTGATGAGAATCCCGTAATAAAGGGACACGATCTCTGCTGTGACAAGGCGTGCCACTGGAAACCGCATCTTAAAGCATGGAGCGGGAGGCTAAAAAACGGTTCGAAATAATGACCGTGTAGGAATGTGGTGTCGCGTTACAAAAAGTTGTCAGCGGATTGGACTCGTGAAATATTATACTATCTGCGGTTGTGCATGGTACTTGTTTTGCAGAGCCGGACACGTTTTCAGTACTCGAAGCCTGTTTTGGGGTATTCGGAGGAGGAACCCGCCTTGCAATGCCGAAGATAATCTGCGCACCGGACACATCGTCATTGAAGCCTAGTTCAGGGGCTACTGAGGGAGTCCTAGATTAAGGGGTCCTCGGGCGTCCGGTCTACGTAATGTGGGCCGGACTGATGGGCCTTGAAGATACAAGACAGAAGACTCTCTCCCGTGTCCGGATGGGACTCTCCTTGGAGTGGATGGCAAGCTTGGCGTTCGGATATGAAGATTCCTTTCTCTGTAACCGACTTTGTATAACCCTAGTCCCCTCTGGTGTCTATATAAACCAGAGGGTTTAGTCCGTAGAGGCAACCATAAAACACAATCATAATCAGACAGGCTAGACTTCTAGGGTTTTATCCATTACGATCTCGTGGTAGATCAACTCTTGTAATACTCATATTCATCAAGATCAATCAAGCAGGACGTAGGGTTTTACCTCCATAGAGAGGGCCCGAAGCTGGGTAAACATCGTGTCCCCCGTCTCCTGTTACCATCGACCTTAGACGCACAGTTCGGGACCCCCTACCCAAGATCCGCCGGTTTTTACACCGACAGCGACCAACTGCCTAGTCCCTTGTCGAGGTGGTTTACACGAGAGGAGATGGCAACTACAGGGCTTCGTCCCTTCAGAAAGGATGTTCTGCGGGCGCGCACTAGTGCAGTTTATATTTGAGACTAGCAAGAGGCCCATGTGTTGCACGGAACATCAATATGCATTTATACGAGCTATTTATCTCGTGGGAGACGAAGATGAACGAGGGAAGGCCTTATCTGCAAATGTGGAGAGGGGTGCGGGTATCTTTTTGCAAAATTGCCATAGTTTGCTTTCTATCCGTTAGATATAGATTGGACGGTCTATATTGCAGGATGGTAGGCACACCACCATCACCAACTTGGTTTTTTATAAGAGTAGGGAATATTGCAGGATGGCAGGCACACCATCAGCACCAACTCGGTTTTTTATAAGAGTAGAGATAGAGATTAAGGAGCTGGTGGGCGGTTCATTGTACGGCGCGTTCGCGTCCATCCACTAGCCCGAAATTAAAGCACACACGACATTTACAGCGACTGGGATTAGTTGTTTTCCGAGCGCATGGACCAACGCAGACTAGCACACTTGGTCGCCCTTCGACAAGTACGTGCCTGACATGCGTGCATGCAAATCTTGCGTGACCAAACCGTGCAAAGCGGAGCGGTAGGCTGTCGAACTACACCATGCATGTTGCAGCCATGTCATCCACATGCAACCTAAAGGCCAATTCATACTCCACTGGACTATACTGTACTACTATGCATTGTTTGGCATGAACGTTCCTTGGAGCTCGTGCTGCAACTGGCGTACTCCACAGCCCGCTTCCCTTCTCCTTCCTCTTCTACCACCGGCGCACGTCCGCGGGAAGTGACCGGTCAACCCTTATATAGGAGTGCTAGCACAAAAATATGCAAGCATGACCACTAAAATTTCCTTTCTCTTATCTCTTTGAAATAAACATGGCATGAAACTCAAAGCCCTTTAAGTCTGAGTATAATGGAAATCATCGTCCTCCTCCAGCTCTGCTTCGCCCGCGTCGTCGTCCTCCTGTTCCGTCTCCACGTCATTATTCTCCTCCTCCAGCTCTGCGTGTTGCTCCGCCTCCAACGCCTCCTCGTCCGGCTCCGGCTAGTCCAGACTCCGGAGGCAGGGCGGCTGCGATCCGGGCTTTGCGCTGCCTCCAGATCTCTGGAAGCAGCTCAAAGCGCTGCTGCGGCTGGGGTATGGCGTATGTCATTACCTTCGGTCGGGCCATGGCTATCAGGCGATGGCGACCGGAGAAGAGGCGGCGGGAGGGGAATGAATGCAGCTACTGTTTGGGTTCGCCATCCAGCTTAAATAAATGTGCACCGTCATGTATACCCGCGGGTGCACAAAATTGTATGTGTATGAGATTCTGAGAGACAGAGTGCGTGTGTGCGACTCTACTCTTCGGACATGTACTCCACCTTTTGCATCGGGATATAAGTATAATGGTATTACACTTTAGCTTGTGATTTACGTGGCCATGTTAACGTGGTTGTGTAAAAAAATGTCTCTTCCTGCTCGTGATTTGTGTTATATAATTATGAGAAGTTTGATAACTACTAAAATAAAGTGGAATTTGTCCATGTTATATAAGTAAATTAAGGTGATTGTTTATCATACGGGTAAGGTTGGACGAAGGGTGGTGTCGCGGGAAACCACGGCCACCTATGGAGCCAAGGGGCCCCTTGCTGGTTCAACAGGGGGGATGTCGCATTTCACAAAGAGCAGAAGAACGTGGGGCAGCACGGCAGAGATCACACAGTCAATTTTACCCAGGTTTGGGCTATCGCGAGGCGTAAAATCCTACTCCTGCTTTGGTGGATTGATGGTGGAAAAGTGGCGGTGGAGCGTAGTACACATGCCCGGCAGGCTCGCCCTGGGGAGGCAGTGACTACGGGAGTACGAGCGTGGGGGTGTTCAACTTTCCAACCCTTGCTACGGTTTCCATGGGCCTCCTTTTATAGGTTACGGGGTCACCACAATGGCAAAACGGTCATTAGGCACTGATAAGATAGCAAACAGTGCTATCATACCTAATTCTACAGGCTGACAGAGTGCATTAAATGCACCGCTGAACGTCACATCGTTGCTTGCCCGGCAAGCCTTGCCGGGCTCATCTTGCCAGCTCCATGCCTGCTTGCTTGGCATGTCGCAGGACGGGTGTCATCTGTAGGTATTTCCTATAGAAAGAGGCCGCCATGTGGCAAATGGCTGCCACTTAGTCACTTTGCGGCTTGACACCGCATTGATCAACGATGTGGGTCGTGGTGAGATGGCTTGGTGAGGTGTCTTTGCCCTCGTGAGTCCCGGCAAGCCCTGCCAGGAAGTCTTGAATGCTTTCTTCCGGGGGAGCCCTTGTCCTTGCCAGGTCTGCCTGCCCGGCAAGTGAGGCTTTTCTCCTGGTGGTGTCTCACTTCTCTGTCTTGGTCTTGGCCTTCTTAATCAGCATGCTGGTTCTTCGAAGATCTTAGTCTCTTGTATCTTGACACGGACTTGGTGTTGTAATATTGTTTTCGTTCCTATGCACAGTCAGGGAAACAGACCCAGGGTTTGTTGCACTGACAGAAGCCCCCGGGCCTGCCCCGATCGTGCTGCCGAGCGTCGTCGGGGTAGGTCCTAATAAGTGCACAGGCAGGGGCGCTGAAGAGGCTGATCTCATGGAGTCTTCTTTGCTTCTTCATTAATCTTGACTCTGGGCCAGTTTTCGGTTTTCGCACACGTCGTGTAAAGCCAATCGTGGTGGGGCCATCTTTGCCATGGCCCGTGAATGACTTTAACGCACGGGGTAGAAACTGCCGATTCACTCTTCCCACCACACCCTACCTGGGATAAGAGGGACATGGAGAGGAGTTTATGGAGCATTTATCTTTTTTCAATCTTAAACTTGCCGGTACTTGCCAAATTTTAGTTCAAATTATGTAATCTCTCGAGTCCATATCTATGTTCCGTAAGGTTTGTACTTGTATGACCAGCATATTAATGAAAAAGATGAACCTTGCCTGGAACTCATGCATGTATATGTCCACGCAGAGGTGAAATGCCTCTTTATTTTAAATAAACGAGTTTTCCCCAGCAGGCTATCCTGCCGGTACCCTTTCTTCGTTGCCGGGGAACTAAGCCTACCGGCAAGAAATAGAGGGACCAGCCCCCCGCTAACTTCTTTTCATCAAAGGCCACTACGACCATCTAGGCCGAAGCAACGTTCGAGCTGGGGATGGGAGCACCTAAGTTTCGAAGAGTGGCGGGGTTTTCTTATGCACAAGTTTTAGCTTACAGAACACTTATGGACAAGAGGTAGAACTTATCTGTTTGGTTCGCTGGGGATCGCCGTGTTGGTTCATCTCCTCATCTTCTTGCAGAAACCGAGTTCTCGGCAGGAACCTGCAGCTTTATGCAGATGAGAATCATGTAGGATGCGATCCTATCTATATGCACATGCAAATGCTCATGAAATGCTTATGCAAATGCTCTTGGAATGCTTATGCATGCATGCAACTTGGTCGGGGCCCCCCCAGTGCTTTGTTTATTTCTCTGGTGCTCAAGGTCATCGCCTGGCTTTGTACAAGGGGTTACGTGCAACTGAGGCAAGGCCTGTACAAAAGGGTGGCTGCCGAGCAGGGCCCGACAGCCGCGCCTTACGGGTAGAACTTGCGGAGATGCTCAATATTCCATGAGTTTTGCAATTGAATGCCATCTCTAGTCTCCAGACGGACTGCGCCAGGTCTGGTGACTCGTACTACCCGATAAGGGCCTTCCCACTTTGGCGTAAACTTGTTTGTTCCCTTGGCGGACTGAACGCGCCTAAGGACAAGGTCGCCTTCCTCAAAACACCGGGCATGAACTCTGCGGCTATGATAGCGACGCAGGGGTTGCTGATAGCGTGCAGCACGTGTAGCAGCCAGGAGACGGTTCTCCTCGAGTAGCACAACATCGTCACGCCGGTGCTGATCTTGCGCTACTTCGTCATAGGCAAGCACTCGAGGCGACCCGTAAATGAGTTCCGTGGGGATAACTGCTCCCCCCCCCCATAGAACAGGGAAAAAGGAGTCTGCCTGGTAGCTCGATTTGGTGTCGTTCTGAGGGACCATAGAACTACCGGCAGCTCATCGATCCACCGCCTGCCGTGCTTGTGTAGTGTATCAAAGGTTCTTGTTTTGAGTCCCCGCAACACTTCAGAGTTCGCCCTCTCAGCTTGCCCGTTGCTTCTGGGATGCGTGACAGAAGCAAACGAGATCTTGCTTCCGAGGGCATGGACATATTGCATGAAGGCGCGGCTCATAAATAGGGTGCCGTTGTCGGTAATGATCCTTGCCGGGATTCCAAAATGACACACCAAAT
Organism: Thinopyrum elongatum; assembly: GCA_011799875.1. Classification (NCBI taxonomy): domain Eukaryota; kingdom Viridiplantae; phylum Streptophyta; class Magnoliopsida; order Poales; family Poaceae; genus Thinopyrum; species Thinopyrum elongatum. The sequence goes on from CM022300.1 coordinate 280,102,243, forward strand.
CTTTCAAGAACTTGATAGCTGATTGAGCAGTCACCTTTCTCACGGCAGCAACTTCCGGCCACTTTGTAAACTTGTCAATAGCAACGAACAAGAATTTAATGCCCCCGATCGCTCGGGGGAAAGGGGCAAGGATATCGAGCCCCAGACTGAAAATGGCCATGATAAAGGGATTGCATGAAGAGCTTGGGCAGGCAGGTGGATTTTCTTGGAATGGAACTGATAGGCTTCACATTTGGTGACTAGCTCAACCGCATCTTGGAGGGCTGTGGGCCAATAGTATCCTTGTCGAAATGCTTTCCCAACCAGCGCCCTTGATCTAATGTGGGAGCCGCACATGCCTTTGTGTATCTCAGCCAGCAGTTCCTTCCCTTCTTCCCGGCAGATGCACTTCAATTTCACACTGTTGGGCCTCCTTCTATACAGAGTGTCATCAACAAACTGGTACATACTGGCCCTCCGGGCTACTCTTTCAGCCTCATCTTGGTCATTGGGGGGTTCTCCGGTTTGGAGAAAGTGGACTATGTGCCTTGCCCAAGTTGGAGCCTGGGGCTCGGCAACAAGGACTAGCGGCACCTCCTCAACTGCAGGGGCACATTCCTTGTTCGCAGGAACCATGGGTCCAGCTGGAGGGTGCGGTCCGGCAGGTTGTGAGGAGTTGTTTCCGGCAGGGTCCCTGCCAGGAGCGGATGGCTCTATCGGGAGAGGCTTACCGGAGTCCAGCTTTCTCCTTTTCTGGGCCATTGTTGCTGGGGATACGGAGGGCTGAGTAAGATGGAGAACAAAAGTTCCTGGTTCCAGAGGAAGCTTTTGGGCAGCACACTTTGACAGGTTATCAGCTATGCTATTTTCCGCACGAGGTATGTGCTCTGTTTGCAACCCGTCAAGGCGCTCGTCCAATCTTCTCACTTCCTCAATGTATGCCTCCATCAATGGACTTTGGTAATCCTTGTTGACTTGTCTCACCACAAGCTGTGAGTCTCCTCGAATGATCAGCTTCTTGATTCCCAATTCTGCGGCAATCCTGAGCCCGGCAAGGAGCCCTTCATACTCTACTGTATTGTTGGTTGCCTCTTCCCAGGCAAAATGCATCTGGACGACGTACTTCAAGTGTTCCCCGGAGGGGGTGACTGTGGCGCCCCGCCTGATTACCACTGTAGCCAGACGGTCGCCACGCATACCAGCCCAGGAAATCACTCTGGCATGCGTGTTTACAACAAGTATCAAGAACACATGCATTTATATTAATGGATATATAAGTCTTACATGAGATATATTACAGAGGTGATGGCAGCAGAAAAGCCTTATCTAAGGCAGCATGGTCCTGGTGCGGCTCCAATCCACAGGGATCTGACTGGGTTACTCTCCTAGCCCGCGAACGCTCCGGCTCCTCAACGGCGGACGATGGATCCTTATGTGAACCTGGCCACATTGAAGGCCACTGAGTACTTTTGAATGTACTCACAAGCAAACCAAACTAACATATACACCAAGCAATGCAATCCATGGCATTCAAGCATGTATTTGATATTAGAGTAACATTAATTATCATGGCATAACATATCTATCTAGCAAAATTAATTATCATGTCATAACAGGTTCACCCACTAAGGTAACTACTAAGGTAAAATACAGTAAAGTAAAGCATATCAAGTAAATAATCAATACTCCGAACATCCTCGTGATCCAGTCTGAATCTGATCCAAATCCAACCCAAATCATGTGGTCATCCGACCACTCCTCTTATAGCCATCCCATGGCTAACATATCATATTCCTGACATCATCTGATGTCTACACAAGACGAGCTCTTCCATCATTATTATCATTATTATGGTTGACCACCTAGTGAGGTCTGGACGGGCTGTCCAATACCGTGGATGCTTCTATTCGAATAGATTTTTCACTCTGCAGAGGTTGCATACTTTACCCACACCATGGAGCACCTGACCTCGTGATCCCATTCGGGTGGACAAGCGTTGCTCCAACGAAACCCGCCTAACCCGTGACTCTCCCATCGGACCACCGGTAATCATCCTCCCCGGAGTCAAGCCCTGGGTGGCCCCTGTGTCACTCCTGACACCTGCCACCGTCGTGGCCAAACAATTGTCCCAAACGGGGACTGCGCGCAAGCAACCAACTAGGCTCACAAGGTTATCGCCGCCTACCGGGCCAGGGTAGAGCACATGCATAACCTTCCCTGTCGGGTGGTACCGGTGAAAGAGCATGCGATCAGACCAAGTCAAGGCCGTCCCATACCGGCAAATGTGGTTGCACGAATAAGCCCAGACAGGTGACTCAAAATCAACCGACTAATTTTAGCTTTAGCCATTACTTAGCAAGCATAGTTGTTCATCATGAATAACTTAACATGGTGGCAACTATGTATGTGGTAACAACTATGGAATCATAATAATCTATCTCCTTATAACATCACAATGAGTCATTAGTGAAACAATATTTAAATGGCAAGTTATCAGTTTACAAGTTCTAGCTGTAAGTGACGACCATCGGAACCCTTGCACAAAACCGGCAAAGAAACTAGTAGTCACCAGAACGGTCTTTACAACTCAGATCTGGGACATTACCGGAATAACTCAACCCCGGCTCAAGACGGCTGGAAAGCAGCTCAGAGCATGAGACGGTGTTGATAAGAAGAATGTAGCAGCTCCCTAAGACGGCCGAGAAACAGCTCAGAGCATAGGGTCCCTGCTACGGAAAGAAATTCAACAGCTACCCGAGATGGCCGAAAAGCAGCTCAGAACACACACAGTTGCTGACAAGAGAAATAAAAGTCGGCATCCACCCCGACGGCCGGAAACAGCTCGGAACACAGGCGTGGTGCCGTCACCGAAGAAAGTGCAAGCAAGGGTTCGTCAGAGTCACATACAGCTCACTACTACACAGACAAGCACAAGCATATTAATTTAGACATGCAAGAAATATCACAGAGCAATGCTTTAGGGCACATATCAGATGGTCAGCTTGCCTGGGGCGAAGAAATACTCTGGGAAGAAGTGCGGTGAAGCCGCGGGATGATACGCCGGAATGGTTCTCTCTCGAGGGAGGCTGATAGAAGGGCAAGGGCAAAATGGTCATTTTCATAGTGTGGGAACATTATGAAAATGGCCTCATCAGAATAGGCTCGAAGAGATGAAGAAGTGGGTGTTGGATTCACCTCGATTGGAGTTATGAGCGAAAAGTTGTGGCCATTCATTGATTAGGCAGAAAAACAAATAAAACTTGTCTATTTCTGCTCTTAACCAGTGAACAACCACAAAATAAGGGTTTCGGCGCCAGGCTGGAGAGAGATAGTGTACTTCAGAGCAATACGCTTTCGCTGCAGTGGTTGCGTACTCTCCGGAGTACGCTTCCTCTTATCCGCGCTGGCGGGTGCCCCTCTCACTGACAGGTGGGGTCGGGGCCCACCTGTCAGGTCTTCCTTCTCTCTCCTCCCGCTCCCTTCTTCTCCCCCAACGCCCGCTCGCAGGACAGAGGGAGGCCGCTGGTGCCGGCGCTCGTCCGGCAGTCTCCGGCCGCCTCTGGCGGAGCTGGAGACACCAGTGAGCTCAGGGAGGAGCGCTGCATCCGTCCCCTCACCGCACGGACGCCGAGGATAGCCAGGTCGACGGCGGCTTGAGCGGCGACGGAAGAGGCCGTCGGCCGAACTCGGAGCCGAGCCCACAGGCACCTTGGAGAAGAACGGAGGATATGGGGAGGTGCGCTAGGCTCTAGGATGGCCTCTGGTCGTGGTAGGAAAGAGAGGGGAGGCCGGCACTGCCCGGATTTAGGCCGGAGAGGGTGGCGGCCAATTGAGGGAACCGGAGCTCTTTGAGCTCAAGCGAGAGGCTAGGAGGAGCACTAGGGGGTGGAGAGGGAGATTGATCAGCTTGAGAGGCCCGGGGAGCTGCTATATATAGCCTGGCCGCGGCGAGGCGATAAGAGCGGCTGCCGTGGCGGTCTTAGCCATGCACTGGCGCTCCGGCGAGGTGGCAAGCGAGGAGTGGTGCCAACCTTACGATGATCAGAGAGAGAGGACATCTCGGTTAGGAAAAAGCCAATGGAGAGGAAGGCGACGACGGGTCACGAGGCAACAGTAGCCATGGCAGTGCTCACCGAGGCGTGAGGTGGAAGGAAGAGGAGTGGAGAAGGTGCGGGAGAGGGGTACGTGGATGCTGCGAGGCCATAGGACATGCCCGGACGAGCCAGGGCCGGCCAGAGTTGACCAAACAGAGCTCACAGAGAGTAGAGCGCCGTTTTGGCGTGCTCTCTGCGTGGTCACCACGGGTGCCACGTGCTCTGGAGTGCACCTGCACGTCCTGCCTTGTCAAACATGTTTCTCACTTGTCCATTAGATGAGCTGGATCACTGAATGGACCAGGAGGGGTCTGGAGAGGTCGAGGGGATCCAAAACAGGTTCTGGATAGGATCTTGGAGCAGTTACTGAGGTAAAATGGTGTGGTAAATGGGACTAGATCTTTGTCACAATGAAATAGGGTAGGAAGGACTATGTGCTGGTAAAATTTGAGGTCATTTGGATAAGATTTGCACACACTTCCTTTGTAATGCCAAATCTGGTCCAGAAAATAGAATTTGAAGCTGTGCTCAAATGGTTTGATGAAATGAGCTGAATTTTTGTGTAGGGGAGTTATTTGGAAGTATGAAGATTTTTGAAAAGTTTCAGCTCATTTGGATATACCAAAGTGGTACTTCCTTCAAAGAGTTTGAAATGGACAGAAAATTGAGAAAATTACTGTGGAATAATGGATAGATGGATTGAGCTGATTTTTGGTTTTCATGAGTGATTTGGCAATGTTAACCACCATGAAAAATTTCAGCTCAAATAGATCAAGGGTACAAGCACTTCCTTTGCAAATTGAAAATCTGGACATAATTTGCAAATGGATGCTGTGCTCAAACTTTGAACTATGGGACTTGGATTTTGATGGACATGGTGAATATATGGATAGGAGAAGCTCCACAAATTATTTGGGATTTTTCCTGGCTACCAAAATGGTAGTTCCTTTAGAAACTGCCCAAAATGCAATATTGGCTTTAAATAGGAAAATGCAATTTCCCCTATTTAATTATGGCCAATATTTTTATGGGAGCTCAATATGATCACAAAGAATATCTCCACAAGTTTTCATGAACTTTGGAGATGGATAGATATTTTCCTGGATTTAATTCCTTTAACTGGCAGAAAAAGGAATTAATTATAAATGAAAAATATTGCAAATGTCTTGGCAATATTTTTGCATATCCAGGGTTTACAGATAAAGGATGATCAATAGGAAAATTTTGGGAGACAGAAGATCAAAGGAAATTGGGGTTCCTTTGTAACGGAAGAGATTAGGGTTTCTCTTCTGGCAACTCGGAAGGTAGGGTTTCGGTGGCGAAGTCCGGAGAATATATCTTGGGTGACAATGTTGGACTGGAGAGAATGTCTGGTTGGATAGGAAAGGCAAGGCTGGATGACCATCTTCATATACCCAAGAGCTAGAGAAATCCAATAACACCAAGAAAAAAGACGGGAGTCAAATCCCGCGAAGGAAAAATCCAAGAGCAAAAACCAGGGTGTTACAGCGACGAGAAGCACGCCAGCCCCTGCACCTTGTAGGGAAAAAGCACCATCAAAATACATGATCCATTTTTGGGGCGCCTCCTTGCCGGGGATAACTGTTTCTGGCACTTCCTTGTCAGGGGTTGGCGTCCATTCTGCAATAAACTCTGTCAATGCCCTGCTCTGGATTGTTGATGTGCTCTCAAACTTCAAACCAAAACTGGATAACTCCAAAGCCCACTCCACTATTCTGCCAGTAGCCTCAGGGTTTCCGAGTATCCTTTGCAACGGGAAGCGAGTGACAACTGTGATCTCATGGGCTTGGAAGTAATGGCGCAGTTTCCTTGAGGCCATGATGAGGCCAAAGATCAACTTTTGCACGCCAGAGTACCTCGATCTAGCCCCCTGTAGCAGGGAACTGATGAAGTACACTGGGCGCAGCACCACTTTCTTCCTTGCCGTGTCCTTGGGGTTGTCTTCCCTACCGTGCTTATCTCTGTCCTGATCCCTATCTGACTCTGCCGGTCTTTGCTCACTCTCTGTTTCATCCACTTCCCGCTGCACCAACAAGGCTGCGCTAACCACTTGATTGGTTGCCGCCAAATATAACAACAACGGCTCTTGCGGTTTGGGAGCAACCAAGGTGGGCACAGAAGATAGGTAGGCCTTCAACTCTTGCAAAGCCGCATCTGCTTCTGGAGTCCACTTCATGGGCCCTGCCTTCTTCAAGATTTTGAAGAACGGCAAGACGCGCTCGGCAGACTTGGAAATGAATCTGCTTAGCGTGGCAACGCACCCTGTCAGACACCTTACATCTTTGACTGTCTTTGGTGCTTGGATCTGTTCGATGGCTTGGATCTTATCGGGGTTGGCTTTGATCTCCCGATGGGATACAAAGTACCCGAGCAGCTTGCCGGAGGGAACACCAAATACACACTTCTCCGGGTTGAGTTTCAAGTTGATCTTGCGCAAATTGGCAAATGTCTCCTCCAAATCCTGGATAAGGGTTGATCTGTCCTGGGTTTTGACCACAATATCATCCATATAAGCCTCAATGTTTCTGTGCAGCTGTGGCCCAAAACCAATCTGGACTGCCCTTGTGAAAGTTGGCCTGGCACTCTTTAATCCGAAAGGCACACGGATAAAACAGTACGTACCACATGGGGTGATGAACGAAGTCTTCTCTTCGTCTTCCTTGGACATGAAGATTTGATGATACCCAGAATATGCATCCAAAAAGGAGAGCAAATTGCAGCCTAAAGTGGACTCCACGATCTGGTCGATGTGTGGCAAGGGAAATGGGTCTTTCGGGCAAGCCTTGTTGAGATCTGTGAAGTCTATGCAAAGTCTCCATTTCCCATTGGCCTTCCGGACAACCACTGGATTTGCTAACCATGTCATTTGCAGCACTCCTCTGACCAAACCAGCTGCCTCAAGTTTCTTGATCTCCTCTGTAATGAACTGCTGCCTCTCCAAGGCCTACTTCCGGACTTTCTGCTTGACAGGTCGGGCATGTGGGCAGACAGCAAGGTGGTGCTCGATTACCTCCCTGGGAACACCGGGGATATCAGATGGTTGTCAGGCAAACACATCGATATTCGCCCGCAGGAAGGCAACGAGCGCGCTTTCGTATTTGTCATCGAGGGTGGCGCTGATGGTGAAAGTACCATCAACGCCAGCCAGCCCTGTCGGGACCTTCTTCACTTGTTGAGCAGCAACCTTGGATCTCTTACTGTTGGAACTCTCCGACAAGTCATCAACAGGCGCAGCGCACTCCGGAGAGGCGTGCTTCCCGAATTCCTTGCCGGAGCCCTTACTATCCTTCTTCTTCCCTCTGTTATCCTTGGCGGGAACTGCCACTACTGCTGCCTCTGCCGCAACTGCGTCCCGGTACATCTTGTCCACACAAATGATTGCGTCATTCTCATCTGATGGGACGGAAATGACTCCAACTGGCCCTGACATCTTCAAGATGTTGTAGGCATAGTGGGATGCCGCCATGAACTTAGCCAGGGCTGGGCGTCCAAGGATTCCATTGTACGGCAAGGGGAGGTCAACCACATCAAACACAATCTTTTCAGTCCGGTAGTTCAGCTCTCCCCCAAATGTCACAGGCAGCGTGATCTTTCCCTTAGGATGACTCCTGCCGGGATTAACTCCTTGAAACGTGCCGGTGACTTTTAACTCATCCTCTGCTATTTGAAGCTTGCTAATAGCCCTTGGGGAGATCAGATTCAACCCGGCCCCACCGTCCACCATACTCTTTGTGACCTTGAGGTTGCGGATTGTTGGAGAGACCAACAATTGCAAACATCCTACCGCGGTGGTGCGGTGAGGATGATCCTCTTCGTAAAAAATGATGGGCGTGCGTGACCATTTGAGTGGTTCCTGGGCCCTGGCGCTGGTTCCACGGCATTAACCTCACGCGCCCACTGCTTGAGTTGGTGGTGAGAGGCGTGTAGGGACGCACCCCCGTCAATGCACAGGGCGTCAGTGGCCTTCTGGAACTCCTGCTCACTGGTTTCCTCTTCATCCCCTTCATCACTCTCATCACCGCAGGCTTCCTTCTCTCGATCCCTGGTGGGTTTTCCTTTGTTCCAAAGAGGTCTGCCGAGGCGATTTACTTCACCGCCACGACCCTTACCGCCAGCAACATTCTGTCCCTTTTCCTTGTCACGCTTCTCATATTCTGCTTTCTGTCTCTTGACAAGCTGCTCAACCTGATAACACTCTTGAAGGTCGTGGCCCTTGGTCTGATGGATCTTGCAGTACGGTCCATCACCTTTCCCGGCCTTTTCGGCGGCCGCGGCCTCCCGGCAGTTAGAGCACATGGCAGCTTCCTTGCCAGAGGTTTCGACCTTAACCTTCTTGCCGGTACTAGGGATACCTGACCCTTCAACAAACATTACCGTCTTATCCTAGCGCTTCTTATTGCGCTTCTTGCTCTTCTTCTGACTGGTGGACTCATCATCATCCTCTGAATCAACATTAATGCAATCCTCCTCTCTGGGCAGTTTTCTTCCCTCCTCCATCCGAGCACACTTATCCACCAAGGTGTAAAGTTCCTTCACAGTCTTGGGCAACCGTACATTCATCTTGGAACGAATCTTCCGGTTACACACATTGGACTGGAAGGTGGCTATCACAGCTGCTGGATGGATATTTGGGATGTTTCTGTGGACTCTGCTAAATCTCTGCAAATACTTCTGGAGAGTCTCTCCTTCTTTCCGCTGAAGAAGTTGCAGATCACTGGGCCGACCTGGTTCTTGATGGCCGCAGTGAAGGCGCCAATGAACTCATGGCACAAATCAGCCCATGACGAAATGGAGTTCTATGGCAGGTGCATCAGCCAGACCTCACATTGGACTTGAGAGCCAAAGGGAAGTAGTTGGCGAATACCTTCGCATCTCTCTCCCCGGCAGCTTGAACAGCGATGGTGTAGATACTCAGAAACTCTGCCGGGTTCAGCCTCCCATTGTACTTCTCGGGTATCTCTGGCTTGAAGGTGTGGACGGACGGCCAACGGACTTGCCGCAGCTCACGAGTAAAGGCAGGGCACCCAACCTCGAAAGGTAGGTACCCGCCAGTATCGAGCGCAAGCTCGTAACCGTCACACCCATTGGCCCGGCGGTGGGCGTCGCGGCGTTGCGCAATGACAACGTGCGCGTCTCCCCTTTGCCTGTCCTCCGGGGCACGCTGCCGGCCTGGACGCGCTCGAGGGTCAGAAGAGGCCATCGAGACGCCATCAGGCTCTTGACTCCGCTGCGCCCACGCTTGCTGCCGTGGCGGGGATTGTACCGTGGGGGTGGCCCCTTCCGTACGACCAGCAGCACGGGCCGTTGTCGTCGCTTGGGGAGGCTGTGGCGGGCCAGCTTGCTGTGAGCCCCCAGCCTCGACGAAGCCGAGCAGGCTCTAGATGGTGGCACACCATTCATCCATCTGCTCGGCCGCTGGCGGAAACCTCAGCAGCAGTTGAGCCCGCGCCATGGCCTCTGTAGCAGTACTTGGTATGGGCGAGGATGACATAGATCGCGCCATCGCTCGGCTCCTAACGGTGCCAACACCGACCGTATCACGTCCCCGCTGTTGCGGGGCGGCCACCCGGATGGCATGGTGGCGCGGTGATGGCGCTTGAGGCTCAGCAGCTCCACTAGGCGCCGCAGCCTGGTTGACTCGTCCCTTGGGGGAGGTGCACGCGCTGCGGCCACCCCTGTGGTGGGGGCGACCGGAGGGTGGCGATTCGCCCCGGACCGAGCGCTATTGTTGCGGCTGTGCTCATCGGCGAGGGGAAGGAGTGTGGGTGGAGTAGCACCTTCACCCGTGCCTCGCAGAGCGTGGCCATCGGGGTGTTGCTGATGTTGCTCTCCTCCAGCGTCTCCTGCTCCTGCTTTAACCGTAGGGGAAGTGCTGACGGTGCCGCCTGCCCCGACCATAGCCCAAGCGGCGTCCCCACTCTCGTGCGCCTCCGCGTCCCCCGCAGCATTGGTGGCTGCGGGCGGCGGCGCCTTCGAGGTGGATGGGTGAGCAACAGCACCGGGCTTCTTCTTGGGCGCCATTGCCAACGGCGCCGTCGAAGACGAAGATGGTGATGAAGATGACGCGCTATACACGCTTTCAGGTTCGCGCAAGCGATCCCCCTACCTGGCGCGCCAAAGATGTCGCGGGAAACCACGGCCACCTATGGGGCCAAGGGGCCCCTTGATGGTTAGGCAGGGGGGATGTCGCATTGCACAAAGAGTAGAAGAACGTGGGGCAGCACGACAGAGATCACACAGGCAATTTTACCCAGGTTCGGGCCGCCGCGAGGCGTAAAACCCTACTCCTACTTTGGTGGATTGATGGTGGAAAAGTGGTGGTGGAGCGTAGTACACATGCCCGGCAGGCTCGCCCTGGGGAGGCAGTGAATACGCGAGTACAAGCGTGGGGGTGTTCAACTTTCCAACCCTTGCAACGGTTGCCATGGGCCTCCTTTTATAGGTTAAGGGGTCACCAAAGTGGCAAAATGGTCATTAGGCACTGATAAGATAGCAATACGTGCTATCATACCTAATTCTGCAGGCTGACAGAGTGCATTAAATGCACCGCTCAACGTCACATCGTTGCTTTCCCGGCAAGCCTTGCCGGGCTCGTCTTGCCAGCTCCATGCCTGCTTGCTTGGCACGTCGCAGGACGGGTGTTATATGTAGGTATTTCCTGTAGAAAGAGTCTGCCATGTGGTGAATGGCTGCCACTTAGTCACTTTGCGGCTTGACACCGCATTGGTCAATGACGTGGGTCGTGGTGAGATGGCTTGGTGAGGTGTCTTTGCCCTCGTGAGTCCTGGCAGGCCCTGCCGGGACATCTTGAATGCTTTCTTCCGGGGGATCCCTTGTCCTTGCCAGGTCCGCCTGCCCAGCAAGGGAGGCTTTTCTCCTGGTGGTGTCTCTCTTCTCCGCCTTGGTCTTGGCCTTCTTAATCAGCATGCTGGTTCTTCGAAGATCTTGGTCTCTTGTATCTTGACACGGCCTTGGTGTTGTAATCTTGTTTTCGTGCCTGTGCATAGTCAGGGCAACAGACCCAGGGTTTGTTGCACCGACAGGTGGTAGGAACAAATGCTCCACCTAGAGCATGTGTGTGTGAAATGGAGTCTTATTGTGTGTGTGTGTGTGTGTGCGCGCGCGTGTGTGTGTGTGAAGTGGAGTCTTCTGTGGGGAAATTAATTTAAGTGTGTGTGGCTTCATCGTAGAGAGGTGATGTGTATGGCACAGGCCACCAACGCGGGGGGTGCGAGAGAGAAGAGGCCCGTAAAGAGGGAAGAGAAGGCATGTGCACGTGAGAGGAGTCGACATCGAGATAACATGTTTGTTCGAGGGACACCGAGGAAGACTACTATATATCGATGGTGCATGTAGGCAGGAATTAAACGAAGGGATAGTCTTATTGGTTTCGGGGATATAGGGAAGGAGTTAGAGAGGGGGGTAGCTAGAAGGAGATTGTTAAGTGTGAGTGTGTGTTTTAGAGAAGAGACCCATCCAGGCGGAAGTCATGTGCACACAAGAAGAGAATGATTCAATGTGGGGTGAGGGCTGAGGGTAATTAACTACATATGGAGACATAGGAGACCTTGAACGTGCATGTGCGAGAGGTATACATGTATACGTGGGATGTGTGTGTGTGCGCGCGCGCATGATCGAGATAAAAGAAAGAAGACATAAGTCATAAGATCAACGGCATGGGAGAGACGGATCGGTATGACAATATGCATGCATGTGAGAGTGGAGGGAAGAAGGACCGATAATTGAGCATGTGTTTTTGTCTTTAAGAGATAGTGGCGTGGGCTGGAGCATGCATTTATGGCGAGCAGAGAGAGCAAGACACAACGATTGTGCAAAAGAGATCGACCTATAGATGCATGTATAGAGAGACAGATATAGTGTGCGTGATAGGAAGCAAGAGTGCATGCGAGAAAGAAAGGTTGACGGAGAAACTGCAGATAGATAGAGAGATAGAGATGGTAGCTAGAGGGACATCGGCTAGTTTGTGTGTTAGAGATGACCACCGAGTGGTTCAGAGGGGTGAGTTATGTGTGTGTGAGAGAAAGCTAAAAAGAGGGTGCATGACTGCATGTAGAGAGAAACATATATAGTGTGCATGATAGGAAGCAAGAGTGAGGGCGAGAAAGAAGGTTGATGGAGAAATAGATAAATAGAAAGATAAAGATGCTATCTAGAGGGAGATCAGCTGGCTACTGTGTGTGTTAGAGATAAGAGTCGAGTGGATCAGAAGGCTGAGTTATGTGGGTGGGTGTGAGAGAGATAGAGAGAGGGTGCATGTGAGTCACATATAAACAAATATCAGAGAGAAATGAGATCCCAAGAGACGGAGTTTTGTGTTTGCGAGAGAGAATGATATTTCACAAGGAGACTGATAGCTAGAGAAACATGTCAGGGAACGCGAGTTATCCCTAGGGAGAGAGAGTGTGTGTGAGCGACATACAAGGGAATGGTGGAGAGATATGAGACCCTGGGAGACAGAGTTTGTGTTTGTGTGTGAGAAAGAGATATTTAAGAGGGAGAGTCATAGCTTCTCATACCTAAGGAGCGCAAGACATCTCTGTCTGAGAGGGGGTGTGCGAGCGGCACACAGGGGAATAGTAGAGAGAAATGAGACCTCGGGAGACAAAGTTTGTGTTTGTGCGAGAGAAAGAGATTTCACAGGGAGAATCATAGTTAGAGACACATAGCAGGGAGCGAGATATACTTAGAGAGAGATAGAGTGAAGGTCGAGGGAGAGAGTACCGTCAGTGTGTTACGAAGATAAAAGACCATTGTCGAAATACAAGTACCACGAGAGATACCCGAGAGACGATGAAGGCGTATAGGTCTAGAGAGATATATAAGCATGAGTGATAGCTATATGAGATGAATATCTGGATTAAAGGGGATTCAAATATTTAAACTAGAGATCACGACATTGATAATAACATAACGAAAATTGGTCTATCAAACATGCATATTCATTTGAATTTGGGGACACGTGTAATGTTATATAGTTTATCAATATTAGTGATCCATAGATTCTTTAATCAGAGACAATGCATGGTTTATATGCAATTAATGTCTAAACGGGATTACACTATATGTTGCGTGTGTCGAACACATTATACATGTTTGAGAAGTAAAAAAAACCCGCATGAAACACACATTAATTGGAGACAGTTAGCGAGGAATGCATACATTGGATTTCAACATAAAGTGGTTTCAAATATTTGAAAATCCAAATTAAGATGGATCCAGCCTTATGAATCTGAAATCATGCCATTTGTAAACCATATTTATGCATAAAGGGTGTTGTGCTTTTGAAAGTATATAAAAAAAATGATGTATGTAGATTTGTATTCGAATACAAAATGGATCCTGCCCGAAGAAAAAAAGAATACAAAATGGATTCTAATTGAGTTGGCACGGTAAACTTGCAATATTTTTCTGCAAAAATTTGAATGAAGCGGGGAAAGTCGTAGTAACCGCCCGAAACCAAATCTGCGAGATGGAAATTACTACTGCCGACACGCAAAGCCTATCATCTCGATTTCTATAGGTTTCGATAGGGGTAGGCTTGTAATTTCACTCAAACATGACATAACTGCCTCCGCCTGTCACCTCCCCGGATTCATACATGGTGGGCGCCAAAACACAGTTTCTCCTTGGCTGAAATCACCTCTCACCTCCCTGATTCATACACGGTGGGCGCCAAAACAAACTCTCCTCGGCCGAAATCTCCGTCGGCAAATATTCGGTGTATGCGAGATTACCGTCCTATCCCCAACCGATTAATTTTCCTGTGATGTAGGAAATTTTAAACGGGGGCTAAGTTTGTAAATTTCCTCGCATTCGAGACAAGCGCGCCCTGAAGACATGGTTCCCCCTACCTCTCTCCCTCGATTTCCCCATTTGTACTCCGTGGGCGCCAAAACACCCTCTCCACCCCAGTCTCCTCCATCCACCACCCCATCCACCGCTGTCCTCCTCCACCATGTCGGAGCTGATACCCCGACACCGTCGTCCATTACAAGAGATCGACCTCTCTCATCCACGGCTTCGAACCAGGATCCTTGCATCGTGTCCACTCACTTCATCCGCGCCGTCATCCACCTTGCCGAGGCCGCTCGTACGACCGTCTCGTCCACCGCGCCGAGATATTTCCCTCGCCGCCACCGTCTACCCTCCTAGATCTGCTTCCATGCCACCGACAGCCATTGCTACCAGAGCACACTCAACGCCTCAGCAGATGCTTACACGGTGCCACACCAGACGCGGTACTCTTTCGTATCTGCTCAAGTTATTTATGTCAGCAAGAAAATAGATCACCACTGCTTTACTGTGATTTCTAGTCAATCAGTTAGAATCTTACTTGTTAGTTGAAACCAAACATTGGTTGCGAAGTTGCCTTTGTCCGGTTTGCACTTTCAGATCTGCCATGGCAGGCTCACCACTACACTCACAATGCTTATGGTTTTCCCCTTTTATATTCCACATTAGCTTGAATGAAAGTCGACTGAATTTCAAATTGGGGTCAGACCATTTTTGGGAGTTTGCCGGAGGGAAGGAAGGGGCTCGCTGGAGGGCTGCCCCATTATCTATCTTAGGGTTTCGGATGGGGACAGTGGTTGTGGGGGGGTTGTCGTCGGGCTATTGTGGGGCCTCGCCGGAGGCAAAACTCGACGCGGGTGGGGTGCTGGGGTTAGCTAGAGGGATTGCCGGGGGCGGCGGAAGACCGGAGGTGGTGGCCAGTTCAGGGGAGGGCGGGGGCCGGTGCTTTGGCCGGAAGCCCGTGCGGTGGTCTATAGGGGAAGAATAACAGGCGAGGAAGAAGAAGGGTTAGGAGACCTAGGATCTTCATCCAACCGTCTGAAATGATCGACTGACCCAAATGATGATAGTCAGGCGACTTGCATGTAGACATTCCCTTTATATTCAGTGTACCATCATCCTAGGTGCTTCGAGACGTGCTAGCACTGCTCCTCAACCCATCAAGCTAAACAACATGCCACTTATAATTCCAAACTTTGTTGCTCAAATACGAATCTAATATGATGCGGATATTACTAAAACAGAGAACGTTTAATTGGTCAGCTAATGTTCCTACTTTACTTTCGAAAAGCACATGCGCCACATGTAGAGAGACAGCAGGGAGCTGCATTCTTTATGCTCTCTGGTTCATCATGTGTGGGCAACAAACATTTTATTATCCAAAATCTGCTTGCTCTTCTTTAGCATGTTCCTCTTCTGTTCTTCATTAATAAGTACTCTCTCCGTTCCTAAATATAAGTCTTTGTAGATATTCCTCCCTGGACTACATACGGAGCAAAATGAGTGAATCTACACTCTAAAATGTATCTATATACACCCGTATGTGATCCATAGTGGAATCTCTACAAAGACTTATGTTTAGGAACAGAGGGAGTATAATAATTGTACAGCATGTTCCTTGTAGTGAAGAGGAGCAGGGACATTTGCAGTGTACAGGTCTATTCGGTCGCCTGTCATGGACGCTTTCAACTCTTCGTGTTGGTCTGCCCTAATATCCAGGAAATGCTGGGAGCTGTGTTGCCTTTCAGAGTTAGACTGATAGTAACAGTACTGCGCCTTCAGTTGTAGAGAGCTGGTATCCGAAGCCTTTCTAGCCGTTCCGGCAATACTAGCACATATTTTCCAGCAAGTTCCACTTTCTTGCTTTCACTCGTGATGCTTAGGGTTTTCCCATTATATCTACACTATGATCTGTGTAGGTGCTTTGTGCCATACTAGCAGCAGTCCACTCTTGAAGCTAAACAACACACGAATCATACGTCCAAAGCTTACTTCTTCAAATATGAATGTGATGTGATACTGACATTAGTTAACAGACACACATTTAATTGGTCAGCTAATTCTCCCACTTGAGTTTCCAAATGCATGTGGCCACATATAGAGAGACATCATGGAATGTCATTTCTTTGGGCGCTCTGATTCATCATGGGTGGGCAACCAACATTGTATAGAAAGAAGGGGAATCTCAATAATATGCTTCCCCTTCTATTCTTTAACATGTTCCTCTTTTGTTCTTCTTTAGTAAGTACAGTATGTTCCTTGTCAGGAAGGGGAGCGGGGACATCTGCAGTCGACAGCTCTATTGGGCCGCTTCTGTTACATGATTTCGGACTTCGAGTTGGTCTGCCATAATATCTCGGAAATGGTGGGAGCCGCATGGTCTTTGATAAACTAGACTAATAGTAACAGCAGTGCCCCTTCAGATGAATAGAGCTGGCCTGTAGGTGATCGATAGGCTGCATATTAGTAGCGGCAAAACCCTGCATTTTCCTGCCAGTTCCGCTTTCCTGATTTATTTATGGTGGTTATGGTGTACCCCGTTTATCTACACTATGATATGCCTAGTGGTTGTGCTCTCTCGTTATCATGGTTTGGCAATAAACTTTCTATACGGTATATTATGAACCTATCATCTGCCAACTATTCTTACATCTAGAGCTCCCAACAGGGAGCCTATTTTTTGTGTGTAGTTGTGCCAGTTTATATTAATCTACTCACCATATTATAGCACACATGGGCTCTCTCATCAGAATCCAGTGATAGCACACAAGGGTTTATAGGGAGCCCCTATTATATTAGAATATCCTCTGCATTACAAAGATAATCTCACTACTATTTATGCTTTCATGCTTCTCAGATATTGTACGTAATCACAATGAATATAAGAATGCGCACATTAGAAGAATATTGTGGAACAGTTCAATGTGTAACAAACTTGGCATCAAGGGATTGATGTCCATTGTGGATGCAATGAAACCCACATGCTCCCGACCTATAGATTCTTATTCAGAATATGATCCTAATGACTATTCTGAGCTCAAGGAGTCAAAGGCAGATGGCCTATCCTATTCACCCAATAAGGTGCCTGTTCTAAGTTGGCAAGGTTTTATTGGTTGCACGTATCTTGCATAAGGTGTCTTGCATTTCTTTTTCTTCGTTGCACCGCCATCTGCTTAGTTTGCTCATGATATATGTGAAGATGCCATGCCCATCCATTATCAATACCTATTCCATTTGTCATCATACCATGTTTTTCCATTCAAAGGTTGTTCTTGTGTTTCAGACATCCAAAAGGAAGAGGGTGATTGCAGAACTTGAAGAAGTACAAGCAAAGTCCTTGAAAAAGGTGGTGCTACCGGAGAAATCAGATAGCACCCCACTTATATTAGCGATAGAACCAGCGCCGCAAAACCTAGGATATCGCAACTATGTTGGTCGCTGCTTTGCTCTTGTTAGTACCTATTGTCCTATCGCTGTACTTACATTCATACCTGGTGGATTATGTGACATCATTGTGCATTGTAGTTTGCTTATCCACTGTTCGATCCAAATTATCAGATCTATATTAATGCTTACATTAATGTAGAATAAACCCAATGCTTATGAAGAAATTTAGTTCTGCATTGTTCTTGTAAGTATCTGCTGTCCTTCATCACTGTACCTATATTGTCAGCTAGTTCTTCATGTACACTTTGCAGCTTATTTTCCCTTGCCCTCCATTTTCTACACATCATATCTACATTTACTCTTGCCAAAATATTGAATAAAACCAATGCTACTGAAGAAGTTTAGCTCTGCATTGCTCTTGTCAGTGCCTTTTGCCTGTATGCTATATTTACATTTGTACTCTGCATCTTAGGTTAAATAATCGCCATTTGTTCCTATATTTTCACATCTATATTTGCTCTTAACAAAATGTAGAATAAAGGCAATGCTCTTGAAGAAGAGTCTGCGGTAAACTTCTTGAATTGCCCCCCCCCCCCATCAATATGGACAAGGGCTTTATAGAGCCGGTCTTCACTACTAATGTAAGTTTGTCCTCCTCGAGCTTTCAAACTTTGTTGTGTATATTTGGATAGCTATGAGTGCAAATGCTGTTTATTTTTGTCGTCTGCATCAAATTGCTTATTCAAAGTTTATAACGAAGAAGTACATAAACATAAGTTTGTCCTTCTCAATTTCAGTCTTTAGTTGTACAACCTAGTTCCTTATTCATACCATGTAAATTAAACTAAACATAGGAAGTTATCTTCTTTAGCACTGCGTGTATACTTGTGTTCTTGATCTGTAATCCAGTGGTGTGGTGAAACTACCAACTCCAGCACAATGTGATATCCTGCTATGTCTCAACTATGAACAATGCCATATTATATTAATGTTATTTAAATCATGTCTCTTTATTTACCAATCTGAAATGGTATAAATTGACAGTACACTCACCATTCATGCTTATACGTTGTTTAGCACTACATGTATGCTTGTGTTCTTGATCTGTAATCCAGTGGTATGGTGACGCTGGCCGCTCTTGCACAATGCCATTTCCTGCCGTCTTAACTATGAACAATGCCTATTATGTTAATGCTATTTTAAACTGTGTCTCTTTATTTCTGACAAAGAAACGATATGAATTGACAGCGCTGATGCTTATACGTGCAAAAGCTGTTATCTACCTACTTGTTTCTCTTTCAGGGTGACATCACTGATGCTAGGAAGAACTGCCACAATGATAGTGAGACGAACCCATTGTTTGTCCCTCTAACATATATTCTGGAGAAGAAGGCAACACATCTTGAGGGTAGCGATACAACCCCAAAATCATGTCTTGATGTAGTGTCGAACATACTCAGTGACACAAGCTCGATGAAGTCGCCGCCTGAATTTGTTTGACTTCTTCAGTCTGAAATTCAAGCAGAAAGACATGCTTCCGCTCAAATCCGACTGGAACTCCAATCTCTATGCAAGATTAACCATAAGTACAGGACGTCTATTGATGCTATGCAGCTTGAGTTGGTGGATATAAGCGTCAAACAAGCATAGTCTCATCAGGTTGCTAAGCTGCTTGCGCTACAGCTCCTGGGCCAGGCTAACCTTTCTTGAACTGTGTTGAAGTGCTATTGGTTCTTTCTATTATTTTGTCCGCCTGTTTACATCCACTGGTGCGACCTGCCTAGTTTATGGAATCTACTATCTGGTTGCCCTTTATTATCACTAGAGGCGAACTTTGATGCCCAGGGGATGTAATATGCTGTAATTTCTTTGTTGTATAGTCTAGGTTTATTCTTCATCACAATGCTGTAATTTATCTGCAGTTTATGTTGTCGTCGCTCTAAGAAAAGGTCATAATCTTCGATTGGAGTGCAATGAGACAATAGGTTAGGTTTATAAAAAATAATTTTGGTACTAAAACTAGCCGGTCGCCAATCGCTAGTACGGGCCGAACCGTGGGCTTACAATCATCTTGGGCCATTAGTTAGGTCTAGACTTAATCTAGCCCACTATTAGTTTCGGGCCTTTAAAAGGCCGAATAAACCACTTGCCTTAATTGGGCCAGAAAATTAAATAGGCTTTTAACAGGTTGAGATCTAGATTGA
The DNA here is from genome assembly GCA_011799875.1 of Thinopyrum elongatum. NCBI lineage: Eukaryota > Viridiplantae > Streptophyta > Magnoliopsida > Poales > Poaceae > Thinopyrum > Thinopyrum elongatum. The sequence continues at coordinate 280,121,741 of CM022300.1, forward strand.
GCCTTAATTGTGGCGAACAAATCACGGGCCGACAGCAGGCTGTAATATACATCGGCCCATTATTGGCCCATATGTATAACAGGCCATTAATAGGCTAAAATGTTTTTGGGCCTTGGCTGACCCAATTACTTGACGAGCTGGAAGCATGCCTGATGTATAACGGGCCAAAATTAGGCCCAACACTATCAAGGGCCTTTAACGGGCCGATAGGTAGTTTGGGCTAGAATGTATCCACGAAGACTACAGGCCGTTAAGAGGCCGAAAGTAACTACGGAATAGAATTAGGCCCAGGTGCAACTCGGGCCTTTAAATGGCCGAAAGTGAAACCGGGCCGAAAGAGGCCCATATGTAGACAGGGCCGCTGACAGGCCGAAACTAATATCGGGCTGAACTATTAAACGGACCATTAAGAGGCCGAAGAGCAAATCAGGCCCCCAATGGGCCCGATGGCACAGTAGCTGTTAAAGGGCCGTATCTGTTATGGGCCATAATTTGGCCCAAGATATGAAAGTCAGTTAACGGGCCGGATCAGATATGGACTGTAATTTGGCCCAAACTATTGCAGGCTGTTAACGGGCCGGATCTGATATGGGCCATAAACTGGCCCAGAATATTGCAGTCCTTTAACGGGTCATATCTGATGTGGGCCATAATTTGGTCCAGAAAATGTTAGGCTGTTAACAGGCCGGCCCATTAGATCTAACGAAATCTTGCGGGCCAGTTCCTGGGCCGGCTTTTAAACCTATATGGGCCTCTATTGGGCCGTCCCACATGTCAACATTTCATTGCCGACTCTTGTACAATGGACGGTTGACATCTGTCCCAACGCTGAGCTGACACGTGGATCATCGGCGAATGAGAAATTTACACGTGGAAAATTGCCATTGGTCCTGGCTGTTAACGGGTTATCAGATCCAAACCGGAACCTGATAGCTTAACGGTGACCTGTTATGGTGGATGCCACGTGTCGGTTACCCTTGACGAAAGCACTTCTATGACACACGATTTATCGTCATGGAAGTGGACACTTCCGTGATGATAATTTTGGTAATGTCATGGAACACTTCTACGACAGCACATGTATGACTATCTTGATTCTGTCATAAAATCGTCATGGATGTACATGCATGACAGAAAACGTGACCTACTGTGACAAACAAGTATCATCACGGAAGTGTATTTTTTTGTAGTGTATAATCTCTAATTGTCATTGCAAACATGTTTCACTCATAATGGGCTCAATAAAGAACGATGAGCTAATCATATTTACAGAAACAAAATAGGTCAAGTTCATACCAGCTTTTCTCCATCTCAATCATTTCATCATATATCATCATTATTGCCTTTCACTTGCACGACCAAACGGTGTGAATAATAATAAGAGTGCACATGCATTGGACTAAGCTGGAATCTGCAAACATTTACTCAAAGGAGAAGGCAAGGTAATATGGGCTCTTTGTTAGATCAACAATAATGCATATGAGAGCCACTCAACATTTTCATCGTGGTCTTCTCCTTACGACCCAAAGAAAAGGAAAAGAATTTCAAAAAAACACACTAAAATATTTTTGGAGTTTTTTATTTTCTGGAGAAAGTAAAACAAGAACGAGAAAAACTATTTACACGGGAAAGCTCCCAACAAGTAAAAGAAGAACGAGAAATCTTTTTGGGTTTTCTTTTAATACTACAACTAAATTAAACTGGAAAGGAAAACTAAAAAAGAAGCGAGAACTATTTTTTTTGGATTTTCTCAAAGTTTTTCAAACACACAAGAAGAAAGCTAGAAAACGAAATAAACTAGCATGGATAATACAATGGAAAAATATGAACACCGACAACTGAAATGAGTGTGTGAACATGAATGTAATGTCGGTGAGAAATACGTACTCCCCCAAGGTTAGGCTTTTGGCCTAAGTTGGTCTAGGGCCACGGCTCGAAATAACCCTCTCCTCGATACTCCGGAGGATTCTGAGGGTTCCACTGGTTAGCGACCTCCTGTGGCTCCCACTGAAAAACAGGCTCCTGATATCGATCAGGAACTGATGCTGGCTCAGATGCTGGGGGTTGTGCAAGACCCCAAAATCTGTAGATGTCCTCGGGCATAATAGTGTACCTGCCTAAACGAATATCGAACAAAGAAGAAGCAGGCAAAGCAATAGTCTCACAAGTACCCTGGCTAAATACTAAGTTGTAAAGGAGTCTCTTGTCCTTATCATTCTTAATAAAATCGTGTGCTACCATACTATTATAGTTCAAATATCTAGTGGGTACCAGCATCTCCTCCTCCTCATCATGCCTAATGGGTATCTCAAAATGTTCAGCAAGGCGAGAGGCATAGATGCCTCCAAAGATGGGACCCTTCATGCGGTTTGTGTTTAACCGACGAGCAACAATAGCACCGAAACTAAAAGTTCTATCACAATATGAAGCAAGGCGCAAAATAGCAAGGTCCGGGGCACTGAGGCCTCCGCTCTCCCCACGACCAATCAAACATCTCCCAGAAAATAATGAATAATAGCGTAAAATAGGAAAATGTAAGCTAGCCACTCTCGCTTCCGACACCCCTCTCTCTTCCCCTACAGTAGTTTCAGCAATAAAGTCCTCCACGTCTCTAGGACATGGTTCACTGACGCTGCCCTCATAAGGTAATTTGCAAACATCGCAAAAATCATAAAGTGTCATTTGCTTAGGCACATCATACAAGGGAATTTCTACCATGGGAGGATCCTTCCTAGCATGAAAGTGAAAATTTTGCACGAAGGTGTTAGTGAGCAGAAGGTATTGTTCACACTTATCTCGGAGGAAGTCAGTGATGCTTGCATTCTCCGCCAAATAATAGAAATCATCATAAATTCCGGCCGCCCTCAAGAATGCATCACTTGGCCATTCACATGGCCGAACCTCCGCCGTACGCGGAAGGTTGTACTTGGGCTTCTTCTTCTCCTCATTTTCATTTTCATTTGAATTCCAACTTGAAGAACCCCTTAACCATCTCTTAATCATTTCTTTCCTTTTTCTCTGAAAAATTCTGAAATTTTTAGTGACTCAAAATAAAAGTGAACAAAACTCAACAAAATTGATAGCAACTACCCCTACAAGTGTCTAGAGGCTATATCATGCATCAAAACTACTTTGGACCATACAAATTTGACATGCAAGCTCAAGACCAAGGTCACCACAGCAGCAAAAATTTGCAATATATAAGGCACTAGAACAAAAACTAATTGGACCATTGGAGGAGTCACATACCGAAGAACAATCCCCCAAAACAGTTTTGCGAATGGAGCTTTGAGCAAGGAGATCGAAAATGGCAGCAAAATGAGCTAGAACACTGGTTTGAACAATGGTGGGATTTTTTCTGGAGGAAGACGAAGTGGATGGGTGCTGGAATAAGTGAGAGGGACCCATGTGGGGCCCACAAGCCACCTAGGCGCGCCGAGGGGGTCGGCGCACCCTGTGGGCTTGTGGCCCATTGGTGCTACCCCCTGGTGTGTTTTTATTGCCAGAAATTCTAAAATATTCCCTAAAAGATCATGCTAAATTTTCAGGGCATTTGGAGAGCTTTTATTTTTGGGACATTTTTTTATTGCACGGATACTTCAGAAAACTGACAAATAAAAGTATTTTGCTTTATTTATTCTAAATAACAGAAAGTAAAAAGTGGTTACAGAGAGTTGTGTTTACTAAATTCATCCATCTCATGCCCATCAAAAGGAATCCGTTAACAAGGTTGATCAAGTCTTATTAACAAACTTCTTCCGAATGACATGAAACTGGAGAATCTTCGTATAACACTAGGTTACCTCAACGGGGATATGCACGTCCCCAACAATAAGAATATCATATTTCTTTTTGATAGTAGGAATAGGGAATTGAAAACCTCTAATAGCAATAGTTGAAAATTTTCCAATAGAATTGATGCTATTTATTTGAGGTTGTTTCTTCGGAAAGTGTACCGTATGCTCATTACCATTAACATGAAAGTGGCATTGCCCTTGTTGCAATCAATAACAGCCCCCGCAGTATTCAAAAAGATTGTACCAAGGATGCTCGACATACTGTCATCCTCGGGTATATCAAGAATAACAAAGTCCGTTAAAATAGTAACATTTGCAACTACAACAAGCACATCCTCACAAACACCGATGGGTATAGCAGTTGATTTATCAGCCATTTGCAAAGAGATTTCAGTTGGTGTCAACTTATTCAAATCAAGTCTACGATATAAAGAGAAAGGCATAACACTAACACTGGCTCCAAGATCACATAAAGCAGTTTTAACATAATTTCTTTTAATGGAGCATGGTATAGTTGGTATTCCTGGATCTCCTAGTTTCTTTGGTATTCCACCCTTAAAAGTGAATTAGCAAGCATGGTGGAAATTTCAGCTTCCGGTATATTTCTTTTACTTGTAACAATATCTTTCATATACTTAGCATAAGGAGACATTTTCAGAATATCAATCAAACACATACGCAAGAAGACAGGTCTAAGCATTTCAACAAAGCGCTCAAAATCCTCATCATACTTTTTCTTGGATGGTTTTGGAGGAAAGGGCATGGGTTTCTGAACCCATGGTTCTCGTTCTTTACCATGTTTCCTAGCAATGAAGTCTCTCTTATCCTACCTTTTATTCTTAGGTTGTGGGTTATCAAGATCAACAGCAGCTTCAATCTCCACATCATTATCATTACTAGGTTGAGCGTCAACATGAACATCATCATTAACATTATCACTAGGTTCATGTTCATCATCAGATTGTGTCTTAGCATCAGAAATAGAAATATCATTTAGATTCTCAGGTGTGTCCACAACAGGTTCACTAGATGCATGCAAAGTTCTATCAGTTTTTCTTTTCTTTTTATTACTAGGACTAGGTGCATCAATATTAATTCTCTGAGAATCTAGTTCAATTCTCTTAGGATGGCCCTCAGGATACAAAGATTCCTGAGTCATTTTACCTCCTCTAGTCATAACTCTAACAGCATTATCATTCACCTTATTATTCATCTCATTAAGCAAATCATTTTGTGCCTTGAGAACTTATTCTACTTGAGTTTTGACCATGGAAGCATGTTTACTAATAATTTTGAGATCATTAACAGTTCTACACATGAAGTCACCCAAATAGTCAAGCATGTAAGCATTACATTTCAATTGTCTACTAACATAAGCATTGAAGTTTTCTTGTTTAACAATAAAGTTATCAAATTCATCCAAGCGTTGACTAGCAGACTTATTATGAGGAATATCACCTTCATCAAATCTATAGAGAGAATTTACCTCTACTACCTATGTCGGAATATTAAGGCCATGTATTTCTTCAATAGGTGGTAAATTCTTAACATCTTCAGCATTAATACCTTTTTCTTTCATAGATTTCTTTGCCTCTTGCATATCTTCAGGATTGAGAGATAGAATACCTCTTTTCTTTGGAGTTGGCTTAGGAGGTGGTTCGGGAAGAGTCCAATCATTATCATTACTCAATATATTATTCAATAGCACTTCAGCTTGCTCAACAGTTCGTTCCCTGAAAACACAACTAGCACAACTATCTAGGTGGTCCCTAGAAGCATCAGTTAGTCCATTATAAAAGATATCAAGTATTTCATTTTTCTTGAGAGGATGATCAGGCAAAGCATTAAGTAATTGGAGAAGCCTCCCCCAAGCTTGTGGGAGACTCTCTTCTTTAATTTGCACAAAGTTAAATATTTCCTATAAAACAGCTTGTTTCTTATGAGCAGGAAAATATTTTTCAAAGAAGTAGTATAATATATCCTGGGGACTACGCACACAACCAGGAGCAAGAGAATTAAACCATAACTTAGCATCACCCTTTAACGAGAAAGGAAACAACTTAAGAATATAGTAATAGCGAATTTTTTCCTCATGAGCAAATAGGGTGGCTATGTCATTTAATTTAGTAAGATGTGACACAATAGTTTTAGATTCATAACCATGGAAAGGATCAGATTCAACCAAAGTAATTAACTCAGGATCGACAGAGAATTCATAATCCTTATCAGTAACAAAGATAGGTGAAGTAGCAAACTTAGGATCATATTGGATTCTAGCATTCAAAGATTTTTCTTTCCACTTGCATAGTAATTTCTTAAGATCATCTCTATCCTTACAAGCAAGAAAGTAACTAGCTACCTCTCCATCCATAACATAACCCTCAGGTATATCAGGCAATTCATATCTAGGAGAGCTAGGTCTAATGGGTGTCTCAAAGTGTTTAGTTTCAATAATTTCATCAGTTTCAGAAATATCATCAGTTTCAGCATTAACTCTACCAAGTTGTTCATCGAGAAATTCACCCAATGGCACAGTATTATCAAGCAAAGTATCATCATAAGTATCATGCATAGCAGAAGTAGCATCATCAATTTCTTGTGACATATCAGAATGAATAGCAGGTGGTGGTGTCGCAAGCTTACTCAAACCAGAAGGTGAATCAAGTGCAGAGCTAGATGGCAGTTCCTTACCTCCCCTCATAGTAGAGGGAAAAATCTTGGTTCTGGTATCTTTCAGATTCCTCATAGCGATCAACAAATATAAATCCCAAGTGACTCACAGAATAGAGCTATGCTCCTCGGCAATGGCACCAGAAAAAGGTCTTGATAACCCACAAGTACAGGGGATCGCAATAGTTTTTGAGGGTAGAGTATTCAACCCAAATTTATTGATTCGACACAAGGGGAGCCAAAGAATATTCCCAAGTATTAGTAGCTGAGTTGTCAATTCAACCACACGTGAAAGACTTAATATCTGCAGCAAAGTATTTAGTAGCAAAGTAGTATGGAAGTAACGGTAACGGTGGCAAAAGTAACAGTAGTAGTTTTGTGATGATTGTAATATTAGCAACGGAAAAGTAACTTAGCGAAGATCAATATGCGAAAAGCTCATAGGCAACGGATCAGTGATGGATAATTATGTCGGATGGCATTCATCATGCAACAGTTATAACCTAGAGTGACACATAACTAGCTCCAATTCACCAATATAATGTAGGCATGTATTCCGAATATAGTCATACGTGCTTATGGAAAAGAATTTGCATCACATCTTTTGTCCTACCCTCCCATGGCAGCGGGGTCCTAATGGAAACTAAGGGATATTAAGGCCTCCTTTTAATAGAGAACCGGACCAAAGCATTATCACTTAGTGAATACATGAACTCCTCAAACTACGGTAATCACCGGAAAGAATCCCAATTATTGTCACCTTGGGGTATGCGGATCATAACACGTAATAGGTGTCTATAACTTGCAAGATAGGATCAAGAACACAAATATGTTCCTGAAAACATAATAGGTTCAGATATGAAATCATGGCACTCGGGCCCTAGTGACAAGCATTAAGCATAGCAAAGTCATAGCAACAACAATCTCAGAACATAGTGGATACTAGGGATCAAACCCTAACAAAACTAACTCAATTACATGATAAATCTCATCCAACCCATCACCGTCCAGCAAGCCTACGATGGAATTACTCATTCCCTGCGGTGAGCATCATGAAATTGCTGATGGAGGAAGGTTGGTGATGATGATGGCGACGAATCCCCCTCTCTGAAACCCCGAACATACTCCAGATCAGCCCTCCCAATGAAGAACAGGAGGTGGTGGTGGCTCCGTATCATAAAACGCAATGAATCCTTCTCTCTGATTTTTTTCTCCATGAATAGGTACTTATAGAGTTGGAATTAGGGTCGGAGGAGCTCCAGGGGGGCCACAAGCCTGGAGGGCGCGCCCCCAGGGCTTGTGGCCTCTAGGTGGCCCCCTCTGGTTGATTCTTGCGCCAATATTTTTTATATATTCCAAAAATATTCTCTGTAAATTTTCAGGTCAATCCGAGAACTTTTATTTCTGCACAAAAATAACACCATGGCAATTCTGCTAAAAACAATGTCAGTCCGGGTTAGTTCCATTCAAATCATGCAAATTGGAGTCCAAAACAAGGGCAAAAGAGTTTGGAAAAGTAGATACGATGGAGACGTATCACTATGCGACTCTCTAGGCACGATCTACGGGACCTCCTGAAGTGGTCTTCTGGCTTGTAGCTCCTGTGTGCGTAGATGGCGTTGAGATGACTACGTCTGCAAATGCTTCTGCTGAAGTCTGTGGAGCTGGAGGTGTTGACACTAGAGGGGCAACTGTAGCTGTGGTGGCAGGAGCAGAATGAGCAGGTCTCAAGTCTGCGACTGGCTCAGCAGAAGACCTTTGTGCCCTTGGCATTGACTGAAATCTGTCTGTAGTGGGTCTATCATCATTATCCTCAGCATCATCGCTTAGCTTCTCCACTATGGTATGAATCTCAGTGACCTTCACATCTAGGTCATATATCTTGCTCTCAACAATCCTTTCAAGATTCCCCTGATTCTGAGTCAAGGTGGCCAAGCTCTTCTCAATCCTCACGGAAGCCTCAAGCAGATAAGTGAGCTGACCTTGCTTGGTCTTGAGATTCACTATTGAAGCATTTGGAGCACTTGCTGCCTTTGCTGCTTTTGCAGCCTTTGCTTTCTCTATCTTCTCCTAGGCATTAGCACATGTAGGATGTGATGCATCCATGACAACCTCGTTGTCCTCAAAATCAGGCCTAAGAGGTAGATGCTCTTTGTCAAGCAGATATGTCCCAGTTCCAACCTTGGAGTTGATCAACATCTGAATGTGTGGGCATATCCACAAGACCTCTTTTGGTTGGATGCTGTCCTCTTCACTGTCTCAACTATCAAGCTCATGACTTTGAACTTCTGGGGAACATCAAACAAATGTAGCAAGTTGATGGAGTGACCACGTATCATCCTGTGATCTCCAGACTTGGGCAACAAAGTATGCCTCCAGATGGTGTTCATGGTGTTCAATCCAGCAAGCAGGTAATATATAGATCCAAACTTGTGTGTCTCCAGGGCTGCATCAGGAATAGGCTTGTACATATTAGCCATTGAGTTGTGACCCTTCTTGTGTTTGCTATACACATCAAGATCATTTTCTTCTTCCTTGGGAGCTTTGATGAGCTCAGCCTGTCGGATTTCAGGTTCCGCAAACCCTTGAGAGGTTCGAACTCTGGGGTGCGTGCGAAGAACTTGTCTTCCCCAGTCTGCCTACTCGCTAATCTCACAGCCTAGCTCGACGAACTGTAAGGAAAAGAGACACAGCAGTTTACCCAGGTTCGGGCCACCTTGCGGTGTAAAACCCTACTCCTGCTTTGTGGTGGATTGGCCTCGTGGGGCTGAGGATGAACTAGTACAGTGGAGAACAGCCTCAGGAGGAGACGTGTTCTTGAGCTCGAATGAGCTGGTGGGAGTGAGGGTGATCTGAATGATCCGTCCGGGGGTCCGATCCGTCTCTATGGTGGTGGCTAAGTCCTATTTATAGTGGCCTTGGTCCTCTTCCCAAATGAAAGGCAGGAAGGGATCCCACAACGGCCAAATTCGAAGGGAGACAACTAGTACATGCTATCCTGACAAAAGTAGTCTTCGCCTGTGAAAGCCACTGGCTGTGATGCCATGGTGGGCTCGGTGATGACCTCCGTCCTGCCGTCCTGGCGGTCTTGGTCTTGTTGCATGGGAATGGAAACCTTTGGTTGATTCCTCGGGATTCCGCGCCTGCGCTTGCCTCTTTAGCACCAAAGAGGAAACTCGTACACTACGCCTGCTAGCGCCCGCCTGGCCTTGGTCATCATGGCTTGCATCACCCGAACCTCATGAGGTGAGGGTTTGCATAGAGATCTCCGCTCCTCGGGAGCTAGCCTGAGGAGGCCGCTCCTCGTGGAGGTCTTAGTGTCGTCCGCCTCACGAGGCTTGGCCCCTCGCGAGGGTCTTGAGTTGTTGGTGCTGAAGATGGGCCGTACCAAGCCATTGACGGAGCCACGCGATGGGCCGCAGGCAGGCAAGTCTGGGTACCCTAGTTCCCAGAACGCCGACAGTAGCCCCCGAGCCCAAGGTGCGCTCGCACTTGGCTTCGAGGCGAAACCAAGGGGCAAGTGCGGAGCGCCATGGGCCCCCACCACCTGCGAGCCCGGTCGACGCGTGGTGCTTGATGGGACGTGGGCGCCTCCGCTTCCCCGTGTGGCCTCGATAACTGCTAGACTTGATGGCTGGCTGTTGCATGCGCAGTTTCGCCACTGCTGCCTGCCGTGCTCACCCTTGACTCCCCCTCCTTTCTTTGAACTCGCAGCTCTTCTCCTGAATCCAGCGCCGCGCCAATCCTCCCTTGATGCCATGGCCCCGAGATCGAAGAAGAAGAGCAAGGCCTGTGTTCCTGCTGAATCCCGGCCGGGCCTGGAGACTGCTCTCGATCGGTCGACGGTGGTCAATCAGGAGGGGTTTGATAAGGTCTAGCCGGCCCTTGCCACCGATTTCAATGAGTGGAAGGCGACGACGGTCTGGCCTGCTTCTCGAGCCTTGATTGACATGGAGGCCACCGAGATCCCCATCCATCTTCACGCTCTCTTGGCCGGCTTGGTCCCCCCCTTCTCCAATTTCTTCAATGCCATACTCTCGCATTAATAGATCCAAGCGCTGCATCTGGACCCCCGGTCCATCATCCTCCTTGTTGTCTTTGCCTTCTTGTGCGAAGCCATGGTGGGCATTGCCCCGTCTGTCACCTTGTTCCGCCATTTCTTCTCGCTCCAGATGGTCGATGACTGCCAGTGCTCGGGGTGCGTGACCTTCTAGGTCGTGGCGGCGACAGCTGGGTCGGGCATCGAATTCACACTCTGCACGGATGCGAGGGGATTCCGGAAGCAATGGGTGTTCATGGATGTCGGCGTGCACAAATCCTTGCTTCTGCTCCCACGAGCGCCGGCAGTGCCCAGCTCCGGCTGGGGGCACATGAGGCTCGCCGACGGTTGGCTCGCCCATGTTTGGTCCAGGCTGACTAGGTTGAAGAAGGTCGGGGTGACGGCGCCGATGGTGATGAGGGAGTTCGTTCGGTGGCGCATTGCCCCGCTCCAGTGCCATTCTCGCCCAATGTGGGGCTTCACCGGCAGCGAGGACCGCATGAGGCTCTAGGTGCCTTCGCTTCCTTCCAAGACGCTGCGCACGATGCTTGAGCTCCTGACGGGCGACCCGGTGCTGGCCGCGCTTCTGGAGGAGGGCTGCCTCTTGTACCAATGCTCGAACAAGGAGGACTTCATGAGGCAGATGCCCCCTTTGACGAGTGGGGGCTCCGCCCGAAGGGCCTTGAAGGGCCCCACGAGAATCCCATCTTGGTGCTTCTTGTCCTTGCCGATCATGTGGTGCATGCCCCGGGCGTGGATGCAGGGGGGTGAACACCACCAGGTATTCCTGAGGCGAGCCCCGGGGAGCGGACGCCTCCAGGTGCTCCCGAGGTGGCCGCTCCCGAGGCTCTGATGAGCGCTCCTGAGGTGGTTGCTGGAGAGTTGGTGCGGCCCGATGCTCCTGAGGCGGCTGCCCCCGAAGCCCATGCAAGCACTTCTGAGGTAGCTGCATGTGGCCCAGCTAACAAGGGTGATGCTCCAACCTTCGGCTTGCTTCGCCTGAACCTTGGAGCACTCCGCAAGAGGAAGGGGCTCCCAAGCTACAGTGGCGATGCCTACCGGCCCCTGAAACATAGGAAGTACATAGCCGTAGACGGGTAAGCTCCTTACCTTTATGATTTCCCTTGTGTCGCATCCTTCCCTGACTCTGGGTCCTCAGGATTCCCTCGGCTGCGGTGGCGAAGCCTCCTGGGGAGCGACCTCCGGACGCCCTTGGTCCTCTCACGACTCCGAGCTCATCACGCCAAACACCCCCGCGAGGCACGGGGCCAGTCCATGAGGCCGATGCACCGCCAGGAGGCCGCGATCCTGTGCTACCAGAGTCCTTCTCTCGCGGCCTCCCCTGGGGCACAGGGGCTGTGCCGAGGGCTCCCCCGTTGATCATCATCGGTGATTGGGCAGCCCCCGCACCATCTTCATCTTTGAACGACAAGGCCATGCCACCCAGCGCCTTTGCCGAGACCCGAGGAGTGGCTGGGGAAACACCAGCGGTCGGCCCCTCGGGAAAGCCAGGCGAGCCACATCGCGCCTCCCCGGCAGCCCCCGGCGTGGAAGATGGGCCTGGCCGCGCGCTGGAGCTTGCGCGCGGGTGTAGCGCTGTCCGCCATGACCTCTTCTAGGAGGCGATGGGTGCGCTGATTCGGCTTGGGGGAGAGCTTGTCGATGTCGATGCCCGCCTTGAGGCGGAAGGACTTCGCTTGGCGCGCGAGTGGCACGAGTTGAAGGTCGGCATCAACCTCGGGCATCTTCAGCATGAGCGCGCCAGCGCAAGTGCCACATTATCCCTCGCGGCTTCTCGCGAGGCTCGTGCCCGCGCTCTGGAGGAAGCCAGGGCCGCCGACTGCCATCGTGAGGCAGCCGAGGAGTGAGAGCGGGATCTTCAAGCTTCAAACGCCGTCCTTGAGCGGCAAATCCAGGCGCGCAGAGTTGCCCTGGCGGCACCACCGAGCAAGGCCCCTTCTGACGAGAAGGAAGTCCAGGAGTATGAGGTGGCACTGGCGCTTGATATCTTGGAGCACAATCTGGAGCTCGAGCGACTGGAGGTGAGGGAGCGCCAAATGACCATGGCTGAGGACGCTGTTGCCGCTCGGGAGGCCAAGATCCAACAGGAGGTTGATCAAAAGGTGGCAAAGATCCGAGCTGCTCTTGCTGATGAGCACCGCCGGGAGCTGGAGCTCCTGAAGACCTGCCTCGAACTGCAGCAGGTTGAGCTCGAGGGCAGGACCACCGCCCTCAGGACAAAGCTGGCCGCGGCGGAGGGGTGAGAGAGGGCCGCCAAGGAGTCTCAGGATTCAGCCCAGGCCGACTTGGCTTCCACCCACGCTGAGCTGTTCTCACTCCAGCAGCAAGTCGAGGCCGTCACATCCCTCGCTGAGAAGACCGCGGACGAAGAAAAGCGCCACCGGACAAGGCAGCGTGAGCGCTCCTCGATGCTCCAGGACCTCAGGGTGAGGGCCAACCAGGCTTTGTGCACGATCTGCGTGGAGAGCGTCCCACACCCGCATGAGGATGACATAGCCAGCCACCTCCGCTTCTTCACCCTGATCATGACCCGCCTGGAGGACCGGGCGGCGAGGCCTCGCGAGCTCGTTGCAGAGAGAAGCCGGGGCCTCCTGGGGTGCGCATTCTCATGCGTCTTTAGTCACCTCCAGAACCTTGACCCCCATTTTGATTTTGACGCCACAATAGCCCCCGTGCCCCGGGTCATCCAAGGCAATCTGGCGTAATGGGTGGACGACCATGTCGACGACCTGGTCGCAGAGTTTGCTCCTGAGGACGACGCGGCCGTGATCGCCGCCGAAGAAGGTGATGCGGATGACGATGATGAAGACGACGCCAGTGACAGCGCAGGTGGCGAGGACGGCATTGAAGGACGCGCCTGTGGCTAGGCCTGCCTTTCCCTTTGCCTTAATCTGCATGCAAAAAACCTTCAGGCATAGCCCTGCGGGGCGTAAAAGCATTTTTGAAGGGGGGGGCCTTATGATGTATGAAATGATGATATGTCTTTTAAAAATAGGATTTGGAATATGCCGTCGCGAGCCCGCGGGCTCCCGAGCGGTGTAGTTGTTGCAACTTATCTTGGCTCCGTAGGTCTTGAGCGAGTCCTGATATCGCGGAGGCGCCTTCCTCCTGAGGCGAGCCCGCCGGGGCTCGCGATGTTTTAAATCTCCCGGGGAGCCTACTGGCCCGCCCAAGATGGCCTCGCGAGGAGCCGCTTGTCAAATCACGGCGAGGTGTGCGCGCGACGATCCTGCGGTGATCGCACTCCAGCCCCCTGGGGGGCCTTGGCACCTCTGGAGCCAGCCCGGGCGTGCTTGGACACGCGCATACCACGCCCAGCCCCCGCTCACGGGGCGCCTGTGGGGAGGGGGGGGGTAGCAGGCGTGAGCCTTACTCTCAAAACACAAAGCCAGAAAGTAAGAAATTGCCACGAGACAAGAGAAAATTCCCCCATTTTTTTTGATAAACCCACGAAATTCTAAATCTCACTCCAAAAGGCGGCAAGATGAGTTATAGAAAGAAAGGCGGAATCAAATGGCCGTGTCCGGCACCTAGCTAGTCTTCATGTCTTCTCACCAACGCGGAGCTAAGTGCTTCCACTGGGCGTGGGCATAGTCATTGGGGGACAGTGTCGACGGCCAGCGCGGAGCATGGTGCTTCCACTTGGACGTGGGTGGGAGCCCCCGTGAGGCCCGAGGGCGGCACTCAGGAGACTCCGGGGGGTGTACAGCCCAACTCATTATTATGTGAGTGTCACGGGCGGATACCTTCACAGGCGTGGGGCCTTGCTTCTCGTCGCCTAACGAGGGCCCCTCCCTGCGCCTCCCCCGACCACCGTTGGGTCGTCCAGAAACCAGGACGAGACCAAGGGGCAAGGGAGACACTAGCAGTGCCCTCGGTGACCGCAAGCCCTCCGCCGGGGGGAAGGGCTCGCCGGCGCCTTCCTCGGCAAAGGACCTACCTCCATGCAGTGCCTTGGTCCATGCTGTGTGGGGGAGGCCCTGGCCCTGGGCTCCCCCCGCGCAGCCCCCAGTGTACTTCGCCCGCCCAGGTTACGCTGCTGTGGCTTGGTTCACCTGCGGTCCACGGTTAGCGTAATCGTGCTCCTGAGATATCGGCTGTACCCAGTGGCTGTTGTCGTTGAAGGTGTCGGTGAAGTTCCGGGGCGGAGAGCCTCGGCTTCATGTGCCCCCGACACCCAGCCTGATGAGGAGAACCCGCCGGGGCATTCTCTTGACGTGTACTGTAGATCCATCATGGGGGGTACGTAGGCGTCTGGGACTGCCGCACCAGGGTCGTCGTCTGGGTGCCCCGTGTTGCTGGCCACCAGGCTCGGTGCCAGGCTCTGATGGCCGCAGGGTGGCGCCCCGGTGCGGCCCCTGGAGGGACCGCCCGAGCTCGCCTCGCCCAGGGGTAGCGTGGTCAGGAAAGGACGATCAGTGCTGCGGGCCGGGTTGGCGCCGCTAGGTCCCTCAGGTGCTCCAGGGAGGGGCACGCGCACGTGATGGGGGCCCCCGCGCGCCCTTGTCATAGCCTGCGACGTGGGCAGGGTGCAGAAAGGTGCCGCGCCCCTACAGGCGGCGTCAAGCAGCTCGGCGACCCGCTCCAGCAGGGCATCACAGCCACCTTCCGCCAACCTGCACCGTAGTAGCTCCCGTACCACGATGAGCACGGCTCGCATGTTCGCCTGCTCCTGGCGAGAGTGTGGCGCCATTGCCGTGGCATAGCTCGAAGATCACGAGGAGGCACGGTTGCGGCATGGCGCAAGGGCGGGCGATGGCAGCACCCGCCGCCTGCGACCGATAGTGCCGGGCGGCGAGCGGGCTGCGAGGAGCGTGGAGTGGAGATCCTCTTGGGCTGACGGCACTGCTCGGGCAGGCCAAACAACCTAGTGCTCAACATGAGCCCTCGGGGCGTCGTCCATGAGAACTGTTAGATGGTGACTAATCTACTGGCATAAGAGAGTCTCTGACGCACCCCTACCTGGCGCGCCAAATGTCAGATTTCGGGTTATGCAAACCCTTGAGAGGTTCGAACTCTGGGGTGCGTGCGAAGAACTCGTCCTCCCCAGTCTGCCTACTCGCTAATCTCACAACCTAGCTCGACGAACTGTAAGGAAAAGAGACACAGTAGTTTACCAAGGTTCGGGCCACCTTGCGGTGTAAAACCCTACTCCTGCTTTGTGGTGGATTGGCCTCGAGGGCCTGAGGATGAACTAGTACAATGGCGAACAGCCTCAGGAGGAGAGGTGTTCTTGAGGTCGAATGAGCTAGTGGGAGTGAGGGTGATCTGAATGATCCGTCTGGGGGTCTGATCCCTCTCTACGGTGGTGGCTAAGTCCTATTTATAGTGGCCTTGGTCCTCTTGCCAAATGAAAGGCGGGAAGGGATCCCACAATGGCCAAATTCGAAGGGAGACAACTAGTACATGCTATCCTGACGAAAGTAGTCTTCGCCTGCGAAAGCCTCTGGCTGTGACGCCGTGGTGGGCTCGGTGATGACCTCCGTCCTGCCGTCCTGGCGGTCTTGGTCTTGTTGCACGGGAATGGAAACCTTTGGCTGATTCCTCGGGACTCCGCGCCTGCGCTTGCCTCTTTAGCACCAAAGAGGAAACTGGTACACTGCGCCCACTGGCGCCTGCCTGGCCTTGGTCGTCATGGCTTGCGTCACCCGAACCTCACGAGGTGAGGGTTTGCATAGAGATCTCCACTGCTTGGGAGCCAGCCTAAGGAGGCCGCTCCTCGTGGAGGTCTTGGTGTCATCCGCCTCACGAGGCTTGGCCCCTCGCGAGGGTCTTGAGTTGTTGGTGCTGAAGATGGGCCGTACCAGGCCATTGATGGAGCCACGCGATGGGCCGCAGGCAGGCAAGTCTGGGTACCCTGGTTCCCAGAACACCGACACAGCGCATTCAAAAATTGATGACTGGTACGTGGTTCCCTCAGTCATCCAGACAATCTTACCATTGGGTAAAAGTGGGCAGTGGAGTAGAACTGCATAATCATTTCATCATTCCATTTTGTCAATTCATGTCCAACAAAATGCATCAACTCCATTCAGCATGAAGCTCTCATGAACATGAGGAAAATAGTCTTCTTTATCATCAATGTATTCCCAATCAACCCATTTCATACAGACTATGGGCTTCTTGTCCAGCAGTATAGTTTCATAGAAGTCCTGCTGTTCACTGGTGTGAAAGTTGTAATCCACAGCAGTCCTTCTCCTTGTGGCATATGGATCTATCTTCCTCCATTGTCTCAATCCTGCATCTTTTCTCAACTTCATATTTTCAGCCACTGGATGATCGTCATTATGATCTGGGATCTTGGGCTTCAATTTCCTGAGCACTAGTGGCTCATCATCCTCTTGAACCTCAGGCACTGGGGCCTTGTTCTTCTCTGCAGCTGAGATGTTCCTAGTGGATCTCTTTGGAGCTGAAGACTTGGGTGCAGCTAGTTTGGGAGCATACTTGGGCTTGGAAGGAGCAAGACCAGTCTTGATAGCATCTGCCATCAGCTTCTGAGACTTGGCAGGGGGTGCAACAGCTTCCTCCTCCTCCTCATCTTCTTCCTCACCCCTCATCATGAATGGTCTTCCAATCACTCTGGCAATGGTCTTCCTGACCCTTTCCTTCCTTTTCTTCTTCCCACCAGCAGCTTCATCTTCTTCTCTAGGCTCAAGTGTGAACTGCATAGTTTCCTGAGTTTAAGCTCTGGCTTTGGACATTGGAGTCCTCTTGGTAGGAGCTTTCTTTTGAAGGCCTGGCTTAGTGGCAGTAGTAGCTCCAACATATTCCTTCTTCACCACTTTCTTCTTGGAGGTCACTTCCTCCTCAATCACAAAATCCTCATCTTCACTGTCAGAATTCCTCTTTCTTCTCTGTCTGGTAGCAGCCTTTGGCAAGTTGATAGGGGTGCTTCTGCTTCCCTCATCATAGCTACCAGAGGGGCTTGTGCCCTCACTGAGGTTAACTTGCTCTTCTGTCTTGTTCTGGCTGTCACTGGCCTCTGACATCTCTGCAAATGACCCTGTGAATAGATGGATCTGGGTAAAGTGGATGAGCATCACAAAAGACAGCTGGTTTTTGCAAAAATTGATTCAAAATCTTAACTTTAGTTTTCTGCAGAAAGCATTTCGGAGCTACCGATTTGATAATCTCGGTGACACCAAAGCACTTAATAGAGCCTAAACATGCAGTTTTGGTCAGACCAAGTTGCAGTTCGGTGACTCTGAGATGCTAGGGTTTCACTGAGAAATTGCTTTTGGTCTCACCGATCAGTACGTTTCGGTCAGACCAAGTTGTACTTAGTGCAATGGCCTGAGCCAATCGGTGGGACCGAAAACTTCAATTTGGTCGGTCCGAGATGAGTTTGGCGGAAACCTAACCCCAAGATTTTGCATCAAATATAATCTAGAGGAATTTTTGTGTGGATAAGAAGCTTTCAATCGTGGCAAGAATACATGCATTTGCTTTGTGCATTGAATCCGAGTAAGGAAATAGCACAAAGGGGCCGAACCATACCCTAACTTGGTGATGATTCGCTACGGTGGCAATGGCGGAGGCGATGTCAATTGACAGCGGCGTAGACCTGCGACGATGGCGCATAGGTGGAGAAGGCGACGATCCAGAGACCAAGAGCGGTAGCAATGGGGAGGCGTGGGCATCAGTGTTTGAACGAATTTCCAAAAACATCGAGCCGCGGTATATATACCCATTAGCTGTCGGTGGCTCCGAGTGGAACGGTTCAGTGGCACCAAGATGCAAAACTGCTTGCAGTTGTTGCAACTCGGTGAGACCAAATTGTTCTAATCGGTGGCACCGAGGTGAAAACCTAGATCAACCTAGTGGTTTCGGTGGGACCGAATATGAATGAGTTGGTCTGACTGAAATTCACTAAGTGGTTTTGGAAGTCAGCCCTTGACGGATCGGTGGCTCCAAGTGCTCCTCACGCGGAGGGTCTGAAAATGACTTGTTCAAATTTTGTGATGTAGCATGAATAGAATTTGAGAAGAGAAAAGGCATATATAGCTAGAGGAAGTACTTAGGCATTCTTGTCCATCCATTTGGCAAATAAAAACCAAACAATCAAAACTACAAATGGATGTCCTCGAATGGAGAAAATTATGCAACCAACATGCTCATAGAATAAGATAGCAAATAAAACATGTGACAAAGCATGCACATACACTCTAGCATCTATCAAGCAATTGGCGATGACTAGGCCATCTATATATGAGTATATTGACTTAGGAGTCAAATGAGAACATTTGATCATAGGTCATACTCATCGTTTAAGCACAAGTGGGGTTGCCACTTTTACATAAAACATTGTTGTGTTCACACCTTTAGAGTTGCTTTAGCTCACTTTTTAGAACAAAGCTCCCCCTAGATGTGATATCCCCCCTAAGAGGGAATAACTAACCTTGGGTTTTGTCGATGATGACTTCATGTAGATAGTGAAGATGTGGATGTTCAATGTTGATGTAGATCTTTTGGACAATCCATTGGAATGTGTTGCACTTTCAATACTTACAAGGTTTAGTCCGACAAGGAACATGCAAGGATATCCATAGACATAGAGTGAAACACAAACATGATGATGTCCATGAAGTTATTAGGTTACCTTGTCCCTTGTCTTACCAACAAGAGGGTTTGTGACTCCATGAACTAGTGCAACATGTGAAAGTTGATTGCACAAGTCCTTGCCAAAATGAATATGAGTGAAGTATGTTGGCGGAGTCACCCTCAAGAACACTCTAGTTCTTCTTCTTTGGGATCCACATCAACTTGATGGGAATCCTTGGAGTTGTAGTTGTACTTCATGAAGTAGAACTTGACGTAGTCTTGGGAACCCACTTGACCATGGCCTTAGGAGCTTCTTCAAATGAATTAATCTCTTCTTGAAGCTTGTCTTTGCCCTTGAGCTTGTGGTCTTGTGGTGGAAGATCATCTTGAGCTTGTGTTCCTTTGAAAGAAGTGGGATCATACTTCTCTTGTTGAGGAACAAACTTCGTCTTGGGGTATTGATCTTCTTCCCACTCAACTCCATTGGCATTGAACTTTTGTTCAAAACCAACACCTTGATTCTTCCGGTGCCTTCCTTGCTTACATACAATTTCCTCAAATTGCTTACTCCTGGCAAGGCTCTTGTAAATACCTCTCTCTATAACTCCCTTCAATAAGCTATTTTCTTGCTCAAGTGTAACTTGGCTAAGAGAATCATTTGTGGAATCAAGAGAACTACTAGAAGCAACAATATTGGATTTAACATTGTTATTGTTACTACTAGAAGAAGAATCTTTCTTGCTCTTATTGCTAGATTTTACTTGTGGCATGTAAGTAGATAAGAGTAAACGCTTAGCAATGTAAGGAGAACTCTTCTTTCAAAGATCATCATTGATAGCTTTTGGAAACCCATGCTCTTGCTCTAAATTAACCTTCTAGAAGCGTAGCTTCTCATGAGTTCTTAGGAGCTCTCTATGATCCTCTAGAGTTGTTTCATGAGCTAACTTAAGAGTGTTTAGTTCTTTAATTAGACGCTCAATCTCCTTCTTATCATTGTCATTCGTTTCATCTTGATTAGCATGATTGCTAGCAAGTTCATCATAGTTTTGATCACTAGAGTTGTCAACAAGTAAATCATCATCATCATCTAGCAAATCATGTTCATCACTATTGAAATCAACATAGTCGGGGTGTGATACCTTAGGGCCTTTAGCCATGAAGCATCTTCCAATTCCTTCATTTGGTGAGTCAAATATGTCATAGGAGTTGGATGACACAAGTGCAAGACCGGCAACACCTTCATCTTGAGTATATTTGGAGTCGAAGTGAAAGCTTCTCTCGAAGTAATTGTCAGAGTCGGAACCGTATACCCATTCACCAACGTGAGCTTGATGTCTTCGTCTTGTGTAGCTCTTTGATGACTTGTCCTTCCTTTCCGAATCCTTGCTTCTACGAGAGGGTCTTCGTTCATAACGATCATCTCTACTCCTTCTCCCTCTTGGAGGTGATTCATCTCTTCTACTCCTCCTTTTTGGTGAGTCTTCTCTTTTCTTGTAGGGAGCCGTACACTTATTGGAGTAGTGTCCGGGTCTTCCACAATTGTAGCAATTACGATCACGACTAGAAGATCTTTTATCATTGTAGGATCTTGACTTGGAGCTTCTCTCTTTGCTTCTATTCTCATAGAACTTGTTGAAGTTCTTCACTATTAATCTCAATTCTTCATTGGAGACTTGCTTCTCACTTGATGTTGTAGGGGCATCACTTGAAGCTTTGTAAGCACCACTTGACTTGTTGTGGAGCTCTTCCTTATCCTTGAGTGAAATCTCATGAGCAACAATTCTACCAATGACTTCCGTGGGCTTGAGATCTTTGTAATTGGGCATCATTTGGATCAATGTGCACACGGTATCATATTTTCCATCCAAGGCTTTTAGGATCTTCTTGATGATGAATTTGTCAGTCATCTCTTCGCTTCCTAAGCCGGCAATCTCATTTGTGATGAGAGCAAGCCTAGAGTACATCTCGGTGACTCCTTCACCATCATTTATCTTGAACTTGTCAAGTTTACTTTGAAGCACATCCAATTTGGATTCCTTGACAGACTCAGTACCTTCGTGCATATCAACCAAAGTATCCCAAATTTCCTTTGCATTCTCAAGGAGGCTGATTTTGTTGAATTCTTTGGTGCACAATCCATTGAAGAGAATATCACAAGCTTGAGCATTGTATTGCAACATCTTCATTTCTTCCATGGATGCTTCACGATCTGGTTCTTTTCCATCCTCGGAGAAATCACCTTGCAAGCCAATGAGCACAATAGCCCAGACGGTGAGGTTATGACCAAGAATATGCATTTTCATCTTATGCTTCCAACTAGCAAAATTAGTACCATCAAAGTAGGGACCTCTACGGTGGTAATTTCCCTCGCTAGACGCCATACTCTCCTAGGTTGTGAAACCAAGGCTATGATCACCAAAGCTATGGAAATCAAGGCAAATGGAGACCAAAGCTCTGGTACCACTTGTAGGATCGAAAGTAGGTCTAGAGGGGGGTGATTAGACTACTTGACCAAATAAAAATCTAACCTTTTCCCAATTTTAGTTGTGGGCAGATTTTAGCAAATAATACAAGTCAAGCAATCAACCTACACATGCAATTCTAAGAGTGTAGCAGCGGAAAGTAAAATATTGCATATGAAGGTAAAGGGAAGGGTTTGGGGAGTGCAAACGCAATGATGACATGGAGATTTTTGGCGTGGTTTCAATATGTGGTGCTATCGTACATCCACGATGATGGAGACTTCAACCCATGAAGGGTAACGGTTCCGCGAGTCCACAGAGGGCTCCACCCACGAAGGGTCCACGAAGAAGCAGCCTTGTCTATCCCACCATGGCCATCGCCCACGAAGGACTTGCCTCACTCGGGTAGATCTTCATGAAGTAGGCGATCTCCTTGCCCTTACAAACTTCTTGATTCAACTCCACAATCTTGTCGGAGGCTCCCAAGCGACACCTAACCAATCTAGGAGACACCACTCTCCAAAAGGTAATAGATGTTGTGTTGATGATGAACTCCTTGCTCTTGTGCTTCAATTGATAGTCTCCCCAACACTCAACTCTCTCACACAGATTTGGATATGGTGGAAAGATGATTTGAGTGGAAAGCAACTTGGGGAAGGCTAGAAATCAAGATTCTTGTGGTAGGATTGGTATATCTTTATCTCAACACATGAGTAGGTGGTTCTCCTCAGAAAATGTATGGTGGAAGTGTAGGCACGTTCTGATGGCTCTCTCACATATGGAGAAGCGGTGGAGGGGTATATATAGCCTCCACACAAGATCCAACCATTACACACATTTGACCCAACTTGGCCAGACCGAATAGATGAACTCGGTGAGACCGATTTAGTTCTAAATGTGAACGTTAGGAATCTCGGTGGGACCAACTGGAACAACTCGGTGGGACCGACTGGAACAACTCGGTGGCACCGATTGCATCAACTCGGTGAGACTGAAGTGAAGCAATAAGGCAACAGAGAAGATTTCAAACCAACTCGGTGTGACCGATCGCAATTTCGGTGAGACCGAAACAATTGCAACAGGCAACAGAGAGTTTGCAAGGCCATCTCGGTGAGACCGAGATCCGTATCGGTGTGACCGAACTGTTAGGGTTTCTAGCAGTGGCTATGTCATATGAACTCGGTGGCTCCGGATAGGATGATTTGGTGGGGCCGAGTTTGACTTTGGGTTCTGGACATATTTGGAATGACAAAGTGGTTGAGGGCTTTGGAGCAATATCACTAAGCAATTTGAGCAAGCAAGCCATTAAGAAACACCTCATCCCCTTTTAATAGTATTGGCTTTCCTATGGACTCAATGTGATCTTGGATCACTAAAATAGAAATGAAGAGTCTTGAGCTTTTGCCAATATGTGTCCTTAGCATTTTGAGGGGTCCACATCTCTTGTCCATGCCATGCCATTCATTGAACTTTCTGAAATATTAAACTTGAATGGATATTAGTTCAATGAGCTATATGTTGTTATGAATTACCAAAACCACCCGGGGATTAGTTGCACTTTCACCAGGCAACCCAACTATTGACCCAAGACATAATTCGGAAGTGATTCATATAATGCAATATCTGAGATGCCGAACACATAGCGAGAGATAGTGCCGGACTTGATGCATGGGGCGATTATTACAATCGAGCCCTCGGTCTACTAGCCGATTGCATTGCAGAGAAAATGTGTGCCGAGCTAGTCGAAGAGCGGAAATAAAAGGGGTTAAATGACTGCAAGAGGATCGTAGAAGGTGGTCTTTATTTCCAATGAGCTCAGGACATCTATCCGTACAATTCGAACGCCAAGGCATCTATTACAAGTACATTATAAAAAGGAGAAAAAGTTTTTACAGATGAAAGGTTTACACAGGGCCTTGATACGTGGGTTGAAGCGTCTACTATGCCCTGCTGCACGTCTGCGCCTTTGCTACTGTTGGGAGGAAGAACTCCGTGGGGGGTGTAATCGGCCGACGGGCCCTTGACAAGGAACCTTGAGAAGTCGCTGTGCTATTCTAGCTTAATGCTAGATAGGTCCTAGATGGTACCTTCTGTCGTCCGAAGATGTGTGTAACCATGGTTTGGTTAAGCCAAACACTTGGTGTTTAGTTTAGTTTAGGCCCCACGGTAGCCCATGGTATCTTGAGCGCAAAGTTGTGTTGGCGAGGCACGTAGTGTGCGACTGGGGTGGGCATGCCGTGGGGGGCGTATCCCTATTTACGTCGAACATGAGGAGGCTCCCTGAATGGGGATAGGGCTCGAGCCCATTTGCCTGCTTCTCGGGCCTTGATGGCGGGCTGGTATTTTGGCCCTTCTATGCCGGTTTGGTCTTTAGCTGCCAGAGCTGCAGTGTGTTCCTTGGTCCAGAGTGAGCGCTCTGTATTACCGTTGACTGTGATGACGCCCTTGGGTTCGAGCATTTTTAATTTGAGGTATGCATAGTGGGGGATAGCATTGAAACGAGCAAACGCTGTTCAACCCAGGAGTGTGTGATAGCCACTGCGAAAGGGGGCAATGTCGAAGATCAAGTCTTTATTGCGGAAGTTGTCCGGCGAGCCGAACACCACTTCTAGAGGCAGGGTGCTCGAGCAGCGGGCCTCCATGCCTGGGATTATCCCTTTCAACGTAATGTTACTGGGTTTGATCCTTGACGGGTCAATGCCCATTTTCCTCACTGTATCTGCATAAATCAGATTGAGGCTACTAACTCCATCCATGAGGACTCTGGTGAGGTGGTACCCATAAATAATGGGGTCGAGAACCAGGGCTGCCGATCCTCCGTGACGGGTACTGGTCAGATGGTCCTTGCGGTCGAAGGTGATCGGATATGCCGACCATGGGTTAAATTTCAGGGCTACAGGCTCTACGGCATAGACGTCCCGAAGTGCATGTTTCCTCTCCTTCTTGGGTATATGGGTGGCGTAGATCATATTCACTGTCTTTACCTCAGGAGGGAATTGTTTATGGCCTCCATTGTTCGGCCTGCAAGGTTCGTCATCGTCCTCGCTGCGGGGGCTTTTGCCTGAGTCCTCGGCTGTGAGCTTGTCGGCCTGTTTTATCACCCAACAGTTACTGTTGGTGTGGTTGGCGGGCTTGTCAGAGGTGTCGTGGATCTGGCACGGCCTGTCCAAGATTGTGGCCAACTTGATGGGTTCATCCTGGTTGCCTTTAGAGGCCTTTTTCCGCGGTCCTGACTTGGGGTTGCGGAATCCGGCATTCACTGCCATGTCTTCGGCTTCACCGCCGTTGTGATGATGCTTATTTCTGTAGCGCTGTGGTTTCTCGTTTCCATCCCGGGCTTCCGAGGTGCCGAGGTCTTCTGGGTTGGTGCTTCTATGAGCCAACGAACTATCCTCCCCTGTGAAAATGCGGGTCATCAGAGAGGTAAGTGCTGACATCTTTTTTGGCTTATCCTGACAGAGCTGGCGCGCTAGCCATTCATCCCGGATACTATGCCGAAATGCATCCATAGCTTCTGCGCCCGGACAGTCGACGATCTGGTTCTTTTTGGTCAAAAATCAATTGCAAAATTGCCGGGCTGACTCTCCGGGTTGTTGGACCATGTGGCTCAGGTCATCGGCATCCGTAGGCCAGACATAGGTGCCTTGAAATTTAGCTCGATAAGCATCCTCGAGCTCTTCCCAACTCCCTATGGAGTTTTCGGGCAGGCTGTTCAGCCAATGCCTGGCAGGCCCCTTGAGTTTTAATGGCAAGTATTTTATGGCGTGGAGGTCGTCCCCTCGAGCCATATGAATGTGGAGAAGAAAGTCTTTGATCCACATGGCCGGGTCTGTAGACCTGTCGTATTGTTCGATGTTTACGGGTTTAAACCCTTCGGGGAACTGGTGCCGCATCACCTCGTCTGTGAAGCACATCGGGTGTGCGGCGCCCCTAACCCGGGCTACGTCACTCCATAGATCGGCGGTCGTATCAGTCCGGTGTTGCTTCCGAATTCTATCCGCACCAACTAGCACTGAAGTCTTTTGCTACAACCTCCTCGACCAAGTGCAACACGTAGAGTTATGTTTACCCCTCAAGACTGGAAACCCATCCCTAGACCCATCGAGACTTCACTCGAATCCTTAACCATGAGCTTAACCTACAGAATTGCAAGAGAACCAGTTAAGCTTCAGTAACCTTTGCTCATCACTGGGTTCATTGTGGAACTAGTGGGCATAGTGAACGAGTATATTATCATCCTAAGATAGCACCAGAACTGATGATGCCATTGGGAAAGACAATTTGAGGACAAATGACTTGATGAGGCTATACTAGTAACCTTGAGGAAATATCTAAGACTCTTTGGTGGAATATGAGGCTTTCATGTTGGTAAATGACTTGGTGGGATCATGATAATAGCGTAGCATGACTTTCGTTACCCCGAGTAAATTGGATTTAGTAGGACAATTATGGTCGCAAGCTGAAATTCTTGGAGGTATAAGGATTTGACTTAGCCAGGGGATATTGATAGAAGATAGTTGACATTACGATAATGACTTGGGGGAACATGTAGGAATCCTCATTGGACATGAGATTCAAACTAAACAGGTGATCCTAGTGGAGTATAGGCATTGAGTAAGTCTACATGGTTCGGAGTAAATTGGATTTAGACTGATGATCTCGATCATGATACCATGTTTCTCGGTGGACGATAAACTAGGAGATTGGATTAATTGTCGGAGTTGATTTAGGGATCCATATAAGCTTGACATAGGAGTTTATCAGATCACGATAATGGAAATTGGTGGAATGACTATAGTAGAGCCCTTTCAAGTATTTGGGGATTATAGGGCATTAGAAGGTCATGTGGAACTCCATAGACATTGGATTTGTAGAATTAATGAATTACGTAGTGACTAATGGAAGTTAATGGGCTTTTGGAGCTGATACATAGGAAGGAAACAGGATCTTGGATTGGAATACGACGTGTTTCCTTAGGATAGAGATGCACTATCATGGACCTTGGATGAATAGGTTGAGCACTTGGATTGTGATGTTTAATTCAAGCTTAGCAGCTTGTATGTTCTACCCATGGATTTTTGCATAGATATGAGTTTCGAGATAGTTGACATGTGTGGTTTTGTTAGACCTCCTCTCGGGAGCCATGAAGATATGAATAACATGAGTGATGATTGAAGTTGACCT
Organism: Thinopyrum elongatum; assembly: GCA_011799875.1. NCBI lineage: Eukaryota > Viridiplantae > Streptophyta > Magnoliopsida > Poales > Poaceae > Thinopyrum > Thinopyrum elongatum. The sequence continues at coordinate 280,148,455 of CM022300.1, forward strand.
ATACAAAATGATGCTCTCGGTGGTATAAGATGATTTGTTTAGAGGACTAGATAGAACAATTGGCATCTCAGAAACTGTGCTCAAGGATAAGATGATAAACGTTCACCCGCACCCTAGAATCCTTGAAACCCTTAAGCCTTACCAAGCCACAACATGGTCAGGATCATGACCTTGGGCCTTGAATCTAGATCGAGAAGGCCTGGGCCAACACTCAACCGTGACCACCACCAATTCCCCAGCTTACTTTTTGTACCTCGTAAACAATGTCTTCATAGAGTACTTGGACAAGTTGGGTGTCATCATTACTTGGTGACCTACTCGTCTACCCGAAGACGGAAGAAGAGTTGTTTAGCTGGTTAGGGAGCATTTGAAGACCGCCATGTCAAGGAGGAAGAACTATGCCAACCATCGTCGTCAAGAAGTAAACTTCCACGTCGAAGACCATGTATAATTGTGGGTCACTCCTCTCAAAGGAACCAAGCATTTCCAAGGGAAGCTCACACCAAGATTATCGACCCCCTTCGAGATCACTACAAGACAAAGAGTAGATGGCCACCAGCTAGAGTTGCCACCTGAGTTACCCAATGTGCACAACGTTTTCCATGCATCACAACCCTGGAAGTGTTTCCAACTTCCTGATAAGCCCGATCTCTACAAGGACATCGATCACAGAACCATTGACCTTTAGCCTGATCTGACCTACCACGAGCTACCCATTAGCAACCTAGATCAAGAAGAACGTCATACACGAAGCCACACCATCAAGTACTTCAAGTTCAATGGAGCACCACATGGAAGCAGAAGCAACATGAGGATGTGAAGACTACCCCAGATCCAAGTTTGTGTATTCCTTTCCGCGCCTAGTCTGGGAATCTCGGGAATGAGATTCTTGTAAGGGGGTAGGTCTGTCACACCCTGATTTTCATGCCACAACACTTAAACTAATAAATCATGATAAAGTGTGGTTTGACAAAAACTTTTGAGTGTTTTAATCTTTGCTTTGACTGGATCTTGTCTGCAGTTTGCAAGTGCTAAAAAAAATCAAATAAATCGTCCAACTCTTATACTCCTTCTCTTTGATCCAAGACTTTGCCCAATGATCATGCCATGTGTATAGAACAGAATAGTATTTTCTTACAAAAATAATTTGGCCAAAAGGTATTTTCTAAATTAGGTTTTCCAAAACCCCCTGAATTGAGACTTGAACTACAAGTACTTAATTAAGGGTGTGAAAAATCTTTCAAAAATTTTATTTGGCTCCTATTAGATATAGGACTTCCAAAACCACAAAAATATTATTTTCAAAGTTATTTCTGTATTTTATTTAAAGGCTTTTTCTTTAGGCCAGAAATGGTCTTTAATAGGTTAAAATTATTTTAGTGTTTCAAAAATATTTGAGAAAATTTTGGGAAGCTCAGTGGACATATATTGTCCATATATAAGAGTTTCAACACATGGTCATGTTCAAAATATTGGTCAAATCCATCAAAAATACTTTCTAGATATTTCAAGCTTTTGAAATATTTACAAAGGAAATATTCTCCATTAATTCCAAGAAAATTCTAGCATGTCACAAGTGCCCTATTTGGTGATCTTGCCAAGTCTCATGTCTTGGAGAACAAGATAACATCACCAAAACCCCTCAAAACTATTTCTGTCCATTTTGGGGTTTGAGCAACTTTACATTGCAAAACATGTCCAAATGCTCTCAAACTTGGTACACATGCTCAAATGGTGTAATTATGCATCTAGAAAAAATTTCACAAGTTGGAGAGTAGGATAATTTGATCAAAGTGCCCCAAAACCCTCTCTGTCCAGAATCAAATTTGAACAACTCTACATTGCCAACTGTCTCTTGATCTCAAATTTTGTGGACATGCTCAAATACTCAAATGATGACACTACACCAGGTGGTGCATCAAGGAGAGGAGATTTGCACGACTAAATCTTGGAAAACCCCATTTTTGTTGATTTCTAGGGTTTGCCAAAGTTACATTGGAAACTTTCTTCAAATGAGCTCAAACTTAGTGACCAACCTCATTTGTATATGCCATTTGATCCTGTTAAATCACAAGTCAAGTGGAATCCATTTACTTGCCCAAACTTGCATCAAACACCTTCTGCCATATTTTTGTGATCACTGTTTGGAGCCCCAAATGAATTCCCCTTTAGCTCAACTTTTTACCAGGGCTTCTCCTGACCCTCACCTATCTCCAGTACCTCCCACTACTCCACAGCTCAATGATTGAGGGGTAAAAACCCCCATTTACCTCTCTGGACAAGCTCAACTTGTCTCTCCCTCACCACCCTTCTCTCACCAGGGCCACTCCAGGGCATCCAATGCCCCTCCCCACTTATTTACTTCCTCCTAGAGCTGCTGGACACTAGAGGCCAAGCCCAGAGCGCCAAAAAAATGGCCATGCCAGCCAAGACCACGCTCTGGAGCGGGCTACAGTGCGCTCCCGCACTGTAGCCACCCCCTGCCCAACGCCTCCGACCACCTCGACTCTCCCCCGCGCGCCAGCAGGACCACCTCGACGTCCGCAGCATGCCACACCCCTCTCCCCCTCCTCTTTCCTCCTCCTGCTGCCTCCCTTCGCACGCGCTCCGGCCGCCCGAGAGCTCCAATGGACAAGCTCACACGCAGGATGCCTCTGGCCCTCCCCGCTCTCTCTCTTCCATCCCCTGGTCATAAACCTCCTCCACGAACGCCCCAGACTCACCCCCGTGTGCTCCTGTGGCCTCCAGCAATGCTTACGAGCTCGCCGGTGCACGGATCCACCGTGAGATGTCGGCCGCCTATTTAAAGGCCCCCCCCCCCCCCGAGCCCTCCTCTCCTCACCACTCGCCATCTGCAGCACCAAATCAACCCCCTGCACCACCCACTCCTCACCAGAAGCGCCCGAGCTCGAGATCGAGCTCGAGCCCCGCTGCCTCGGGTCGCCGTCGATCCCGCGGTACAGGCCTGCCCCAGCCCTCTTTCTTATTCCTCTGGATAGCCAGAAGCGCGCTGACTCTTTCCCCCATCTTCCCGCCGTGTTTTGTAGTCGGAGTCGATGCCGGCAACCTCCTCCCGAAGCTCCTCCGCCACAGGACCCCGTCGCCGGCAAACCACTGACTTCCTCCGACCAACTTCGGCACCACCCGAACGGCGATTCAACGCTGAGCTTAGTGGTGCCATCTGCTAGCCTCGCCGTTCCCTGCATCGTCGCCGGTGAGCTCGCCGACCTCTCTGGTCGCGAGGTTGGAGATGACAGGTGGGACCCACCTGTCATCCTCACCTCTCTCTCCCCTCCTCTCTCTCCCGCTGGCAGCCGGGCCCCGCCTGTCGGGTTTAAACGCGCGCGCGCGCGACGGCTCGCCTGGGCCATTTCCCTTCTGGGCCTGCTGCGCTGCGGCTATTCAGTAAGCACAGTAGCCCCCAGCCTTTTTCCTTTTTCTTTTTACAGTGGGTTTCCAAAAATTCCACAGCCCACATTATTTATCCAAATTAAATAATTCCAACTCCAAAAATCTTGTAATAATCCCACCTATTTAATGGTGTAACTTTCATGCAAATCCATCACACTTTTCTATACCATTCAAATTTAAATTCAAATTTGAGCAAATAAATCCATATTTGAAAATCCATTTCTCTGTTTCTATAGCTCCAATTCCAAAACTAAGAATTTTTGCATTCTTAGTTTTCATCCTAATATTAAACAAAAATAAGTTGACATTTTAATGAGCACTTTTATTTTTCTATTTGTGTTATTTCCTTATTGTGTGCCCGATACTTTGCGACGTTAGATTGCGAACATGACGAAGGAGTTGGACCAGAAGGATTTGAAGACCTCGAAGACTTGTTTGAGCCAGGCAAGCAGCCCTTTGACCATGTCTATGAAACCCTTTTATGCATTTCATATAGCACCTTATTATTGTTGCATCGGAATCATGATGAGATGGTATCTACTTTAGTGGGTTGCCTCCGTTACTTCCTCATTGATACTTGCATTGTGCATGACCCTACCTTCCTATGAGGGTTATGCGGGTGGGAGTAGATAGGATGCCAAAGCAGTTGCTACGCAAATGAGTTGGGTATATTCATGGTGACGGAGACAAGTATGTTTTCAAAGACTTTTCGAAAACCCCATCGTGTGCCACTAATGTCCGAGGGAGATGATGAGCTAGGTAACCACTTGATAAAGAAGTGGTGTACCGGAGCAAGTTGTGTGAGCGTGTTTTTCGAAAATGGATTGGTTTAAGTTGCGACCGTTATTCCAACCTTACATGTACAACCACAATACCCCTTATGGGATGGGGCTTTGTTGATTACATTGGTCAATACTAGCAGGGAGCCCGCATTACTAGTGGCAGGAGAGTATGAGTTACTCTCTCGATACGGAGTCGTGCCAGGTAGGGCGACTATGGCTATTTTTACAGACACCAGGCACACCGTTATGTCCCCTCTCGGATGGTACGATCTCGAGTGAGTCTCGTATGATGTACATCGTGAGGACAAGGGCCAATGAGTGGACTCTTTGTTAGTGTTGTCAAGGGAAAGATAATGTTCGGGTGCTTACCTCGGGTATGTAATATACTGCGAGTCGTGGCTTGACACGGAAGTTCCCCGAGTCTTGTGGGTAAAGTGTGCAACCTCTGCAGAGTGTCAAACTATTCGAATAGTCGTGTCCACGGTCAAGGACAGTTGGGTAACCGCTCTTGGGCTACGTCCCAATGTTTACGAAACCTAGTGTGTGTGTATGGAAGAGTACTTGGGTCAAGTCAAAAGACTTGACATGTTGATTAAGCTGGAGTTGATCCAAACTCTGTTTATGTTGGTATCTATAACCTGTCCTCATGGTTACTTAAATTCTTATTATGCATGCTTTACAAATTGTTGAACATGACATAGCACTCAAAACTAGCATTCTACAAATATTTACCTATATGATGCATTGTTGTACCTTATTCCGAAACATGGGTAGCTTGCGAGTACATTCAAAGTACTCATTGGCTTGCCACTGGTTATTTTATTGGCCAGGCATGAAAGAACCGGATATAATGAAGAGTACCTTGTTGACGAACATGCGAGCTAGGACGCTTCCCAGTCAAAATGCTTGTAGGGTTAAGGCAGATGGCATGGGTTCACGCTATCGTTGAAGATTTCCGTTGCGAGTTTATGAAGACTTGACCATAATGGTCATAATTTGTGTAAGACGGTATGTATGGATGTAAGACTCTTGTTATTCAGCTTCTGTGTGTTCAGTGAGCATTGATCTCTGGGATCACTGTACACGTGCATTCGGTGATCACGACTTATGAGTCAGGGTCCCCACACCCACTCCAGATGAAGAGATATCAGAGACAGTTATCACCGCTAGGGAGGCGCCTCAGGAGTGGATCATGTATTTTGACGGTGCCTTCTCGTTACAAGGCGCAGGGGCTGGCATGCTTCTTGTTGCACCCACTGGAGAGCACCTCAAATATGTGGTCGAAATGCACTTTCCCTGGGAGAAAGCTACCAACAACACTACCGAATATGAAGGGCTCCTTGCCGGGCTCAGAATTGCAGCAGAGTTGGGGATCAAGAAGTTGATCATTCGTGGAGACTCGCATCTTGTGGTGAGACAGTTTAACAAGGATTACCAAAGTCTGTTAATGGAGGCGTACGTTGAGAAAGTGAGAAAGTTGGAGGAACACTTTGATGGATTACAAACAGAGCACGTGCCGCGTACAGAAAACAGCATTGTTGATTATTTATCAAACTGTGCAGCACAAAAGCTCCATGTGGAACCAGGGACTTTTGTCCTCCACCTGACTCAACCTTCAGTATCTCCATTAATGATGGCCAGAAAAAGGAGGAAGTTGGACTCCGGCAAGTTTCTCCCGGCAGGGCCTCTCGAGGCCTCTGGTGGAGAGGCTGCCGGGAATGACTCCACTTCGCTTGGTCAGCCTCACTCCTCCGCGGAACCACGAGTTCTCACGATTGACGAAAGCGCTCCCACGAATGAGGAGGTGCCGTTAATCCTAGTTTTCGAGCCCCGAGCTCCAACTTGGGTGCGACACATAGTCTGTTACCTTCAAATAGGAGAACTTCTCGAAGAGCAAGAAGAAGCTGAAAGAGTAGCCAGACGGTCCAGTATGTACCAGTTCATCGATGACACTTTGTACCGAAAGAGACCAAACGGTGTGAAATTGAAGTGCATTTGTCGGGAAGAGGGGCTGGAACTGCTGGCAGAGATTCACAAGGGCGTGTGTGGCTCTCATATTGGATCAAGAGCCTTGGTTGGAAAGCTTTCCGGCAAGGTTTCTACTGGCCCACGGCCCTCCAAGATGCGGTTGCGCTAGTCACCAGATGTGAAGCCTGCCAGTTCCACTCCAAGAACATCCATCAGCCAGCTCAAGCTCTCCAGATGATCCCTCTGTCCTGGCCATTCCCGGTCTGGGGGCTCGACATCTTGGGCCCCTTCCTCCGTGCTACTGGGGGCTTTGAAATCTTTTACGTTGCAATCGACAAGTTTACAAAGTGGCCGGAAGTGGAGCTAGTGAGGAAGGTGACCGCACAATCAGCTATCAAGTTCTTGAAAGGATTGGTGTGTCATTTCGGAATACCCGCCAGAGTGATCACTGACAAGGGCACCCAATTCATGAGTCGTGCCTTCATGCAACAGGTCCAAAACCTTGGGAGCAAGGTCTCTTTTTCTTCCGTTGCTCATCCCCGGAGCAACGGTCAAGCCAAAAGGATGAACGCTAAAGTGTTGCGTGGGCTCAAGAAAAGAACTTTTGACAAGTTGAAGAAATGCCGCAGACGCTGTATCGACGAGCTGCCGGTGGTTCTTTGGTCCCTCCGCATGACACCAAATCGAGCCACCGGGCAGGCTCCCTTCTCCATAGTTTATGGGGCAGAAGCAGTGCTCCCCACAGAACTCACATACGGGTCACCTCGAGTATTTGCCTACGATGAAGTAGAGCAAGAGTAGCACCGGCATGACGATGTCGTGCTCCTTGAGGAAGATCATCTCCGGGCTGTTGTGTGTGCTGCACGCTACCAGCAAGCCTTACGCCACTACCATAGCCACATGGTTCATGCCTGGAGTCTTGAGGAAGGTGACCTTGTCCTTAGGCATGTTCAATCCGCCAAGGGTTCCAACAAGTTGACGCCGAAGTGGGAAGGCCCTTACCGGGTAGTACGAGTCACCAGACCTAGCGCAGTCCGTCTGGAGACCGAAGATGGCATTAAAGTGCAAAACTCATAGAATATTCAGCATCTTCACAAGTTCTACCCATAAGGCGCGGTTGCCGGGCTCAGCCTCGGCAGCCACCTTTTGTACAAGCCTTGCCGATGCGCATGTAACCCTTTGTACAAAGCCAGGTGTAGACCCTATGGAAAGATAATAAAATGAAGCGCTGACGCCCTAAAAACTTGCATGCATGTCTAGTTTAAGCATATACTTTTGTTGGGATTATAACAATGCTTAACATGAGCTGGTTAATCCTTTACAAAGATATTATACACTACCGGTTTCTCCATTGTGCTTCTTTGGTTCACAGCTCCCACCACGGACGAACTTCCTGAAAGGAAAAGTAAAGGGAGAATCAGTGCGTCGACCCCTGACAAACTATCACTGCCGGGGATAACAAGAAGAACGAGAGGCATAGCTAAGTTCGCTCCACTATCCATCATGTACTTCTGTATGAAAAACTGGAGCGTGAGGAAACCTAGTCGCTCCTATCCTCTGTGCTCCCATCCCTCTTGGTCTGGAGTTCTTTCGATCGAGGGTTGGTTGTAGTAACAGTTGAGAAGAGCCGGCGAGGGGCCTGCTCCTATCCTCACTCCTACCCTAACATAAAGGCGTAGTAGTAGCAGGGGAAGGATCTGGCAAGATGTGTTGCCGGGGAACGTTGTTTACTTGAGAGTATCGAGGGTTCATTCCTCAGCATGGGCATTGCACATGCACAAAAGTACCCGGCAAGCTCTCTTTTTTTCATTAATACGCTCATAAACGAGTACAGATCATACAGACTACAAGCATGGGTAGAGGACTACATATTTTAAATTAAAGATTGGCAAATGTCTACATGTTTAGATTAAAAAAAGATAAGTGCCCCGTAATCCCTTTCTTGTCCCTCTCCTCTTAGGGGCTGCCGTGGGAGACAAAGAGGGCAAAAGGAGTGCCTGGGCAGAAGCCCAGCCTGACCACGTCATGGCCCGGGGGACGCAGTCTGACAAGATCGAGAGGGGCGGGGGCGAAGACGACGGACGGCGAGAGCGGCTTGGCGATGCCCTGGTCACCGCCACCAGGGCCAACAAGACGTGGCAGGAGGGGCACCGACAGGGCGGACGAAGCCGGAGCCGACGAGGAAGCCTGCCGGGGACCCAGCTGGAAGACTGCTGGAGGAGGCGGAGGCATCCACACCCAGCACCCCCGGTAAATCACTCTGCCGGGGGAAGAAGACCCAGGTGCAGATGATGGTGCCACCGCCACCCTCCTGATGGTGACGGTGCATATTGCGCTCAGCTGGAGCTCAAGCCGCCATCCTCCCGCTCGGAGCCGTCGCCTTCACCGACACTATCCTCTTCGTCGCTGTCGCTCGAGGAGGAGCTTTCGTCGTTGGTCGAGCTTTTCGCGCAGCACCCTAAGCGAGCACCCGAACGCCTGAAGACCTTGATGGAGAGCAGATTAGCCTCCATTAGCTTGAAATGGAGAATGTGCCCCTCCACCAAGCTGCGGGCACAAGCGAAGGTTTTCTAGCCGCGCCGGAGAAGCATGACATGAGGAGCGGGGAACTCCACGTTCACCCGTATACTGCCGTTACAGCAGCCCCACATGTGCAGCATCAGTCCGGGTGACTGTTCCTCCTCCATCACCCTTGCGGAAGGAGTTGGGAGCCGAAGACGACTGCGCGGAGGCCTGCGCAGCTGAACGATAAACTCGAACGGCTGGTCCCCAACGTGGCCTTCGTCCGGGACAGGGATGGCTGGAGGAGGGGCTATCAGGGCCCCACAGCGGCCTCGTCGGCCCCGCGCGCCACGGTGGCCGCGCCTGCGTCCCACAGCACCACCTTGCGCACTGGACTCTGCCCTTGCGTCCCCAGCAGGAGGAGGAGGCACTGCCGAGAAGAAACCTTCGTCGCCACCATTGGAGGTCGACCACGTCCTCTTCCCCGCACCATGGTGGAAGGAGGGTATCAGGCAAGAAGGGAGGAGAAGTGTGTGGGTGAGCCCCTCATCCATGTCCCTTTTTATAGGGGAACATGGTTGGGGGCTGGCTCCTCACCACCTGGGACGGGGCCGCCCAGCTCCACCAACCTGCCTCCCTGCGCTACTGACGACGCCCATAATCAACGACCATTCGCCTGTGCCTATCCACGGCGCCTGGCTTTCGGCCATGGCACTCATTCCCGCATCCGCCACCAACCCTACGCAATGCATGCAGCGTACATGGCGGAAACAATAGGCGTAGTGGGTGAGTAAAATGGCAGTTACCCCCCCCCCCCCCCCACCCCGTGAACATGGGCAGCTCATGAGTCACTACGTGGGTACTCCCACATCGTTCTGCAGGACTCGCGGGGAAAGCGGTAACTGACTCAATCACAGGTTAATAAAGAAGCAAGATAAACGTCTGGAGAGACTTAAAACCCGTAGTGGCTTGACCCAAATGCTCGCCTGTGTGATTGTTGGGACCTATCCCAACGATGCTCAGCAGCACATATGGGCCAGGCCCGGGGGCTCCTATCGGTGCAACAAACATTTGCATTTGTTGCCCGGACTTACACACAGGCACACTGGCATCATTTGTTCAAGATCAACATCCAAGCTAGAGAAGCAGCTCTTACTGAGATCAAAGAGCGGATCAAGAAGACCAAGAAATGAGCACGACAGAAGAATGTCACCTTGGGAAAGCCTCCCCTGCCGGGCAGGAGAGCCTGGCCGGGTCGAGGCCGCCCCAAGGACAAGTTCAAGACTTCCTCGGCAAGCCTACCAGGTCCGCCAAGGGCAGGATGCCCGCCAAGACACCACCGCACGGCGACGCAAGTCACTTATCAGTGCGGTGTCGAGCCCCCAAGCATTTAAGTGGCCTCTGCTAAGCACATGGCGGCCCATTGGAAGACAAGATTTATCCAAGTGACACCCATCCAGAAGCGTGTCAAGATGATAAGCAAGAGATGGTTAAGCGGCTCGGCAGGCCTACCGGGCTTCGTTCTCAGCATGAGACCTAGCAGTGCATTTAATGCACTTTGTCCTAACTGGCAGAGTTAGGTATGATAGCACTGCTGGCTATCTAATCCATAGATAAAGACTGTTTTGCCATTGTTGTTACCCCTTAAGCTATAAAAGAAGGTCCAAGGCGACCTAACAGAGGATTCGGACCCTCACACACTTGTACGCACGTAGCTGCACTCCCCGAGGCACCCTTGCCGGGCTTGAGCGCTGCGTGCTCGTTGTGTTCTTCCACTCAATCCACCAAAAAGCAGGAGTAGGGTTTTACTCTACCCAGCGGCCCGAACCTGGGTAAAAACCACCAGTGTCTCCTCTTTGTGCAACGTGATCCCCCTTGCCAAACCACAAAGGGGCTCATGGCCCCATAGGTGATCATGATCCAACACGACACATTCTTCGATAAGTATAGGTACCATAAGGACAAATGAATAAAAAATAAGAATTGTAGACTAATACGTCTCCATCTTATCTATAATTTTTGATTATTCCATGCCAATATTATACAACTTTCACATATTTTTGGCAACATTTTATATGATTTATTGGACTAACATATTGATCCAGTGCCTAGTGCCAGTTCCTGTTTTTGCATGTTTTTTGTTTTGCAGAATATCCATATCAAATGAAGTCCAAATGCAATAAATTTTTATGGAGAATTATTTTGGAATATATGTGATTTTGGGAGGTGGAACCAATGCAAAGGAGGCCCACAGCCCCCACAAGACACCAGGTCGCGGCCCAGGCCACAGGCGCGTGGTGGTGGGTTGTGGTCACCTCATAAGGCGGTTGCAGCTCTCCTTCGGGCGCAAGGAAGCTTATATCCAAAAAATCATGTTAAAATCTCAGCGCAAACGGAGTTACGGATCTCCAGGGATATAAGAAACGGTTTTCGGCCAGAAAACAGGAACGTGAAACAGAAGAGAATGGAGAGATAGATCCAATCTAGGAGGGGCTCCTGCCCCTCCGCCACCATGGAGGCCATGGACCAGAGGGGGAACTCTCCTCCCATCTAGGGGGGAGGCCAAGGAAGAAGAAGAAGAAGAAGGAGGGGGGATCTCTCCCCCTCTCTCCCGGTGGCGCCGGAGCGCCGCCGGGGCAATCATCATGACGGCGATCTACTCCAACAACTTCGCCGCCGTCAACACCTACTCTCTCCCCCTCTATGCAGCGGTGTAACCTCTCTTCTACCCACTATAATCTCTAATTTAACATGGTGCTCAATGCTATATATTATTTCCCAATGATCTATTGCTATCTTATGATGTTTGAGTATATTCGTTTTGTCCTATGGGTTGATAGATGATCATGATTGGTTTGAGTTGTATGTTTTATTTTGGTGTTGTCCTATAGTGCCCTCCGTGTCGCGTAAACGTCAGCAATCCCCGCTGTAGGGTGTTGCAATACATTGATGATTTGCTTATGGTGGGTGGTGTGAGTGACAGAAGCACAGACCCGAGTAAGTGGGTTGTTGCGTATGGGAGTAAAGAGGACTTGATACTTAATGCTATGGTTGGGTTTTACCTTAATGATCTTTAGTAGTTGCGGATGCTTGCTAGAGTACCAATCATAAGTTCATATTATCCAAGTAGAGAAAGTATGTTAGCTCATGCCTCTCCCTCATATAAAATTGCAATCATGATAACCGATTTAGTTATCGGTCACCTAGGGACAAATGACTTTCTTTCGTGACAAATGCTATCTACTTTTATTATCTTGCAATTTACTCATAGTTTTATTCTCGCAAAGTACTTCTAGTTTTATTCTTGTTCTAGGTAAAGCAAACGTTAAGTGTGCGTAGAGTTATATCGATGGTCGATAGAACATGAGGGAATACTTGTTCTACCTTTAGCTCCTCATTGGGTTTGACACTCTTATTTATCGAAAAAGGCTACAAATGATCCCCTATACTTGTCGGTTATCAAGACATTTTTCTGGCACCATTGCCAGGGAGCAATAGCATGGGGTGAATATTCTCGTGTGTGCTTGTTTGCTTTATCACTAAGTAGTTTTTATTTTCTGTTCTAAGTTGTTCTCTATCTTTAGTTATGGATATGGAACACGAAATACCAAAAAAATTAGTTGTACTTCCTACTAATGAAGATGGGGAACCTCCTAAAACCCTCGATGCTCATTATGTGAAAAATATTAAACACTACTTTGATAATCCTGAGAAAACCCCATTGAACTTGATAATGGGAGACACGTTGGATCAACGTGAATACTTTAGGAATTATCGCTTGACACAAAAAGGGAAACTCTTATGGGATCAAATTGGAATTTTGCAATGGTATGCTTGGAATCTATGCTCTAGATATGATTATACTTGTTGCTCTAGGATGAAGGCTCAACACCTTCCCTTTTCATGTGAATTTAATGATAATGAAACCTTGGCTTCTTATGCTAATGGTAGATATGATTACTATGATGTGGAACGAATAGAAGAATTTGTTGCTTTTAAGGGTGCTTATGAAATTGAATCTCTGTTTGAAAAGTATGAAGATTTTGCTGATGCAGTTTATAGACCTGAAAATTTTGCTATACTTAAATATTGCTATGAGAATTATTAATATAATGCCGATATTAATGAGTTTATTGAGAAAGTCTTCGCTGTCCAAGAAGAGGCTAATATTTTGCAGGAGTCTATGGTAGAAGGAACTGATGAAATTGTGAGCTCATTAGATGAAAAAGATGAGGAGGAGAGCAAAGAACAAAAGGAGGAAGAGCGGATTGATCACCCGTGGCCACCTTCTAATGAGAGTAACCCTTTATCCCATACATTATTTAATTTCCCTTCATCCTTACGGAAGGATGAATGCTATGATGATTGCTATGATCCCTTGGATTCTTTTGAAATATCCCTTTTTGATGAAAATGATGCTTGCTATGCTTGTGGCCATGATGCCAATTTGAATTATGCTTATGGAGACGAACTTGCTATAGTTCCTTATGTTAAGGATGAAATTGTTGCTATTGCACCCACACATGATAGTCCTATTATCGTTTTGAATTCTCCAAACTACACTATATCGGAGAAGTTTGCTCTTATTAAGGATTATATTGATGGGTTGCCTTCTACCATTACACATGATGATTTTGATGAATATAATAAGCATGTGCTTAGTGCTCCTACTCGCAATTATTATGAGAGAGGAACTACATCTCCACCTCTTTATGTTTCCAATACGATAAAATTGCAAGAAACTGCTTATGCTATGTATTGGCCGTTACTTGATGTGTATGAATTGTTATTTTATGACATGACGATGCATATGAAGAGAGTTAGACTTCGTCATTGCAAGATATATGTTGCTTTGTGCTCACTACTAAATTATAAATCATTGCTAACTAAAATTGGCTTTGATATACCTTGGGATCCGGGTGGATCAATTACCTGAGCACTATATGCCTAGCTTAATGGCTTTAAAGAAAGCACTGCCAGGGGGACAACCCGGAAGCTTTAGAGAGTCATTTTATTCTGTTATTTTCTTTTATAAAATTTAGAAACAAAAAATATAGAGGGGAAAACCTTTTCAAAAAGAAAAGTGAAAGTGAGAGAGACGAGCATTGTTGAAGTGGCGGAGCTCCTTGAACTTTGTTCATGCCCAGGAAAACTTTGTGAATCTTAATTACAGAAACTTTTCAACAAATATAATTATCCCCTTGTACAAATCCATTGTATTATAAAAATAATGTGCCAAGATTTGCCTTTAGGGTGATTAGATTGCTTGTTGGTATGTGCGGTGCAAAAACACAAACTTCGGCTGAAGTGCGTGATTTTACATTTTTTACTGGAATGTCAAAAGTTTCTGAAATTTTTACACAGTACTGCTATGCAATTTTTTTATTTTGTCATAATTTTCCTGAATTTGTGGAGTTGCTAAAGTATGGTCAAAGTTCAGATTACTACAGACTATCTTGTTTTAGACAGATCCTGTTTTCGATGCATTGTTTTGCTTGTTTTGATGAAACTATCGATTCTATCGGTGGTATGGGCCATGGAAAAGTTATAATATAGTAGCTATAATGCAAAAAAAATATGAATGGGTTTTAAGCAGTACTTAAAGTAGAAATTTGCTTTATTATGCTAACGGATCTCACCAGTTTTTTGCTAAGTTTTGTGTGGATGAAGTGTTCAAAGATCGAGGAGGTCTTGATATAAGGAGAAGGAGGAGAGGCAAGAGTTCAAGCTTGGGGATTCCCAAGGCACCCCAAGTAAATATTCAAGGAGACTCAAGCATCTAAGCTTGGGAATGCCCCGGAAGGCATCCCATCTTGCTTCAACAAGTATCGGTATGTTTTCATTTTCGTTTCGTTCATGTGATATGTGTAAATCTTGGAGCGTATTTTGTGTTTAGTTTTCATTTTTCTTTTTTTATGCACCATGCTGGTATGAGATAGTCCATGGTTGATTTATAGAATGCTCATTGCACATCACTTATATCATTTGAGTATGGCTTTATAGAATGCTTCATGTGCTTCACTTATATCATTTGAAGTTTGGATTGCCTGATTCTCTTCATATAGAAAACCGTTATTTGTAGAATGCTCTTTTGCTTCACTTATATTTATTTGAGCATGATCTTTTGTAGAAAGAATTAAGCTCTCATGCTTCACTTATATCTATTTATAGAGTCAACAGGAATTGGTCATTTGCATGGTTAGTCATGAAATCCTAAATAAAACTTGTGGATCACTGAATATGATGTGTTTGATTCCTTGCAATAGTTTTGCGATATAGAGATGATAATATGTGGGAAGTACTAGTAAACAGTTGTGGTTAGTAGGAATATTGGTGTTAAGGTTTGTGATTCCTGAAGCATGAACGTATAGTCTCTCGTTATGCTATGAAGTTGGAGCATGATTTATTGATTGTCTTCCTTATGAGTGGCGGTCGGGGCTGAGTGATGGTTTTTTCCTACAAATCTATCCCCCTAGGGGCATGCGTAGTAGTACTTTGCTTCTAGAGCTAATTTTTTTTGCAATAAGCAGGTGAGTTCTTTATGACTAATGTGAGTCCATGGATTATACGCACTCTCACCTTTCCGCAATTTGCTAGCCTCTTTGGTACCGTGCATTGCCCTTTCTCACCTCGAGACGTTGTGCAAACTTCGCCGGTGCATCCAAACCCCGTGATATGATACGCTCTATCACACATAAGCCTTATTATATCTTCCTCAAAACAGCAACCATACCTACTTATTATGGCCTTTCCATAGCCATTCCGAGATACATTGCCATGCAACTTCCACCGCTTCCGTTTTGATGACTTGAGCATTCATTGTCATATTGCTTTGCATGATCGTAAGATAGCTAGCATGATATTTCCATGGCTTGTCCATTTTTTGATATCATTGTTACGCTAGATCATCACACATCCTGGTACACTGCCAAAGGCATTCATATAGAGTAATACTTTGTTCTAGGTATCGAGTTGTAATATTGAGTTATAAGTAAATAGAAGTGTGATGATCATCCTTATTCGTTATTAGAGCATGTCCCAGTGAGGAATGGATGATGGAGACTATGATTCCCCCACAAGTCGGGATGAGACTCCGGACAAAATATAAAAAGAAAAAAGAAAAAAAAAAGAAAAAAGAAAAAAGAAAAATGAGAGAAAAGAGAGAAGGGGCATGCAAATACCACACTTGTGCTTCAAAGTAGCACTATGTTTTTCATATAGAGAGTCTCCTATGTTGTCACTTTCATACACTAGTGGGAATTTTTCATTATAGGGTTAGATGCACACCCACTTAGTTTTCATATTGAGCTTTCATACACTTATAGCTCTTAGTGCATCCGTTGCATGGCAATCCGTACTCCTCACGTTGATATCAATTGATGGGCATCTCCATAGCTCATTGATTGGCCGCATCGATGTGAGACTTTCTTACCTTTTTGTCTTCTCAATATTAACCCCTATCATCATACTCTATTCCGCCCATAGTGCTATGTCCATGGCTTGCGCTCATGTATTGCGTGAGGGTTGAAAAAGCTGAAGCGCGTTAAAAATTATGAACAAATTGCTAGGCTTGTCATTGGGGTTGTGCATGATAAATACTTTGTGTTAAGAAGATGGAGCATGACAAGACTATATGATTTTGTACAGATAGCATTCTTTAAGCATTGATATTTTGAAAGACATGATTGTTTGTTGGGATGCCTGAGTATTGATGTCTTTATGTCAAATTATAGACTATTGCTTTGAATCACCCGTGTCTTAATATTCATGCCATGATTAGATATATGATCAAGATTATGCTAGGTAGCATTCCACATCAAAAGTTATCTTTTTTATCATTTACCTACTCGAGGACAAGCAGGAATTAAGCTTGGGGATGCTGATACGTCTCCGTCATATCTATATTTTTTTATTATTCCATTCCAATATTATACAACTTTCACATATTTTTGGCAACATTTTATATGATTTATTGGACTAACATATTGATCAAGTGCCCAGTGCCAGTTCCTGTTTTTTGCATGTTTTTTGTTTCGCAGAATATCTGTATCAAACGAAGTCCAAATGCAATAAAATTTTATGGAGAATTATTTTGGAATATATGTGATTTTTGGGAGGCGGAATCAATGCAAAAGGAGGCCCACAGCCCCCACAAGACACGAGGGCGCGACCCAGGCCCCAAGCGTGTGGTGGTGGGTGGTGGTCACCTCGTAAGGCGGTTGTTGCTCTCCTTCGGGTGCAAGGAAGCTTATATCCGGAAAAAAAAATCGTGTTAAAATCTCAGCGCAATCGGAGTTATGGATCTCCGGGAATATAAGAAATGGTTTTCAGCCAGAAAACAGGAACATGAAACATAAGAGAACGGAGAGATAGATCCTATCTAGGAGGGGCTCCTACCCCTCTGCCGCGATGGAGGCCATGCACCAGAGGGGGAACTCTCCTCCCATCTAGGGGGAGGCCAAGGAAGAATAATAAGGAGGGGGCTCTCTCCCCCTCTCTCTCGGTGGCGCCGGAGCAATCATCGTGACGGCGATCTACTCCAACAACTTCGCCACCGTCAACACCAACTCTCTTCCCCTCTATGCAGTGGTATAACCACTCTTCTACCCACTGTAATCTATACTTAAACATGGTGCTCAACGCTATATATTATTGGCCAATGATCTATGGCTATCTTATGATGTTTGAGTAGATTCGTTTTGTCATATGGGTTGATAGATGATCATGATTGGTTTGAGTTGTATGTTTATTTTGGTGCTGTCCTATGGTGCCCTCCGTGTCGTGCAAACGCGAGGGATCTGTCGGGGCTGGATTTCGGGGACACAATATATTCCCAGAAATTAACCCCTCGTGTCATCACCAGCCCAGGATTACTGTTACTGGTGGACACGTCCTTGTTACAGATTACCAAGCTATTACAAGAGTTGAATACAAGACCATAAAGGTCCAATGATACAAAAATGATGTCTGGTGGTGGATGACAGAATTAACTCGTGGTTCTCCAATATCGATGGGGCTCCATTCTCACAGGAACAGCTGACCCGGATAATTCCTATCCCGCATGGCTGCTATCCTAGGCTCCGCACGGTCGTCGCTGTGGTACTCCTCGTAGAAATCCTGACTTGGCCAAGTAAATAGCCAGGGACAAGCCTGTGAGTACGTTGGAATGTACTCGCGAACATTATGAACAAAAGATATACCGAATGCAACAGTTAAAATATAAGATCATGATGAACCAAACTTTATGCGTATGCTCATGCTGGACTATATAAAATGCATGCTGACAGGAATTAATTCATGGCATGATAAAATATTAGCATGTGAAAATATATAAAATTGTTAGTGATAAACAAGGAAAGTCAAAGGAAAACAAAATAAAAGGAATGCCGGTCGGATGTCAAGTGACACCACGGTAGGTCTTGAAGAGAAATGCCAAACGGGTGTCTAAAAGAGAAATCAGACGAGACAGGACCATCCAAGAACTCAGGCGACACCATGAGAGGTCTTGAAAAGAAATGCCAGTCAGGTGTCAAGTGACGCCACGGTCGGACTTGAAGAGAAATGCCAATCGGGTGTCCACAAGAGCAGTGGCGTGATAAACCGCCTGTTAACTCGAGGGATGCCACAAAAGGTCTTGAAAATAAAATTGAGTGCCCAGGGTAGTCTAGTCAGCCCCTGAGACACTCAGGAAAATTAAAATAAGAGAAACAGGTTAGTTCACAATAATATGCATAACCACAAAAAATTTCACAGCAATAGTATTCAAATAACCAGGGCGGCGTTGGTGATGATAACAACATCCTGCAAAATAGTTCAGGCCCAATTAATTATTTTCCTCCGAAGACCGACCCTAAGACCGACACTTGACCAACCCAGACTGTAGCCCTTAACCATGGACATGGCTATTCAAATAGGTTTAAAACTCTGCAGAGGGTGTACTCTTTACCCACAAGTAAAGGATTTCCTTAGTCAGCACCGAGACACTGACTAATTCCTATTACGGTCTTTGGGTTGAAAACACACCTAACCCGCACATACCAGCTTTAACTTACCAAAGCCAGGAATCACCCAAGGCAATGATGGAGTAAAACTCTAAGTGGGAAGGCAACAACCTCCAATAGCATGGGATCACAATATTTATATCGGCGCGCAAATAGGGGTGCGACCCCTCTCCGACTACAATCGGAGACACCCATGCCCCCGGACCAAGTGGCATGCCTACCAGTGATCAATGGTATCTTCCACTATGGCCTCTCTGTACGGTGTGTGCAGGAAAGGGGTTAACAACTTACTGAACCATACCCTACCTGTGGTAGGGACATGTGGTAGCATGGATCAAGTTTGGGGGTTACCGGAACAAGACTCGATCTACGGTCGAATCAGGAGGCTCAATTATTTCCTGAAGTGGTTAGCACAACAAGTATTTTCTCAACAGTAATAACAAACAGGGTCACAACCCATGCATGCTCCACATATATCACGTGACACCATCGTGTCAAAAATGGCCCGTGCCCACCGGCACGTCCAAGGCAGGAGCACGCTCCTGGATTCTCACAATTTTTGCAGGTTAGAACTTGAGTGGAGTGCATGCAAGAGAAAATATATACATGATCATGCATGCATGTAAAAATTGCCATATGCCAAATTTTATTAGAATTCAAATTATTCATAATTCCACTATTCATGCAAATAACCAACCATGCATTCACCATATCAAGTGTTCGAGATGCTTGCCTTTAGTATGCAGAGATATTGGGTGCACTCCAAAAGTTTGAAATGTTTCTTCCCTCCATTTTTCCTATTTTCAAAAATATTTATATTACCACATAAAGCAAAAACAGTTCCAAAAATTGCTTCAAATATTTTTGAAATAAATACTAAAATAAAATAGATGAAAAATTAGAGATACCAGAAAAAGAATTAAATTATTTGGAGTTCATATGATTTATCTAGAGAGTTTCTAAGCTGAAACAATTGATTAAAAGGACAACTTATTTGACCCAGTGATCATAATGCTCAGGAAAAATGTTCACCTAATCTAGATAAATAGAGCGTATCTTTATGAGACTGTAGGAATTTTAATCACTGGATTTGGATGTGAAATGGAGGTTGTGGAATTATTGGAAGTTACTGGAAAAAGAAAAAGAGAAAGGCAGGGGGGCGCCCTGAGCGCGGTTTAACCGCGAGGTGCTACTGGGCCGGCCTGGTCGATCGACCGCGCGAAGAGCTGCCACGTTGAAAGCGTACTCTGGAAAACCATTTCCATTTACGACGGGCCCAGCGCGGTCTAGGTCACAGACAGTGGGCCCCACCTGGCCCACTGGTCAGGTTTGACCGGGTCAGCGCCGGCGCTTCCTCCCTCCTTTCCTCTGGCCGAACAGGGCGCGGCCTCCGGCGAAGCTCGCCGGCGAACGGCGGCTCCCCTCGACAAGCCGAGCCCTCCAGAGTGCTTGGTTGGTCCGTGCGGTCCCTCCGGTGTACGGGTTGGTCGGCAGGGAGCACGAGATTGCCGGCGGCGGGGCCTTCCCGAGAAGCTCCGGCGGAAGTGAATTTGGATCTCTGCCTATGGGCTAGCTCCGGTGGAATTGACGCACGGGATGAACCAGCGCATGCTTATGGAAGCTCATGGTGGACAGAATTGAGAGGAGGAGGTCCTGGTGGCGTGGGAATCTCCGAGGAGGTGGTGGTGGTGGATTTCACCGGGGACGGGGAAGAAGAGAGCTCCTGGTGATGTGGTTGCTTAGTGTGGCTTCTGGAGGGTGAGTGAATGACGTGCGGCGATCGAGACGAGCTCGGGCGGCTTATATAGGCACGGAGGAGGTCGGTTGCGTGGCTTCCAGTGACGGCCACGGCGACGGTGGCCATTAATGGCGCCGCCAAGGTGGTTGAGGACGGTGGAGGTCGGTGGAGTGGTCGGCGGGCTGTGGATAAGGTCGGTGGAGACAGCGGCGACAGTAGTTAAGGCGAGGGCGAGCTGGCAAAGCCAGGCGGTACCGTGCCCGAGTCGGCGACCACGGCGGCGGCTCTGGTCGGTGATGGCCAGCACCAGCGGCCAAGCTTGGGTATCAGCAAGCTTCCAGAGGGTCGCGGTGATCAAGGGGTGGATCAGGACGGGCGAGGGAAGCAGCGGAGTGAGCGGCAGGACTCGATGCAAGAGGCTGCAGAACGAGTGCTCTGGACAAGCTCCGTGCACGCGCGCAACCTGTTCGAGGCAATGCCAGTGGCATCTAGAGGTGTCGGTTGCAAGGGAGACTTAACAAGGTGGGGCTCCTTTAGATGGCAAGACTGGTGGACATGTTAAAATGTCCAGGGAAGCAGGTGTGCAATGCATGACAAAAGCTTTGCCAAATTCTGCCATGCACCTCACCTGTTTGACAGAATGATAGGGGTATCTAGGAAGCTTTTCTGGGCATCAATATTTCCAGGATGGTGTCTCCTTAGATGAAAAAAATGATGATGTGATTGGTTTGGCAAAATGCAAAACATGCTAGTGCAAGTTTGGGGGAATTTCAATTCTGGACAAAGAATGTAGGGGAATATTTGGTGAACTAAAAAGAAGAAATTGGAGCTGATCTTATGGACTTAAGGTTTTGGTTGGAAGGACTATAAGTGGGAAAAATTTCAGAATTTTTGGAGCAAGGAAAAACGAGGTTGTAGTGCATAATTGGATCCGGACCAGAAATGAAAAGAGCTTGTTCACTCAAAATTTTCAAAAGACCAAGTTGGGTTTTTGCATAAAAGTGATTTGTAGGCATCACATGACCTCCCACAATTTTTGTGGAATATTAAAAACAATTATTTAAAATAGTTGTAGTGCAACAGAAGCATTTAAAGTGTTGTAAATGCTATTAAAAGAATTGTTTTGGGCAAATTTTTATTATGAAAATAATTCTTACTGTTATTAAAATGTAATTGAAATGATTTGAGAAAACTACCAAAGCCACAATATTATTCCAAAAATTTCTATATGGAGGGAAGAATTTTGAAAAACTGAAACAGAAAATGGTTCTAAAATTAATAAAAGACCTAGCAAAAATTCAAAATTTTAATTCTGGCCAAATTTTATTTAGTAAAAACATGATTAAATTTTTGGGGTGTTACAAACTGTACCCCCCTTAAGAAAATCTCGTCCTCGAGATTTGTTAAGGACGGAAGAATTAGATGCAAATCACAACAGAGAAGCAATCATGCACAAGACAATAACGCACAGGCACATCATTCAATCAAACACTACACACTGCTAGAAATATACACATATTCGTCTACGGCATGACGGTGGAATTTACAGGGCAACAGGGTTGCTATGGCAACTACTCTGGCAGACTCAGTCCACTTCGTCGACGTCCAGACGGGCGTGTCTTGCGGACGTCGAGGCTTCTCCGGGGGCTTCACTGTCGGAGTTGGCTGGAGTGTTATGAGGAGCTACAGGGTTGGGGTAGCGATGATGACCCACACGGGGTGTAGTGGCTACAGTCCCGTTGGAGGAAATCCCAAAGAGACGACGGAGTTCATCCGGGGAAACGAATGCATTGCCCGGGCGGGCAACAGGGGCAGACCTCGCAGGCTCGATTGGTCTCCCGAACAGTACTACCGGGTTGTCAGTGGCAGGTGCAGCTTCACTTCTCACCGGGGTTAGGAGAGCAAGAGTCCTGCGGGTCTCAATCAAATCATTTGTGACCTGATCGAGCAGTGCCTCTTGCGCTCTCAGGTAGCGCACCAGATGCACCAGAGCAGGATCCATCTCATGGTCTCCATTGGCGACTTGGGTCGGTCTACCATAGCCTTCACGACTAGGGTAGTAGTAGAAAGAGCGGCAGTTAACCCTCGGCGACAGATGCCGGAGTTGAACTACAGCTTCTCAGGCTGCAAGTTGGATGGCTTGGGGCTCGTCGGTGGTCGTCCTCCCGGTGAACCGGTAAAAGCGCTCTGCGGTGATGCCCCTCCCGTAGATGTGCACCGTGGCCCAGTAGTGGTGGATGGCATCACTCGCGTGCTCTTGGTACACAACATACTCCGGCGGCTCTTCGATGCCGAGAGCACGACGGGTGAGATTGGCGAGGATGGCTACAAAGCCCTCAAGCTCGGCTGCGGTGGTCTCATTGTGGACGATGGGACCAGGCATCTTGGGGTGTTGGATATTGAACTGAGAGTGAGGCTGTGATGTGCTGGGTTGAGGTAAGGCTTCTCTTATAAGCCAATAGAGTCTTTCATCACAAGCTTGCGGTTGGGACAACGCAGGTGTCAGCCACAGGCACACGGCCTATGGGCTAGGTTGATAGGTTGGGCACCGACTGTCAAAAGATGTCGGCTGCCACTGTGCAGGCTTATCTGATAGGATGGGCTTGACGGTGGGTAGGAAAAGATGTGGGCGGTGTGGAAACCTAGGGATAGTGACCAGGCTAAGATAGGATTAGCCAATAGTCAGCCTGGCTCTGATACCAAGGCTGTCGGGGCCGGATTTCGAGGACACAATATATTCCCAGACATTAACCCCTCGTGTCATCACCAGCCCAGGATTACTGTTACTGGTGGACACGTCCTTGTTACAGATTACCAAGCTATTACAAGAGTTGAATACAAGACCATAAAGGTCCAATGATACAACAATGATGTCTGGTGGTGGATGACAGAATTAACTCGTGGTTCTCCAACGCCGATGGGGCTCCATTCTCACAGGAACAGCTGACCCGGATAATTCCTATCCCGCATGGCTGCTATCCTAGGCTCCGCACGGTCGTCGCTGTGGTACTCCTCGTTGAAATCCTGACCTGGCCAAGTAAATAGCCAGGGACAAGCCTGTGAGTACGTTGGAATGTGCTCGCAAACATTATGAACAAAAGATATACCGAATGCAGCAGTTAAAATATAAGATCATGATGAACCAAACTTTATGCGTATGCTCATGCTGGACTATATAAAATGCATGCTGACAGGAATTAATTCATGGCATGATAAAATATTAGCATGTGAAAATATATAAAATTGTTAGTGATAAACAAGGAAAGTCAAAGGAAAAAAAATAAAAGGAATGCCGGTCGGATGTCAAGTGACACCACGGCAGGTCTTGAAGAGAAATGCCAAACAGGAGTCTAAAAGAGAAATCGGACAAGACAGGACCATCCGAGAACTCAGGCGATGCCACGAGAGGTCTTGAAAAGAAATTCCAGTCGGGTGTCAAGTGACGCCACGGTCGGACTTCAAGAGAAATGCCAATCGTGTGTCCACAAGAGTAGTGGCTTGATAAACCGCCTGTTAACTCGAGGGACGCCACAAAAGGTCTTGAAAATAAAATTGAGTGCCCGGGGTAGTCTAGCCAGCCCCTGAGACACTCAGGAAAATTAAAATAAGAGAAACAGGTTAGTTCACAATAATATGCATAACCATAAAAATTTTCACAGCAATAATATTCAAATAACCATGACGGCATTGGTGATGATAACAATATCCTGCAAAATAGTTCAGGCCCAATTAATTATTTTCCTCCGAAGACCGACACTTGACCAACCCAGACTGTAGCCCTTAACCGTGGACACGGCTATTCGAATAGGTTTAAAACTCTGCAGAGGGTGTACTCTTTACCCACAAGTAAAGGATTTGCTTAGTCAGTACCGAGACACTGACTAATTCCTATTACGGTCTTTGGGCTGAAAACACACCTAACCCGCACATACCAGCTTTAACTTACCAAAGCCAGGAATCACCCAAGGCAATGATGGAGTAAAACTCTAAGTGGGAAGGCAACAACCTCCAATAGCATGGGATCACAATATTTATATCGGCGCGCAAATAAGGGTGCGACCCCTCTCCGACTACAATTGGAGACACCCATGCCCCCGGACCAAGTGGCATGCCTACCAGTGATCAATGGTATCTTCCACTATGGCCTCTCTGTACGGTGTGTGCAGGAAAGGGGTTAACAACTTACTGAACCATACCCTACCTGTGGTAGGGACATGTGGTAGCACGGATCAAGTTTGGGGGTTACTGGAACAAGACTCGATCTACGGTCGACTCAGGAGGCTCAATTATTTCCTGCAGTGGTTAGCACAACAAGTATTTTCTCAACAGTAATAACAAACAGGGTCACAACCCTTGCATGCTCCACATATATCACGTGACACCATCGTGTCAAATATGGACCGTGCCCACCGGCACGTCCAAGGCAGGAGCACTCTCCTGGATTCTCACAATTTCTGCAGGTCAGAACTTGAGTGGAATGCATGCAAGAGAAAATATATACATGATCATGCATGCATGCAAAAATTGCCATATGCCAAATTTTATTAGAATTAAAATTATTCATAATTCCACTATTCATGCAAATAACCAACCATGCATTCACCATATCAAGTGTTCGAGATGCTTGCCTTTAGTATGCAGAGATATTGGGTGCACTCCAAAAGTTTGAAATGTTTCTTCCCTCCATTTTTCCTATTTTCAAAAATATTTATATTACCACATAAAGCAAAAACAGTTCCAAAAATTGCCTCAAATATTTTTGAAATAAATACTAAAATAAATAGATGAAAAATTAGAGATACCAGAAAAAGAATTAAATTATTTGGAGTTCATATGATTTATCTAGAGAGTTTCTAAGCTGAAACAATTGATTAAAAGGACTATTTATTTGACCCAGTGATCATAATGCTCAGGAAATATGTTCACCTAATCTAGATAAATAGAGCATATCTTTATGAGACTGTAGGAATTTTAATCACTGGATTTGGATGTGAAATGGAGGTTGTGGAATTATTGGAAGTTACTGGAAAAAGAAAAAGAGAAAGGCAGGGGGGCGCCCTGAGCGCGGTTTAACCGCGAGGTGCTACTGGGCCGGCCTGGTCGATCGACCGCGCGAAGAGCTGCCACGTTGAAAGCGTACTCTGGAAAACCGTTTCCACTTACGATGGGCCCAGCGCGGTCTCGGTCGATGACAGTGGGCCCCACCTGGCCCACTGGTCAGGTTTGACCGGGTCAGCGCCGACGCTTCCTCCCTCCTTTCCTCAGGCCGAACAGGGCGCGGCCTCCGGCGAAGCTCGCCGGCGAACGGCGGCTCCCCTCGACAAGCCGAGCCCTCCAGAGTGCTTGGTTGGTCCGTGCGGTCCCTCCGGTGTACGGGTTGGTCGGCGGGGAGCACGGGATTGCCGGTGGCGGGGCCTTCCCGAGAAGCTCCGGCGGAAGCGAGTTTGGATCTCTGTCTATGGGCTAGCTCCAGTGGAATTGACGCACGGGATGAACCAGCGCAAGCTTATGGAAGCTGATGGTGGAGAGAATTGAGAGGAGGAGGTCCTGGTGGCGTGGGAATCTTCGAGGAGGTGGTGGTGGTGGATTTCACCGGGGACGGGGAAGAAGAGAGCTCCCGGTGATGTGTTTGCTTAGTGTGGCTTCTGGAGGGTGAGTGAATGACGTGCGACGATCGAGATGAGCTCGGGCGACTTATATAGGCATGGAGGAGGTCGGTTGCATGGCTTCCAGTGACGGCCACGGCGACAGTGGCCATTAATGGCGCCGCCAAGGTGGTTGAGGACGGTGGAGGTCGGTGGAGTGGTCGGCGGGCTGTGGATAAGGTCGGTGGAGACAGCGGCGACCGTAGTTCAGGTGAGGGCAAGCTGGCAAAGCCAGGCGGCTTGGGCGGTGCCGTGCCCGAGTCGGCGACCGCGGCGGCGGCTCTGGTCGGTGATGGCCAGCACCAGCGGCCAAGCTTGGGTGTCAGCAAGCTTCCAGAGGGTCGCGGTGATCAAGGGGTGGATCAGGACGGGCGAGGGAAGCAGCGGAGTGAGCGGCAGGACTCGATGCTAGAGGCTGCAGAACGCGTGCTCTGGACAAGCTCCGTGCACGCGCTCAACCTGTTCGAGGCAATGCCAGTGGCATCTAGAGGTGTCGGTTGCAAGGGAGACTTAACAAGGTGGGGCTCCTTTAGTTGGCAAGACTGGTGGACATGTTAAAATGGCCAGGGAAGCAGGTGTGCAATGCATGACAAAAGCTTTGCCAAATTCTGCCATGCACCTCACCTGTTTGACAGAATGATAGGGGTATCTAGGAAGCTTTTCTGGGCATCAAGATTTCCAGGATGGTGTCTCCTTAGATGAATAAAATGATGATGTGATTGGTTTGGCAAAATACAAAACTTGCTAGTGCAAGTTTGGGGGAATTTCAATTCTGGATAGAGAATGTAGGGGAATATTTGGTGAACTAAAAAGAGGAAATTGGAGCTGATCTTATGGACTTAAGGTTTTGGTTGGAAGGACTATAAGTGGGAAAAATTTCAGAATTTTTGGAGCAAGGAAAAATGAGTTAGTAGTGTAAAATTGGATCCGGACCAGAAATGAAAAGAGCTTGTTCACTCAAAATTTTCAAAAGACCAAGTTGGGTTTTTGCATAAAAGTGATCTGTAGGCATCACATGACCTCCCACAATTTTTGTGGAATATTAAAAATAATTATTTAAAATAGTTGTAGTGCAACAGAAGCATTTAAAGTGTTGTAAATGCTATTAAAAGAATTGTTTTGGGCAAATTTTTATTATGAAAATAATTCTTACTGTTATTAAAATGTAATTGAAATGATTTGAGAAAACTACCAAAGCCACAATATTATTCCAAAAATTTCTATATGGAGGGAAGAATTTTGAAAAACAGAAACATAAAATGGTTCTGAAATTAATAAAAGACCTAGCAAAAATTCAAAATTTTAATTCTGGCCAAATTTTATTTAGTAAAAACAAGATTAAATTTTTGGGGTGTTACAGGATCCCCGCTATACGGTGTTACAATACGTTCAAGATTTGCTTACGGTGGGTGGCGTGAGTGACAGAAGCACAAACCCGAGTAAGTGGGTTGTTGTGTATGGTTATAAAGAGGACTTGATACTTAATGCTATGGTTAGGTTTTACCTTAATGATCTTTTGTAGTTGCGGATGCTTGCTAGAGTTCCAATCATAAGTGCATATGATCCAAGTAGAGAAAGTATGTTAGCTCATGCCTCTCCCTCATATAAAATTGCAATCATGATAACCGGTTTTGCTATCGATCACCTAGGGACAAATGACTTTCTTTTGTGACAAAAGCTATCTACTTTTATTATCTTGCAATTTACTCATAGTTTTATTCTCGCAAAGTACTTCTAGTTTTATTCTTGTTCTAGGTAAAGCAAATGTTAAGTGTGCGCAGAGTTGTATCGGTAGTTGATAGAACTTGAGGGAATATTTGTTCTACCTTTAGCTCCTCGTTGGGTTCGACACTCTTATTTATCAAAAAAGGCTCCCAATGATCCCCTATACTTGTGGGTTATGATAGGCCAATCTCTCCAGTATTACAATTATGAACGACAATGGGTAGTGATTTCGAGTCCATTTATTTAGTTTCCTGAAATCAACACACATACCATATCCCATAACGGCCCTAGTCGGAACTAGGTCATTATTTCATTAGTTATCAAAGAAACTCCTCCCTTCTTAGGAAAACAGTGGACAGGACTAACCCATTTACTATAAGAGGTTGGATAAATGACTCTAGCATCAAGGAAGCAGATGTCCTCTTTTCTTACCACATTCTTGGAGTAAGGGTGCAACCTTTTTTGACTCTTCATTACTGGCTTGGCTCCTTCTATAGGAATAACATGTGAATAAATGGATGGGTCTATCCCTCTCACATCTTCCATTCAATATCCCAAAGATTTATGGTGTCTTAATGACACCAATAATAATTATTTTTCTCTGTTCCTGAAAGGTCAGCATTAACAATAACAAGATATTTTTCTTCTGCTTTATCCATAAATTCATACCTTAGTCCCTTAGGTATGGGTTTGAGAATAGATAGGGGTAATTCTTCACCCCCTTTCTTTCAATGACCTTATTTAGAAGGGGACTAACTACTGGATCGCATCCATTGTTGTTTAAATTTCCTCTTTCTCTTCATCTTCGAATAAATATTCAAGTTTTACCAGGACCCTTTCAACTTCATCTTTTGGAGTGTGCAGATGAATTTCAGCTAGCTAATTTACTTTTAATTCTTCCTTGTCTTAGGACTCCCTCTGATAAGGCTCATTCATATGGTTGAGAAAGGAAATTTGATCATTTCTTCTCCTCGTTTCATGGAAATTTTCTTCTTCTTTATATATGCCCCTCCAACATTTAGAAAAGTAGTTCCAAAGACAATAGGACAATCTTTGCCCTCGGAAATGATCAAGACACGGATGTCAATAGGGTAATAAACAAGCCAATAATAATGTTGGCATCCTTGATGATGCCACAAGGTTCTCTATCAGTCTTATCTGCAAGCTTAATAACAACATCAGTTGAGTCAAGCGTGCATGCAGAAATATCATTATCAATTTTTGCATAAAGACTGTTGGGAATGATATTGACAAGTGATCCGGGATCGCACAATCCAAAGTAAGACTTGCTACCAAATGAACATGACAATATTTGTTTACCTGTATGTTGGCGTACACAAACAGGGGTGTATGTTTTCCCCTGACTTGTGCACGGACAGCAACCCTCCGGTCCAACAACTCTCAGCATCCAAGACCAATGAAAGGAGCAAGATACCACTAAGTAAAAACCTCCCTAGCCGGGCAGGCGAGCCTGGCGGGGACGAGGTTGCCCCGAAGACAAGACTCCAGATTGCCCCAGCAGGCTTGCCGAGGGCGCCGAGGGTGGATTACCCCGCCAAGGCTCCACCGCTCCACCTCACAGCAACACAAGTCATCTATCGGTGCGGTGTCGAGCCCCCAAGTGGCTAAGTGGCCGCTATTTGGCACGTGGTGGCCACTTCCAGAGGAAATCATCTCCAAATGACACCCGTCCAGGGATGTGTCATGCAGGCAGGCGAGAAGGTGGCCGAACGGCATGGCAAGGCTTGCCGGGCTACGCTACGATGTGACACTAAGCGTAATGCGCTCTGTTTTGTCTGCAGAGTTAGGTATGATAGCACTGTTTGCTATCTAATCAGTATGCAATGACTGATTTGCCATTGTGGCGACCCCTTGATCTATAAAAGGAGGGCCATGGCAACCTTAGAAAGAATTCGGACCCTTGTACACTCATACGCGCGTAGTTACTCTCGCCCCGAGGTGACCTTGCCGGGCTAGAGCGCTACGTCTCCACCTCGGTCCTCTCATTAATCCACAAAAGCAGGAGTAGGGTTTTACGCCTCGCGGCGGCCCAAACCTCGGTAAAAACTGCCCGTGTGATCGCCGTCGTGCTGCTCCACGCCCTCCGCTCTTTGTGTAGTGCGTCCTTCCCCACTACCGAACCACAAGGGGCCGATGGCCCCATAGGTGGTCGTGTTTTCCCACGACATCTTTGGCGCGCTAGGTAGGGGGAAGCGCTTGCGCGAACCCGAGAGCGTACGCAGCGCGTCATCTTCATCGTCATTCTCTTCATCGACGGCTTCATTATCCATGGCGCCCAAGAAGAAACCCGGTGCCACAGCTCACCCGTCCACCTCGAAGGCCCCTTCGCACGTGGCCGCCGATGCTCTGGGGGCTACAGGGGTGCACGGGGACGTGGACACTGCGAGGGACGTGGCCGGCACAGGCGGCATCATTACCACCTCCCATATGGCCGAAACGAGAGCGGGATGCACTGGAGAAGGACAGCGCCAACAACTTCCCAGCAGCCACGCTCCACAAGGTGCTGGTGGAGAGATCATCCTGTCCACGCCTCTCCAACCCACCGAAGGACGCAGCCACAGCGGTGGCGCTCGCCCTGGGGCGAACCGCAACCCTCCGGCCGCCCCCGTTGCGGGTGCGGCCGCAGGGTACGCGCCACCCCAGAAACGGGCTGGCAAAGCCGATGCGCCGAACGGAGCCGCCGATCCCCAAGCACAACCATCTCGTCACCACGCCACCCTGGCGACTGGTTCACGGTGACAAGAGCCCGGAGCTGCGACTACTGGCACTGTTAGAAGCCAGGCGACGTTACGGTCTACATCATCATCCATGCCGAGCACTGCTTCGGAGGCCATGGCGCGGGCCCAACTCCTGTTGAGATTTCCGCCGGCGGCCGATCAGATGGATGAGTGGAGAGCCACCATTCAAAGCCTGATTGGTTTCGCCGAGGCTGGAGGATCACAGCGAGCGGGCCTGTCACAGCCTCCGCAGGCGGCGACAACGGCCCTAGCCGCTGGCCGTACCGAAGGGGCCACCCCCCACGGTGCAATCCCCTCCGCGGCAGCAAGAGCAGGGGCCGCAGCCAGAGCAACGCGACCAAGAACCCGAAGAAGTGTGTGTTTGGCATTCCTTCCGGCAAGCTACTTGGCTTCTTCGTGTCCCATCGGGGGATAGAGGCCAAACCCGACAAGATCAAGGCTATCGGGCAGATACAAGCACCCAAGACAGTTAAAGACGTGAGGCGTTTGACTGGATGTGTTGCCGCGCTGAGCAGGTTCATTTCCAAGTCCGCTGAATGCACCTTGCCTTTCTTCAAAATCTTGAAGAAGGCAGGGCCCATGGAGTGGACCATGGAGGCGGACGCTGCGCTACAAGATTTGAAGACCTACCTTTCCTCTGTTCCCAGCTTAGTATCTCCTAAACCACAAGAGTCATTGCTGCTATATTTAGCAGCAACCAAACAAGTGGTTAGCGCAACGCTGGTGGCATAGCGGGAGGTAGATGATGCAGCAGTCGCCACCACCGTCCCCTCTGGAGAGGAAAGTGAACCCATCCCAGCAAGGTCAGATGCAGTTCAAGACAAAGAAGAGCAAGGCAGCGGAGACAGTTCCAAGATCACGGCAAGGAAGAAGGTGGTGCAGCGCCCAGTGTACTTCGTCAGCCCCCTGCTGCAGGAGGCTAGGTCGAGGTACTCTGGCATGCAAAAGTTGATTTTTGGCCTCATCCTGGCCTTAAGGAAACTGCGCCACTACTTCCAAGCCCACAAGATCACGGTTGTCACCCGCTTCCCCTTGCAACACATACTCCAAAACCCCGAGGCCACTGGCAGGATTGTGGAATGGGCTTTGGAGTTATCCAGCTTTGGTTTGAAGTTTGAAAGCACATCAACTATTCAGAGCAGAGCACTGGCAGAGTTCATTGTGGAGTGGACGCCGACCCCTGATGAAGAAGTACTAGAGACAGTCATCCCCCACAAGGAAGCGCCCCAAGAATGGATTATGTATTTTGATATTGCCTTCTCCCTACAAGGTGCAGGAGCTGGCGTGCTTCTTGTTGCTCCCACCGGGGAGCACCTTAAGTACGTCGTTCAAATGCATTTTCCCCGGGAGAAGGCTACCAACAATACTGCAGAGTATGAAGGGCTCCTGGCCGGGCTCAGAATTGCAATAGAACTGGGAATCAAGAAGCTGATTATCCGCGGAGATTCACAACTGGTGGTGAGACAAGTGAACAAGGAGTACCAAAGCCCATTGATGGAGGCATACATCGAGGAAGTGAGAAAGTTGGAGTAGCGCTTTGACGGATTGCAAACAGAGCACATACCGCGTGCGAAAAATAGCATTGCTGATCATCTGTCATAGTGCGCTGCGCAAAAACTCCCTGTGGAACCAGGGACTTTTGTTCTCCATCTAACTCAACCCTCTGTATCCCCAGCAACAATGGCGAGCAAGAGGAGGAAATTGAACTCCGGCAAGCCTCTCCCGGCAGAGCTTCCCGAAGCCCCTGGCAGAGAGCTTGGCGGGGACAACTCCCCTTTAATCAGTGAGCTGCACCCTCCCACTGAACTACCAGTCTTTGAGGTCGAGGCATGCGCTTCCATCAATGGGGAGGTGCCGGTAGTCCTTGTTGCCGAGCCCCAGGCTCCAACTTGGGCGGGGCACATTGTTCATTTCCACCAAACAGGAGAACTTCCTGAAGAGCAAGAAGAAGCTGAAAGAGTAGCCCGGAGGGCCAGTATGTATCAGTTCGTTAATGACACGCTATATAGAAGAAGGCCCAATGGTGTGAAATTGAAGTGCATTTGCTGGGAAGAAGGAAATGAACTGCTGGCAGAGATACACAAGGGTATGTGTGGCTCCCACATTGGATCAAGGGCCTTGGTTGGGAAAGCTTTTCGGCAAGGTTTCTACTGGCCCACAACCCTCCAAGATGCAATTGAGCTAGTCACCAAGTGTGAAGCCTGCCAGTTCCACTCCAAGAATATCCATCAGCCTGCTCAAGCTCTCCAAACAATCCCTTTGTCATGGCCATTTTTGGTCTGGGGGCTCAACATCTTGGGCCCCTTCCCCGTGCTACCAGGGGCTTTGAATTCTTGTTCGTCGCAATCGACAAGTTTACAAAGTGGCCAGAAATAGAGCCCGTGAGAAAGGTGACCGTGCGGTCAGCTATCAAGTTCTTGAAAGGATTGGTGTGCCGCTTCGGGGTACCTGCCCGAATCATCACCGACAATGGCACCCAATTCACAAGCCGCGCCTTCATGCAATACGTTCATGCCCTCGGAAGCAAGGTCTCATTTGCCTCTGTGGCCCATCCCAGAAGCAACGGGCAAGCTGAGAGGGCGAACGCTAAAGTGCTGCGAGGTCTTAAGACAAGAACTTTTGATCGGCTGCAGAAGTGCGGCAGGCGATGGATCAATGAGCTGCTGGTGGTTCTTTGGTCCCTCCGTATGACACCAAATCGAGCTACCGGGCAGACTCCCTTCTCCCTAGCCTATGGGGCAGAAGCAGTTATCCCCATGGAACTCATATTCGGGTCTCCTCGAGTGCTTGCCTACGATGAAGTAGTGCAGGAACAGCACTGGCGTGACGACGCTGTGCTACTTGAGGAGAACCGTCTCTGGGTTGCTACGCGTGCTGCATGCTACCAGCAAGCCCTGCGTCGCTATCACAGCCGCAGGGTTCATGCCTGGAGTTTTGAGGAAGGCGACCTTGTCCTTAGGCGTGTTCAGTCTGCCAAGGGTGCAAACAAGTTGACGCCAAAGTGGGAAGGCCCTTACCGGGTAGTACGAGCCACCAGACCTGGCGCAGTCCATCTGGAGACCGGAGATGGCATTCAATTGCAAAACTCATGGAACATTGAGCATCTCCATAAGTTCTACCCATAAGGCGCGACTGTCGGGCCCTGCCCGGCAGCCACCCTTTTGTACAAGCTTTGCCGAAGTTGCATGTAACCCTTTGTACAACGCCAGGCACAGACCCTGAGCAACAGAGAAAAAACGAAGCGCTGGGGGCCCCCAAAACTTGCATGCATGCATAAGCATATCATGACCATAGTATGATCATGTAGACGAGGTCGCATGTGGCATTGTTTTCATCTACACTAAGTTGCAGGGTTCTTGACGTGAACTTGATCCCGAAGAGAAGATTAGAAGACGAGCCTACGTGACGATCCCCGGCAGACCAAATAGATAAGTTCCTTCTTATCCATACCTGTTCTATAATTTGAAAACTTGTGCATATGAAAACCCCTCCACCTTTGAAACATAGGTGCTCCTACCCTTTGACTTGAACGCTGCTTCGGTCAGGGTGGTCGCAGTGGCCTTTGGCGAAAAAGGTTCGGCGGGGGGCTGGTCCCTTTTTACGGTTTTGTGCCCGATAGGCCTAGCCTCACGGCAACAAACTGAGGGCACCGGCAGGATAGCCTGCCGGGGAAACTTGTTTACTTAAATGTATAGAGGCATTTCACCTCCGCATGGATATGGTACATGCACAAGTGCCCAGCAAAGCTTGCCTTTTTCGTTAATATGTTGATAAGCAAGTACAGATCTTACAGAACACATACATGGATAAAGAAGTTTACATTATTTAGATTAAAGTTTGGCCGAGGCCTGCACATTT
Organism: Thinopyrum elongatum; assembly: GCA_011799875.1. Classification (NCBI taxonomy): domain Eukaryota; kingdom Viridiplantae; phylum Streptophyta; class Magnoliopsida; order Poales; family Poaceae; genus Thinopyrum; species Thinopyrum elongatum. Next base: position 280,182,844 of record CM022300.1, read on the forward strand.
TAAACTGAAAAAAGATAAGTGCCCCGTAACCCCTTTCTTGTCCCTCTCCTCCTATGCACTACGGTGAGAAGAGAAGAGGGCAAAAGGGGTGCCTGGGCAGAAGCCCAGCCTGACCCCGTCGGGCCCCACGACAGGGAGCCCAACAAGATCGGGATGGCACGGGCGAAGGTGATGGTGAAGAGAGCGGCTGAAGGGTCCCCTTGGCCACCGCCACCAGGGCCAGCAGGACACGGCAGGGCAAACGAAGCTGCAGTCCCACGCCCCACCACCCGCAGTAATTGCGCGAGGTGAACGTTGGATTGACTGGTCATCTTGACAAACCACTACACGCGTAGCATTCTCTCGCCACGTATGGCTCAGGCTCAGGGGCTTCTGTCGGGGTACACAAACAGGGGTGTATGTTTTCCCCTGACTTGTGCATGGATAGCAACCCTCTGGTCCGACAACTCTCAGCATCCAAGACCAACCAAAGGAGCAAGATACCACTAAGGTAAAACCTCCCTTGCCGGGCAGGCGAGCCTGGCGGGGACGAGGCTACCCCGAAGAGAAGACTCCAGATTGCCCTAGCAGGCTTGCCGGGGCGCCGAGGGCGGATTACCCCGCCAAGGCTCCACCGCTCCACCTCACAGCAATGCAAGTCATCGATCGGTGCGGTGTCGAGCCCCCAAGTGGCTAAGTGGCTGCTATTTGGCACGTGGCGGCCACTTCCAGAGGAAATCATCTCCAAATGACACCCGTCCAGGGACGTGTCACGCAGGCAGGCGAGAAGGTGGCCGAACGGCACGGCAAGGCTTGCCGGGCTATGCTACGATGTGACACTAAGCAGCACATTTAATGCGCTCTATCCTATCTGCAGAGTTAGGTATGATAGCACTGTTTGCTATCTAATCAGTATGCAATGACTGATTTGCCATTGTGGTGACCCCTTGATCTATAAAAGGAGGGCCATGGCAACCGTAGAAAGAATTCGGACCCTTGTACACTCATACGCGCGTAGTTGCTCTCGCCCCGAGGCGACCCTGCCGGGCTAGAGCGCTGCGTCTCCACCTCGGTCCTCTCATCAATCCACCAAAGTAGGAGTAGGGTTTTACACCTCACGGCGGCCCGAACCTAGGTAAAAACTACCCGTGTGATCGCTGTCGTGCTGCTCCGCGCCCTCCGCTCTTTGTGCAATGCGTCCTTCCCCATTGCCGAACCACAAGGGGCTGATGGCCCCATAGGTGGCCATGATTTCCCACGACACTGTATTGTTACCTTCTGTTCAACCTTTCAAATAGGCGATGGTATCTCAATCTAGGTGGACTTCTTTATTTACCAATGATACAAGTGTAGCAAGCTCTTTAACTGTATCAACGTGAGGTGGGATCCTGTACTATTCAACCTTGAAACTCTTCTTATGCTTAGGTGGGAGTGACTCAACTTTTTCTTTAGCTTTCTTCTATAAGTAGACCTCTTTCCGGTTGGGAGTCGGAGTGGATTTCATTGTTATCACTTCCACCATCCGAATTGCCTTCGATTTCCTATTATACCTAAGATATCCTTCATTGGGTAGCTGCAAAAACTTAGAAAAATCTTTCACGATTTGTAAAGTCGGGTCAGTTCCAATATTAAACTCATCACAAAGATTTTTCATCTTCTCAGTCTTAGAGAAAAGTTTAATACTATCATAACCAGGATCAATCTTATTTTTCTCTTTTGAGCATAGAAACAAACTTTCAGCATTCTGGCGCATCTTGTCAGGTAACCCTCAAGCTTGGGAAATATTAGAATCCAAAAAGGACTCGTTCGAAGCAAGATCCAAAACCTTCTTACTTTGTTGATTCAGCCCTCCATAAAAGAAAATCAAGTAAGGAGGGTAATAATGATCAAGAAATTCGTAGAGTATACTCGGTACCTTTTATATGCATCAACCAAATGCTCACCCGGACATTGCCCAAAACTACCAATCTTCCTTCTTACTTTACAAAGTTTACGTTGAGGATATACAGTAGCAGGCTAAGAACACAGAGGACAACTTCATCCAGTTGTTTTAGGTACCTGCAGGCTGATCTCGTAGCCACCTGTCAACATCATTAGCAAGGGTGTAATAAAATAATTTCAATTTAATTTTTTCATGAGTGAGAATGTGCAACTGGAATGTACCACACAAAGTATCAAATTCAGGCACATGCTCATAAGGATTTTTAGTTCCATCACCTTGGAATGCCATCTTTTTCAACATATCAAGTAACTGAGGGTTGATCTCATATGTTTTACCAGTTAGTTCGGGGCCAAGGATATAAAATGTTCCCCTCGAGTCGGGCCCGCAATGATCTCAACGCCCACCTGGTAAATTTGTGCTTGTTCGACCATGGTTGCCTACAACCTGCAAAGTGTATTAGAGCACGAGATAATTCAAAACTTAAAGCAAAGCCCAAAAGTGCTCAACTCCCTGGCAACGGCGCCAGAAAAAGCTTGATGGCTTACAAGTGCACATGGTTTAGTTGTAGCCTTTTCGACGTTAGAGTATCAAGCACAGGAATGAGGCGTTGCCTCTTGTAGTGAATTATGGATTTGTGTCTGCAAGTAATTGTAGGCTCCAGACAAAGTGAGGGCAGAAAGAAATGATTGTTTTTAGCGAACAGCGAACTAAAAGTAAATAACGTAAAAAGAAATAAAAAACAATAGCACGAGTAAGAAGTGGAACTAAGAGATGAGTAAGGCATTCTCATGGAGTCTAGAATTTCCATTGGTATGTTTCTAACATATCCTATGCATCAGCATAATATTGTCTAGAGACTTGAGCCACTCTTCATGATTATGCTGGACGGAGCCGAGTACAGAACACGTTCTACTCTAGGTAGAATTCATGCCACACACGCCACTAGCATAGTCTCCCCTTGAAGGTTACAACTACAGTAATTAAGGGTTGCCCCGTGGACGTGACCTCTCTAAGGGTTCTCCATAATTCCCACATCAAATGCAAAACCTAGGGGTGACACCCTAATCTTTACAACGATAGTGATACACTTCATGGCCTTATGGCGATAATGCTGAGTGGGGCCCCTTCACAACATTCACGAAGTTTATGAGACTAAGCATTCAACAGAGGATCTCATATTAGATATAATGTTACAGATCCTATACATACCAATGTTCATCTCTATCCCTTGCAACTAAGGGGTTTACTCATACATGGAGACAACAAGCATCGTGGAAACGGTGATGACAAACATGGATGAATCACACTAGTAACACACAAGATGAGCCACTAGGGTTCCTGATGTTATAGTGAGATGGAGATGGATGTGGATAATGATGATGATGATGACAGTGGTGATGATGATGATGATGATAATGGTGATGATGTCGGCATGCCCTTGCATGTGGTGGTGAAGATGGCGATCTCCTCCTTGTCAATCCCTCCTTCGGGTGACTCCAGCGGCTAGGGTTCTGCCTTCTGGATGCGTTTCTGGTGCGTATGTTCGTCTGATCCCTGATCCGACTTCATTGGGTGGAAGTAATGGACAAGGTGGTGGTCTTAACTCTCCATACGAGCGCGTGCGCTCGTATGCTAGGCCGTCTTTTGCTCCGGACCGCCGTATGAACTTCTCCTTTATCCCTTTGCTTCATTCTTTTTATGGTAGTCAATTATCACATTGAATAACGTGATTTCAGTATAATTTTCTGGGATTCCTTCCATAGAACTTCATTTACTACAAAAGACATTAACTGGGGAATACCAACAAAAAGTAGTGTGCGAATGCCGTAAAATTCCACAAAGCCTGACATATAGGCACGAAATTACTTTCAAAATTATCACATATTTTGGGCTCATTAACTTCCACCTATCGATATTTTGCTAGCCTCTTTGGTACCACGCATTGCTCAATCTCACCTCGAGACATGGTGTAAGACTTCATCGGTGCATTCAAATCCCGTAGAAGAACTTGTTCTGCTGCACATAAGATATCATATATCTTCCTCAAAATAGCCATCATACCTACCTATCATGGCATTTCTATAGCCATTCCGAGATATATTGCCATGCAATTTTCATTGTTACTTTACGTTACATGACTTGAGTTTCATCATCATTTTGCTTTGCATGATCATATAGAGTTGGCATGATATTTGTGGTAAAGCCACCGTGCACATGCAGGGGTTTCCCGGGGGTAGAGAGAGAGGGAGGAATCTATGTGTCTTCGTGTTGTCCGCCAGAATGTCTCATTCAGTTTGCAGACAGACTGCTCCTGGTCGGAGAACACTTGGCCCGCCAAGTCCGTGATAGAGCTTTGAGCCACTGTTTGTAGCCCTGACGGAAAGATTTCACTGTGTTGGAGTATTTTCCAAGCGAACGGTCAAATTGCCATGCAATTTCAACTAAAGTTGTCATGGCAATTTTACAGAATTTGCCAAATTTAACATGGTCGGTAGAGAAAACTGCCATGTAGCGCAAAAAATGCTACTCCCTCCAATCTAAAATTTCCATCAGCGTTATTCTGATCCAGTGGATGTACGAGTGTTCCCTGGGACCTCCTAATCCCCAGTTATCATTTCCCTTCATTTATCACTACCAATTATGCGTCCAACTTGTTGACACCAGATTTTGGCATGGCACAAAACCCTTATAATATGGCCTCGTATGAAAAAAGTTTCAACAGAAAAGTTCTTCGTCTCGTCAAAACGGACGATTTTGATATAAAAATCATCTTAGTCCGAGTTCGTATGCAAAAGTTAGAGGCATCAGAGTGCAGCCCTACCACGAGGCAAAAGTGGCGCAAGGCATCACACACGATGTCTGATGGGTTGCGTGAGCGGTTCGTCCCTTAAGATGGCCTCGAATCGAAAAATGTTCAACACCAAAATTGTTTGTCTCATCAAAACTGTTAAATTTGCTTTTGCCGCATCTTCATCGGAAGTCGTATTTGGCCTGCGAAACACAAAAACCTAACTGCTGTCTCAGACACACCTAATCCGAGTTCGACTAATTTTGGAAGGATTTGAACGAGATTTGGAGTCCTTTTCTTGTACGGGAAGTCCAGCTGCCTCATAAATAGATGAGAGGTGACGGCCGATTGAACAACACATAATCGAACAAATCATCTACCACTTTTTACCTTTACTTTAATCCTCTCCCTTTGTTCTTCTTCTTCTCGTTCTTCGCTCGTTCTTCGTTTGCAGGGTGGCGATCCACGAGGCTCTAGGGGCGATCACGTCGACCTAGGCAGCCCATAGCCGCCATGCGCCCTGACGGGGTCCCTCCCGGGCGTGTGGGGTTTCCGGTCCTCAAAAGCATCCGTCGGTTGTCCTGCGTATCGTGCTGCCGATCAGATCTCCTTCAACATGAGCTGCGGTGCATCACCCCCGACGTCGAGGGTACACGGTGACGTGTTCGTATGCGAACACACTTTTTGGCGACTCCGCTGGGGACGAAGCTTTGAACGGTCTCCAGCCCATTCTTGCTACGAAGAGATCATCATCTAGGGTTTGCAATCTACGAAGGTAATATGAATACCCAATTCACTTGTGTACATGCAAATAATGCATATGTTGTTGCTAAATCATTTAATGAGCATAATCTGTCGGCTAGCCCTAGTTTTATCAATCATGCATCTAATTATGCGCAACAGCCGATTCAGAATAATCTTCATGCTTCAACTTCATATAAGTTTAGCAACATGCAACATATGTATCCCAACTCCCATGCATCGGCAACTCCACAAATCTCTATGCCGATGAACAACATGATGAGTTCGGTTAATCATGTTGAGGCACCCTATGTAGGAACTTCCAATAGTATGCAACAAAGTGTTTCAACTTTTTATTCATCGGCAAATAACTTGCAGTATGTTAATCCAAATGTGCCGGTGGATAGGCGAATTGGCCATGCTACTACTAGTTATTCGGCAGGTTACCCTCAAACATCATATGCTACACCTCATGCTACTAATTTTTTGGCACCATATGCAACTATTGATGTCCATAATTCGGCTCCGCACCTTCATGGTCATAGCCGAATAAGTGAAACCTCTGCAGGAGCACAAATGCCTTCACCTAGTAACGTGGCATATCATGTTCCCCCTACACAATTACAGAATTTCACCAACATCTCATTGCTGAAAGAGTCTAAAAGCATTGGGGGGCAACCATATCCAGAATGGGTAATTGAGAACAAGCTTACATGCTCTTGGGATTTGTGCAACTCCATTCGACAGGAACTAATAGAGGGCTGGAAGCCACATGATTTTGCTACTGTAAAAGCTAGAGTTGTGCAAATGATGCATTCTCCCAATGTTGTACCATCCAGTGCACCCCCTAAACAATTGCAATGTTTCGGCACCTCATTGCCGGAAAAGTCTCAAAGTATTGGGGGGCAATCTCATGAGGAGTGGATGTGAGATGAAAAAGTTTAAAGCTCGCCAAGCTGAGATGTGGGCTAAAATTAGACAAGAGCGACAAGCCTTGCAAATACAAAAAGATAAAAGTATTAATTCAGGTAACAAAGAAAATTTGGTTATTAAAAGCCGAATCAAATAGTATGTGTACCGAATCTATTGAAGAAAAAGAGGATGCCAAGGCATTGGATAGTCATTCGAAAGTGGAGCAAAGTATTATCCAAGTGATACAACCATCATGCTCTCCTAGCATGTATGAAGAGGTATGTCTAGCAAGTGATTTACCTATTTTTAGATTTGGTCACAACTTTATTGTTGATGCATCTATTAGGAAAAATCTTATAAGTAATTTTGAAAGACCAATGATGAAGGGCAATTTACTTGTTAGCAATAAAATTGTTACTAAGCATATCGGTCAATATATTGAACCATTTAAAGAGACCGATAATGACGTATTACTGCAGCCAAAGGTTTTCCCATTGCTTTATTTAAAGTTCATATCTAATTGGGTAGCTTTGCTTGCTTCATACTTGGCTTACGCATGGTCTCAATTGAGACATGTATGTTCTAACTACTTTGATTTCAGAAATTTAAAGCCAAGGTTATACTCTGTTGAGAAAACCGATGATAGTATAATTTCCTTTTCAAAGACATCGGAGATAGAATGCAAAACACAATGCATAGCCGAATGGGGTAATGCAAAATCTGAACCATTCATTTGCTTAACTCCAAAGCCGTTCTCACAGCAAGATTGGCTAGAGAATAAAAAGTTTACCTTCAATTCAAGCATGTGTGATCAAATATTTGATTTGTTACTGAAAAATAATTACATTAGAGTTATTGATCACCATGTCAAGCAATCAATCCAAGGACGAATGTATTGCAAGTTGCATGATTCGTCCAAGCATAATTTTGAGGATTGCAACATGTTTCGTCGAATAGTTAAATCGGCCATTGATAAAGGACGATTAAAATTTGTTGAAACACCAAGAGATGACCAGTCTATTCCGATTGGTCCTAATGGAATTTTTTTTTGAATCGGCTGCTTCAAGATGATTCCTTTAAAGATGAGATGGTAAAAACTGCAGGTGATGGGATCAAGCTTTCAAGTAAAGAAGTTGTTCAAGAGCACAATGAAAATATTCTTGAAGGCATGAGTTCTATCGAAAATACAATGAAGACACCAAGGACTGGGGGCAACAAAGCAATCCAAAGATCGATGCAAGCAAAACCAAAGGAGATAAAAGCCACAATAAGCTCAAGCACAAGAAATCCAAGGTCACTTTTGCACAGTTATTAGATAAATATCAAACGAAAAGTGAAGAGAATGGTACTTATCGGCCGAGTAATGCAAAAGCATCAAGATCACCCCCCCTAGGAGCAAATCCGAGGATTGGTATGGGCAAAGAGAGAATTTTAATGCAACGTGTTCATAACCTTATTTTGGGCCGCCAATGCCAATGCCGTGGATGCCTCCCTATGCTCATGTAGATCGATATTCATCATGGGACAGGTATGATACAATGGCATATTCTCCATCATATTTTAGACCATCTCACCATTATTATGCAGCTTCAAGAAGATCAACGTTGAGTGAGCAGTCATATGTTCAAGACCGTTTCAATAAGAAAGAATCGGTCCGGAGCTCTAGAAAGAAGAAAGAGGTGATCAAACAAGTATATCGAGTTAAAAAAGATGGTCGCAAGAGTGCCAATTCAGATTTGATTTTAAAGGATAAAGAGCCAATTAAAGTGTTGACATTGGCTACTAAAGGCAATGAGATGAAGCAATCAATTGTCAAGAATCAAAGTGCCAAATCTGAAGAAAAGAAGTTGAAAGTGCACAAGGTTAAACAAGAATTGTCATTAGTTCAAACAAAATCACAGCCGGGGCGCTCACTCGGCTTATCGTATTGGCAAAAGAAGAAATTACAAAAACTTAGTGCACAAGAGCTTGAAAAGAGAAACATGGCATGGGTTCCCAAAAGAAAGTAATCAAAACAAGAGTGATGTGCAAGGTTCCATTGCAAGAAGTGCGACAAAGGTAAAGAAGGAAAAGAGTGAAAAATATGAACGACCAAGCCGAAGGTTTCAACGTCTTCTATGCACACATTATCCACATTCTCCAACTATGCAATTGATGCCGATGACATGGAATTCAGCCTCAGGTATGACTAGTTACCCTCCATGGACTTATTTTGATCCATGGATGCAATATAACTTCTTACAGCATGCAAGGGTTTTACCTCATCACCATACATTCGATTAGCTGTATTTTGTTGCTAATCAAAGTGGCCGATATATAACTATCGCCCTAAGCAAAGACATGGCCGATATATAATTATCGCCCTAAGCACATATAAATAGACGATGGAGTGTTGACATCGTCCTTAGACCAAAGTCTTGCAAGTTATTTTTCGGCGTGCAAGTTTTGCCGAAAAATAGGGGGGCATGTGTTGACTCCAGATTTGGCATGGCACAAAACCCTTATAATATGGCCTCGGATGAAAAAAAGTTTCAACAGAAAAGTTCTTCGTCTCGTCGAAACGGACGATTTTGATATAAAAATCGTCTCAATCTGAGTTCGTATGCAAAAGTTAGAGGCATCGGAGTGCAGCCCTACCACGAGGCAAAAAGTGGCGCGAGGCATCACACATGATGTCTGATGGGTCGCGCGAGTGGTTCGTCCCTTAAGATGGCCTCGAATCGACAAACGTTCAACACGAAAGTTGTTCGGCTCGTCGAAACTGTTAAATTTACTTTTGGGCGCATGTTCATCCGAAGTCGTATTTGGCCTGTGAAACACAAAAACCGAACTCCTGTCTCAGACACACCTAATCCCAGTTCGGCTAATTTTGGAAGGATTTGAACGAGATTTGGAGTCCTTTTCTTGTACGGGATCCCAGTTCGGCTAATTTTGGAAGGATTTGAACGAGATTTGGAGTCCTTTTCTTGTACGGAAAGTCCAGCTGCCTCATAAATAGATGAAAGATGACGATCGATTGAACAACACAATCGAACAAATCATCTACCACTTTTTACCTTTACTTTTATCCTCTCCCTTTGTTCTTCTTCTTCTCGTTCTTCGTTTGCAGGGCGGCGATCCACCAGGCCCTAGGGACGATCAGGTCGACCTACGCAGCCCATAGCCGCCACGCGGCCTGGTGGGGTCCCTCCCGGACATGTGGGGTTTCGGGTCCTCAAAAGCATCCGTCGGCTGTCCTGCATATCGCACTGCCGGTCGGATCTCTTTTGACGTGAGCTACGGTGCATCACCCCCGGCATCGAGGGTACACGATGACGTTTTCGTGTGCGAACACAACTTCCCGCAAAAAAAGAAGGAAATTAAGCGTCTTCAACATAAGAAGAATTATCAGCCATTCCGAAGTTCAAGGTATTGGTGCAAAGTAACGGATGTAGAGGAGTACAACAGAGGCACGCCGCTAAAATTGCTGCATGCAGGAGGTATAATAATTGCATTATTATTATTTATCATCGATCTCTGTATTATCCTTGGCTGATGCGGCATTGAATCTTGAGGTAACCACAGTCCACAAAGATAAGTTTTACTATCCAGAAACAATCAATCATCACTCTCCCACAAATCTGCACAACGATAAGATCTGAAAACTACATCTACCTCCTACTTCCGCAATGAAGCAAAATCGCTCGGAAATAAATAGAGAAAAAGAACCAAAAATGCAGCTTAGCTAGTACTCCAGCAGCAACGCGGCGGCATTCGAATCGATGCACGACTGGACCGACCTAATTTCCTCGATCATATCCCCATCACGGCGCCGATCTCGACGCGCCTCCCGGTCCCGGTCGCCGCCTGGCGAAACCCCACGCCGTTGCCGCAGCCACCGACCAGGGCCCCGCTCTCCGTCTCGGCAGATTCAGGCGCTTGGCGCTCCTCGCCGTACAAGGGGTCTTCTTCAGCGAAGTGCAGGCGCAGGCGCCCGTCGGCGCGGGACGCACAGAACACCTCCCGCGGCCGCTCGATCGGCCGCACCACCTGGGTGAGGATGAGCCGCCCGCCACGCCGCTCCGCGCGCATGAACGCCTCGGCCGGCCTCGGCATGGCCGGAGGGAGGCGCCTGTCGCATCGCCGCCTCTTCCCCGCCATATTCTGAAGCTCGACCATTCCCGCGCTGTGCCCGTCCTCGTCAGCTCCGGCGTCGACGACGGCCGGGAGCTGCTCGATCTCCCCGCCGACGTCGCCGCTCTCCGACCCAAGGCTCTCTGTGCACGCACCCACGGCTTCCCTCTGCCGGTAGCCGGACACCATGGCGGCCGACGCCGACACCGTTCGCCGCAACATGGATTTCTATTTCTTGTTTCTTCCTCTGTTCTCCGTATCTTTTTCTTTTCTCGGTGTGGATGGAGGGAAGAGATGGTGTGAGGGTTATATACCACGGAGCGGTGGCGCAACAGTGATTCCTCTGCTTGCGTATGTTTCTGCAGCGTACGGAAGTGGGCAGCTGATCACCAACTGACGTGCTGGCCCACAGATATCGAGGTTCACCTGTCAGTTGCCTGTAGTGTCGACCAACCGCCGCCAAGCTGGTTGTTACAGCTGTGGGCGCCGCCACTTGACCGGGGCCCACGCTCCCCTAGCCTCCACGCAACCAGCTAGTCGTACTCATCGTGCCCCATCCACACACAGGGTCCAGGACCCACCTGTCGGTAGAACATAAGCCCTACGACCAGGTATGTCTGGTCGTGCAGGGTTCCAGCTTGGCTGGAGAAGGAACCGCATATCGGCATATGCCCCGTACGTCCTGATCCAGAGTCGCCGACGCGTGGGGTCTCATACACGTGGGACCCCCACGCGGGGAGTGCCGTTTGGGTTTTGCGCTCGCTCGTGGCTGGTGGAGAGCTGGAATGCAACGAGCCAACGAGGGCAGTGCGTTGTAGTTAGACCAACTCCAACGCGCCGACCCATTTCGTCCGCGTGTGTTCGTTTGGGTCGATGTGGACAAAAAAGTCGGCCCAACTCGTCGCTCGAAACGGACCCGCGTCCGCTTTTCGTTCGTCTGTCGATCAATTGCCGGCCCAATTTTGAGGCTCATTTGCGTCGGCGCGGACACGAAACGGACGCGCCCGACGCGCGTCAACTACTCCTCCTCCTGGCCATCAGTCGGTGGCAAATCGTCCACCATTTCCTCTACTTTCCCAAAACCTTCCGACCGCTCGCGTTCCCGGCCGCTCGCCATGGACGACGACCTCGATGCCGCTGCCGGCCTCACCTCCCTCTCCTCGTCCGGCATCACATCCGCCCCTCCGACAAAGACAAGCCCCGCGCCACCCACAAGACCGCCGCGGCGCCCAAGAAGAAGCAGCTGACGCCCGAGGAGCGGGCCCTGGAGTCGGCCAAGAGGAAGGGCCGGAGGCACGCGACTGACGCAAGGGACGAAGCAGCAGCCGCCGCCGCCCTCACCGCCGCCGCGCAGTAGGAGGAAACCAACGCCCGAGTCGCGGCGGCAACGAGGGAGGCCCTGATCTACCTAGGGTTAAACCCTGGCCAGCACGGACTCGTCAACGTCGCCATTTTTTATGCTGGCAAGTGTGCTGGCATGACCACGACCGAGATGGCGTGGTCGAATTTCCCTCCCCTTTTTGTGTGCCGGCCGCTGGCAAGTGCGCCAGTATAAACTGTGTGGTGATTTTTTTGGAGGCTGGCATTTGTATGGCGGCCGCTGGCATGGTGCCGGCATGAACTTTGGGTGCCGGCATGGCCGCTGGCATGATTTATGGCCGCGGACCTTTTCAAATTTGTCCGCGGACATGAAATGGGTCGCGGACATTGGACGCACGGTTGGCCCAAAAGAAAAACAGGACGGATGCCGAACTGGAGTCGACCTAAACAGACATAAATTAGACAAAATCATCGTTTATTTGGGTCGGCACGTTGGAGTTGCTCTTAGGTGATGTGGTGGATTAGATGGACGGTGGTGAGGTGCCGTGGTGGATAGTTCATGCTCAACTGATGTACGTACGAAGAGCTAGTTGCTGCTAGCCTACAAGTGACAAATAGGAGCATGTCTAGCGTAAGCCAATGCTTAGTTTATTTTTTAGCGTATGATTAAAGGGGAGTGGCTATCTCACGCGCGCACTGGAGCGGCCGATTTCAGACAGCGTCCAACTTTCCTGTTTTAGTAGTTGAGAGGAGAAAGGTTTGCCGCACCGGGCCCCCACCCGTTGAAATGAAGAGAGGGGGGGGGGGGGGTTGAAAAGATTGAGACTGCGGGTTCGAACGCTTAGGCACGTACGAGCAGTGGCGTGTTTAAAGAGATCTGATGTTTAGAGAGATAGGATGAAGAGACCCTTCATCTGATGAGTTACAAGAAAACACCTAACTCCACAAAAAACGTGTATACAATTCACTCCTCACTCTTAACCTACCTAAAAAAACCCAAATAAGGATTCTAAATCCCCTTTTAATAGTCATGCCTGCTTCCACGCCCTTCTACTCACATACTCCAAAGATGGAGAAGCACCATTAGAAACTATGTTATTCCTATGTTTCCACAATTCCAACATGACAAGCACGAAAATAGCTCGAATGTCCTTCCGTTGACCGTATCTGTTGCCTCTGCTTGCACACCATGAAGCGAGAGTGTCCTCCACAGATGGCTCCCAACCATGTCTACCAAGAGCCTGACAAATCCAATGCCACACTATTCTGGCAAAGACACAACCCAGGTGGATGTGACTAATAGTCTCATCGCATTGATTGCAGAAAGGGCAAGAGTCTTGATGTGGTAGTCCTCTTCTCGCAAGCCTATGTGAAGTCCAACATATGTTCTTCAACACGAGCCAATCAGAAAAGCGGCACTACAACGGTGTTGTGGATTTACATGTAAATTCAGCTATAGGGGCCACCTCTCTTCCCCCAAATTTAGCAGCATAAGAAGATCGAACTGAGAATTCCCCGTTCCTCTCCCAGGACAAGCATAGCTTACGCTTTTTCGGAGTGCCACAGTCAACCTGGACAGTCGCAATTCTAGGCCAAAAAAGCCAAATACTCCAGTAGGGTGTCTAGGTCAAGATTAGGACTAATATTCACAGGCCAATTGTCGTCTTGAGGCACCCTCAGGACGGTAATGTTTGCCCTCTTACGCAGAGGTATTCATGTATAAGTACGTGGTGCAATGTCCACAATGCTTCCTGAAAGGATCTGTATGGCCGACTAGAAGGGGGGTGAATATGCGACTAACAAATTTTAAACTGTGTATGCAAATTTTAGGCTCAATATAAAATAGGTCAAGCTTTGTAACTTTGTAACTTTGTGGACAACCTATAAGACAAGCTCAACAAACCACAATATAAAAGTGCTAAGAAACCACTACTCTAGCCAAGCTTTCATTCAAGTTGATGATGGATATGAGCTACAAAGTCTTGGGGAAGGAGAAGTATAGAGGAAGAAGAAAAGAGTTCAGGTTACAGCCGCCATCGTATCGTTCGTGATCCCAACCAGGATACCCCTTCCTGCTTTCCCTTTATCACATATGTAGGCAGTGTGCCACTAGGAGCCGAATGGTGGGCTGGGCCTTGGTCTTGATGGGACATCGCTGGGCTTGTAGTGGGCAGGTCGCTAACACCCCTCCCTCCTTGAAACAAGGCTTGTCCCCAAGCCTTCATCATAGAAGACCTAAGAGGCTGAAACACCCAGGATACCATAGAACTTTGCAGCACCTTGAGTCCCTCCCTCCTTGAGAAACCACTCGTCAAGTAAATTCCAGTAATAACAATAATGCCAATCCTCCAGGATCCCATGGCATGCTTCTCTGATAGATGCTCAGGCCCGACTCTAAAATATCAATAGCCGAAAGGAGCAGATAATAGGGATGGAGCCAAAATAGGAGACACCAGCCGTTAAAGTCACCAAGTTGCAGTTTGGAGATGTCCGGCTGAATATCCAGAAATAGCTTAATATCATAAGGCATAGCTTGACACATAGCAAGTGTACTGGACTCAATGATTGCCCCTTTGTACCAATACGAATGCATATTCAACTTCCAATCCAGACAAGGAGTCCACATATTACGAGCAGCTCTTGAGTATCAAAATATGTGTCGAGCACGAAGAGAAAAGTGAAGCTATTCGCAGTCCGGACCTGCAACTACAGGGTGACAACTTGTTGGCTGACGACTTTGGTACTAGAAAAGTACTATGTCAGAGCCTGATCAAATGATGCATACTAGAGAGGGAACCACTCAGCATACAACACATTTTCCAGTTTGTCGTTGTGGTTGTTCCCAGCTTCCACTAACCATTTTCCACATAAGCATACAACGCTTCGCTCACACTTGCACTGATCGATCGCCACCATCATGTATGCTTGTAAAAATATGAATCACCCAGTGTTGTGAATCGTTAACATGTATAGCCCGAACACACAGACTGGCTAGGCTGGATCCTCCTTTCCAAAATATGCACGAGGTGGTCACTGATTGAAACAGAGCAGCTATACCCAACTCTGAGTAGTTCTCTGCCCAAACATATAAAGAATAGTAGCACAAACTTTATTCAGTTTCAGATATGCTTGAACAGATCCAACCTCAAAGTAATCTGATGGTTGTACACACTGAATACCCGATGATTGCAGCATTTTTGAATCAATTTTACTATGAGCCATGTAACACTTGAGGCATCTGTTGTTCAGAAATAGATTACAGGATGTTCTCATGGCCAAAACTGTGAAATGGCATTGAGTTGGTCTAGCCATTAGAAGTAAACTATTGTTCCTGCTCTTCCGGGACAAAAAAGTTCACATCGTTACTCCACTGGTACAGTGACGTGCTATACAAACGGTTTTAACCCCTTTCTGCGATGGAGTTTAAATTGTCGCCTTGTCTGTGTGTGCGATAGGGGGGTCTTTCCCACAAGACCCATAAACCATTTTTGATAGGCAACGATGATGCAGACGCGTTACCAAATGTAATCGTATGCGATGCAGGAACATATCACACACATTACATTCTAGCGGACATGTGGGATTAGTGATCAATCGCCCAAGTCTCTCACGAGTCAAACGTTTCTACTTGCGCAGTGAAACCAAACGATGTTTCATATTGGACCGTTTGTGAAATAGTACCTAAGGCACACGGGCCATCATAGAAACTGTGTGCGATATGTGCCCCATTGCACACGAGTATTCTATGGCAATCATCTGCCATGCATGACACCATTGCACACGTTTCCTGAACAATTTATGAGTGAGATTGTAGTTTGCATTGGGCACGGTTTCCTCTAATATCTCGTGTGCGATAATGTGCTATCACAAATGGTTCAGGAGCCCCTACGCACATGTAGAAGTGCTGCAAATCATCTGTGATTTGTTGTGTATCACCAAAGGTTGCGGTATGACTAACGTGTGCTTTTCGTTCAAGATCGCACATGTTTCCTGAACACTTTATGAGTGGGATTGCATTTTGCATTGGCCACAGTTTCCTATAAGCTCCCATGTGCGATAATGTGCTACCACAAACAGTTCAGGAGCCCCTACGCACACGTCGAAGTGTTGCAAATCATCTGTGATTTGTTGTGTATCACCGACGGTTCCGCTATGAGTGACGTGTGCTTTCCGATCTGGATCGCACACGCTCATTTAGTTGAGCCGTGTGCGCATCAATAGCCAGGTTAAAGCAAAAGTATTGCATTTGAATCGCCTTGCAAAAAGCAAATTCACCACAATATGCAATTGGACAAATAGTGTCCATAGGAAGAACATTCATTAGAATTCGCAACAATATGCAATTGAACAAATGCTAGCTAAATTCCACTGATTTGTCGACATATGCAGTATATAATCATAGTGTACGAAATATGAAGACCTCATCACATGGAAAAAATGCATCCATACGTATATGTTTAGTAGCTAACTCTTACTCATTGTTTCAGGAAAAACCATACTGAAATCTTCATTATCATCAGTCGGCTTGACATAGTGATTCAGGAAGAAGTTGTTGATAAATCTCCTAACTAGCAGCAATTCACCAGCGGGCAGCAGTTCACGGGTCATCGGTTCAAAGATGAGCTGCAGGATTTTTAAGATCAGAATGTGCCATACGAGTAGAGTAGAAGATATTAATTAAGATACAGACTTACTGGTACTAATTCGTGAGCATCATCACAACAATTAGTAGATTTGCAGATGGAGATCATGTGTCTGTAAACATAGTATCCACAAAGGCTGGTCCCTGCTTGTTGCTAAGGATACTGCTTTTTTTTACAAAGATACTCATGTATTTGCCTTGTTAGGAACAACCTAACCGGTGTAAGATGTAATTTTTTTCTTTGGAGAGAAATACACAGAGGTTTATTTAGAAACTTGAACATTTGACTAGTGTAAGAAAATGTATTTGCAAACTTTTGGATGCATTTTTCGAAAATAACGGATTTCGATGTCTTACCGGAGAAACGATCTCGAGCTGCAGAGGTACACTAGTAGAAAACCTACCTTTGATCAGGAGCATTAGTCTCGGCCAGGTCTGGGCCCAGGACTAATGTGATCATTAGTCCCGGTTCCAATGGCTAGGAGCGGAGGGGGGCACGACCACCTCTAGTCCCGGTTCAAATGGGACCTCTAGTCCTGGTTGGTGATACAAATCGGGACTAAAGGGGTGGCGGCAGGCTGGGGCCCCTGCGAGCACCTTTAGTCTCGGTTGGTTTCACCAACCGGGACTAGAGATGGACCTTTAGTCCTGGTTGGTATCACCACCCGGGACTAAAGATATCCCTATATATATAGATTCTTCGTCCAGCCCGAGCCCAAGCTCTCCTTTCTCTCCTCTCTATTTCCTTCCCCTAGATCGAGGTCATCCTGCATTTTTGCCAAGATTTGTCAAGATTGGAGGCACTCCATCTATCCAAGGGTTCTAAAAGGTTAGCAACTTCATCCTTTCATCTCTCCTTGCTAGTTCAGCTCGTTTCATGCTCTATAAGTATAATGATTTGTGGGTTTTAGTTTGGGAGTAATTATGTGGGAGTTTATTTGATTTATATGCAATTTCAGTTCAAATTAACTTCTTAGTTTGCATATGTGTAGGTGTGGTTTACTTAGTGCCTTCCTGTCCCCGTCCTCACCGCCGTCGATCACCCGCGCCGTGCCGTCGCCGGCACCACCTTGGTGAGCCTCTTGTTTCTTATCCTTTTTGTAAAAAAAAAATGTTATTTGTATGATTTAGATAGTTACTTGTATAATTTTCTTACTTGAATGATTGTTTGTTATATATAGTACCATGGTTTTGATATCCGTCCCCATCGGCCCTCGTCTGGTTTATGATTCAGATGTAGTATATTATCTTTTATAACTATTTATTTCATTTCGTGTTTATGACAATTATGCCCATCAAGTTGACATAGATATTTTTATCTAGGAGGTATGTGAACCGGAAATTACAACTGACCCTCTTGTCGAGGAGTTAAATTTAGTTGAAAAAGAAAACGAGTATTTGAATTTTTTTTTGAAAAGAATTGAAGAAGAGAAGATGAAATTGTAGTTGTATGTTGCCGATGTCATCGATGATCACAAGATCAAGATGGATGCAATGCGCTTGAAGATTAGAAAGATTAGAAAGTATGCCATTAATAAAGAGGCTTGGTATCATTATGCTGTTGGATCAATTATTACCTTAGTTGCGATTTTGATCGCATTTGTTGTTGCATTTAAATGCTTTAGCTAGATAGTTGTATGTTGTTTCATGAGAATAAGTGTGTATGAACTTTACGTATGAACTTGTATTAATTTGGTCTTTTCGATGTTGTGTAATGAGATGAGCCGGCAATGGATGCATGATGACCGATGCTCTCCCTAGTTCATTAATGGCATGCATAGTTTTCTGCATTCGGCTGAGGCAAACAAGCGGAAAGGTTTTATGTGTTGTCCATGTGGTGTTTGTAAGAATGATGGGAATTACTCTACCTCAAAAATCCTTCACAGCCACCTGCTTCAGTCCAGTTTCATGTCCGGCTATAACTGTTGGACCAAGCACGGAGAAAGAGGGGTTATAATGGAAGACAATGAAGAAGAAGAGGATGATGACAACTTTCCTAGGTTCCCTGAATACGATGGTACTACAATGGGGGAAGAAGCTGAAGAAGAGGCATCAGATGAACCCGCTGATGATCTTGGTCGGGTCATTGCTGATGCAAAGAGAAACTGCGCAAGTGAAAAGGAGAAGTTGAAGTTGTAGCACATGTTAGAGGATCACAAAAAATTGTTGTACCCAAATTGCAAAGATGACAAGAAAAAGCTGGGTACCACAATGGAATTGCTGCAATGGAAGGCAGAGAATGGTGTATCTGACAAGGGATTTGAAAAGTTGCTCAAAATGTTAAAGAAGATGCTTCCAAAGGACAATGAATTGCCCGACAGTACGTACGAAGCAAAGAAGGCTGTCTGCCCTCTAGGATTGGAGGTACAGAAGATACATGCATACCCTAATGACTGCATCCTCTATTGCGGTGAGGAGTACAAGAATTTGAATGCATGCCCAGTATGCGGTGCATTGCGCTATAAGATTAGCCGCAATGACCCTGGTAATGTTGAGGGCGAGCGCTCCTGGAAGAGGGTTCCTGCCAAGGTGATGTGGTATGCTCCTATAATACCATGGTTGAAACGTTTGTTCCAAAGCAAAGAGCATGCCAAGTTGTTGCGATGGCACAAAGAAGACCATAAGAAAGATGGGATGTTCAGAGTACCCGCTGATGGGCCGCAGTGGAGAAAAATTGAGAGAAAGTGGCCGGTGTTTGCAGATGACGCAAGGAATGTATGGTTTGGTATAAGTGCAGATGGCATTAATCCTTTTGGGGAGCAGAGCAGCAATCATAGCACCTGGCCTGTGACTCTATGTATCTGTAACCTTCCTCCTTGGTTGTGCATGAAGCGGAAGTTCATTATGATGCCAGTGCTCATCCAAGGCCCTAAGCAACCCGGCAAAGACATTGATGTGTACCTAAGGCCATTAGTTGAAGAACTTTTACAGTTGTGGGATATAAAAGGTGTACGTGTGTGGGATGAGCACAAACAGGAGGAATTTGACCTACAAGCATTGCTGTTTGTAACCATCAATGATTGGCCTGCTCTTAGTAGCCTTTCAGGACAGAGAAACAAGGGATACAATGCATGCACACACTATTTAGATGAGACTGAAGGTATATATTTGGATAAATGTAAGAAGAATGTGTACCTAGGACATCGTCGATTTCTTCTGATCAGGCATCTCTTAAGAAAGAAAGGCAAGCATTTCAAAGGTGGGGTAGATCACCGGAAGAAGCCTGACCACCATATTGGTGATCATATACTTGATATGGTCAAGGATTTAAAAGTAATCTTTGGAAAGGGTCTTGGCGGACAATCTGTTCCGAATGACGCTGACGGACACGCACCCATGTGGAAGAAGAAATCTATATTTTGGGACCTACCCTATTGGAAAGTCCTAGAGGTCCGCTCTGCAATCGACATGATGCACATGACGAAGAATCTTTGCATGAACTTGCTAGGCTTCTTGGGCGTGTATGGGAAGGCAAAAGATACACCGGAGGCACGGGAGGACCATCAACGTATGAACGAAAAAGATGACATGCATCCAAAGCAGTATCAAGGTCCTGCCAGCTACGCTCTTACCAAAGAAGAGAAGGAAATATTTTTTGAACGCCTGCTCAGTATGAAGGTCCCGTCTGTCTTCTCGTTGAATTTAAAGGGAATAATAAATATGGCAGAGAAAAAATTCCAAAACCTAAAGTATCATGACTGCCACGTGATTATGACACAATTACTACCGGTTGCATTGAGGGGGCTTCTACCAAAACATGTTTGATTAGCCATTGTGAAGCTATGTGCATTCCTCAATGCAGTTTCTCAAAAGGTAATCGATCCAAAAATCCTACCAATGTTACATAATGATTTGGTCCAATGTCTTGTCAGTTTCGAGTTGGTGTTCCCACCATCCTTGTTCAATATTATGACGCACGTCCTAGTTCATCTAGTCGAAGAGATTACCATTCTAGGTCCTGTATTTCTACACAATATGTTCCCCTTTGAGAGGTTCATGGGAGTCTTAAAGAAATATGTTCATAACCATGCTAGGCCAGAAGGAAGCATCTCCAAGGGCCATGGAACAGAGGAGGTTATTGAGTTTTGTGTTGACTTTATTCCTGACCTTAAGCCGATTGGTGTTCCTGAATCGCGGCATGATGGGAGACTGAATGGAAAAGGTGTAGCGCCCAAGATGCGATTCTATCCCAATCACGTGATGAATTCATGATTGGGGCACAATCGCATTTCGAGCGCATAGCAAGGTGGATATCATTACAACATACCATGTACTGAATAGATGAGAATACAAGATAAAGGCTTACACTCGCCACAAGCTACAACATGAATACAATAGTACATCAATACATAGCAATCATCATACAGAAGAGCAGGATCCGACTACGGATGAAGTCAAACGAAAAAGAGGAACGACATCCACCCTGCTAATCCCAGGCTCCCGACCCGGAACCTATCCCTTGAACGAAGAAGAAGCAGAAGAACTCCAAAACAAGCAAGCATCGTTCTCACGTCAGATCATCGCATTACCTGTACCTGCAACTATTGTTGTAGTAATCTGTGAGCCACGAGGACTCAGCAATCCCATTGCCATCGGTATCAAGACTAGCAAAGCTTAATGGGTATGGAATGGATAAGTGGTGAGGTTGCAGCAGCACTAAGCATTGTATGGTGGCTGACTTACGAGTACAAGAGTAAGAAGAGAAACTACGCATAACGGTCGCAAACTAGTAATGATCAATAAGTGATCCTGAACTACTTATGAATCAAACATGACCCCACCGTGTTCTCTTCTCGACCTCACTTGAAAAGAGACGGTCACGGTTACGCACGCGGTTGGTGTATTTTATTTCGGATCTGGTGTCAAGATCTCTAAAACCGGATATTAAAAGTTCCCATCTGCCACATAACCGCGGGCACGGTTTTCGAAAGTTTAAACCCTGTAGGGGTGTCCCAACTTAGTCCATCACAAACTCTCATGATCAACGGAGGAAAATCCTCCTTCTTGGGGACAACCCGATCAAACTCAGAATCCCGGTGCACAAGACATTTCAACAATGGTAAAACAAGTCCAGCAAGACCTCCCGACGTGTCGATGATCCCGATAGGAGCCGCGGATCTCGTTCTCAGGACACGGTAGATGAACACTACATACGACAGTCAAAAACCCGAGTTGCCCCAGGTGGCGCCGCAAGTGGCTCTAGTTTGGACCAACACTCATGAGGAGCACTGGCCCGGAGTTGTTAATTAATTATCCTCGGGGCCCAGGAAGTCCCTATGCAAGTTTTAGTTGTTATTAGGCAAATGGTAAAACCAATGTTGGGCCTTGCTGGAAGAGTTTTATTCAAAGCAAACTGTCAAGGGGGGCCCATAAACCCTGACCGTGTTAGGAACGCAAAATCAAGGAACATAACACCAGTAAGACGGAAACTCAGGCGGCAAGAGTGGAACAAAACAACAGGCAAAAGGCCGAGCCTTCCACCCTTTACCAAGTATATAGATGCATTAATTAAATAAGAGATATTGTGATATCCCATGATATCCATGTCCCAATATGGAACAACCTACACTGCACCTACAACTAGCAACGCTATAAGAGGGGCTGAGCATAGCGGTAACATAGCCAAACAACGGTTCGCTAGGATGGTGGAAAAGGTTAGAGGCTATCATGGCAATTTGGGAGGCTTGATAAACAAGTGGTAGGTAGCGCGACATAGCAATAGCATCAAGACAACTAGCAAAGCAAAGATAGTAGTGGTATCCAGGGTAATGATCATCTTGCCTGAAATCCCGCTCGAAAGAAGATCGAGTCCATGAAGTAGACGAACCAACGTAGTCGAACGCATCCTCACAATCGCAACGTAACCGAAACTATCAAGAAGAAGCACAACTGGAAAGAAGCAAAAAACATGGTAAACACACAGGCATAAGCATGGCATGATGCACAAACAAGTATGATGCATGTCCGGTTTAAATAGGCATGGCATGGCAGAGTGCAACAAACAATACTACAAATTAAGTGGAGCTCAATATGCAACGAGTTGCATATTGACGAAACACCACATTCAAATATTTAGTTCACTCTTGTTTATGAACAAGACAAGATTAAATGTTGGTTAACATGGCAAGAGGTGAAGCATAAGTAAACTAACTATTTAGGCAAGTTTAAATGAGGCCGAAACAACAAACAACAATTCCGGAAAATCCCCCTGTGCATATTTTGGATTTGGTACTATTCTGCCCTAAACCATATTTTAGAGTTGTTAAACAGGAAAATAAAGTGCAACATGTTAATTTATGCATTTTTCTACCACATTTACATACAAAGTTTATTTAATTCGGAGCTACGGTTATTTAGTTATGAAATAAATCATTTTAACATGGCATTTAGCAAATGAAATGCAAACAACATTTTAAACATTTTTAACATGGATGAAAGTTGCATATTATGAAACTAGATGAAATTCAAAGCATTTGACATATATAAAGTATTTACATATGATGCACGGTTATTTAGTTATTATATGCATGAACATGAGGGACTTTTCTGTAAATATGCAGTTTTCTGGATAATTAGACAAATTCGCCGATGCTGAAAAAAACATACGCGGGCCGAATCTGGCTGGGCCAACAGTGCAGAGGGCAGAGGGGCTCTCACGAGGCTCACCATGGGCTTCGGCCCAGTTGGTGCAGCGGCTGGACGGGCTGGCGGCGGCTTGGTGCGCTGGGCCTGGCGTGCTTGCCAGCCCACGCGGCTGGCCAGCGCGGTCAACGGGAGGCGAGTGGCGCTCGATGCAGGGGAGCTTCGCACGCGGCTGGCGGGCGACCGGGTCAGCGCGGAGGGTCAACGAGCAGAGGATCGGGCGACTGGCCGTGTTCCCTGTTGTGGCGAGGGGCACCGAGACGACGCAACGGTGGTAGATCCGGGCGCGGGGATCCCGTTCCCAGCAGCGGCGGCATGGTTTGAGGCCTTGGTGTTGGAGCTCTGGGTTCATGGTGGCTCAGGTACCTGAGAGAGAGGGAGCGATGTGAGGCGAGAGAGAGAGGGCGCACCAGCAGAATAAAAGGAGGAATGAGAAGGAGCAGGTCAGGGTCAGGGGGCGGCCTGGCCTAGTGGAGACGGGGAAGACAGGGTGCGGCGGCGCAGATGTCGGGGTCAAGGGGATCGAGGAGCTCCTCTCATGTGTGTTGGATGCTGCACGTGCTGGGCGCCTGGTGGATCGAGGCAGAGGGGCTCGAGCATGAGCGATCGAGCCATCGAGGGGTGGCACTGTTGCGGGCTGGATGGATGCATTTGATCAAGGGATCCTTAGGAGGGTGGCGGCTGCTGGTTGGTCTCGGGTGGAACTGGATCGGGAGGATCCTGAGGTGGAATAGGAGCGGCGGCGGGGAGGGACAAACCTACTAGAAATTAGGGTTGGCTTGATTTGATAGGTGGTGGTCTTATATAGGGAGGTAGGACTAGGTTAGGGGTTATCTCGTCCCTGCGATCGTAATTTGACAGCTGAGAAAAAATAGGCTAGGGGAGTCCAAATAAGAAATCGAAGATGTTTTAGGGATGTTTGGGGATGATCCGGACCCATCGGTAATGACAGCCCAGTTCGAGTTCGGGTAAGTTTCGGACACGCGTGAGGGGTCTGACAAAAGGCCACAAAGACAAGGGGGTTTGATGGGCTCACAGAAGAGAGAGAAGAGAACATTCCGGTTGATCTGAGAGGAGATCAAGAAAGACGAGGAAGAAGCGGCAACTACGAACGGATGCCGATTTTTAAAAAATGATGGCAACAGAGTGCTGATGCAATGCGAATGATGCGATGATGAATGCAACAAACAAATGAGACACACGGTAACAATGGAAAACATGGAAGGCGTCTGGAGCATCGGTCTCGGGTCGTCACAACACTCCTCCACTTACAAGAGATCTCGCCCCGAGATCTAGGGATGAAAAATGGAGAGAAGAGGTAATACCAAGTTGCTTCTTGACAAACGAGTGAAACCAAAGAACCTTGAAAGGTTAAACAATTTGAAGGAATGAATACACCAGAGATGAATGAAGTTGAAAACACTCCGTTAGAAAACAGAACATGGAAGACAACAAGAACCAAGAGCTCAAGGGACAAGATAGATTTTGAAAACATTCCTGTTAAAACGAGATAGAGAAGGAATAAGAACGAAAGAATTCCGGCAGCACTCCGGCTGAAAAGCGAAGGAATTGAACAAGAACTAGACAAGATGGAATGATACTTGACGAGAGCAACAACACAATGCCTCCGGAACAAAAGAAAGAATGGAATGAAAATAACGGAGAAGACAACAACATCTTCTACCACCAGCGATCTTGAAAGAGCATCCTTAGGAGAAAAGGCTTGAACGGAGTTGTTAGATGATCAACAATGAAAAGATATGATTCCCGTGGGCTTATATCAACATCTGAAAACTTGAGCTCCTCCAACAAGAATCTAAAAAAACACTACGAGAACGAATGAAAACTTTGATGAACCACTATGAAGAACCTCCATGATGAACTCAGGTAAGAAAAGAAATGGTAGGAAGGAAGTGAAGGTTTAAAAGAACAAGAATTGAAGCATTGCAATGATTAGATGGAGCTTCGTGACGAGATAACCGAGGAAAACTTGGAACTCCAGAAAAGAAAAGATGAATCATTTAGAACCAAGGAATTGATATCACAAACAAACTCCATAATAAGGAATTAAACACTTGGATGAAACAAGAATAAGAATTATGTTATGCGTATCCTTCATCAATTTGAATCGATGACAAGCAATGGATTTGACATACTACTTATACTCGTTGAAAAGGATTAAGGAGAGATATAGCGCAAAATTGAGAAAGTCTTCAACGAATCACCGGTAGGACTTTGAAAAGAACAAATGAATTGATACGAACACAAGGGAAGAGAAATCTTGAACGAACCACCATAAGAAGTTAAAAAAACCGAACGAAGAAAAGATAACAAAACACCGGGAAGAATTAGAAAACGAACGAAGATACTTGAGTGAATTTAGATACAGGAGAATGAAGAGATGACAAGCTGAGTAGAGAATACTTGAACAATGCACCGAAACAATTGGGGAATGAGAGCTGAACATTGAGAACGAATAAATCTGCTAAAAAGATGGCCTTCAAATGATCAGAAAGGAAAGCAACTCCTTGAATGCTTCGGATGGGTATGAAAATTATTCTTGCAATCAAAACAATTATGAGGATGGCATGGAGCTAGAACCACGAATCTTTGAGAGAACGGACAAGATTTAGGAAAAAATTCTTCTTTGGTTTTCAAAGCTAAGAATGACTACGAGGACCACCATGAGAAATTTCTGAGGTACTCCGGAATAATGGAGAATAGAAATGTTGATCCAAAGATGAAAATAATTTAAAAGAGATCTTGGAGAAGGCATCTGACTAATGAAAATTCATTCTTACGTCAAACTTTGAAAAGAATTTGAGAATAACTCCGGAAAAAATTAGAAGAGTCAGGTAAGATCCTGGGAAAAGACCTATGAGTTAGGGCCCACTCAAAAGAGAACACAGTTGGAAATGGTTGCTTGAAAGAGAGATTGCATCGGTTGATTTAAATGGCTTGAACGGATTAAGAATGGAAACATGAATCTTCTGATATATCTTTTACACTCCGGAGAAGAATAGAGAGAGGTGAATAAACAAGAGAGACTTGGATAAGAAATTCCAACATGGAAAAACCATGTGAAACAAGAGGAAGAGATATGATCAACACCGAAGCTTGAATTCAGTCCACCGGAGAAGAAAAGAGAACGAAGGATGATAAACTTGAAGCTCCTGAGCATCTTCACGAGGAATCGTCGGATGAAACTTGGAAGAAAGGGATGTCGAAACTTCACATAATTAAAATGGTACTCGATTAAGAAATCTGAATCCTTGAAGAAAAAGGGTGGGATGGTGGGAAAAACAAAGGCAACTTGGGACAGATGAAACAGACAAATCCTCAAGCTTCTCAATGGCGCCCGACGGAAATAACTTGAAGAGAAGTGCACCGGTTGAAAAGGACTGACATGACAATCTCGATGATCAAGAATGATTAGCACTCCGATAGAAATATGAGAACATCGCTTAGGAAAAGGTAGGGAATTAACACTTGACTTTGAAGCAACTTCAATACCACTACTCAAAACAAAACAAAACAAAGGATTTGGCTTGCAGAATAAGCCGGAAACAAACATATGATAGAGATTTTGCCCAAAGTGTTCGCGATGAGGCCCCACGGGCACGACGTACAGCGGACATCATGAATGACAAATGAGACGTCCCCGAATCAGCATAGCCAAGGATTCTTTAAAACATCTCGCGACCACTGTAAATCGACCGTGAAAGAAAAACCACTAGACGTTGGACCCCAATCTCAACTCATACATCTGTCGAAAAGAAATCCTGGGTAACTACTTGAATTCCCACCTAAAAACTCCTGAAACTTTCTGGTTATGCAATCTGGTGTTGCGGATACAGGGAGGCACAAATATCTGACACAACTAACAAATCCTGCACTCCAACTGTATCCATCCGTCAACACATAACCAAGAAAACCTCGGAAACTGTGTACCTCAGACCTTCGAAAACATCCGATATACTAGCTGTGGCAATACATCTAATCGCTCTCCCCAGTACTGGGTGGCGCCAAACTACTCTCACCACAACGAGTATAGAAGCGTTTTCGATGTTGGCGTCCTCTGGTATTCCAGAACTGAAACGATCACGAATGTGAAAAGAACCCCTTGGAGCTCAACTCCCCGGAAGAAGTCAAGTCAGACAGGAGGCACCAAGAAAGAATTCCTGCCACACTGATATCGCAGTGATTCCAACAATACCCGCATGATCCTAAAAAAATTTGAGCAAGAAGGGGAAGAGTAGTGGAAACAAAAACACCTACTTCGTGATTCCTCACCAGAGCGATGAAGGGGATAAGGAGTAAAAAGAATTCCTACTCTCCGATATAACTAGACTCAAAATAGTTTTCTCTAGACTCAACAACGGCAACGGTTCGATCAATCAAGGGGGCTCCTACGGCCGGTAAGGCTCTGATACCAACTTGTAGGGCCCAAGATGCGATTCTATCCCAATCACATGATGAATTCATGATTGGGGCACAATCGCATTTCGAGCGCAAAGCAAGGTGGATATCATTACACCATACCATTTACTGAATAGATGAGAATACAAGATAAAGGCTTACACTCGCCACAAGTTACAATATGAATACAATAGTACATCAATACATAGCAATCATCATACAGAAGAGCAGGATCCGACTACGGATGAAATCAAACGAAAAAGAGGAACGACATCCACCCTGCTAATCCCAGGCTCCCGACCCGGAACCTATCCCTTGAACGAAGAAGAAGCAGAAGAACTCCAAAACAAGCAAGCATCGTTCTCACGTCAGATCATCGCATTACCTGTACCTGCAACTATTGTTGTAGTAATCTGTGAGCCACGAGGACTCAGCAATCCCATTGCCATCGGTATCAAGACTAGCAAAGCTTAATGGGTATGGAATGGATAAGTGGTGAGGTTGCAGCAGCACTAAGCATTGTATGGTGGCTGACTTACGAGTACAAGAGTAAGAAGAGAAACTACGCATAACGGTCGCAAACTAGTAATGATCAATAAGTGATCCTGAACTACTTATGAATCAAACATGACCCCACCGTGTTCTCTTCTCGACCTCACTCGAAAAGAGACGGTCACGGTTACGCACGCGGTTGGTGTATTTTATTTCGGATCTGGTGTCAAGTTCTCTACAACCGGATATTAAAAATTCCCATCTGCCACATAACCGCGGGCATGGCTTTCGAAAGTTTAAACCCTGCAAGGGTGTCCCAACTTAGTCCATCACAAACTCTCACGATCAACGGAGGAAAATCCTCCTTCTTGGGGACAACCCAATCAAACTAGGAATCCCGGTGCACAAGACATTTCAACAATGGTAAAACAAGTCCAGCAAGACCTCCCGACGTGTCGACGATCCCGATAGGAGCCACGGATCTCGTTCTCAGGACACGGCGGATGAACACTACGTACGACAGCCAAAAACCCGAGTTTCCCCAGGTGGCGCCGCAAATGGCTCTAGTTTGGACCAACACTCATGAGGAGCACTAGCCCGGGGTTGTTAATTAATTATCCTCGGGGCCCGAGAAGTCCCTATGCAAGTTTTAGTTGTTATTAGGCAAATGGTAAAACCAATGTTGGGCCTTGCTGGAAGAGTTTTATTCAAAGCGAACTGTCAAGGGGGGGGGCCCATAAACCCCGAACGTGTTAGGAACGCAAAATCAAGCAACATAACACCGGTATGACGGAAACTAAGGCGGCAAGAGTGGAACTAAACACTAGGCGAAAGGCCGAGCCTTCCACCCTTTACCAAGTATATAGATGCATTAATTAAATAAGAGATATTGTGATATCCCATGATACCCATGTCCCAACATGGAACAACCTGCACTACACCTGCAACTAGCAACGCTATAAGAGGGGCTGAGCAAAGCGGTAACATAGCCAAACAACGATTCGCTAGGATGGTGGAAAAGGTTAGAGACTATCATGGCAATTTGGGAGGCTTGATAAACAAGGGGTAGGTAGCGCGACATAGCGATAGCATCGAGACAACTAGCAAAGCAAAGATAGTAGTGGTATCCAGGGTAATGATAATCTTGCCTGAAATCCCGCTTGGAAGAAGATCGAGTCCATGAAGTAGACGAACCAACGTAGTCAAACACATCCTCACAATCGCAACGTAACCGAAACTATCAAGAAGAAGCACAACTGGAAAGAAGCAAACAACATAGTAAACACACAAGCATAAGCATGGCATGATGCACAAACAAGTATGATGCATGTCCGGTTTAAATAGGCATGGCATGGCAAAGTGCAACAAACAATACTACAAATTAAGTGGAGCTCACTATGCAACGAGTTGCATATTGACGAGACTCCACATTCAAATATTTAGTTCACTCTCGTTTATGAACAAGACAAGATTAAATGTTGGTTAACATGGCAAGAGGTGAAGCATAAGTAAACTAACGATTTAGGCAAGTTTAAATGAGGCCGGAACAACAAACAACAATTCCGAAAAATCCCCCTGTGCATATTTTGGATTTGGTACTGTTCTGCCCTAAACCATATTTTAGATTTGTTAAACAAGAAAATAAAGCGCAACATGTTAATCTATGCATTTTTCTACCACATTTACATAAAGTTTATTTAATTCGGAGCTACGGTTATTTAGTTATGAAATAAATCATTTTAACATGGCATTTAGCAAATTAAATGTAAACAACATTTTAAACATTTGTAACATGGATGAAAGTTGCATATTATGAAACTAGATAAAATTCTAAGCATTTTACATATATAAAGTATTTACATATGATGCACGGTTATTTAGTTATTATATGCATGAACATGAGGGACTTTTCTGTAAATAGGCAGTTTTCTGGATAATTAGACAAATTCGCCGACGCTTAAAAAAAACATACGCGGGCCAAATTTGGCTGGGCCAATAGTGCAGAGGGCAGAGGGGCTCTCAGGAGGCTCACCATGCGCTTCGGCCCAGTTGGTGCAGCAGCTGGACGGGCTGGCGGCGGCTTGGTGCGCTGGGCCTGGCGTGCCTGGCAGCCCACGCAGTTGGCCAGCACGGTCAACGGGAGGCGAGCGGCGCTCGATGTAGGGGAGCTGGGCGCGTGGCTGGCGAGCGACCGGGTCAACGCGAAGGGTCAACGAGCAGAGGATCGGGCGGCTGGGCGCGTTCCCTGTTCTAGCGAGGTAGCAACATCGGCGAGGGTCTCCGAGATGACGCAACGGTGGTAGATCCGGGCGCGGGGATCCCGTTCCCAGCAGCGGCATCGTGGTTCGAGGACCTGGCATCAGAGCTCCGGGTTCATGGTGGCTCGGATACCTGAGAGAGAGGAAGCGATGTGAGGCGAGAGAGAGAGAGGGCGCACCGGCAGAATAAAAGGAGGAAGGAGAAGGAGCAGGTCAGGGTCATGGGGCGGCCTGGCCTGGTGGAGGTGGTCGACGGGGAAGACAGGGCATGGTGGCGCAGAGGTCGGGGTCAAGGGGATCGAGGAGCTCCTCTCCTGTGCGTTGGCTGCTGCGCGAGCTGGGCGCCTGGTGGATCGAGGCAGAGGGGCTCGAGCATGAGCGATCAAGCCATCGAGGGGAGGCACTGTTGCGGGCTGGATGGATGCATTTGATCAGGGGATCCCAAGGAGGGTGGCTGCTGCTGGTTGGTCTCAGGTGGAACTGGATCGGGAGGATCCCGAGGTGGAATAGGAGCGACGGCGGGGAGGGACAAACTTCCTAGAAATTAGGGTTGGCTTGATTTGGTAGGTGGTGGTCTTATATAGGGAGGTAGGACTAGATTAGGGGCTATCTCGTCCCTGTGATCGTAATTTGACGGCTGAGCAAAAATAGGCTAGGGGAGTCCAAATAAGAAATTGATGATGTTTTAGGGATGTTTGGGGATGATCCTGACCCATCGGTAACGACAACCCGGTTCGGGTTCGGGTAAGTTTCGGACGCGCGCGAGGGGTCTGACAAAAGGCCACAAAGACAAGGGGGTTTGATGGGCTCATAGAAGAGAAAGAAGAGAGCGTTCCGGTTGATCTGAGAGGAGATCAACAAAGTCGAGGAAGAAGCGGCAACTATGAACGGATGCCAGTTTTTAAAAAATGACGATAACAGAGTGCCGATGCAATGCAAATGATGTGATGATGAATGCAACAAACAAATGAAACACACGGTAACAATGGAAAACATGGAAGGCGTCTGGAGCATCGGTCTCGGGTCATCACAAAAGGCACGATAGGAAAGGATTCAGTAATATGTATGGATGGGCATTCTTTCACTCAAGCACACTACACAGTTCTACAAAATTCCACCTTGGTGGCTCCGTATATCGAGGAATACATGGATATTGTACGCTCCAAGAACCCAGAGCAGTCTGAACCCTGGATTAAACATACACACATGGTGACTTTCGATGGCTGGTTGCAAACACATCTCATGAATGACACCACTGTTGGAGATGAGTTGTACTTGTTCGCCAAGTCACCAT
The DNA here is from genome assembly GCA_011799875.1 of Thinopyrum elongatum. Classification (NCBI taxonomy): domain Eukaryota; kingdom Viridiplantae; phylum Streptophyta; class Magnoliopsida; order Poales; family Poaceae; genus Thinopyrum; species Thinopyrum elongatum. Next base: position 280,214,386 of record CM022300.1, read on the forward strand.
CTTCGACTATATTGACTTTCAAAGGGTACGAGATAAATGGGAATACATTTTAAAACCCAAGATAAAAAGAGCACCAACCAAAACAGTGGTGTCTGCTTTGATGCAACAAACAACAATAGGAAAAAGGACACATATTATGGTTACATAGAGGAGATATGGGAACTTGACTATGGACCTTCTTTTAAGGTCCCTTTGTTTTGGGGCAAATGGGTCAATCTGACAGGAGGCGGGGTAAAGGTAGACCCGCAGTACGGAATGACAATAGTGCATCTCAACAATCTTGGGTACACAGATGAACCATTCGTCCTAGACAATGATATGGCGCATGTTTTCTATGTGAAGGACATGTCTACCAAACCAAGAAAAAGAAAAGATAAGGAAGCGAATACATCATACGATGAGCTAAAGCGCCACATAGTTCTTTCAGGGAAAAGAAACATCGTGGGAGTGGAGGACAAGACAAACATGTCAGAGATTATGAAAAGTTTGATGAAATTCCTCCCTTCACAGTGAAGACTGACCCAAGCATCTTGTTAAATGATGAAGATTCTCCATGGTTACAGCGCGGTCATAAGCAATGGCCACACATGAAGAAAAGGTTTTATACCCTGAGATCCCACTCTGGGTTGTGACCGGCTTCACCATCATCACTTTCTCTCTAGTGAGTTTCCGGACTTATCACGGGAAAGTCCCACTTCGGACAAACCGGAGGGAATTTTGTAAGAGTTAGGGTATATATGTGTTTTGGCATTTGAAACATCATTTTTGAATAATTATTTATTAAGTTATGAATTTTCAATTATTCTTGTCCTTTTAGTATTTTAATTATTCAGAGGAGTTAATCAATGCAATTATGTCCAAACAAAATATTTCACTATGTGTTTTGCAAGGTTGATCATACGCGGTTAGTCCCGGTTGGTGGCTCCATATAAAATAATAAGGTTAATATAGACATGGCTTAAATGTCTTGACATAGATGAATACAGCAGAAGCATCGGAGATGATAAGAGAGAAATGTTGTATGACATGAAGTTGGAGCTACTGTGTGGTTTCTCTGATCGGAGGACCCCTTATGCCGAGCCAAGTCTAGATGAGGAGTCCTGGTTGCTTTCTGGTGAAACTGAGGACAACATATCAGATGGTAGGATTTTTCAAGTAACTGTTCGGCATATACAAGATAACTGAATAATTTGCACCTTTGATTCTGGGTTGAAAGCCATAGTTATGGGAGACAACTATTTTGATGATGGCTTTGATCTAGAATCACTGTAGTTACATGAAGGCGATGAATTAACTGGCAAAATTAAGGATGTGAGTAAAATAGGTTCATAGTTTACCTAACATGCAAGCAGAGAGTAATGAAGAGATGGCCATTCTTGAGAAATAAGCATGATACATAGTATTGTGCACAAAAGGTGGTTCCGACCCAGGATGATAAGGCTCAGAAACAAAAGGAAGCGAAGAAACATTTCAAGCCCAGGATGATTGTTAATCCTCACTTTCAGAATTTGACGGCAGAAGAGGCAATGCAGGTGTGTTGTCCTGTTGAATAGTCTATTGTTTTGGCATATCTCATGAACATCCAGGCACCTTTATATTATCTTATATCAGGAGTACAAACCTACATCATGAGAAAGATTTTGACAACATTGATCGCCTTGTGTCATATTTTCAAAAACATATTGACAAACCACCACCTGATGCTGGCCCTTCAATGCGAAATGCTGCGGCAATGGTACCTATGAAAAATAACTTGATAGAACTATTTTTCACTCTCTGATGAAAATTAAAACTCATCATGTTGACTAACAGAAACATAATATAATTTGGCAAAAGAATAACAAGAAAACATAAACTAAAATAATTAAAACAAAGAAAAATGGTATAAAACTAAAGTAGCTAAATAGAATATGTTTTTGATTAAAACACCTATTTAAAATATCCTAAAAATTCCCAAATTGAACATACTGATAAAACACACTAATATTAAACAGCAGCAAAAAGAATCACTCGAAAATCTATTTTTAACCTAAAGTTATTCACAAACTAGTGATTCAAACAAATTTCAAAAAATCAAATTTAAACTATTCAAATTTGAAAACTACTGGCACTAATAGAAAGTTTATAATTTTTGTGTCCTAAAGCAAAAAGATTCACTCAAAAACTCTAAATATTCTAAGAGTTTTACGTAAATTTTTCAACAAAAAAAGAATCACTTAAAAACTCAAAAACACTCTAAGAGTTTTAACCTTTAGTCCTGGTTGCAACCACCAGCCGGGACTAAAGGTTCCTTCTCCCACGCGGAATTTGGGCCGCCGAAAAGACACCTTTAGTCCCGGTGCGTGGCTGGAGCTGGACTAAAGGTCTATCTTTAGTCCCGGTGGGTGATACCAACCGAGACTAAAGGTCCTTTAGTCCCGGTTCCAGCCACGAACCAGGACTAAATGTCTTGTCTATATATAACTCTGCCCATGTCCTGGTGCCAGCAAACGCCCAGGAGAAGGAACAGATCATGCCGCCAGGCTACCAGAACATCGTCGTCTTCTTCCTCGTCGGCCCCAGCACCTTCTCCGTCGATTCCGACCGCTCGACAGCTCCTAACCCTCCAACGGCCACCATGTGCCACCCAGTGAGCTCCCCAACGTCGATCCCCTCTCTCCCCTGCTTCCCTCACTACCTGTAGCCATTCTTCCCCATCGTGCCCGAGCTTGCCGCTGCTAGCCATGTCGCCACCACAGTCACAACCCTCGCAGCCCGCGTCAGAGCACGACCACGAACCCCTCCATTCACCCTCCCGAGCCCCGTCGCCGCTAGCCCGACCATGCTTGAACACCACCGCCACTCCCCGTCGCTATTCCAGCCAGTTTCGGCCAACTCTGGCGACGCCAATGGCACCAATCGATGCGGCGCTCCACGCCCATTCAAACGCGCCTAACCGCATACGAAAAGGTGCCCCGTAGCCAAATCCCACCACTAGCCGAGACCTCCACCGTGTTTTTGAGCTCGCCAGCGCAGCTCCGGCACCGCCGCCGATGTGGCCGACCACTGGGGCCCACCCAGGTCACTGCCAGTGGGCTCCCTGTCCTCGGTTGACCACATTGACCGTGGTCAACTTGCTAACTGGCAGCGCTGGACCACTGACATGTGGGCCCCTGCGCTTAATTAAACGTTGACGGGGTACAACTCCGGGTGTAATTAGTTTTATTGTCTAGTTAATTTGAATTTAAATATTTAAAATAATTTCAAAAAATGTTTAATACTTTGAAAATTAATATAAAATAATCTATAACTCGGATGAAAATAATTTATATATGAAAGTTGATCAGAAAAATATGACAATTCCGAAGATGTCGTCCATTCATCTGTCACTTGCCTCTAGCATGCTGAACATGGAACCGTCCCCCTCTTTTCATCTGTCTGGAAAATACCAAACACCGGGAAGACCCCTCCGGATGTTTTCCCTCTTCACCGGTATCGTGTAGTACTGTGGTAGGTCACCCCTAGTACTGCTGGGAAGACACCTCCGGATGTTTTCCCCCTTCACCGGTATTGTTGCATTGCATTGATTGTGTTCCCTCTTGTTTGCCGGTGGTTGTTCCCTCTCGGTTCAAATGGACTTCATCCAAATTGATGTTAGTTGCATAAGCTCAAACCACATCATATCTCCATGTCATGATCATGCATCATATTGTTGCATTGACATGTTGGATTGACAAGGAGAACAAGTTCCATATGTAGTTTAGAGGGTTGCATACTTTCTGCCATGCACGCAAGGTGTTTGGTGAAATGCCACAGTGGCCTAGAAAATTTTGTTGATGACCAAAATTTATAGAATGATGCCTCATTGCATCATAGAGAGGGTGGTATGTTTAGTTTGGAAGAATAAACAACTTGCAAGTGCAAGTTTTGGTGAAATTCAGTTCTGAACCAAAACTACAGGGAATAATTTGGTGAACTTAAGAGAAGCAAATGGAGCTGATCTTCTGGACTTAAGAGTTTAGCTGGAAGGACTATAAGATGGAAAAATTTCAGAATTTATTGAGATAGGAAAAATGGGGTTGTTGTTATAACATAAGAATGGGACAGAATTGAAAAGAACATGTTTTGCTTAATATTTGCAAAAGACCAAGTTGGGTTTTTGCATGAAAGTGATCTATAGAGATCAGAGGACCTCTCAAATTTTTGTGTGGCAATTTAAAAGAATTATTTAAAAGGGTCTTAGTGCAACAGAAGCATTTCAAAGTTTGAAAATACTATTAAAAGAAATATTTTGGGAAAACTTTTATTATGAAAATATTTATTACTAAATTTTAGAAGTTCAATGAAATTAGTAAGAAAAACTTTGAAACCCATAATATTTTCAAAAGTTTCTATATGGAGGGAAGGATTTTTTTGTAATCAAAAAAGATTCTGAAATTAATAGAAGAGCTAATATAATTCCAAATTTAATTTCTGTCAAAATTTTACTTAATAAAAACATAGTTAATATTTTGGTAGCATTAGTTATGGCTTTTGAGCAAGTTTTGGAGCATGTCATTTTTTTTACATAACTTGCCATTTTGTTATTTTTGTGGGATTTTATGAAATCATCATATGAGTAGACTTTGTGCCTGTAGTGGAGCATTTTCATGTCATCTTGCTGGTAGAATTTAGTTCATGCCATGATATACCCTGACGTGACTGCTATAAACTTTTTTCATGCCAAAATATGATGCTGATTTTCACTTGATGAAATATGCTAAGTCTGAAACTGCCTGAATTAAAACTTGCCATGTTTACTGGATGTTAGTTGCATAAGATCAAAGCACATCATATCTCCATGTCATGATCATGCATCATATTGTTGCATTGCTGTGTATTGATTGCATCTCCGGTATTGTTCTTCTCGATACTATGATTCAGTTTTTGCTTATTGAATGCATTCTAATTGTTTTATCTTTCTTCTGGATTAGTTAAGCTATGGACGATAGCGGCAGAGACCATGATGAGGATATCATCTTCGATATGATATGCTCCTCCCAGAACCAAGAGAATGAACCAGATGACAGCTCACAATTTCTGAATGAATCCGGTGAGGGACTTGAGGAAGAACGAAGAGATGAAGGGCAAACAAACAATGATGGCAAAGAAAATTTTCTACAATTAACAAAGTCAGGCGAGGTATATATATATATATATATATTAGGCCTTTGGTGATCATTAGATGTATTAATTGATTTGTATATATATATATATATATATATTAATGAATCTTTCTTCTTTTAGCCCTCTAGATCGAGCAAATCTTCTACAAGGGTACGAGGCCGGGCCAAAAAGTTGGCCGATGGCATAAAGTACAACATCAATGAAGTCACAGAAGATGGCGAACCAATTTCTCCTACAGAGAATGCCCGTAAATTTATAAATCAATGCGGAGTTATTGTTAGGGACAACATCCCGATCACCATTCGAGAATGGAATAAGCGAAAGGAAGATCAAGGAGTTAGTTATGTCGAAGAAAGATCAAAAAATTTGCTTTGGGATACGCTCATGTCACATTTCAACCTACCAGAGGGTTTCACAGATGGCCAACGGTTGAAAGTTAGGCAGTTTGCTCTTAAGAAGATGGCCACACAATTCCAGACCTGGAAGAAAAAATTATGCAATGACTACGTCAAGGCAGAAAGGAAGACTCCAGAATTCACTTGAGCACTAGAGAAGGTAAAAGATCACTGGGACGTATTTGTGAAGTACAAGGAATCAGATGAAGCTAAGGAAAGTTCAAGAAAAAATAAGATAAATGCTGCCAAAAAAGAGTATCACCATGTTGTGGGGACATGTGGCTACAAGAGAGGCGTGCCTAAGTGGGAAGCAGCCGAGGCCAAGATGCTTGCTGAAGGGGTCACTCCAAAAACAGTGGGTTGGCCCGAGAGGTCCAGGAATTGGTTTTATGCACATGGGGGAAAGTTGGACCCAGCGACACGGGAGATTATTGAAAAGGCACATCCTAAAACAGCCCCAGACGCTTTACTTCAAGAAATAGAAGATGCTCAAAAGGGGTTGTTCCAGCTCGAGAGAGAGAATGACGAGCTTACACGCGCCCTCGGGAATCCTGAGCACGGACGACGAGCACGAGGCAAAGGTGTTGTTCCGTGGGTTTAGGGGTTTTCGGAGTGGAACGACACTTATAGAAGCCGTCAGAGAAAAAAGAAGCAGGATGCAGACCGGCTTCATAAGGTAGAAACAAAGAACGCGGAGTTGGAACGCATCTTAATGCGGCAGCAGGAGCAGATCGACACAATTAGCCAACAAAGGGCGTCTCCGCGGCAGGAGCAAGCAGACCAGCATTGGATAGTACCATCCCATCTATGCAGAAAAGCAGAGTGGGTTCCACGGGGGTCTGGGCCGATGATGCACTGCTGGCTCGCTACCCCGTGGATGATATGAAAGAGAGGACAAGTTGTGAGCTACACATGAAAATGAAGAACATATCCATGGAGGTGGCGGTCGGCTTTGCTTTACCGAATGCACCTGAAGCAACCATCCATGGCAATCCGATTGTAGCTAGCTATGCTCGTGTCGGGGTGGATGAAGTTCTGTCGGGATATGACTCACTAGAGCTTGACATTCCTAGAGATCAAGGGGAGAAGACATTGGGAGAAGTCATACATGGTGTCATTGTATGGAGAAAGGAATGCATCGTGTTTCCAAACTCGGCGCCAAGGCCACCGACTCCTCCGAGTAGCAATACACTTCTATGTCCGCCGTGTTAGCCGACTCCACCCCACCTCGAAACGGAGCCCAGCGTGAGTCCGCCATATCGATCTCCGCCGCGTCAGCCGACTCCACCCCTTATGTCCTAGCAGGAGGGCCAAAAGCGAAAGAGAGCACCAAAGAAGAAACCCGAGCCTCCTGCCAAAAAAAGTTAGCTTACGAGATGACTGAGGAGGGAACCAGAGCGGTCGTGGCTTCCGAAGTGAAGTCCCATTTTGCACCGAAACCACCCCTGCCGCCAAAGTAGATAATACCTGCGAAAAATGTACAACACTTTGTGGATCTTCTAGAGCGACCCTGGCACATGTGGAGAATAGGCCATCAGATTATGAACGCTCTATTAGGAAGTCATATCATGAACAAATGCAGCAGTTGAGCCGTACATGTAGTAATAAAAGCGGGAAAACAGTTCCCCAGCTCAGAGAACAGGCAATGCAATCAACCCCCCCCCCCCCCGCTCAAGGTGACTACCGATAAGGTAACCGACACTGGTAAAGACTTTGGTATCAGTGTTCATCAACTCCTACGCAACGAGGAAGTCCCCATGGCTGAATTAGCATGGAAATATGTCCCCGGGAACCCACTGGTCAGACCTGAGCAGGTCCCGCATCTATCAACACAAATGCAAAGATTGCATGAGTGGTACATGAAAGAAGTAAAGAACGGGCGAGAGATGCTCAAGGTGAAAGTCAAGGAAGAGCATTACTTCTATGAAAACGAGATAATCATTGAGCTCTCAGAAATTTTTCAGATATATAATCAAGATGCACTCGGCAAATCTATCATCAGTTGCTATTGTCTATAAGTGATTTATTTCTGTAATTTAAGTCTCTAGCTCAACTCATTCTTGCCTGTAATTATCCTCACTATATTCTTTTGTACGCTATTACGTAGAATGAAGATTTTCGGATGCCAAAAAGAGGGAATCTTTGACATTGGGTTCGTTGACCCATATATCATTCATGAAATAATGATAAAAGACTACCCCAATGACACAGAGGCTAACTTGCTAAGGTTTTTGAAGGCACAAAATACCAAACAGATATACTATTTCCTTACAACTTCAAGTGAGTGTTACTGTCTTGTACTACAAATTCTATTTTGCTTACTCGATGTTAAGTGTAGTTCATGAGTTATGCATGCCTGCTTATATAAACGTGTGCGCAGGTTCCACTGGATCCTGCTGAACAGTAAGTTGACACGGGAACTATTGAAACCATGGACTCACTAGGTAGAGACCCTCAAGAATACACCATCGTGATTTTGATGCTCGACAGGTAATTTCAATCAGTATCGCACTATATCGGCCTCTTTCATTCATTTCCTGATATTAAGTAATTAATAACTACTTTATTCATTTTGTTTGCCGGGCAGGGTTTGGAAACGGTTCATCAAAGAGGTTGTCGGTGAATGGAAACTGAAGATGACATGGCGGTGGACCAAGGTAATTAAGTAGTACTAGCTAGGTCCGCGCACCTCTTTAATTCTAGTATCAATACCATTATCATGCTTGATTATTATCTGCTTGAATTCTATTCTCGCAAAGTGCATGAGGTAGGAACATGGGACTAATTTATGTGCATACTACGTTGCGAGAACATTCGCATGACGACCGAATGGCGCAGAGATGTAAGACAACTTCGGGTATGTAAACACTATTCACAATTTTTTATCATGATCTAATATATATACACACAACTAATATATTCATATTGATCTCCTTCTTTAAATATGCAAGAGATATGGGATAGGCTCCTACCACAGAACCGCATACGAGCAATTCAAGAGGAATTTGTGGGATTTTTGCTTAAGGAGGTCATATCTGAAAGCGGAGAATACCATTGCACCTAATGCCTGCATGTAATGACCTGCAAATTATAGGAGAAATTGTATATACCAAATTGTATATATATATATATATATATGTGTGTGTGTGTGTGTATGCATGCATGGTCGTACGAGAAATTATATGATATATGTTTGGTCGTACCAGGTATATTATATATGCATAACGTGTACAGTATGTAGTAGCATAAAATATGGTTGAAATGAAAAAGAATTGAATGGAAAACACAAAATGAAAAGGAAAAATAAAACATTAACCCTAAACCCTAAACCCCTAAACCCTTAGTCCCGGTTGGTGTCACCAACCGGGACTAAAGGTCCCCCAGCCCCCGGGCTAGCTCACGACCATGTGGAGCGACCTTCGTCCCGGTTGGTGTCACCAACCGGGACTAAAGGTATTAGTCCCGAGTCGTGGCCAACCGCGACTAAAGGGTGGGGGCCTTTAGTCCCAGTTTCGCTGTCCCAGTTGGTGACCCAGGACTAAAGCCCGTTTCTCCACTAGTGGTGGTGCCCTCTTGAACTGGTTCCTTTGTTTAGTTTTGCATGATGCCAACACACTGCAAATGAAGATGAATTTTCACATACTCAATTCTTAAACTAGATATGAATGCAAATTTCAACATCAAAGAATTCAATACCTATCCATGAATTGCTGAAGATGAATCAGATCTCGAGGCTTTATCGACTCTCTGAGAGAATCCAGGTAGTAAACTCTGTTCTTCTTTTGAACAATGACTACCAAGATCCAGTGAATGCTATACATTAAGAAAACCATGAACTTACGAACTATGTCAAAATCTGAAAGATGATCAATGTATGCATGGTTGTTTATTTGACTTACCCTTCATGATATGGCTAGGGAAATAATTCTGCATGGGGCGTGGAATCTAAGATACTGGCGACCTTGTTAATGGCCCACTCCCGTTCATCCTTATCATGTAATAATGTGCCATTTGCTACTGTAGGATCTATGAAATATGCTCTCTCCATTTTTCTTCTCTGCACGATCAATCCCTTAAAGAATACAATATAGTTAGCTTTTTATCGTTTACAGCCTTGTATGGAGAAGTTGATCAGAGTTTGTGAAGTACTTATAAAATCAGGCATTTAACAAGAGTGCCATCGAGCACATTGAAGTTGAAGAAGAGATGTAAGTCCTCAAAATCCACACTGATGGAACCCGGATCATGACAGAAATGATCTCTATCGTTGTGGACTAGCAGAACCTTATGACCTTTTGACATTTAATCCATGCTATATTTATGTAATGTGTGGCAACTGGAACTACACTCCTCAAAGTATTCACCAACAAGAAATGACTGGCCATGGACGTAATTGCATGCTTGAAGTACATCTGCTTTATTTTAGCAAGCATCATATCAAATTCTTCATCGTTTAGGCTGTCAGAACCAATATTATTCTCTGATTCAAACAACTTGCTGGTAATTTGATTCCAGGCGGTGAGTGCTTTAAGTAAGAGGCTATCGTTCTCATTCCTCCTCGGTCTCAGAGTCCGCTTCCTCGAGGGTGCACTGGTATAGTGAGGTGCTATACAAACAGTTTTTAACCCCTTTTCGCGATGACATTTTGAACCGTCGACAAGTGAGTGACTGCGATAGGGGGGTCCTTCCCACACGACCCAGAAACCGTCGGGGATAGGGAGCCATGATGCAGAGGCCTTGCCAAATGTAATCGTATGTGATGCAGCACACACTATATTCTTTCGCATGTGTGGGATCGGTGATTAAATGTTTCTAATGACGCAGTGAAACCAAACGGTGTGTCGTAATGAACCGTTTGGGAAACAGTATGTAAGGCACACGGGCCAACATATGAACTGTGTGCGATATGTGCCCCATCGCACACGAGTTTTCTGCGGAACTCATCTGCCATGCAAGACTCCATTGCACACGTTTTTAAACAATTACCGTGTGCGATAATGTTCTATCACAAACGGTTCAGGAGCCCCTTCGCAGACATACAAGTGCTGCAGATTGTTTGTGATTTGTCGTGTATCGCCGACGGTTGTGGTAAGAGTGACATGTGCTTTTCATTTGGGATCCCACACATTTCCTGAAAAATTTATGACTGGGATTGTATTTTACATTGGGCACGGTTTACTCCGAGCTCTCGTGTGCGATAATGTGATATCACAAATGGTTCCAGAGCCCCTACGCACACGTAGTAGTGCTGCAAATCATCTGTGATCTGCTGTGTATCAGCGACGGTTCCGCTACGATTGACGTATGCTTTCCGATGTGGATCGCACACACTCATTTTGTTGAATCGTGTGCGGAGTAATTGCCAGGTTAAAGCAAAAATATCCCATTTGAATCGGCATGCAAAAAGCAAATTCGCCACAATATGCAATTGAACAAATAGTGTTCACAGGAAGAACATTCATAAAATTTCGCAACAATTGCAATTGAACAAATGATAGCTAAATTCCAATGATTTGTCGACATATATATGCATTACATAATTAATCATAGTGTACGAAATATGAAGACCTCATCAGATGGAAAACAATGGATCCATGCGTATATGTTTGGCGGCTAACTCTTACTCAGTTTCAGGAGAAGGCATGCTGAAATCTTCATTATCACTAGTGGGATTGATGTAGTAATTCAGGAAGAAGTCGCTGATAAATCTTCAAAACATCAGCAATTCACCAGCGGGGAGCTGTTCAGGGATCCTTGGTTCTAAGATGAGATGCAATTTTTAAGATCAGAATGTGCCATATGAGTGGAGTAGAAGATATTAATTAAGATAGACTTACTGGTACCAATTCGCGAGCATGTTCACAACTATCAGCAAATTTGCAGATGGAGATCATGTGTCTGCAAACATAGTATCGACAAAGGTTGGTCCCCGCTTGTTGCTGGGACACTGAATTTTTTTGTACATAATTAGTCATGTATTTTTCCTATTAGGAACAACCTAACCGGTGTTAGATGTATTTTTTTTGTTTGGACAGAAATAGAAAGAGGTTTATTTAGAAGCTTGAACATTTGACTAGCGTAAGAAAAGGTATTTGCAGACTATTGGATACATTTTCCGAAAATAACAGATTTTGGTGTGTTACTGGAGAAACGATCTCGTGCTACAGAGGTAGTTCCCTCTTGAATAGGTTCCCTGGTATAGTTTTCCAGAATGCGAGCACACTGAAAATGAAGATGAATTTTGACAGCATCAATTATTGAACCAGATATGAATGCAAATTAATTTCAACATCATAAAATTCAACACATATCCATGAATTGCAGAAGATGCGTCAAATCCTGAGCGTTTGTTGACTCTCTGAGAGAATCCATGTAGTAAACTGTGTTCTTGTTTGGAACAATGAATACCATCCAGTGATTGCTAAATATTAAGAAAGCCATGAACATATGAATTATGTTGAAATCTGAAAGACAATCAGTGTATGCGTGGTTGTTTATTTGACTCACCGTTCATGATATGGTAGGAGAAATGATTCTGCATGGGACGTGTTTTCGAAGATACGACCGACCGTGTTAATGGCCCACTCCCGTTCATCCTTACCATGTAATGTTGTGCCATTTGCTAATGCAGGATCTATGAAATACACACTCTCCCTTTTTCTTCTCTGCGCGTTCAATCCCTTGAGAGGAATAAAATGCAGTTAGCTGTTTATCATTTATAGCCTTGTATGGAGAAGTTGATCAGAGTTTGGTAAGTACTTACAAAATCAGGCATCTAATAAGAGTGGCATCGAGCTCATTGAAGTTGAAGAAGAGATGTAAGTCCTCAAAACTCACACTGATGGAACCAGCATCGTGTCAGAAATGATCTCTGTTGTAGTAGACTAGCAGAACACGATGACCTGCTAACATTTGATCCATGCAATATTTATGTAACTCGCGGCAACTGGAGCTGCACTCATCAAAGTATTCGCCAACAAGAAATGGCTAGCCATGGACGTAATTGCGTGCTTCAAGTATGTCTGCTTTATTTTTAGCAAGCAGCAAAGCTATTTCTTCATCATCCATGCCGCCAGAAATAATATTACTCTCTGATTCGAACAACTTGCTGTTAATTTAGTTCTGGGCGAGGAGTGCTTTAAGTAAGAGGCAATCGTTCTCTTTCCTCTTCGCTCTTGAGGCGCGCTTCCTCATGGGTGCAGCCTTTTTGGCCGCTTCCTTCTTGGTACTTGAAGCACTTCTGGTCCAAGGTCTGGTTGGCTGAAAGGCAGACTGCCGAGCAGATGTAAAGCTTCGACGGACTGCTTAGCAGATGGTTTAGCTATGCCGAACTGCTGAGTTGGCGGTGATACTGTGACGGACTACTGGGCTGTAGGAGCAGAGGCATCGGACTACTGACCATGCATTGAAGCTATGTCGGGTTTCTGCGCAGGTGGTGCCAACTTGTCAGTGTGCTCAGGAGGCCGTGCCAACGCGTTGGTTTGCTGAGCAGGAAGTCACTACTGCAGGATGCTGCTAACGCGACACTATGATCAGAGACCCTTTGACAAAACTGTATGCGATGCATTAATCGCAAACGGTGATGTAAAAAACCATCAAAAAATATGCAAAATGTTTGCGATGGCGGAGACATCAAACATGGTTCAGATTTTAGTTGCGTGTGTGATGCAGGGCACACGGTTGATCCATCCGAACTGTTTGCGATGAGACAGAACAACAGAAACGGGCAGCCATATCAAGGTGTGTGCGATATACGGCATACAGTTCGCTCAGATGAACTGTTTGCTATTAGGGAGTGCAACAGAAACAGTTAGCCAGATCAAGGAGTGTGTGATATACGGCATACGGTTCACTCGGACGAACTGCTTTCGATTAGGGAACACAACAGAAACGGTTCAACTTAACAAGATGTGTGTGATATGCGGCATATAGTTCAAATAGATGAACTGTTTGTGATGAGCCAAAAGAACACAAACAAGTCGTGTAAACAAGATGTGTGTGATACGCGGCAAACAGCCCACTCGAATGAACTATTTGGGACTAGAAATTACAACACAGACGGTTACTACAGTTAATTCGTGTGTGATTCTGTGTGTACCAAAAACTTTGGAAATTGCAAACTAGTTGCTTGCGGTGGCTAGGAGTATCTCACACGATGCGTCTGCGAGTACTCGTGTGCAATGATTAGTAAGTTACACATACGTTTCCTTATGTTAACACGTGTGTGAATTTGCAATATGGACAGTTAATATGCAAATGCCTTCTGGACATCGGGCACACGCTTAAACTCAATGAACTGTGTATGATACTAATACTTTCCATGAAAATTTAAGAACTTGGCTAACAACATTTGAGTAACATATATATAGTGGTTACACTATTCGACAAAAGGAGGATCTTCGTAACACGGTTTTGACAACCTTTATGTCCATATCTACATACTTAACATAGTAACAACTATCACATTTTAAGAGGCTGAGGGTCAACAACCATATGGTCCATATCTACATACTTAACATAGTAACAGCTAGGACATTTTAAGAGGCTGAGGGCCAACAACCACAACTATCCGTTGGAAGCAGCTTGACCACGGCGACTCGGCATCTCGTCAATGAAAAGGAAGAGCCCTCCTGTGCCTTGGTAGAGCATGAGTAGAACAATGTCTCCAATTTTCAATATGGATGCATTGCCACGACAAGCGAGAAATTGTTAATTTGAATGGTTCCATTTCTGCGGGAAATGCAGTACCTTGCAATCACTTTGGCGTTATTAGCAGGCACAAGTGTAATTCGACCATGCCGGGAAATCGACCCAGGAACTGATACAGCGGGCAATTTCTGTTGAAATGTAGAATAAAAACCAATTGTAACATATCATTGAAGATATATATAGTTTATGAGCATCAATGTAAAAAGAAGACTTTGTACCAACGTTTTGTGCACACAATTGGTCTTGTTCAATGTGTGCACCATAGGTATAATTAATCCCATCCAAAATCCAGCGTTCATATGCTGTGCTATCTCTGCCAGATTATCAACAAAGTTTATGACATGCTTCAAGTCCTTCCAGTGAAATTTGGTACGCTTAGTAACATACAGATCATTCACTATGCATCCAACATATCCTGCTTAAAAGGTGGAAAGGTATTATTTATTCAGAACATGGCAGAAGAATATATAGTGCGCATAAATTGGTAAATAGAATTTGTTACTGCCTAGGAACGGAGTCAGAAAATGAAATCACAATTGGTTGCGTAAATAGTGATCAATTAGTCAGAACAAATACCCTGATTTTGCTAAGTAATATGCCAGCATGGAGAAAGTTGAAAGGACACTAACCTCGATCAGACTTTGATCGGCTGACGACGTTGGGGAAGTAAATATCCATGTTAATTAGACCAGGCTGTGGTGCACGCACTAGAATTTTATTGCCAGCTTTCAGTTCATAACACTTAGACATTTTTCTCCAAAGGTCTGCATCAAAATAGGAGTGACCATCTTTATCAACTTTTACGCTAATCGTCATTGTAAATCCATGCTGCGTTGTCAATATAACATCCATGGAGTCATCAACAAAGTAAAGCCCAAGATTTCCTTCTACACCTGTTCTTGCAAAGCAAGCGATGTACTGCTTGAAATGAAAATTAAGATTGGAAATTAGATATATTGAAATAACAGAGCAAGATGCAAATATGAGAGTAACTGATAGAATAGATCAATATATAGATGAAAGCAAAGTACAAAAATATATAATTAAAAATAGATAATGTAACAAAGATTTGATGCAAATATGAGAGTAACTGAATGAACAATATATCATATATTTTCCTAATATAGGGAAAAAATCGGCTTCGACATCTAGGCTGCACGTGGCACCGTACCTTTTATCTAAATCTAGCAACAGACGGTATATGTTCACAAATTTAGGCCATGCCGACCGTGGTAGGTTGAGATTGAACATACCAAGCACTCCCTGAAGTCATCCGGAATGGTGAGATAGAACTTCGTTTCTGACTGGCCGTGACCACACTTGCCTGATTTGTGCTCGCAGTGTGGACACATGAATGAAAACCCTCGAATCAGCTAGAAGAAAAATGAATCCACGGTGATTTCCGCTGGTTGATTAAAAGCGACGGATGGACTGCGATAAGAGATGAGAGAATATTTCACTAACTTGATTACCTTCTCCATGCTAAAAATCCCCAGCCCAATCCCGTAGAAAACCCCAATCGACTAGAGTCTAGAATGTTGGTGCAGATAGGCGGCAAGCGATAGGGGCGAAATCCCATGCCGTTTGGAGCGCGACCTCCGCCCACCGATGACAGCCGTCGAGCTTAGGGTGGCCGCTGTGATAGAAGTTGATGAGGTGCAGAGTTGCGGAGGAGTCCGCGGCGAGTGGGTGGGGACGAAGTGGGCGAGGGTTTTCTTTTTTCCTTTTGCATGTGTGGGTGAACACACACGGTTCACAAAGGCGATGGATTTGAATCGTGTGCGATAGTAAATCACCGAGATTGAAGGGGAATCCAAATTTCTTTTGTCCTTTGTCCATGAGTTTTTTCTATGATGAACATAAACCCTGCAAATCAATGTGTTCAAATTTGACACTTTTCCGGGTTCATTTACAATATCTAGGGGATTATCTGCATTTTCTAGGCATTAATGCACATAATTCAAATTCAAACAATCGTTGCATGGAAAGGTGCACGAGAACGGTCTGGAAAACCATGATCGTGCTATTTAGTAAATTATCATGCCTTTTACAAGGAATGGGCAGATATTTCACAGAAATGTGTGGCAATAGTCAACCACAAACACGTCGTTTATTGGTTTTTCAACTGTAGAAAAATGAAATACATTCTTGAAAAACATGACGGCTGGCATGGTGCCATGGTATGGCCTCACCATTCCCTGGTATAAATTTGAGAAGGTTTGGCTTATGTCGTCGTCCACGCCATTCATAAATCAAACCATCATCGAGGAATTTTCATGGTTTCGAGGGGGAAATCAGCAAGATTGAAAGGGCCGGGAATCCAAATTTCCTTCCTAGCTTGTCATTCAGTTTTTTCTACAATCAACATACCCCCTTGAATGCAACGTGTTCAAATTTGGCATTTTTCCGGGCTCATTTACCATATTTAGGGGATTATGTGCATTTTCTAGGCATTAATCCATATAATTCAAATTCGAACAATCGATGCATGAAAAGATGCATAAGAACGGTCTGGAAAAACCATACTCGTGGTATTTACTAAATTCTCATGCCTTTTACAAGGAATGGGCAGAGATTTCAAGGGAATGCGTGGCAATAGTCAACCACAAACGCATCATTTACTTGGTTATCAAATATAGAAAAATGAAATACGTTCTTGAAAAACATGACGCCTGGCATGGTGCCATGGTATGGCCTCACCATGCCCTGGTAAAAAGCTGAGAAGGTTTGATTTATGTCGTCATGCATGCCCTTCATAAATCGAACAATCACCGAGGAAGTTCCATGCTTTCGAGAGGGAAATCACCAAGATTGAAGGGGAATCCAAATTTCCATCCTAGTTTGTCATTCAGTTTTTTTCCAACGATCAACATACCCCTCCAATACAACGTGTTCAAATTTGACATTTTTTCAGGCTCATTTACCATATTTAGGGGATTATGTGCATTTTCTAGGCGTTAATGCACATAATTCAAATTCGAACAATCGGTGCATGAAAAGGTGCACAAGAACGGTTTGGAAAACCATGCTCGTGCTATTTAGTAAATTCTCATGCCTTTTACAAGGAATGGGCAGAGATTTCAAGGAAATGTGTGGCAATAGTCAACCACAAACGCGTCATTTACTGGGTTAACAACTATACAAAAATGAAATACATGCTTGGAAAACATGACGTCCGGCGTAGTGCCATGATATGGCCTCACCGTGCCCTGGTAAAAATTTGAGAATGTTTGCCTTATGTCATCATGCACGCCTTTCATAAATCAAACCATCACCGAGGAAGTTTCATGGTTTCGAGGGGGAAATCACCAAGATTGAAGGGGGATCCAAATTTCCTTTGTCCTTTCTCCATGAGTTTTTTTCTACGATGAACATACACCCTGCAAATCACCGTGTTCAAATTTGGCACTTTTCCGGGTTCATTTACCATATTTAGGGGATTATGTGCATTTTCTAGGCATTAATGCACATAATTCAAGTTCAAACAATCGGGGCATGAAAGGGTGCACAAGAATGGCCTGGAAAACCATGCTTGTGCCATTTAGTAAATTCTCATGCCTTTTACAAGAAATGGGCAGATATTTCGATGAAATGTGTGGCAATAGTCAACTACAAACGTTTGTTTATTGGGTTTTCAACTATAGAAAAAATGAAATAAATGCTTGAAAAACATGACGCCTGGCATGGTGCCATGGTGTGGCCTCACCATGCCCTGGTAAAAATTTGAGAAGGTTTGGCTTATGTCGTCATGCACGCCCTTCATAAATCGAACCATCACCGAGGAAGTTCCATGCTTTCGAGAGGGAAATCACCACGATTGAAGGGGAATCCAAATTTTCTTCGTTCTTTTCCCTGGAGTTTTTATGTACGACGAACATACACCCTGCAAATCACCGTGTTCAATTTTGGCATTTTTCGGGCTCATTTACCATATTTAGGGGATTATGTGCATTTTCTAGGCATTTAGCACATATAAATCCAATCCAGCTACAGCTTCATGGGTGTGATGTGAGGAACATGGATTGCCGTTCGATCGCGGCGCATCCTACAGTGCACACATGCGATCCACATGGCTGGGGTTCCGGCAAATCATAACGCAACACACAATAGGCTCAGCGCACACTGTTTCCAAAGGCAACGGAGATGAACCGTGTGCGATAATGAACGAGAAAATTGTAAGGGAAGCCAAATTTCCTTCGTCGTTTGTCGTTGAGCTCTTAAAAACCACTGCACTATACGGCTGCCCGGCCACTCCATCCCAGAGCTCTCTCCAAGCGTCGTTCATGGCACTGCGGCGCACAGTAACTGGTAAGGAACCGATGGCATCCCACCGCGCCGCGTTCCTCGCCGCCCACGACCGCACACATGGTAAGGAAGCGATGGCATCTCGCCGCGCCGAGTTCATCGCCGCCGGCGGCCACACAGTTACATGGGCGGACTTTGAGGCTGCCATGGCCGAATGGGTGGTGGATCTAGAGGCGGCCAAAGCCGCACAGAAGGAGCGGAAAAGGCAGAAAGCAGTCAAGAAAAAAGAGTCCGGCCACCGGAAGAAAGAAGAGGCCGCATGCCGTGCTGAGGAGAGCTTGGCGGAGATCGAAGCACGGTGGGCTGCCGCCTATAAGGCCGTGAAGGAGAACGCCGGCGTCTGGCCAGCATGCCCCGATGGCAGCATGTGAGAAGTAGTTAGTGTGTGTGTCGCCCGTAAGTTTGTATAATTAATTACGAGCATCTAACAGTACTACATACGTACTAGTCTTAGAGCAAATTACCAGTAGTACTTTAAGTTGGTGCTATCTATTATTAACATACAATGTCAGTAAGCGCATCCTTTGAGGGCTTTGAGCGTTGATTAGCATGTGTTCACTGAAGTTTTGTAGCCGCACCCCGGCCCCAAATACTCCCGAAACATCCGCCCACAGCCACCGGAGGAGACTAGAGTTGGCCGCATCTATTTTTTAGTCCCACCTTGCTGCGCGAGTTGGCCACACACCAGCTTAAATTGACGCACCGGCGGATGGAAGCAAGCTTCTCTCTTGTTGCATAGGATCAAATCTGGCTATGCGAGCGAGGCAGGTTGACACTTGATTGCATTTCAAAAACCGATGATTGCTCATCGGGTGTCTCCTTGCCTCGTTCATGTACATTGAATAATCCTGATACAATGAAAGAGATTTTTGAAATTAGGTGCGGTTGGAGATGCTGATAGATATAAGAATTAATAGAAGATCACAAAACACACGGTTTCTATGGCGTACCCGTGTGCGTTTTTCCCCGTTAATGATCCATAAGTCAGTTACCTGTGCGATGTTTCCTAATAAACCAGGTGTACCATTAATCGAAAAAATCAACTACACGTGTACATTTTTTTTGGAGATGGGATCTGCCAATTTTCTCTTTTCTCGCACACGAGTATTTTACGCGCTTCGTCTGTGTTGTGTGTTTCCCCCGCCCAAGTTTCAAGGTTCGCAGTGAAATTTTCATTAGGCACGCAATTTCAGAATTTATTCCTCCCACCACATCCCCACCCATCAAACTTCCTCAGTATCTCCCCCCTCCCCCCACCGACAACTCAAACCGCCGCCGCCGCAACCACAACTTCGACCACATCTACGTTCTGCGCAGATCCATTCAGGTAACCCACCGATCTCTATCACGACCTCGGCTTGATTGCTTAAATGGCGCCTGCGAAACATCCTCATGCCTCCAAATCCCCACCGCCCCTACCTCCAGAGCATCACCGTGCAAGCCCAACCACATATCACGTGGAGGTCGAGGAGCTGATGGCGGTCCATGGTGCGATGACCGCTGTGCGTGTTGACCCGAAGGAACACCTCGCCTCCACCGCCGCCGACTTGGTGCAAGCTCTGGCCCAAATGAAGTGCCCCAGTGACTACCCCCCAGGACTTGCCATGTATGATCTGACCAGCTTAATCTTACCAATACCACCTGCAATGGCTATGTTTTGTACGGTTGATGTATTAAGCATGTTCATGCCTTGTTTATTTCAGTACTGCACACTGTGTGATGTTCAAGTATTAACTATCCCGCTCAATTTCACCAATACCAGCAACAAACTTACAATACATGACTCAAGATATCACTAGAGATGCTGCCCATTTGCTATTTTTGGTGGATGCTAACCCTATTGTAGTTAACATGCCTTTCCATGTACTTACGCAGGGCCATAACGGGCGATGCTGTTGTTTGCCGTCGAGGTTAGTTGCATCCCATGTCTTACAGTATTTTACATCATTTGTGCAATTGCTGTTTGGCTTCTAACATTTACTTGCTTCTTGTAGGTACACATGTTGGCGGCACTGATCCACGCTTCGACCCGGAGGAAGAGCTCGCCTCCACCGCTGCTGACTTTGGGCGGGCTCTGGCCAAGATGAAGTGCCCCAACAACTACCTCTCAGGACTTACCAAGTATGAACTCACTAGTTCAATCTTACCAATACCAGTTGCAATTAAAGGCTATGTTTTGTACGGTCGATGTATTAAGCATGTTGTAGTAAACATGCCTAACACGTGTTAGCTATTTTCCCTACATTTTTATAGACAACGGGGCCATTCTCTGCTCTGGCAGCACCTACCTTGTGATGTTTAACTCTGCCAATTGCATTTTTATCAGTACCTGTTCCAATGGCTATTAAGCCTGTTGCAATTAACAGTTGTATTCATTTTTAAACAGTTGTATTTGAATGGCTACAAACTTACAAAACATGACTTAGGATGCTGTTAAGCCTGTTGCAATTAACAGTTGTATCCATTTTTTAATCCATCGCTTTGCTACCGTGCTACTCTTGCGCAATCAAGATATCACTACAGATGCTGCTGTGTTGTAGTTAACATTGGCTTTCCATGTACTTAAACAGGGCTACAATGGGTGATGCTGTTGTTTGCCGTCGAGGTTAGCTGCATCCCATGTCTTATACACCATCTAATCCTAAATATAAGTATTTTTAGAGATTCCAATATAGACTACATAAGGAGCAAAATGAGTGAATCTAGATTCTAATCTAAACTATATCTATAATTCTATATACATCCGTATGTAGTTCATATTGAAATCTCTAAAAATACTTGTACTTAGGAACATAGGTAGTTGTATTTTACATCATTTGTGCAATCTCTGTTTAGCTTCTAACATTTACTGGTTGCTTGTAGGTACATATATGAGCTGTACTAATCCACCCTTCGATCCCTTTTACGTATGGGGCAATGAGATATTCATGAACAAGCGTCAAGTGAGGAAACTAAGAAAGATTGTTAGGCGAAAGAAACGGGTGATGGGAATTAAGCTCTTTATTAACACTTTGTCCAAGACAACAGTGAACTTTAGGATGGTAAGTAATGTGTTGCCTTTTCCCCCTGCCCACAACAAGTTACTCTATTAGACCTCATTATCTGAATTTTTTCTCTTTTCAATGGTTTCCGAAGCTATTTACTGGTGATTACCTTGCAAACAACATGACTAGAGTGGAGGCAACTAAGGTTAAAGTATATAATTCATGCTACCATGATAATGCTCTAGAAGTCTTCCTGAAGGCGGTGAAGGATGGGCGGGTGATCGTCACAAGGGGTTGGACAAAAGTTGTCCGTGCCTATGGCATGCAGGAAGGCACATTATGGGCATTCCGCTTCTTCAACACCATCGGCAGTCAAAATGATTTACACTTTTCTCTTCACCTTTACCGCCTCTAAATATTGTGGTTCATCATAGTTAATTGCTGTCTAATTCTGTAATTACTGAACATATTGTACCGACAATTTTATTTATGGATTCATTGTTGAACCATTGTGCTGAGAATTTGAATTCCACATTTCATATTTCAAAATTTCCAATTTGAATAATAAATTACAGGGAAAAATAAAATTATACAGGAGTGAATCAAATAATGTGCACACGGTTAGAAAGAAAACAGCGTGTGCGATGACAAATAGAGAACAGACGGTTCTTTGACGTGAAACGTTTGCGATGCCCGACGGACGCACACACGGTTTCGTCTCATATGCGTGTGCGATTCATGTTAATATGGCAAATGTTTCAAACTAGTGTGCATGTGTGATAGGAATATCAATCGCACACAGTTATGAAAATGGACACGTTGGCGTTAGTAGAGGCACCGCACACATTTTACATTCTTGAACCGTGTGCGATAATGTACCTATCACAAACATATCGGTAGATTAAATGTTGATGTCCACCTTTGTCACACGACTATAGCAGCGTAATCGTTTGGGATGTATCTCTGATCAGAAACGTAACGTCGAGATGTAACGTGTGGGACTAGGGCGGCTTCTCATACATTTATTCTATGCGATCGTCAGTAGCCGCTCACCTATTCCCAATGGTTTCTGGGTCGTGTGGGAAGGACCCCCCTATCGCAGTCACTCACTAGGCGACGGTTCCAAATGCCGTCGCGGAAAGGGGTTAAAAATAGTTTGTATAGAATCTTACGGTACCAGTGAGTGCTGACGCATTGGTATGCTGATCACGCGACTGCGGACCGACGGACTGATGAGCAGTCGGTTCTGGACCTACAGACTACTTAGTAGGTGGTTCCAAAACATCAGACTACTTAGCAGTCCGTTCCACCAGGTTGGTCTGCAAAGCATGTGCTGCAGCTGGGTCTCCCCCCGCTGCTTCAGCGGCCGGCATCTGAACCGGTGGTGTGTCTTCAGCACTTGTAGGCCTTGCCACTAGCTGCGCTGGGGCGGACAATGACATGGCCTGTATGGCACAAAGTCCGAGGGGGGGGGGGGCTGATCATAGGTTGATGCATCAGCCATTGGATTACGAGTATTAGGTTCTTTGGGGGAAGCACGCGAGAGCTACTGAGGCAAGAAGAGCGTCACCGATTGAGGGGCGACATTGGTTGCTCTTGGCGGGGCTTCAGGGATCTCATCCATGAAGTCTATTTCATTTCGTGGCCACTGGATGTGATGTAATAGTGTTTCTCCCAAGGTCCTTTGCTCATCAAAGTCTCCTAGGACATTCTTCAGGGAAAATTCATTGAATCCAGGCTTTACTTCAGTCACGTAGCACTTCACATAGCCCGGCTTCAATGGCACATTGTCCAACAAGAGGCCCTCTTCCAAGAAGGGTGGGCAAACCCAGCCTGTTGCACATTTTAATGTACCTTCATAATGTGCAAGCACACCCTTCAGTCTGTCTTTCATTCTAGATAGATCAGATATAGCATCATCTTGAGCAGCTGCAGTCTCAGTGTCGTTGGGGTCAGCTGATGCACAGCTACTCTTGTGCGGTGTTGTTGCGCAATAACCAACATCCTCCATGCCCGCCTACCCTCCCATCTGCTGGCTATCTGTCAGTGTTAGAGTCTTCTGCATCATCAGTGACTCCTCTATTTCGTTTCGAATAGTCAGATACATGTCCTTCCTCAACCTTTCATACAATTCATTCTGCTTCATTTTACTCCTCGCTTTTTTCATGCTGTGCCTCTCTTCTTTGCTGAGTGTGAAAGCCCTCTTGTGCGGGACATTAACACCTATACCCCTTGCACGACCAGGGGGCTCTCTTGTTTCCAGAGCATGGGACAGAATGTCACATGGCCCTGAGTTCCTGTAGAACCTTCCAGGGATCTCGAAAGCCTTTAACATCACGCGATACAGTTTTTCGTCATGTGAGTTTTCAAAGTAATAAGTTCCATCATCACGCCTCCTTGCACATGCCCGCAAGTAGTCTCTAGCATGTTCGCCCCTGATTTCACTAAAGGCCGGTTTCCCACCCGCAGCTACTGCTTCTTTGTCCTCCTGGTCCCATATCGGTTTCATGCCGTAGTATCCTGCCACACCCATATGGTGGGGGTGTGTGTTCCTCTTCTAAAGTTCTGATTGCTTGGCACTCTTCGTAGCAAACTCTGTAGTTGCCTTGACCCTTTTGAATTCTGCCCAGTCTGCCTTTGTAATTTGGGGGTATGCGGGGATTGGGTCCTTTCCTTCACTTAAGTACTTCTTGTACAGCACGTGCTTCCAGTTTCTCCAAGCATCCGTAGCCTTCTTCAGTGCAGCATGTTCCACCTGCATTCTCCACTGCTCTGGAACATTGAAGTGATCCATGATCTCCCGGACTATCCTTTGCCGTGTTTCTGTTTCAGCCTTCCGAAACCCCGGCAGATTAATGTTGAGCCTTGCCCTGCCAACAAATCCACACACACTCCTGAACCTCGTGCGTGCTTTATCTGGTTTAGTTGAAGTCCAAGACTTTAAATCGATCTCGGTTATTCATATACACCTTTAGGCTGGTGTGTGGGCTTCCTTGCAGCGTTCCTCCGTGTCCTGACCGGAAGGGTAATTGCTGCAGCTCTATCCTGTTCTAGATTACTTGATCCCTCACCACTTGCTGAAGACCTAGGGTTGTCGGAATCAGATGAAGATACATCGCGTGAAGCATGAGTGCTGTCGCATGTACTCGGCATCTACAGAGAACACATGCGAAACTCGGGAAAGGAGGATAAGCATAAAGCTAACAACTTGGTATCAAGCTGTCTAAGCATGTCATGCAATAATTTAAAAAATGTACGGCTTATTTGTTAAGTTTGTGTGACTCGGGCGCCCATGATCTGTAAATCGACAGTAACTTATTGGAACAAATACAACTTATATGTACTAGTTAGCAAGGTAGATAATGAACAAATATATACTCTCCGTTATTTTATAGCCAATTTGGGAACATACGAAACGAAATAGGAAGAGGGATTGCAAGGAAATATGCCTCACCGTGATGGAGAGGACTAACTAATAGGTTTCTTAATGCAAACCTGGCAGGACCACAGGAGAGGCGAGGGTTACAATATCGATATGCTCGAGGGTGGCTGGCGAGCAAACGAAGACGGCGAGGCGCGGGCAGCCGCGTGTTGGGAACGACTGTGGAGGTAGGGTTGACGCCGAAGAGCGGGCACACGGCCGGGTTGAGCACGCCGGCGCTGGAGAGGGTTCTGCTGTGGATCTGGGGGAGGGGGTAGCTGGCGATGGAGATTGGGTGGACTAATTGAGTGAAACGCGGGCGGGTAGTGGGGGGGTGTTGGCGGCCTAGGTGAAAAGGGTGAAAAAATATCCCCGGTTGCCGTGCGGTAAGGCCTATGCAAACGGTTGCCTCTAAGCGCTCGTGTGCACAAATAGCATAATTTGATTTGAAATGAAGACGTGCTAATTTCGAAATGAAGACGTGAGTTCATCGTTTCGCCTCTAATTTTTTCCCACGGTAATCAATCACCATTATACCATAGGTTTGATTTGCTGGCACATTTCAGGCCTCGTGTGCTATATTTAAGATATTTTTTTGTATTTACCATGCATTTTGGCATATAAATCAAATCCTAGCTGGAACTGTATGTGCTTATGAAAGGGATGTGGATTGTCGCTCGATCTGGGAGCATCCAATGATGCGGACGTACGACCTGTGGGGTTTGGGTTCTTGCCAATCAGAACGCACGACTCGGATTGCGCACGCAGCGGGGGCATCGGCCACGGTTTGGTAGGCACATGGCTTTCGTGAGTGAATCGCGTGCTATTTGAAAAAATTGCTTGAACTAACAGCATATTTTCGTTTGAATGAAAACATGAGTTCATCGTTTTGCCTCCAAATTTGTTTCCACGGTAAGATATCACCATTGTACCCTATGGTTTGATTTTCTGGTGCATTTGAGGTATCGTTTGCTATATTTGAGTCATTTTCTATAGTCGCAACTACACGTGGGTGTTAGCAAGATCATTTGTGTGTCGCTTTGGGAGTTTTCATTCATTGTCCGAGAAACGGGAAAAAAATTCAAACAGTTCGGCCGCAGGGTGCGGCCAGAGGCGTAGGCCTTGTTGGTATTTTAATTACAGGAAATGCATATAGAGTTCGGAAACAACGAAAATCGGTGTGTCACCGTGGCGTGCTCTCAGGATCCCATGGAAAAAAATTCGTAAAGTTTGGCACAAGTTTTGATGCTCACACCTTCCAAATCAGAGCATCTCACAAGAAGGATAATAGTTTCCAAAAGGAGACGCGACACTTCGGACTCCAATCGTCAGTGACTACATCGTTCCGCCTCGAATTTTTTTTCACGGTAAACAATCACGTATATACCCTAGGTTTGATTTTTTGGCCTATTTCAAGTCTCGTCTGCTATATTTAAGTCATTTTTTTGCATTTACCTTGCATTTAGTGCATATAGAATCAAAACCATACTACAACTACACCTGGGTGTTAGTTAGCGAAGAAGGTGTACAAATCATTTGTGTGTCGATTCGAGAGTTTTCATCCATTGTCCGAGAAGCGGGGAGAAGTTTCAAACATTTCGGCCATGAGGTGCGGCCACCGACGTAGGCCAAGTTGGTATTTTAATTGCAAGAAATTCGGATGGAGTCCGGACATCATCAAAATCGGCGTGTGCCCGTGGCGTGCTCTCACGACCCCGTGGAAAAAATTGATGAAGTTTGGCACAAGTTTTGATGATCGCTCCTTGGAAATCGGAGCATCTCACAAGAAGGATCAAGTTTTCTAAAAGGAGACGTGTCAATTCAAACTCCAGTGGCCGGTGACTTCATCGTTTGGCCTCATAAAAAATTTCACGGTACGCAATCACCATTATACCACGGGTTTGATTTTCTAATGCATTTTAGGTATCGTTTGCTATATTTAAGACATTTTTTGAATTTAACATGCATTTTGTGGATATAAATGAAATCACAACCAGAACTGCATGTGCTGTCGAAAGGGATGAGGATTGACGTTCGATCAGGGAGAATCCGACGGTGCAGACGTACGATCCATGGGGTTTGGGTTCTGGCCAATCAGAACGCACGACTAAGATCACACGTGCGGCAGGAGGGCATCGGCCATGGTTTAGTAGGCACATGGCTTTCGTGAGTGAACCGTGTGCTATTTGAAAACATTTACATGAACTAACAACATATTTTCGTTTGAATGAAAACATGAGTTCATCGTTTCGCTTCGAACTTTTTTCCACTGTAAGAAATCACCATTGTACCCTATGGTTCGATTTTCTGGTGCATTTGAGATCTCATTTGCTATATTTGAGTCATTTTTTTGCATATATATAGTCGCTTATATATATATATATATAGTCACAACTATACGTGGGTGTTAGCAAGATCATTTGTGTGTCTCTTTGCGAGTTTTCATTCATTTTCCGAGAAACGAGAAAAAACTTCAAACAGTTCGGCCGCAGGGTGCGGCCAGAGGCGTAGGCCTTGTTGGTATTTTAATTACAGAAAATGCATATAGAGTCCGGAAACAATGAAAATCATTGTGTCACCGTGGCGTGCTCTCACGATCGCATGGAAAAATTTTGGTAAAGTTTGGCATAAGTTTTGGTGCTCGCACCTTCCATACTGGAGCATCTCACAAGAATCATAGTTTCCAAAAGGAGACGCAGCACTTCGGACTTCAAATCGTCAGTGACTACATCGTTTCGCCTCGAAAAAAAAATCATGGTAAACAATCACGGATATACCCTTGGTTTGATTTTCTGGCCCATTTCAGGTCTCGTCTGCTATATTTAAGTCATTTTTTTGCACTTACCTTGCATTTAGTGCATATAAAGTCAAAACCCTACTACAACTACATGTGGGTGTTAGTTAGCAAAGAAGGTGTACAAATCATTTGTGCTCACTTTGCGAGTTTTCATCCATTTGTCCGAGAGGCGGGGAGAAGTTTCAAACATTTCGGCCGCGAGGTGCGGCCACCGGCATAGGCCTAGTTGGTATTTTAATTACAGGAAATTCGGATGCAGTCCGGACATCATCAAAATCGGCGTGTGCCCGTGGCGTGCTCTCATGAACCCGTGGAAAAAAATCGATAAAGTATGGCACAAGTTTTGATGATCGCTCCTTCCAAATCGGAGCATCTCACAAGAAGGATCATGGTTTCCAAAAGGAGACGTGTCAATTCAAACTCCAGTGGCCGATGACTTCATCGTTTGGCCTCATAAAAATTTCCACGGTACGCAATCACCATTATACCACGGGTTTGATTTCTGGCGCATTTCAGGTATCGTTTGCTATATTTAAGACATTTTTTGAATTAAACATGCATTTTGTGCATATAAATAAAATTACAACCGGAACTGCATTTGCTGTCGAAAGGGATGAGGATTGTCGTTCGATCTGGGAGCATCCAACGGTGCAGACGTACGATCCGTGGGGTTTGGGTTCTGGCCAATCAAAACGCATGACTCAGATCGCGCGCAGGAGGGGGGCTTCGACCATGGTTTGGTAGGCACACGGCTTTCATTAACGAACCGTGTGCTATTCGCAAACCAGATTGCATATCTTCTGTTCATACATACTGGAGTGAGATCAATTGAGTGTGCTAGCTCTATGGTATAATAATAATAATAATAATAATAATAATAATAATAATAATAATAATAATAATAATAATAATAATAATAAACAGTGCATATTCATTGCCTGAGCTGACAACATATCAAGGTTAACATATTAACGATTCTTACATCAACAGAAAACCGGGCATAACTCACAAATTCAGTACACGTGACAGTTCTAAAATGAACAAATTAAGTTGCAGGGTAGGCATAAAAACTAGTCTTACGGCTTAATTCCCATGTACATGGGGGAACTGGGATCATTATGTTGACCCTGAATGAACTTGGGTTTTCTGATGATTTTACGCTTCTCTGTTAGAGGAGTGCGTGATCCCTTGGCTGGCAACTCAGCAAATTCATCGT
Organism: Thinopyrum elongatum; assembly: GCA_011799875.1. Lineage (NCBI taxonomy): Eukaryota > Viridiplantae > Streptophyta > Magnoliopsida > Poales > Poaceae > Thinopyrum > Thinopyrum elongatum. Next base: position 280,243,358 of record CM022300.1, read on the forward strand.
ACTCGTCCTCATCGGCAACATCCTCGACACTCAGTACCCTCCTCTTCCCATGCATCACTACATGGCAGTTCTTATGCAAGGGGTCTTCCGCATAGAAAATCTGGGTAGCATCGCTAGCAAGAATGAACGGGTCCACGTGATATGCCATCGTTGTCCTGTTTACACAGGTCTTCCTGTAATCATCAATCTTTACCTGACTAAGAGGGATCCATGTGCACCTGAATAATGCCACCTTAATTTTCACATAGTTAAGCTCCCAAATCTATTTGATGGTTCCATAGTATACCCTTTTATCAGCTTCATCTACGGTCATGCATTCTATTCGAACAGAGCTATTCTGATATGAGGTCTTCTCATCACATTCCTAAGTGTAAAACGTGTAGCCATTTATGTCATATGCTTGGTACGTCAACACCGTAGGTGATGGCTTTTGTGCCAACCACGTAGCAATGTCATCAATGGATCCTTGTGCCAAACGATTCTTCAGCCATTCGGCGTAGTTCTTAGTGTGCTCCTTCATCTCTACATCTAATGGATACACCATTGGTAAGAAGCTTTGGCGTATCTCCGCCAAGTGTTCTTCGTCATAAGCGCTGAGAACTGGGCTGTTAAGTAGTACCGTCAAATGGGCTTTCTCTGCCAATTCTCCGGGTGCAGCCTTTTGCGTTCCAGCAAGGACCGGCTTACCTTTCACCCTTCCCTCCTGGCGAGATAGCGGCAAACCTACAGTTCTTTGTTTCATGTATTCGGTGCAAAACTTAACCACCTCCTCCGTGGTATAACCTTGTAGGATGCTTGCCTCTGGATGTTATCGTTTCCGACAATAGCGCTCAGTATTCCCATGAACCACTCTAAGGGATACATGTTGCGAAGAAACACAGGACCACAATACTTTATCTCATCGACAAGGTGCAGAGTGAGATGGACCATGACATCAAAGAATGACGGGGAGGGGGGGGGACATCTCTAGGTTGGACAATATTCTCGCAATATCCTCTTGCATATGATCCAACTCTTCAGGATCTACAACTTTCTGCCATAGTTGGTTGAAGAAATCACATAGCTCAATGAGTGTGTTTCTTATATCTTTGTCCATCAGATTCCTGATGGCCACCGGGAGGATTTGTGTCAACATTACATGGCAATCATGTGACTTCATGTGTCCCAACTTCATTTTACCTGAGCTCACATCCACGAGACTTCTGATGTTTGCGGAGTAGGAAGTGGGTGTCTTAACTGACAACAAATAGGTGAAGAACTTTGTTGCTTCTTTTGTACTGAAATTGTAACTCTGGCGAGCGTGGATGAATTTGTTATCATCTTTTTCTTCACTCTTGCGTTTTGATTGATCAGCAAGCATATCGAGCCGTGCACCGTCACCATCCTTTGTTTTACCTTTAATCTTAAGTAGAGTACGAAGGATGCTTTCACATCGATGCAGTGACGTACACGTAGAATCTCCCAGTAAGGTAATTTCCAGAACACCGATTTCTTCTTAAACACATGATCCTTGGGTGTTTGTTTCACCATCAAAGTTTGCTTTTTACCAAGGACAACATTAATTTGTTTAGCCATGTTGTGGACCACCTCCCCAGCATAGGGTCTTGGGCCCACATCTACCTCTGCCGTACCATCAAATTCAGCTTTCATCTTTCGGTATGGGTGATTTCTCCGTAAGAACCTACGATGACGCAAATACACAGTTTTGCATGAGCTCGGAAGAAATCTGGTAGCTTTGCTGTCCATGCATGTGACACACCCTACATCTCCCTTTGTTTTTTGCCCCGATGTGTTGCCTAATGCTGGCATATCTTGAATGGTGTGCAGCAGCATCGCATGTAGATCGAAAATCTCCTTTTTGTAAGCATCATAACATTTTACAACAGGTGCATCTACCCACAATGTCAGCAGTTCTTCTACCAGTAGCTGAAAGTAAATGTCGATGTCATTTCCAGGTTGCTTTGGGCCTTGGATAATCATTGACATCATAATTTTTTTTTCTTCATACACTACCAAGGAGCTAGGTTATATATGCACAGAAGCACCGGCCATGTGCTGTGATTGGTGCTCATATTGCCAAAAGGATTAATCCCGTCAGTACACTCCCAGAGCCTTATACTTCTAGGATCCTTGGCAAAGTCTTCAAACTTGTTGTCGATTAATTCCCACTGAGTCCCATCTTTCGGGTGCCTCATATATTTATCCGCAGTTCGCTCGTCATGATGCCACCGCAACCTCTTTGCCTCTCTAGGGTTTGCAAACAAACGCCTCAACCTTGGAATTAAAGGCAAGTACCAAACAACCTTGAACGGGATTCCTGTCTTGATCTCATCGTCCAATTTGTACTTGTCATTTGCTCTCCTGTGGTTGTATCCTGCATGCTTGCATGTGGGACATGCACGCAAATCTTTGTACTCACCACGGTACAATATACAATCATTCACACAAGCGTGTATCTTCTGTACTTCAAGTTCCAACGGGTAAACAATTTTCTTAGCTTCATTCTTGCTTCTAGGGAGCACATCATCCTCCGGAAGAATTTCTTTCAAAAGGCCTAACAACTCTGTGAAGCCCTTGTTTGATAGACCGTTTGCTACTTTAAATCTAAGAAGCGCCAGGGTGGCACTCAACTTGGAATATTTCTTTTTGCAACCTAGATACAATTCTTTCTTGGAGTCCGCATCAATGGTTGGCAGATCCTTGTACCCAATCATATCCTTTTTTGGGCCCTTGAAATCTGCAATCATAGCAGCAAAATCTGGCATATCAAGGTCATCGTCGTCTGTGTCGCCGTCTTGGTTTTCCAGTGGGCGTTTCGGCTTTCCGGTGTTCCATTGGTAGCTTGACGCCTCTGCCCCGATGTTAGATTCAACATCAATGTGACACTGACCGGGGTTTGGCATCTCGCAGCCCTGGGTATATTCATCCATGACCTGCTCTTCATCGTGTCTGGTCCAACGTGTATATCCATCCATGAATCCCCGAGAGAGTAAGTGCCACTCGACATCTATAACTACACGTGACTCTGTATTGGCACAATGAGTACATGGACACAGGATGTAATCCTCATCACCAATTCTCTTCTTTGTACTTTCAGCCAAATTCATGAACTCTGCCATGCCACTTATAAAATACGAGCTTCTCCGATTCATCATCCATTCAGATCATTCCATCTGCGCCACATGGAGGGTAATTAAAAACAAAACAACAACATTAATACACGGATTAACTGATGCCCAAAGATGCGTGCATAAATCACAAGGTTTTATTTTCATAATTACTGAGGGCGCTCCATATTGTTATCCAGACGTGCAATGACAAAAATTAATGGCCAGTCAATTTACACGCAGAGTACTATAGCACTACCCTGAGGAATTGAATACCTTAATTAAGCCACTCACGAAAAGAATACCTTAATTAATTAGCTGCACGGTGACCTCCACCCAGGAGACAGAGAAGCGCGATGTGGCAGCACACTGACATAGCAGGGTCGAGCAGCAAAGCTTAGTGCGGCTGCCGCCTGAAGTTAGACCTCCACTATCCCGCCATCGACCACGATGGATGTGCTCCAATCACGCCACCGCCAACCTCGATGGTTGAGCTCCTCCTATCTCCTACCGCAGACCGAGGATTCACCTCCTATGATGCCGCCACTGCCCACCGACCGAGGATTGACCTCTTACCCTGTAGCCGCTGCCTAGGCCACCGCCGCCGCCGCCATCTCTATCTGCAGAGCGGCTGTTTTATTTTTTGACGGATATCCGCAGAGCGGCTGTTTATACGGTATCACTGTAACTCAATTATATGTATAGGGTGGTACATCACATACGGTTCTGTCACGGCAACCGTGTCTCACCTACATTGTCTTCTCACATGGTTTGGTGCAGAAATCGCGTGTGAAGTTGTAATACCTAACACAAACGACATGTATAAATAGTGTGCCGTATACAACATATAGTGCCATAAGTTGTTCCCGACCGTTAGCTTATCCCCACAGTTTCCCCATTTCCCCCAAATCCCTTGATAGCCTCCAAATTCCCTCGCATGGCGCTAACATTGTGGGAATGTGGACGAGTGGTGCTGATGGCTTTGGTGCGGCTGCTCCTGCTCGTATCGCCGTTCTCGGCAGCGCCGCCACAACGGCTATCGCTGCCGAGCACTTGCCTAAGGTCATCAGAAGGCAGGTGTACTACGGATCCGAATCATCCTGTCAGGTTCCAATCTATCCCGATCTTTTTTAGCATGTCCAAAGTAGCTCCCTGCTGAATCCATCCTGAATGACCCCCCGGAAAGCGATCTGCCGCCAGATCCGGAGCATGACTCCAGGATCCCGCAACACAAGTTTAACTTTGAGTTTTGCACCACCGAGAAGTACCAAAAGCTGAGTTGTGTGCATGGGCATAGTCCCGCTTGACATGTATGCACGGAGGGATTCGACATTGGCAGGCGGTTTCTTAGTTGCCCCTCAGAGGTTAGTGCTAAATTCATCATTTTACTTGAGTTAATGCCACCGCTCATCTTGAATACTATTTAACATTGGCATTGATATGAGGCTTGTGCCTTTGTTAACTGGCTAGATGACGAATGGCATGGCAGGGCTTGGAGTGTTATCACCAAGCTCGCAGAAGATAACGTGAAGCTGAAGAAGAAACTGGCTGATCTGGAATGTACAATCAGTACGATGAAGCAAGAAATAATCAATCACACACAACAGATGAAAGCAAGAGACAAGAATGAACTAGCATGTGTAGTTGTGGTTGTCACATTAGCCATGTTCTATCCGCTGTTTGCAATGATGATTAGGGGTTTTCTTTGACAGTATTGCTAAAGCACATCTAGATGTGCTCTAAGTAATGCACATCTAGGTCCTATGCCAATGATGTTACACGAAGATTCGTGCAGATATTTTCCTTTGTCTTTTTTTCTTTTTCCTTTGTAGTTTTATTATTACTGGCTTCATTAATAAGAAGAGATCAATGTATTGTTTGCCAACTGTCCTACCCCGTTCGTACAGGTACCCGTGCATAACCCCAAAACTCGTTCCTTGTTATTGTCCAGAAAAAAGAAATTAGCCAATAGGAGTCCTGCGGCTAGTATGAATTCAATGTCTTTAGACTACTTAGCATGACATGCATGCAATAGTCAATTATCTGCATGCAATGGTATTGATTACCAAATAATCATCGAGTTATCTCATCTTCCCCCCACCTAGGTCACCGGTACGGAGGGAGTAGAAGTACTACGAAAAATGCTTGTTCCATATTTGGACGCTCCAAGGCGTGTGCGTAATTAATTATCACATTGAGAACTGTGCAACCCCGGGAATTTGGAGCGACTAGGTACAAATAATTGCAGTTGATTATATCAGCAGTTAGATAATACATCAACCCCCGCTTCAATTGGCATTCCTCTTCTCTGCATACCCCGCTTATGTGTCCACCATCTTCATCGTCCTCGACAGGCCGCACTACACACTTGCACACACTCTGCAATCTCGCTTTCTCGCGGTTTTTATATGACGGCAGCCATGTCGAGAGACAGCGAGGACGACAATTCGGCCAGCAGTCTAGCGCCCGATGATAGGTCAACATCGGAATCATCCCGCTCGTCTTCCATGAGTCCGGCATCGAGCCCAGACCTTGATTATATCCAGATCATGGAAGGGACACCGCCGCCGGAGTCATCAAATGACAACCAGACGGATGAGGAGCCGTCGGAGGACGAAGAAGAGGATGACGATGATGATGAGGAGGAATGGTCGAACGAGGAGGACGGCGACGACAACAACGACGATGACGACGGTGACGGTGATGAAAGTTAACGGTCAGCGGCAAGAAGCGTCCTCGCCAAGACGATGTCGCGGGGCCATCCAACAACAACAACAAGAAGAACTAAATTAAGCAGACTGTATATATCTCTGTTTCCGTTGCTCATATTAATTCATTATCTCTGTTTATCTTGTAATTCTCATCGTAGAAGGTTAGTAATACGTATGCCACAGAGATCTTCTACATTATCGCCCACAAGTTGGTTTCTTGAACTGTGTGCCCTTACAAGCACACAATTCACAAAAAAGACCGTATGGGCTGTCTATAATGATCGCACACAATTCTGATTACCGACCTGCTTGCCGGGTATCACACATATCTTGTTACGCCGAATAGTTTGTGTTCAACTCGATCATCGCAAACGGTTCATCAGAGCGAACTGTATGCCGTATATCGCACACACCTTGATCTGGCTGCCCATTTCTGTTGTTCCTTCTCATCGCAAGCAGTTCGTATGGATCAACCATATGCCTCGCATCGCACACGCAACTAAAATCTGAACCATGTTTGATGTATCCTTCATCACAAACGTTTTGCATCTTTTTTGATGTTTTTTTTACATCACCGTTTGCGATTAATGCATCGCACACAGTTTTGCCAAAGCGTCTCTGATCGTAGTGTCGCGTTAGCAGCATCCTACAGTAGTGGTGCAGCCTTTTTGCTCGCTTCCTTCTTGGTAATTGAAGCAGTTCTGGTGCAAGGTCTGGATGGTTGAAAGGCGGTCTGCTTAGCAGCAGGTGAAGCTACGACGGACTGCTGAGCATACGATTTACCTATGTCGGAATGCTGAGCTGGCGATGCTGCTGTGACGGACTGTTGGGCTATAGGAGCAGAGGCATCAGACTGCTGACTAGGCATTGAAGCTATGTTAGTTTTCTGCGTAGGTGGTGCCAACTTGTCGGTGTGCTGAGGAGGCTGTGTCAACGCGTTGGTTTGTTGACCAGGCGGTGCCGATGCATTGGTATGCTGATTACGTTGCTGTGAACGAATGAACTAATGAGCAGTCAGTTCCAGACCGTTGGACTGCTTAACATGCAGTTCCGAAGCATCGGACTGCTTAGCAGTCCATTCCACTAGGTTGGTCTACTGAGCATGCGGTGCTGCTGAGTCTCCCCCTGCTGCTTCAGTGGCCAACATCTGAACTGCTGGTGCATCTTCAGTAGTTGTATGCCTTGCCACTGGCTACTCAAGGGCAGATATCAGTGCAACAAACCCTGGGTCTGTTGCCTAGACTGTGGACAGCCCCGAGATCAAGATTGCAGCATCCAAGACAAGGCCACGGTGAAGAGATAGGCTCTTTGAGGAATCAAAGGGCAGGTTGAGAAGACCAAGTCAAGCCAAGGAGCAAGACACCGCTAAGGGAAAACCTCCCTTGCCGGGCAGGAGAGCCTCGTGAGGTCAAGGTTGTCCCGGAAGTAAGCTTCAAGACCGCCCCGGCAGGCCTGCCGGGTTCTACGAAGGCAAAACACCCCGCCAAGGCTTCACCGCTCCACCTCACAGCGACACAAGTCATCGATCGGTGTGGTGTCAAGCCCCAAAGTGACTAAGTGGCTGCCTTTTGCCACATGGCAGCCATTTCCTACAGGAATCGCCTCCAAGTGACACCCGTCCAGCGATGTGTCAGGCAGACAGGAAAGAAGGTGGCCAAACAGCCTGGCAAGGCGTGCCGGGCAGGCCATGATGTGACGCTAAGCGGCGCATTTAATGCGTTTTGCTCTGTTTGTAGAGCAGATATGATAGCACTGTTTGCTATCTAATCAGTACACAATGACTGATTTGCCACTGTGGTGACCCCTTGATCTATAAAAGGAGGCCCATGGCAACCATAGAAAGGATTCGGACCCTTGTACACTCGTACGCGCGTAGCTGCTCTCGCCCCGAGGCAACCCTGCCGGGCAAGAGCGCTGTGTTTCCACCACCATCCACCATCAATGCACCAAAGCAGGAGTAGGGTTTTACGCCTCACGGTGGCCCGAACCTGGGTAAAACTGCCCATGTGATCTCTGCCACGCTGCGCTGCCCTCCTCCGCTCTTTGTGCAATGTGCTCAGTCCCCCTGCCGAACCAAAATGGGCTCGTGGCCCCATAGGTGGCCATGGTTTCCCACGACATCTTTGGCGTGCCAGGTAGGAGGAAGCGCTTGCGTGAACCCGAGAAGTGTACGTAGCGCGTCATCTTCACCGCCATCTTCTTCATCAACGGCTCCATCGTCCATGGCACCCAAGAAGAAGCCCGGAGCCGCGGCTCATCCATCCACCTCGAAGGCCCCGTCGCACATGACCGCTGATGCCGTGGGGGCTATAGGGGCGCCTGGGGGTGTGGACGCGGAGGGGGACGTGGTCGGCGCAGGCGGCGTTGTTGCCACCTCCCCTACGGCCGAAGCAGGAGCAGGAGGCACCGGAGAAGGACAACACCAACAACATCCCAGTGGCCACGCCCCACGAGGTATGGGAGGAGAGATCATTCCATCCGCACCTCCCCGTCCTGTCGAGGGGCACAGCCACAGCGGGGGTACTCGCTCTGGGGGGAATCGCAACTCCCCGGCCGCTCCAGCCGCGGGTGCGGCCGCAGAGCATGCGCTACCCCCGGAACAAGCCGACCTAGCCGCTACGCTAAACGGAGCTGCTGGCCCTCAAGCGCCTCCACCTCATCACCATGCCATCCAGGCGGGTGGCTCACGACGACGAGAGCATGGCGCGACTGCTACCGGCACCATCAAGAGCCGGGCGATGTTACGGTCTTCATCGACATCCATGCCAAGAACCTCTTCGGAGGCCATGGCGCAGGCCCAGCTGCTATTGAAATTTCTGCCGGCAGCCGATCAGATGGATGAGTGGAGAGCCACCATTCAGAGTCTGATTGGCTTCGCCGAGGCGGGAGGATCGCAGTGGGCTGGCCCGCCACGGCCTCCCCAGGCAGCGACAACGGCCCACGCTGTTGGCCGTGCGGATGGGACCACTCCTACGGTGCAGTCCCCTCCACGGTAGCCGGCGCAGTAGCCGTGCAACCAAGAACCCGACGACGTCTCGATGGCTTCGTCTGACCCTCGAGCGCGTCAAGGCCAACGGCGAGTCCTGGAGGACAGGCAGAGGGAAGGCGCGTGTGTCACCATCGAGCGACACCGCGACGCCCACAGCCAGTCCGACAGGCGCGACGGCCCCGACGTCGACAAGCCCGCACTCGCTGAAGGCGGGTACCTGCCTTTCGAGGCTGGGTGCCCTGCCTTCACCCATGAGCTGCGGCAAGTCCGTTGGCCGTCCACTCGCACGTTCAAGCCGGAGATACCAGAGAAGTATGACGGGAGACTGAACCCGGCAGAGTTCTTGAGCATCTACGCCATCACTGTTCAAGCTGCCGGGGGAAGAGATGAGAAGGTATTTGCCAACTACTTCCCTTTGGCACTCAAGCCAATTGTGAGGTCTTGGCTGATGCACCTACCGGAGAACTCCATTTCGACCTGGGCTGACCTATGCCATGAGTTCGTTGGCACCTTCACGGGCGGCCATCAAGAACCAGGGAGGCCCAGCGACTTGCAGCTTCTCCCACAGAAGGAAGGCGAGAGCCTGCGGAAATACATGCAGAGATTTAGCCGAGTCCACAGGAATATTCCAGACATCCACCCAGCAGCTGTGATAGCTGCGATCCAGTCCAACATGCACAATCATAGGATACGTTCCAAGATGAACGTTCGATTGCCCAAGACTGTGAAGGAGCTTTACACTCTAGTCGATAAGTGTGCTCGAATAGAGGAGGGAGGAAGCTCCCCGGAGAAGAGGATGGCATCGACATCGATTCAGAGGACGATGACGAGGCCACCAGTCAAAAGAAGAAGAACAAGAAGCGCAACAAAAGGCGCAAGGACAAAGCAGTGATGACCGTTGAGGGATCGGGCATGCCTAGTACCAGCAAGAAAGCCAAGGCTGAGATACCTGACAAGGAAGTTGCCGCGTGCGCTGATTGCCGGGAAGCCGGGGCTGCCGAGAAGGCTGGGAAAGGTGATGGCCCGTACTGCAAGATCCATCGGACTAAGGGCCACGATCTCCAGGAGTGCCATCAGGTTGAGCAGCTTGTCAAGAAGCAGAGGGCTGAATATGAGAAGCGAGATAAAGAGAAAGGTCAGAGTGGCGCTGGCGGAAAGGGCCGGGGTGGCGGAACAAGCCACCCCGGCAAGGCTCCTCGGAATCAAGGGAAACCCACCATAGGTCGTGAGAAGGAGGATTGCAACGATGAGAGTGATAGAGGAGATGAAGAGGAAACCAGCAAGCAGAAATTCCAGAAAGCCACTGACAACCTGTGCATTGACGGGGGTGCATCTTTGCACTCCTCCCACCGCCAACTTAAACTGTGGGCGCATGAAGTTAATGCCGTGGAGCCAGCGGCAGACTCTCGAAGGCCGCTCAAGTGGTCCCGCATGCCCATCATCTTCGACGAAGAGGACCACCCTGACCGCACCACCATGGTAGGGTGCTTGCCGTTGTTGGTATCACCAACAATCCACAACCTCAAAGTCACGAAGATGTTGGTTGATGGCGGGCCGGGTTGAATCTGATTTCTTCAAAGGTCATCAGCAAACTCCAGATAGCAGAAGAAGAGCTCAAGGTTACTGGTACGTTTCAAGGAATCAACCCCGGCAGGAGTCATCCTAAGGGGAAAATCACGTTGCCGGTGACATTTGGGGGAGAGTTGAATCACTGGACTGAGAAGATCGTGTTTGATGTGGATGACCTCCCCCTGCCATACAATGGAATCCTTGGTCGCCCAGCTCTGGCCAAGTTCATGGCGGCATCCCACTATGCCTACAACTCCTTGAAGATGCTAGGGCCGGTGGGCGTCATTTCCATTCCATCACACGAGAAGGACGCAATTATTTGCGTGGACAAGATGTACCAGGAAGCAGTCGCGGTAGAGGCCACTAAAGCTGCAACCCCCGCTGAGGAAAGTAATGGAAAGAAGAAGGCTAACAAGGATGCCGGTAAGGAATCCAGGAAGCGTACCTCTTCGGGGTTTGCTGCACCTGTTGATGACTTGTCGGAGACTTGCAATAGCAAGAGATCCAAGGCTTCTGCACCCGCTGTGAAAAAGGTCCCGGCAGGGCTGGCTGGCGCTAATGGTACTTTCACTATCAGCGCCAACCTCGATGACAAATAGGAAAGCGCGCTCGTTGCCTTCCTGCGGGCGAATGTTGATGTGTTTGCCTTGCAACCATCTGACATCCCCGGTGTTCCCAGGGAGGTAATCGAGGACCACCTTGCTGTCTACCCACATGCCCGGCCCGTCAAGCAGAAGGTCCGGAAGCAAGCTTTGGAGCGGCAACAGTTTATTGCCGAGGAGATCAAGAAACTTGAGGCAGCTGGTCTGGTTAGAGGAGTGTTGCATCCAACGTGGTTAGCAAATCCTGTGGTGGTACACAAAGCTAATGGGAAGTGGAGGCTATGCATAGATTTTACGAATCTGAACAAGGCATGCCCGAAGGACCCATTTCCCTTGCCGCACATTGACCAGATTGTGGATTCCACCTCCGGGTGTGATCTGCTTTCCTTCCTGGATGCCTACTCTGGATATCATCAGATCTTCATGTCCAAGGAAGGCGAAGAGAAGATCGCGTTCATCACCCCAAGTGGCACATACTGCTTCGTGCGGATGCCTTTTGGGTTGAAGAGCGCCGGGTCCACTTTTGCAAGAGCAGTCTAGATTGGTTTTGAGTCACAGTTGCACACAAACGTTGAGGCTTATATGGATGATATTGTGGTCAAGACCAAGGACAGATCAACCCCCATTCAGGATTTAGAAGAGACGTTTGCTAATTTGCACAAGACCAACTTGAAGCTAAACCCAGAGAAGTGTGTGTTTGGCGTTCCTTCCGGCAAGCTAGTTGGCTTCTTTGTGTCCCACCGAGGGATAGAGGCCAACCCCGACAAGATCAAGGCTATCGAGCAGATTCAAGCACCCAAGACAGTCAAGGACGTGAGGCATCTGACTGGGTGTGTTGCCGCACTTAGCAAATTCATTTCCAAGTCTGCCGAGCGTGCCTTCTGTTCTTCAAGATTTTGAAAAAGGCAGGACCCATGGAGTGGACCCCAGAGGCAGACGCTGCACTACAAGATTTGAAGGCCTACCTTTCCTTTGTGTCCACTTTGGTCGCTCCAAAACCTCAAGAGCCGTTGCTGCTATACTTGGCGACAACTAATCAAGTGGTTAGCGCAGCACTGGTGGCACAGCGGGAAGTGAATGAAGCAGCAGACATAGCTGGTGTCCCTTCCAGGGAGGAAATGAGCACACCCCGGCAAGGTCAGATGCAGATCAAGATGGAGAAGAGCAAAGCAGCGGAAGCGGTTCTCTGGTCACGGCAAAGAAGAAAGTGGTGCAGTGCCAAGTATACTTTGTTAGCTCCCTGTTGTAGGGGGCTAGATCCGGGTACTCTGGCGTGCAAAAATTGATTTGTGGCCTTGTCATGGCCTCAAGGAAACTGTGCCACTACTTCCAAGCCCACGAGATCACATTTGTCACCCGTTTCCCTTTGCAACGAATACTCCGAAACCCTGAGGCTACCAGCAGGATAGTGGAGTGGGCTTTGGAGTTATCCAGCTTTGGTTTAAAGTTTGAGAGCACATCAACTATTTAAAGCAGAGCGTTGGCAGAGTTTATTGTAGAATGGACGCCAACTCCTGACGAAGAGGTGTTGGAGACAGTTATTCCTGGCAAGGAAGCGCCCCAAGAATGGATCATGTATATCGATGCTACCTTCTCCCTACAAGGTGCAGGCGCTGGCGTGCTTCTCGTTGCTCCCACTGGAGAGCACCTGAAGTACGTCGTCCAGATGCATTTTCCCCGGGAGGAGGCTACCAACAATACAATAGAGTATGAAGGGCTCCTTGCCGGGCTCAGAGTTGCAACAGAACTGGGGATCAAGAAGCTGATCATCCGCGGAGACTCACAACTTGTGGTGAGACAAGTCAACAAGGATTACCAAAGTCCATTGATGGAGTCATACGTTGAGAAAATGAGAAAGTTGGAGGAGCACTTTGACGGATCGCAAACAAAGCACGTACCCCATGCGGAAAACAGCATTGTTGATCATCTGTCAAAGTGCACTGCGCAAAAGCTCCCTGTGGAACCAAGAACTTTTGTTCTCCATCTGACTTAGCCCTCCGTATCCCCAGCAACAATGGCTAGAAAGAGGAGGAAACTGGACTCCGGCAAGCCTCTCCCGGTAGAACCTTCCAAGGATCTCGGCAGAAAGCTTGTCGGGCGCAACTCCCCTTCGGTCGCTGAGCTGCATCCTCTCGCCACACTACTGGAATCAGCTTCTTTGCCGTCCGCCACGGCAGACGGCAAAGGCATAGATCACGGACGGAAAACCTCTTTGCCGTCCGCCAGTAGATGGCAAAATGTCCGGATGAACACGTGCCAGCAAAGGCCTTCTTTGCCGTCTGCTTCCTGGAAACGGACGGCAAAGTATTGTGCCGTCCGCCTCTGGTGGCCAGCAGACGGCAAAGATCGTGGATGGCAGTGAGGTGGGGTGAGGGCCGTTAGGGGTTACCGGCGTGCTTTGCCGTCAGCCAGCGGACGGCAAAGAGGCTAACGTCTTTGCCATCCGCTGGCAGACGGCAAAGTGCTCAAACATGCCAGTCCCAGGAATCACAGGTAGCTACGACGTGGCATGTTTGCCGTCAGCTAGCTGATGGCAAAGAGCCTGTACAGCCCTGTTTTTAATTTAATTCATTCAATTTGATAGCAATTTGCAGATATACATATATACACAACAAGCATATCCAACACACTAGTTTCATCATATATACATACATAACCAACACATATATAGTTCCATCCTTACATATTACAAAAGTTTCACATTGTTCATCCAACACCGTTATCCATCCATCCATATAACAAGTTCCAACCATGCAAGTTCATTGATACAAAATAAAAGCACAAATGGAAAAGAAGCACACCATCCATGCAAGCTTCCGTGAATTAAATCAAATCTGCAAAATGATAAACAAGATGTTAGAAGAAGAAGAATAAAATGAAGAAGAAGAACAAGACTATAAGAAGTAAGCATACTTAAGTAAAATGGAGCTCCTAGAATAAAATTAAGAAGAAGACGAGAAGACAGAGAGACTAGAAGATAAGAAGAAGAAGAAGAAGAAGAAGAAGAAGAAGAAGAAGAAGAAGAAGAAGAAGAAGAAGAAGAAGAAGAAGAAGAAGACTATAAGCTTATTATGTAAACTTGTTCATTTTGTGCTAACATAAGTAATTTTGGAGTTAACCTATAGGAAAGTAAGCATAGTAGAGATAACTTAGCATATTAGAGCTAACATAGGTAACTAAGCATATTAGAGCTAACATAGGTAACTAAGCATATTAGAGCTAACTTATGTCATTTCGGAGGAAACAAAGCTAAGTATATATAGATCATTTTGGAGATCAAACATACCTGACATAGTTCAGTTCTCATTGTTCTTCTCCTTCTCCTTCCTCAGCCTAATGTGCCAAGAGCGGCGAGGTGGTGGAGGCAGTGGGATGTAGTCTTCTACCACAATTGGCGTGGTCATGTCGCCCAACTGTGGGATCGCCGGCGCCACCACCGGCGCGAGGTCATTGTCAGGCACCACCACCATCGCGAGGCCATCTTCAGGCAGGACAGGCATGACCATCGCTAGGTCATCCTCAGCCACCACCATCGCTAGGTCATCCTCAGCCTGATGCCCACTCTGCTCTACTTCTTCCCCACTCCAGTCCGGATCATCCTCCTTGCTGTTGCTTTTGCTACAGCCATAATCGCTGTTGCTTTTGCTACAACCAGAATCGCTGCTGCTTTGGATGTAGCCAGTGTCGCTGCTGCTGCTCCCATTGCCTGTCCAAATGCAACAATGACCGTTAATAATCGATGCGAGACAAAGCCAAATGTAGAGGAATAAGAAGAGGCAGAACGTACTGGCATCATCATTGTCAGCGTAGCGCATGCGACACATAGTCGCGTTGAACACCTTCACGATGAGCATGGTGGCGTCGTCGTCATACCTGAAGAGAAGGAAGTACCCCTGCCGCAGGTCGTAGGCACGGTAGAACTTCTCGCAGCCACGACACAGGTACATGTGGCCCTCCTTGATCACCAACTCCACGTTCCACAGCCTGCGAAACCCGCTGCCGGCCTGTCGCAGCTTCACATTATTTGGCGGATCTTCACCCAGCATGTTCATAAAAGTGTTAGGCAGCCTCTGCAGTTTGGGACAATGAGTGATGTAGCAAACAACAGAGTTATCATAATGAGATGGGTGAAGGGGAGATCTCTCCTTTTATATACCTGCCTCGTGGATGATACTGAAGTCCCAAGTATGATACTGAAGAACTTGAAAGCATCCAACTTGTACTCCGGTGTGGCAGAGCAGAGTCTGCGGTGGCGGCTTCCCCCCATCTCTGATAAGCAGCAGAAGATAATCAACTACACCAAGTTATCATTTCTCATTCAAAAAACAGTGCACTTGTGGTCATATGATGGCTCTAGTTGAATTTATTATTAGCACTAGTCGTCAAAAATGTTGACTTTAGTTGAATTTCATATAATAACTATTTTAACTTCTTTGGGTCAGCAAACTAGGCAACTAGCTAGCAGTATAAAAACATTCAACTAAAGAAAAGAAAGAAACTGCAAAACGTGGTGGAACCCTAAATAAGAAATTATAAAAACGTGTCTTTTTCTTCTTCTTCTTCCCCTCTTCTTCTTTTTTCCTCTTTTTCCTTTTCTTCTTCTTCCCCTTCTTCCTCTTCTTCTTCTTCTTCTTCTTCTTCTTCTTCTTCTTCTTCTTCTTCTTCTTCTTCTTCTTCTTCTTGTTCTTCTTCTTTTTCTTCTTCTTCTTCTTCTTCTTTTTCTTATCTTTTTTCATGCTCCTTCCTCTTCTTCCTTTCCTATTTCTTTCTTCTCTTTCTTCTTTTCCTTTTTTCTTTTTCTCTTTTTTTTCCTTCTTCTTTTCTAATATGTAAACTATCTAAAACTATTTATGATCTAAAACTATATCTAACGAATTGGCGGGGGAGGTTTATGGTGATATGTTCTTTCTATGGTGACATGTTCTATGGTGCCTTGA
Organism: Thinopyrum elongatum; assembly: GCA_011799875.1. Classification (NCBI taxonomy): domain Eukaryota; kingdom Viridiplantae; phylum Streptophyta; class Magnoliopsida; order Poales; family Poaceae; genus Thinopyrum; species Thinopyrum elongatum. The sequence continues at coordinate 280,259,273 of CM022300.1, forward strand.
AGCTGACAATGCTATCTGGAAGTTTCACAAAACTTTCACAACATTAACCAGTGCAGCAATATTTGCAGATTCATATCTTCTTCTTCTTCTTCTTTTTTTTCCTCTTCTCCTTTTCCTACTCTTCTTCTTCTTTTCTCTCTTTCTTCTCTCTCTTCCTCCCTCCTCCTCTCTCTCTCTTCTTTCTTCTCTTCTTCGTTTACTTCTTCTTCTTACTTCTTGTCTTCTTCTTTTCTTCTTTTCTCTTCTCTCCTCCTCTTCCTCCCTCCTCCTCCTCCTTCACTCTTCTTCTCTAAACTAAAACTAAAACTAATCTAAAATAAACTAAACTAAAAATAAAACTAAAACTAAACTGAAACTAAAACTAAAGTAAAACTATAACTAAAACAGAAACTAAATAACTAAAAGAAACTAAAATAAACTAATAAAAAAGGGGGGAAAGATCACTCACCTGCAGGCATGGGATCGCCGGTGGAGGGGGAGGCGGCGGCCCGGTGGAGGGGGACGCCGCGGCGGGTCGGGGCGGCGGCGACCCGATGGAGGGGGAGGCCGCGGCGGGTAGGGGCGGCGGCGGCCGGTGGAGGGGGAGGCCGCGTCGAGATGGGGCGGCTGGACGCCGTGGCGTGGCTGCCAGCGTGGAAGGGGCGCGGCGGTGGTTGGGGACTGGCGAGGGGGCGGCTGGCGGTGGTCTTGGCGACGGGGCAAGGGGGGCGGCGGGTGGTCGGGGCGATGGGGCGAGGGGCGGCGGCGGGTGGTGGGGGCGGCGGTGGTCTCGTCAGGGAGAGAGGGACAAAAAGAGAGAGAGAGGGAAGGAGGGGTGGGGATCCGTTAGTTAGCTTATCTCTTTGCCGTCTGCCCCCCTTTGCCGTCCGCTTTTTTTCTCTTTGCCATCCGCTAGAAGACGGCAAAGAGGGGGCCATTAGTTTTTTTTCTAAGCAGCTCGTTAGTGGGGCCCACCTCTCTCTTTGCCGTCCGCCAACTGACGGCAAAGATTCTTTGCCGTCCGCTAGCCGACAGGAAAGAACTGGCTGATGGCAAAGACCTTCTTTGCCATCAGCCAGTTCTTTGCCGTCCGTTTTTCGTAAGCGGACGGCAAAGACCTTCTTTGCCGTCAGCAAAGAAGTGGATTCTAGTAGTGCCAGGCCACCAGTCCCCGCGGTCGAGGATTGTACTCTCACAAATGAGGAGGTGCCGTTAGTCCTCGTTGCTGAGCGACAGGCTCCGCCTTGGGCATGGCACATAGTCCATTTCCTCCAAACTGGAGAACTTCCCAAAGAGCAAGAAGAAGCTGAAAGAGTAGCCCGGAGGGCCAGTATGTATCAGTTCATTGACAACGCGCTGTATAGAAGGAGGCCCAACAGTGTGAAATTGAAGTGCATTTGCCGGGAATGTGGAAAGGAACTGCTGGCAGAGATACACAAGGGTATGTGCGGCTCCCACATTGGATCAAGGGCATTGGTTGGGAAAGCTTTCCGGCAAGGATTCTACTGGCCCACAGCCCTCCAAGATGCGGTCAAGCTTGTCACCAAGTGTGAAGCCTGCTAGTTCCATTCCAAGAATATCCACCTGCCTGCCCAAGCTCTTCAGACAATCCCTTTGTCATGGCCGTTTTTGGTCTGGGGGCTCGATATCCTCAGCCCTTTCCCCCGTTCTGCCGGGGGCTTTGAATTCTTGTTCGTTGCAATCGAAAAGTTTACAAAGTGGCCGAAAGTAGAGCCCATGAGAAAGGTGACAGCTCAGTCAGCTATCAAGTTCTTGAAAGGATTGGTGTGCCGCTTCGGAGTTCCTGCCCGAATCATCACTGACAACGGCACCCAGTTCACGAGTCGCAACTTCATGCAATACGTTCATGCCCTCGGGAGCAAAATCTCGTTTGCCTCTGTGGCCCATCCAAGGAGCAATGGGAAAGCTGAGAGGGCGAACGCTGAAGTGTCGCGAGGACTCAAGACAAGAACATTTGATAGGCTACAGAAGTGTAGCAGGCGGTGGATCGATGAGCTGTCGGTGGTTCTTTGGTCCCATCAAAACGACACCAAATCGAGCTACCGGGCAGACTCCCTTCTCCCTAGTCTATGGGGTAGAAGCAGTTATCCCCACGAAACTCATTTACGGGTCACCTCGAGTGCTTGCCTACGATGAAGTAGCGCAAGATCAGCATCGGCTCGATGACGCTGTGCTACTCGAGGAGAACCGTCTCTGGAATACTACGTGTGCCACACGCTATCAGCAAGCCCTGCGTCACTATCATAGCTGCAGGGTTCATGCCCAGTGTTTTGAGGAAGGTGACCTTGTCCTTAAGCGTGTTCAGTCCACCAAGGGTGCAAACAAGTTGACGCCGAAGTGGGAAGGCCCTTACCGGGTAGTACGAGCCACCAGACCTGGCGCAGTCCGTCTAGAGACCGGAGATGGCATTCAGTTGCAAAACTCATGTAACATTGAGCATCTCCGCAAGTTCTACCCGTAAGGCGCGGCTGTCGGGCAGGGCCCGACAGCCACCCTTTTGTACAGGCCTTGCCTCTGTTGTATGTAACCCCTTGTACAAAGCCAGGCGTAGACCCTGAGCAACAGAGAAATAAATGAAGCGCTGGGGGGCCCCCGACAAATTGCATGCATGCATAAGCATATCATGAGCATTGCATGTTCATGTAGATAAGATCGCATGAGGCATCATTTTCATCTGCATCAAACTGCAGGATCCTACTGTGGATTCGGTCCCGAAAAAGGAGAAGAGAAGACAAGCCTACATTGCGATCCCCGGCAAGCCCAAACAGATAAGTTCTCTCTCTTATCCATACGCATTCTGTAAGTAAAAACCTGTGCATAGGAAAACCTCGCCGCTTTCTAAACTTAGGTGCTCCCGTCCCTTGACTCGAACGTTGCTTCGGTCGGGGTGGTTGTAGTGGCCTTTGGTGAGAAAGTTGGCGGGGGGCTGGTCCCTCTTTACGATTTGTGTCCGGCAGGCCCAGCCCCACGACAGCAAACTGAGGGTACCAGCAGGATAGCCTACCGGGGAAAAAACTTGTTTACTTGAGCGTATAGAGGCATTCTCCCTCTGCATGGGCATGTTACATGCACAAGTGCCCGGCAAGGTTTATCTTTTTCATTAATATGCTGATCAACAAGTACAGACCTTAGAGAACACAAACATGGGTAAAAGGGATTACATAATTTGAACTAAAGTTTGGAAAATGCCTACATATTTTAGATTGAAAAAAGATAAGTGCCCCGTAATCCCTTTCTTGTCCATCTCCTCCTAGGCACTACAGTGGAAGAGAAGGAGGGCAAAAGGCGTGCCTGAGCAAGATGCCCCACTCGACCCCGTCAGGAACTACCGGGCGCAACCTGATAAGATCGAGAGTGGCGAGGCTGCAAAGGAGAGGGACGAAAGGAGCAGCTCGACGGTGCCTCGGTCACCACCTCCAGGGCCAACCAGAAGCTCCAGCAAAAAGCACCGGCGGGGAGAACCACCGAGGCTCAGATGGAAGACTTCTGGAGGAGGTGAAGGCACCAAGAGAGCGGCCCTCTCCCCGGCAACCAAGAGGCCGGTGATGATGGTGCCGGGGAGGGAGGGGAAGAGCAGAAAGACGAGGCAGCAGGTCGGGAATAGGAGACAAAGGCGTCGGTGCCATCATACTCCAACCTGACGCCCTGCCACCCACCTTCTCCGTCTTCCCTTGATCTTTCTCCATCACCACCGCTCCAGGGGGACACTGACTCCATGAGCCATTGCCTCCTCCGAAGAAGCTGCGGGCGGTGGCGACGTCCGAGGCGCGCGGGGGGCGTTGCTCCCCACCTTGGCAGGCAGGAAGATGACGCCGTCTTCAACATTTGCCCTGACTTCACCAAAGGGGGCGATACCAGGATTACCAAGGGACCCGAGCGCTGCACCCCTGATGGACGCCGGAGCCACCAAGAGCTCCAGCACCTGGGAGGAGGGGACAAACACGCCCCCGCGAGAGAAGGGCTCGGCGCCTCCCGTGCTGTGGATGGCATGTCCGCCGCGCCCCTTTTTACTCTGGACCAGGATCACTCCCCAAGCTCCTTCACAAGCTTCCGATGTCACCAACCTCAAGCTCAAGCCCGGGGCTTGGCCCTGGTCTCTTTCTCTCAACATTGCAAGAAAAGAGAAGAAAAAGGCGAGAGGAGGAGCGTGGATGAGCACTTCCGCTTCCCCCTGCCCCCTTTTATAGGCAAGTTGGGGGCTGGGGGCTAATCCATTGATGGCTAACTACCGTCCCTCTCCGCCAACTTGAGAAGACCGGGCCCCCACTCTGGCACTCTCCCGCACCACGTGCCTCCATTACCTACCCCACTCAATGCATGCAGCATACGTGGCTGGGGATAAGGGCGTGGTGGGAAGAGTGAATTGGCAGTTACTCGCCCGTGCATTAAAGTTATTCACGGGCCATTACAAGAATGGCCCCACCACAAGTGGCATTACGCGATGGGCGGAAGAACCGAAAACTGACTTGGGCTCAGATTAATGAAGAAACAAAGAAGATCTCAAGGGACAAGCAGTTATTTCCCCCTTGCCTGTGCACAAGTTAGGGCCTACCCCGACGATGCCCGGTGGCACGTTTGGGCCAGGCCCGGGGGCTCCTATCGGTGCAACAAACCCTGGGTCTGTTGCCCAGACCATGCATAGGCCCGAGATCAAGATTGCAGCATCCAAGACAAGGCCAAGGTGAAGAGATAGGCTCTTTGAGGAATGAAAGGGTAGGTTGAGATGACCAAGTCAAGCCAAGAAGCAAGACACCACTAAGGGAAAACCTCCCTTGCTAGGCAGGAGAGCCTGGCGAAGTCAAGGTTGCCCCAGAAGCAAGCTTCAAGACTGCCCCGGCAGGCCTACCGGGTCCTACGAAGGCAAAACACTCCGCCAAGGCTTCACCGCTCCACCTCACAGCGAAGCAAGTCATCGATCGATGCGGTGTCAAGCCCCAAAGTGACTAAGTGGCTGCCTTTTGCCACATGGCAGCCATTTCCTACAGGAATCGCCTCCAAGTGACACCCGTCCAGCGACGTGTCATGCAGACAGGAGAGAAGGTGGCCAAACAACCCGGCAAGGCGTGCCGGGCAGGCCATGATGTGACGCTAAGCGGCGCATTTAATGCGTTCTGCTCTGTCCGCAGAGTAGATATGATAGCACTGTTTGCTATCTAATCAGTACGTAATGACCGATTTGCCACTGTGGTTTCCCCTTGATCTATAAAAGGAGGCCAATGGCAACCATAGAAAGGATTCGGACCCTTGTACACTCGTACGCGCATAGCTTCTCTCGCCCCGAGGCAACCCTGCCGGGCAAGAGCGCTGCGTTTCCACCACCATCCACCATCAATCCACCAAAGCAGGAGTAGGGTTTTACGCCTCACGGCGGCCCGAACCTGGGTAAAACTGCCCGTGTGATCTCTGCCATGCTGCACTGCGCTCCTCTGCTCTTTGTGTAACGTGCTCAGTCCCCCTGCCGAACCAAAAGGGGCTCGTGGCCCCATAGGTGGCTGTGGTTTCCCACGATAGCAGGCGATGACATGGCCTGTACGGCACAAAGTTAGGCGGGCTGGTCACATGTTGATGCATCAACCGCCAGATTACGAGTATTAGGTTCCTCGGTAGAAGCACACCGAGAGTTGTTGTGGCAAGGAGAGAGTCACCGGTTGATGGGCGGCATTGTTTGCTCTTGGCGGGGTTTGAGGGATCTCATCGATGAAATATATTTCATTTCGTGGCCACTGGATATGATGTAACATTGTTTCTCCCAAGGTCCTCTGCTCATCATAGTCCCCTAGGACATTGTCAGGGCAAATTCATTGAATCCAGGCTTTACTTTAGTCACGTAGCACTTCACACAACCCGGCTTCAATGGCACATTGTCCAACAAGAGGCCCCCTTCCAAGCGGGGGGGGGGGGGGAGGACCCAGGCTGTTGCACATTTTAACGTACCTTCATAATGTGTAAGCCTGCCCTCAATCTGTCTGATATTCTAGATAGTTCAGATATAGCATCATCATGCGCAGATGTAGTCTCACTGTCGCCGGGGTCAGCTAATGCACAGCTACTCTTGTGGGGTGTCATCACACAATAAGCAACATCCTCCATGCCCGCCTCACCTCCCGTCTCCTGGCTATCTCTCAGTGTTAGAGTCTTCTGCATTATCAATGACTCCTCAATTCCTTTCGAAGCCCTGGATACATGGCCCTCCTCAACCTTTCATACAATTGATTTTGCTTGTGTTCACTCCTCACTTTTTTCATGGTGAGCCTATCTTCTTTGCTAAGTGTGAAAGCCCTCTTGTGTGGGACATTGACACCTATAACCCTTGCACGGCCAGGGGCTCTTTTGTTTCCAGACCATTGGACAGAATGTCACATGGCCCTGAGTTCTTGTAGAACCTTCCAGGGATGTTTGAAGCCTTTGCCATCACCCGATACAGTTCTTCGTCATGTGAGTTTTCAAAGTAATGAGTTCCATCGTCACGCCTCCTTGCACATGCCCTCAAGTAGTCTCTAGCACGTTTGCCCCTGATTTCACCATTGCTGTGCTGCATCATCCTCTCCTCTTCGGGGAAATACCAACGTAGATACAAGAAATTAGGAAGAATTTCTGGCGCCGTTGCCGGGGAAGACATCATCAACATCTATTAGGTGCCCAATCACAAATCTTATCTCCATGCAATTACTTTATTTTCCATTTGCCTCTCATTTTCATCTCCCCCACTTCTAAAACATTTTCAGAAAAACACAAAAATATTTGCCTTCTTTTCATTTGCCTTTTTCTCGTTCGATCTTTTGTTTGCGTGTGATCTTGTTTGCATAGTCACGATGTCTCAAGAAAATACCAAATTGTGTGATTTTTCTAATACTAATAATAATGATTTTATTATTACTCCGATTGTGCCTCCCGCTGCTAGTGCGGAGTCTTATGATATTAATGCCGCTTTATTGAATCTTGTTAGGAAAGAGCAATTTTTCGGCACGCCTAATGAGGATGTCGCGTCCCATCTAAACACTTTCATAGAATTGTGTGATATGCAAAAGAAAAAAGTTGTGGAAAGTGATATTGTGAAATTAAAATTGTTTCCTTTCTCTTTGCGGGATCGTGCAAAAATTTGGTTTTCATCTTTGCCTCGTAATAGTATTGATTCGTGGGATAAGTGCAAAGATGCTTTTATTACTAAGTATTTTCCACCCATGAAAATTATTTCCCTTAGAAATGAAATCATGAATTTTAAGCAACTTGAGCATGAACATGTTGCGCAATCTTGGGAAAGAATGAAATTAATGCTAAGAAATTGTCCTACTCATGGTTTAAATCTATGGATGATTATACAAAAATTTTATGCAGGATTGAATTTTGTTTCTAGAAATCTTTTAGATTCCGCCGCGGGTGGGACTTTTATGGAAATTACTTTGGGTGAAGCCACTAAATTCCTTGATCATATTGTGTCAAATTATTCACAATGGCATACTGAAAGAGCTCCTACTAGTAAAAAGGTTAATTCTATTGAAAAAATTAGTACTTTGACTGAAAAAGTTGATGCTCTTATGAAATTGGTTGCTAGTAAAAATGCTCCTATTGATCTTAATGATGTGCCTTAGTCTACTTCGATTGAGCAAAATAGTGATTCTATAGATGTGAATTTTGTCTCGTGAAACAGTTTTAATAACTATGCTTATAGAGGTAATTTTAATCCTAGGCCTTCTAATCTTGAGAGTAATATTAAAGAATTTTATCAATGCGCAAAAAGTTTTCAGCACTACGAGAGAAGGAAAGTTGAATAACATTGATGATATGTCTAGAAGCATTGATAGAATTTCCCATGATGTAGAAAATCTCAAGATTAAAATTTTTCCACCTAAGGTTGATGTCAATGAATCAATTAAAGCTTTATATGTTTCCATGGATGAAAGTAAAAAAAGAACTTATATGCTTAGAGCTAAAAGAGAATTTTTAGAAAGAGCTTTTTCGACCGATTGCTTTCACCATAATGATGAAAATGTTAAGATGATTGGTGTTTCTTCTATTGATTCCTTGCTTAGTAATATTAAAATTAATGATAAACGGACTGAAGAAGCGTCAACTTTAGCTAGAAGGCGTCCCCATAATTCGGAGGGTGAAAATCTTGTTGAAAAAATTAATAAAAGTTTGTTTGGATAGGTCAAAACTTTAACTAGTGATGTGCCCACTCTTTTGGATTACAAAGACTTTAATTATGATAGTTGTTCTTTGATTGAGTGTATTTCTTTGTTGCAATCCATGATAAATTCACCCAATGCCTTACTAAACATATTGTGGATGCCATGCTAAAAGCTTTAGAAGAAAAATTGGAGTTAGAGATTTCAATTCCTAGAAAATTATATGATGAATGGAACCCACCATTAAAGTCAAGATCAAAAACTATGAGTGCAATGCTTTATGTGATTTAGGTGCTAGTGTTTCCACAATTCCGAAATCTCTATGTGATGTGCTTGGTTTTAGCAATATTGAAGAATGTTCTCTTAATTTGCACTTGTCAGATTCTACTATTAAAAAGCCTTTGGGAAGAATTAATGATGTTCTTATTCTTGCAAATATGAATTATGTGCCCATAGACTTTATTTTGCTTGATATTAATTGCAATCCATCTTGTCCTATAATACTCGGTAGACCGTTTTTGTGAACTATTGGTGCCGTGATTGATATGAAAGAAGGGAATATTAAATTTTAGTTTCCTCTAAAGAAGGGTATGGAACACTTACCTAGAACTAAAATTAAGCCACCATATGAATCAATCATGAGGGCAACCTATGGAGCAAAAACCAAAGATGACAATACTTGAATCTATGCATTATGCCTAGGTAGGGGCATAAAACGATAGCGCTTGTTGGGAGGCAACCCAATGAATAAAATATTTTTTCTCATTTTCTTTCTGTTTTTGCATGTTTACACAATTATGCCTCTGTTATGATTGTGTCTTTTATGTTTTAATTAGTGTTTGTGCCAAGTAATGCCTTTAGGATGGCTTTGGGTGATAGTTGATTTGATCTTGTTGGAAAACAGAAACTTTTACGTCCAGTAGCAGAATTGTTAGAAAACACTGGAGCAACGAAAAACTCTGAATTTTTTTACGCAAGATTGATATATGAATTGCCTCTGTTTTCCTAATTGTTCAGAAATTTTGGAGTTACAGAAGTGTGAGTAAAATTTGAGTCTTTACAGACTGTTCTGTTTTTGATAGATTCTGTTTTCATTGCATTGTGTGCTTATTTTGATGAATCTATGGACTATACCAGGGGGTTTTAGCCATGGTAAAGTTATAATACAGTAGGTATAATGCAATAACAAAATATGAATGGGTTTGCAACAGTACTTAAAGTAAAGATTGTTTTTTCTTATACTAACGGATCTCACGAAGGTTTTTGTTGAGTTTTCTGTGATTGAAGTTTTCATGTTTTGGGTGAGATCACGATGGATGAAGGAATAAAGAGTGAAAAGAGCCTAAGATTGGGGATGCCCATGGCACCCCAATGTAATATTCAAGGAGTAACAAGCTACTAATCTTGGGGATGCCAAGGCATCCCCTCTTTCTTCTAACGACCATCGATAATTTTACTTGGAGCTATATTTTTATTCGTCACATATCATGAGTTTTGCTTGGAGCGTCTTGTATTATATGAATCTTTGCCTTTTTTTCTTTTTAGTTTGTCATAATCATCCTTGTTGGACACACCTATTTGGGAGAGCCATAATGATGCTATGATTTGTTAGAATTGCTCTATGTGCTTCACTTAAAATTTTGAGCTATGGAATTGCTCTAGTGCTTCACTTATTTCTTTTTTAGCATGGTGGTGTTTTAATTTTGAAGAAAAATAGTCTCATGCTTCACTTAGATCAATTTGAGAGTTAGTAAATTTTTGAAGAAATTCTCTCATGCTTCACTTATATTATTTTGAGAGATGATAAAATTATTTATGCTCATGTTCTTCACTTAAATTTGTTTGAGAGCTTGTTATAAGCAATGGTAATATATGAAACCCAAAGTGATAGATATCTAAGAGGGGTATAATAAAAACTTTCATGAAGGTCATCGGATATTATAAACTTGATTCCTTGTAATAGTTTTGAGATATGGAGATAGTAATATGTGAGTCATGTTGGTGAGTAATTATGCTTTAGTAAGAATATTGGTGTTAAGGTTTGTGATTCCCTATGGAAGCACGAAAGTCAATAGTTATGCAATGAAGTTACATCCTACTTGTGGTGCATTATTCAGTGTTAGTTATGTTTAATGCTCATTTATGATCATTTTTGTTTATTGGTTGGTTGCTTCTTAATCTATTTGCTAGCCTTTCCTTGTACTAAGTCAGAATACTACTTGTGCATCCAAACTCCTTAAACCAAGTTGTGCCAATGAGTCCACGATACCTACCTATATGCGGTATTTCCATGTCGTTCCAAGTAAATTTGTATGTGCTAACTCTAATTTTCAAAATGCATTTCCTTTTGATGTGCCCGTACCGCTCACTAAGCGGCAGGGGGTGGCCAATATTTTTTCATGCTAGATGCGTTAATCTCAAGATGAGTGTTTATTCACTTGTCATTGGACGAGAGTGTGGCAAGGTAATAGGGATGCCCAGTCCCGAAATGAAAAAAAAATATTTATGTTGTCAAATAATAAATTCCTTGGAAAGTGTTGGTATGGAAGGCACCCGTGGATACGGCTAGCCATGGATTGTGAAAGAATGGTGGAAAAAGGAATAAACTTTATTTTATGTTTGGGAACCGCCTATGATGTATCTAGCATGGAAAGTATTGGGAATTCTCAGTCGTTATCTCTCAATTTAAGTTTTGAGCTCTGACACCTCTACAAATCTGTGCTTCCCTCTACGAAGGGCCTATCTATTTACTTTATGCAATTTTTATTTTTCACTTTTGAGTCTCCATCTTCTCTTATAAGGAACCAACTAGGGAGTACTATGATCATACTTGTGCATTGGATGTAGCTAATATTCGAGTGTGTTTCATGAATGGATCAATGATTGAGCATGATGGGCTAGAGATAGCTTTCTTTAGTGTTGATATTTTGAAAGACATGGTTGCTTGCTGATATGCTTGAGTATTGATGTCCTCATGTCAATTATAGACTATTGCTTTGAATCATCTAAAAGTCCAAATTTCCATGCTACAAAAGAAAAGAATATGTGATGAACATGTTAGGCAGTATTCCACATAAAAAATTCTGTTTTTATCATTTACCTACTCGAGGACGAGCAGGAATTAAGCTTGGGGATGCTGATACGTCTCCAACGTATCTATAATTTTTGATTGTTCCATGGTGTTATATTATCAATCTTTGATGTTTTACATTCATTTACTAGCAACTTTATATCATTTTTTGGGACTAACCTATTGACATAGTGCCAAGTGCTAGTTGCTGTTTTTTGCTTATTTTTTACTTCGCAGAGTATCTATATCAAATGAATTCCAAATGCCCCGAAACTTTTTGGAGATTTTTTTCTGCCCAGAAGAGACCCGAGGAGCCCAGGAGGTGTACCAGAGGAGGCCCGTAGGGCCCATAAGACACCAGGGCGTGCCAAAGGCCCTAGTTATGCCTTGGTGCCTTGTGATGCCCACGGTGATCTTATCCACCGCCTCTCAGCTCTATAAATACTTAGATATTCCAGAAACCCTAGGAGAGTCAACGAAAAACAATTCCAGCCGCCGCAAGTTCTAGAACCATGAGATCCAATCTAGAGCCCTTTTCCGGCACCTTGCAGGAGGGGGAAACAATCACGGAGGGGTTCATCATCCTCATTGATGCTCCTCCGATGATGCGTGAGTAGTTTATCACAGACCTATGGGTCTGTAGGCAGTAGCTAGATGGCTTCTTCTCTCTCTTTGATCTTCAATACAATTATCTCCTTGATGTTCTTGGAGATCTATTTAATGTAATGACTTTTTGCGGTGTGTTTGTTGGGATCCGATGAATTGCGAGTTTATGATCAGTTCTATCTATGAATATTATTTGAGTCTTCTATGAACTCTTTTATGCATGATCCTTATAGCCTCATATTTCTTCTCCGAAACTTTGGTTTGGTTTGGCCAACTAGATTGATTTTTCTTGCAATGGGAAGAGGTGCTTTGTGATGGCTTCGATCTTGTGGTGCTTATTCTCAGTGACAAAAGGAGACATGACACGCATGTATCGTTGCCATTAAGGATAAAAATATGGGGTTTATTCCTACATGAATAGATCTTGTCAACATCATGTCATCGTTCTTATTGCATTACCCCATTTTTCCATGAACTTAATACACTAGATCCATGCTGGACAGCGGCCGATGTGTGGAGTAATAGTAGTAGATGCAGGCAGGAGTCGTTCTAATAATCTTGGACGTGATGCCTATATACATGATCATTTCCTTGGATATCATCGTGATTATTTGCTTTTCTATCAATTGCCCAATAGTAATTTGTTTACCCACCGTAAGCTATTTTCTCGAGAGAAGCCACTAGTGAAATCTACGGCCCCCGGGTCTATTTCCTATCATATTGTTTTCAGATCTATTATTCCAAAAACCCAAAAATACCTTGCTACACTTTTATCTATTTATTTTATTCTGTGTTTTTGTCAGATCTATTTATCAAATCTCATATAATTTTATCTATCTCAATACCGAGGAGGGATTGACAACCCCTCTTACGCGTTGGGTTGCAAGTATTTGTTATTTGTGTGCAGGTGCTTTTTACGTAGTGTTGCTTGGTTCTCCTACTGGATTCATAACCTTGGTTTCATAACTGATGGAAATACTTACCGTTGCTATGCTGCATCATCCTCTCCTCTTCGGGGAAATACCAACACAGATACAAGCAATCCTGCACAAACAACATAATTTCTTTTGAAATGAAGACGTGATAATTTTGAAATGAAGATGTGAGTTCATCGTTTCACCTTAATTTTTTTTCCTTCATAAGTAATCACCATTATACCCCTAGGTTTGATTTCTTGGTGTATTTCAGGTCTCGCTTGCTATATTTACGCCATTTTTTGCATTTACCATGCATTAAGTGCATATAAATCAAAACCCTACTGCAACTATATGTGGGTGTTAGCAAATAAGGTGTAAAAATCATTTGTGTGTCACTTTGCAAGTTTTCATTCATTGTCCATGAAATGGGAAGAATTTTCAAACATTTCGGCTGTGAGGTGCGGCCACCGGCGTGTGACGCCCCCTGCTTAATCATGCACAAACCATACACGCATATGCACACAATCAAGCCTAAGGACTCAGTTGAAGATATCACAACACAACTCTAAAACATAAAATAAAGTCATACAAGCTTTATGTTACTAGCCAGGGGCCTCGAGGGCTCGAATACATAAGCTCGCATACAAGCGTCAGCGGAAGCATCAGATATCTGAGTACAGATATAAAAGAAAACATAGATAAGCCTTTAAGAAGGCGGGGCAAAAGAAACACTACGATCGAAAAGGCGCATGCCTCCTGCCTGGGACCCTTCGATCCTACTCCTGGTCGTCGGCAAGTTCGTAGTAGTAACCACCCTCGGGGTGGTAGTAGTAGTCGTCGGTGGGGGCACCTGGCTCCGGGGCTCCGTCATCTGGTCGCATCAAAAGGATATGGGGAAAAGAGGAAGCAAAGAAACCGTGAGTACTCATCCGAAGTACTCAGCAAGCAAGGATCTACACTACATATGCAACATTATCAAAGAGAGGCTGTATATGTGGAGTGGGCTGCAGAAATGCCAGAATAGAGAGAAGGCCTAGTCCTATTGAAGACTAGCATCTTGAGCGGTCTTGCAGCATTAGAAGAGTCTAGATTAGTACAATATAAAGTAGTAACACTGTTAAGTATCAACCTCGGCCAGAGATCCTTTCTCGACTCCCTGTGAGAAAGCAATCCCAGAGCCCTAGTATCCAATTCTATCCAGTTCTAGTTGTATCGATCAGGATACAACTCCGAGCATCCGTTACCGAGGATTCGACTATGCATAGATTAATTCTTCCATGTAGGGGTGCACCAACTGACCCACCACGCTCGATTAACTCCGGCCGGACACACTTTATTGGGTCATGCCCGGCCTCGGCCAAATGATACGCCGCAACCCAACCAAAGCTTAATAGAGAGGTCAGCATGCCAGACTAAACCTATGCCCCCACGGGTCTTGGGCCATCGGCCCAGGCGCTCCTGCACGTTGCGTACGCGGCCAGTGAGCAGACCTAGCAGCCTCCAGTACAACGGAGGGTGCTTAACGCGGTCCAACCTAGCGCGCGCCGCTCAGTCGCTGACGTCTATTAAGCTTCGGCTGATGCATACGACGCAGAGTGCCCATAACTGATCCCACGTGATGGTTAGTGCTATCGGGCCAGAGGCCCACTCGGATCAAATATCCAAATTGGTAGTGTATTGGGTTGTGCGGTAATGAGCAGAGACTCACGATCGATGTGACCCTGTCGCCCCATCTCGAGGACTTGCGGCAAGGGCTAAGAATGCCCGGCCATGCCTCGTAATCATATCCCGGGCACCCTCCAGGTCAACCCGTCTCCACAACACTCGCGGGTACCCCTCGGGGTCGACACACCTTTCCAAGTAACAGTAGTAAAGTCCAAGTATCCGTGTGTCCATAACATTAGGGGAATCCAAGGTATCACCCTCATTGGATTCCTACTTGATGTATCCGTCAAGGTGAACTTAGGAGGAATCACCCTCGAGGTTCACACTTGAGGTGTCGCACGACAGCGTCGTTATCGGAAGTGGTGAAGGAGGAACCACCCTCGATGACGACGACCGAATAGCTACTCTACAGAGTTAACGTCAGAAGTGCTAAACGAGGTATCACCCTCGGCACTCGATGGTAACGCTGCAGTGTCGTACAACTAAGGGGGGTGATGTGCAGTGCTGGGACCTGGTCGTCGAGTCTTCTGATGATCCAGCGGGGCAACCGGGACAAGTGGGGTCACTGGGGTCTCTATCCAGCCTATACTAAGCAGTTTAGGATAAGCAGGTAAGGTATCAATAGCAGGTTACAATAAACAGGCTATGCATCAGAATAGGATAACTCAAAGCAGTAGTAAATTCTAATGCAAGCAGGAGGGAGAAAGATTAGGCGATATGGTTCAAAGGGGGGGTGCTTGCCTGGTTGCTCTGCGACAAAGGCCTGGTCTTCAATGGTGTAGTCAACCTCCGGAGCTGTGTCGGTCTCAGGGACTATGTCGGTACCAGGATCTACTGAGAGAGAAGAGGGGGAGGAAACAGATAAATACATAGTAAACATATGCAACACAGAGCATGCTATGCTAGGATGCAGTGCAAGGTTGCCTAAAAGCATGTCTAATTCATATTAGTTATTTTAGGATTTAAGTTGGAATTTTTAACCGGTATATATGCACTATTCATCTACCAGAAATAGGCTAAAAGTTGTGGGTTCACCTCCGTAGAGGGTCCCGACACGGAAATAGATGGCACGGTTGGATTCGTCTCGTCGTTCTAAGCAACTTTCATATATAAAGTTTTTCGATCCGAGCTACGGTTTAATTTCTATGATTTTCTAAAGTTTTAAGCATTTTCTAGATTTATTTATTTAATTTAAATCAACATTATCCGGAACAGTGCCTGATGATGTCACCATGACATAATGGTGGCGTCAGCAGTCAACAGGATGCTGACCATGTCAAACCTGACCTGCGGGACCCACCTGTCATAGACAGAGGGTTAATCACAGAGTTAGATCTAAACTAATCTGGGTTAATTAGCTTGTGGGCCCGGGCTATCAGTGTCTAACTAAACTAACAGATTAATCTAATTAGCACTTTAACTAACTAATTAGGTGGGGCCTACCAGTCAGTGACTGGACCCGGTCCAGTCAGCGGTGCTGAACTAGTCAATAGGGCCGTGGGGCCCGTTGGCAGCGGCACAGAGGGGCGCCAGGTGGCGGCCAGGTTAGCTCCGGCGACTGGAGTGACGCCGGCGACCAAAACGCACGGTGGCGCATCGCCGGAGTTGGCCGGAAAACACGTATGGCGTGTGGCTGGGGTCGGACTTGGGCTCTACGGGACACTGGGAGCACGCCGCGTCCAATGGCGGCGGTTGCAGCGTGCGAGGAGGTCGGGAACATCGACGGCGACCACCACGGGCAGCGCCGAACTTTGGGAGGTGACCGGGAATTGCACTCAAGGGGTCTCCGTGTGACACCCCGGTTTTCGCTCCCTGTTTTTTTCCTTCGCAGGATTTGACTCCCGTCTGTTTTCTCGGTGTTATCAGATTTCTTTAGCTCTTGAGTATATGAAGATGGTCATTCAGCCTTGCTTTCCCTATCCAACCCGAGATTCTCTTCTGCCCAACCTTGCCACCAAAGATATTCTCAGGGTTTTGCCATCAAAACCCTACCTTCCGAGTTGCCGGAAGGGAAACCCTAATCTCTTCCATTACAAAGGAACCCTACTTTCCTTTGATCTGTTGCCTCCCAAACTTTTCCCAGTGATCATCCTATATCAATAAACCCTGGATATGTGAAAATATTGCCAAGTCATTTGCAATATTTTTCATTTATAATTAATTCCTTTTTCTGCCAGTTAAAGGAATTAAATCCAGGAAAATATCTATCCATCTCCAAAGTTCATGAAAACTTGTGGAGATATTCTTTGTGATCATATTGAGCTCCCATAAAAATATTGGCCATAATTAAATAGGGGAAATTGCATTTTCCTATTTAATGCCAATATTGCATTTTGGGCCCTTTCTAAAGGAACTACCATTTTGGTAACCAGGAAAAATCCCGAATAAATTGTGGAGCTTATGATATCCATAACTTCCCCATTTCCATCAAAATCCAAGTTCCATAGTTCAAAGTTTGAGCACATCATCCATTTGCAAATTCAGTCCAGATTTTCAGTTCGCAAAGGAAGTGCTTGAACCCTTGAGCTATTTGAGCTGAAATTCATCATGGTGATTAACATTGACAAATCACTCATGGAAACCAAAAACCAGCTCAATCCATCTATCCATTCATCCACAGCAATTTTCCCAAGTTTCTGTTCAGTTGAAAGCTCTGTGAAGGAAGTACCACTTTGGCATTTCCAAATGAGCTGAAATTTTTCTAGTATCTTCATACTTCCAAATCATTGGCCTCCACCAAAATTCAGTTCATCTAATCAAGCTAGATGAGGCCAGCTTCAAAGTCAAGTTTCTTGTCAGGGCCGGATTTCGGGGACACAACATATCCCAGAAATTTTACCCCTCGTGTTACCACCAGCCCAGGATTACTGTTACTGGTGGACACGTCCTTGTTACAGATTACCAAGCTATTATAAGAATTTGGGTACAAGACCATAAAGGTCTAATGATACAATAATGATATCTGGTGACGGTGACGAAAGCGACTTGTGGTTCTCCAACGTTGATGGGGCTCCATTCCCACAGGAACAGCTGACCCAGATAATTCCTATCCGCGTGGCTGCTATCCTAGGCTCTGCATGGACATCGCTGAGGTACTCCTCGCTAAATTCCTGACCTGGCCAAGTAAATAGCCAGGGACAAGCCTATGAGTACGTTTGAATGTACTCGCAAACATCATGAACAGAAGATATAGTGAATGCATATGCTCATGTTGGAATAAATGTTATGCTCATGCTGACTGAAATTTAAATCATGACATGACACTAAAATGATATGGACGTGAACATAGCACGTTAGTTATAATCAAACTTATTAGAGATAAAGCAAATGAATGCCACAGGTAGTCTAGCCAGCCCAAGTGTCATTCAGAAAAATAAAAGAAATGCCAATCGGGTGTCCACAAGAGTAGTGGCGGGACCGCCTGTAAACTCGAGGGACGCCGCGAAGAGGTCTTGAAAATAAAGTTGAGTGCCCGGGGCAGTCTAGCCAGCCCCTGAGACACTCAGGAAATATAAAATAATAGAAACGGGTTAGTCCTCCATAATATGCATAACCATAAAAATATTCACAGCAATAGTACTCAAAATAACCACGACCGTGTTAGTGATGACAACAATATCCTGCAAAATAGTTCATGCTCAATTTAATTATTTTCCTCCGGAGACTGACACCAGGACCGACGCTTGACCAACCCGGACTGTAGTCCTTAACCGCGGATATGGCTATTCGAATAGGTTAACACTCTGTAGAGGGTGTACTCTTTACCCACAAGTACAGAATTTCTTTAGTCAGTACCGTGGCACTGACTAATTCCCATTACGGGCTTTGGGTTGAAAACACACCTGACCAGCACACACCAGATTAACCGTCCGGATGCCAGGAATCACCAAAAGCATCGTTTCAGAAAAACTCTAAGTCGGTGAGGCAACAATCTCGAGTAGCATGGGATCACTATTAATATCCAAGGGGTGCCCCCCTCTCGGACACAACCAGAAACACCCATGCCCCCCGACCCGATGACAGGATTTAGTCCATGGCCATGGAAACCCTCATCGTGGCCCTCTATGTGATGTGTGCACGGAAAGGGGTTAACAACTTACTAAACCATACCCTACCTGTGGCAGGGACATGTGGTAGCACGGACAAGTATGGGGGTTACCGGAACAAGACTCGATCTAAGGCCGACTCAGGAGGCTTAAGTATTTCCTGCAGTGGTTAGCACAATATATTCCTTGGTGATACCCAACAACATCACCACCCGGCATGTCCCAACATGCCCTTACTGATCATTCTCGTCACAATGATATTTCCGACTCACGGTCACCTTTCTCGTGTCTAATTCTTTCCTGCAGATTAGTCCAGATCACATGGACATATATGACATGTGAAAGTAACCATCCTCGTTCATGCTTCGTGCAGATGCAATCTCAAGGAATCATGCATGCATAACTAGCTATATGCAAAATTTATTCGAATTCAACATACTCAAGATTTAATTATTCCTGCAACTAATTCAACCACGCAATCACCATATCAAGTGTCCAAGATGCGTGCCTTAAGCATGCAGAAAGATTGGGGCACTCCAAAAGTTTGAAATATTCTCTTCCCTCCATTTTTCCTATTTGCAAAATATTGAAATCACCACATATTCCAAAAACAGTGCTAAAAAGTTGTATGGAAATTTTTGAAATAAATACTAAAATAAACTAGATGAAAAAAATGAAAAATAACAGAAAAGGAAATCAATTTATTAGAGTTCATATGAATTACTTATGGAATTTCTAAGATGGAAAGAATAAATAAAAGGACTACTTAATAGATCCAGTAGATACTAAACTTTACAAAAATATTCACCTAGTCTAGATAAATAGAGCATGATTTCAGGTACCTACAGAAATTAGAATCATTATATTTGGATTCAAAATGACTGCTGTGGAAATATTTGAAAACTGCTGAGAAAAGAAAAGGATAAGGACAGAAACGCGCCCTGAGCGCTGTATAGCCGACTGGTGCTACTGGGCCAAGCCCAGCCACTCAGCTGTGCGGGAGGACCGACGACGTCGATGGCGTATTCTCAGGAATACGCATTCTCCGCGTGAACACAGTTTCGGGAAAAACCGTTTCCACTTAAGCGGCGGAGCCCGCGACTTGTGAGGCTGACGGGCGGCCCCCACTTGTCGGGTTCAATGGAGTCGTCTTCCACCTCCTGTGCAGGACATCCGCATCGACGCCGATGGCGATTACCGGCGGCTCCGACAACCGTTTACTGCGTTGGGGATATGGACGAGGTCGGGACAATGATGCGCTTCTTATGGTGCATGGCACGATCACCGGGGAGCCGTGGAGCTCCGGCGGTCTAGAACTTGGTGGATGGCCGAAGCAGTGGAAATTTGATCTCCGGTCATAGAGTTTTCTAGATGAAATTGGAGTGCGGTATTTGTAGGTGGTGTCTTGAGAAAGCTGTGGATGAAAAGAGTTCAGAGTTTGAGCTACTAGTTTGCTTGATCTCTTTCGGGATGTGGCGGCGGTGAGTATTACCTGAGACGGGGAAGAAGACCCTCTCAAGCTCAATTGAGTGGTCGGGCGATCAATTGAGTATGTGTGTGGATGACTTAGATGCAAAGAAGAGCCCGGGGTTGCCTTAAATAGCTACGGGCGAGGTGGCCGATGATCTCGGATCACGGCAAAATGAAGATGGCCGGTGGAGGTTGTTGGTGGCAATTGGCGGGGACGGTGGGCTTCGTTGAAGTCGAAGAAACCTCCCCGGGGTGCTGGCTGGGCTGGGGATAAGCTCGATCCTTCTATCAGCAGTGAAGCTTCCGAACGGCAGCGGCACACTTTTCTGTTTCTCCGGTGACTGACAAATGGCCACAGGGAATTTGGACGGTGCACAGACAGCTCGAAGGGGTGACGCGTGGAGGAGGGAGTACTGTGGGCAGTGCAACCGTGTGCGGGCGTGTCAGCTGCCGTGGTCAACCGTCGATCCGCCATGAATTTGGCCGGCGGCCGTTGCACCGGCCTGGTACTGTGCTGGCGGCGGCATGGGACTGGCGGGAGGGGTCCAGATGAGAGCATTGAAGAACCAGGTGGAGTGAGGGACAAGACAGTTCAGCTTCTGCCAAAATTTAATTAACCAAATTCCTGCCCGAAAGGTGTTCGTGCAAATGCCAACCAGGTCTAGGCAATTTATTTGA
Source organism: Thinopyrum elongatum (assembly GCA_011799875.1). Lineage (NCBI taxonomy): Eukaryota > Viridiplantae > Streptophyta > Magnoliopsida > Poales > Poaceae > Thinopyrum > Thinopyrum elongatum. The sequence goes on from CM022300.1 coordinate 280,279,851, forward strand.
ATTTTAATATTTTTGTGGTGATGGTTTGGATCAAAACTGAGGTGCTAGCAAAGTTTCAGAATTTTTGGAATTGTAGAAAATGAAGTTTCTTCACAAACCGCAAAGTTTACCCAAAATTCAAATTGAATTTTGAACTTGAGGTCAAGAATTTTTTGGTGAAATGAGTTTGGTAGAGTGATGCTCCTGGGAGTGTTAGAGGTTGTGGACAAGCTGGTTTGGCCAAATGACCGATTAATCAGCGAAATTTTGGGAAGGAGCAGAATTTCTGTCATGCACACAATGTGCTCGATAAAATGCTTTGGTGATCTAGGTGGCTCTGATGGATTTGAATTTTGGCATGATGGTGTCTCTTTAGATGGTAGGGATGACAGTGGAGTTGGTTTGTGGAAAATGAAAACTTATTAGTGCAAGTTTAGAAGAATTTCAGTTCTGGACAGAAACTTCAAAGGAATATTTGGTGAACTAAAGATTCCAATGGAGCTAAAATTTTGGACTTAAGGGTTTGGTTGGAAGGACTATAGGTGGGAAAAATTTCAGAATTTTTGGAGCAAGAAAAATTAGGGTTGTAGTTATAACCTAGAAAATGGACAGAATTGAAAAGAGAAAGTTTCACTCAAAATTTTCAAAAGACCAAGTTAGGTTTTTGCATAAAAGTGATATACAAGCATTATATGACCTCCCATAATTTTTTGTGGAATTTTGAAAGAATTATTTAAAGTAGTTGTAGTGCAACAGAGGCATTTAAAGTATTGAAAATGCTATTAAAAGAATTGTTTTGGAGCGAATTTTATTCTGAAAATAATTCCTATTGTTATTAAAGTATAAAAGAAATGTTTTAAGAAAACTACCAGAGCCCACAATATTATTTCCAAAAATTTCTATATGGAGGGAAGAATTTTGAAAGTCAGAAACAGAATAGGCTCTAAAATTATTTAAGGACTTATTACAGATCAAAATTTTATTTCTGGCCAAATTTTACTCAATAAAAATATGATTAAATTTCTGGGGTGTTACAAACTCTACCCCCTTGAGAAAATCTCGTCCTCGAGATTTGTTAAGGGCGGAAGAATTCAATGCGTATCAAAACAAACAAAAATATGCAAAATGCAAACATAGCAATGCACTTATGACATACGCCCTAAAATATCATACAACGGTTGCGTTATGTAAACTAGCATTAGACACAGCAACAACCATACTCGTGACCATCTACGGTTTCGGATGAGACGTTCCAGCTCTGACCCTGGCTGTGTACTCTTCAAACACTCGACGAGAGTGGCCAGAAGAGAGGGATGGGCCATTCTGCTGGTCGTCCCCTGGAACTCTTGAATTACTTCCCAAGACTGCTGACAGAGTAACTGATGGTTCTGCACTCCCCCTTACTAGTGGGTGTTGTGCAATGGCTCTCCTTGTAATGGAGAGTTCCCTGGCAACTTGGGTGAGCAATGACTCTTGTGCGGCCACAAAATGCACCAAGTTTCCCAGGGCAGGGTTTTGCTCGTGCTCGGAGTTGGCAAAATGCATCCCTCTATCGTAGCTGGATCTGGATGGATAGTAGAAAAATGAGCGATTGTGAGTTCTTGAATCTTGGTGGCGAAGTTGGGCAACGGCTTCTCTAGCGGCGTACTGAATGGCTTGATATTCACCAGCCATTACTCTTCCCGTGAATCGGTGAGAGTGTTCTTGTGCCAAAGCCCTTCCATTAATACATACTGTGGCCCAAAATTAGGTGAGGCCATTGCGATCCCTTGCTTGGTACACCACATATCGTGGCGATTCTTTCAAACCATGGGCACGTCGGGTGACGTTAAAGAGTATGCGGACGAAGCCATCAAGCTCCGGCGCGGTGTTCTCGTGGTGGATGAGGGAACGAGGCATCTTGGTGGTTTGGATTAAAGTGAGAATGAAGGCCATGCTGTGCTGAGTTTAGGCAGGGCTTCCTTTATAAGCTAGCAGAGTCTTCCATCGCACGCTTGTGGATGGGATAAATCAGGTGTCGGCCACAGGCACACGGCCTATGGACAGGCTGATAGATTGGGCACCGACTATCAAAAAGATGTCGGCTGGCCACTGTGCGGTTATTTGGTAGGATGGGCTTGACTGTGGACAGGAAAGGATGTGGACTGTGTGGAAACCTAGGGATAGTGACCAGGCTAAGATATGTTTAGCCAATGGTCAGCCTGGCTCTGATACAAAGGCTGTCTGGGCCGGATTTCGGGGACACAACATAACCCAGAAATTTTACCCCTCGTGTTACCACCAGCCCAGGATTACTGTTACTGGTGGGCATGTCCTTGTTACAGATTACCAAGCTATTACAAGAATTTGGGTACAAGACCATAAAGGTCTAATGATACAACAATGATATCTGGTGACGGGTGACGGAAGCGACTTGTGGTTCTCCAACGTCGATGGGGCTCCATTCCCACAGGAACAGCTGACCCGGATAATTCCTATCCGCGTGGCTGCTATCCTAGGCTCCGCACGGACGTTGCTGAGGTACTCCTCGCTGAATTCCTGACCTGGCCAAGTAAATAGCCAGGGACAAGCCTGTGAGTACGTTTGAATGTACTCACAAACATCATGAACAGAAGATATAGCGAATGCATATGCTCATGTTGGAGTAAATGTTATGCTCATGCTGACTAAAATTTAAATCATGACATGACAATAAAATGATATGGACGTGAACATAGCATGTTAGTTATAATCAAACTTATTAGAGATAAAGCAAATGAATGCCATGGGTAGTCTAGCCAGCCCAAGTGTCATTCAGAAAAATAAAAGAAATGCCAACCGGGTGTCCACAAGAGTAGTGGCGGGACCGCCTGTAAACTCGAGGGACGCCGCGAAGAGGTCTTGAAAATAAAGTTGAGTGCCCGGGGTAGTCTAGTCTGCCCCTGAGACACTCAGGAAATATAAAATAAGAGAAACGGGTTAGTCCTCAATAATATGCATAACCATAAAAATATTTACAGCAATAGTACTCAAAATAACCACGATCGTGTTAGTGATGAGAACAATATCCTGCAAAATAGTTCATGCTCAATTTAATTATTTTCCTCCGGAGACCGACACTTGACCAACCCAGACTGTAGCCCTTAACCGCGGACACGGCTATTCGAATAGGTTAAAATTCTGCAGAGGGTGTACTCTTTACCCACAAGTACAAGATTTCTTTAGTCAGTACGGTGGCACTGACTAATTCCCATTACGGGCTTTGGGTTGAAAACACACCTGACCAGCACACACCAGATTAACCGTCCGGATGTTAGGAATCACCCAAAGCATCATTTCAGAAAAACTCTAAGTCGGGGAGACAACAATCTCGAGTAGCATGGGATCACTATTAATACGCGCGGAATCCAAGGGGTGCCCCCCTCTCAGACACAATCGGAAACACCCATGCCCCCTGACCCGATGACAGGATTTAGTCCATGGCCATGAAAACCCTCATCCTGGCCCTCTATGTGATGTGTGCACGGAAAGGGGTTAACAACTTACTGAACCATACCCTACCTGTGGCAGGGACATGTGGTAGCACGGACAAGTATGGGGTTATCAGAACAAGACTCGATCTACGGCTGACTCAGGAGGCTTAAGTATTTCCTACAGTGGTTAGCACAATATATTCCTTGGTGATACCCAACAGCATCACCACCCGGCATGTCCCAACATGCCCTTACTGATCATTCTCGTCACAACGATATTTCCGACTCACGGTCACCTTTCTCGTGTCTGATTCTTTCCTGCAGATTAGTCCAGATCACATGGACATATACGACATGTGAAAGTAACCATCCTCGTCCATGCTTCATGCAGATGCAATCTCAAGGAATCATGCATGCATAACTAGCTATATGCAAAATTTATTCGAATTCAACATACTCACGATTTAATTATTCCTGCAACTAATTCAACCATGCAATGACCATATCAAGTGTCCAAGATGCTTGCCTTAAGCATGCAGAAAGATTGGGGCACTCCAAAAGTTTGAAATATTCTCTTCCCTCCATTTTTCCTATTTGCAAAATATTGAAATCACCACATATTCCAAAAACAGTGCTAAAAAGTTGTTTGGAAAATTTTGAAATAAATACTAAAATAAACTAGATGAAAAAAAATGAAAAATAACAGAAAAGGAAATCAATTTATTTAGAGGTCATATGAATTACTTATGGAATTTCTAAGATGGAAAGAATAAATAAAAGGACTACTTAATAGATCCAGTAGATACTAAACTTTAGGAAAATGTTCACCTAGTCTATATAAATAGAGCATGATTTTAGGTACCTACAGAAATTAGAATCATTATATTTTGATTCAAAATGACTGCTGTGGAAATATTTGAAAACTGCTGAGAAAAGAAAAGGATAAGGACAGAAACATGCCCTGAGCGCTGTATAGCCGACTGGCGCTACTGGGCCAAGCCCAGCCACTCAGCTGTGCGGGAGGACCGACGATGTCGATGGCGTATTCCCAGGAATACGCCTTCTCCGCGCGAACACAGTTTCGGGAAAAAACGTCTCCACTTAAGCGGTGCAGCCCGCGACTTGTGATGCTAACGGGCGGCCCCCACTTGTCGGGTTCAATGGAGTCGTCTTCCACCTCCCGCACAGGACATCCGCGTCGACAATAACGGTGATTACCGGCGGCTTCGACCACCATTTACTGCGTTGGGGATATGGACGAGCTCAGGACGATGATGCGCTTCTTAGGGTGCATGGCACGATCACCGGGGAGCCGTGGAGCTCTGGCGGTCTAGAACTTGGCGGATGGCCGAAGCAGTGGAAATTTGATCTCCGATCATAGAGTTTTCTATAAGAAATTGGAGTGTGGTATTTGTAGGTGGTGTCTTGAGAAAGCTGTGGATGAAAAGAGTTCAGAGTTTGAGCTACTGGTTTGCTCGATCTCTTCCGGGATGTGGTGGTGGTGAGTATTACCTGAGACGGGTAGGAAGACCCTCTCAAGCTCAATTGAGTGGTCGGGTGATCAATTGAGTATGTGTGTGGATAACTTAGATGGAAAGAAGAGCCCGGGGTGTCCTTAAATAGCTACGGGCGAGGTGGCCGATGATCTCGGATCACGGCGAAATGAAGATGGCCGGTGGAGGTTGTTGGTGGCAATTGGCGGGGACGGTGGGCTTCATTGAAGTCGAACAAACCTCCCCGGGGTGCTGGCTGGGCTGGGGATAAGCTCGATCCTTCTATCGGCAGTGAAGCTTCCCGACGGCAGTGGCGCACTTTTCTGTTTCTCCGGCGACTGACGAACGGCCACAGGGAATTTGGACGGTGCACAGACAGCTTGAAGGGGTGACGCGTGGAGGAGGGAGTACCGTGGGCGGTGCAACCGTGTGCGGGCGTGTCAGCTGCCGTGGTCAACCATCGATCTACCATGAATTTGGCTGGCAGCCGTTGCACTGGCCTGGTACTATGCTGGCGGCGGCATGGGACTGGCGGGAGGGGTCCAGATGAGAGCATTGAAGAACCAGGTGGAGTGAGGGACAAGGAAGTTCAGCTTCTGCCAAAAATTGGTTAACCAAACTCTGAAAGTGCGTTATATCAACTAGAGGGGGGGTGAATAGGCGATTTTTACAAATTCATCACTGAGGAATTTCAAGGTGAGGAAATTCCAAAGCAACGAACTACTTAGCAGCGGAATAAGTACTCAAATGCAAGCATAATAGAGCAGTAGCACAGTCATCATGATGAAATGAAAACAAGCACAGAGTACGAGTAGCGTAAACACAGGATAAGCAGGCTGAAGACAAACTGAGTGAAGAATTTGAACTGAGGAAATTGAGAAAGTCTTCAGACAAAGTCTTCAAACAGTAATGGTCAAATACATAGCAAGTATGCGAGGAAATGAAAGGGTTGAGGAAATAGAACCAGTAGCTCGGTGAAGACACTGATTTGGTAGACCAGTTCCAACTGCTATGACAGTTGTACGTCTGGTTGGAGCGGCTAGGTATTTAAACCTGAGGACACACAGTCCCGGACACCCAGTCCTGAACACACAGTCCAGGACACCTAGTCCTCACCATATTCTCCTTGAGCTAAGGTCACACAAGCCTCGCCCAACCACTCGTGGTAAGTCTTCAGGTGACTTCCAAACCTTCACATACTCGGTCACTCGGCAATCCACAATTTCCTCTTAGATGCTCTAGACCATGACGCCTAACCGTCTGGAGGATGCACAGTCCTCAAAGGTAACAAGCGTCGGTTCCACACAGGAACAATCTCTTCAGTAATGCTCAATCACTTTGGGTTTGTAGGTGTTTGGGTTTTTGGGTTTTTCCTCACTTGATGATTTTCGCTCAAAGTCCTCGGAGGATGGGATGCTCTAAATGACAAGTGTCAATCTATTTCTTGGAGCAGCCAACCAGCTAGTGGTTGAAGGGGCGGCTATTTATAGCCTAGGGAGCAGCCCGACATGACAAGACATAAATGCCCTTCAATGATATGACCGTTAGGTGGGTAGGATATTTGGACAGCTGGCGCGTAGCACAGCAACGGTCGGAAATTTGAGTATCAAATTCCTCAGGGCTATCATAATCCTCACTTGTAGGCAATCCGCACTGGCGAATTTCTAACTCCTCAGTCAGAACAAATTCCTCAGAGAACAGAAGAACTTCGTCTCTGTCACTGAAGAACTTGACTAAACTGTATGAGATTTCCAATGGCTTCACTCGAAAGGATTGGGTAGGTGTAGGATTTTGAGTTGAGCATCACTTGGAAATTTTTCCTTAGTTTTACCTCGACCCCCTTTAACAGTATGGTGTTTCCTATGACTCAAGAAGAAGAAAATGAAACTACGAAAACAAAAGTCTTCACGCTTCATAATCCTCGCATGAATATCAAGTCTTCAGGGTCACACCAATTTCTTCACTTTCAAAGTCTTCAAGAAAACCAAAGTCTTCAGTTGAAGACATTCATTTTTAGGGGTCGACATTCATCGTAATTAACAAACTCCTCATAGACTTATAGACCTATGTACACTCACAAACACATTAGACCCTTAACCTATAAGTCTTCAATACACCAAAATCACTAAGGGGCACTAGATGCACTTACAATCTCCCCCTTTTTGGTCATTGATGACAATATAGGTTAAGTTTTCAACGGGGATAAACATATGAAGTGTAAATACTAATATTGAGGAATTTGATTGCAAGATATAGAGGAACTCCCCCTGAAGATGTGCATATTTGAAGAATTTGCTTTGAAATAGCAAATGCACATTGTTGAGTAATATCATGGAGATCTCCTCCTATATCTTGAAATTCATATGATATGAAGAATTTGAAATGCATGATGAAATATGGTGTCTAACGGAATTCAGCATGCGTGCATTAAGGTACTTGAGGAAATAAGCATGCAGAAAGCAGTTCAAAAGTATCAGACCACCATAGGACTTAAGTTTACAACTCATCAGAGCAAACACCTCAGAAGAGCAAGAGTTGAAACTTAACAGAAATATAGCCCATATATAAGACCCGCTTGAAGACTAAACTCAAATTTCTCCCCCTTTGTCATCGAATGACCAAAAGGGACGAAAAATGAGGACTAACGCCCCTGAAGAATATCATCATCATGTCGATGGAGGAGCGCCAGCATTGTTGGGGTTGACTGTTGAGGTAGGGCCTGCCGCAGTGTCGTTCAAGTCTTCAGCTTCATCCGTCTCGCGCGATGAAGAATATGAACTGGCAACAAGCTGAGGAACTTTGACTTTCTTGAATTTCTTCGAAGGTGGCTGGGACCAGTCAAAGTTCTGTTGGAAGCCCATCTCCTTGAGTTCTTCAGCACTATGAAGATTAGACAGAATCGCCCAAGTGCGGTCAAAGACTTCATGCAAGTAGTAGTGATTCTTCTTCACAGTATTTTGAGTGACTGTCATGTTCTGAAGAATTACACCAAACTGACGCTTGACCCACTTGTGATTTCGATCAACTTTCTAATGAAGACTAAGGAGAAGTTCACGATCAGTCATCACACACGGAGCTGTGGCTTGAGGATGATGTTCTGAAGCTTTGGCGGCAGAATCTTGAGTTGCAGAGTCATCATTGGTGGAATAGGAAGTAGCTTTGCGAAACTGTCCATCCAATGGACGAGTACCTTCATCAATAACAGCAGCCTTGCCCTTCTCGTCAGCTGAGGAAATAGTCCGTTTGAGGACTTCAATAGGGGGCAAATAGCTGAGATGATTTTGAAAGTCAGCCATGTAATGAATTGAAGACCTTGATCTGATGAATCTCATGATCCAGGGAGCATAAGGCTTCAACTCAAAAGGTGACAGTGCAGCATTGGCCAAAGTCCTCATGAAGAAATCGTGGTAGTTGATAGGAATACCGTGAATGATATTGAACAGCAGATTCTTCATAATGCCAACAACTTCTTCATCATCAGAGTTGTGGCCCTTGATTGGACTGAGGGTTTTGGTCAATATGCGATAGACTGTCCTTGGCACATAGAGCAATTCCTTGACGAGGAATTTGGTCCTTGGAGCTTGGCCTGGCTTCAAAGGCTTCATCAGCACTTGCATCAGATGATCAGACAGTTCAGGTTCAACATAGAGAAGCCTAGCACCTTCAGTGGGAGGACTGACTGGGATGACATGAAGCAATTCAGAGGCCGGTGCTTTGAAATGAGTATTATCGGTCATCCAATCCAATACCCATGAATTGACATCATCAACATTTCCAGTAATGTGCAGCGTGGCGAAGAATTGAAGAATGAGTTCTTCATTCCAATCGCAGATGTCGATGCAGAAATTGAGTAACCCAGCGTCATGAAGAACACTGAGGACTGGTGTGAAGCAGGGCAGCGATTCCATATCTACATGAGGAATTTGCTCATGTTCAAAGATCTTATCCTTATCAACCAACAATGAGGAGTAGAAGTTCATCTGGCTTGCTGTCCAGAAACGCTTGCGACGAAGACGAGCAGAGTCATAGGGATTGTAGTCAGTGAAGAATATGTGCTCGTTGAAGAAATCCTCAGCATTAAACTTCTGCTTCTTGGAGTGAGGGTTCTGTGGCTTGGGCTGAAGATTAACAGTTGAAGAATTTACAGCCTCTTGAGGTGTAGCCACTGGAGCCACTGGCTGAGGAATTTCAGCAGCAACCTTGGCCTTCATTTCTTCAGACATATGTACATCAGCGCTAGTGACTGGAACTTCTTCAGGTATAGAGTGAAGTGAAGCTTGACGTTCATCAGAGCCCGTATGAATTTCTTCAGTTTGCACAGGAGACTGAGGAACATGATGTAGAGGGGTTGTGAGAGGTGAATTGGGGTGATGACTTTCCCAAAAGTCATCATTTAGAATAGGTGTTGTAGACCCAATATCCACATCCTCATCTTCTTCAGTTCCTTCGACGCCTGCCTCTTCAGCTGTGAACTGAGGCATGGGCGATGATACCAGTGGGGTTGAAGGGAAAGTACCCACTTCAATTTCTTCATCCATCTGCTCTGTCGAAGCAGCAGAAGGAATTTCTTCATCAGATTTACTTGGAATTTCATATTCCTCACCAAAGGGAATGATCTCCTTTGATGGCAGGCTTGATATTGGAATAGCATCAATTGGGTTTTCAGATGAACTCCTCAAAGTCTTCAATTTCTTGGGGGCTGAAGACTCTGAAGATGCAGATGCTTTCCTTTTCTTCACAGCTGCTCGCTCCGCAGCCTTGGTTTTCTTCGCTTCTAATGCAGAAGGAAGGTTGATGCTTGTCATCGGTGCAGGAGGAGCAGAGGAAATTGGTTGAATTTCTTCAGGCACAACTGATGCAGTTGCCCTGGCTTGTTCAGATTCCTCAGGCACAGTAGCAGATGCTTCAACTGGCCTGGATTGCTCTTCAGGCGCAATATTGGAGGTTGCCCTGGCATTTTCTTCAGAGACTGGAATTTCTTCATCAGCTCTGGCGCTTTCATTTTCTTCAGCAGACTGAACAGATGTTCCAGTCTGAGGAAATTTGGGTTGCGATGAAGCTGCAACACTTGGAGTAAATCCTTTTGCCATTCTGACGAATCTGACTTTGGCACCAAGCCAATCTGCATGGAATGCATGAAATTCATCACTGAGTGCTTTGATCTCAGCCTGCATAGACACAAGTTCTTCAGGAGACATTTTCACAACATTATTCTTCAGAAAACGCTCCTTCTTGTACTGAGCCTTCTTCACCTGCCTGGCCTTTTCAAATTTCCATTTTTCTTCATTTATGAAGGCCGTCAACATGTGACTTTGACCAGGAGTGAGGTTTAATTCAGGCAAAGGTGTGTTAGGGTTCTTGTGCCATAGATCAATAAAATCAAGGATCTTCCTTGGATCCAGCATGAGGGGCACAGCACTGCCTTTGGCTCTAGCGGCCCTTTGTTGTCGATCTCTGATGAGCTCAGCTAATTCTTCATCATCAGCTTCGTCTTCGCTTGACGGAACCTGAAAGGCGACTTGCTTCTTGTGAGGACTTGGCCTTGTGCCTCGTCCAGCAGTGGCCTTTTTCTTCAGCAAGGTCGGAGTTGTTGAAGACTGAGGTGGAGCTGAAGAACTTGCAGAGACTCGTGAAGCAATTAAGATTCCAGTAGTCCTTTGGCATGTGGCAAGATGCACAGGTGCTGAGGACTTTGCAGGAGCAGCTGAGGATTTTGCAACCGAGGGAGTTGGAGCTGCTTTTGAGGAATTTGCTTGAGGAACAGGCCGTGAGGGCATTGCAGCTGAGGAACTTGTCTTAACAGCTGATTTCTTCAGCATAGCCTTCTTAGGCTTGATAGCAGAGGCCTCAGCAGCGGCAGCAACAGAATCTTCATTGAATTTCTTTACTGCCTCTTTAGCCACTTTGGCCAGCTTGGCTTGACGCTTAGCCCACTCCTGAGGAAATTCCTCACCTCTTCTGATGCTAGTGGGATCAGCTTCTTGGCCAGGAGCCAATGGAGGTCTTGGACATGGAGGGTTAACAGCAAATTTCTTCATGTACTTGGGAGTGACATAGCGATATTCCCTCCATTCTCTTGCCCATCTCCTCTCAATCTTCTGAATGCGCACTTTGCGCTGATTTTTGTTCTCCTTGCCATGAGTTGCTTCATCAGGAGTACAATATTCATCATAGATGTCATCAGGGATCTCAAAAGCAGTATTTGTTTCTGGCCTCTTTCCTCCCTTCTGAGGTCTTTTACCATCAGCCATTTTCTTAACTTGAGGGTTTTGAACAATCGAATTTTCTGATGAGGTGTGCAATTTTTTTTCAAGGAACGCTGCAAATGAGTTAAGTTGATGAGAACCTAGAGATTCAGCAGCGGACATGTGTACCTGTGAACAGAATATAGGTGCGAAGAGTTTTGGAGAGGTCATATGCGTTCTCAGAAGATTTTCAAAAGTATCAAGTTTGAGGAAGATGACCAGGGGTGTCTTGAGGAATTTCACTAAGCATTTTTGACTTAGGTTCCAGAGTTGTGTAGATTGAAAATCCACACAATTGAGGAATCTTGAAGAAAAACGTTGCTTAGAGAAACTGATCAAGGACAGAAGCAAGTTGGTGTTTAAGAACATGAAAGTTGAAGAATAAACACCTTTTGAAGATTTTGTGGAAATCATCAGAATCAACAAGGGCAGTAAAAATAAATTTTATTTACCCTTGACGAAGAACATGACGAACTGAGAGTGCCAGTGGAGATGTTCGTCCGTTCAGATCTTCCACGCCCTAACTTGGCGATGGAAAATAGCTACGGCGGCGGCGGAGTGAGGATTTCCGCGGCCGGCGTGAGTACGACGGCGACGAGGTCGAGGCAGTGAAGCTCTTCCTCACCGCCGACGATGGAGTGTAGCGGTGGCGCTAGGTCTGAGAGCTCGAGCGAGGGAGTAAGATCGAGCGGGGTAAATGAGCTCTGAGGAGATCGTGTTAGATCGAGGGTGAATAGATAAATCTTATCGAGGGATAAGGAACGGTTTGAACGGCAAAAGCCGAAAATTCAGATAAGAATATTTTAATGTTTCATTCGCAAATTCTTCAGCTGTCAAGGACACAGTGAAGACTTTGAACGGGTTTCAAATAGGACGCACATGAAGAATTTGTGAACGGACTGGATTGAGTTTATCATTGAGGGGGAACGGGTCCGATCACATTCACTTAGAAGAAACACAACTTGAAGAATTAGCAATAAGTGAATGCTGTAGAGGACAGAAAACTCAAATATATATATATATAGTCAATGAAGAACATAGATGGAAAGAGTGAAGATTTTGGAAAGTTGAAGAATTTGAAAATTTGAAGAATTTGCACAATGATGAAAAACTCAAATTTTGAAGATTTTCAACTTTTTGTGGTGGCGTGACCCACCGTGTAAGAATGATGATTTCAGACACCGCGTACAATTGTCGTAGGGCTCTGAGAATCAAATTCTTCATTAATTTCTTCACACTTAGAGGGTTAGTCTTCATTGATTGAAGAAAAACGTTTCTTCGTGTGTTGCACATCTAAGTCATCAATTTGCATAAGTGTTAGGATGTGTGTCCTTTTCAAAGGACATTCAAAGATTCTAAGATATTTAGCTCACACCGCAACTTGCTAAATCTCTTCTCATCCAAGGGCTTTGTGAAGATATCCGCTAGCTGTTCTTCAGACTTCACAGGATCAATAGAGATGTCACCCTTCAACACATGATCTCAAAGAAAATGATGACGAATCTCGATGTGCTTTGTCTTCGAGTGCTGAACTGGGTTATGAGCAATTTTGATGGCACTCTCGTTGTCGCAGTAGAGTGGCACATTCTTCACATTGATGCCGTAGTCCTTGAGGGTTTACTTCATCCATAGCAATTGAGCACAGCAAGAACCAGCAGCAATATACTCAGCTTCAGCAGTAGAGAGTGATACGCAGTTCTGCTTCTTCGAGGACCAACATACTAAGGATCGTCCGAGGAAATGGCATGTGCCTGAAGTTGACTTGCGGTGCACACGATCACCGGCATAGTCAGAGTCAGAATATCCAATGAGATCAAAAACCGAGCCCTTGGGATACCATAATCCAAGTGTTGGAGTGTGAGCTAGATATCGAAGAATATGTTTCACAGCCTTATAGTGTGATTCCTTCGGTGTAGCTTGAAAACGGGCACACATGCAAACACTAAGCATAATATCCGGCCTAGATGCACATAGGTACAATAAAGAACCAATCATGGAGCGGTATACCTTTTGATCGAAGTCTATTCCATTTTCATCAGTGCATAGATGGCCATTTGTGGGCATAGGGATTTTGACGCCTCTGCATTCTTGCATACCGAATTTTCTCAGAACGTCCTTGAGGTATTTCTCTTGAGAAATGAAAATGCCATTATGTTGTTGACAAATTTGAAGACCTAAGAAGAATTTCAATTCTCCCATCATGGACATTTGATATTCCTCACTCATCATGTAAGCAAATTCGTCACTGTAATGTTGGTTAGTACAGCCAAAGATAATATCATCAACATATATTTGGCACACGAATAATTCAACATCATAGGTTTTGGTGAAAAGAGTTGGGTCGAGTGAACCGGGTTTGAAGCCTTTCTTCATGAGGAATTCCTTCAGAGTATCATACCACGCCCGAGGGGCCTGCTTGAGGCCATAGAGGGCCTTATTGAGTCTGAAGACTTTGTCAGGATGTTTAGGATCTTCAAAACCTGGGGGTTGAGCAACATATACTTCTTCCTCAAGCTTACCATTGAGGAATGCACTTTTCACATCCATTTGATATAAGATGATATTACGATGGTTAGCATAAGCAAGCAATATGCGAATAGCCTCAAGTCTAGCAACAGGTGCAAAAGTCTCATCGAAATCAATTCCTTCAACCTGTGTGTAGCCTTGAGCTACAAGACGAGCCTTGTTCCTCACCACTAGGCCATTTTCATCTTGCTTGTTGCGGTAGATCCATTTGGTACCGATGATATTGTGCTTGCATGGGTCCGGTCGCTTGACAAGCTCCCACACATTGTTCAGCTTGAATTGATGTAATTCCTCTTGCATTGCTTGAATCCATTCAGGCTCCAGAAATGCCTCATCAACTTTGGTGGGCTCTGTGATAGAGACGAAAGCAAAATGCCCACAAAAGTTAGATAAATGTGAAGCTTTTGAGCGAGTCAGAGGACCTGGTGTGTTGATGTCGTTGATGATTCTCTCAATCTGTACTTTATTTGCAACGCGGGGATGAGCAGGTTGACGACTTTGATTTGGCTCAGCATTTTCTTCAGAGCCATTTTCTTCAGATGCGCCAGCATGCTGTTCTTCATGTTCTGGAATGATTTCTTCAGCAGATTCTTCGGTAGGAATGACATCCTCAGTAGCTTTGAACTTGATGGCTTCCTCAGGCGTCTTTTCATCTAGCACAGGAGGTAGGTGCTCTCTTTGCGAGCCGTTAGTTTCATCGAACCGCACATCTACAGTTTCAACAACCTTGTTGTGATAGGCATTGAAGACCCTGTAGGTGTGCGAGTCCTTTCCGTAACCAAGCATAAAACCTTCATGTGCTTTCGGTGCAAATTTAGAATTGTGATGTGGATCTCTAATCCATCATTTAGCACCGAAGACTTTGAAATAACTCACATTGGGTTTCTTGTCAGTGAGGAGTTCATATGAGGTCTTCTTGAAGAATTTGTGAAGATATACCCTGTTGATGATGTGGCATGCAGTATCAATTGCCTCAGGCCAGAAGTGACGAGGTGTCTTGTATTCATCAAGCATGGTCAAGCCATCTCAACAAGAGTCCTGTTCTTGCGCTCCACAATGCCATTCTGCTGAAGAGTGTATGGGGCAGATAGCTCATGAGTAATACCAAGTTCATCGAGATAGTCATCAAGACCAGTATTCTTGAACTCAGTCCCATTGTCACTACGTATATGCTTGATCTTCACGCCGAAATTCGTCGAAGCCCTTGAGGAAAATCGTCTGAAGACTTCCTGCACTTCAGTCTTGTAAGTAATGACATGCACCCATGTGTAACGAGAATAGTCATCAACAATGACAAAGCCATATAGAGATGCTGCATTTGTTAGTGTGGCATAATGAGTAGGGCCAAAGAGATCCATATGAAGCAATTCAAAAGGACGAGAAGTAGTCATGATAGTCTTCGAGGGGTGCTTGGCTCTGGTCATCTTTCCAGCCTCACAAGCCCCACAAAGATGATCTTTGAGGAATTGACACCCTCGATGCCAATGACGTGCTTTTTCTCATGAGCGTGTGTAAGTTCCTCATGCCAGCATGACCCAGTCGTCGATGCCATAGCCAGCCTTCTGAAGCTTAGCAAGTAGACAAGTGGCAGGCTGTGGTCCTGCAGAGAAATCAACAATATACAAGTCTCCTCTCCTAAAGCCTTCGAAGACTTTGGAATTGTCAGATTCCATGAGCACTAAGCAACGATATTTGCCAAAGACAAACCATATCAAGATCACAAAGCATTGAGACAGACATGAGGTTGAATCCGAGGGACTCGACAAGCATGACTTTATCCATGTGTCGATCCTTTGAGATTGCAACCCTACCTAGACCCAATACCTTGCTTTTGCCTTTGTCAGCGTAGGTGATATGCTTCAAGTGTGATGGAGATAAAGGAGTGTTCATCAGTAAGCTCTTGTCACCGGTCATGTGATTTGTACATCCACTATCAAGGACCCACTCAGTAGCTTTGGGTAAATCATCCTGCAGATGAATTAGTGCATCTTACGAACTCATATACTTCAGAGTGAAGAATATGACATCAAATTCATCAGACATATTTCATCAATTAAAGCAACATATGTATAAATAGCAATGTGAGGACGTGAGAAATGAATAAATCATTTCTTCATGATTAGCTTGCGTCCTTTCAAGCATTTCAGGTCTCCAGCAAATTCTTCAGACGATTTAGTTCGTCTGGAGACCTGACCCTGCATAAGAGATTAGTTCCTTTTCTTCACCACCCACATCTGAAGGGGTGGCAAAGAGTTCATCATTCTGCGAGCTCCATAAGAGAAAGGTGGCATAGACGCCAGACCACTTCTTTTCACATAAGAGGGGTTAGGGTAAGCATATGAATAAGCAGAGAAATTCTTCGAGGACTTATGAACATAATGATTTGAAGAATAATGCATATATTCATAGCCCTTAGGCTTTCCCTGCGAAACAGAAGTGTTAGCACGATGATGTTCATGTGAGGACTTTGATCCATGTGAGGAATTTGATTCTTATGAAGAATTTGATCTGGGGTTCTTATTCTTCACAGGTTGTGTCATGAGGACTTTCACCTGAAGACTTTCAAGTCACTTTTTGGGAACCCAGATTTTCTTCATAGGGGGACCATTCCTGCAGTTAGATCCAACATATCTAGCAAATACCTCACCATTCTGATTTTTGAACAGTTTATAGTTGGAGTCAAATGACTCATCAGATGAATATGAGGATTCACAAGTAAAGCCAGATAAAGTGGATGGATCTACGGGAGGTCCCTTCGCAGCAACCCATGAGGTTTTGGGATACTGCTCCGGTTTCCAGTAGGTTCCATCAGCATTGAGTTTCCTCTCAAAGGCAATACCCTCTTTCCTAGGGTTCCTGTTCAAGATCTGCTTTTTGAGCACATCACAAAGAGTCTGATGCCCTTTGAGGCTTTTGTACATGCCTGTCACATACAATTCCTTCAACCCTGCATTTTCGTCAGTGATACTAGTGGTATCCTCAGATGAGGAATTTGTGACCACAGAGATAGTTGAAGAATTTGCAGCAATGGAAGCATTTGAACATTCAGGTGAAGAATTAGCAGTTTCACGTTCAATGCATTTCAAGCATGGTGGAATAAATTCTTCCTGAGCGGAACTGATCTGTTGAGCAAGCAAAGAATCATTTTCCTTCTGAAGATCTTCATGACTCACCCTTAGCTTCTCAAGATCTTGCTTTCTTTGAAGAAATTCATAAGAAAGTTTCTCATGATCGGCTAGGAGAGTTTCATGACGACCTTGAAGGTTGTCAAACTTAGACTGTAGTTGCTGAAGATTATCAGTCAGTGTTTGAGTTCGATCCATTTCCTCACCTAACAGATCATCGCTTTTGTCTAGCATATTTTGAACCTTTTCCAAAGCCTTTTGTTGTTTAACAGCAATATTAGCAAGTTTGGAATAGCTCGGTTTGAGGTTATCATCAGATTCATCCTCACTTGATTCAGAGGAGGGATATTTGAGTACCTTGGCACCTTTTGCCATGAAGCAATAGGTGGGAGCATAGTCATCGTTGCCGTCATCAGCAGTGTTGGGGAAGCCATTTTCCTCAGTGTTGAAGATGGACTTGCTAACGTAAGCAGTAGCGAGGGCTAGGCTCGCCACACCAGAGTCTGACTCCTCAGATGCCTCCTCTTCCTCATGTTCCTCAGATTCAGCTTCAGAGTCCATTTCCTTGCCAATGAATGCCCGAGCTTTCTTGGAGCTGCTCTTCTTGTGAGATGAAGACTTTGAAGATCTTGACGATGAGGACTTTGAAGATTTCTTCTTCCTCTTAGAGTCATCTGAACTATCATCCTTGTATTTCTTCTTCTTTGATTCCTTCTCCCACTGAGGACAATCAGTAATGTAGTGACCAGGTTTCTTGCATTTATGGCAAGTTCTCTTCTTGTAATCACGGGATGAGGAATCTGATTTCATGTCATCACCTCTTGAGGATTTTCCAAATCGGCCACGTCTAGAGAACTTCTGGAATTTCCTCACGAGCATTGCTAGCTCCTGACTCAGTTCTTCAGGGTCACCAAGGCTGCTACCAGAATCTTCATCTTCAGATTCAGAGACTGCCTTGGCTTTCAGTGCACGAGATCTACCATAGCTCGGTCCGTAGAGATCTCTCTTCTCAGCTAGTTGGAATTCATGAGTATTTAGCCTCTCGAGGATATCAGCAGGATCAAGTGACTTGTAGTCACCACGTTCTTGAATCATCAGTGCCAGTGTATCGAATGAAGAATCGAGTGACCTCAGCAATTTCTTCACCACCTCATGGTCGGTGATGTCAGTGGCACCCAGTGCTTGAAGCTCGTTTGAAATGTCAGTGAGGCAATCAAAGGTTTGCTGAACATTTTTGTTGTCGAGTCTTTTGAAGCGGTTGAAGAGATTGCGAAGAACGTCAACTCGAGAGTCACGTTGAGTTGAGACTCCTTCGTTGACCTTGGACAGCCTATCCCAGATAAGCTTAGCTGTCTCCAAAGCACTCACTCTGCCATACTGCCCTTTGCTCAGATGGCCACGTATGATATTCTTCGCTTGAGAGTCGAGTTGCTTGAATCTCTTCACATCAGCAGCGTTTACGGAAGGAGTGACAGAGGGAACACCCTTTTCCACAACGTACCAGAGGTCATTGTCAATTGCCTCAAGATGCATGCGCATCTTGTTCTTCCAGTAGGGGTAGTCCGTCCCATCGAAGGTAGGACACCCAGCTGAGACCTTGATCATGCCTGTAGTCGACATAACTAAAACTCCAGGTGGTTAAACCAAAATCACACAGAACAAGGGAGTACCTTGCTCTGATAATAATTGAAAGTGCGTTATATCGACTAGAGGGGGGGTGAATAGGCGATTTTTACAAATTCATCACTGAGGAATTTCAAGGTGAGGAAATTCCAAAGCAACGAACTACTTAGCAGCGGAATAAGTACTCAAATGCAAGCATAATAGAGCAGTAGCACAGTCATCATGATGAAATGAAAACAAGCACAGAGTACGAGTAGCGTAAACACAGGATAAGCAGGCTGAAGACAAACTGAGTGAAGAATTTGAACTGAGGAAATTGAGAAAGTCTTCAGACAAAGTCTTCAAACAGTAATGATCAAATACATAGCAAGTATGCGAGGAAATGAAAGGGTTGAGGAAATAGACCAGTAGCTCGGTGAAGACACTGATTTGGTAGACCAGTTCCAACTGCTGTGACAGTTGTACGTCTGGTTGGAGCGGCTAGGTATTTAAACCTGAGGACACACAGTCCCGGACACCCAGTCCTGAACACACAGTCCAGGACACCTAGTCCTCACCATATTCTCCTTGAGCTAAGGTCACACAGGCCTCGCCCAACCACTCGTGGTAAGTCTTCAGGTGACTTCCAAACCTTCACATACTCGGTCACTTGGCAATCCACAATTTCCTCTTGGATGCTCTAGACCATGACGCCTAACCGTCTGGAGGATGCACAGTCCTCAAAGGTAACAAGCGTCGGTTCCACACAGGAACAATCTCTTCAGTAATGCTCAATCACTTTGGGTTTGTAGGTGTTTGGGTTTTTGGGTTTTTCCTCACTTGATGATTTTCGCTCAAAGTCCTCGGAGGATGGGATGCTCTAAATGACAAGTGTCAATCTATTTCTTGGAGCAGCCAACCAGCTAGTGGTTGAAGGGGGCGGCTATTTATAGCCTAGGGAGCAGCCCGACATGATAAGACATAAATGCCCTTCAATGATATGACCGTTAGGTGGGTAGGATATTTGGACAGCTGGCGCGTAGCACAGCAACGGTCGGAAATTTGAGTATCAAATTCCTCAGGGCTATCATAATCCTCACTTGTAGGCAATCCGCACTGGCGAATTTCTAACTCCTCAGTCAGAACAAATTCCTCAGAGAACAGAAGAACTTCGTCTCTGTCACTGAAGAACTTGACTAAACTGTATGAGATTTCCAATGGCTTCACTCGAAAGGATTGGGTAGGTGTAGGATTTTGAGTTGAGCATCACATGGAAATTTTTCCTTAGTTTTACCTCGACCCCCTTTAACAGTACGGTGTTTCCTATGACTCAAGAAGAAGAAAATGAAACTACGAAAACAAAAGTCTTCACGCTTCATAATCCTCGCATGAATATCAAGTCTTCAGGGTCACACCAATTTCTTCACTTTCAAAGTCTTCAAGAAAACCAAAGTCTTCAGTTGAAGACATTCATTTTTAGGGGTCAACATTCATCGTAAATAACAAACTCCTCATAGACTTATAGACCTGTGTACACTCACAAACTCATTAGTCCCTTAACCTATAAGTCTTCAATACACCAAAATCACTAAGGGGCACTAGATGCACTTACAATCTCCCCCTTTTTGGTGATTGATGACAATATAGGTTAAGTTTTCAACGGGGATAAACATATGAAGTGTAAATACTAATATTGAGGAATTTGATTGCAAGATATAGAGGAACTCCCCCTGAAGATGTGCATATTTGAAGAATTTGCTTTGAAATAGCAAATGCACATTGTTGAGTAATATCATGGAGATCTCCTCCTATATCTTGAAATTCATACACGCATTTGTATGATATGAAGAATTTGAAATGCATGATGAAATATGGTGTCTGACGGAATTCAGCATGCGTGCATTAAGGTACTTGAGGAAATAAGCATGCAGAAAGCAGTTCAAAAGTATCAGACCACCATAGGACTTAAGTTTACAACTCATCAGAGCAAACACCTCAGAAGAAATATAGCCCATATATAAGACCCGCTTGAAGACTAAACTCAAATTTCTCCCCCTTTGTCATCGAATGACCAAAAGGGACGAAAAATGAGGACTAACGCTCCTGAAGAATATCATCATGATGTCGATGGAGGAGCGCCAGCATTGTTGGGGTCGTCTGTTGAGGTAGGGCCTGCCGCAGTGTCGTTCAAGTCTTCAGCTTCATCCGTCTCGCGCGATGAAGAATATGAACTGGCAACAAGCTGAGGAACTTTGACTTTCTTGAATTTCTTCGAAGGTGGCTGGGACCAGTCAAAGTCCTGTTGGAAGCCCATCTCCTTGAGTTCTTCAGCACTGTGAAGATTAGACAGAATCGCCCAAGTGCGGTCAAAGACTTCATGCAAGTAGTAGTGATTCTTCTTCACAGTATTTTGAGTGACTGTCATGTTCTGAAGAATTGCACCAAACTGACGCTTGACCCACTTGTGATTTCGATCAACTTTCTGATGAAGACTAAGGAGAAGTTCACGATCAGTCATCACACGCGGAGCTGTGGCTTGAGGATGATGTTCTGAAGCTTTGGCGGCAGAATCTTGAGTTGCAGAGTCATCATTGGTGGAATAGGAAGTAGCTTTGCGAAACTGTCCATCCAATGGACGAGTACCTTCATCAATAACAGCAGCTTTGCCCTTCTCGTCAGCTAAGGAAATAGTCCGTTTGAGGACTTCAATAGGGGGCAAATAGCTGAGATGATTTTGAAAGTCAGCCATGTAATGAATTGAAGACCTTGATCTGATGAATCTCATGATCCAGGGAGCATAAGGCTTCAACTCAAAAGGTGACAGTGCAGCATTGGCCAAAGTCCTCATGAAGAAATTGTGGTAGTTGATAGGAATACCGTGAATGATATTGAACAGCAGATTCTTCATAATGCCAACAACTTCTTCATCATCAGAGTTGTGGCCCTTGATTGGACTGAGGGTTTTGGTCAATATGCGATAGACTGTCCTTGGCACATAGAGCAATTCCTTGACGAGGAATTTGGTCCTTGGAGCTTGGCCTGGCTTCAAAGGCTTCATCAGCACTTGCATCAGATGATCAGACAGTTCAGGTTCAACATAGAGAAGCCTAGCACCTTCAGTGGGAGGACTGACTGGGACGGCATGAAGCAATTCAGAGGCCGGTGCTTTGAAATGAGTATTATCGGTCATCCAGTCCAATACCCATGAATTGACATCATCAACATTTCCAGTAATGTGCAGCGTGGCGAAGAATTGAAGAATGAGTTCTTCATTCCAATCGCAGATGTCGGTGCAGAAATTGAGTAACCCAGCGTCATGAAGAACACTGAGGACTGGTGTGAAGCAGGGCTGCGATTCCATATCTACATGAGGAATTTGCTCATGTTCAAAGATCTTATCCTTATCAACCAACAATGAGGAGTAGAAGTTCATCTGGCTTGCTGTCCAGAAACGCTTGCGACGAAGACGAGCAGAGTCATAGGGATTGTAGTCAGTGAAGAATATGTGCTCGTTGAAGAAATCCTCAGCATTAAACTTCTGCTTCTTGGAGTGAGGGTTCTGTGGCTTGGGCTGAAGATTAACAGTTGAAGAATTTACAGCCTCTTGAGGTGTAGCCACTGGAGCCACTGGCTGAGGAATTTCAGCAGCAACCTTGGCCTTCATTTCTTCAGACATATGTACATCAGCGCTAGTGACTGGAACTTCTTCAGGTATAGAGTGAAGTGAAGCTTGACGTTCATCAGAGCCCGTATGAATTTCTTCAGTTTGCACAGGAGACTGAGGAACATGATGTAGAGGGGTTGTCAGAGGTGAATTGGGGTGATGACTTTCCCAAAAGACATCATTCAGAATAGGTGTTGTAGACCCAATATCCACATCCTCATCTTCTTCAGTTCCTTCGACGCCTGCCTCTTCAGCTGTGAACTGAGGCATGGGCGATGATACCAGTGGGGTTGAAGGGAAAGTATCCACTTCAATTTCTTCATCCATCTGCTCTGTCGAAGCAGCAGAAGGAATTTCTTCATCAGATTTACTTGGAATTTCATATTCCTCACCAAAGGGAATGATCTCCTTTGATGGCAGGCTTGATATTGGAATAGCATCAATTGGGTTTTCAGATGAACTCCTCAAAGTCTTCAATTTCTTGGGGGCTGAAGACTCTGAAGATGCAGATGCTTTCCTTTTCTTCACAGCTGCTCGCTCCGCAGCCTTGGTTTTCTTCGCTTCTAATGCAGAAGGAAGGTTGATGCTTGTCATCGGTGCAGGAGGAGCAGAGGAAATTGGTTGAATTTCTTCAGGCACAACTGATGCAGTTGCCCTGGCTTGTTCAGATTCCTCAGGCACAGTAGCAGATGCTTCAACTGGCCTGGATTGCTCTTCAGGCGCAATATTGGAGGTTGCCCTGGCATTTTCTTCAGAGACTGGAATTTCTTCATCAGCTCTGGCGCTTTCATTTTCTTCAGCAGACTGAACAGATGTTCCAGTCTGAGGAAATTTGGGTTGCGATGAAGCTGCAACACTTGGAGTAAATCCTTTTGCCATTCTGATGAATCTGACTTTGGCACCTAGCCAATCTGCATGGAATGCATGAAATTCATCACTGAGTGCTTTGATCTCAGCCTGCATAGTCACAAGTTCTTCAGGAGACATTTTCACAACATTGTTCTTCAGAAAACGCTCCTTCTTGTACTGAGCCTTCTTCACCTGCCTGGCCTTTTCAAATTTCCATTTTTCTTCATTTATGAAGGCCGTCAACATGTGACTTTGACCAGGAGTGAGGTTTAATTCAGGCAAAGGTGTGTTAGGGTTCTTGTGCCATAGATCAATAAAATCAAGGATCTTCCTTGGATCCAGCATGAGGGGCACAGCACTGCCTTTGGCTCTAGCGGCCCTTTGTTGTCGATCTCTGATGAGCTCAGCTAATTCTTCATCATCAGCTTCGTCTTCGCTTGACGGAACCTGAAAGGCGACTTGCTTCTTGTGAGGACTTGGCCTTGTGCCTCGTCCAGCAGTGGCCTTTTTCTTTAGCAAGGTCGGAGTTGTTGAAGACTGAGGTGGAGCTGAAGAACTTGCAGAGACTCGTGAAGCAATTAAGATTCCAGTAGTCCTTTGGCATGTGGCAAGATGCACAGGTGCTGAGGACTTTGCAGGAGCAGCTGAGGATTTTGCAACCGAGGGAGTTGGAGCTGCTTTTGAGGAATTTGCTTGAGGAACAGGCCGTGAGGGCATTGCAGCTGAGGAACTTGTCTTAACAGCTGATTTCTTCAGCATAGCCTTCTTAGGCTTGATAGCAGAGGCCTCAGCGGCGGCAGCAACAGAATCTTCATTGAATTTCTTTACTGCCTCTTTAGCCACTTTGGCCAGCTTGGCTTAACGCTTAGCCCACTCCTGAGGAAATTCCTCACCTCTTCTGATGCTAGTGGGATCAGCTTCTTGGCCAGGAGCCAATGGAGGTCTTGGACATGGAGGGTTAACAGCAAATTTCTTCATGTACTTGGGAGTGACATAGCGATATTCCCTCCATTCTCTTGCCCATCTCCTCTCAATCTTCTGAATGCGCACTTTGCGCTGATTTTTGTTCTCCTTGCCATGAGTTGCTTCATCAGGAGTACAATATTCATCATAGATGTCATCAGGGATCTCAAAAGCAGTATTTGTTTCTGGCCTCTTTCCTCCCTTCTGAGGTCTTTTACCATCAGCCATTTTCTTAACTTGAGGGTTTTGAACAATCAAATTTTCTGATGAGGTGTGCAATTTTTTTTCAAGGAACGCTGCAAATGAGTTAAGTTGATGAGAACCTAGAGATTCAGCAGCGGACATGTGTACCTGTGAACAGAATATAGGTGCGAAGAGTTTTGGAGAGGTCATATGCGTTCTCAGAAGATTTTCAAAAGTATCAAGTTTGAGGAAGATGACCAGGGGTGTCTTGAGGAATTTCACTAAGCATTTTTGACTTAGGTTCCAGAGTTGTGTAGATTGAAAATCCACACAATTGAGGAATCTTGAAGAAAAACGTTGCTTAGAGAAACTGATCA
The DNA here is from genome assembly GCA_011799875.1 of Thinopyrum elongatum. Classification (NCBI taxonomy): domain Eukaryota; kingdom Viridiplantae; phylum Streptophyta; class Magnoliopsida; order Poales; family Poaceae; genus Thinopyrum; species Thinopyrum elongatum. Next base: position 280,304,309 of record CM022300.1, read on the forward strand.
AGGACAGAAGCAAGTTGGTGTTTAAGAACATGAAAGTTGAAGAATAAACACCTTTTGAAGATTTTGTGGAAATCATCAGAATCAACAAGGCAGTAAAAATAAATTTTATTTACCCTTGACGAAGAACACGACAAACTGAGAGTGGCAGTGGAGATGTTCGTCCGTTCAGAACACACAGTCCAGGACCACTAGTCCTCACCGTATTCTCCTTGAGCTAAGGTCACACAGACCTCGCCCAACCACTCGTGGTAAGTCTTCAGGTGACTTCCAAACCTTCACATACTCGGTCACTCGGCAATCCACAATTTCCTCTTGGATGCTCTAGACCATGATGCCTAACCGTCTGGAGGATGCACAGTCCTCAAAGGTAACAAGCGTCGGTTCCACACAGGAACAATCTCTTCAGTGATGCTCAATCACTTTGGGTTTGTAGGTGTTTGGGTTTTTCCTCACTTGATGATTTTCGCTCAAAGTCCTCGGAGGATGGGATGCTCTAAATGACAAGTGTCAATCTATTTCTTGGAGCAGCCAACCAGCTAGTGGTTGAAGGGGGCGGCTATTTATAGCCTAGGGAGCAGCCCGACATGATAAGACATAAATGCCCTTCAATGATATGACCGTTAGGTGGGTAGGATATTTGGACAGCTGGCGCGTAGCGCAGCAACGATCGGAAATTTGAGTATCAAATTCCTCAGGGCTATCATAATCCTCACTTGTAGGCAATCCGCACTGGCAAATTTCTAACTCCTCAGTCAGAACAAATTCCTCAGAGAACAGAAGAACTTCGTCTCTGTCACTGAAGAACTTGACTAAACTGTATGAGATTTCCAATGGCTTCACTCGAAAGGATTGGGTAGGTGTAGGATTTTGAGTTGAGCATCACTTGGAAATTTTTCCTTAGTTTTACCTCGACCCCCTTTAACAGTACGGTGTTTCCTGTGACTCAAGAAGAAGAAAATGAAACTACGAAAACAAAAGTCTTCACGCTTCATAATCCTCGCATGAATATCAAGTCTTCAGGGTCACACCAATTTCTTCACTTTCAAAGTCTTCAAGAAAACCAAAGTCTTCAGTTGAAGACATTCATTTTTAGGGGTCGACATTCATCGTAATTAACAAACTCCTCATAGACTTACAGACCTGTGTACACTCACAAACACATTAGACCCTTAACCTATAAGTCTTCAATACACCAAAATCACTAAGGGGCACTAGATGCACTTACAAACTCCTACCCACAAGGTGTTCGTGCAAATGCCAACCAGGTCTAGGCAATTTATTTGAATTTTAAGATTTTTGTGGTGATGGTTTGGATCAAAACTGAGGTCCTAGCAAAGTTTCAGAATTTTTGGAATTGTAGAAAATGAAGTTTCTTCACAAACCGCAAAGATAACCCAAAATACAAATTGAATTTTGAGAATTTTGAACTTGAGGTCAAGAAATTTTTGGTGACATGAGTTTGGTAGAGTGATGCTCCTGGGAGTGTTAGAGGTTGTGGACAAGCTGGTTTGGCCAAATGACCGATTAATCAGCGAAATTTTGGGAAGGAGCAGAATTTCTATCATGCACACAATGTGCTCGATAAAATGCTTTGGTGATCTAGGTGGCTCTGATGGATTTGAATTTTGGCATGATGGTGTCTCTTTAGATGGTAGGGATGACAGTGGAGTTGGTTTGTGGAAAGTGTAAACTTGTTAGTGCAAGTTTAGAAGAATTTCAGTTCTGGACAGAAACTTCAGAGGAATATTTGGTGAACTAAAAAGATTCCAATGGAGCTAAAATTTTGGACTTAAGGGTTTGGTTGGAAAGACTATATGTGGGAAAAATTTCAGAATTTTTGGAGCAAGAAAAATTAGGGTTGTAGTTATAACCTAGAAAATGGACATAATTGAAAAGAGGAAGTTTCACTCAAAATTTTCAAAAGACCAAGTTAGGTTTTTGCATAAAAGTGATATACAGGCATCATATGACCTCCCATAATTTTTTGTGGAATTTTTAAAGAATTATTTAAAGTAGTTGTTGTGCAACAGAGGCATTTAAAGTATTGAAAATGCTATTAAAAGAATTGTTTTGGAGCGAATTTTATTCTGAAAATAATTCCTACTATTATTAAAGTATAAAAGAAATGTTTTAAGAAAACTATCAGAGTCCACAATATTATTTCCAAAAATTTCTATATGGAGGGAAGAATTTTGAAAGTCAGAAATAGAATAGGGCTCTAAAATTATTTAAGTACTTATTACAGATCAAAATTTTATTTCTGGCCAAATTTTACTCAATAAAAATATGATTAAATTTTTGGGGTGTTACAAACTCTACCCCCCTTGAGAAAATCTCGTCCTAGAGATTTGTTAAGGGCAGAAGAATTCAATGCGTATCAAAACAAACAAAAATATGCAAAATGCAAACATAGCAATGCACTTATGACATACGCCCTAAAATATCATACAACGGTTGCGTTATGTAAACTAGCATTAGACACAGCAACAACCATACTTGTGACCATCTATGGTTTTGGATGAGACGTTCCAGCTCTGACCCTGGCTGTGTACTCTTCAAACACTCGACGAGAGTGGCCAGAAGAGAGGGATGGGCCATTCTGCTGGTCGTCCCCTGGAACTCTTGAATTACTTCCCAAGACTACTGACAGAGTAACTGATGGTTCTGCACTCCCCCTTACTAGTGGGTGTTGAGCAATGGCTCTCCTTGTAATGGAGAGTTCCCTGGCAACTTGGGTGAGCAATGACTCTTGTGCGGCCACAAAATGCACCAAGTTTCCCAGGGCAGGGTTTTGCTCATGTTCGGAGTTGGCAAAATGCATCCCTCTATCGTAGCTGGATCTGTATGGATAGTAGAAAAATGAGCGATTGTGAGTTCTTGAATCTTGGTGGCGAAGTTGGGCAACGGCTTCTCTAGCGGCGTACTGAATGGCTTGATATTCACCAGCCATTACTCTTCCCGTGAATCGGTGAGAGTGTTCTTGTGCCAAAGCCCTTCCATTAATACATACCGTGGCCCAAAACTAGGTGAGGCCATTGCGATCCCTTGCTTGGTACACCACATATCGTGGCGATTCTTTCAAACCATGGGCACATCGGGTGACGTTAAAGAGTATGCGGACGAAGCCATCAAGCTCCGGCGCGGTGGTCTCATGGTGGATGAGGGAACGAGGCATCTTGGTGGTTTGGATTAAAGTGAGAATGAAGGCCGTGCTGTGCTGAGTTGAGGCAGGGCTTCCTTTATAAGCTAGCAGAGTCTTCCATCGCACGCTTGTGGATGGGATAAATCAGGTGTCGGCCATAGGCACACGGCCTATGGACAGGCTGATAAATTGGGCACCGACTATCAAAAAGATGTCGGCTGGCCACTGTGCGGTTATCGGGTAGGATGGACTTGACTGTGGACAGGAAAAGATATGGATGGTGTGGAAACCTAGGGATAGTGACCAAGCTAAGATTGGTTTAGCCAATGGTCAGCCTGGCTCTGATACAAAGGCTGTCGGGGCCGGATTTCGGGGACACAACATATCCCAGAAATTTTACCCCTCGTGTTACCACCAGCCCAGGATTACTGTTACTGGTGGACACGTCCTTGTTACAGATTACCAAGCTATTACAAGAATTTGGGTACAAGACCATAAAGGTCTAATGATACAACAATGATATCTGGTGACGGGTGACGGAAGCGACTTGTGGTTCTCCAACGTCGATGGGGCTCCATTCCCACAGGAACAGCTGACCCGGATAATTCCTATCCGCGTGGCTGCTATCCTAGGCTCCGCATGGACGTCGCTGAGGTACTCCTCGCTGAATTCCTGACCTGGCCAAGTAAATAGCCAGTGACAAGCCTGTGAGTACGTTTGAATGTACTCGCAAACATCATGAACAGAAGATATAGCGAATGCATATGCTCATGTTGGATTAAATGTTATGCTCATGCTGACTGAAATTTAAATCATGACATGACAATAAAATGATATGGACGTGAACATAGCATGTTAGTTATAATCCAACTTATTAGAGATAAAGCAAATGAATGCCATGGGTAGTCTAGCCAGCCCAAGTGTCATTCAGAAAAATAAAAGAAATGCCAACCGGGTGTCCACAAGAGTAGTGGCGGGACCGCCTGTAAACTCGAGGGACGCCGCGAAGAGGTCTTGAAAATAAAGTTGAGTGCCCGGGGTAGTCTAGCCAGCCCCTGAGACACTCAGGAAATATAAAATAAGAGAAACGGGTTAGTCCTCAATAATATGCATAACCATAAAAATATTCACAGCAATAGTACTCAAAATAACCACGACCGTGTTAGCGATGACAACAATATCCTGCAAAATAGTTCATGCTCAATTTAATTATTTTCCTCCGGAGACCGACACTTGACCGACCCAGACTGGAGCCCTTAACCGCGGACACGGCTATTCGAATAGGTTAAAATTCTGCAGAGGGTGTACTCTTTACCCACAAGTACAGGATTTCTTTAGTCAGTACCGTGGCACTGACTAATTCCCATTACGGGCTTTGGGTTGAAAACACACCTGACCAGCACACACCAGATTAACCGTTCGGATGTTAGGGGACGAAGACGGGGACGAAGACCCTCTCAAGCTCAATTGAGTGGTCGGGCGATCAATTGAGTATGTGTGTGGATGACTTAGATGGAAAGAAGAGCCCGGGGTGGCCTTAAAAAGCTACGGGCGAGGTGGCCGATGATCTTGGATCACGGCGAAATGAAGATGGCCGGTGGAGGTTGTTGGTGGCAATTGGCGGGGACGGTGGGCTTCATTGAAGTCGAAGAAACCTCCCCGGGGTGCTGGCTGGGCTGGGGATAAGCTCGATCCTTCTATCGGCAGTGAAGCTTCCCGACGGCAGTGGCGCACTTTTCTATTTCTCCGGCGACTGACGAACGGCCACAGGGAATTTGGACGGTGCGCAGACAGCTCAAAGGGGTGACGCGTGGAGGAGGGAGTACCGTGGGCGGTTCAACCGTGTGCGGGCGTGTCAGCTGCCGTGGTCAACCATCGATCTTCCATGAATTTGGCTGGCTGCCGTTGCACCGGTCTGGTACTGTGCTGGCGGCGGAATGGGACTGGCGGGAGGGGTCCAGATGAGAGCATTGAAGAACCAGGTGGAGTGAGGGACAAGGAAGTTCAGCTTCTGCCAAAATTTGGTTAACCAAATTCCTGCCCGCAAGGTGTTCGTGCAAATGCCATCCAGGTCTATGCAATTTATTTGAATTTTAAGATTTTTGTGGTGATGGTTTGGATCAAAACTGAGGTCCTAGCAAAGTTTCACAATTTTTGGAATTGTAGAAAATGAAGTTTCTTCACAAACCGCAAAGTTAACCCAAAATTCAAATTGAATTTTGAGAATTTTGAACTTGAGGTCAAGTAATTTTTGGTGACATGAGTTTGGTAGAGTGATGCTCCTAGGAGTGTTAGAGGTTGTGGACAAGCTGGTTTGGCCAAATGACCGATTAATCAGCGAAATTTTGGGAAGGAGCAGAATTTCTATCATGCACACAATGTGCTCGATAAAATGCTTTGGTGATCTAGGTGGCTCTGATGGATTTGAATTTTGGCATGATGTTATCTCTTTAGATGGTAGGGATGACAGTGGAGTTGGTTTGTGGAAAGTGAAAACTTGTTAGTGCAAGTTTAGAAGAATTTTAGTTCTGGACAGAAACTTCAGAGGAATATTTGGTGAACTAAAATGATTCCAATGGAGCTAAAATTTTGGACATAAGGGTTTGGTTGGAAGGACTATATGTGGGAAAAATTTCAGAATTTTTGGAGCAAGAAAAATTAGGGTTGTAGTTATAACCTAGAAAATGGACAGAATTGAAAAGGGGAAGTTTCACTCAAAATTTTCAAAAGACCAAGTTAGGTTTTTGCATAAAAGTGATATACAGGCATCATATGACCTCCCATAATTTTTTGTGGAATTTTGAAAGAATTATTTAAAGTAGTTGTAGTGCAATAGAGGCATTTAAAGTATTGAAAATGCTATTAAAAGAATTGTTTTGGAGCGAATTTTATTATGAAAATAATTCCTACTGTTATTAAAGTATAAAAGAAATGTTTTAAGAAAACTACCAGAGTCCACAATATTATTTCCAAAAATTTCTATATGGAGGGAAGAATTTTGAAAGTCAGAAACAGAATAGGGCTCTAAAATTATTTAAGGACTTATTATAGATCAAAATTTTATTTCTGGCCAAATTTTACTCAATAAAAATATGATTAAATTTTTGGGGTGTTACATCTCTGGACCAGATTTAACATTTCAAAGGAAGTGCATCCAAATCTTGTCCAAATAGCTTAAACTTCTACCAGCACCTAGTCCTTCCTACCCTATTCCATTATGACAAATATCCAGCTCGTCTCCTTCACCCAGTTATCCAGAAACCACTACAAGCACCTTCTATCCAGAAACGATTCTGGATCCCCTTGACCTCTCTAGACCCCTCCTGGTCTATCTAGTGATCTATCTTGCCTATTTGAGCAGTGATACACCTGTTGGACAAGGTGTGACAGCTCATGAGCAGCCTGAACACGCGGTGCCCGGGGTGACAACGCAGAGAGCGCGCCAAAATGGCGCTCTGCACTTCGCCAGCCCCGTTCGGTCACCTCCGGCCAGCATTCGCTTGTCCGGGCATGTCTACTGGCTCCGCAGCACCCATGTAGCCCCTCTCCAGCAGCTTCCCCCTCCAGATTCTTCCTCCTCGCGCCACGGCGATAGCCACCGCAGGCACTGTACCCCCGTGACCCTCAAGCTGTCACCTCCTTCTTTGGTTTCTTCCCCTCTGAGCTGTCCCGTCCCTCTGCCCTCGTCAGGTCGGCACCACCAAGTGCTCGCCACCTCGCTGGAAGTGCTAGGATGGCGATAAGCTTGCCATGACGGCCGAGCTTATCTGGTGGCTGCGGGCGGCTATAAGTAGCCGCGGCCTCGAGCCTTCCCGGGCACCCACGGCACTCCCAGCCCCATCCTCTACCACCTAGCACCCCGCCCAACCTCTCATTCGAGCTCCAGGAGCTCCCCTGCCCGTTCCCCAGCCGCCATGGCCGCCGCAGCCTCGGCCTAAATTCGGTTGAGCCCTAGCCTCTCCCTCCCTCTAACCACCACCACTGCCCTCCCCTCGCTACCGCGGCCCTACCTAGAGCCTCGGCCCCTCCCCTCCGCCACCAGGCCATCGCGCCCAACTCCGGCCGAAGCCGCTGCCCACCGCGGCCGTCGCCTCGCTCGCCTCGGCGCTCTCCAGTGGCCATGCTATGGGCAGACGGATGCGTCGCCTCCTCCTCTTTCCGTCGGTGGCCAGAGCGCCTCGGGAGATGGCCAGAGCCGGCTGGACGAGCACCGGCACCGGTGTTCTGTCTCTGCTCCGCAGGCACCCACGGGAGGAAGAAGGAGACCTGCGGGCGGGCCCGACCTGGAAGCGGCACAGCCCTCCCTCCGTTTTTCTTTAAAGTGAGGGGTGGGAGTTGGGCCGGCCCAAGTGGAGCAGCTCGTTGCGTGGCTCAGCCAGCGCCTCAGGTTCCAGCCGCTTTCGGCCCACCTAGCCCAAGTGCAACAGTCCACTTTATTCTTTTCCAGGAAAAAAATTCCTGAGGGCCTCTGTGTAATTATTTATATTACAAATTGGTCCCTGGCAGTCAAATCCCTCTATCTTTTTGCCCGTGACTCCGATCGAGGTAAAACCAACGCTCACGTCTTCAGTTCATTGAGCCTGTTCCGATGGAATCATTTTCATAATGTTTACACATTCTAAAAATGACCATTTTGCCCTTGCCCTCTATCAGCCCCCTCCGAGAGGGAATCCTTTCCGGCGAATTTTTCTGTGGCTTCACCGCACCTCTTCGCGGAGTATTCATCGACCCCCAGGCAAGCCGACCATCTGATATATGCCCTAAAGCATTGCTCTGTGTTATTCCTGCATGTTTAAATTAATATGTTGATGCTTGTGTGTGTAGTAGTGAGCTGTATGGGACGCCAATGAACCCTTGTCAGGCTTTCTTTGGTGACGGCTCCACGCCTGTGTTCTGAGCTGTTTCCGGCCGTCCGGGGTGGATGCCGATTTTATATTTCTCTTGTTAGCAACTGGCCCGTGTTCTGAGCGGCATTTCGGACATCGCGGGCAGCTGTTGAATTTCTTTCCGTAGCAGTGCGCCTATGCTCTGAGCTGTTTCTCGGCCGTCTTAGGGAGTTGCTACTTTCTTTTTATTGGCACCGTCTCATGCTCTGAGATGCTTTTCAGCCGTCTTGAGTCAGGGTTGAGTTATTCCAGTAATGTCCCAGATCTGAGTTGTAAAGACCGTTCTGGCAGCTACTGGTTTATTTGCCGGTTTCATACAAGGGTTCAGATGGTCGTTACCCTACAGCTGCAACTTGTAAAGTAATAAGCCTGCCATTTAAATACTGATTCACTAATGACTTGTAGTGATATTATATGGAGATAGTTTGTTATGATCATGCATAGCTAATGCCATGTTAAGTTATTCATGATAAACAACCGTGCTTGCTAAATACTGGCTAAAGCTAAACCTAGTCGGTTGATCTAGAGTCACCTGTCTGGACTTATCCGTGCAACCACATTTGCCGGTATGGGACGGCTTTGACTTGGTCTGATCGCGTGCTCTTTTATCGGTACCGCCAACTAGGGAAGGTTATGCGTGCGCGCCCTAGCCCGGTAGGCGGCGATAACCTTGTGAGCCCAGTCAATTGTTTAACCCGGGAGTCCCCGTTTGGGACAGTTTAGTTTGGCCACGACAGTGGCAGGTGTCACGAGGTGACACAGGGGCCACCCAGGGTAGGACTCCGGGGAAGGATGATTGCCGGTGGTACGGTGGAAGAGTCACAGGTTAGGCAGGTTTTGTTGGAGCAACCCTGGTCCTTCCGAATGGGATCATGAGGTCAGGTGCTCCATGGTGTGGGTAAAGTGCGCAACCTCTACAGAGTGTAAAATCTATTCGAATAGCCGCGTCCACGGTATTGGACAGTCCGTCCAGACCTCTCTAGGTGGTCAACCGTAACAAAGATAATAATGATGGAAGAACTTGTCTTATGCCCTGAAGTACTCAGTGGATCATGAATATTCTGAGGGTTGTGAGGCAACCCGGAAGAGAGTAAGTTGGATCTGGCTAAGGTTTGGATGGGATCTTGAGAATGTTCGGAGTATGGATTATTTACTTGCCATGCTTTACTTTACTTTAGTATCACACTGGATACTCCTGTTATGACATGATAATTAATATTGCTAGATAGATATGCCATGCCATGATAATCAATGTTGCTCTAATAACATATGCATGCTTGAATGCCATGGTTTGCTTTGCTTGGTGTATATGTTAGTTTGGTTTGCTTGCGAGTACATTCAAAAGTACTCATCGGCCTTCAATGTGGCCAGGTTCACATAAGGATCCGTCGTCTGTCGACGAGGAGCCGGAGCGTTCGCGGGCTAGGAGAGTAACCCAGTCAGATCCCTGTGGATTGGAGCCGCACCAAGACCATGCTGCCCTAGATAGAGCTTTTCCGCTGCCATCACCTTTATAACTATCATGTAAGACTTATATATCCATTAATAGAAATGCCTGTGTTCTTGGTACTTGTTGTAAACACGCATGCCAGAGTGACTTCCTGGGCTGGTATCCGTGGCGACCGTCTGGCTACGGTGGTAATCAGGCGGGGCGCCACAATGGATGGTATCAGAGCAGCCAGGCTGACTGTAGGTTACCCTAGCTGGACTCCATTGCGTATTGTTCAGTAGAAAGCCCAGATGGATTTTAGCCATCTTTGCCAAGTAGGCACGGCTACTATTGATCATAAGGCAACCCCATAGGTTTTTGGCTCCATCAGACCTCAACTCTCGTGGCCTTTGCCTTTAGTACGAAATGACCGCATAAGGCAACGACCCATTAGCCCTGAACCCCTAGGTAAACCAGATATCCCTACCTTGCTTGCTAACCATGGCATTTCTCTTCTTAATTCCAGTTTCCTTTGGGAAACACCTATAAGTTCCATCTTTTCCCCAACAACCGTAGGATCATTGACTAAGCCATTTTGGCTATGGTCATGCATCGAGTGTGATGTTCCCTAAGGAAGTAGCAGGAGCTTGACACCAGTGCTGCCAGGAGCATTGTGTGGTTTAGCTTCTAAATCCTTAGAGGTACATCGAGTGCGCTATACTAGTTATACTAGTGGATCCTTGTCCATGTGTGTAAGGTCTGCAAAATTTGAGCTTTATTTGCTTTTTGGTTTTCGCAGTTTTTGTTTCTTTTGTCGGTTTTGTTTCCTCGCTCCGACTGGATCCATCCGCAAGTACCATCAAGAAGACCAGCATACAACTGGAATAATACCCAATAATCCCAATTCAGCAAGAGTAAAGCCAAGCCAACTGCCTGGTATTCAGAATAGCAACACAGGATCTGTCAAGAATGAAGAATGGATCAGAAGCAGAAGCTATGTGCAACCGATAAGGCCAGAATATACCTGAAAGAGTTTGCCTCAGAACGGATCATGCCTAAGGAGCAGTCAGATGAGTTACCAAGAATGGATACTAGCAAGGACAAATTATTCCATCCGGGACACAAGGACTATTTCAGTCAGTAAGGTGAACCGAGTCTTTCCTCATGAACCCAAGAATCAGCTATTACCCACCGAAGACATGTTTCAAGAATGTGAAGGTGCCAAGAGCAGCAACAAAACTCCGGTACGTTGGTACAAAGGTCAAAGCATATTCTGGAATTCACCGGTGCGTAAGCAAAATTTTCTGGGCACTGTGAACAAGGTTTGCAAGGAATATGGATGAGCTCATAGTTGCATAGAATCACGGAGCTTCCAAGCATCCAGAATCAAGGAGCACCTAACATGATTGGAAACTCTGCCGAACCAAGTGGAATTATCCGTCAACTGCTTATTATTGGCAACACTTAGTTTGAATGCAAAGGGTATTCTGAATTAATTAACAACATGAAGACTTGCATCAGTTGGGCAACCTTTACAACAGCAATGATCAAACCAGCAGAAGGACAAGCAGTGTGCATGACAACAGAATATATTCGGTCCAGGTATGGCCTATACCAAGTTTGGCTTCACTATGGGTAAAATTCCGGATACTTCAGAAGGAAGCCAGAATCGGTCATAAATCCGACTGCGTACACAGTGAAAGACTTCTGGTATAAGGAACCCAGTCTTCCTTCGCAAGCTATCAGGCTACCAACCTTCCTCGGTACGCCACTCGGTGAGAAAATCATCTGTGATACAAAGCTCCAATCCTTTTCAGCGTGCTACCGCGGAAAGCTGCCAGCATAAGATACCTGACCTTCCGCAGCAAGCCACATGAAGGAAAGATTTTAAGGTACGATACCCAGCCTTCTTCGGCACACTACCCTGGCAAAAGCTTCGAGCATAAGGAATTCAGCCTTCTTCAACACGCCATCGTGCCTACAACAAGCCTGTCAGAAACACGAACTAGTCTGGGCACACGTTTGCCTCAGAACTCAATGGATATGAAAGGATTTATCCTACACCTGCATATGTTGTGAGCCTGCAGTCGAGTGGATCAGTTCATGCGAGCCACTCATCGGGAATGACTGTGTTCGGAGAAACATTGGCCCCATGTTGAAAAGAAGAATACGAGCACAGTAACCCCTACGAGATATGCAAGAGCAAGTTATGAGAACAAGCCCGACAAGCCGGGAAAACAATCAAGGAGCCGTGTTGGCAGGTCATGACAGGCCCATCAAAGGAATCCCCAGGAACCCACAAGTTGTGGACAAACAACCACCGTGATGGTCGACAAGATACAGCTTCACGGACAAAGTGGTATTACCAATCCTTGTCAGACTCTTGCATATCCGGCCACAACAATGCAGCCAGCATGCCATACTCATCCTAAACATGGGCCATCAATCAAGACAAGAGGCTATGCTCCAAAAGATACACTGGATGATAGCGATACTATGTTTAGCTTGGTAGTCATAGCAAGGACTACAGAAGCTATATATGACAGAACCATTTCCACAAGCAACAGAGTTTGAAACCAGACATTCAGATAGAATGGCTCAAAACACGTCAGCACCAACAGCTCGTAAACATCATGACATCATTGGAATAAGAGATTACTATCTAGGATTACTTTGTGATCATGCCTGACACTTCAATTGGGGATATAGCAGCAATGGCTCGGTCAAGTTGCTCCTTGAATTATGGATCACCTAAGGACAAAGTCAGAATGCCGAAAATAAAAGGGAAATGTCAGAACGGAACCCACAGCCAGACTGAGCATTCTGACATGGCAAAAAGAAAGCCACTCCCACTCACTCGAGGCCATACAAGCACATGAGCTCTGTACCCAGAAATGATGTCTTGCCCATGACAGTCAGGGTACGAAGTATTGCAATAAAACCAGAAGCAGTCACTTCCAGGCCATGTAAACCAAGCTGTCTATTGGTATTACCACTGCCAGGATAAAAGGTACACTTGACAGGAATGAGAAGGATTCAAGGAAGTTGTGTGCAAAGACAACACATGGTCCATCAGAAGAGGCAGTTAAAAGGTCAGCGAACCAACGAAGACAAGACCGCTAATGGATCCAAGTCACACACAGGTAAGTCCCCTTCACCAGGAGGTAAGCTCGGAAATCTCGAGGACGAGATTTTCTTAAGGGGGGTAGGTTTGTGACACCCCGGTTTTCGCTCCCTGGTTTTTTCCTTCGCGGGATTTGACTCCCGTCTTTTTTCTTGGTGTTATCGGATTTCTTTAGCTCTTGGGTATATGAAGATGGTCATTCAACCTTGCTTTCCCTATCCAACCCGAGATTCTCTTCAGCCCAACCTTGCCACCCAAGATGTTCTCAGGGTTTTGCCGTCGAAACCCTACCTTCCGAGTTGCCGGAAGGGAAACCCTAATCTCTTCCGTTACAAAGGAACACTAATTTCCTTTGGTCTGTTGCCTCCCAAACTTTTCCCAGTGATCATCCTATATCAATCAACCCTGGATATGTGAAAATATTGCCATGTCATTTGCAATATTTTTCATTTATAATTAATTCTTTTTTTTGCCAGTTAAAGGAATTAAATCCAGGAAAATATCTATCCATCTCCAAAGTTCATGAAAACTTGTGGAGATATTCTTTGTGATCATATTGAGCTCCATAAAAATATTGGCCATAATTAAATAGGGGAAATTGCATTTTCCTATTTAATGCCAATATTGCATTTTGGACCCTTTCTAAAGGAACTACCATTTTGGTAACCAGGAAAAATCCCAAATAAATTGTGGAGCTTATGATATCCATACCTTCCCCATTTCCATCAAAATCCAAGTTCCATAGTTCAAAGTTTGAGCACAGCATCCATTTGCAAATTCTGTCCAGATTTTCAGTTTGCAAAGGAAGTGCTTGAACCCTTGAGCTATTTGAGATGAAATTCATCATGGTAATTAACATTGACAAATCACTCATGGAAACCAAAAACCAGCTCAATCCAACCATCCATTCATCGACAGCAATTTTCCCAATTTCTGTTCAGTTGAAAGCTCTATGAAGGAAGTACCACTTTGGCATTTCCAAATGAGCTGAAATTTTTCCAGTATCTTCATACTTCCAAATCATTGGCCTCCACCAAAATTCAGCTCATTTAATCAAGCCAGATGAGGGCAGCTTCAAAGTCAAGTTTCTGGACTAGATTTAGCATTTCAAAGGAAGTGCATCCAAATCTTGTCCAAATAGCTTCAAATTCTACAAGCACCTAGTCCTTCCTGCTCTATTTCATTGTGACAAAGATCCAGCTCCTCTCCTTGACCCAGTTATCTAGAAACCACTACAACCACCTTCTGTCCAGAAACTGTTTTGGATCCCCTCGACCTCTCCAGACCCCTCCTGGTCTATCTGGTGATCTATCTTGCCTATTTGAGCAGTGATACACATGTTGGACAAGGTGTGACAACTCATGAGCAGCCTGGACACACGGTGCCCGGGGTGACCACGCAGAGGGCGCGCCAAAATGGCGCTTTGCACTTCGCTAGCCCCGTTCGGTCACCTCCGGCCAGCATTCGCTCGTCCGGGCATGTCTAGTGGCTCCGCAGCACCCACGCATCGCTCTATGTTATTCCTGCATGTTTAAATTAATATGCTGATGCTTGTGAGCGTAGTAGTGAGCTGTATGGGACGCCAATGAACCCTTGTCTGCCTTTCTTTGGTGACGGCACCATGCCTATGTTCTGAGCTGTTTCCAGCAATCCGGGGTGGATGCCGATTTTATATTTCTCTTGTCAGCAACTGGCCCGTGTTCTGAGCTGCATTTTGGCCATCGCGGATAGCTGTTGAATTTCTTTCCATAGTAGTGCCCCTATGCTCTGAGTTGTTTCTCGGTCGTCTTAGTGAGTTGCTACTTTCTTTTTATCGACACCGTCTCATGCTCTGAGCTGCTTTTCAGCCGTCTTGAGTCGGGATTGAGTTATTCCAGTAATGTCCCAGATCTGAGTTGTAAAGACTGTTCTGGCAGCTACTGGTTTATTTGCTGGTTTCATACAAGGGTTCTGATGGTCATTACCCTACAGCTGCAACTTGTAAAGTAATAAGCCTGCCATTTAAATACTGATTCACTAATGACTTGTAGTGATATTATATGGAGATAGGTTGTTATGATCATGCATAGCTAATGCCATGTTAAGTTATTCATGATAAACAACCATGCTTGCTAAATACTAGCTAAAGCTAAACCTAGTCAGTTGATCTAGAGTCACCTGTCCGGACTTATCTGTGCAATCACATTTGCCGGTATGGGACGGCCTTGACTTGGTCTGATCGCGTGCTCTTTTATCGGTACCGCCAACTAGGGAAGGTTATGCGTGCGCGCTACCCAGGCTTGGTAGGCGGCGATAACCTTGTGAGCCCAGTTGATTGTTTAACCCGGGAGTCCCCGTTTGGGACAGTTTAGTTTGGCCATGATGGAGGCAGGTGTCACGAGGTGACACATGGGCCACCCAGGGCAGGACTCCGGGGGAGGATGATTGCCGGTGGTACGGGAGAAGAGTCACGGGTTAGGCAGGTTTCGTTGGAGCAACCCTGGTCCACCAGAATGGGATCATGAGGTCAGGTGCTCCATGGTGTGGGTAAAGTGCGTAACCTCTACAGAGTGTAAAATCTATTCGAATAGCCATGTCCAGGGTATTGGACAGTCCGTCCAGACCTCTCTAGGTGGTCAACCGTAACAAAGATAATAATGATGGAAGAACTTGTCTTATGCCCTGAAGTACTCAGTGGATCATGAGTATTCTGAGGTTTGTGAGGCAACCCGGAAGAGAGTACGTTGCATCTGTCTAAGGTTTGGATGGGATCCTGAGAATGTTCGGAGTATGGATTATTTACTTGCCATGCTTTACTTTACTTTAGTATCACAGTGTATACTCCTATTATGACATGATAATTAATATGGCTAGATAGGTATGCCATGCCATGATAATCAATGTTGCTCTAATAACATATGCATGCTTGAATGCCATGGATTGCTTTGCTTGGTGTATATGTTAGTTTGGTTTGCTTGCGAGTACATTCAAAAGTACTCAGCGGCCTTCAATGTGGCCAGGTTCACATAAGGATCCGTCGTCCGTCGACGAGGAGCCGGAGCGTTCGCGGGCTAGGAGAGTAACCCAGTCAGATCCCTGTGGATTGGAGCCGCACCAAGACCATGCTGCCCTAGATAGAGCTTTTCCGATGCCATCACCTTTGTAACTATCATCTAAGACTTATATATCCATTAATAGAAATGCCTGTGTTCTTGATACTTGTTGTAAACACGCATGCCAGAGTGATTTCCTGGGCTGGTATGCGTGGCGACCGTCTGGCTACAGTGGTAATCAGGCGGGGCACCACACTCCGGACCCGGCGTTTGGCACGATCGGCTGCGGGAGAGCTCACGCGTCGAACGGCGGTGGTGATGGGGGTTGTAGCGGTCGGAGCTGGCCGGACCAAGCACGGCCGACGACGATGGCGTTCAGACGAGCTTGAGCCCATCGACGTAGGGCACGGCAGGCAACAGGGACAGGCGTGTTCGGTCCCTGGGAAGCCCTGGAACACGATGCAGGGCACGGGTGCGGTCGGCGTTCGCGGTGGCCACGGTGGTGCGGTTAGCGGCGGCGGTGAGCTCGGGCCTCGACGGGGGACGGCGCTACGGGTGCAGAGAGGGACTGGGGAGAGATGGGTGATGGCGAGGGGCTCACCGAGCGGCACAAGACGGCCGGTGATGGGCTTAGTAGCAGCAGAAGGGGACGGATATGATGGCGAACGGCGACGGCTCCCGAGGTAGAAGACGACCTGATCCGCGCGATGCGGCTGCTTCGAGCTCGAACGAGTCGGTGGAGTCGACGTAGGCGAGGATGGTGTAGCTCCAGGGCAGCTCAGGACGGGGAGGAGGGCACGGCAGCCACGGGATTTGGCGGCACATGACGGCAGCGGCATTCGGTACAGAGGGGAGAAGAGAGAGCGAGTGCAAGGGGGGCTGAATGGATGGGCTAGGGTTCGGGGCGAGGTCGGGGACGTCCTTATCTACTCCCAGGCGAGCCCCTGTGGCCTCGGTGTCGCCCATCGCACGGAAATGGTGCCGGCGATGGCGTCTGGTGGTGACACGTGGAGGAGGAAGACCACGCGATGGGCTGGGCTGTGGTGGCCAGCTGGGTCGGTACTGTAGCTAGCAGGCCGTAGTGAATAGTAGGTTTAGTTTTATTGCCTTTATTCCTTTTCTGTTTCATTTTTGCAGCTCTGTTTTGCAATAGATTTTGTTATCAAATGACTTTAGTAAAAAGTGGAACTTGCCAAGTTAAATACTATGGGACATTATGCACTGCCACAAAAAGTTTGGTAGTTGAATAATTTTATTTGAATTTTGCTTAATTGGAAAAGAAACTAAGTGACTGTTAAAGTCACTGTTTCTGAATGCTAGGGTCAATTTCAAGATTCAAATAATGTTGATTTTATTTTTATAATTTCTTTGGGATTATTTTTAATATTGTGAACTATTTTGTTTTGTTGTTTGAATAATTATTAACTTGACCTTATTTTTAATTTTTGAATTTGAACTCGGTTTGGATCAAAGTGAGGTTTAGCAATTTAATTGCGATGACATAGCACCATTATTGTGTGATTACTGTAGATGAGCTACCGGGGTGTTAAACGGCGTAGGTCTTGTTGGTATTTTAAATACAGGAAATGCAGATCGTGTCCAAAACTCACAAAAATCGGTGTGTCACCGTCGCGTGCCCTCAGGACCCTGTGGAAATTTTTTGGTAAAGTTTGGCACAAGTTTTAATGATTGCTCCTTGGAAACCAGAGCATCTCACAAGAAGGATCATAGTTTCCAAAAGGAGACATGGCAATTCGAACTCCAGTCGCTGGTGCCCTCATCATTTCGCCAAAAAAGAATTCCACGATACGCAATCTTCATTGTACCCTAGGTTTGAATTTCTGGCACATTTCAGGGCTCGTTTGCTATATTTAAGGCATTTTTTTGCATTTATCATGCATTTTGTGTATATAAATGAAATCCAAACCGCAACTGCTTGTGGTGATGAAATGGATGTGGATTGTCGTTCGATCTGGGATCATTAAACGATGCAGACATACGATCCGTGGGGTTTGGCTTCTGGCCAATCAGAACGCATGACTCACAATGCATGTAGTAGGTGTCATCGGCCACGGTTTGCTAGGCACAAGGCTTCCATCAATGAACCATGTGCTATTTGCAAACATTTACATCAAGGAACGACACAATTCCATTTGAATGAAGACGTGAGTTTATCGTTCTGCCTCAATTTTTCCACGGTAATCAATCACCATTATACCCTGGGTTCAATTTTCTGGCGCATTTCAGGTCCCGTTTGCTATATTTAAGCCATTTTTTCATTTACCATCCATTTAGTGCATATATATCAAAACCCTGCTGCAAGGTGTTAGCAAAGAAGGTGTACAACTCATTTGTGCGTCGCTTTGTGAGTTTTCATTCATTGTTCGAGAAACGGGAAGAATTTTCAAACATTTTGGCCGCGAGATGCGGCCACCGGCATAGGGCATATTGGTATTTTAATTATAGGAAATGTGGATGGAGTCCGAAAATCGGTGTGTCACCGTGGCGCGATCTCAAGACCCAGTGGAATTTTTTTGGTAAAGTTTGGCACAGGTTATGATGATCGCTCCTTGGAAACTGAAGCATCTCACATGAAGGATCTTAGTTTCCAAAAGGAGACGTGGCAATTCAGACTCCAATCATTGGTGACTTCCTCGTTTCGCGTTGAATTATTGTCCACGGTAAGCAATCACCATTATACCCTAGGTTTGACTTTTTTGGCGCATTTCAGGTCTTCTTTGCTATATTTAAGCCATTTTTTGCTTCTACCGTGCATTTAGTGCATATAAATCAAAACTCTATTGCAACTACATGTGGGTGTTGGCAAACAAGGTGTAAAAATCTTTTGTGTGTCGCTTTGTGAGTTTTCTTCATTCTCTCAGAAATGGGAAGAAATTTCAAACATTTCGGCTGCGAGGTGAGGCCACCGGCATATGTCTTGTTGGTATTTTAATTACAGGAAGTGCAGATAGAGTCCGAAAATCACGAAAATCGGTGTGTCACTGTGGCGTGCTCTCACGACCCCATGGAAATTTTTTGGTAAATTTTGCAACAAGTTTTGATGATTGCTCCTTGGAAACTGGAGCATGTCACAAGAAGGATAATAGTTTCCAAAAGGAGACATGGCAATTCGAACTCCAGTCGCCGGTGACTTCACCGTTTCGCGTAAAAAAAAATCCATAGTACGCAATCACCATTATACCCTAGGTTTGATTTTCTGGCGCATTTCATGTCTCGTTTGCTACATTTAAGCCATTTTTGCATTTACCATGCATTTAGTGTGTATATATCAAAACCCTACTGCAACTACATGTGGGTGTTAGCAAAGAAGGTGTACAAATCATTTGTGTGTCACTTTGGGAGTTTTCGTTCATCGTCCGAGAAATGGGAAGAATTTTCAAAACATTTCGGCGGTGAGATGCAGCCACCGGCGTAGGGCTTGGTGGTAGTTTAATTACAGGAAATGCGGATGGAGTTCGAAAATCACAAAAATCGGTGTGTCACCATGGCGCGATCTCAATACCAAGTGGAAATTTTTTGGTAAAGTTTGGCACGGGTTATGATGATCGCTCCTTGGAGATCGAAGCATCGCACATGAAGGATAATAGTTTCCAAAAGGACACGTGGCAATTCAGACTCCAATCATCAGTGACTTCATCGTTTCACCTCGAAATATCTTCCATGGTACGCAATCACCAACATACCCTAGGTTTGATTTTCTGGCGCATTTCCGGGCTCGTTTCCTATATTTAAACCATTTTTTGAATTTATCGTGTATTTCGTGCATATAAATCAAATCCCAACCGCACCTACATGTGGGTGTTGGCAAAGATGGTCTAAACAATTATTTGTGTGACACTTTGCGTGTTTTCATTCATTGTCGAAGGAATGGGAAGTATTTTCGAACATTTCGGCTACGAGGTGCGGCCACCGGCATAGGTCTTGTTGGTATTTTAATTATAGGAAATGCAAATAGAGTCCAAAAATCACAAAAATCGGTGAGTCACCGTGGCATGTGATACGTCTCAAATGTATCTATAATTTTTTATTGTTCCATGCTGTTATATTATCATTCTTAGATGTTTTATATTCATTTTATAGCAACTTTATATCATTTTTTGGGACTAACCTATTGACATAGTGCCCAGTGCCAGTTGTTGTTTTTTGCTTGTTTTTTACTTCGAAGAATATCCATATCAAACGGAGTCCAAACACAGCGAAACTTTTTGGAGATTTTTTTCAGTCCAGAAGACAACTTGGGAGCCAAGGAAGTGCACGAGGGAAGGCCCGTGGGGCCCACCACCCACCTGGGCGCGCCAGAGGCCCCTGGCGCGCCTTGATGGGTGGTGGGGCCCACGGAGGTCCTTTCCACCGCCTCTCAGCTCTATAAATACCCAAATATTCCACAAACCCTAGGGGAGTCGTCAAAACACAATTACAGCCGACATAAGTTCCAGAACCACGAGATCCAATCTAAAGCCCTATTCCGGCACCCTGTCGGAGGGGAACGCGATCACGGAGGGTTTCATCATCCTCGTTGGTGCTCCTCCGATGATGCGCGAGTAGTTCACCATAGACCTGCGGGTCCATAGGCAATAGCTAGATGGCTTCTTCTCTCTTTTTGATTCTCAATACAATGTTCTCCTCGATGTTCTTGGAGATCTATTTGATGTAATGACTTTTTGCGGTGTGTTTGTTGGGATCCGATGAAGTTGGAGTTTATGATCAGATCTATCTATGAATGTTATTTGGGTTCAATCTTGCGGTGTCCTCACCCAGTGACAGAAGGGGTAGCGAGGCACGCATGTATCGTTGCTATTCAGGATAAAAAGATGGGGTATATTCCTACATGAATAGATCTCGTATACATCATGTCATCGTTCTTATTGCATTACTCCGTTTCTCCATGAACTTAATACACTAGATGCATGCTGGATAGCGGTTAATGTGTGGAGTAATAGTAGGAGATGCAGGCAGGAGTCGGTCTACTAATCTTGGACGTGTTGCCTATATAAATGATAATTGCCTTGGATATCGTCATAACTCTTCTATCAATTGCCCAACAGTAATTTGTTTACGCACCGTATGCTATTTTCTCGAGAGAAGCCACTAGTGAAATCTACGGCCCCCGGGTCTATCTTTTATCATATTGTTTTCAGATATATTATTCCAAAAACCCAAAAATACCTTGCTGCACTTTTTCTTTACTTATTTTATTTTGTGTTTTTGCTAGATCTATTTATCCAATCTCATACAATTTTACCTATCTTTTTACCGTGGAGGGATTGACAACCCCTCTTACGCGTTGGGTTGCAAGTATTTGTTCTTTGTGTGCAGGTACCGTTTACATAGTGTTGCTTAGTTCTCCCACTGGATTGATAACCTTAGTTTCATAACTGAGGGAAATAGTTACCATTGCTGTGTTGCATCATCCTCTCCTCTTCGGGGAAATACCAACGCACATACAAGCAATCAAGAAGAATTTCTAGCGCCGTTGCTGGGGAGACATCATCAACAACTATCAGGATCCTAAGCATAAATCTTATCTCCTTGCAATTTACTTTATTTTCCATTTGCCTCTCGTTTTCATCTCCCCCACTTCACAAAAATATTAGCCTTTTTATTTGCCTTCTTTTCATTTGCCTTTTTTGTTTGATCTTTTATTTGCTTGTGTTACCATGTGCCTTCTATTTTCTTGCATCTTCGCTTGCTAAAAATCTATTGATATGGATCCTCATCCTCTTGCTAATATTTTTAAAAGATCCAATTATGATGAACCAATTGCTAGTGATTTGACTGCACTAGATTATCTGTATGAAGTTTTGCTTGAGATTCTTGAATCTAAGAATTGTGAGGAAGTGTTAAACGAAAAAATTTATAAGTGATTCATGATAGCTCCTTCAATGAAAAGCATGATTGCAATGATGTTATTATAAATTCTATTAATGTTAATTGTGCTAATAATATTCAAAACCTCAAGCTTGGGGATGTTAATTTTGCTATGTCTACTACTTATTGCAAGGATCATGATTGGGGTGATGCTTCTTACGATCTTGAAAATTTATTTAAGCCTCACGATGAATATGATATTGATAATAATGCTTGCAATAATATTGAAAGTGGGTTTGGAAGAGCGTCAACTTTAGGTAAAAATAATCCCACATATTTGGAGAGTGTTCAATCTTATGAATTTTTTGATGAAAGTGTGTTTGGAGAAGTCATGACTTTAGTTGATGTTAATCCCACTATCTTGGAAGATTATAAAACTTGTATGCATGTGGATCATGAACAGAAAATTTTATATGATAGCTATATTATTGGATTTCATTATGATCCTACATGTAATTATTATGAGAGAGGAAAACATGGTTGTAGAAATTTTCATGTTATTAAATTTCCTCTTGTTATGTTGAGATTGTCTATGTTTTATTTTTCTTCCTTGCATATGCTAGTCTTTGCTTGTTTTGATAATTTGTTTGCCTATAAAATTCCTATGCATAGGAATTATGTTAGACTTAAAAGTGATTTTCACATGCTTTATGATGCTCACTTCGTGTTTCAATTCTTCTCTTTCATGTGAGCATCATTAAAATTATCAATGCCTAGCTAAAATGCTTTAAAGAAAAGCGCTTGTTGGGAGGCAACCCAATAAATAAAATAATTTTGTCCTTTTTGTTTATGTTTTTGTGTGTTCACATGATTATGCTACTGTTATGATTGTGTTTTTATGTTTTAGTTAGTGTTTGTGCCAAGTAAAGTCTTTAGGATAGCTTTGGGTGATAGTTGATTTGATCCTGTTTAAAAACAGAAACTTTTGCAAACAGTAATAGAATTGTTAAAATTCACAGAACCAACGAAAAATTCTGAATTTTTTACACAATATTTATATACAAATTGCCTCTGTTTCCCTAATTTTTCAGATTTTTTTGAAGTTTCCGAAGTATGAGTAAAATTCGAGTCTTTACAGACTGTTCTGTTTTTGACAGATTCTGTTTTTGTTGCATTGTGTGCTTATTTTGATGAATCTATGGATTGTATCGGGGGGTATAAGCCATGGTAAAGTTAGAATACATTAGTTATAATGCAATAACAAAACATGAATGGTTTTTCAACATTACTTAAAGCAAAGATTGGTTTTCTTATACTAACGGATCTTACGAAGGTTTTGTTAAGTTTTGTGTGATTGAAGTTTTCAAGTTTTGGGTGAGATCTCGATGAATGGTAGAATAAGGAGTGAAAAGAGCCTAAGGTTGGGGATGCCCATGGCACCCCAAGATAATATTCAAGGAGAACCAAGCAACTAAGCTTGGGGATGCCCCGGAAGGCATCCCCTCTTATTTCTAACAACCATTGGTAATTTTACTTGGAGCTATATTTTTATTCGTCACGTATCATGAGTTTTGCTTGGAGCGTCTTGTATTATATTAGTCTTTGCTTGTTTTGATTTTTAGTTTGTCGCAAACTTCCTTGCTGGACACACCTATTTGAGAGAGCCATAATTATGCGATGATTTGTTAGAATTGATCTATGTGCTTCACTTAAAAAAATTGAGCTATGGAATTGCTCTAGTGCTTCACTTATATCTTTTTGAGCACGGTGTGCTTTAATTTTTGAAGAAATTCTCTCATGCTTCACTTATATTATTTTAAGGGATGAAAAAAAATTATTCTCATGTTCTTCGCTTAAATTTTTTTGAGCTTGTCAAAAGCAATGGCAATATATGAAACTAGTCCCAAAGTGATAGGTATTCTAGAGGGATATAATAAAAACATTCATGAAGATCATTGAACAAAATAAACTTGTTTCTTTGTAATAGTTTTGAGATATGATGATAGTAATATGTGAGTCATGTTAGTGAGTAATTATGCTTTAGTAAGAATATTGGTGTTAAGGTTTGTGATTCCCTATGCAAGCACGAAAGTCAATAGTTCTGCAATGAAATTACACCCTACTTGTGGTGCATTATTCGGTGTTAGTTATGCTTAATGCTCGTTTATGTGAATTTTTGTTTATTGGTTGGTTGCTTCTCAATCTATTTGCTAGCCTTTCCTTGTACTAAGTAGGAATACTACTTGAGCATCCAAAATCCTTCAACCCAGTTATGCCATATGAGTCCACCATACCTACATATATGCGGCATTTCCGTGCCATTCTAAGTAAATTTGTATGAGCCAACTATAATTTTCAAAATGAATTTCCTTTTTGTGTGCCCGTATCGCTCACGAAGCGGCAGGGGGTGGCCAATATTTTTCCATGCTAGATGTGTTATTCGCAAGATGAGTGTTTATTCACTTGTCATTGCACAAGAGTGTGGCGGTAATAGGGATGCCTAGTCCCGAAATGAAAAAGAAATTTACTTTATGTTGTCAAATAATAAATTCATTGGAAAGTGTTGGTATGGAAGGCACCCGTGGATACAGCTAGCCATGGATTGTGAAAGAATGGTGGAAAAAGGAATAAACTTTATTTTATGTTTGGGAACCGCCTATGATGTATCTTGCATGGAAAGTATTGGGAACTTCTCGGTCGTTTTCGTTGACGGGAAAAGCATGCCTCTCAAAATATTTTTATCTCTCAATTTAAAGCTCTGAGCTCTGGCACCTCTACAAATCTCTGCTTCCCTCTACGAAGGGCCTATCTATTTACTTTTATGCAATTTTTATTTTTATTTGAGTCTCCATCTTCTCTTATAAAGCACCAACTAGGGAGCACTATGATCATACTTGTGCATTGGATGTAGCTAATATTCGAGTGTGTTTCTTGAATGGATCAATGACGGAACATGATGGGCTAGGGATAGCTTTCGTTAGTGTTGATATTTTGAAAGACATTGTTGCTTGTTGATATGCTTGAGTATTGAAGTCTTCATGTGAATTATAGACTATTGCTTTGAACCATCTAAAAGTCCAAATGTCCATGCGACAAAAGAAAAGAATATGTGATGAACATGTTAGGCAGCATTCCACATCAAAAATTCTGTTTTTATCATTTCCCTACTCGAGGATGAGCATGAATTAAGCTTGGGGATGTTGATACGTCTCCAACGTATCTATAATTTTTGATTGTTCCATGCTGTTATATTATCATTCTTGGATGTTTTATATTCATTTGATAGCAACTTTATATCATTTTTTGGGACTGACCTATTGACATAGTGCCCAGTGCTAGTTGTTGGTGTTTGCTTGTTTTTTACTTCGCAGAATATCCATATCAAACGGAGTCCAAACGCAGTGAACCTTTTTGGAGATTTTTTCCCGCCCAGAAGACAACTTGGGAGCCAAGGAAGTGCACGAGGGAAGGCCCATGGGGCCCACCGCCCACCTGGGCGTGCCAGAGGCCCCTGGCACACCCTGATGGGTGGTGGGGCCCACGAAGGTCCTTTCCACTATCTCTCAGCTCTATAAATACCCAAATATTCCAGAAACCCTAGGGGAGTCGTCGAAACACAATTCCAGCCGCTGCAAGTTCCAGAACCACGAGATCCAATCTAGAGCCCTATTCCGGCACCCTGCCGGAGGGGAACACGATCACGGAGGGGTTCATCATCCTCATTGGTGCTCCTTCGATCATGCGTGAGTAGTTTACCATAGACCTACGGGTCCGTAGCCAGTAGCTTGATGGCTTCTTCTCTCTTTTTGATTCTCAATACAATGTTCTCCTCGATGTTCTTGGAGATATATTTGATGTAATGACTTTATGCCGTGTGTTTGTTGGGATCCGATGAAGTGCGAGTTTATGATCAGATATATCTATGAATATTATTTGAGTTTTCTTTGATCTCTTATATGCATGATTGTTATAGCCTCCTATTTCTTATCGGAAACTTTGGTTTGGTTTGGCCAACAAGATTGATTTTTCTTGCAATGGAAAGAGGTGCTTCGTGATGGGTTCGATCTTGCGGTGTCCTCACCCAGTGATAGAAGGGGTAGCGAGGCACGCATGTATCGTTGTTGTTAAGGATAAAAGATGTGGTCTATTCCTACATGAATAAATCTTGTCTACATCATGTCATCATTCTTATTGCATTACTCCATTGCTCCATGAACTTAATACACTAGATACATGCTGGATAGCGGTTGATGTGTGGAGTAATAGTAGTAGATGCAGGCAGGAGTCGGTCTACTAATCTTGGACATGATGCCTATATACATGATCATTGCCTTGGATATCATCATAATTATTTGCTCTTCTATCAATTGCCCAACAGTAATTTGTTTACCCACCGTATGCTATTTTCTAGAGAGAAGCCACTAGTGAAATCTACGGCCCTCGGGTCTATCTTTTATCATATTGTTTTCAGATCTATTATTCCAAAAACCAAAAAAATACCTTGCTGCACTTTTTCTTTACTTATTTTATTTCATGTTTTTGCTAGATCTATTTATCCAATCTCATACAATTTATCTATTTTTTTACCGTGGAGGGATTGACAACCCCTCTTACGCGTTGGGTTGCAAGTATTTGTTCTTTGTGTGTAGGTACTGTTTACATAGTGTTGCTTGGTTCTCCTACTGGATTGATAACCTTGGTTCCATACACTGGTACAGCGAGGTGCTATACAAACGGTTTTTAACCCCTTTCCACGACGGCATTTTGAACCATCGCCAAGTGAGTGTGTGCGATTGGGGGGTCCTTCCCACACGACCCAAAAACCGTCGGGGATAGGGAGCCATGATGCATACGTTTTGCATAACTAAGCGTATGTAATGCGGGCATCTATCCCAAATGCGATTCTTCACACAATTGTTTGTGATATATCGAATATCCCAAATCCTCCATCTTTGCTAATCGTGTGTGTTGGCATTACCATTGCACACACTATTATGTGGTGTGACATTTACAATGCGCACTCCATCACAAACAGTTCATGATTGTCAAGCGTGTGCGATCAGGAGACTATCACACACATTCACTTCCCCCGAACCGTATGCGATCTGTAATTAAGAAGATTACCTAATCATCGTACGAGTGTCAGATAGGATTACGAAACGTCGGACCGTCGTACCAGTGTCTTACAGGATAACTATCGCACACGCTATTATGTGGTGTAATGTTTATGATGCCTACGACATCTGAAACAGTTCATGATTGTAAATCGTGTATGATAAGGCGACTATCACAAACATTTAGTTTGCTAGCACCGTTTGCAATATTGTCTAACATCACACACGCTTCACGAACGGCAACTGTGTGCATGGTTGCACATGTTTCCTCTCTGCAAACTGTGTCGGAAGTACATGTATATCACACACGTTTGTCTTTATAGACCGTGTGCGCCGTAACGACCTGTAGAGCATATTTTGATCCTAATTAAATCGCTGCTATTTAATATTGTAGCGAACTTGAATTTGAAAGTTGGCTATAACTTTATTCATATCCATCAGGTTAAACAACCAATGCATTATTCGATTCACAGATACACATGTTCAGGAATTACATAAGCACCAAATAAGGAATGATGAACCAGGGTTGTATACTTGTACTATTAAACACGATAAAGAAAGATGCAAAAGACATTCTGGTTGCTGAACAAGGTGAAGCGGAATGCCCATATTGTGCTCTCCTCCATGCAGAAGGCACGCATGACTCAGTCCAACCCCTTGTGATGGCCGACCGCCCATCCTTCACTGTCTTCATGACTCATGATGGCATCTAGATAGTCATTGTGTTATGGTAGAAATACTTTAACCTTGCAGGCTCACCGGGAGGCGAGCCACCCCTCTGACCGCCGCCCACCTTGCTCCCACTGCTCCATATTAAAGGCGCACCCGATCCGCTGGTCATAATAGGCGACCGCACCCCCCGTCCACAGTTGTCACCATCGCATGGAGTGTATTAGGATTTTGCCGAAGCACACCATCGGAGGGAGTGGCGACGCCGGGGCTAGTGAAGCACCCGCGCAACGCATGAAGCTGGGCACAGAGGTTGCTGTCGCCGCCAACGAGGTCTCACGCAAGCAGCAGCGCGACCTTGACTTTGTCGCCATCGTCGTGCCTCCCCAGTCGGAGCCGGAGGTCTACAGCTACACCAGCAATGACTCCGACTACAACTCCGAAGGAAAACCGGTTAGTCCCCCCCCGCCCCCCCACCGCTTTTGTGGAAATAGAAATCCTTGGTTATGTTGACCCAGTCCATGAAATCAGAGTAAGATTCGTTAGATCCATGTAGTGTATTGATTGTTTGAATGGTATCTATGGTTAGTGATTAATTGTTTGTTCTGTACAAATGATTTTTTTGCTAATAATCCGACTAGAGTTAGCGTGCGTGCTAATAATTCATAGCTAGATCTTGAGAATTGATTTTGAATGTCCTACATATATGTTTGTGCCTTTTTTTCTTCTAGATCTTGAGAATTGATTTTGAATGTCCTATATGTATGTTTCTGCCTTTTTTCAGATTGGTATGTACACAGATGAGGCTCCGGCCAGCGGCGCTGCTGGCTGTAGATCCTGCACTCGGCAGCGCAGGCAGAAGCGGCCACGCCCCTGGATCTGAGGAACCCGTAGAATATCGGGCGGACCGCATCAGCGATCTCCCAGACACCATCCTTGGGGACATCATCTTCCTTCTCCCCACCAAGGATGGCTGCCGCATACAGGTCCTCGCATCTCGGTGGCGCGCCGCGCCTCTTAATCTCATCTATCGCCGGCTATCTGTCGTTCATGATTTTGAACTCCACGGCGCCATCATCTCCTCCCACCAGGGCTCCGTTCAACGCATATGCATCCCGACATGCTGCCTGCTGCACATACCCTGCATGGTGGATGCATGGCTGACATCCCGTCAATTCAAAAAACTCCAGCATCTTGAGTTCTACCATTACTATGCAAATAGCCTCCCACCAAGCGTTGTAGCTATGTCCTCACCACCGACGTCCATCTCATGGTTTCCCTCCTCTCTCCACACCGCCACCTTGGCCCGGTGCCATCTAGCAGACAATCTGGTACAAATGCTTCGACTCCCACTGCTAACAAAACTCGCACTTGTGGTGGTTGATCTGTCGGAGGCCTCACTACACAGCATCATCCACTCCTGCTGCCCTGCCCTGGAGCGCTTGCTGCTTGTTTTTGGAAAAGAAATCCGTATCCGTTATCTCCAAATAAAGTCGCCTCACTTTGTAAGCATTGGAATTTGCTTTAAAGGAGAGGATCTCATCATCAAAGATGCCCCTTCACTCCAATGGTTGCTCCTTGATTATTGATGTGCACCTTCGCAAATAACTGTGGCCTCTACGCCTAAACTGGAGACCTTGGGTGTAATTCCTGAGGTACTGTATATTATCATCAACACTTTTGTAATCATAAGCTGCATTTTTCATTTCTGTGCATAAGTTTTATATCATCAACACTTTTGTAGTCATAAGCTGCATTTTTCATTTGTGCGCATAAGTTTTATATCATCAACACTTTTGTAATCATAAGCTGCATTTTTCATTTGTGCGCATAAGTTTTATATCATCTTGGAGTACACTTTTGATACTAATATTATTTTCTATGCTCAATGAAGTGTTTGTCCATGGATACCCTATCAATGGTGCTGGATTCTGTCAAGACCTTACATATCAGTATTTGGTGTTTTGATCTGAACACGATTATCGGCTTGCTGCGATGCTTTCCATGTCTAGAGAATTTGTATATACAGGTGATGATTTCAAGCACATTGAAAGCCCATATATAATTTACTAGAATTAACCGTTCAACTGTCGCTCTTGCGACATACTCTTTTTTTAGACATTAACTATTTTCAGTCTTCATGTCTATTTAGGCAAAAGCACATGGACAAAAAGGTATAACCAATCGGTGGCATAAGAAGCACCGGGATTTTCTCAGTTGTCATGACATTCTTTGAGGACAATAACGCTGGAACGATATGCATCCAACCATGCAAACACTAGCTTTGGCGCATTCTTCCTATTGAATGCGAGGGTACTATTATCCGTGAGGATTAAGGTTTTTAACAAACACTTTATCATGGATGGACACGATGAACAGCATAAAAAGAAGTTTTAGGTGGACTGTCGGTGTCAAAACCGGCAGATCTTGCGTAGGGGGTACCAAGTTGTGTGTCTGAGGATCGATGGTAATAATGGACAATGGGGACACGATGTTTACCCAGGTTCGGGCTCTCTTAATGGAGGTAAAACCCTACGTCCTGCTTGATTGTATTCGATGAGTATAGGGGTTACAAGAGTTGATCTACCTCGAGATCGTAATGGCTAAACCCTAGCTGTCTAGCCTATGATTATTCTGATTGCCTCTACGGACTAAACCCTCCGGTTTATATACACACCGGAGGGGCCTAGGGTTGTACAGAGTCGGTTTACAGAAGAAGGAAATAATACATCTGGACACCAAACTTGCCATCCATGCATATAGGAGTCCTACCCGGACACGGGGGATGGTCTTCTGCTTTATCTTCACGGCCCATCAGTCTGGCTGATATCGAATAGACCGGACACCCGAGGACCCCCTAATCCAGGACTCCCTCAGTAGCACCTGAACCAGTCTTCGATGACGATGAGTTCGGCACGCGGATTATCTTCGGCATTGCAAGGTGGGTTCCTTCCCCCGAAAATTTTAAGTTAGCTCCATGCATAAAGAAACTGTATCCGGCTCTGCATAATCAATACAACCCTTAGCCACGAAGGCAAGATGTAAAAATAGGAACAGTGTCTTTTACTGACAACTTTTTTGGCGAAGCGTCACACTTGACTTTTTAACATTTTGAACCATTTTCACGCCTCCTGTTTCGCGTTTCGAGGTCTAGCCTTCATTGGCACGTCTTGTCAAAATAGAGATCATGCCTACCCATTACGGGATTCTCATAATTATGGTTTGGGTAATCCAACCGCACCTTATGCATGATTTCATTGGGAACAGGCGAGGTTTATGGCTTGAGAAGGGGACGTTTGGTATTTTTACCGCCTATAAGAGGATAAGGATCCCTCCTTTTTCCCCACGCCTTCCTCTAGCTTCTGTCTCCCAATCTCCAAGCTCCAGCGCCCATAGCTCCAATCTCCTCCATCGCTGCCACGCACCACAGCAATGGCCGGGTCCAGCTCCAAGGGCAAGTGGGAGGCCTCCACCATCACTGAAAAGGACGTCAAGGAGCTTCGGAGCGCGGACTATTTGTCCGCGGATATCGCGCATAGGATCCCTGACAAAGATCAGGTCATTCCTACTCCGGAGCCCGGTGAGAGGGTCGTCTTCATCCCCCATTTCCTCTGGGGGCTAGGGTTTCCCCTCCACCCCTTCGTCCGGGGTCTTATGTTCTACTACGGGCTAGATTTCCATGATCTAGCCCCATATTCCTTCCTTCACATATCGGCGTTTATCGTCGTGTGTGAGGCTCTTCTCCGCATCCCCCCACACTTCGGCCTATGGCTCAAGGCCTTCAATCTGAAGCTGAAGGTGGTCAACGGACAGCATGCGGACTGCGGCGGGGCTATGGTGAGCAAGCTCCCCAACGCCATTTGGCCCAAAGGGGCATTCGTGGAGACGATCAAGGTGTGGCAGCAGGAGTGGTTCTACATCACCGAACCCCGCGACGCCAACTGGGCAGCCACGCGTGTCTTCAGATCCAGACCCCCCACGAGACTCACCTCATGGACCGCCAAGGGTCTTGATTGGGGGTCCAAACTGGAGGTGAAGGTGCTCCAAAAACACATCTCCGACATGTTGGGTGAGAACACTGGTCTCAAAAACGTGATTCAAGTGATGCTTTTCCGCCGCATCCTTCCTTGCCAGCTCCGGGCCTCCCCCTTGTGGGAGTTCGATCCGGAGAAGCCATGGACCCTGAAGCGCTTCTTCGGCACCACGCACGAAGATATATGGAAGCAGCTCTTCAAGGGTCAAGAAAAGTGGCCGAAGAAGAATGAAGACATCGGGCTCGACATCGAGAACCTAGCCACGGCGGTAAGCATAGTCTTTTCGAAGACCTATCCGATCAATATTTTGGATATGATAGAAATAATATTGCCTGCTTTCTTTACAGGCCTGGACGGCAAAGGCGGAGCGGATCAACTGTCCAGCACCACTGCCTAAGGATCCAGCCATATCCCAGCTAACAGAGATGCTGGTTCCGGCGCCCTATCAGGCGCCGAAGAGGAAGACTAAGAAGAAGAAAGGCAAGGAGGCCAAGGGCGGCCCCCGCCATAAAGGTCCTTCAGAAACAGTGTCCAGAGAGACCGAAGCCCTCTCTTCCCATGAAGGAGATGAGGAAGAAGAGGAGGAGGAGGTGGAGAGCGACTCCCCCCGTAAGGGGAGGAAGAAGAAAAGGGCGGCCTCCGAAGACCCGGAGGAGGAGGCACCCAAGAGAGGGAAGCTGGCCCTTCCGGACTGTTCAGACTCAGAGACCGAACTAGTCCCCAAGAAGCCACCCTAGGGTGAAGCCCTTGGCCGAATCGTAAGTATTCGGAAACTTACTGTTTATCTTCGGTCTACCTGCTTCCATTATATAAGTTATTTTGCTATTTGCCTTTTAGTCCTCCCCGCGAGCTCCCGCAAACTCCATCATCGGAGGGGAACTCTCTGCCACCCGAAATGGCAGAGAGTGACACGCTGACGCGTGCCACCTTATCTATCATCATGGAGGACACCGAGGTGTCGTCCCAGAGGACCTCTCTTGGCAGAGGGGGAGGGGAGCGAATGAAGCCGCCGAGAAAGCACCCGAGGTTAATACCTCGGTCGCCGAAAACCTAGGGGAGGCGACCCCTATGACAACCGATGGTGGGGACCCCCAACAATCCGAGCCCCAGCCGGACACCATTCCGGAGACCAACACGGCTCCGGGATGGGATAAGCAGCCCTCTTCGAAGGAGGGGGAAGGAGCATCAGCTCCATCGGTGACCTCCACTAATCCAGAGGCGCCCAACGCTCTGGAGGAAGCACTGCAGCGTGCTTCCATCATGGCGGAGCACCGCACCCTGATGGGTGCGGTGGTGGAGAAGGTTCAGTCTGCTAAGAGCGGACTGAATGAAGCCTTCACCAGCCTACTGACAGGCTTCGAGCTATGCGACGTAATGTTCTAAAAACTTTTCATATAGAGGAATATACCTATGTACAGACAGTAGCCCCTGAGGCGTTGTTCGGTTAAAAGAAACCGGACTGAGGATCCATTTAGTATTCGGGAGAGTTAACCTACTATGTTGTTTATTGTAACAAGCTTCCCTGTTGGCGGCAACTGCCCAGGCCGCAGAAGTTTCCGAACTCAATCGGAAGCTTCAGGTGGCCAATGAGGAGATCGACCGCATTAATAAGTGGTTTGATGAGACACAAGGTATGTGTATAATGTTTAAAAGTTTATTTTGATATCAGAAGTGATATGTATATTTAGAGATTAACTCATGGAATGCTTTGATTATAATCACAGCTGGCGCAGCCGAGGTCGAGACCCTCAAAAGCGCCCTTGCCCAAGCCAAAAAGGAGGTGGAGGCGAATAAGGCAGCCGCTGACAAGGCGGCTGTCGTACTGAAGACCGAGCAAGATGCCCGCCGCCAACACGAAGCTCGGGTGGCCAAAGTAGAGCAGGAGCTAAAGGATGCCATCAGCAAATGCGAAGCTTTAGAGCAGAAGACTTCGAACCAGTCGACCGAGCTCGCCAAGGCTCTCCATGATGCCAAAGAGGCGCGGATCGAGTCCCGAAGTGCTCGTGAAGAGATCCATCAGGCGAGGCAGATAGCGGCTGGTAAGGCCTTTCTTTTGCAGAGTGTCTTTGGAGGTCAGAGGTATGCTTTGCTGACCTGAGTGTGGAGTTCTCCAGGCGCATTTGCGGATCTTCCGAAGAGTGCCACTGATGCCGCATAGTACTTCCGAGCCCAGGAGGGGAACTCGACCGAGAAACTGTTCTGGTCGCAATTTGTCGCGCTGGAACACTCGACGCCTCTCCTGGGTGACCAACTAAAGCAGCTGTCTAAGCTGCATAGGGTGGCAGGTTTGGCCATGAAGGACTTGATAGTCCAGCTCTGGCCGGCCGAGCCAATCCCTAGTAGCTACTTTGGTTTGGTGAAGCAGCTTATCGACGCGCGGCCTTGGATTGATGCATTGAAGCGCTCGGCCTACATAGAGGGTGCCCGGATGGCCTTCGCCCGCGTCAAGATGCAATGGGCAAAGATGAAGGCCACCAAAGTGGCAACCACAGGCCCTCCTGAAGGCAAAGATCACTGGAAGCCAGAGAGGTACTTCGATGACGTCCTAGAAGGAGCCCGAGTGATCGAGGGTCAATGCTCTAAGGACGTAATATTTGATTGAGTGTGTTCGGGTTGTACAAATAATGTGACGAACCCATGCTATTTTATATATCTATGTTTGCGCCTTTTCTTTCAAGCAATTTTTCCTCCTGTGTGGCCATTTATTGTTTTATTTCTGAAAGTTGCCAGTCGTCGGCTTCAGCCCCCATATAGATGCTACGGGGGTGTTCGGCGTAATGCATGACCACACTTTATCCAACGTCTTGGTCCGTAAAGGAGGTGTCAGCGTGGTGAACCAAGCAATCAGACTATGCTGCTTTATTACTTTTGCTTAGACATAGGAGTTTGACTGTGGGGCTAAGTACTAGCCCCTGGTGCGTGTGCGGCTATCCGGACTACGATGCCTTTTCCACGCGGCTGGACGAAGACCAGCCCCTCGTATAACACGGAGTAAATCGCTAACGATTTATAGTATAATACTAAGTCACCGAATCGCCGACCAGCTCACGCTTATCATGACAGTCAGTTTTCGGCTTTCTCTACTGAGGTACTTGACCGGACGAACCAGAAATACAATCGCAGTAGTGTTCCCTTTAATACCTTAGCCGAACGAGCGGAATGTAAGGTGGTAAGCACAGGAGCCGGGCAACCCAACTATAAACCAAAGACATGATTCGGAGCCGATGCATATAATGCAATATCCAGGACGCCGAAGAGTACCCTATAGGTGTTCGGACTTTGAAGCGTGCAGGACCGAATACAGCCCCCGGTGTTAAGGCCAGACTAAAGCACGTGTGGCAGTCTGAAGTAGGGAGGGCGTACAGATGACAAAAATAAATAAGTGCCAAACAAAAGTGGTGATCAACTGCTTCCTTTATACCCTGATAAGTACGTCGAGCCGTATTATTACAGATAATGCCATAAATATCGAGGCTATTTTACATGCCAAAAGTTTTACACAAGGAAAAGGTTTACATAGGGCCTAAAAGTAGTGGTTTGAAGATCCCAATGGTGCCCTGCCGCACGTCTGCGCCGTTTCTCCTTGGAGGGAAATCCTTTAAGAGGAGGAGGTGATGGTCGTCTATAAGAAAGAGGGACCTGGAAAAGAGCCTCCGTAGATGAGGTAGGTTTTTTAACGAACCTATAGTGAGAAAAAAAAGGTTGATGTCCGAATAGGGTCAAACCGTACTATGGACCTTTTCCGCAGTGTGCCTCCGGCGCTGCCCAAGGTATTTTAAGTTCGTAGTTATGTACGTGCGGTATGTATGCCGCGACCTTATGGGGCGGTCGGAGGAGGCTAAACTGCTATTTAAGCTGCGGCTCCACCGGGCTATCGCATTGTAGTGCGGATCTAACTCGCTTAGCAGAGTCGTGGGTCTTGATGACCGATGGGTTATCCGGCTTGATGAGGCCACCCTGTACTTCGGCTGCTAGAGCCGCAGTATGCTCCTCAGTACGGAGGGAGCGCTCCATATTCCCATTTACTGTGATGACGCCATGAGGTCCAGGCATCTTGAGCTTCAGATAAGCATAGTGCGGGACCGCACTAAAGCGGGCGAAGGCCGTTCGTCCAAGCAGTGCATGATAACCACTGCGAAAAGGGACTATGTCAAAGATCAAGTCTTCACTTCGGAAGTTATCTGGAGAGCCGAATACGACTTCCAGTGTTAAGGAGCCCGTGCAGCGGGCCTCCACGCCAGGTATCACTCCTTTAAAGGTAGTGTTGCTAGGTTTGATTCTTGACGGGTCAATACCCATCTTACGGACAGTATCCTGGTAGAGCAAGTTAACGCTGTTGCCGCCGTCCATAAGGACTCTAGTAAGATGATATCCGTCAATGATAGGATCGAGTACCAGGGCCGCCGAACCTTCATGACAGATACTGGTTGGGTGGTCCCTGTGATCAAAGGTGATCGGACAAGCCGACCATGGGTTGAATTTTGGGGCGACGGGCTCTATGGCGTAGACGTCCCTTAACGCGCGTTTGCGCTCCCACTTGGGGATGTGGGTGACGTAGATCATGTTCACCGTTTTTACCTCGGGGGGAAACTGTTTCTTTCCCCCGGTGCACGGTGGGCGAGGCTCATCCTCGTCCTCACTTGGAGGTTCTTTCCCCTTATGTTCGGTGTTTAATTTACAGGCCTGTTTAAAAACCCAGCTGTTTCTGTTGGTGTGGTTGGTAGGCTTGTCAGAGGTGCCATGAATCTGGCAGGGTCGGTCCAGTATCTTGTCCAAGTTGTATGGACCGTCCCGAGTACCTTTGAATGGCTTCATCCGCTGACCAGGTTTAGAGCCACTGAATCCGGCGTTTACCGCCGTATCCTCTGTTTCTTCGTTCTTGTTCCGGTGCTTGTTTTTGTTGCGTCGTGGCCTTCCATTGCCATCCCTGGCCTCAGAGGTGCCGGCGTCGCTGGTACTGTTGCTTCTACGAGCCAGCCAGCTATCTTCGCCCACGCAGAAGCGGGTCATGAGTGCGGTAAGAGCTACCATAGTCTTCAGCTTTTCCTGACCGAAGTGTCGGGCAAGCCATTCGTCACGGACACTGTGCTTAAATGCTGCTCGGGCTTCGGCGTCCGGACAGTCCACGATTTGGTTCTTTTTAATTAAGAACCTATTCCAAAGTTTGCAAGCTGACTCTCTAGGTTGCTGGACTATGTGACTCAAGTCATCAGCATCTGGTGGCCGGACATAAGTGCCCTGAAAGTTGTCCCGAAAAGCATCCTCTAAACCTTCCCAACTTCCAATGGAGTTCTGTGGGAGGCTATTCACCCAGTGCCGTGCTGGTCCTTTCAGCTTTAGAGGGAGGTATTTAATGGCATGGAGATCATCTCCGCGAGCCATGTGAATGTGGAGAAGAAAATCTTCAATCCATACGGCGGGATCCGTCATTCCATTGTATTGCTTGATGTTCACGGGTTTAAATCCTTCCAGAAATTGGTGCTGCATTACCTCATCGGTAAAGCACATAGGGTGTGTGGCACCTCTGTACCGG
The DNA here is from genome assembly GCA_011799875.1 of Thinopyrum elongatum. Lineage (NCBI taxonomy): Eukaryota > Viridiplantae > Streptophyta > Magnoliopsida > Poales > Poaceae > Thinopyrum > Thinopyrum elongatum. The sequence goes on from CM022300.1 coordinate 280,341,101, forward strand.
GCGACATCGTGATGGAGTTCGGATGACATCTGTGTCCGGTGCTGACCCCGGACTTGGTTAGGTTTGTCATGCCAGGCTTGATGGCCGTCATCTCGTGTGGGGGCACGTCCTCTTGATCCATAGATGGATCTGGTCTGGCCGGCTCTATTGGTCAGGTCCTGACGTAGGTTGTAGGTGTAGCGCGGAGCCGCTGCTTCCTTGCCGATATTATGAGGGGGCGCGGGCTGGTGTTCGGCATAATTGGCCGTTTTATCCCGTCGACGTGGTGGTCGGTCCGGCTGATCAGCATAATTGTATTTTGATGGTATTGGCTCAAAGGCCTCCTCGTCAAATTGTGGCAGGAGCATGCACTTAGGATAGCTCTTTGTTTGGCGCTCATAGCCGTATCCCTCTTCGGCGGCCAGGACCTTAGTCCATCTGTCATTGAGCTTATCCTTTTCGGCTTGAATTTGCTGCTGCTTCCTTTTGAGGCTCCGTGTAGTGCCGATCAGCCATTGCTTGAAGCGTTCCTATTCGAGGGGTTCCTCTGGGACGATGAAATCTTCGTCACCGAGGCTAATATCCTCTTCAGAGACAAGTAAGTAGTTACTATCTTCCGAATCCCCGTGATCGGCAAGTTCGTCGGGGTTGACTTGACCCTCTTCCCTCTCGTCCTGCTTGAACGCAGGCTCAGCGGGGTGGTCGGAGTCTTCGGCGTTGTCCGAAGTGTCATTATCTCTGGTGCCGGTATTGCTTTCTGAAAGTGCGTTATATCGACTAGAGGGGGGGGGTGAATAGGCGATTTTTACAAATTCATCACTGAGGAATTTCAAGGTGAGGAAATTCCTAAGCGACGAAATACTTAGCAGCGGAATAAGTACTCAGATGCAAGCATAACAGATCAGTAGCACAGTCATCATGATGAAATGAAAACAAGCACAGAGTACGCGTAGCGTAAACACAGGATAAGCAGGCTGAAGACAAACTGACTGAAGAAATTGAACTGAGGAAATTGAGAAAGTCTTCAGTCAAAGTCTTCAAACAGTAATGATCAAATACATAGCAAGTATGCGAGGAAATGAAAGGGTTGAGGAAATAGAACCAGTAGCTCGGTGAAGACAATGATTTGGTAGACCAGTTCCAACTGCTGTGACAGTTGTACGTCTGGTTAGAGCGGCTAGGTATTTAAACCTGAGGACACACAGTCCCGGACACACAGTCCTCACCATATTCTCCTTGAGCTAAGGTCACACAGACCTCGCCCAATCACTCGTGGTAAGTCTTCAGGTGACTTCCAAACCTTCACATACTCGGTCACTCGGCAATCCACAATTTCCTCTTGGATGCTCTAGACCATGACGCCTAACCGTCTGGAGGATGCACAGTCCTCAAAGGTAACAAGCGTCGGTTCCACGCAGGAACAATCTCTTCAGTGATGCTCAATCACTTTGGGTTTGAAGGTGTTTGGGTTTTTGGGTTTTTCCTCACTTGATGATTTTCGCTCAAAGTCCTCGGAGGATGGGATGCTCTAAATGACAAGTGTCAATCTATCTCTCGGAGCAGCCAACCAGCTAGTGGTTGAAGGGGGCGGCTATTTATAGCCTAGGGAGCAGCCCGACATGATAAGACATAAATGCCCGTCAATGATATGACCGTTAGGTGGGTAGGATATTTGCACAGCTGGCGCGCAGCACAGCAACGGTCGGATATTTGAGTATCAAATTCCTCAGGGCTATCATGTTCCTCACTTGTAGGCAATTCGCACTGGCGAATTCCTAACTCCTCAGTCAGAACAAATTCCTCAGAGAACAGAAGAACTTCGTCTCTGTCACTGAAGAACTTGACTAAACTGTATGAGATTTCCAATGGCTTCACTCGAAAGGATTGGGTAGGTCTAGGATTTTGAGTTGAGCATCACTTGGAAACTTTTCCTTAGTTTTACCTCGACCCCCTTTAACAGTACGGTGTTTCCTATGACTCAAGAAGAAGAAAATGAAACTACGAAAACAAAAGTCTTCACGCTTCATAATCCTCGCATGAATATCAAGTCTTCAGGGTCACACCAATTTCTTCACTTTCAAAGTCTTCAAGAAAACCAAAGTCTTCAGTTGAAGACATTCATTTTTAGGGGTCGACAATCATCGTAAATAACAAACTCCTCATAGACTTATAGACCTGTGTACACTCACAAACACATTAGTCCCTTAACCTATAAGTCTTCAATACACCAAAATCACTAAGGGGCACTAGATGCACTTACAATCTCCCCCTTTTTGGTGATTGATGACAATATAGGTTAAGTTTTCAATGGGGATAAACATATGAAGTGTAAATACTGATAATGAGGAATTTGATTGCAAGATATAGAAGAACTCCCCCTGAAGATGTGCATATTGAGGATTTTGCTTTGGATTGCAAATGCACATTGTAGAGTAATATCATGGAGATCTCCCCCGATATCTTGAAATTCATACACGCATTTAACATATGATATGAAGAATTTGAAATGCATGATGAAATATGGTGTCTGACGAAATTCAGCATGCATGCATTAAGGTACTTGAGGTAATAAGCATGCAGAAAGCAGTTCAAAAGTATCAGACCACCATAGGACTTAAGTTTACAACTCATCAGAGCAAACACCTCAGAAAAGCAAGAGTTGTAACTTAACAGAAATATAGCCCATATATAAGACCCACTTGAAGACTAACTCAAATTTCTCCCCCTTTGTCATCGAATGACCAAAAGGGACGAAAAATGAGGACTAACGCCCCTGAAGAATATCATCATGATGTCGATGGAGGAGCGCTAGCATTGTTGGGGTCGTCCGTTGAAGTAGGGCCTGCCGCAGTGTCGTTCAAGTCTTCAGCTTCATCCGTCTCGCGCGATGAAGAATATGAACTGGCAACAAGCTGAGGAACTTTGACTTTCTTGAATTTCTTCGAAGGTGGCTGTGACCAGTCAAAGTTCTATTGGAAGCCCATCTCCTTGAGTTCTTCAGTACTATGAAGATTAGACAGAATCGCCCAAGTGCGGTCAAAGACTTCATGCAAGTAGTAGTGATTCTTCTTCACAGTATTTTGAGTGACTGTCATGTTCTGAAGAATTGCACCAAACTGACGCTTGACCCACTTGTGATTTCGATCAACTTTCTGATGAAGACTAAGGAGAAGTTCACGATCAGTCATCACACGCGGAGCTGTGGCTTGAGGATGATGTTCTGAAGCTTTGGCGGCAGAATCTTGAGTTGCAGAGTCATCATTGGTGGAATAGGAAGTAGCTTTGCGAAACTGTCCATCCAATGGACGAGTACCTTCATCAATAACAGCAGCCTTGCCCTTCTCGTCAGCTGAGGAAATAGTCCGTTTGAGGACTTCGATAGGGGGCAAATAGCTGAGATGATTTTGAAAGTCAGCCATGTAATGAATTGAAGACCTTGATCTGATGAATCTCATGATCAAGGGAGCATAAGGCTTCAACTCAAAAGGTGACAGAGCAGCATTGGCCAAAGTCCTCATGAAGAAATCGTGGTAGTTGATAGGAATACCGTGAATGATATTGAACAGCAGATTCTTCATAATGCCAACAACTTCTTCATCATCAGAGTTGTGGCCCTTGATTGGACTGAGGGTTTTGGTCAAGATGCGATAAACTGTCCTTGGCACATAGAGCAATTCCTTGACGAGGAATTTGGTCCTTGGAGCTTGGCCTGGCTTCAAAGGCTTCATCAGCACTTGCATCAGATGATTAGACAATTCAGGTTCAACATAGAGAAGCCTTGCACCTTCAGTGGGAGGATAGACTGGAACGGCATGAAGCAATTCAGAGGCCGGTGCTTTGAAATGAGTATTATCGGTCATCCAGTCCAATACCCATGAATTGACATCATCAACATTTCCAGTAATGTGCAGCGTGGCGAAGAATTGAAAAATGAGTTCTTCATTCCAATCGCAGATGTCGGTGCAGAAATTGAGTAACCCAGCGTCATGAAGAACACTAAGGACTGGGGTGAAGCAGGGCAGCAATTCCATATCTACATGAGGAATTTGCTCATGTTCAAAGATCTTATCCTTATCAATCAACAATGAGGAGTAGAAGTTCATCTGGCTTGCAGTCCAGAAGCGCTTGCGACGAAGACGAGCAGAGTCATAGGGATTGTAGTCAGTGAAGAATATGTGCTCATTGAAGAAATCCTCAGCATTAAACTTCTGCTTCTTGGAGTGAGGGTTCTGTGGCTTGGGCTGAAGATTAACAGTTGAAGAATGTACAACCTCTTGAGGTATAGCCACTGGAGCCACAGGCTGAGGAATTTCAGCAGCAGCCTTGGCCTCCATTTCGTCAGACATATGTACATCAGCGCTAGTGACTGGAACTTCTTCAGGAATAGAATGAAGTGAAGCTTGCCGTTCATCAGAGCCCGTATGAATTTCTTCAGTTTGCACAGGGGGCTAAGGAACATAATGTAGAGGGGTGGTCAGAGGTGAATTGGGGTGATGACTTTCCCAAAAGTCATCATTCAGAATAGGTGTTGTAAACCCAATATCCACATCCTCATCTTCTTCAGTTCCTTCGACGCCTGCCTCTTCAGTTGTGAACTGAGGCATGGGCGATGATACCAGTGGGGTTGAAGAGAAAGTATCCACTTCAATTTCTTCATCCATCTGCTCTGTCGAAGCAGCAGAAGGATCTTCTTCATCAGATTTACTAGGAATTTCATATTCCTCACCAAAGGGAATGATCTCCTTTGATGGCATGCTTGATATTGGAATAGCATCAATTGGGTCTTCAGTTGAACTCGTCAAAGTCTTCAATTTCTTGGGAGCTGAAGACTCTGAAGATGTAGATGCTTTCCTTTTCTTCACAGCTGCTCGCTCTGCAGCCTTGGTTTTCTTTGCTTCTGTTACAGAAGGAAGGTTGATGCTTGTCATCGGTGCAGGAGGAGCAGAGGAAATTGGTTGAATTTCTTCAGGCACAACTGATGCAGTTGCCCTGGCTTGTTCAGATTCCTCAGGCACAGTAGCAAATGCTTCAACTGGCCTGGATTGCTCTTCAGGCGCAATATTGGAGGTTGCCCTAGCAATTTCTTCAGAGACTGGAATTTCTTCAGCAGTTCTGGCGCTTTCATTCTCTTCAACAGACTGAACAGATGTTCCAGTCTGAGGAAATTTGGGTTGCGATGAAGCTGCAACACTTGGAGTAAATCCTTTTGCCATTCTGACGAATCTGACTTTGGCACCTAGCCAATCTGCATGGAATGCATGAAATTCATCACTGAGTGCTTTGATCTCAGCCTGCATAGTCACAAGTTCTTCAGGAGACATTTTCACAACATTGTTCTTCAGAAAATGCTCCTTCTTGTACTGAGCCTTCTTCACCTGCCTGGCCTTTTCAAATTTCCATTTCTCTTCATTTATGAAGGCCGTCAACATGTGACTTTGACCAGTAGTGAGGTTTAATTCAGGCAAAGGTGTATTTGGATCCTTGTGCCATAGATCGATGAAATCAAGGATCTTCCTTGGATCCAGAATGAGGGGCACAGCACTGCCTTTGGCTCTAGCGGCCCTTTGTTGTCGATCTCTGATGATCTCAGCTAATTCTTCATCATCAGCTTCGTCTTCGCTTGACGGAACCTGAAAGGCGACCTGCTTCTTGTGAGGACTTGGTCTTGTGCCTCGTCCAGCAGTGGCCTTTTTCTTCAGCAAGGTCGGAGTTGTTGAAGACTGAGGTGGAGCTGAAGAACTTGCAGAGACTCCTGAAGCAATTGAGATTCCAGAAGTCCTTTGGCATGTGGCAAGATGCACAGGTGCTGAGGACTTTGCAGGAGCAGCTGAGGATTTTGCAACTGAGGGAGTTGGAGCTGCTTTAGAGGAATTTGCTTGAGGAACTGGCCGTGAGGGCTTTGACGAGCTTGGCCGTGAGGGCATTGCAGCTGAGGAACTTGTCTTGACAGCTGATTTCTTCAGCATAGCCTTCTTAGGCTTGATAGCAGAGGCCTCAGCGGCGGCAGCAACAGAATCTTCATTGAATTTCTTCACTGCCTCTTTAGCCACTTTGGCCAGCTTGGCTTGACGCTTAGCCCACTCCTGAGGGAATTCCTCACCTCGTCTGATGCTAGTGGGATCAGCTTCTTGGCCAGGAGCCAATGGAGGTCTTGGACATGGAGGGTTAACAGCGAATTTCTTCATGTACTTGGGAGTGACATAGCGATATTCCCTCCATTCTCTTGCCCATCTCCTCTCAATCTTCTGAATGCGCACTTTGCGCTGATTTTTGTTCTCCTTGCCATGAGTTGCTTCATCAGGAGTACAATATTCATCATAGATGTCATCAGGGATCTCAAAAGCAGTATTTGTTTCTGGCCTCTTTCCTCCCTTCTGAGGTCTTTTACCATCAGCCATATTCTTCACTTGAGGATTTTGAACAATCGAATTTTCTGATGAGGTATGCAATTTTTCTTCAAGGTACGCTGCAAATGAGTTAAGTTGATGAGAACCTAGAGATTCAGCAGCGGACATGTGTACCTGTGAACAGAATATAGGTGCGAAGAGTTTTGGAGAGGTCATATGCGTTCTCAGAAGATTTTCAAAAATATCAAGTTTGAGGAATTTGACCAGGGGTGTCTTGAGGAATTTCACTAAGCATTTTTGACTTAGGTTCCAGAGTTGTGTAGATTGAAAATCCACACAATTGAGGAATCTTGAAGAAAAACGTTGCTTAGAGAAACTGATCAAGGACAGAAGCAAGTTGGTGTTTAAGAGCATGAAAGTAGAAGAATAAACACCTTTTGAAGATTTTGTGAAAATCATCAGAATCAACAAGGGCAGTAAAAATAAATTTTATTTACCCTTGATGAAGAACACGACGAACTGAGAGTAGCAGTGGAGATGTTTGTCCGTTCAGATCTTCCACGCCCTAACTTGGCGATGGAAAACAGCTACGGCGGCGGCGGAGTGAAGATTTCCGCGGCCGGCATGAGTACGACGCGACGAGGTCGAGGCAGTGAAGCTCTTCCTCACCGGCGACGATGGAGTGTAGTGGCGGCGCTAGGTCTGAGAGCTCGAGCGCGGGAGTAAGATCGAGCGAGGTAAATGAGCTCTGAGGAGGGCGAGGGGTATTTATAGCCGAGGTGAAAAAACCGCTCGTCCGAGGAAAATGGACGAACCTGCCCCTGACCCTTCCCATCCTAGCGACATGTGTCACCCACGTACTGTGAAGTGGAGATCTTGTTAGATCGTGGGTGAATAGATAAATCTTATCGAGGGATATGGAATGGTTTGAGCGGCAAAAGCCGAAAATTCAGATAAGAATATTTTAAGGTTTCGTTCGCAAATTCTTCAGCTATCAAGGACACAGTGAAGACTTTGAACGGGTTTCAAATAGAACGCACATGAAGAATTTGTGAACGGACTAGATTGAGTTTAGCACAGAGGGGGAACGGGTCCGATCACATTCACTTAGAAGAAAAACAACTTGAAGAATTAGCAATAAGTGAATGCTGTAGAGGACAGAAAACTCAAATATATATATAGTCAATGAAGAACACAGACGGAAAGAGTGAAGATTTTGCAAAGTTGAAGAATTTGCATAATGATGAAAAACTCAAATTTTGAAGATTTTCAACTTTTTGTGGTGGCGTGACCCACCGTGTAAGAATGATGATTTCAGACGCCGCGTACAATTGTCGTAGGGCTCTGAGAATCAAATTCTTCATTAATTTCTTCACACTTAGAGGGTTAGTCTTCATTGATTGAAGAAAAACACTTCTTCGTGTGTTGCACATCTAAGTCATCAATTTGCATAAGTGTTAGGATGTGTGTCCTTTTCAAAGGACATTCGAAGATTCTAAGATATTTAGCTCACACCGCAATTTGCTAAATCTCTTCTCATCCAAGGGCTTTGTGAAGATATCCGCTAGCTGTTCTTCAGACTTCACGGGATCAATAGAGATGTCACCCTTCAACACATGATCTCGAAGAAAATGATGACGAATCTCGATGTGCTTTGTCTTCGAGTGCTGAACAGGGTTATGAGCAATTTTGATGGCACTCTCGTTGTCGCAGTAGAGTGGCACATTCTTCACATTGATGCCGTAGTCCTTGAGGGTTTGCTTCATCCATAGCAATTGAGCACAGCAAGAGCCAGCAGCAATATACTCAGCTTCAGCAGTAGAGAATGATATGCAGTTCTGCTTCTTCGAGGACCAACATACTAAGGATCGTCCGAGGAAATGGCACGTGCCTGATGTTGACTTGCGGTCCACACGATCACCAGCATAGTCAGAGTCAGAATATCCGATGAGATCAAAAGCCGAGCCCTTGGGATACCATAATCCAAGTGTTGGAGTGTGAGCTAGATATCGAAGAATATGTTTCACAGCCTTATGGTGTGATTCCTTTGGTGTAGCTTGAAAACGGGCACACATGCAAACACTAAGCATAATATCCGGCCTAGATGCACATAGGTACAATAAAGAACCAATCATGGAGCGGTATACCTTTTGATCGAAGTCTATTCCATTTTCATCAGTGCATAGATGGCCATTTGTGGGCATAGGGATTTTGACGCCTCTGCATTCTTGCAAACCGAATTTCCTCAGAACGTCCTTGAGGTATTTCTCTTGAGAAATGAAGATGCCAGTGCGTTGTTGACGAATTTGAAGGCCTAAGAAGAATTTCAATTCCCCCATCATGGACATTTGATATTCCTCACTCATCATGTAAGCAAATTCGTCACTGTAATGTTGGTTAGTACAGCCAAAGATAATATCGTCAACATATATTTGGCACACGAATAATTCATCATCATAGGGTTTGGTGAAAAGAGTTGGGTCGAGTGAACTGGGTTTGAAGCCTTTCTTCATGAGGAATTCCTTCAAAGTGTCATACCACGCCCGAGGGGCCTGCTTGAGGCCATAGAGGGCCTTATTGAGTCTGAAGACTTTGTCAGGATGCTTAGGATCTTCAAAACCTGGGGGTTGAGCAACATATACTTCTTCCTCAAGCTTACCATTGAGGAATGCACTTTTCACATCCATTTGATATAAGATGATATTATGATGGTTAGCATAAGCCAGCAATATGCGAATAGCATCAAGTTTCATCAAAATCAATTCCTTCAACCTGTGTGTAGCCTTGAGCTACAAGACGAGCCTTGTTCCTCACCACTAGGCCATTTTCATCTTGCTTGTTGCGGTAGATCCATTTGGTACTGATGATATTGTGCTTGCATGGGTCCGGTCGCTTGACAAGCTCCCACACATTGTTCAGCTTGAATTGATGTAATTCCTCTTGCATCGCTTGAATCCATTCAGGTTCCAGAAATGCCTCATCAACTTTGGTGGGCTCTGTGATAGAGACGAAAGCAAAATGCCCACAAAAGTTAGATAAATGTGAAGCTTTTGAGCGAGTCAGAGGACCTGGTGCGTTGATGTCGTTGATGATTCTCTCAATCTGTACTTCATTTGCAACGCGAGGATGAGCAGGTTGACGACTTTGATTTGGCTCAGCATTTTTTTAGAGCCATTTTCTTCAGGTGCGCCAGCATGCTGTTCTTCATGATCTAGAATGATTTCTTCAGTAGATTCTTCAGTAGGAATGACATCCTCAGTAGCTTTGAACTTGATGGTTTCCTCAGGTGTCTTTTCATCTAGCACAGGAGGTAGGTGCTCTCTTTGCGAGCCGTTAGTTTCATCGAACCGCACATCCACAGTTTCAACAACCTTGTTGTGATAGGTGTTGAAGACCCTGTAGGTGTGCGAGTCCTTTCCGTAACCAAGCATAAAACCTTCATGTGCTTTCGGTGCAAATTTAGAATTGTGATGAGGATCTCTAATCCAGCATTTAGCATCGAAGACTTTGAAACAACTCACATTGGGTTTCTTGTCAGTGAGGAGTTCATATGAGGTCTTCTTGAAGAATTTGTGAAGATATACCCTGTTGATGATGTGGCATGCAGTATCAATTGCCTCTGGCCAGAAGTGACGAGGTGTCTTGTATTCATCAAGCATGGTGCAAGCCATCTCAACAAGAGTCCTGTTCTTGCGCTCCACAACGCCATTCTGCTGAGGAGTGTATGGGGCAGATAGCTCATGAGTAATACCAAGTTCATCGAGATAGTCATCAAGACCAGTATTCTTGAACTCTGTCCCATTGTCACTACGTATATGCTTGATCTTCACGCCGAAATTCGTCGAAGCCCTTGAGGAAAATCTTCTGAAGACTTCCTGCACTTCAGTTTTGTAAGTAATGACATGCACCCATGTGTAACGAGAATAGTCATCAACAATGACAAAGCCATATAGAGATGCTGCATTTGTTAGTGTGGCATAATGAGTAGGGCCAAAGAGATCCATATGAAGCAATTCAAAAGGACGAGAAGTAGTCATGATAGTCTTCGAGGGGTGCTTGGCTCTGGTCATCTTCCCAGCCTCACAAGCCCCACAAAGATGATCTTTGAGGAATTTGACATCCTCGATGCCAATGACGTGCTTTTTCTTCATGAGCGTGTGTAAGTTCCTCATGCCAGCATGACCCAGTCGTCGATGCCATAGCCAGCCTTCTGAAGCTTTAGCAAGTAGACAAGTGGCAGGCTGTGGTCCTGCAGAGAAATCAACAATATACAAGTCTCCTCTCCTAAAGCCTTCGAAGACTTTGGAATTGTCAGATTCCATGAGCACTAAGCAACGATATTTGCCAAAGACAACAACCATATCAAGATCACAAAGCATTGAGACAGACATGAGATTGAATCCGAGGGACTCGACAAGCATGACTTTATCCATGTGTCGATCCTTTGAGATTGCAACCCTACCTAGACCCAATACCTTGCTTTTGCCTTTGTCAGCGTAGGTGATATGCTTCAAGTGTGATGGAGATAAAGGAGTGTTCATCAGTAAGCTCTTGTCACCGGTCATGTGATTTGTACATCCACTATCGAGGACCCACTCAGTAGCTTTGGGTGAATCATCCTGCAGATGAATTAGTGCATCTTACGAACTCATATACTTCAGAGTGAAGAATATGACATCAAATTCATCAGACATATTTCATCAATTAAAGCAACATAAGTATATATAGCAATGAGAGGACGTGATAAATGAATAAATCATTTCTTCATGATTAGCTTGCGTCCTTTCAAGCATTTCAGGTCTCTAGCAAATTTTTCAGACGATTTAGTTCGTCTGGAGACCTAACCCTGCATAAGAGATTAGTTCTTTTTCTTCACCACCCACATCTGGAGGGGTGGCAAAGAGTTCATCATTCTGCGAGCTCCATAAGAGAAAGGTGGCATAGACGCCAGACCACTTTGTTTCACATAAGAGGGGTTAGGGTAAGCATATGAATAAGCAGAGAAATTCTTCGAGGACTTATGAACATAATGATTTGAAGAATAATGCACATATTCATAGCCCTTAGGCTTTCCCTGCGAAACAGAAGTGTTAGCACGATGATGTTCATGTGAGGACTTGGATCCATATCAAGAATTTGGTTCATATGAAGAATTTGATCTGGGGTTCTTATTCTTCGCAGGTGGTGTCATGAGGACATTCACCTGAAGACTTTCAAGGCACCTTTTGGGAACCCAGATTTTCTTCATAGGGGGACCATTCCTGCAGTTAGATCCAACATATCTAGCAAATACCTCACCATTCTGATTTTTGAACAGTTTATAGTTGGAGTCAAATGACTCATCAGATGAATATGAGAATTCACAAGTAAAGCCAGATAAAGTGGATGGATCTACGGGAGGTCCCTTCGTAGCAACCCATGAGGTTTTGGGATACTGCTCAGGTTTCCAGTAGGTTCCATTAGCATTGAGTTTCCTCTCAAAGGCAATACCCTCTTTCCTAGGGTTCCTGTTCAAGATCTGCTTTTTGAGCACATCACAAAGAGTCTGATGCCATTTGAGGCTTTTGTACATGCCTGTCACATACAATTCCTTCAACCCTGCATTTTCGTCAGTGATACTAGTGGTATCCTCAGATGAGGAATTTGTGACCACAGAGATAGTTGAAGAATTTGCAGCAACAGAAGCATTTGAACATTCAGGTGAAGAATTAGCAGTTTCACGTTCAATGCATTTCAAGCATGGTGGAATAAATTCTTCCTGAGCGGAACTGATTTGTTGAGCAAGCAAAGAATCATTTTCCTTCCGAAGATCTTCATGACTCACCCTTAGCTTCTCAAGATCTTGCTTTCTTTGAAGAAATTCATAAGAAAGCTTCTCATGATCGGCTAAGAGAGTTTCATGACGACCTTGAAGGTTGTCAAACTTAGACTGTAGTTGCTGAAGATTATCAGTCAGTGTTTGAGTTCGATCCATTTCCTCACCTAACAGATCATCCCTTTTGTCTAGCATATTTTGAACCTTTTCCAAAGCCTTTTGTTGTTTAACAGCAATATTAGCAAGTTTGGAATAGCTGGGTTTGAGGTTTTCATCAGATTCATCCTCACTTGATTCAGAGGAGGGATATTTGAATATCTTGGCACCTTTTGCCATGAAGCAATAGGTGGGAGCATAGTCATCGTTGCCGTCATCAGCAATGTTGGGGAAGCCATTTTCCTCAGTGTTGAAGATGGACTTGCTGACGTAAGCAGTAGCGAGGGCTAGGCTCGCCACACCAGAGTCTGACTCCTCAGATGCCTCCTCTTCCTCATGTTCCTCAGATTCAGCTTCAGAGTCCATTTCCTTGCCAATGAATGCCCGAGCTCTCTTGGAGCTGCTCTTCTTGTGAGATGAAGACTTTGAAGATTTTGACGATGAGGACTTTGAAGATTTCTTCTTATTCTTAGAGTCATCTGAACTATCATCCTTGTATTTCTTCTTCTTTGATTCCTTCTCCCACTGAGGACAATCAGTAATGTAGTGACCAGGTTTCTTGCATTTATGGAAAGTTCTTTTCTTGTAATCACGGGATGAGGAATCTGATTTCATGTCATCACCTCTTGAGGATTTTCCAAATCGGCCACGTCTAGAGAACTTCTGGAATTTCCTCACGAGCATTGCTAGCTCCAGACTCAGTTCTTCAGGATCACCAAGGCTGCTACCAGAATCTTCATCTTCAGATTCAGAGACTGCCTTGGCTTTCAGTGCACGAGATCTACCATAGCTCGGTCCGTAGAGATCTCTCTTCTCAGCTAGTTGGAATTCATGAGTATTTAGCCTCTCGAGGATATCAGCAGGATCAAGTGACTTGTAGTCTCCACGTTCTTGAATCATCAGTGCCAGTGTATCGAATGAAGAATCGAGTGACCTCCACAATTTCTTCACCACCTCATGGTCGGTGATGTCAGTGGCACCCAGTGCTTGAAGCTCGTTTGAGATGTCAGTGAGGCGATCAAAGGTTTGCTGAACATTTTCGTTGTCGAGTCTTTTGAAGCGATTGAAGAGATTGCAAAGAACGTCAACTCGAGAGTCACGTTGAGTTGAGACTCCTTCGTTGACCTTGGACAGCCTATCCGAGATAAGCTTAGCTGTCTCCAAAGCACTCACTCTGCCATATTGCCCTTTGCTCAGATGGCCACATATGATATTCTTCGCTTGAGAGTCGAGTTGCTTGAATCTCTTCACATCAGCAGCGTTTACGGAAGGAGTGACAGAGGGAACACCATTTTCCACAACATACCAGAGATCGTTGTCAATTGCCTCAAGATGCATGCGCATCTTGTTCTTCCAGTAGGGGTAGTCCGTCCCATCGAAGGTAGGACACCCAGCCGAGACCTTGATCATGCCTGCAGTCGACATAACTAAAACTCCAGGTGGTTAAACCAAAATCACACAGAACAAGGGAGTACCTTGCTCTGATACCAATTGAAAGTGCGTTATATCGACTAGAGGGGGGGTGAATATGCGATTTTTACAAATTCATCACTGAGGAATTTCAAGGTGAGGAAATTCCTAAGCGACAAACTACTTAGCAGCGGAATAAGTACTCAGATGCAAGCATAACAGATCAGTAGCACAGTCATCATGATGAAATGAAAACAAGCACAGAGTACGAGTAGCGTAAACACAGGATAAGCAGGCTGAAGACAAACTGACTGAAGAAATTGAACTGAGGAAATTGAGAAAGTCTTTAGTCAAAGTCTTCAAACAGTAATGATCAAATACATAGCAAGTATGCAAGGAAATGAAAGGGTTGAGGAAATAGAACCAGTAGCTCGGTGAAGACAATGATTTGGTAGACCAGTTCCAACTGCTGTGACAGTTGTACGTCTGGTTAGAGCGGCTAGGTATTTAAACCTGAGGAAACACAATCCTGGACACACAGTCCTCACCGTATTCTCCTTGAGCTAAGGTCACACAGACCTCACCCAATCACTCGTGGTAAGTCTTCAGGTGACTTCCAAACCTTCACATACTCGGTCACTCGGCAATCCAAAATTTCCTCTTGGATGCTCTAGACCATGACGCCTAACCGTCTGGAGGATGCACAGTCCTCAAAGCTAACAAGCGTCGGTTACACGCAGGAACAATCTCTTCAGTGATGCTCAATCACTTTGGGTTTGAAGGTGTTTGGGTTTTTGGGTTTTTCCTCACTTGATGATTTTCGCTCAAAGTCCTCGGAGGATGGGATGCTCTAAATGACAAGTGTCAATCTATCTCTCGGAGCAGCCAACCAGCTAGTGGTTGAAGGGGGCGGCTATTTATAGCCTAGGGAGCAGCCCGACATGATAAGACATAAATGCCCTTCAATGATATGACCGTTAGGTGGGTAGGATATTTGCACAGCTGGCGCGCAGCACAGCAACGGTCGGATATTTGAGTATCAAATTCCTCAGGGCTATCATGTTCCTCACTTGTAGGCAATTCGCACTGGCGAATTCCTAACTCCTCAGTCAGAACAAATTCCTCAGAGAACAGAAGAACTTCATCTCTGTCACTGAAGAACTTGACTAAACTGTATGAGATTTCCAATGGCTTCACTCGAAAGGATTGGGTAGGTGTAGGATTTTGAGTTGAGCATCACTTGGAAACTTTTCCTTAGTTTTACCTCGACCCCCTTTAACAGTACGGTGTTTCCTATGACTCAAGAAGAAGAAAATGAAACTACGAAAACAAAAGTCTTCATGCTTCATAATCCTCGCATGAATATCAAGTCTTCAGGGTCACACCAATTTCTTCACTTTCAAAGTCTTCAAGAAAACCAAAGTCTTCAGTTGAAGACATTCATTTTTAGGGGTCGACAATCATCGTAAATAACAAACTCCTCATAGACTTATAGACCTATGTACACTCACAAACGCATTAGTCCCTTAACCTATAAGTTTTCAATACACCAAAATCACTAAGGGGCACTAGATGCACTTACACTTTCCCTTGCCCGACGCGATCGTGGGCGGCGCCGCTGACGCCGGCGCTTTGGTGGCTCGTTGACGGGCTCCTTCTCATCTGGATCTTGAGTGCCATCGTCGTCCTTCTTTTCAGGCGTGTCCACCATGTATACATCATAAGTAGACGTGGCCGTCCAACGCCCAGTGATGGGCGGGTTTTGGCCTGGTTCAACTCCGACATCGTCGTCCATACCATCGATGTCTTCGGAGGCGTAGTCTAGCATGTTGGTTAAATCCTTGACAGTGGCTATTAAGTGGATGGTGGGTGGGACGCAAAATTCCCTGCTCTCAGCCCCCAGTTCAAGCTGGGCGTAGTTCGGAGGTGATACTTCCGTGATGGCGAGAGATCGCATTAGGTCCAGTGTTTCATTTAAGAGTGAAATCTGGACAGGCATCTGAGGATCTGTGGAGATATGTTCGGTAATAAGCACTTGATCGAGCTTGATAGACGCAGACCTCGATAGTTCGGAGTTGACGTCCAGAGGCGAAGCCGGCTACCCGATGACGGGGAGAGTCCCGTTAGACTCCGGGTCCGCCGACGGCATGGTTGCATCTGGGTCTCTGACTAGAAGCTCCGCAATAGGAGAAAGTTCGGCGGGGTCCACCCCCCGGTATTCGGACGAAGTGTCCCGCTCCGGATCTAGGGCCAGGGCGGGCATGATAGTCGATCCTTGAGCAGAATCTGGCGACGGATCTGACGGGATTCCTTCATGTGGGTGAAGAGTGGCGGCAGAGACCGAGAACCCTTCAAAGACCAAGTCTCCATGGATATCCGTGATGTAATTCAAGCTTCCAAACCTGATCTGGTGACCAGGGGCGTAGCTGTCGACCTGCTCAACGTGCCCGATCGAGTTGGCACGTAGCATGAAGCCGCCAAACACAAAGAGTTGACCAGGAAGAAAAGTCTCCACGAGAACAGCATCGTTATCGACAACGAGGCGAGCCATCAATTATTCTGTCGACAACACAACGGAACTCTCAATGAAAGCACAAATGTCGGTGTCAAAACTGGCAGATCTCGGGTAGGGGGTCCCAAGCTATGTGTCTGAGGATCGATGGTAACAATGGACAATGGGGACACGATGTTTACCCAAGTTCGCGCCCTCCTAATGGAGGTAAAACCCTACGTCCTGCTTGATTATATTCGATGAGTATAGGGGTTACAAGAGTTGATCTACCTCGAGATCGTAATGGCTAAACCCTAGTTGTCTAGCCTATGACTATTCTGATTGCCTCTACGGACTAAACCCTCCGGTTTATATACACACCGGAGGGGCCTAGGGTTGTACAGAGTCGGTTTACAGAAGAAGGAAATAATACATACGGACACCAAACTTGCCGTCCACGCATATAGGAGTCCAACCCAGACACGGGGGATGGTCTTCTGCTTTATCTTCACGGCCCATCAGTCAGACCCATATCGAATAGACCGGACACCCGAGGACCCCCTAATCCAGGACTCCCTCAGGGCTTCTCAACATGCTCGGCTTCTATTTACAACAACTTGTCTTCATGTACCAGTAGATTTTCTGGCCCAGGATCTTGATTTTATGGATCACACCGATCCATTTGATTGTGACTGCTGAAAACTTTGGTTGAGTTGGATGTTATTGTCCTGTTCAATCTGGATTTTGTGTAAAACTGATGTCATGGCTCGACACGATCACCTATGGGGCCATCGGCCCCTTCGTGGTTCGTCAAGGGGGAAGGGCACGTTGCACAAAGAGCAGAGGTTGTAGAACAGCACGGCAATGGTGACGCGGGTGGTTTTTACCCAGGTTCGGGTCGCCGTGAGGCGTAAAACCCTACTCCTGCTTTGGTGGACTGAGTGGAAGACCGTGACGAACGCGTAGTACTCAGGCCCGGCAAGGTTGCCTCGGGGAGAGCAGCTACGCGCGTATGAGTGTACAAGGGTCCGTATCTTCTCTAAGGTTGCCACGACCCTTCTTTTATAGGTTAAGGGGTTACCACAAGGGCAAAACAGTCATTATCCAGTGATTAGATTGCCACAGTGCTATCATACCTAACTCTGCAGACTGGACAAGGTGCATTAAATGCACCGCTTAGTGTCACGTCGTGGATGCAGCCCGGCAAGCCTTGCCATGCCATTCAACCACCTTCTCGCCTACCTGCGTGACATGCCTCTGGACAGGTGTCATTTAGGGGTGATCTTCATTAGAAATGTCTGCCACATGCTGAATGACTGCCACTTATCCACTTGGGGGCTCGACACCGCATCGATAAGCGACTTGTGTCACTATGAGGTGGAGCAGTGGAACCCTGGCAGGATAGTAGGCCGCCAGCGTCCCAGCAACCCTTGCCGGGGAGGTCTTGGGACTTGCTCTTGGGGTGGCCTCGACCTGACCAGGCATGCCTGCCCGGCAAGGGAGGCTTTTCTCTTGGTGAAATCTCGCTGTCTTGGCTTGTCTTGGTCTTCTTGATCCTCCCTTTGATTCCTCAAAGAGCTATCTCTCCTGCTTGGCCTTGGTGAAGCTTGGTGGAGCTTGCCTGGTTGTTGCCATGCCAGAGACGTGTCTATCTGTGCACAAGTCAGGGGGAAACATACATCCCTGTTTGTGTACCCCGACAGATGCCCCAGGGTCTGATCCACACGTGTTGTCGGGCACATTGGGTTAGGCCCTAAATAGTGCATGGACACTCGTCAAATGAGTGCTGCGCGTGTAGTGGTTGTGATGACTAGTCAAACCAACATCCACTCCGCGTAATTACTGCAGGTCATGGGGTCGTGGACTGTAGTAGTTAATGTAAAATGGTAACTTTCCGAGGGAAAGCAACGAAGAGTCGCCCCTTCCCCCACGTTCGTCCCCCATAAAAAGGAAAAACGCGAAGGGGCGCGGCTCATTCGCACCCGTTCTCCACCATCTTCCACCTCAAGCCAAACCACTGCTGCCGCACCCACATTCACCTCCGAAGGCTCGCCCAACCTTCCATCCCTTCCAGGGCTCCTGGGGATGGGAAAGAAAGCCGCCGCCACCAAGGGGAAGCAGGCGGCCGCCGCGAAGGAGACGGTTGCTGAAGGGAACAAGATCAGGGCGGCCGAGCTGGACAAGAAGTGACGGGGAGATGTGGTTTTCTTCCCATCGAGCTTGGATAGCGATGCTCTGGTTGCAAGGTATGGATATATGTGGGGAAGGGAAGTCCCACAGGGGCATGGCGCGCCCAATGTTCTGCCGAAGGAGAAAGAGGATCCGCCGGATTCTTATCAATTTTTTTGCGCGTATTTCTTCTGCGGCCTCTATCCCCTTTCTCAGATTTCTTTGAAGCAATGATGGTGGTGTATGGATTCCACCTACTGGACTTCACACCGAATGCAATGGCGTGCATGGTGATCTTCGCCCATTTGTGCGAGAACTTTGTCGGGGTCGCCCCCAACGTAGACCTGTTCAAGCACTTTTTCGTTCCGCGGGTGGAAAACAAGGCTCATCCCTCGAGAAACATAAGATGGATCCCCCGGGAGAGGAGGGAGATTTAGGATTATCTTCATGGTCAGCAGCGCGGCAGATGGGAGGAATGGAGGGTGGACTGGTGCTGGATCCAGGATGCGGCAGCTCCAGAGTATTGCCAGACACGGATGGTGTGTATAGTGCGCAGCAATGACTGGAGGGAATTGGGCCTCACTGACGACAGGCTTCGCCCAGTGCTAAATAGGATCGCTCGCCTCAAAGCTGCCGGGTTAACCATCAAACAGGTGGGAGCCGATTTCCTTCGGCGCCGCATTGCACCGCTGCAGAAGAGGGATAGGTTTGCCTAGCGATACGGAGACGCCGGAGACGGGATGCGTCTGTACCCAGGCCTTACCAACAATTTGTCAATTTACAGCCATGGCTGGCTGTGCGAACAACTGTTCGACAGCCTAGGGCCATTCAAATTGCTAGCAAGGGTCGTTCCACTGAACGTCAACTCTGCCCTGGATCAGATCCTGAAGTGGATGCCCGACTGTAATGCTTATGGGGTTGTGGGTGATTGGCAACTGCCCGACATCGACGTGGAGGTCAAGTGGTTCTCCGGTCTAGAGAAAGGGCCGTTAGGGTGGAGGGCAATATGTTCAAGCGCACCTCCACAGTAGAGGCGGAGTTCATCAGGAGGCGGATCAAGGAGGACAAAGCGGCCCGTGCCGCCGGGAAGGCAAGGCCCAGAAGGATGGAGGAGGAGGAAGAAGGGAAGGCCGAGAGCGAGGGCTCCTCCCATGGCAGGAGCGAGGTGCACGCCACGGAGGACGTTGCCGGGGAAGGCCCTGCCAGGGCTGAACCTTCTACGATTGAAGCCTTGTATGCCGCAGCAGCGGAAAACCAGGAAGGGGACGAGGCCGAGGCGGTGGAGCGGCTCTCAGTAGGTCCACAAGCCCCCGAGCCAGACCTGCACTAGCGCCCTCGTAGGCGGGTGGCTAGTCGGGGACTGGCGGCTCCTGCCCCTGTGCCTGCCGCCAGGAAGGTGAAGAAGATCGCCTCCAAGAGCGATAAGCCGGACGTGGAGCGCCGGTTTTCTTCTCGCCTTTCCAAGGCCAAGACCCCTCCCACCAAGCGACGGACAGTCACGGGAGTTGACTCCAGCTCCCAGTCTGATTCGAACTCCTCAAGCAATTCGTCCTCGCCGAAGATCCCTTTGCCCAAGCAGAACTTGAAGTTACCGGGGAGTACTGTTCCCCCGGTCCTGAAGAGAGGCAGAGCGCCTTCACCACCCATGGAGTTCGAGCTGGGCTCCATGCTCATGGACTCGGAGTAAGGAAAATACTCTCTGTTCCCATCCGAGTCTCGCATATTTGTTGGTTTGCTGATTCCATTTTGTTTGCTGCCTTTGACAGGGAAGAGGAGGAGGAAGCCCTCATCCATCGGTCCAAGCGGCTCAAGCACATGGAGCCGTCGGGGCCTTCAGAGGGAACGGGCTTGGCAGGGAGTAGCACGAGCGATCCGGCATAAAGCCCCCAGCTCAGCCCTCGGCATGGAGGCACGGGAACGGTCTCCCCAGCGAAGAGTTGCATGGAGGAACGCCCCCCATCTCCAGCTAAGGAGGAAGGAGAGATTCCCTTGGGTGAGGTTCTTCGAGAGGGGCCCACCCTTCCTGAAACCAGAGCCGAGAGGTCCCCGACAAGGGCCTCCACAGAAGGATTGGCCCAAGCCGATGCCGTGGTAACCGAGGAAGAGGGTGATGGTCGCATCCCAGCAACTAATACTGCCGGGGAAACCGAAGCCCTCCCACAGCAATCAACTCCGGGTAATTCGCTTGTTCTTCTGTTTTCTGCTGTTTTCATTATCTTGCTTCTAGTCTCTGTCCTTCTGATGCATATTCTTTCCTAGCCATGGCTTGTTGATCTCGTTTGCAGTCCTGGCAGCCGAGGAACCAGAGCTGTTGGAAGAAGTGGCCAGCATCGGCAAGGATGCTACTGAAGAGGCGGCCAAGATCGCCGCAGCGGAAGGCCAGGGACACGTTGTCAGGGAAATTCGAGAAGTCCCAGGGGGAGCCCCGGTAGCATGCCAGGACTGGGGGTGGTGATCGAAGAGAAGGTTCCCCTCCAGACCATGAGCCCCCCTCCCCAATTTGGCACCTCGGTCGCATCTCCGTAGCCATCTTCGAGTAGTCTGGGGTTGGTTCTCACCCAACCTAGGCTAGGAGCCCCCGGCTCATCCGCAGCAGTGGGCGCAGATCTTGACGAGGAGATCCAGCGCATCATAGCGCCACTGTCCCAGCGAGTTGAAGAAGCTGATGATTCTGTCAGTGCAGTCATGGACCTGTCCTTCCTGGAGTCTGTGGCGGCAGGCATCTAGGAGATGCAGAACCAGTACGGCCAGAAGTGGCAAGCACTCAAGGAGTAGCGCAACTCTGCCAACAACGTGGATCAGAAGCTGAGGGACAAAGGTAGCGAGCTGCGCGAGTGGCATGGCAAGCAATTCCAAGTCCTTATGCGGCAATAGGAGACAATCACCATGGCGAAGGAGGATGTCGCCGCCCGGGAAGCCCGCTTGGCAGAACGTACAGCGCTCCTGAATGCTAGGGAGAAGAATGTTTCTTCCCGGGAAGAGAACCTCGAGGCCACTCTCCGCGGCAAGGATGGAGAACTGGAGGCCCTTGTCCAGCAACGTACCAAGGAGCTGGAGGACAAGCACAAGGAAGCCCTGGACGCGCTCACCCTTGATTCCACTGCTCAGCTAAAAAATGTCGCCGATGAACTTGCCGCTGCATCCACTGCCAAAGCTGATCTTGACCAACAAGTGGCCAAACTGAAAGAGGAGATTGCCGGGAGTGCCAAGGAAGTTGTGGCCCTTAAAGGGGAGGTGCAGAAGGCGGGGATTCTCCTGAGAGAGGTGCAATCTCAACTCTCCTCTAAGGGTCAGGCCCTTGATGCCGCCAATGGCACCATAACCGACATGAAGGCGGGGATCGGTACTTTGGACAGCAAGCTTGAGTCTGTCGGGTTTGTGAGAAGCAGTTGGCAAGGGACTTGGAAAATACGAAGATCCTTCAGAAGGACGCAGAGGACAAATTGGTGAACCAGGTCTAGCAGCGCGATCCTTGGATCAAGAACCTAGTCGACATTGCCGAGCGCCTCACTGCCCAGATCGCAATGATGGGCATGGAGGGTCCAGTCTTCTCAGTTAGCGGGCCTGAGGCCCCAAGCATCAAGCTGGCGCTCTTCTTGGATGGGTTGAGTGGAGGGCTGACGGTCCACGAGGAGGGAAGATCCGCTCACTTTGCAAACGAGTCCCGGAGGCTTGCCCGGAACGCCCTCTTCATGGTCTTGAGCAACATTGCCTACCGCCTCCCGGATCTCAACCTCGCAGATGGCTTCAGGAAGTTGCCGGCAGGCATTGATGTTTCTGCTGCCGAGGAGAAGGCTACCCCTTTCGCTGACAAGGTGCTCTCCGTCCCCAGGGCTCCATAAGGCCTCCAAGCATGGCCCTGAACCATTCGCATTGCCGCATTGTCTTGTAACAAAACATTATTCATGTTTCGTGTTTAAATCCAGTACCACTTTTGTTTTTGCCGAACTGGTGTTTTTAACTAATTTCGAATGCATGCTATTCCTCTCGCATTTTATTCATGAATGTTCGTATGGCTAGTTTCTTCTTATGTGCTTTGGTTGCCCGCCGCCAGCATACTGCCGCGATTGCTGCGAGGAACGGGTCCTTAGCATTCAGCTGGCGAAGTTATGCCCCGACAGGTTTTTCCCCTAGGAGTCTTTGATGCAGCCACCCGTTCCGTGAGCAGACTCAAAATAGAGCGAGGTCGCAGACAAATCCGATAGGGTGCCATCACACGAAAGACTTGACCATACAAAAAACATTGGCTGTCCGAGGGATAAGCAAATACAAACTCTGGAGAAAGAGCGAATGAGCATGTCAACTTAGCTTTTCGTTCGCGCCCCCCTCCCTACCTGGCTACGGTCGTTCGTCGCATCCGTACGTCTTGGGAGGGGATGACACTCCACGAGCTATTTATGGATCCCCAGCAAGGGCCAGAGGGGACCACAAAGCTTTCGCGAACGATAATGCTCGGAGCAAGGCAGGGCCGGTTTCACTGTCCTCCCCTTTACACTTTCAACGATCTTACGGCAGTAGGCACAAAGGTCACGCTAGAGCAGACGGCCTTGCTGGAGCATGCTTGCTGGGGCGTCAATCAACGGATTTGCACCGGCATTCTACTCAGGATTTTCCCTTAGCAAGGTAAATGCTGGACCGAGTTTCGTGCGGGCTTATCGATGTTGATGATGCTAAAAACCCAACGTGGCTCGATCGTTGACAAGTGGAAGTGGTGGAGGGGGGAAACCATGCACCTTACCTCTTTGCCTTTTTTCTCGAACAGGGCCCGCACGGTGGCCATGCTGCCTGAGTCGCTTGGGGTCGTCGCGTCGTTGCCATCCCTCGCCTCCGCCGCCGCTCGCGGCCACAGCGGAGGCAGGTGATTGAGATTGGGCAGGACTGATAAAGGAGTGACGCCGCTCCCTCCCCGTGCTGCTGTGTCGTGGATGATGATGTCACCGATGGAGGCGACGGTGATGAAGATTAACGCGCCGATCTCCGCCTCAGGTTCACACACTCGCCTCCCCCTACCTAGCGCGCCAAAGATGTCATGGCTCAACACGATGCGCCAAAGATGTCGTGGCTCGACACGATCACCTATGGGGCCATCGGCCCCTTCGTGGTTCGGCAAGGGGGGAAGGGCACGTTGCACAAAGAGCGGAGGTCATAGAACAACACGGCAATGGTGACGCGGGTAGTTATTACCCAGGTTAGGGCCGCCGTGAGGCGTAAAACCCTACTCCTGCTTTGGTGGATTGAGTGGAAGACCGTGACGAACGCGCAGTACTCAGGCCCAGCAAGGTCCCCTCGGGGAGAGCAGCTACGCGCGTATGAGTGTACAAGGGTCCGAATCCTCTCTAAGGTTGTCACGGCCCTCCTTTTATAGGTCAAGGGGTTACCACAATGGCAAAATATTCATTATCCAGTGATTAGATAGCCACAGTGCTATCATACCTAACTCTGCAGATAGCACAAGGTGCATTAAATGCACCGCTTAGTGTCACGTCGTGGATGCAGCGCGGCAAGCCTTGCCATGCCATTCAACCACCTTCTCACCTTCTTGTGTGACACGCCTCTGGACGGGTATCATTTAGGGGTGATCTTCATTAGAAATGGTTGCTACGTGCTGAATGACTGCCACTTATGCACTTGGGGGCTCGACACCGCACCGATAAGCGACTTGTGCCACTGTGAGGTGGAGCGGTGGAACCCTAGCGGGATAGCAGGCCGCCAGTGTCCCGGCAACCCTTGCCGGGGAGGTCTTGGGACTTGCTCTTGGGGTGGCCTCGACCTGACCAGGCTCGCCTGCCCGGCAAGGGTGGCTTTTCTCTTGGTGATATCTCGCTGTCTTGGCTTGTCTTGGTCTTCTTGATCCGCCCTTTGATTCCTCAAAGAGCCATCTCTCTTGCTTGGCCTTGGTGAACCTTGGTGGAGCTTGCCTGGCTGTTGCCGTGCCGGAGACGTGCCTATCCATGCACAAGTCAGGGGGAAACATACTCCCCTGTTTGTGTACCCCGACACAGGATGAACAATTAATCGTCATGCTTTTATACCTTTTGTAAGCTGGAGTTAGATATTGCTGCCCTTTTCAACTCGGCTTTGACCGATATTTTCTTTCATACAAATCGGAGCTTCTATCAAGAAACCTCATGGTTTCGAGAGGGAACTTGGTCACCTGATCTGTGTGCGAAACGACATATGCTATCTCTTCCTGCCTTGATTTATTTTACAGAGGCAACATGCAACTGTGCTAAAAATATGAAATTATTCAGGGTTCATTTTGCCTTTTTATACATTGATTTTCCTAGTCATTTTTAACAAATAGCCACCATGTTATTATCGCAAACGGTCATATTAGTCCAACCGTGGGCGTCCAACTAACCATTTACTACTGCACGCATCTGTTTGATTAGACGGGATGACTGCGAGCAGTCCGCTGTACACGCTCACCGTACCGGGAAGCGAGCCACGAGCGCTGCAATTTATTGCTGGTTTTGGACTTTTGTTTCGGTCGCCTCGGGAAGGTACGTAGAACAGTCCTCTGATCTCATCTACAAGTACCGCCACTGAGGGTCGCTGCCTGCTGCGTGGAGGACGAGCCGGCCAATAAACGGGGGCGGGTCGAGCCCGAACAGCAAGAGCCTCCGGCGAAGGTGGACATCATCATCAGCCTCCCTGACGGGATGTTGGTAACCATCATATCCAACATCCCCATCAAATCTGGCGTGCGGACCACTGTCCTCTCGCGGCGGTGGCACCCTATCTAGCACTCCACCCCCTGGACCTCATCGTCGATGACGAGTTCTGCAGCGGGGAGCGGCAACGCCTAGACGCATTGTCCCATGTCCTCGCCATGCACCCTGGGCCGGTCAAACACCTTGATATCGGGAGGTTGAGTCCCCACTGCAAGGCCGAACCCAGGTTTCACTACCGGTTCCTATCCCTAGCCCTGGATCGGTTCAAGGAGCTCAGCTTTCATGCTTGACGTCCGCGCTCGCTGCCGCCGTCCGCGCTCCGCCTTGCGCCCACGCTGCACCGCGCTACATTCAGGCAGTGCATTTTCCCTCGGATTGATGTCGCGCTCACTCTTCATTTCCCTAAACTTAAGCACCTCAAGCTCATTGTTGTCCGCATCTTGAAGGAGGATTTGGAGCGCCTACTCGTCGGCTGTACAGCACTCGAGTACCTTCGTCTTCATGCGATGGATGGGTTCAGTAGCCTCTACATCACCTCGATGAATGCCCGTGCGATTTATGTGCATTGCTGGCGCTGCCCAATGCTGTCAGTTGAGGTGTTTCACGATATGGTCATTGAGAATGCGCCTTTCTTCGAGAGATTGTATGTACTTGACAAATTGGGTCCAGCAAGAATCAGGGTCATTCACGCACCGAAATGGACAGTGTTGGGCTATTTGTGTGCTGAATTCAACGAACTTGTTATTGGATCATTATCCGTTCAGGTACAACAGTCTTCTTCTTCTCCTTCTTATATATCATTGGACATCACATTTTATCTAATCTTTGTTGATCTATATGTTTGCCTGTCATCCAGAAAATGATCCCCACAAGCTTGACCCGGCCTTTGCGCACAGTGAAGATCTTGGCACTACAATATGTCGGCCCCGATCCGTATGAAGTTGTTAAGCTATACATCAAGGTGATGCTCCATTCCTGTTAATTGTTAACCACAACGGAGCTCAATTTGTTGTTACTTTTACCCATGATTATAAATACAAAAGTAGAATGATTTCTAAAGGAAATTTGGAGGATTTCAATACATATATTTTTTGAGATGTTAATCATGAAAGATTGAAGGTGGCATTTCACTCTTTACGTGTATTTTAGAAATCCTGCAAATCAAAGAGGCCCGAAGTGTTCAAGTCTGCAGCTAGGCACTAATATGTCGTCTTTGTTTGCAGATACTAGCAGGCCAGAAAGTAGAAAATGTTGGGGAATATAACAATCCCATTAAATGCCTTGATCTTCATCTCACAGAAATTACTTTTAACGAGTACCGAGGCACCACACCAGAAATTAAATTCGCTAGGTTCTTTGTTGAGAAAGCATGGTTGCTCAAGGTAATGATGTTTGCCCTATATTTACTATGTAGAAGTGAATGGGTTGCTAAAGAGCGCAGGCGTCTACAGCTGAATGAATTTCAGTTTGTAACTTCATATGACAGATTATTCGGAAGTCACTGTATCGAGCCGCTATATGACTTCTCAGTGGCTGATCCTTTCGCAGAAATAATGCATGAAAAAGATTCTGAAGACGATGAATTTTATTTGTCAGAATAGTTTGAACCTTTTAAACATTGAATTTGGGCCTTGTAATGCTGGAATTTGAACCTTGCAATATTTATGGTATTTGTTATATAACATAATTGGATGTTTAATTTGGTTTTGCAATCATTTCCTGTTATAAGTATATTTATGGTATTTTTAATTGGAGTATGTTGTTCTTCTGTAGATAAAGCATAGATGTTGTGCAAACAGAGCATATCACATCGCACGCGGACCACAGTAGGGAACACGTCAGTGATGAA
This sequence comes from Thinopyrum elongatum, assembly GCA_011799875.1. Classification (NCBI taxonomy): domain Eukaryota; kingdom Viridiplantae; phylum Streptophyta; class Magnoliopsida; order Poales; family Poaceae; genus Thinopyrum; species Thinopyrum elongatum. The sequence goes on from CM022300.1 coordinate 280,367,991, forward strand.
TTCATCAATCGCAGATGGTTGTATACCAGCAAGCATTTGCCCACAACACACACGGCTTATTCCATCACAAACAGCTCGGATGCATCAACTGTATGCCACGTATCACACACACAACTCTAATCTGAATCATGCTTGATGTCTCCACCATCGCTCGCATAGTTCGTCTTATTTGCCATGTATCACTGTGCTGACCTCTGCTCGCGTCCCTCAGCGCACTCTGCTCGCAGTTAGGCACCGCAGCACGCTCTGCTCGCATCCCTCGGCGCGCTCTGCTCACCGTTAGGTGCCGCGGTGCACTCTACATGCATACCTACACGCACTCGGCTTGTTGACAACTTTTCCTTCCATGTTCAACTACTATATGGTTGCTCGCCGTTGAGGCGGCTGCGGAGCGCTCTGCGCGCGTCCCTCCGCGCGCGCACTGCCAACGGTTGGGGCTGATGCACGATCACATTGGGGGCCCCCATATGCATGCGGTTGCGCCGCATGCTTCCCCACAATGTAGTTATGTGCGGCACGATGGAGTTACGTACTGCAATTAGAACTGCCATCCAGGCGTGCCGATATTCCAGGCCGTCCGACTTCCCCATTAATTCCCGCGGCCATTATAACCTTAGTCTCTTCAACCTTTCGATTGCGCCCCTCAACACAACAAGCACACCTACGACGACACATACAGAGAGGATATCTAGCGGCGCTCCAATGGAGTTCGGCGAGCATAAAGTGGAGACCCACGCAAGGGAGACGGATCTCTTGGTGGTGTACACCATCGACCCGACCGTGGTGGAGGACTACATAAACACCGTGGAGCAATTGCTTGCTCGATACAAGTACATGGTGGTCGGCATCGACCTCCAGTACATCGGCGGTCATCCCGGCAAAGATCAGTAGGTTGTCGTCGCCTAGTTGTGCGTGCGCCATCATGTCCTCATCTACCACTACTACATGGCCACAGAGCCTTGACCGTTTCGCCAGGTTTGTCAACAACACCGACTACAAGTTCGCTACGGTGGAAACCTCCAACAATGTAAAAGCGCTCATGGTTACGTGCTTGGCCTGCAAGAACGTTGTCAAAATCCGTGACCACTACAGGGTCTGGGGCAGCACGAAGGACTCCCTGGTTGAACTCGCCTCGGCCATCATCAACCCCTACTATGAAAAGATGAAGCTGGATGCCAACAGAACAAGTCCCGTATCCTGGCACGGGGCCTGGATGCGGCAACTGGATGAACCTCATCTCAGGTTCGTGGCCAAGAGCATGTACACATGCTACGAGATGCACAGGCAGATCATTGACATGAGGAAGTGCCTCGTTCCCAAAATCGACGAGGCCGGATCGAGCCATGAGCAGAGCAGTAGCGGCAAGCATCACAAGAAGTAGATGATGATCAAATGATCATTTATCCTAGTTAATTATGCATGTAATATATAGTTTACTTTGGTGTCTGGAAATGTCATGTGTGTAGTAGCCACCTATGTAATTATGCATGTAATAGTTTACTTTGGTGTGTGCTAATGTCATGTGTGTAGTAGCCACATATGTAATTGGATGTTTAATTTGGTTATGCATACATGTCCTTATAAGTGTGTGTATATATATGTTGTTGTTCTGTATGCAATCACATCGCACAACGCACACGGCTTGTTAACAGGAATCGTCTGTGTTGTTATCGGTCTTCCCACACATTTCCGATTACAGACCTGTTTGCCGCGTATCACACACATCTTGTTAAGTTGAACCGTTTTTGTTCTCTTGGCTCAACACAAACAATTCATCCGAGTGAACTGTATGCTGTATATCGCACACACCTTGGTCTGGTTGATTGTTTCTTTTGTGTTGCCTAATCACAAACAGTTCATCCGAGTGAACTATATGTCGTATATCACACACACCTTTATCTGGCTGCCCGTTTCTGTTGTTCCGCCTCTCATCACAAACAGTTCATCGGGGTGAACTCTATGCCGTATATCGCACACACCTTGATATGGCTGCCCATTTCTGTTGTTCTATCTCATTGCAACCGTATGCCCCGCATTGCACACACAACTAAAATCTGAACCGTCTTTGATGTATCCGCCATCACAAACATTTTGCATCTTTTTTGACGATTTTTTACATCACCATTTGCGATTAATGCATCGCACACAGTTTCATCGAAGGGTCTCTGATTGTAGTGTCGTGTTAGCAGCATCCTGCAGTAGTGATAACTGAGGGAGATACTTACCGTTGTTGTGCTGCAGCATCCTCTCCTCTTTGGGGAAATACCAATGCAGATACAAGCAATCAGCATGCTCTCAAGACCCCGTGGAAAATGTTTGGTAAAGTTTGGCACAATGTTTGATGATCGCTCCTTGGAAACCGGAGCATCTCACAAGAAGGATCATAGTTTCTAAAAGGAGACGTGGCAACTTGAACTCCAGTCGCCGATGACTTCATCCTTTCACCTTAAAAAATTCCACAATACGCAATCACCATTATACCCTAGGTTTGATTTTCTGGTGCATTTCAGGGCCTGTTTGCTATATTTAAGGCATTTTTTGCATTTACCATGCATTTTGTGCATATAAAGCAAATCCTAACTGCAACTGCATGTGGTGATGAAAGGGATGAGGATTGTCGTTTGATCTGGGAGAATACAATGGTGCAGATGTAAGATCCGTGGGGTTTGGGTTCTGTCCAATCAGAATGCACGACTCACATCACGCTCAGTAGGGGTCATCGGCCATGGTTTGGTAGGCACACGACTATTATCAATGAACCGTGTGCTATGTGCAAACCAGATTGCATATGCTCTGTTCATACATATTGGAGTTAGATCAATTCAGTGGTATATAATCATAAATAGTTCAAATTCATTCCCTGGCCTGACAACATATCAAGGTCAACATATTAACCGTTCTTAGATCAACAGAAGGTCAGGCATAACTCTCAATTCAGTACATGCGACAGTTCTAAATTGAAAGAATTAAGTTGCAGAATATGCATAATAAATAGTGTTATGGCTTAATTCCCATGTACATGGGGGAACTGGGATGATTAGCTTGACCCCGAATGAACTAAGGATTTTCATGATTTTAAGCCTCTCTCTATGTTTGGTGCATGATCCCTTAGCTGGTAACTCAGCAAATTCATCGTACTCATCCTCATCTGCCACATCTTCGACGCCCAGTACCCTCCTTTTCCCATGCATCACTACATGGTCGTTCTTATGCAAGGAGTCTTTCACATAGAAAATTTGGGTAGCATCGCTGTAAAGAATGAAAGGGTCCTTGTGATATGCCATCTTTGTCATGTTAACACAGGTCTTCCTGTAATCATCAACCTTCACCTAACTAAGTGAGACCCATTTTTACATGAATAATGCCACATTAACTTTCATAAAGTTAAGCTCCCAAATCTCTATGATAGTTCAACAGTATACCCTTTTATCAGCTTCATCTACAGTAATGCATTCTACTCAAATAGAGCTGTTCTAATATGAGGTCTTCTCATCACGTTCTTTAGTGTTGAACGTGTAGCCATTTATGTCATACGCTTGGTACATCAATACCATAGGTGATGGCTTTTGTGCCAACCACGTTGCAGTGTCACCCATGGATCCACGTGCCAAATGATCCTTCAGCCATCTGACGTAGTTCTTATTGTGCGCCTTCATCTCGACATCTAATGGATGCACCATGGGTAAGAAACTTCGTCGTATCTCCGCCAAGTGTTATTCAACATAAGTGCTGAGAACTCAGTTGTTAAGCAATACCATGAAATGGGCTTTATCAGTCTCATATCCAGGTGCAGCGCATTGCGTGCCAGCAATGCCGGCTTACCAGCCAGCCTTCCCTCGTGGAGAGAGAGAGAGGGGCAAAACTATAGGTCTTTTTTTATGTATTCGGTGCAAAACTCAACCACCTCCGCCGTGGTATAACCTTGTAGGATGCTTGTCTCTGGATGGCATCAGTTTCGACAATAGCGCTTCAATATTCCAATTAACCGCTCGAAGGGATACTGAAACTGCATTTATTCCCTGGGTGGTTTTGGTAATTAATAACAACATATATGTCATTGATCTAATGCACATTGATGATAGATTTCAGAAAAGATCAATGATTGGCATGGAAAGGACTAGTGGATGTGGACCCCTCAAAATGCTAAGGATAAAGATTGGCAAAGCTCCAAGACTCTACATTTTTGGTTTAGTGATCCAAGATCATATTGACTCCACAGGAAAAGCCAATACTATTAAAAGGGGATGAGGTTTTGATCATGACTCAATTGCTCAAGTGCTTAGTCATGTTTCTCCAAAACCCTCAAATACTTAACCACTTACATCCTATCCAAAACCCTAAATGTCCAGCTCGATCCCACCAAAACACTCCTATCCGGACCCACCAAGATGATCCTATACATTGCCATATGCCAAACCCTAATACTTCGGTGCAACCACAATGGATCTCGGTCTCATCGAGATGGCCTGACCAAGTTTCTGTGATGAAGTTTCTTCACTTCGGAATCACCTAGATGAACCGATCGGAATTACCAAAATGAGGTCTTTCCCTAGCCATCGCACTTTCGTCCCACCAAGTTGGTATGATCAGTCTCACCGAAAAGCCTAACGGTCAAGTCTTTTGCACTAGTTGGTCTCACCGAGATTTTCTTGTCGGTGTCACCGAGTTGGGTCAAAGACTTGTAACAGTTGTATTTTTGGTGCTGCCTATTCTCTAAGAGAGGCATCAGAAAGAAACACAACTTCCACCATTCATTTTCTGAGAAGAGAACCACCTACTCATGTGTTGAGATCAAGAGATTCCAATCCAACCATTTGAACCTTGATTTCTAGCCTTCCCCAAGTTGCTTTCCATTCAATCCCCTCTCCTACCAAAGCCAAATCTGTGAGAGTGTTTGAGTGTTGGGGAAACTATCATTTGAAGCAGAAGAGCAAGGAGTTCATCATCAAAAACACCATCTATTACATTTTGGAGATTTACGTGTCACTTGGGAGCCTCCAAGATTGTGGAGTTGAATCAAGGAGTTTGTAAGGGCAAGGAGATCGCCTACTTCATGAAGATCTACCTGAGGCAAGTCCTTCGTGGCGTTGGCCATGATGGAATAGAAAAGGTTACTTCTTCGTGGACCCTTCATGGGTGGAGCCCTATGTGGACTCGCGTGGCCGTTACCCTCCGTGGGTTGAAGTCTCATCAATGTGGACGTACGATAGCACCACCTATCGGAACCACACCAAAAATAATCGTGTCTTCATTGCTTTTGAAATCTCCAATCCCTCCTTTATGTTCATATGCAAAGTCTTTACTTTTCGCTAGACAACTCTTAGACTTGCATGTGTAGGATGTATTTGACTTGGTAGAATTGCTAAAACTTGCCTATAACTAAAATTGGGAAAATGTTAAGTTTTATTTTGTCAAGTAGTCTAATCACCCCCCTCTAGGCATACTTTCAATCCTACAAGTGGTATCAGAGCTTTGGTCTCCATTGCATTGGATTCACAGCCTAGGAGAGTATGGCGTCTAGTGAGGGAAACTATCATGGTAGAGGTCCATACTTTGATGGTACAAACTTTGCTAGTTGGAAGCATAAGATGGAAATGCATATTCTTGCTCATAACCCTGCTATTTGGGCTGTTGTTCATGTTGGCTTGCAAGGTGAATTCTTTGAGGATGGTAAAGAACCGGATCATGAAGCGACCGCGGAAGAATTGAAGATGTTGCAATACAATGCTCAAGCATGTGACATTCTCTTCAATGGCTTGTGTCCCAAGGATTTCAACAAGATTAGCCGCCTCGAGAATGCAAAGGAAATTTGGGATACTTTGGTTGATATGCACGAAGGTACCGAGTCCGTCAAGGAATCCAAGTTGGATGTGCTTCAAAGTCAACTTGACAAGTTCAAGATTAAGGATGGTAAAGGGGTCGATGAAATGTACTCTAGGCTTGCGCTCCTCACAAATGAGATTGCCGGCTTAGGAAGTGAAGAGATGACCGACAAATTCATCGGCAAGAAAATCCTTAGAGCTTTCGATGGAAAATATGATACCGTGTGCACATTGATCCAAATGATGCCCAATTAAAAAGACCTCAATCCCACGAAATTCATTGGAAGAATTTTTGCTCATGAGATGTTACTCAAGGATAACGAGGAGATCCACAACAAGTCAAGTGGTGCATACAAAGCTTCAAGTGATGCTCCTACAACATCAAGTGACAAGCTAGTATCCAATGAGGAATTAACCCTAATGGTGAAGAACATCAACAAATTCTACAAGAATAGAAGTAAAGAGAGATGCTCCAACTCAAGGCAATATGAGCAAAGATCATCAAGTTGTGACCATAATTGCTACAATTATGGAAGATCCAGACACTATTCAAATGAGTGCACGACACCTCACCAGAAAAGAGAAGACTCACCTAGAAGAAAGAGTAGAAGAGATGAATCAACTCATAGAGAGAGGGTGAGTAGAGAAGATCATTATGAATGAAGACCTTCTCAAAGAAACAAGGAATCGGAAGGGAAATAGAAGTCAACCAAGAGATATTCTAGAAGAAGACATCAAGGGTTTTCAGCTCTGACTCCGACAATCACTCCGAGAGAAGTTATCACCCCGACTTCGACTATAGTCAAGATGAAGGTGTTGTCAGACTTCCTCTCGTATCCTCCAACTCCCATGACATATTTGATTCGCCAAATGAAGGAACTGGAAGATGCTTCATGGCTAAAGGCCCCAAGGTATCACACCTCGAGTATCTTGATTTCAATAGTGATGAGGATGATTTACTAGGTGATGATGATTTGGTTGTTGATAAAACTAGTGATGTGAGCTATAATGAACTTGCTAGCACTTGCCACGACCACATTTTAAACCGTCGTCTTACCTGTGTGTGTGATAGGGGGTCCTTCCCACACGACCCAGAAACCGTCGGGGATAGGGAGTAGCAATGTATACGTTCTCCAGAACAAAGCGTATGTAATGCCCGCATCTATCCCAAACGTGATTCATCACACAACTGTTTGTGATATATCGAATATCCCAAATGCTCCATCCTTGCTACCGATGTGTGCTGGCATTACCATTGCACGCGCTATTCTGTGGTGCAACATTTATGCTGCGCACCCCATCACAAATAGTTCATGATTGCAAAGCGTGTATGATAATGAGACTATCACACACATTCACTTCTCCCGAACCGTATGTGATATATAATTAAGAAGATTAGATAATCATCGTACGAGTGTCAGATAGGATTACGAAGCGTCGGACCGTCGTACCAGTGTCGTACAGGATAACTATCGCACACGCTATTTTGTGGTGCAACATTTTATGTTGCGTACCACATTAGAAATAGTTCATGATTGTAAACCGTGTACGATTAGGCGACTATCACAAACATTTAGTTTGCTTGCATTGTTTGTGATATTGTTTGACATCGCACATGCTTCGAAAATGGCTATTGTGTGCATGGTCGCACACGTTTTCTCTTTGTGAACTGTGTTGGATTGTGATTTATATCACACACATTTGTGCTTTACAGATGTGTGTGCCGTAATGACCTGCGAAGCGTATTTTCACCCTAATTTAACCACTGCTATTTAAAATTGAACCGATTTGAATTTGAAAGTAGGCTATAACTTTATTCATATCCATCAGGTTCAACAACCAATGCATTATTTGATTCACAGGTACATATGTTCAAGAATTACATAAGCACCAAATAAAGAATGATGGTAAAGAAAGAGGCAAAAAAACATTCTGGTTGCTGAACAAGGTGAAGCGGAATGCCCGTATTGTGCTCTCCTTCATGGAGAAGGTACACACGACTCTAGTCCAACCCCTTGTGATGGCCGACCACCCATCCTTCACTATCTTCATGAGGACATCTAGATAGTCATTGTGTTCTGGTAGAAATACTTTAACCTTTGCATGCCCACAAATCATGTAGTTTGAGAGGTAATCTTGAGTAAACTGCTTCGGGAACCACTTCAAAGGAAAAAGATTCAAACATTGTCATCTAAGACTACCCATAGTGGGAGTAACTTCAGCAGTAACATAAGGTCCAAATCAGCAAATTTGCTTATGTGGCAATGATTTAATGAGAGAGATGAATTGAGTAACATAGCTGGTTACTCATACTATGGGTAAATTAAACTGATGTATTAAGTTGGATTAGTTGCAGTGTATGCATGCTTGGCCACTAGATGAGTAGGAACATTACATGCATTGGTGTGTTCCCTTTTAATTCTTGCATGCAAATATTTAATGCGCCTTGGAATCTTAAAATGAGATGGAGATGAGCCCTTTAAATCGAAAAAACAAAAAAATTGAGATAAGCCCTATAAACCGGAAAGGAGGGAGTAGATGAGTAGGAACATTACATGCATTGGTGTGTTCCCTTTTAATTCTTGCATGCAAAGATTTAATGCGCCTTGGAATCTTAAAATGAGATGGAGATGAGCCCTTTAAATCGAAAAAATGAAAAAAATTGAGATAAGCCCTATAAACCGGAACGGTGAGAGTACCATCCTTCAGTTCACTGTTGTCTTGGATAAAGTGTAAACAAATAGTTTAATTGCCATCTTTTGACCCATTTTACTATCAATCTTTATCACTTTCCTCACTTGATACTGGTTCATCAATATATCATTGCCCCATATACGCAGCAAGGGTCAAAGCGCGGATCTTTACCAATGACATATGTACCTAAAAGCACCAAGTTAATATTAGAAGCTAAACAACAATTGCACAATGATGTAGTACAACACTCCCTCCGTCCCATTATATAAGGTCTTATAACATCTAATATACTCACATATTGGATGAATTAACATATTATATTATTGGGCAGATGGAGTTTATTACATTTCTACAAATATCGGCCGGTTAACTGCAGTTAACTGCTGCTGTGTTGTTGTTGTTGTTGTTGTTGTTGTTGTTGTTGTTGTTGTTGTTGTTGTTGTTGTTGTTGTTGTTGCTCTGCAAGGGAGAACCTTTCTTCTGTCTTCTTCTTCTTCTTGCTTCTCTCTGCTGTATCTCATCTTCTGGTCTTCTTCTATCTGTTGCTCCTGCTGCTGTTGCTGTTGTTTGTTGTTGTCGTTGTTGTTGTCGTTGTGTCGTCGTCGTTGTCATTGTTTTGTTGTTGTTGTTGTTGTTTTTGTTTGTTGTTGTTGTTTTGTTGTTTTTGTTGTTTGTTGTTGTTGTTGTTGTTGTTGTTGTTGTTGTTGTTGTTGTTGTTGTTGTTTGTTGTTGTTTTGTTGTTGTTTTTGTTGTTGTTGTTGTTTGTTTGTTGTTGGTTGTTGTTTGTTGTTGTTGTTGTTGGTTGTTTGTTTGTTGTTGTTGTGTTTGTTGTTGTTGTTGTTGTTTTGTTGTTGTTGTTGTTGTTGTTGTTGTTGTTGTTTGTTGTTGTTGTTTTGTTGTTTGTTGTTTGTTGTTGTTGTTTTGTTGTGTTGTTGTTGTTGTTGTTGTTGTGTTGTTCTTGTGTTGTTGTTGTTTGTTTGTGTTGTTGTTGTTGTTTGTTTGTTGTTGTTGTGTTGTTGTTGTTGTTGTTGTTGTTGTTGTTGTTGTTGTTGTTTGTTGTTGTTTGTTTTGTTGGTTTGTTGTTGTTGTTGTTGTTGTTGTTTGGTTTGTTTGTCCGTTGCTCTATTGTTGTTGTTGTTGTTGTTGTTGTTGCTGCTGTTGTTGCTGTTGTTGTTGCTCTTCTATGTATACCAAGACATCATCAGAACATTAAGGTAACACTCTTCCTTGTTGCTATGTAGCCTAGCATTGCATATTAGTCATTCAGTACAATGCATGTTGCTATGTAGCCTCAGATATATTAGATATGGCCATAGTTAACCTACCAATAAGTGTGTTACAGATATATTCAGTTAATTGTCTAATTCAACGATTAATCCCTTATCAGCCACCGGCCTATATTGTACCAGCTACCGATATCCTAAACAGTGAGTATATATAAGCCATGGTATGAAACTAACCTCAATGGAATACAACAGTTGTTCCCAATATTGTCCTGTGTAAGTACATCTAAAGGCATGTTAAGCACAACAGGCTAAACATCAACCAAATATATCCATGGTAGACAACATAATCTCCAAATGATAGCTTCAGTGTGCAGGTTTAAGCATGCTAGTTAAACAAAACAAGAAGTGGAAAGGTCTGTTAACTGCAACAGGCCTAATATTTAAAAACAAATCAAACATAGTCATTCAAACTGGTATTGTGCATGTCTAAGTACATTAGTTATTGTTAAATCAAAATAAAAAGGCGTGTTAACTACAACATGCTTAACAACAACCAAATATCGTCATTCATAGTGGTATTGTGGAAACTGGTATTGATGAAATTGAACTCCACAGTTCATACTTGTACATGTAGAACATCACATTGTGAATGACTGAATAAACAAGGCATACTACAAACAACCAAAGATAGCAATTGAAGCTGGACATATGCTAACTACATACAACCGAACGACCAAAAACTATTAATAGAGGCATATGCTAGCTATAACAGGCTTAACAGCAAACAAATATAGTCATTCATAGTGGTATTGTTGAAATTGCGTAGAACGTAGCTTGTGCTTAAACATCAAATTGTATAATTGAACATCACAATGTGAAAAAAGACGGGCGTATTAACTACACCAGGCTTAACAGGAAACAAATATGGCCATTGAATTGGTATTGATGAAATTGTACTGCACAGTAAATAGTTGGATATATAGAGCATCACATTGTGAATAACTGAAATAAACAAGGCATAATGCAAACAACCAAATGTAGAAATAAAAACTGGACACATTCTCACTACAAAAGGGGTTCGACAAAACAAATCATGGGATTCCCCCTATGAAGAGGCACGACAAAACAAATCATGGGTTTCCTCACTTGTCACAGATGGGCTTCTCCTCATGGTCGCCGTCGATGAGGTCTGAGGATCCCAAGCCAGTGTCACAGAACATGTCCTTCAGAAATGACAAAAGGGGCTCCATGGCGATGAAGGATGGAAAATTGTTGACAACAAGCCAGAGGAGATCAGCGGCGGGGCCATTGATGAGATCGACGAAGGTAGAACCCGAGGGGTTGGGGTGGGCAACTTAACCTGTGACATAGCCCATGTCAAGCCGTCGCTGTCGACGACCTCGATGTCGTAGCCGGTGTCTGTGACATACCAGAATACTCTAGCCTGTGTTTGAAAGTCTACGGACAGTCATCATCGTCAGCTTCCTCAACGGCCACCTCGCCGACGTCAGGCGAAGAGGCCGCGGTAAACCACTTTTGGGCCAGTCGCTCCTCGAGCTCCCCAGGAAGCATAGCCGGCCTTAGACTGCGACGCTCTAGAGTGGGGTAGGGGGTGGGGATCTGTGGGAAAGGGGGCGTTTCGCAGGCGTGATCTATGAAACTCAGGGCGACAAGGGTATGTAGATCGGTGGGTAACCTGCACGGGTAGACCGGCAGAGGTTGACGATGGAGGCAGCGCGACGGCGGCGGCGGCCTTGGTGGGGTGACCTACCTAGGGTTTCAAGCGAGGGTGGAGTGGTGTGCGTGTGTGTGAGCGGATGTTTTGGGGTGTGTGTGTGGAGGGGGCCCAAGGTGCTGTTTGAGGAAATGCCGCGGCTACTGAAAATTTTACTAGGCGGAACCGCGGGAGGGCTACTGAAAATTTGGATCAAGGGATTGAAGCAGAGCGGGAGTAACAAATATCACACACGGTCAAAACATAATAATCGTGTCGTATCAAACAAAAAAACCCTATAGGGCTCCAGAGCAGATATTTTTTAGATTGCGAGGGATGCAAGCGGGAGTAAAATCACCGGGCCACTGAAAATTTGAATCAAGGATTGAAGCAGAGCAGGAGTAACAGACATCGCACACGGTCCACACATATTAATCGTGTGCTATCAAACGGAAAAACCCTCTAGGTGGGTAGATATTTTCGAGATTGTGAGGGAGTAGATATTTTTGAGAGCGGGAGGGAAGCCTTGTGGAGCCCAATCTACTGTACTGATGTGAGTGACAGGGGCACGGGCATGGCACACGGGTAGTCTGAGGGAATCGTGTCTGTTGCATCCCCAATCGTAGGCGGTTGCTGCATCCAACTCTTCTGCTATTTATAAATTTGGCAAAAAACATGGGAAAGGGTCAGAACACGAACACACTTGCATGTGGACCAAATATATGTATGAAAAGGGTGGTTTGATGTTCAAATACCCAAATGCACAACTTTGATGTGGCACCTGCCTCACAAAGCACACGTTATTATTGCTAGTCCGCACCCTCCCCCCCACACACACTTCGTGTTGGCGGGAGGGGAGTCCTAGCTATAAACGCATGCCCCAAATAGCTAGATCTAACATCTCACCATACCATAACACAAAACCTATATGAGTCCATCATGGTCTAACCCCCTTTTGCTTCCAGTTAAAGGTGGACCGTGTGCGGGCCCTCAAATGTGTGCTTGTGGCGCGAGATGGGTGAGACCACATACAAACCACCTGCGGGTGGCCCAACTATATATATATGTGTATGAAAATGGTGTGGTGTGATATTTAAATACCCAATTCACAATTTTGATGTGGCACATGTGCCTCGCAAATAAACAGGACATCCCCAACCCCACGGAGGTTCAGGAAGCGCAAAGTAGTGCCCCCCCCCCACACTTTGAGTCGGTGGGAGGGGGCATCTCACCAAGACATACTGTAACACTGACCAAGAAGAATCACCACCTTGGTCATATAACCTCTCTCGTTGATGGTCAAATTGATGGACGTCCATGCAGGCCCACAAATGGACTAGCTTGTCACCGATAACCATGCGAGTGAGTGCCTGAAGACAACCACTGCGTGCATGTGGCCCAAACATATTATGGAAGTGTTATGTGGTGTTTAAATACCCAATGCACAACTTTGATGTGGCACCGTGCTTTGGAGCCGGAAAGTCCCCACACGGAGCGAGAGTTCACGACGCGTAGTATATATGTACATATGTCACACCACTTTGAGCCGGTGAGAGGGATTCATGTGTATGCATGCGCTCAAACTTACGTCTGGAATCTCACCATGATCGACCTACTATACGGTAAAACGAACCAAAAGAAGAAGAATCCACCCTGGTAACCTCTCTCGTTGTCGGTCGAAGTGATGGACATCCACGTGGGCCCATGAATATATAGGTTGTCGCTGATAACCAGGCGAGGGAGAGTGTTCGAAGACAGCCACTGCATGGATGTGTCCCAAACATATGGATGGAGGTGCGTGATGCATGCATATGTTTGAGTACCCAATGCACAACATTTATGTGGCTCATGTGTCGAAAATTGCAGAGTCCTCACACCGAGTGAGGTTCATGATGCATCGTGTGCTCGCCCCCTCCCCCCACTTCGATCCAGTGGGAGGGATTCATGAGTACACATGCGCTCAAAGTATATTATGTAATCTCATAGCATGACCTATACCGTAAGATGAACCAAAAATTAAATCCTCCTAAGTCAAGTTAACCTCTATCACCGTGGGTCAAAGTGATGGACCAAGTGGGCCCACAAATGGAAGCATCTCGCTGATAACTGCGTGAGTGAGTGCTAGAGGACAACCGCCATCGGTTGCCTGTGGGCCAAACATATGTATGGAGATGTGTGGTTGTGTTGTTTAATACCTAATATGCACAACTTTGATGTTGCACCTGCCTCGAAAACCGTAAAGTCCCCACACGGAGCGAGGTTCATGACATGTATTATATGCTGGCCCCCTCCCCCCTCTTCGACGTGTAATATATACTCCTACTTTAACACAACCCAAAACTAATCCTCCTTGTGATGAACGATGACCTCGCAGGCCCACGGAGGGAAGCGTCGCAGGTGAGTGAGTGTCCTATAGGACAACCACCGTCTGCATGAGGCCCATAGAGGTGTTTGTGTGATGTTTGAATACCCAATATGCACAACTTCGATGTGGCACCTGCCTTGGAAACCGAAAAGTCCCCACACGGAGCGAGGTTTATGATGCGTGTAGTATGTGCTGCCCCTCCCCCCTCTTCGATGCGTACTATATACTCCTACCGTAACACAAACCAAAAAAGAATCATCCTTGCTGGTCAAATTAACCTCTCTTGTTGTAGGTCATAGCGATGGATGACCACCTCACGGGCCCACAGAGAGCATCACTCATGAGTGAGTGTTCTAGGACCACCGTGTGCATGTGGCCCAAAGAGGCATGTCAAACTTTTTCTGCAGCGAACATGTGACCAAAGGAGTGTAGTGTTAAAATTTGAAAAAAAATCAGACATCAATTGACCGTTTTTATACATTGATTGGTTTCCTAGGGATTTAATGTGCAAAAATAAAATTTGAGCTACATGAGACCCGTGAGTGCACCAAAATGGATTGGGAAATCATACTTGTACGTGTCCCTGGGTGCATGTTTAGTCCCCATGCAAGAAATTTCAAACATTGAGAATCTTGAATTTAAAATCCAGTAAATTCAAAACTTAGTTGAAATTCATGAAACTTATCGTGGTGTCATATGGACACCAATAAACTGTGATATTGTATTTTTTTGTCAAATTTGACACATGTTTTGATATAATGTTCTTACAGACGGGAGATTATTAATAATTGGCAACAAATATCGCAAATGGATTATTTATTCGAACCGTGGGCGTTAGATCAACAATGTACCTGCCATGCTTCGGTTAAGCAATAAAGCGGCAGAATTAATCATCAAAAAGAAAAAACAATATAATGGGTCGAACAGTGGGTCTAAACCTCTAACAGCAGGACCTACATGTGCAAGACCAAATTGTTAAAAAACTAAATATTATAATGATTCCTGCAACTGCACAATAATGTGCTATTAGCCAAAGGACCATGCATGTGCAAACCTCGATGGTAAACCTCATTGCCTCCCATTGTTTCTTTGCAACACATATAAAGTAGATCTTAATCAGGTTATCTGAGAGTTGGCATACTATTAGTAGAATATGTTAATGAAAAATAGAAAAATTGCAGATCCAATAGATTAACTCAACCTAGACCAACCTCATGCCATTGGCGATGAGGCAAATCACAGAGCAACCAAGCCGCTACACACCAACGCTGAAGACCTCTACAACACTACGAAGACCCGTGGATAACACAGACCTTGCTAAACAACTTGGAAATAGAGCAATTGTATATGTTTCTTGTGTATTTAGTACAGTCAAAGTCGATTTATTTCTCACATGCATAAAAATAACAAAATTGTACCCATGACAAATGAACATCAGATTGCAGAATTGAACCAAACAGTTAACTAGACAATGAAACAAATGAACCAAACAGTTAACTGAGCACCACATTGCACAAAAAACCATATACTATAAGATAAGACAGTTAACCAAACCAATAATGCTTGATAACTACTAGGAAATTAAGCAATTGTTGGACCAAACTATTAACTGAACATTACATTTTAGAAGATCAGATTGCATATTAACATTACAGAGGACAATTCACTAGAAGGCACCAGTGGTGGCGTCGAGAAAATACCATGAACTGTATTTTACAGTAGCCAACCGCATGGTGGCGTGATACGTCTCCAACGTATCTATAATTTATGAAGTATTCATGCCATGTTTACAACAATTTTATATGGTTTTGGTATGATTTGCATGGAACTAACCCGGACTGACACTGTTTTCAGCAGAACTACCATGGTGTTGTTTTTTGTGCAGAAATAAAAGTTCTCCAAATGCAACAAAACTTTTTGACGATTTTTTTTGAACAAAAGAGGCACTAGAAGCTTTGTGGGAGGACCAGAAGGTGAAGGAGGTGAGCACAAGACACCAGGGCGCGCCAGGAGGCCCAGGCGTGCCCAGGTGGGTTGTGCCCACCTCGACACCCATTTTCGCGTGATTCCAATGCTGAAAAATCCTATAAATAGAGAAACCATCAGAAATAACCCTAGATCAGAAGTTCCGCCACCGCAAGCCTCTGTAGCCATGAAAAACCAATCTAGACCCCGTTCTGACACCCTGCCGGAGGGGGAAATCATCACCGGTGGTCATCTTCATCATCCCGGTGGCCACCATGATGAGGAGGGAGTTGTCCACCCTCGGGGCTGAGGGTTTGTACCAGTAGCTATGTGTTTAATCTCCCTCTCTCTCTCTCGTGTTCTTGAGATGTCATGATCTTGATATATCGCGGGCTTTGTTAATATAGTTGGATCATATGGTGTTTTCCCCTCTCTATCTTGTTGTGAATTGAGTTTTCCCTTTGAGATTTCATTCTTATCAGATTGAATACTTTTATGGATTTGAGAACACTTTACGTATGTCTTGCTATGAATACCCGTGATGACAATGGGATATCATATTGATTCACTTGATATATGTTTTGGCACTCAACTCTCGGATTCCCAAGGTGACATTGGGGTAATCTATGCATAGGGGTTGATGCATGTTCTTGTCTTAGTTTCTCCGATAGAAATCTTGGGGCACTCTTTGAGGTTCCTTGTGTTGGATTGAGTATTATGAATCTTAAATTATTTGGTGTTATCTTAGTACGAACTCTTGATAGATCGATCGGAAAGAATAGCTTGGTGTTATTTTAGTACGAACTCTAGGATAGATTGATCGGAAAGAATAGCTTTGAGGTGGTTTCGTACCCTACAAACAATTTCTTTTTATGTTCTCCGCTAGATAGGAACTTTGGAGTGATTCGTCATCTCACGTTGAGGGATGGTTATATGATCCATTTATATTAGCATTGTTGAGAGATTTCCCTAGCGAAAGTACGGACCCTAGGCCTCATTTTCAAGCATTGCAATACCGTTTGTGCTCCGTTTTATCAATTGCTACTTTGCTGTTTTTTATTGTTACTATTACAAAAATCAATATCTACTATCATTACTACACTTGTATCACCACCTCTTCGCCGAACTAGTGCACCTATGTAATTTACCATTGTATTTGGTGTATTGGGGACACAAGAGACTCTTTGTTATTTGGTTGCAGGGTTGTTTGAGAGAGACCATCTTCATCCTATGCCTCCTACGGATTGATAATCCTTAGGTCATCCACTTGAGGGAAATTTGCTACTGTCCTACGAAATTATGCGCTTGGATGCCCAACACGAGTCTACAAGAACAAGTTGTGTAGTAGACATCAAGCTCTTTTCTGGCGCCGTTGCCGAGGAGGTGAGTGCTTGAAGGTATATCTTTTGATCTTGCAATCGAATCTTTTAGTTTCTTGTTGATCACTAGTTTGGATTATAAAAGAAATTTTAAAAAATGGAATTGAGGTGGCCTCATGTTGTTCATCTTTATCATGTCTTTCTTGAAAATGATGGATCAGAAAATTGTGCTCAATTGATAGAAGAAGAATTCAATAAAATGTTTGGCACAAAATCCATGAATGATGAGCATGGTTGCAATGTTGTTAGTATGAATTCTTTGAATATCCATGATGCTAATGATATGCAAATCCATAAGCTTGGGGATGCTATGTATGAGGAAGATGATCTTTTTAGTCCCCCTACTTTTGATGAGAAATTTATCATGATGAAAGCATGCCTCCTATTTATGATGATTATATTGATGAAAGTGGGTTTGGAAGAGTGTCAACTATATGTAATGATGATCCCACTATTTTGGAGGGTGTTGAATCTTATTGTGATAATTGTGAAAGTGGATTTGAAGAGGTCATGACTTTATTTAGTGATGAATCCACTATTTTGGAATAGGTTTCAATTGATTATGAGAACAAAGTTGCTATCTATGCTGATTATGGTGATGACATGTATGCTATATTGAATAATGATAACCATGAAACTTGTCATCATGATTTTAATTTTCAATCACATGATAGTTATTTTGTTGAGTTGGTTCCGAGAGGGGACGTGTCACCTCTGTGTGCGAAACGACATAGACCGCCTCTTACCGCCTTGATATTTTTTACAGAGGCAACATAGACCAATAGGTGTATCGTGCTAATTTTAGGAATTAATCCGGGTTTGTTTTGCCTTTTAAATACATTAATTGAGTTTCTAGGCATTTAATGTGCATAATTCAAATTTGAACTACAAGCACATGCTCTAGTGCATAAAAATAAGTTGAAAAATCATATTTGTGTCCTCGAGTGAATGTTTAGGTCCCATGCAAGAAATGGGAATGAATTTCATACACCTCAACATCGTGGCTCGGCTGGAAACATTGAGATAATTAGTTTTTAAATTCCTGTAAATCAAAAAATCTCCTGAAAATCACGAAACTTGGCATGGTATCATGAAATGGCACCAACATGTTGTGGTAAAAAAATGTCCAATTTGGGACATGTTTTGGTGTAAGCTTCTTACAAAAACAGAGCTTGTCTCAAGTAGCCTCATGGGTCTGAGAGGGGACGTGTCACCTCTGTGTGCGAAACGACATAAACCATCTCTTCCCGCCTTGTTTTTTTACAAAGGCAACATAGACCAATTGGAGTATCATGCTAATTTTAGGAATTAATCCGGGATCGTCTGGCCTTTTTATTCATTATCTGAGTTTTATAGGCATTTAATGTGCATAATTGAAATTTGAACTAGATGCACATGCTCCAGTGCACCAAAGTTGGTTGAAAAATCATATGTGTGTACTTGAGTGAATGTTTATGTCCCATGCAAGAAATGGTAATGAATTTGAAACATCCGGGCATCGTGGCTAGGCCGAAAACATAGAGAAACTTGGTTTTTAAATTCCTGTAAATCCAAAACTCGGCTGAAAATCATGAAACTCAGCATGTTGCCTTCACATGGCACCAACATGCTATGGTAATTTTTTCGTCTGCTTTGCGAAGGCGCACACATTAACAACCAACAAAGTCATTTTGGAACAAGAGTTGTCACGTTACAATCGGAAACACAAGTATCACTGAAACCATGGGCATTCTACTAAAAATTTACATGCCGCCACGCGTCCCTTTTTTTATTGGATAGGAGGCGCCGTGCGGGGTAGCTATTTGAGTACAGGAGGCGTGCGAGCAGACACCTGCGCGTGCTTATCGGGAGGCGAGCCCTTTGACCTCCATCCGCCACCCACCTCTCTCCCAACTTCTCCATTAATGACACCCGAGCCCCTGTTTTATGGTGTGGCTATGTCTCACCCGACTGAGATATAAGAGAGAAAAAGAAAATCTAAAAGAAAATTTTGTACGAATCTTGATGTAAGATCTGACAGACATATATAGCATCGACTGAGACTTATAGCAAGACTGATATAAATATAATTACGATGCCACTGGATAATAATTGTCTTGAATACTACTATTTAGGAAGATATTTAAAAATGCCACATGCGGCAACGCCCAAAATACACAAGGGCCAAAGAAGAAGGAAGACGCAGACAACAATCTGGCTCGCTGATCTCTGCTTTCTTGATGCATTGTTGCAGGGCGCGGAGACTAGTTCTCACGGTGAGCGGTGATGATATCTTTTATGTCCTCAATATGCTGCTTGGCAGCATCCACAGATTCCTCCACCAGCCTTTCGCGCTCGATGCGGAGCATGGAATTCTCGTCTATAAGTTTCTTGCCGATGTCGCCCGTCCTCTTCAACAAGGCAGTGTTCTCCTCCTTCTGCTTCGCACTTCCGGTGATCTTTGCCCTCAGCGGGTCGTGCCCGATGCAGAGCTTCGCCATGTCCTCCCTTAGTCGCTGGATGACACTGATAGCATTTTCAAAGGAGGCATTCATCTCATCCTGCAACTTCATCCAGTCGGAGATCCGATCCATCAGGTTATCAAGCATAGCGCGCATATGCCTACGAGAGTCTTCGCCTGCCCGCGAGACAATTTCCCAGTCCGCCATGGCATAGGAGGACCTCTCTGCTACATCCGCGGCATGATGGAACATCTCTGCTGCTTCCGCGGCGCGGCCGGACTAGTCTACTGCTTCAATGGTGTGGCGGGACCTCTGTGCTGCTACGGTGGTGCTGCGGGACCTTTGTGCTGCTACGGCGGCGTGGCGGGACAAGTCGGCTGCTTTCGCGGCGAGGCGGGACATATCTCGTGCTTCCGCTTCCATGCTCGCCTCTCCCTGGTAGTAATTTCTCGACCCAGAACTCATGCGGGCCATGGCAGATGCAAGGGAATGACGATGAAAGACTTGTTTGTTCTTGTTGATGAGGGATTGAGGAGGAATGTGCGGTCATCTTGGAGTAGGTAGTATTTATAACCGAGTAATATGCTGCTAAGTGGGAAACCATTTAGGTTTTGATTGTGTGAACAAGTTCACAATTAAATATAGCATGGTAGTAATTTAGAATGTGAAAGGAAGCAAGCTCAAAATTTATTGATGGTTCTAATTTCGAAGAGTGGCATGATTCCCGGATGGCATAATGTGGGCACGCGTTCTCGAATGCATACGTGGCGTTTACACCATAGGGTGCACTGCAATAGGTGATGTCACTTGTCAGCACACGACTTGTTCCATTAACCATCCACGCTTGTTATTACCATCGCGCACGCTTCTTTTAATTAGAATGTGTGCCCATCTAGCGCACACACCTTGATCTATCTGATTGTTTCTGTTTGTTGTGGCTAATCGGAAACAGTTCATCCATGTGAAGTGTATGCCATCAATCGCACACACCTTGATCTGGCTGACTGTTTCTGTTGTGTTGCCTAATCAAAAATAGTTTGTCAGAGTGAACTGTATGCCGTATATCACACACACCTTGATCTGTCTGACCGTTTCTGTTGTGTTGCCTAATCACAAATAGTTCATCCGAGTGAACTGTATGTTGTATATCGCACACACCTTCATCTGTCTGACCGTTTCTGTTGTTATCCTCACCGCAAATAGTTCCTTCGAGTGAACTGTATGCCACGCATCACACACACAACTATAATTTGAATCGTGTTTGATGTCTCCGCCATTGCAAACATTTTGCATATTATTTGACGGGTTTTTACATCATTGTTTGCGACTAATGCATCGCACACAATTTCGTCGAAGGGTCTCTGATTGTAGTGTCGTGTTAGCAGCATCCTGCAGTAGTGCATAAACTTATTTTGAGCTAGCACACCAAATTGGCTGTAATTCTTAATAAGAAAAGCTGCATGGTAGTGACAGATTTGGATTCTGACATTTGTGACCCACGAGGAAAAAACCTATCCAAGGTGGTGTCGACTCGGCCATAAACAGCTGCCATGTTATTATCGCAAACGGTTGCATTATTCCAACCGTGGGCGTTCAACTAACCATTTACTACCACGGCAGCTGTTTGATTAGACATGATGACTGCGAGCAGTCCACCGCGCCAGCTCACCATACCAGGAAACGAGTCGCGAGCGCTGCCAAAAATTTATTGATGGTTTTGGTTTCGGCCGCCTCGGGAAGGTACGTAGAATAGTCCTCCGTTCTTATCTATTAGCACCACCACCAAATATCACCGCCTGCTACGAGATGGAGGACGAGCCGGCCAACAAGCGGGGGTGGGTCGAGCCAGAACCGCAAGAGCCTCCGGCGAGCATGGACTTCATTAGCAACATCCCTGACGAGATGTTGGTAACCATCATATCCCTCCTCCCCATCAAATCTGGCGTGCAGACCACTGTCCTCTCCCAGTGGTGGCGCCCCCACTGGCACTCCACCCCCTGGACCTCAACAACGATGAAGAGCTCTGCAACGGGGAGCGCAAACACTTGGACGCATTGTCCCACTTCCTCGTCATGCACCCTGGGCCAGTCAGACACCTTGTTATCGGCAAGGTCAGTTCCAACTTCAAGGCCGAACCCAGATTTCATGACTGGTTCCTATTCCTAGCCCTAGATCGGCTCGAGGAGCTCAGCTTTCATGCTGGACATCCGCGCTCGCTGCCGCCGTCTGTGCTCCACCTTGTGCCCATGCTGCGTCGCGCTACGTTCAGGCAGTGCCTTTTCCCCCGGATTGATGCCGCACACGCTCTTCATCTCCCTAAACTGAAGCACCTCGAGCTCATGGGTGTCCGCATGCTCTTCATCTCCCTTAACAAGTACCCAGGCACCACACCAGAAATTAAATTTGCCAGGTTCTTTGTTCAGAAAGCAAGGGTGCTCAAGGTAATGAGGTTTGCCCTATATTTAGTGTGAAGAGGTGAATGGTTTGCTAAAGAGCGAAGGCGTGTACACACTACTAGGGAAAACCTTATACACAGAACCTTACCAGCAGCGCGGTTTAAAATAAGGCGCTGCTGCTACTTAGTAGTAGTGCGTGAGGAAAAACCACGCTATTGATATCGACGTAGCAGTAGCGCGTCTCTATTAAACAGCGCTACTACTACAGTTGGGACGAGGTTGCCGCCAGACTAGGTATAGGAGTAGCGCGTTTTGCAAAAGTGCGCTGCTGATATTGTACTTAGCAGTAGCAGTTTTCACCAACCCTCGCTACTGCTATGGGTGCCTTATCCCAAGTTCTATCCCCCGCACCTGACCTTCTTCTTCCTCTCCTCACTCCCCGCTACCTCACTCTGCCTCCGCCGCATTGCTGCTGTCGTCCTCCCTCCTCCTTTTTCGGTATGCCCTCCTCCCTCCTCTCCCTCCTCTCCCTCCTCCTCCCACCGTCCTCCTCCCTCATCCTGTGACCAAGCCCTCCTCCCTCCTCTCCTCTGCCCAAGGGCCCTCCTCCCTCCTCTCCTCCGCCCAAGCCCTCCTCCTTCGGCCAAGCCCTGCTCCCACCCCCTCCCTCCTGCCCCTCCTCCTCTCTCCTCCCTCCTCCGATCTCCTCCCTCCTCCCCCTCCTCCTCTCTCCTCCCTCTTTCGATGCTCCTCCCACCCCACCCCCTGCTCCCTCCTCCCTCCCTCATCTCTCCTCACTCTGTTCTTGCATAGAGTAGATTTTTTTAGTAAATTAGTAAAAATTCAAACTAGCTAGGTTAACTAGTTTAATTAGGTTAATTACCTAGGTTAACTAGGGCAGTAGGGTTTAGAGCATAGGGGTCTAGTTGGCTAGGTTAACAATGTTTAATTTTTAGCAAGTGTTTAATAGAAATAGTTTATTTAGTAAGTGGTTAATATAACTAGTTTATTTATAGTAAGTGCTTAATAGAACTAGTTTATTTATAGTAAGTGCTTAATAGAACTAGTTTATTTATAGTAAGTGCTTAATAGAACTAGTTTATTTATAGTAAGTGGTTAATATATTTTGTTTATGCAGAAATCAAGTATTTGCCACTGTCTCATCCCCGCAGTCTTCCCCATCGTCGACCCCTTAAGACCTCTAGGTGAGAATAGCCAAATGATAATGTGTTGTAAATGTCGATGATGAAAATGCTAGTGCTAGTCGCCATGTCATTGATGTCGATGATGATGCATTCTGAATATAGAGTATGTCTTGGTGTTCTTGTTTGCAATGTACCTCCGAGTGGCCTATGTTTTGCTGGAATGTTGATTCGTTTCCATTCCGGCAAATTTCAGGTGCTCGATATGTCCTCTCTTTAGCAAAGGTCATGCCGAATTTTTTCATGAATTTTAGCATGACTTGTGCTACAATGTAGGACATATCGAGTGCTTGTGATTTGCCAGAATGGGAATTCAATGATATTTTGGAAAAACATAGGGCATTTTTTCTATGTCATTACTCGATATATGGAACGGGTTGACTTTAGGTCTGTTTCGGCTCCTTGTGTGTCTTTCAGTGAGGGAGTGTCCACCATATATATATATATATATATATATGAGAGAGGAAGAATCACGACTGTTGTCGTGCGGGTCGCTTCTCCTTCTTTTCCTTGTGCTAGATATTTGTAATGCACTAGGGAAAGGAGGAGTAGTGACCATCACCGACGATCGAAATGTGAGAGTGGAAGAATCCCGACCATATACGTGAGATGAGAGTTTAGGAAGGAAGACTCGATAGACATAAAGTCAACCCGTTGCATATTGAGTAATAGTGATCTGTGTGTTGAGTTTCCTGGTAGTTGCCTTAGATCGATTTTCAATTATTGTTTCAACTATGAACATAGGAAATGTCTGACGATGAAAGGGAATTCATTATGTGCGAATACTGCGAAGACGAGCGCGGCCTGTACGACAGGCCTCACCTAGTTGATGGTAGGCGCTTCAGCATCATGCTGGATGAGAACTTTGAAGTGGATACAGTAAGTCACAACGACAAGTCTTTTTTCGTAATTAAGCATGACTTCTGCTTCTTTTGCTTCAACTTATAATTTTAATTTTTTACTATTCTACTAGCGTATCCCCTGCCATGCAAGAATTTATGTCTTGGATAAGATTGGTTTCAGTACTATGGAACGTATGGAGGTAAAGAGAGTTCACTTGAGGACCGAGCATGGTTGTACTTTTGTCGTAAAATTATACAATGCAGACACCTACTCCTATTTTGAATGCAAAAATTGGAAAGCACTATGCAAGGCTTATGCATTTGAGCCTAATATGCTTATCACCTTTGATATTCGTCCGGAAGATGAAATTGAAGGTAATATCGACATCTGGGTCGATGTGCAGACGCCTTCAGTTCTACCATTATGTGAGTTTCTCAACCATATTTATTAAGTAATTTATATTGTTTATTTAAAAATAGTTGACAACTAATTTTTATTGACAGCTTATTTCCATTCTAGCAAACATGTCCAGTGATTGGTAGACAGCACCTACTACTGTCTCGTTGCTGAACTAAACTGCGAGGAGATAGGTCATTATGTTTCATGGCTTGAGGATCTTGATACTGTCAAGACAGGTTATTTTCCTGGACTTCGAGATATTATTACTCAAAATGTGCGACCACTAGTGTGCGTATTGAACTACGGTCACATCTATTTAGGAAAGATGGTAAGATTTTTACTATTTGTCCTCAGTGCATCTTTTGCATACATTATTTTTTAAGCTAAACTTCATTGCTAAGTATGTTACTATGATGTTCTTCAATAGGTACTCCCGATGAGTGTTGTGCCTTGTTGGATCGAGCCTAAAGGTCGCATGACAATGGTTAGCTTACGGCCAAGATATCCTGCATTGCACATGAGTGCATTCATCATTTCTCGAAGCGAGCAAGTCTTAATAGTCAAAGACTGGAGCAAAAATTGTGAAGGATAGCAGCAGAGAAGTACTAGGGGCAGCAATCAGAAGCGCAGCCCACAATTAGGAGATAGGTTCATCTGCATTCTCCAATATGATGAAGCAGGAGTGCTACACATGTTTTATGCTATTCTACCTGAGAGAGAGCAGCAGGAGTAGGTCCTAGGTATTAAGAACAATTAGTTAGTGTTGATTATATATGACTGATGATGATGAGAAGTTTTTATTATGTGCTACAATGTGTTAGAGTTGATGGTGATGCTGAGGAGGAGGAGTAGTCATTATGAGTACTATGATGATGATGAGGAGGAGGAGGAGGAGTTGTTATTATAACTAGTGACCAAGTTGTTATATGATGTCTCATGGACAAAAATGATGATGAGGAGGAGTTGTTATATGACAATGATGTATTATGATGATAAGTTGTTAATGATATTATGATGATGATGATGATGATGATGATGATGAGTTATTATGTCATTGGGTGAAAGAACCGCAGATTAGTTTCAAGTGGATGCACTTTGGATCCATGCACTTGAAACTAATCAACGGTTCTTTCACCCAATGATGTAGTAACTTATTATGATGTAAAAACAATCTCTAAATTGCTACTGTATGAAAACTTGTATAATGGCGTTTGAATATGACATAAAACAAAAAAAGAAATACGTAATAATAGTAGTAGCGCGGGTAGAGAGGCGTGCTGCTAGTAACTACGAGTAGCGCTTCCTACTGAAAGCGCTACTGCTAAGCAGGTATAGCAGTAGCGCGGGCAAGCACACGCTACTACTACAATTTAGCTGTAGTGCCATAGCAGTAGCGCGCTGCCCCGTGCTACTGCTATACCTAAAACCGGTGCTACTGCTAGGCTTTTCCCTAGTAGTGACAGCTGAATGGAAAAGGCTCTGCAGAAGCTGAATTTCAGTTTGTAACTTCATATGACAGATTATTCGGAAGTCACTGTATCTAGCCGCTATATGACTTCTCGGTGGATGATTCTTTCACAGAAATAATGCATGAAAAAGATTCTGAAGAAGATGATTTTGATTTGTAAGAACAGTTTGAACCTTGTAATCTTTGAATTTGGGCCTTGTAATGCTCGAATTTGAACCTTGCAATATTTATGCTATTTGTGATATAACGTAAGTGGATCTTTAATTTGGTTATGCAATCATGTCCTGTTATAAGTATATATTGTTAAGATTGAACCATTTCTGCTGTTTTCCCTCATCCCAAACAGTTTAACCGACAGAACTATATGTCGTCTATCGCATGGCCGATCATTTCTGTTGTGTTTCCTAATTGAAAATTGTTCATCCTAGTGAACTGTATGCCATATATCACACACACCTTGATCTGTTTAACTGTTTTTGTTGTTTTGGTCATCACAAACAGTTCGTATGGATCAACTGTATGCTATGTATTTGCTACTTCTTGAGCTTGCTTTGATTTTTCCCTTGAAGAGGAAAGGGTGATGTAGCAAAGTAGAGATAAGTATTTCCCACAGTTAAGAACCAAGGTATCAATCCAGTAGGAGGCACAAGCAAGTCTCCAATGTATGCACCTGCACAAACTAACAAACACTTGCACACAACACGAAAAAGGGGTTGTCAATCCCTTCACGGTCACGAACAAGAGATGGGTATGAAAGATAAATAAAAGAGCAAACTAAAGTAAATATAAATAAATTGCAGCAAGGTATTTTTTGGATTTTTGGTTTATAGATCTGAAAATATATGATGGAAAATAGACCTGGGGGGCATAGGTTTCACTAGAAGCTTCTCTCTTGAAAGAAAACATACGGTGAAATGCATATTAATAATATAAAATAATATAAAATAGCATATTAATGCATATAAAACATCCAAAATAGATAATATAATAGCATGGAACTATCAAAAATTGTAGATACATTGGAGACGTATCAAGCATCCCCAAGCTTAATTCCTGCTCGTCCTCGAGTAGGTAAATGATAAAAACAAATTTTTTGATGTAGAATGATACCTAATATATTTATCAATGCAATCTTCTTTATTGTGGCAAGAATATTCAGATCCCTAAGATTCAAAATGAAAGTTTAATATTGACTTAAAAACAATAATACTTCAAGCATACTAATAAAGCAATCATGTCTTCCCAAAATAACATGGCCAAAGAAAGTTATCCCTACAAAATCATATAGTCTGGCTATGCTCCATGTTCATCACACAAAGTATTTCATCATGCACAACCCCGATGTCAAGCCAAGCAATTGTTTCATACCTTTGGTGTTCTCAAACTTTTTCAACTTTCACGCAATACATGAGCGTGAGCTATGGGTATAGCACTATAGGTGGAATAGAATATGGTGGTTGTGGAGAAGACAAAAAGAAGGAGAAAGTCTTACATCGACTAGGCAAATTAATGGGCTACGGAGATGCACATTAATTGATATCGATGCAAGTGAGTAGGGATTGCCATGCAACGGATGCACTAGAGTTATAAGTGTATGAAAGCTCAAAAAGAAACTAAGTGGGTGTGCATCCAACTTGCTCGCTCACGAAGACCTAGGGAAATTTGAGGAAGCCCATTATTGGAATATACAAGCCAAGTTCTATAATGAAAAATTCCCACTAGTATATGAAAGTGACAAAATAGGAGACTCTCTATCATGAACATCATGGTGCTACTTTGAAGCACAAGTGTGGAAAAAGGATAGTAACATTGTCCCTTCTCTCATTTCTCTCATTTTTTCTCTTTTTTTGTTTGGGTTTCTTTGGCCTCTTTTCTTTTTTATTTTTATAAAGTCCGGAGACTCATCCCAACTTGTACGGGAATCATAGCTTCCATCATCCTTTCCTCACATGGGACAATGCTCTAATAATGACGATCATCACACTTTTATTTACTTACAACTCAAGAATTACAAATCGATACTACAAAAAAAATATGACTTTATATGAATGCCTCCGGCGGTGTACCGGGATGTGCAATGATCAAGAGTGACATTTATAAAAAATATGAACGGTTGCCTTGCCACAAATACTATGCCAACTACATGATCATGCAAAGCAATATGACAATGATGGTGCGTGTCATAATAAAACAGAACGGTGGAAGTTGCATGGCAATATATCACGGAATGGCTATGGAAATGCCATAATAGGTAGGTATGGTGGCTGTTTTGAGGAAGGATATATGGTGGGTTTAATGCACCGGCGAAAGTTGTGCGGTACTAGAGAGGCTAGCAATGGTGGAAGGGTGAGAGTTCGTATAATCCATGGACTCGACATTAGTCATAAAGAACTCACATACTTATTGCAAAAATTTATTAGCCATCAAAACAAAGTACTACATGCATGCTCCTAGGGGGATTGATTGGTAGGAAAAGACCATCGCTCGTCCCCAATCACCACTCATAAGGAAGACAATCAAAAAATAAATCATGCTCCGACTTCATCACATAATGGTTCACCATACGTGCATGCTACGGGAATCACAAACTTTAACACAAGTATTTCTACCAATCCACAAGTAATCACTAGCATGACTCTAATATCACCATCTTCATATCTCAAAACAAATGCAAGGAATCAAACTTCTCATCTTATTCAATGCTCTTTATATGAAAGTTTTTATTATATCCCTCTTGGATGCCCATCATATTAGGACTAAATTCATAACCTAAGAAAATTACCATGCTGTTTAAGACTCTCAAAATAATATAAGTGAAGCATGAGAGTTCATCAATTTCTATAAAATAAAGCCACCGCCGTGCTCAAAACGATATAGGCGAAGCACTAGAGCAAACTACCTAGCTCAAAAGATATAAGTGAAGCACATAGAGTATTCTAATAAATTTATGATTAATGCGTGTCCCTCTCAAAATCTGTGTACAGAAAGGATAATTGTGGCAAACTAAAAAGCAAAGACTCATATCATACAAGACGCTCCAAGCAAAACACATATCATGTGGTGAATAAAAATATAGCCTCAAGTAAATTTACAAATGGATTGAAGACAAAAGGGGGGATGCCATCCGGGGCATCCCCAAGCTTAGATGCTTGTTTGTCCTTGAATATAATTTTGGGGTGCCTTGGTCATCCCCAAGATTAGGCTCTTGCCACTCCTTATTCCATAGTCCATCAAATCTTTACCAAAAACTTGAAAACTTAACAACACAAAACTCAACAGAAAACTCAGAAGATCCGTTAGTATAATAAAATAAATCACCACTTTAGGTACTGTTGTTGACTCATTCTAAATTTATATTGGTGTTATATCTACTGTATTCCAACTTCTCCGTGGTTCATACCCCCCGATACTACCCATAGATTCATCAAAATAAGCAAACAACACATAGAAAATAGAATCTGTCAAAAACAGAATAGTCTGTAGTAACCAGAATATTAATCATAATTATGTAACTCCACAAATTCTGAAAAATTAGTAAAGCATAGGCAATTCATATATAAATATTGTGTAAAAAATTCAGAATTTTTCCATGCTCCAGTGAAATAAAACAATTCAATTACTGGACACAAAAGATTCTGTTTTTCAGCAAAACCAAATCAACGATATACCAAAGAATCCCAAAGGTCTCGCTTGACTCAAACACTAATTAAAACACCAAAACACAATTAATACAGAGGTAATAATGTGTAATTATTGAAAAACAGAACCAAAAACAAAAAACATAAAAATAAAGTTGGGTTGCCTCCCAACAAGCGCTATTGTTTAATGCTCCTAGCTAGGCCTAAAACATAGATCTAGGTATTGTCATCTTTGGTATGCAAACCATAAGTAGCCCTCATAATAGATTCATATGGCAACTTAATTTTCCTTCTTGGAAAGTGTTCCATGCCCTTCCTTAACAGAAATTGAAATCTTTCATATCAATAATTGCATCAATCGTTCTAAGGAAAGGTCTACCAAGAATAATAAGACATGTAGGATTGCAATCTATATCAATCACAATAAAATATACATGCACATAATTACTATTTGAAACTATAAGAACATCATTAATCCTTCCCATAGGTTTCTTAATACTGGAATCCGCTAGATGCAAATTCAAAGAACAGTCATCAAGTTTATGGAAACCTAGCACATCACATAAAGTTTCCGGAATCGTGGAAATGGTAGCACCCAAATGACAGAAAGCATTGCACTCATAATCTTTAATTTTAATCTTAATAGTAGGTTCTGAATCATCATAAAGCCTTCTAGGGATAGAAACTTCCAACTCAAGTTTTTCTTCAAAAGATTTCTTCATAGCATCAACAATATGTTTAGTAAAAGCTTTATTTTGATTATAAGCATGAGGTGAATTTAACATGGATTGCAACAAGGAAATACAATCTATCAAAGAACAATTATCATAATTAAAGTCCTTTAAATCCAAAAGAGTGGGTTCATCGTTGCGTAAAGTTTTGACCTCTCCAATCCCACTTTTATCAATTTTTTCATTAAGATATTTAAAATCCAAATTATTGGGACGCCTTCTAGCTAAAGTTGACTCATCTCCAGTCCCATATTTATCAAGATTTATATTGGAAAACAAAGATACAATAGGAGTCACATCAATCACTTTAAGATCTTCATCATTATTATAGCAAAAACTAGAAGAACACGCTTTTATAAACCAATCTCGCTTAGCATGCATCCTAGCGGGTTTTTTTTTTGCATTCATCCATAGAAACTTTAATAGCTTTCAGAGATTCATTAATATCATGCTGGGGTGGCATCAATGTTGGGGATATCACTTATTGGGAACTTATCGGTTGACCCATATCAAGGGGTAAATCGGCCAGTTTATCAGCATATCGACCGATTTATCGCCATATCGGCTGATTTATTGGCTAATTTATCTTATCGGTCAGACACCGGTAAGCGATAAATCGGCCGATTTATCAGAAGATATCTTGAATAGTGGGTGGCATACATCTCATCTTCAAATAATCAATCGCAAGAGAAATCTTATCAACGTTTCTAGCCAAATCATCAATCTTAAGCAATTTTTCTTCTACCATAGCATTGAAATTCTTTTGAGAATTAATGAAATATTTAATATTATTCTCAAGAGCAGTTGGTATTTTATTATAATTTCCATAAGAATTGTTGTAGGAATTACCATAATTATTAGAGGAATTACTAGGAAACGGCCTAGGGTTGAAATTACCTCTATACGCGTTATTACCAAAATTGTTCCTACCAACAAAATTCACATCCATAGATTCATTATTATTCTCAATCAAAGTGGACAAAGGCATATCATTAGGATCAATAGGAGCACTCTTACTAGCAAACAATTTCATATGTTCATCCATCTTTCCAGTCAACGTATTAATTTCTTCAATCGCATGCACTTTTTTACTAGTGGAAGATCTTTCTGCATGCCATTGAGAGTAATTTGCCATAATATTATCTAGGAGTTTAACGGCTTCTCCTAATTTACTTTCCATAAAAGTACCTCCCGCGGCGGAATCTAAAAGATTTCTAGATGCAAAATTCAATCCGGCATAATTTTTTTGTATGATCATCCATAAACTTAAACCATGAGTAGGGCAATTTCTTATCATCAATTTCATCCTCTCCCAAGATTGTGCAACATGTTCATCATCAAGTTGATTGAAATTCATTATATCGTTCCTAAGGGAGATGATTTTAGCAGGAGGAAAATACTTTGAAATAAAAGCATCTTTACACTTATTCCATGAATCAATACTATTTTTAGGCAAAGATGAAAACCAAGTTTTAGCCCGATCTCGTAGTGAGAACAGAAATAGCTTCAATTTAACAATATCATTATCCACATCTTTTTTCTTTTGCATATCACACAACTCAACGAAAGTATTTAGATGGGATGCGGCATTAATTTCATAAGATTCCGCACTAGTGGTGGGAGCAATCGGAGTACTAATAAAATCATTATTATTAGTGTTGGAAAAGTCACACAACTTGCTGTTTTCTTGAGACATCGTGACAAACCAAGGAATCTAGCAAACAAGCAAATGAAAAGAAGGGCAAATAAAAAGGCAAATATTTTTGTGTTTTTCTGAAAATGTTTTAGAAGTGGGGAAGAGGAAAATGAGAGGCAAATGGCAAATAATGTAAGTGCAAGAGATGAGAGTTTGTGGTGGGTACTTGGTAGTCTTGATGTAGAACCTCCCCGACAACGGCGCCAGAAATTTTTCCTGCTACTTCTTGAGCTTGCGTTGATTTTTCCCTTGAAGAGGAAAGGGTGATGCAGCAAAGTAGAGATAAGTATTTCCCTCAGTTAAGAACCAAGGTATCAATCCAGTAGGAGGCACAAGCAAGTCTCCAATGTATGCACCTGCACAAACTAACACACACTTGCACAGAATGCGAAAAAAGGGTTGTCAATCCCTTCATGGTCACGAACAAGAGTGAGATCTAATAGAGATGGGTATAAAAGATAAATAAAAGAGCAAACTAAAGTAAATATAAATAAATTGCAGCAAGGTATTTTTTGGTTTTTTGGTTTATAGATCTGAAAATATATGATGGAAAATAGACCTGGGGGCCATAGGTTTCACTAGAGGCTTCTCTCTTGAAAGAAAACATACGGTGGGTAAACAAATTACTGTTGAGCAATTGATAGAAAAGCGCAAAGTTATGACGATATCTAAGGCAATGATCATGAATATAGGCATCACATCCGTGACAAGTAGACCGAAACGATTCTGCATCTACTACTATTACTCCACACATCGACCGACTTCTACCTGCATCTAGAGTATTAAGTTCATAAGAACAGAGCAACACTTTAAGTAAGATGACATGATGTAGAGGGATAAACTCAAGCAATATGATATAAACCCCATCTTTTTATCCTCGATGGTAACAATACAATACGTGCCTTGCTACCCCTTTTGTCACTGGATGAGGACTCCGCAAGATTGAACCCAAAACTAAGCACCTCTCCCATTGCAAGAAAAACCAATCTAGTTGGCCAAACCAAACTGATAGTTCGAAGAGAAATACAAAGATATCTTAATCATGCATAAAAGAGTTCAGAGAAGACTCAAATAATATTCATAGATAATCTGATCATAAATCCACAATTCATCGGATCTCGACAAACACACCGTAAAATAAGATTACATCGGATAGAACTCCAAGAACATCAAGGAGAACATGGTATTGAAGATCAAAGAGAGAGAAGAAGTCATCTAGCCACTAGCTATGGACCCATAGGTCTTTGGTAAACTACTCACACATCATCGGAAGGGCAGCAAGGTTGATGTAGAGGCCCTCCATGATCGAATCCCCCTCCGGCAGGGTGCCCGAAAAGGCCCCAAGATGGGATCTCACGGGAACAGAGGCTCGTGGCGGTGGAAAAGTATTTTGGTGGACACTTCTGATTTTGGGGAATATTTCTGAATTTATAGAGGTCGAATTAGGGTTGGAGGACACCCGAGGGGCGCACAAGCCCTCAGGGTGCGCCCCCCAGGCCCGCCCTAGAGGCTTGTGGCCTCCTCGAGACTCTTCTCGCCCTCTCTCCAAGTCATGTAGGTGTCTTCTGGTCCAAGAAAAATCATCGTAAAGTTTTATTCCGTTTGGACTCCGTTTGATATTCCTTTTTCTGTAAAAGTCAAAAACAAGGAAAAAATAGAAACTGGCTCTAGGCTCTAGGTTAATAGGTTAGTCCCAAAAATAATAAAAAATAGCATATTAATGCATATAAAACATCCATAACAGATAATATAATAGCATGGAACTAGCAAAAATTATAGATACGTTGGAGACATATGAGTATCGCACACGATGTAAAAGCGCTCAAGGTTACGGACTTGGCCTGCAAGAACCTTGTTGAGATCCGTGGCCACTATAGGGTCTCGGGCAGCAAGAAGGAGAAGCAATCCCTTGTTGACCTCACCTCAGCCATCATCGACCCCTACTATGAAAAGATGAAGGAGGATGCCAAGAAAAATCCTGCATCTTGGCATGGGGCCTGGGTGCGGAAACTGGATGAAGCTCACCTCAAGTGCGAGGCCAAGAACATGTACACATGCTACGAGATTCATAGGCGGATCGTTGACATGAGGGAGTGCCTCCTTCCCGTAATCGACGAGGGATTGGGGCACCAGCAGAGCAGTGGAGGCAAGATTCACAACAAGAAGTAGATGATGATCAGATGATCATTTATCCTAGTTAATTATGCATGTAATAGTTTACTTTGGTGTGTGCAAATGTCATGTGTGTACTAGCCACCTATGTAATTGGATGTTCAATTTGGTTATGGAATCAAGTCCTTTATAGGTGTATATGTTGTGGTCCTATATGCAATCACATCATGCACGGACCATACTAGGGAACCCGTCGGTGATGAATTCATCAATCGCTGACAAATTGTGTACCAGCAAGCGTTTGCCCACAACACACACGGCTTATTATTTGAAATCGTCTGTGTTATTATCGGTCTTCGCACACATTTCTGATTACGGACCTGTTTGCCTTGTATCACACACATCTTGTTAAGTTGAACCGTTGCTGTCGTGTTGCCTCATCGCAAACAGTTCATCCGAGTGAATTGTATGTTGTTTGTCGCACACACCTTGATCTGCCTGACCGTTTCTATTGTGTTGCCTAATCACAAATAGTTCATCCGGGTGAATTGTATGCCGTATATCGCACACACCTTCATCTGGCTAACAAGTTCTGTTGTTATGCTCATCACAAAGTGTTTATTTGAGTGAACTATATGCCATGCATCGCACATGAAACTATAATCTGAACCGTGTTTGATGGTTCTGTCATCGCAAACGGTTTGTATCTTTTTTGATGATTTTCTTACAACACCGTTTGCGATTAATGCATCGCACACAGTTTCATCGAAGGGTCTCTGAATGTAGTGTACCATTAGCAGCATCCTGCAGTAGTGTAGTAATCATGATAGTCAAGATGAAATGAGTGACAATGCTAAGAAGGAGATTAAGCATTTAACTAAAGAACTAAACACTCTTAAGTTAGCTCATGAAACAACTCAAGGAGATCATAGAGGGCTTTTAAGAACTCATGAGAAGCTACACTTCGAGAAGCTAAATTTAGAGCAAGAGCATGAGCTTCTAAAAGCAATCAATAATGATCTTCGAAAGAAGAGTTCTTCTTACATTGCCAAACGTCTACTCTTGTCCACCTTTATGCCACAAGTTAAATCTACTGAAGCTAGTAACAAGAGTAAGAAAGGTTCTACCTCTAGTAGTAACAATAACAATGCTAAATACAATATTGTTGCTTCTAGTAGTTCTATTGATTCCACTAATGATTCTCTTAGACAAGTTACACTTGAGCAAGAAAACAATCTATTGAAAGGAATTATAGAAAAAGGTGTCTACAAGAGCCTCGCCGGAAGTAAGAAATTTGAGGAAATTGTGTGCAAGCAAGGAAGGCACCGTAAGAACCAATGTATTGGTTTTGAATGAAAGTTCAATGCTAATGGAGTTGAGTGGGCGGAAGAATACCCCAAGACAAAGTTTGTTCCCCAACAAGAGAAGTATGACCCCACTTCTTTTGAGGGAACACAAGCTAAAGATGATATTCCACCACAAGACCACAAGCTAAAAGGCGAGGACAAGCTTCAAGAAGAGATTGACTCATTTGAAGAACCACCTCAAGCTTTGGTCCAATGGGTTCCCAAGACATCATCAAGTTCTACTTCATCCAGTGCTACTACAACTCTGAAGATTCCCATCAAATTGATGTGGGTCCCAAAGAAGAAGAACTAGAGAGTTCTTGAGGGTGTCTCCGCCAATAAACTTCACTCATATTCACCTATGGCAAGAACTTATGCAACCAATGTCAACATCTTGCACTAAGTTCATGGAGTCACAAACCCTCTTGTTGGTAAGACAAGGGACAAGGAATTCAATGCATTCATGGACATCATCTTAAGTGCATTTCACTCTCTGTCTATGGATATCCTTGTGTCTCCCTTGTGGGACTAACCCATGTAGGTATTAAAAGTGCATAACTCCAAGGATTGCTCCCAACTCTTGATGGACTACATCGACATTGACAATCCACATTCACAACATCTACATGAATTCATCATTAACAAAACCCAAGGTTACTTCATCCCTCTTTGGGGGGATATCACATCTAGGGAGAAATTTACTCTAAAAATTCAGTCAAAGCAATTCTAATGGTGTGAATACATTAATGCTTTATCTAAAAGTGGTAACCCCACTTGTGCTTAAATGATGAGTATGACCTATGATCAAATGTTCTCATTTGGCTCCTAAATCAATATACTCATATATAGATGACTATGTCATCGCCCATTGTTTGATAGTTGCTAGTGTTGATTGTGCATGTTTGACACATATTTCATTTGCTATCTTATTGTGTGAGCATGTTGCTATGCATATTTCGCATTCGAGGACATCCATTTGTAGTTTGATTGATTTGGTCTTATTTGGCCAAGTGGATGTACAACAATGCCTAAGCACCTCCTCTAGCTATATATCTCATCTTGTCTCAAATTCTTTTCATGCTATATCACAAAATTTGAACAAGCTCATTTTTGGACCCTTCGGGCGAGGAGCACTCAGAGTCACTGATCTGATTAGGGATGACCCTCTAAGTGTATTATCGGACAGACCAGGTCACTCAAAATTGGCTCCACCAAAAGAACTTAGACTGATCCTTATTTGTATCTCAGTACCACCAACCTGAAAAACTCGGCTTCACCGATGCTCACTGTCTTCGACTGTTATGCATCTCGGTGAGACCGGTTCATTTCAGTCGGTACTATCGACAGCACACGGGTATATATATGTTCGCGGACCGTAAGTTGAAAATTTATTCAATCATTACGTCCTTGCACCCCGTTGCTGCCGTCGCCCTGGTCTCCGGATCGTCGCCCCCGTCTCCAGCGCGCCCTTGCCATTGGACTCCGCCGCTGTCAATGGAAATCACCTCCGTCGTTGCCGCTGTAGGGGATCTCCACCAAGTTAGGGTGAGATTCGCTCCCTCCCGTGCTTCCAAATTTTGATTCAATGCACGGTTGGCTAGTCCTTGCCACAAATTGTGATTCCTTGTCCATTGCAATTCCTAGCAATAGCTTGATTTTAAATTTTAGGGTTAGGGTTGCGCATAATTCATCTTGGATTGACCAAATTGAGAGGATTGGCTTCACCGATTTTCCCTCTGGCCATTGCACTAAGTACTTTTCGGTGCCCCCGAGCTGTACTAATCGGAGAGACCGACCCTAAAATCTCAGTTGAACCCTAGCACTTCGGAGAGACTGGGACACGCATCGGTCTGGCCGAGACAGTGTGGCCAAGTCACTCTTGTTGCTTTCGATGCTACCAAAATGATCAACTCGGTAATTCCAATATGCCTTCTGTGAAAACCTAAAACTAAAGTTTGAACTCAATATCTTTCAAAAATAACTGCATTTTGTGATACTCATCCACTCTGCCTCACCTAATCTATTCACAGGGTCAATTCAACATGTCTGATGCAACTGACGGTCAAAACAATTCCAGAGAGGTCAATTTGGACCTAGATGCAGGCACAAGTGCCAAGGAAAACTACCATGAGGGAGAGTGGAGCTCTCCAAGTTTG
The DNA here is from genome assembly GCA_011799875.1 of Thinopyrum elongatum. NCBI lineage: Eukaryota > Viridiplantae > Streptophyta > Magnoliopsida > Poales > Poaceae > Thinopyrum > Thinopyrum elongatum. The sequence goes on from CM022300.1 coordinate 280,405,584, forward strand.
CCAAAGGCAGCCATCAGGACCAAGAAGAAGAACTCGGATGATGAGGATGAGGACTTCCATGTTGAGGAAGACCTCTAAGAAGAAGAAAACTATTGTTGCCAAGGAGTATGGCACATATGCCAACACACGGCCAACTGCAAGTAAATCGATGGCCAAGGTTGCAGGAAAGAAGAGGGTGAGAAAGTAATCTGTCCAAGTGACAATCAAGCCCACTTCTACGAGGAGAGATGATGCTCCAGAGACTGTTGAGCCCCCTCCAGCTAAGCAACAGAAGCTTATGGCTGATGCTATGCCTAAGAAGGTTGCAACCACCTCCAAATCTGTTGCTGCCCCCAAGCCAAAGGGGAGGACCACTAGGAACATATGTGCTGCTGAGAAAGACAAGGCCCTAGTGCCTGAGAGAGAAGAAGAGGATGATGATGGCCCCAATGCTAATGAAGCTTAGAGCCAGACTGCCAGAGCACAATGATGTTCATCCTGTGGCAGAAAACATGAAGGAGAGGAAGGACAAAGGCTTGAGAAAATGGATAGAGTCAGATCCCTACTCCATCATAAGGAGAACTGCTATGGACTACCATTTCTCCACCAAATAACGACATGACTTCTATGAGATTATGCTCCTTGATAAGAAGCCCGTAGTCAGTGACATGAGGTGGGTGGACTGGAAGTACATTGACAAGCATGAGGACCACTTCCCCCACATTCATGAGGACTTCAAGACAGTTGGTGTTGATGAGTTCATTGGGAGGAAGTGGACTGCATGGAACGATGAGATGACCATGCAATTTTATTCGATAGCTCACTTCTACCCCAATGGAAGGATAGTTTGGATGACCGAAGGATTCAGGTACTAGTCCAGTGTAATTGATTGGGCCACATTGCTGGGTGTGCCTGAAGCGGATGAGAATGACATCGATGTGTATGCTAAGCTGAAGGTGGACCACAATTCAATGGCTAACATGTACACGGAGAATCCTAAAAAGTACAAGGACTCTCACAAGCTTGGCTCAGTCTATTTCTTGTTGGCAGGTCTTGCTACCTCCCACACTATCATGAGCCATACATTGATGCCCAAGTCAACCAATGAGAAGATGATCCGAGGTCACTCTATCAATAAGTTGCATCACATTGACCAACATGATAAATTCAATGTCATGGATCTCATAGGGGAAACCCTCAAGAGGACAGCTGCTGACCAAAAGAGATCTTGTTGTTTTGCCCCGCACATTCAGATGCTCATCAACTCGAAAGGTGTAAACAAGTCTTTCCTACTGGATTGTGAGCATATGCCGCTTCGGCCTAAGTTTGAGGATAACACAGTGACGATGGATCCATCCCATCCTACCTCAGCCACAGCACAGGCAGACGCAGAGGCTGCAAGGACAACATGACCTAGTGCTCCCTCAGCTCCAGTGCTCAAAACCAAGACCGACTAGATGCTTTATCTCATTCAAGCTATTCGGAGGATCGAGCGGAGTTTGGCCAAACTCGTAGAGAACAAGAAGAGTCTTGAGAGGATAGTTGAGACTAAAATTCATGATCTGGATGTCAAGGTCACAGAGGTTCAGACCACTATTGAGAGCCTCAAGCGTGAGGTGGATGAAGCTAAGGCAAGGTCTTCTAGTGATGATGAGGAGCACCCAGGTGATGGCATTCTGATGTCCACTTAGTTTTGGATGATGGCCAGATTAGCTGCAGTACCAGTCACCTCCAGAGCTACAGTCTCAGATCCAGCTGTTGCACCTTCTGTTGCCCCCTAAGTGCTTCCTGTCATCTCCACCCTTCTAGCACAGCAGAGATCGCCAGATATCTTTGCAGATGCACTTCTCTCTACTCTGACGTCTACGCACACCGACGCTACAAGTCAGAGGACTTCACAACCAGGAGATGCCGAAGATCAAGCCTAGAGAGACGTTTAGCTCTATATTTCTTCGAAATTTTTGGTACTTGCTGCCAAAGGGGGAGAATTAGTATAGATCATTAGGCTTCGAGAGAGTGCTTTTGCTTTTATTGTTTGGTTTCTTTGAGAGATTTTTGCTTCTTTGAGTTACTTTTGGGATGCATGTATGAGACAATGTTACATTGTGTGCTTGATCATAACATACTTTAATGCTATGCTTGCTTGTATATTCATTCTTATGCTCTTTGTATGATCATTCACTTGTTTGATTGGTGACGAGTGCTAATTATTTTGCAATCATATCATTTTGAGCGCTCCACCAAGATGTATGTGACATGGAAGAGTAACCCATGAGCCTAATCGATTGTGCATTTGCATTCAAACGCAATTTTTTAATAATGCACAAATTTAGGGGGAAGATCTTGCTTATCACATACTTCTCAAAGCAACGATGTATTTCATTCATTATATCTTTTGTCGAAGCTTTGATCTATATGTTGTCATCAATTACCAAAAAGGGGGAGATGGGAAGTTCTTTTAATCCCCGGGTGGTTTTGGTAATTAATAACAACATATATGTCATTGATCTAATGCACACTGATGATATATTTCAGAAAAGATCAATGATTAGCATGGCAAGGACTAGTGGATGTGGGGCCCTCAAAATACTAAGGATAAAGATTGGAAAAGCTCCAAGACTCTACATTTTTGGTTTAGTGATCCAATATCACATTGAGTCCATAGGAAAAGCCAATACTATTAAAAGGGGACGAGGTTTTGATCATGACTCAATTTCTCAAGTGCTTAGTGATATTACTCAAAAACCCTCAAATACTTAATCACTTCCATCCTATCCAAAACCCTAAATGTCCGTCTCAGTCCCACCGAAACACTCCTATCCAGACCCACTGAGATGATCCTATACATTGTCGCATGCCAAACCCAAATACTTCAGTGCAACTAAAACAGATCTCGGTCTCACCGCGGCCTGGCCAAGTTTCTATGATGAAGTTGCTTCACTTCGGAATCACTGAGATGAACCGATCGGAATTACCGAAACGAGGTCTTGCCCTAGCCATCGCACTTCGGTCCCACCGAGTTTGTATGATTGGTCTCACCGAAAAGCCTAATGGTCAAGTCTTTTGCACTAGACACTCTCACCGAGATTTTCATGTTGGTGTCACCAAGTTGGGTCAAAGACTCGTAACAGTTGGATTTTTGGTGTTGCCTATTTATACCCTTCCACCACCACCTACTCTCTAAGAGAGCCATCAGAATGCAACACAACTTTCACCATTCAATTTCCAAGAAGAGAACCACCTACTCATGTGTTGAGATCAAGAGATTCCAATCCAACCATTTGAACATTGTTTTCTAGCCTTCCCCAAGTTTCTTTCCATTCAATCCCCTCTCCTACCAAAGCCAAATCAGTGAGAGAGTGTTTTAGCGTTGTGGAGACTATCATTTGAAGCAAAAGAGCAAGGAGTTCATCGTCAACAACACCATATATTACCTTTTGGAGAGTGGTGTCTCCTAGATTGGTTAGGTGTCACTTGGGAGCCTCCAAGATTGTTGAGTTGAATCAAGGAGTTTGTAAAGCAAGGAGATCCCCTACTTCCTGAAGATCTACCTGAGTGAGGCAAGTCCTTCATGGGCATTAGCCATGATGGAATAGACAAGGTTGCTTCTTCGTGGACCCTTTGTGGGTGGAGCCCTCCATGGACTCGCGCAGCAGTTATCGTCCGTGGGTTGAAGCCTCCATCAACGTGGACGTATGATAGCACCACCTATTGGAACCGTGCCAAAAATCATCGTGTCTTCATTGCGTTTGAAATCTCCAATCCATCCTTTACTTTCATATGCAAAGTCTTTACTTTCCACTGCACAACTCTTAGACTTGCATGTGTAGGGTGTATTTGTCTTAGTAGAATTACTAAAAGTTGTCTATACCTAATATTGGGAAAATGTTAAGTTTTATTAGGTCAAGTAGTCTAATCACCCCCTCTCGAGTTACTTTCGATCCTACAGATACATGTTGCGAAGAAACACAGGACCACAATACTTTATCTCATCGACAAAGTGCACAATGAGATGGAACATGACATGAAAGAATGACGATGGGAAAAACATCTCTAGGCTGGACAATATTCTTTCAATATCCTCTTGCATATAATCCAGCTCTTGAGGATCTACCACTTTCTGCCATAGTTTGTTGAAGAAATCACAGAGATCAATGAGTGTGTTTCTTATGTCTGTGTTCATCATATTCCTGATGCCCACCAGGAGGATTTGTGTCAACATTACATGGCAACCATGTGACTTCATGTGTGCCAGCTTCATTTTACCTGAGCTCACATCCACAAGACTTCTGATGTTTGCGGAGTAGGAAGAGGGTCTCTTAACTGACAACAAATAATCGAAGAACTCTTTTGTTTCTTTTGGAGTGTAATTGTAACTCTGGCTAATGTGGAGGAATTTGTCATCATCTTCTGCTTCATTATGTGTTTTGGTTGATCACCAAGCATATCGAGTCGTGGACCATCACCATCCTTTGTTTTACCTTTAATCTTGAGCAGAGTACCAAGGATGCTTTCACATACGTTCTTCTCTACGTGCATGACATCGATGCAGTGATGTACACGTAGAATCTCCCAGTAAGCTAATTCCCGGAACGCCAATTTACTCTTAAACACTTGCCCCTTGGGTGTTTGTTTCACCGACAAAGCGTGTCACTTGCCAAGCACAACTTCAATTTTTTTTAGCCATGTCGTGGACCACCTTCCTAGAATAAGGTGTTGGGCCCAAACCTACCTCTGCCATACCATCAAATTCAACTTTCATCTTTCGGTATGGGTGATCTTTCCGTAAGAACCTACGATGATGCAAATACACGGTTTTGCGCGAGTTGGGGAAGCATCTACTCGTTGTCCTATCCATGCATGTGACAAATACTACATCTCCCCTTGTTTTCTGCCCCGACACGTTGCCTAATGCCAGCATATCTTGAATGGTGTGCAGCAGCAACGCATGTAGATCAAAAAACTCCTTTTTTTAAGCATCATCATAACATTTTGCACCAGGCTTTTCTTCCCACAATGTCAGCAGTTCTTCTACCAGTAGCTGAAAGTAAATTCTTCGGGCCTTGGATAATCATTGACATCATGATTTATTTTTTCTTCATACACAACCAAGGAGCAAGGTTATATATGCACAGAAGCACCTGCCATGTGCTGTGTTTGGTGCTTATATCACTAAATGGATTCATCCTGTCATTACACTCCCCGAGCCTTATACTTCTAGGATCATTGGCGAAGTCTTTATACTTGTTGTCGATTAATTCCCACTAAGGCCCATCTTTCATGTGCCTCATATATTTATCTGCAGTTCACTCATCATGATGCCACCGCGACCTCTCTGCCTCTCTTGGGTTTGCAAACAAACGCTTAAACCTTGGAATTATAGGAAAGTACCAAACAACCTTGAACAGGATTCCTGTCTTGTTCTCGTCATCCAATTTGTACCTGTCCCTGCTCTCCTGTGGTTGTATCATGCATGCTTGCATATGGGACTTGCACGCAAATCTTTGTAGTTACCGCAGTACAACATACAATCATTCACACAACCTGTATCTTCTGGACTTCAAGTTCCAATGGGCAAACAACTTTCTTCGCTTCATTTGTGCTTTTGGGGAGCACATTATCTTCTGGAAGAATGTCTTTGAAAAGACCTAGCAACTCTGTGAAGCCCTTGTGTTGATAGATCATTTGCTACTTTAAATCTGAGAAGCGCCAGTGTGGGACTCAACTTGCAATATTTCTTTTCGCAACCTGGATACAAATCTTTCTTGGAGTCCGCCTCAATGGATGGCAGATCCTTGTACCCCAACCATATATTTATCCAGGCCCCTGAAATGTGCAATCATAGCAGAAAAATCTTGCATCTCATCAAGGTCGTCGTCTGCGTCGCTGTCTTGGTTTTGCAGTGGGGGGTTTGGTTTGTGTGTGTTCCGTTGGTAGCTTGACGTCTCAGCCCTGAGGTTAGATTCAACATCCTTGTGACTCTGATCAGGGTTTAACATCTCGCCGCCTTGGTTACCTTCATCCATGACCGACTCTTCACTGTGTCAAGTCCAACGTTTATATCCATCCATGAATCCCCGTTTGAGTAAGTGGTACTCGACATCTATAACTTTACATGACTCTGTATTGGTACAATCCTTGCATGGATACAGGATGTAATAGTCATCATAGTCTCTCTTCTTTGTCCTTTCAGCCAAATTGATGAACTCCAACACGCCACTCATAAACTCTGAGATTTTCCGATCCTTCAACCATTCAGATCATTCCATCTGCACCACGTGAGGGGTAATTCAAAAAAACATTAATACATGGATTAATTGATACCCAAAGATGCGTGCATAAATCATAATATTTTATTTTCATAATTTACTGAGGGTGCTCCATATTGTTATCCAACCGTGCGATGACACAAATTAATGGCCAGTCAATTTACACACAGAGTACAGTACTACCCTTATGAATTGAATACCTTAATTTTGCCACTCAATGAAAAGAGTACCTTAATTAATTAGTTGCGCGGCGACCTCCACCCAGCTGACAGAGAGGACTGAGCTACTGAAGTTCGAGCTCCAATATCCCGCCATTGATAGCGAGGGATGTGCTCCAATCACGTCGCCGCCAACCTTGAGGACTGAGCTCCTCCTATCTCCCGCACCGACCGAGGATTGACCACCTATCACGCCACCACCGCCGACCAACCAAGGATTTACCTCCTATCCTGTAGCCGCTGCCTCGGCCACCACCGCCATCTCTATCTACATAGCGCTGTTTTTATTTTTTAACAGGTATCCCTAGAGCAGCTGCTTACCCTAAGTATTAACTCAATTATTGTATCCCCATATGTACTGGGTAGTACATCACATACGGTCATGTCACAGGAACCGTGTCTCACCTACGTTGTCTTCTCACATGGTTGGTGTGCAAATCGTGTGTGAAGTTGTAATATTGAACACAAACGATATGTACAAACCATGTGCTATATACAAAAGAGTGCGATAAGTACTTCCTGACCGTTATCAGATGCCCACAGTTTCCCCATTTCCCCCAAATCCCTATATACCCTCCAAATCCCTAGTCCCCAAATTCCCTTGTGTGGCGCTGACATTGGAGATAGGAAGAGGTCAATCCTCGAGGTTGGCCGGTGGACTACGGATCTGAATGTCTTGTCAGGTTCCACTCTATCCTGATCTTTTTTAGCATGTCCAAAGTTGCTCCCTGTTCAATCCATCCTAAATGACCCACCAACACCCACTAAAGCGATCAACCACCGGATCCGGATTATGACTCGACACTCCCACAACATGAGTTCGACTCCGAGTTTTGTGCCACCGAGAAGTACCAAAAGCTGAGTTGTGTGCATGGACACGCTCCCGCTTGACATGTATGCATGGAGAGAATCGACATTGGTAGACAGTTTCTCAGTTGTCCCTTAGAGGTTAGTGCTAAGTTCATCATTTAAGTTGAGTTAATTGCCCCGCTCATCCTAAATACAATTTAACAATGGCAGGGATATGAGGCTTGTGCCTTTGTGAACTGGTTGGATGAAGAATGACATGCCAGGTCTTGGAATGTTATCACTAAGCTCGCAGAAGATAACGTAAAGCTGAAGAAGGAACTGACTGATCTGGAGTGTACAATTGATATGTCTCCAACATATCTATAATTTTTTATTGTTCCATGCTATTATATTATCAATTTGGATGTTTTATATAAACTTTCAAGCAGTTATATATCATTTTTTGGACTAACCTATTAACTTAGCGCCCAGTGCCAGTTGCTGTTTTTTTTGCTTGTTTTTGGTTTCACAGAATATCAGTACCAAACAAAGTCCAAATGCCATGAAACTTTTTGGTGATTTTTTCTAGACATAAGAGACCCTGTAAGCTTTGGGAGGGGATGAGAAGATGGAGTAGTGGCCCACGAGGCACCAAGGCGCGCTCAGGGGGTAGGGCGCGCCCTGGTGGCTCGTGAGGCCCACGAGGCTCCATTTGACCTAACTCTGCCTCTATAAATTCTCTAAAATCGTGAAACCAAAAGAGGTTTCCAAAAAATACTTTTTCCACCACCGCTAGTTCCAGAACCATGAGATCCCATCTGGAGGCCTTTTCCGGCACTTTGTCAGAGGGGGATTCGATCACAAAGGGGCTCTACATCATCCATGCCGCCTCTCCGATGATGCATGAGTACTTTACCACGGACCTATGGGTCCATAGTTAGTAGCTAGATGGCTTCTTCTCGCTATTTGATCTTCAATACAATGTTTTCCTCAGTGTTCTCGGAGATCCATTCGATGTGATGACTTTTTGCAGTGTGTTTGTTGTGATCCGATGAATTGTGAGTTTATGATCAGATCTATCCATGAATATTATTTGAGTTTTCTCTGAACTCTTTTATGCATGATTACTATAGCTTCGTATTTCTTCTCTGATTTATTGGTTTGATTTGGCCAACTAGATTGATTTATCTTGCCATAATGGGTTCGATCTTACGATGCTCAATCCAAGTGACAGAAAGGGACATGACAAGTATGTATCGTTGCTATTATGGGTAAAAATATGGGGTTTATTCATACGTGAGTTTATCTTGTCTACATCATGTCATCTTGCTTACTGCGTTACTCCATTTTTCCATGAACTTAATACACTAGATGCATGTTGGATAGTTGTCGATGTGTGGAGTAATTGTAGTAGATGCAGAATCGTTTTGCTCTACTTGTCTCAGACGTGATGCCTATGTATGATCATTGCCTTGGATATCATCATAATTATTTGCTTTTCTATCAATTGCTCAACAGTAATTTGTTTACCCATCGTATGCTATTTTCTTGAGAGAAGCCTCTAGTGAAAACTGTGGCCCCCGGGTCTGTCTTTTATTATATATTAAAACAAAAAATACCGTGCTGCAATTTTTTTATTTATTGTATTTTTTATTTTTGTCCGATCTATCTATTATAAACTATACAACTTAATCTTGCTCATAACTGTCGAGGGATTGACAACCCCTTTGCGTGTTGGGTTGCAAGTATTTGTTGTTTGTGTGCAGGTGCTGTTAACGAGTCGTTACTTGGTTCTCCTGTTGGATTGATAACCTTGGTTTCATAACTGAGGGAAATACTTATCTCTACTGTACTGCATCATCATCTCCTCTTTGGGGAAATCCCAACGCAGCTCACAAGTAGCAGGAAGAATTTATGGCGCCATTGCCGGGGAGACATCATCAACAACTATCAAGTACCTACGTATAAACTTTCATATCCTTGCATTTACATTATTTGGCATTTGCCTCTCGTTTTCATTTGCCCCACTTCTAAAAAGTTTTTACAAAAATAAAAAATATTTTCCATTTGCCTTTTTCTTGTTTGCGTGTTTGTTTGTTTTGTCATTATGACTAGTTCTTCTCCCGATTTATCGTACCCTCCTTACTTAGGAGAAGGTTCTAGAATTTTAAACTTTAAGTACTCAAGCGATGAATCTTTCAAAGAAGCTTGGGATAGATTATTGGAAATACAAATAAGAGCTAGGCCTCAGAGTCATATTAAATTGCTCTTAAGAAGTTTTTGTGTTGGTTTACCTTTTACTTATAGACGTATTCTAGATTCCATGTTTGAAAATGATTTTCTTGGAAATAATGCCTTTGACACTGATGAGAAGATGAAAAGCGTATTTGGGCAAACAAAGGTAGAAACAATTAAGCCCACTATCCTAGTAGGTTTTCGTCAAACACAGCTGGTAAAAGAAAATAAAATTTTAATTACGTACTTATGAAAAAGCACAATTATTTTTTACTTAAAACAGAAAATAAAAATGTTTACATCATCCTAAATATTATTTAGAGTATTCTAAAAATAGTGGTGGAATTTAATAAAAAATACTTTGGTGCACAAACTACTATTACAGTTTTATATGTACTTAATTGAATTACTCAAAAATCAAACTAGAGTTTTTCAAATTCCCAAAATGATAATTATGCAGTATTAATATTTCCAAATATATTTTTGGAGAAGTCACATTATCTCCCCTCGTTAAATTTATTTGAATAATTTAAAAATATTTAAATGGCATTAAAACTCCAAATATGATCACATTTCAAATGGAACTCCAAAATTCAAAGAACTCCAAATGGAACACACATCCACCACATTTGAGAAAGTCATTTTATTCTCACTCCATAAATTTGAATATGGTTTCTAAATATTTCATACGAGTCTGAAAGAAAAGGAAATTGAATTGAAATTTTTGAAATAAAACTCGAAAAGGTTTTAATTTCCCCTAAAAATCATTGCAACTCACTCAAAGATAATAAATATTAACATGCCAAAATTTGGAGAATACTGGGATGTTAAAAACTACCACCCTTAAAAGAAATCTCGTCCTTGAGATTTGTAGAGGCTAGCAAGAATGGATTAGGGTTGCGGTCTCTTGGGTTACTTCCCCAGGGTTCTAGCATATCACTTACATGCTAGCAATTTATCATCTTGATTCCTGTCTTAAGAAGATGAGAACTTATTAAAGAAAACCAGAGGGTACGAGAATGCTATTGATACTACTAAAAATATATCAAGGTCTTCCTATTTCTAAACCATTTCCTAGGGTCACGTCCTTTAGTCAACATGTGCTCTAATACCATCGATCTAGCGACCCGACCCAATATGGTCAAGTCTCTGTGCTTTTTGTGCCATCCCTAGATCACTATGCTCGCGCACACAGTACTTTGATGAAATACCATAACATCACATGTAAAATAAATACCATAGATCCAGAGTATAGCTTATATATCACAGGAGAAATAAATCAATATGGGTGTGGAGTCCCATCAACGCTAGTGGCAAGTTGAGTGTAGACCGTAACCCTATATTGTACTCTTACCCGTCGTAGAAAATATCTGCAACATGAGAAGTTGTAGTTGTGTAGGTCAGTACATTGAATGTACCGATGATACGTCCATTTTGCATCATGTTTCCCTACTATTATTTATAGTGCTTTCATTCAATATAACACTTTGTGGAGTAATTCTAATGCCTTTTCTGTCATAATAATGTTTACACAAAGAGGGAGATTACCGGCAGCTGGAATTCTGGTCCAGAAAAAGCTATATCAGAGATACCTCTTCTGCACATCTCCAAATGAGCTGAAATTTTACAGAGATTTATTTTGGAATATATAAAAATTATTGGCGAAAAGAAATACCAGAGGGGGCCACCCAGGTGCCCACTAGGCACCAGGGCGCGCCTACCCCCTGGCACGCCCTGGTGGGTAGTGGGGCCCCTGGCCAGCCTCCGGTGCCCATCTTCTGGTATATAAGCCCATTTTCCCTAGAAAAAATAAGGAAAAGACTTTCGGGATGGAGCGCCACCATCTCAAAGTGGAACTTGGGCAGGAGCACTTTTGCTCTCCGGCAGAGCGATTCCGCTGGGGATACTTCCCTCTGGGAGGGGGAAATCGAAGCCATCGTCATCACCAACAACCCTCTCATCTTGGAAGGACCAATCTTCATCAACATCTTCACCAGCACCATCTCATCTCAAAACCCTAGTTCATCTCTTTTGTTCAATCTTTGTATCAAAACCTTAGATTGGTACCTGTGGGTGACTAGTAGTGTTGATTACATCTTGTAGTTGATGCTAGTTGATTTATTTGATGGATTATTATATGTTCAGATCCATTATGATATTTATTATCCCTCTGATCTTGAGCATGAATAGGATTTGTGAGTAATTGCTTTTGTTCTTGAGGACATGGGATAAGTCTTGTCATAAGTAATCATGTGAATTTGGTATTTGTTCGATATTTTGATGATACGTATGTTATGATTCCCTTAGTGGTGTTATGTGAATGTCAACTACATGACACTTCACCATCTTTGGGCCTAAGGGAATGCATTGTGGAGTAGTTATTATATGATGGGTTGCTAGAGTGATAGAAGCTTAAACCATAGTTTATGCGCTATTCCGTAAGGGGCTGATTTGGATCCATATGTTTAATGCTATGGTTACATGTTATCTTAATTCTTCTTTCGTAGTTGCGGATGCTTGCAAGAGGGGTTAATCATAAGTGGGAGGCATGTTAAAGTAAGAATAGTACACAAGCACCGGTCCACCCACATATCAAATTATCAAAGTAGCGAACGCGAATCAAACCAACATGATGAAAGTGACTAGAATGTTTTACTTATTATAAGAGAACGTTTTACTTATTATAAGAGACAGTTCCGGCCTGTCCTTTGCAACAAAAAGGATTGGGTTACCTTGCTGCACTTATTTTTACTTTTGCTATTTGTCACTTGTTAGAAATTATATTGCTATCGAACTATCTGTCACCGATAATTTCGGTGCTTGCAGAAAATAAGCCCATGGTTGGCATGCCTGTTGTTTCAGTTAAAATAGGATATCAATGTTATCATGGCTTATTTGATTTGGGTGCTAGTGTTAGTGCTATCCCTTTTACTTTATATCAAGAAATAATGAATGACATTACTCCTCCTGAAATAGAAGATATTGATGTTACTATTAAGCTTGCTAATAGAGATACTATCACACCACATCGGATTGTTATAGATGCTGAAGTGTTGTGTGTGAAAATAAAATACCCTACTGATTTTCTAGTTCTTGGTTCTCCACAAGACGATTTTTGTCCCATAATATTTGGTAGACCTTTCTTGAACACTTCTAATGCTAAGATAGATTGCAGTAAAGAAACTGTCAGTGTTAATTTTGGTGATGTGTCTCATGAGTTTAATTTCTCTAAATTTTGTAGACAACCTCATGATAAAGAATTGCCTAGTAAGGATGAAATAATTGGTCTTGCTTCTATTGCCGTACCTCCTACTGATCTGCTAGAACAATATTTGCTAGATCATGAAAATGATATGCACTTGCATGAAAGAAATGAAATAGATAAGATGTTCTTTGATCAACAACATATTCTTGAACACAATTTTCCTGTTGAAACTCTAGGAGGCCCTCCTCCACCTAAGGGTGATCCTGTGATTGAATTGAAACAATTACCTGATACTTTGAAATATGCTTATCTTGATGAGAAGAAGATATATCCTATTATTATTAGTGCTAACCTTACAGGGCATGAAGAAAACAGATTATTAAAAACTCTGCGGAAGCACCATGCTGCTATTGCATATACTGTTGATGATCTTAAGGGCATCAATCCTGTAACACCCCTAGTGGTTAGCCACAGTAATCCCATTTTGATAATGCCATGTCATCATGATTAACAATGCTTAATCATCATTAGCACCATATCTCATTTCAAATTCAAATTCAAATTTAAATTCAAACTTAAAGTGAAAATAAAAGTTGTTCAAATTGGAAAACAAAAATGTGCATCATGTTGCAAATATTCCCAAAGCATTTATAAAAATGATTGCAACATTTATTGGAATTGTAGAAGGACTCAAACAACAAGGAACAGCAGCAAAACAGAACTATTTTATCCTTTTGCAATTAAATAAAATCATTTGTACTCCAAACTATTTTTGGCAGTGCTAAATATTGCACTATATTTATTTGTCAAAGTATTACATTTTACAAAACTCTGGTGGTGCAATAAGAAATACAAAATAGAATGGAATTAAAAGAAACAGAAAATAAAAAGGAAAAATAAAACAAAAGAAAATTAACAGAAAAATAAAAAAGAAAGAAAAGGAAAAGCCCACAGTGGCTGGTCCCAAGTCGTCCGAAACGGCCCAGCCCCCCGCCTGTCTTCTCCCACCTCCTGCTCACTTTCCCCCTCACTGTCGCTCTCCCCTGCCTCACCCGCACTCGCCGCGCACTGGCCCCCCCTCCCTCGCTCGACAGCACGCCCGCGCTCGCTCGGGGTGGACAAGGGGCAGCCCACCCTCGCCCCTGGCCTCCCCCTCTCACTTCCCCCCCCCCCCCTCATCGTTCCTCTCCCTCGTCTCTCCCCTCTCTCCCGACCGTGCTGTCGCCGCGCCATCGTCGTCGCCGTGGACACCAGCTGCCCCTCACCGCACCGTTGTGACCTGTAGCTCTGCCGACCTCATCTACGTCGTCTACAAGCACCAGATCGAGCCGGGGAGCCTTCAAGCTGCTGGATCGAGCCGGTCCCTTCTTCTACACCGCCGGTGTCGACCGTCGAATCCAGCATCCCCTGCGCTCCAAAGCTCACACCGGCCTTTCAGGTGCCTCGCGGTGAGCTCCTCCCCTCCCCCATTTCTAACCTCATGCCGCGTAGCCCGCCGTAGCTAGCTCGCCGCCTCGCCGTGTTTTCTGCCGCCGCTTGAGCTCGCCACTGCCGTCGCTTCCGATCACCGTAGCCTATGCCGTTGGGTTAGATCGACGCGGTAATGCTCCCGCGTTCAAATGAGCCCGAACGCGCGCGCTAAAACCCACCGCGGCCGCGATCCCGTGCGATGCCCGAGAGCTCCGCCACCGACGTGCTCGCCGATGTCTACTCCGGCCTCCCCAGCTCCAACCACCACCACCATGAGATGCGCCATGCAGTGCTCGTTCGAGCAAGACAAACCACGGCCGAAACGGTGCCCTACAGAGAGATTCCGGGCTCGCCGGAGTTGCTCGCCGTCACGCGAGCTCGCCAGAGAGCTCCAGTGGCCGACGTCCAGCGTGGCGCCGACGTGGCGCACCCTGTGTCACTGACACTAGGTCCCACTAGGCCCAGTTGACCGAGTCAGCGCGGCCCCGCCCACTGACATGTGGGGCCCAGCAGTTAAAATGATTTTAGGGAAATATATATTCTATTAATTAATTAATTAATTTAAACACTAATTACTCACTGACAGGTGGGGCCACACCCCTATTAATTAGTTTTAGTTAAATTTAAACCCTGGATTAGCCCTGTGTCTATGACATGTGGGCCCCACACATCAGGTTTGACCGGGTCAGTCCCAGTTGACCGCTGACGTCACCTCTATGTCATGATGACATCATCTTTTACTGTTTTGGATAATTCAAATTTAACTAAATATTTAAATTCCAGAAATCAATAAAACTTTAGAAAATCATATCTTTTAATCCATAACTCCGATGAAAATAATTTATATATGAAAAATGATCAGAAAAATGAGACGAATCCGAATACGCTACCCACATACCTGTTAGATGCCTCTAACTAACTGAACATGCAAATTTTTGCCTGTTTCAGATAAATGAATAGTGCCTGGCTTTTATAAAACAAATCCAAACAAATTCCTAAAATAACTAAATGACTTAGACATGTCTTCAGGCAACCCTGCAATGCACGTTAGCGTAGCCTGCTCTGTGTTGCCCTTGTTTACTGTGTATTTATACTGTTTCCTCCCCCTCTTCTCTCTCGTTATACCTTGACGCAGTTCCTCAAGACCGCCGCAGCTCCGGAGACCGAAGACACCATTGACGACCTTGCCCATGCCGCTGAGCAACCAGGCAAGCACCCCCCCTTTGAGCATACCGATATCGCCTATTCTTTCTCTCTCATGCTTGCATTAGAATTGTTGCTGCTACTGCTTTACCTACTCTGATGCATAGCCTGTTTATTGTAACCTGCTGTTGAAACCTTACCTGCTTATCCTAAACTGCTTAGTATAGGCCGGGTAGAGACCTATCAGTGACCCCACTAGTCCCGACTGCCCTGCTGGATTATCAGAAGACCCGACCAACGGGATTGAAGAGCAGGCCCCGGCACCGCACATCACCCCCTTAGTTGTAATGACACTGCAGCGTTACTATCGAGTGCCGAGGGTGAACCCTCTTGTAGCACTCCTGATGTTAACTATGTAGAGTAGCTATTCGGTCGTGGTCATCGAGGGTGATTCCTCCTTCTCCACTTCCGATAACGACGCCGTCGTACAACACCTCAAGTGTGAACCCATCGAGGGTGAATTCTCCGAGTTCACCTTGACGGATACATCGAGTAGCAATCCAACGAGGGTGATACCTCGGATTCCCCTGATGTTATGGACACACGGATACTTGGATTGTACTACTGTTACTTGGAAGGCGGGTCGACCCTGAGGGGTACCCGCGTGTGATGTGAAGACGGGTTGCCTGGATGGTGCCCGAGTGATGAATACGAGGCGAGCCGGTCATTCTTGGCCCTTGCCGCAAGTCCTCGAGACGGGACGACGGGGTCACATCGATCGTGAGTCTCTGCTCGTTACCGCACCCCCAAGGTACTAACGGGTTGGATATTTGATTCGAGTGGGCCTCTGGCCCGATAGCACTAACCATCACGTGGGCATAGTATGGGCGTTCTGCATCGTATGCATCAGTCGAAAGCTCTGTCAGACGTCTAGTTCAACCTTGCGGCCGGGCTGGGCCGGCACCATCTTGAGGGGTGGAGCCTGGTTCACCCGGCACGCAATGACCCGGAGGGCGAGGGGCGATGGCCAAGAACCCCTTGCGCTTAGGATGTAGACCAACGGGGACCTCTCTGCTGAGCTGTAGGTAGGGTTGTGGTGTATCGTTTGGCCGAGGCCGGGCATGACCCAAAAAGTGTGTACGGCCAGAGTTAAGCGAGCGTGGTGGGTATGTTGGTGCACCCCTGCAGGGAAGAAAACTTCTATCGATAGCCGGTCCTACGGTAAAGGACACTCGGAGTTGTATCCCGATCGATACAACTAGAACATATTGATGAGATGATATATGGATACTATGGCTCTGGGATTGCTTCTCGAAGGCAGTCGAGAAGGGATCTCAGGACGAGGTTGATGACTGTATGGCTCTGGGATTGTTTTCTCGTAGGGAGTCGAGAAAGGATCTCTGGGTGAGGTTGAGACTTATCGATACTACTGCTTTATACAGTACTAATCTACACTCTTCTAATGCTGCAAGACCGCTGAAGATGCTAGTCTTCGACAGGACTAGGCCTTCTCTCTATTCTGGCATTTCTGCAGCCCAGTCCACATATACAGCCTTCCTTTGATAATGTTGCATATGTAGTGTAGATCCTTGCTTGCTGAGTACTTCGGATGAGTACTCACGGTTGCTTTGCTTTCTTTTTCCCCCATATCCCTTTTGATGCAACCAGAAGACGGAGCCCCTAAGATAGTTGCCCCGCCGACGATCGCTACTACTACTACCCCAAGGGTGGATACTGCTACGAGTTGGCCGACGACCAGGAGTAGGTTCGGAGGGTCCCAGGCAGGAGGCCTGCACTTTTCGATCGTAGTGTTTTCCTTTGCCCTGCCTTCTAAGGGCCTTTCTGTGTTTTCTTTTATATCTGTACTCAGATATCTGATGCTTCCGCTGATGCTTGTATGCGAGCTTATGTATTCGAGCCCTCGAGGCCCATGGCTTGTAATATAAAGCTTGCATGACTTTACATATGTTTTAGAGTTGTGTTGTGATATCTTCCCATGAGTCCTTAGGCTTGATCGTGTGCATTTGCGTGTATGATTAGTGCACGATTGAGCCGAGGGCGTCACAAGTCCCACTCTCTGTTAGCACACGGTTAATATGGAATCCGATGCTAAACCAGTTGTTGATCATCAACGACGATTAAATCCAAAGATGAAGGAAGTGGTAAGAACTGAAATATTAAAGCTTCTAGAAGCTGGTATAATTTATCTTATAGCTGATAGTAGATGGGTGAGTCCTGTTCATTGTGTCCCTAAGAAAGGAGGTACTACTATTGTTCCTAATGATAAAAATGAACTTATCCCGCAAAGAATTGTTACTGGTTATAGAATGGTTATTGATTTCAAAAAATTAAACAAAGCTACTAGAAAAGATCATTACCCTTTACCTTTTATGGATCAATGTTAGAAATATTATCTAAGCACACACACTTTTTCTTTCTTGATGGATATTCTGGTTTCTCTCAAATACCTGTATCGCAACCTGATCAAGAGAAAACCACCTTTACTTGTCCTTTTGGGACTTATGCTTATAGACGTATGCCCTTTGGTTTATGCAATGCACCTACTAACTTTCAAAGATGTATGACTCCAATATTCTCTGATTTTTGTGAAAAGATTGTTGAGGTTTTCATGGATGATTTTTTCATTTATGGAACTTCTTTTGATGATTGCTTAAGCAACCTTGATCGAGTTTTGCAGAGATGTGAACAAACTAATCTTGTATTGAATTGGGAGAAGTGCCACTTTATGGTGAATGAAGGTATTGTCTTGGGGCATAAAATTTCCGAACGAGGTATTGAGGTGGATAAAGCTAAAGTTGATGCAATTGAGAAAATGCCATGTCCTAAAGATATTAAAGGTATAAGAAGTTTCCTTGGTCATGTTGGCTTCTGTAGAAGGTTTATTAAAGACTTATCTAAAATTTCTAGGCCTCTTACTAATCTCTTGCAAAAAGATATTTGATGTCTACTACACAACCTTCTTCTCGTAGACTCGTGTTGGGCCTCCAAGCGCAGAGTTTTGTAGGACAGTAGCAATTTTCCCTCAAGTGGATGACCTAAGGTTTATCAATCCGTGGGAGGCATAGGATGAAGATGGTCTCTCTCAAACAACCCTACAACCAAATAACAAAGAGTCTCTTGTGTCCCCAACACACCCAATACAATGGTAATTTTTATAGGTGCACTAGTTCGGCAAAGAGACGGTGATACAAATGTAATATGGATGGTAGATTTAGGTTTTTGTAATCTGAAAAATATAAAAAGAGCAAGGTAACTAGTAACAAAAGTGAGCAAAAACGGTATTGCAACGCTTGAAAACAAGGCCTAGGGTTCATACTTTCACTACTTCAAAGTCTCTCAACAATGATAACATAATTAAATCATATGGCAATCCCTCAATATGCGACAAAGAGTCACTCCAAAGTTCCTATCGCGGAGAACATAAGATGAAATTGCTTGTAGGGTATGAAACCACCTCAAAGTTATTCTTTCTGACCAATCTTTTAAGCTATTCCTATAAGTGTCACAAACTGCCCTAGAGTTCGTACTAAAATAACACCATATGATACACATCAATCAACCCTAATGTCACCTAGATACTCCAATGTCACCATAAGTATCCATGGGTCAATTATATGATATGCATCAAACAACTTCAGATTCATAATATTCAATCCAACACAAAGAACCTCAAAGAGTGCCCCAAGATTTCAACCAGAGAAACAAGGATGAGAACGTGCATCAACCCCTACGTATAGATTACCCCAATATCACCTCGGGAATCCGCGAGTTGAGTGCCAAAACATACATCAAGTGAATCAATAGAACACCCCATTGTCACCACGGGTATCCCACGCAAGATATACATCAAGTGTTCTCAAAGCCATAAAAGTATTCAGTCGGATAATAGTGAAACCTCAAAGGTAAAACTCAATTCATCACAAGAAGAAAGAGAGGGAGAAACACCATATGATCCAACTATAGTAACAAAGGTCGCGGTACATCAAGATCGTGCCAAATCAAGAACACGAGAAGAGATGAAACACATAGCTACTGGTACATACCCTCAGCCCCGAGGGTGAACTACTTCCTCCTCGTCAAGGAGACCACCGAGATGATGAAGATGGCCACCGGTGATGGTTTCCCCCTCCGGCAGGGTGCTGAAATGGGCTCCCGATTGGTTTTTCGTGGCTACAGAGGCTTACGACAGCGGAACTTCCGATCTAGGTTTCTTTCTGGAGGTTACGGTATATATGAGAGTACTTGGCGTTGGAAACAAGTCAGGGGCACACCCAAGGGGCCCACAAGCCCTAGGGGCGCGCCCCCTGGCTTTTGGCCTCCTCGGTCACCCGCTGGCACAGCTCCGGTGCTTCGTAGGTCTCTTCTTGTCCATAAATGATCACCGTGAACTTTTATTCCATTTGGACTCCATTTGATATTCCTTTTCTATAAAACTCAAAAACAAGGAAAAAACAGAATATGGCACTAGGCTCTAGTTTAATAGGTTAGTCCCAAAAACAATATAAAATAGCATATAAATGCATATAAAACATCCAAAACAAATAATATAATAGCATGGAACAATCAAAAATTATAGATACGTTGGAGACGTATCAAGCATCCCCAAGCTTAATTCCTGCTCGTACTCGAGTAGGTAAATGATAAAAACAGAATTTTTGATGTGGAATGCTACCTAACATATTTATCAATGTAATCTTCTTTATTGTGGCATGAATATTCAGATCCAAAACAAAAGTTTAATATTGACATAAAAACAATAATACTTCAAGCATACTAATAAAGCAATCATGTCTTCTCAAAATAACATGGCCAAAGAAAGTTATCCCTACAAAATCATATAGTCTGGCTATGCTCCATCTTCATCACACAAAGTATTTTATCATGCACAACCCCGATGATAAGCCAAGCAATTGTTTCATACTTTTGGTGTTCTCAAACTTTTTCAACTTTCACGCAATACATGAGCGTGAGCCATGGATATAGCACTATAGGTGGAATAGAATATGGTGGTTGTGGAGAATACAAAAAGAAGGAGGTAGTCTCACATCAACTAGGCAAATTAATAGGCTATGGAGATGACCATCAATCGATATCGATGCAAGTGAGTAGGGATTGCCATGCAACAGATGCACTAGAGCTATAAGTGTATGAAAGCTCAAAAGAAAACTAAGTGGGTGTGCATCCAACTTGTTTGCTCACGAAGACCTAGGGCAATTTGAGGAAGCCCGTCATTGGAATATACAAGCCAAGTTCTATAATGAAAAATTCCCACTAGTATATGAAAGTGATAAAATAGGAGGCTCTCTATCATGAAGAACATGGTGCTACTTTGAAGCACAAGTGTGGAAAAAGGATAGTAACATTGTCCCTCTCTCTTTTTGTCTCATTTTTTTTGTTTGGGCTCTTTGGGCTCTCTTTTTTTATTTTGGGCTCCTTGGACTCTTTTTTTTTACTTACAACTCAAGAATTACAACTTGTGAGGGAACCATAGCTTCCATCATCATTTCCTCACATGGGACAATGCTCTAATAATGAAGATCATCACACTTTTATTTACTTACAACTCGATACTAGAACAAAATATGAATCTATATGAATGCCTCCGATGGTGTACCAGGATGTGCAATGATCAAGAGTGACATGCATAAAAAATATGAACGGTGGCCAAGCCACAAATACTATGCCAACTACATGATCATGCAAAGCAATATGACAATGATGGTATGTGTCATAATAAGACAGAACGGTGGAAGTTGCATGGCAATATATCTCGGAATGGCTATGGAAATGCCATAATAGGTAGGTATGGTGGCTCTTTTGAGGAAGGGTATATGGTGGGTTTAATGCACCGGCGAAAGTTGCGTGGTACTAGGGAGGCTAGCAATGGTGGAAGGGTGAGAGTGTGTATAATCCATGGACTCAACATTAGTCATAAAGAACTCACATACTTATTGAAAAAATTTATTAGCCATCAAAACAAATTACTACACGCATGCTCCCAGGGGGATAGATTGGTAGGAAAATACCATCGCTCGTCCCCGACCACCACTCATAATGAAGACAATCAAAAAATAAATCATGCTCCGACTTCATCACATAACAGTTCACCATACGTGCATGCTACGGGAATCACAAACTTTAACACAAGTATTTCTACCAATCCACAATTACTCTCTAGCATGACTCTAATATCACCATCTTTATATCACAAAACAAATGCAAGGAATCAAACTTCTCATATATTCAATGCTCTTCATGAAAGTTTTTATTATATCCCTCTTGAATACCCATCATATTAGGACTAAATTCATAACCTAAGCAAATTGCCAGAGCATTTATAAGACTCTCAAAATAATATAAGTGAAGCATGAGAGTTCATCAATTTCTTCAAAATAAAACCACCGCCGTGCTCTAAAAAGATATAAGTGAAGCACTAGAGCAACTGACAAACTACTCCAAAAAGATATAAGTGAAGATCAATGAGTAGTCAAATAATTAAGTAGCTATGTGAAGACTCTCTCTCATTTAAGAATTTCATATCTAAGTATTTTATTAAAACAGCAAGAAAAACAAAATAAAATGATATTCTAAAAATAGCACACATCATGTGAAGAAGCAAAAACTTAGGCCCAACCGATACTAACCGATGATTCTTGATGAAGAAAGGTGGGATGCCTACTGGGGCATCCCCAAGCTTAGATGCTTGAGACTTCTTAAAATATTATCTTGGGATGCCTTGGGCATCACCAAGCTTGAGCTTTTGTGTCTCCTTAATTCCTTTTATATCATGGTTCCCCTAAATCTTAAAAACTTCATCCACACAAAACTCAACCAGAACTCGTGAGAAAAGTTAGTATAAATCAAATGCAAAACCTTATCATTCTCTACTATAGAAAATCACTAAAATTATTATTTAACATTGCATACTAAATGCCTCTGCATATTTAATACTCCTATCCTTAAATAGAATCATTAAACAAGCAAACATATGCAAACATAACAGCAATCTGTCTAAACAGGACAGTCTGTAAAAAGTGCAATTATCCTCATACTTACCTAACTCCAAATTCTTAAAACTTACCACACTGTATAAAATTTGTTATTTCTCAATGTGTAAAAATTTCAAGATTTTATCACGTTCTGACTTTCCAGAAGAATTCAGACAATGATAGAAAACTTTCTATTTTCAAAACAGCAACATATAGACTTGCAAAATAAGCATGGTAAAGGCTATACTTGACCTTTTTATTGAAATAAAAGATGCAAAACATTACTCTAAATAAAATAAAGAAAACCCTAGTAAGATAAAATGATGCTCCAAGCAAAACTCATATCATGTGACGAATAAAAATATAGCTCCAAGTGAGTTTACAGATAATGTTGAAGACGAAAGAGGGGATGCCTTCCGGGGCATCCCCAAGCTTAGTTGCTTGGATCTTCCTTGAATATTACCTTGGGGTGCCTTGTTCATCCCCAAGCTTAAGTTCTTGTCACTCCTTATTCTCCTCGTATCGATATCTCACCCAAAACTTGAAAACTTCAATCACACGAAACTTAACGGAACTTCGTGAGATGGGTTAGTATGATAAGGACAAATCATTCACTTTGGTACTGTCAAGATAAGATTCATATTTTTTTCCACATAATGTATACTGTACTCTACAATTTCCACAATTTATATTAAGCAATATAAGCCATAGAAACCATAAAACAAGCAAACTATGCATTGCAAACAGAATCTGTCAAAAACAAAACAGTCTGTAAAGATATGAATTTAAATCATACTCCCGTAAATCTAAAAATTCTGAAAAATTAGGAAAACGTAGAAAATTTGTATGTCAATCCTCCGTAAAAAAATTCAGAGTTTTTTCACGTTCGAGTGAATTTTAACAATTATGTTACTGGACGCAAAAGTTTCTGTTTTTGCACAGAATCAAATCAACTATCAACCACACTTTCCCAAAGGCTTTACTTGGCACTTTATTCAAACAAAAGCTATAAAACATGATTACTTACAGTATATTAATCTGTGCACACCGAAAAACAGTAGGGGTAAATATTGGGTTGTCTCCCAACAAGCGCTTTTCTTTAATGCCTTTTTAGCTAGGCATGATGATTTGAATGATGCTCACATAAAGGATAAGAATTGAAACATAAAGAGAGCATCATGAAGCATATGACTAGCACATTTAAGTCTAGCCTCCTGCCTGGGACCCTCCGATCCTACTCCTGGTCTTCGGCCAACTTGTAGAAGTAACACCCTCGAGGTGGTAGTAGTAACGGTTGTCAGCGGGGGCAGCTGTATCCGGGGCTCCGTCATCTGGTCGCATCAAATGAATATGGGGGAAAAAGAAAACAAAGCAACCGTGAGTACTCAGAAGTACTCAGCAAGCAAGGATCTACACTACATATGCAACATTTTCAAAGAGAGGCTGTATATGTGGACTGGGCTGCAGAAATGCCAGAATAGAGAGAAGGCCTAGTCCTATCAAAGACTAGCATCTTCAGCGGTCTTGCAGCAATAGAAGAGAGTAGCACAGTACATTATAAGGTAGCAATAATGATATCAACCTCACCCAGAGATCCTTTCTCGACGCCCTGCGAGAAAGCAATCCCAGAGCCATACAGTCATCAACCTCGTCCTGAGATCCCTTCTCGACTCCCTGCAAGAAGCAATCCCAGAGCCATATATCCAGGTATCATCTCACGTTCTAGTTGTGTTGATCGTGATACAACTCCGAGTGTCCTTTACCGTAGGACCGGCTATCGATAGATGTGTTCTTCCCTGCTGGGGTGCACCAACTTACCCAACACGCTCGATTAACTCCGGCCAGACACACTTTCCTGGGTCATGCCCGGCCTCAGCCAAACGATACACCGCAGCCCTACCTACAGCTCAGCAGAGAGGTCCCCGCCGGTCTACATCCTAAGCGCTCAGGGGTCTTGGGCCGTCGCCCTGTGCACTCCGGGTCATTGCGAGCAGGGTGGATACCAGCGCCAACAGCACGATCCGACCCGGCCACAATGCTGAACTGGACGTCTGACAGAACTGTCGGCTGATGATACAATGCAGAATGCCCAAACTATGCCCACGTGATGGTTAGTGCTATCAGGGCAGAGGCCTGCTCGGATCAAATATCCAAATCGTTAGTGGACTAGGGCTTGCGGTAACGAGCAGAGACTCACGAAAGATGTGACCCCGTCGCCCCGTCTCGAGGACTTGCTGCAAGGGTTAAGAATGCCCGGCCGCACCTCGTATTCACCACTCGGGCACCACACAGGCACCCGTCTTCACATCACACGCGGGTACCCTTCAGGGTCGACCCGCCTTTCCAAGTAACAATAGTACAGTCCAAGTATCTGTTTGTCCATAACATCAGGGGAATCCAAGGTATCACCCTCGTTGGATTCCTACTTGATGTATCCGTCAAGGTGAACTCAGAGGAATCACCCTCGCTGGGTTCACACTTGAGGTATTGTACGACGGCGTCGTTATCGGAAGCGGTGAAGGAGGAATCACCCCCGATCACCACGACCGAATAGCTACTCTACAGAGTTAACATCAGAAGTGCTACACGAGGTAACACCCTCGGCACTCGATAGTAACGCTGCAGTGTCGTTACAACTAAGGGGGTGATGTGCGGTGCCGGGGCCTGGTCTTCAATCCCGTTGATCGGGTCTTCGGATAATCCAGCGGGGCAGTCGGGATAAGTGGGGTCACTGATAGGTCTCTACCTAGCCTATACTAAGCAGTTTAGGATATGCAGGTAATTATCAACAGCAGGTTACAGTAAACAGGCTATGCATCAGAATAGGTAAAGCAGCAGTAGCAGCAATTCTAATGCAAGCATGAGAAAATAGAATGGGCGATATCGGTGGCTTGCCTGGTTGCTCGGCGGCAAGGGCAAGGTCGTCAATGGTGTCGTCGGTCTCCGGAGCTGCGTCGGTCTCGGGGACGACGTCGGGGTCTAACGAGAGAGAAGAGGGGGAGGAAACAATATATACAGAGCAAACAAGTGCAGCACAAAGCATAACATGGTAATACGCGGTGACAGAGGTGATCTAACACAGTGCCGGGTGATACTGGCGAAGGGGGAATTCATCCGGGAATGTACTCCCGGTGTTTGGCATTTTCGGACGGAGGGACCGGAGGGGGTCGGTTGCATGTTCGCTATGCTAGGGATGTGTGGTGGACGAACGGACCGCGTGTTCGGATTCGTCTCGAAATTCTAAGCAACTTTCATGTACAAAGTGTCACATCCCTAGTTCTGGCTAGGCCAGTTTCATGTGTGCATCATGTTTAATTTCAAATGAAGTTGAAATGGGGATGACAGAAACCCCCAGCACCACTTAAACCAACTAGGGTTTACTAAAATCCTTTTCAATGAACCTGAAATGCCCTTCTAAAATGTTCATCATCTTTGCTTTGGTCTAGAACCTCTGATAAAAATGGTGCACAATTTTCTAGGACATCATTGGGTCACTGAATTAAATCTTATGTTATTTGCATTTGGACATTTAAATGCTATTAAATATTTTAGATGTCCAAATAATCATAAACTGAAATGTTTACTGTTGGAAATATTCCAAACATTGGCCACAGTTAGTTGCATGATTTTTGGAAATGCTCTGGCCTTTTTAATAAAGCCAAACACAACTACAGAAAATAGAAAAACAGAAATAAAAGAGAGAGAGAGTTACCTGGCCTTACCTGGCTGGCCCAGGTCCTGTGCAGCCCAGCTGGCGGCCCAGCCCACCTGGCCCGTGCCAGTCATCACCCACCTCTGCCAGTAGGCAGAGGAGGGACACGACGCCGCGCCCGAGCTCGCCACGCCACCAACCTACCTGCCTGCGTACCTCCAGGCCACCTCGACGCCTCGAAGGGCCTCCTCGGTGCCGCCCCGAGCCCCTGGACACCTCACTCTCCCCCCTGCTCTCTCCGTCGCCTCTCCTCGCCATGGCCGACGCTGTCGTGCCCGCACCGCCGACGTAACCGCGGCCACCATCGCCTCCTCGTCGCACCACCCTGTCCAGCAGCTCCGCCACCATCCTCTCCGTCAAGCAGACCGAGCCCCGAGCGCTCGTTCGCCCTGAAGCCACCGCACCGGTCTCGTCTTCACCGCCCGTCGTCGGAGATCCACTTTGCCGCCCCGCTTGCTCCGGCTCGTCCCCGACTCCTCCGACCCGCTCGTCCGACGCGCCGTGAGCCCTGCTACCTCCTCCTCCTCTCCGTTTGCCTTCTCGTGCACCACAGCGACCACACCAAGCTCGCCCGCACCCGCTGCCGCCTCTGCACGTCGCCGTCGTGGCCACAGCCACGTTGGCTCGATTCCGAGCACGCCATCGTCTTCACCGCATCCCCAGGAGCCCGCAGCACCCCTTCACGCACCATGCTGTGCCCCCTAGCGACAAGCCCGAGCTCACCCGAACTCCGGCAGCCGCAAAGCTCATCGCCGGTGTCGTTTCCGGCGACCTTGAGCTCAACCACCACCACCACACGACGCGGCTCGCTTCCAGCTACACGTAGATGCCCTCCGCCGTCCATTTGGTCGCCGGAGCACAAAAACCGCACCGCCCCGCCGCGTCTGGCCTCCCCGGCGGCTAAACGCCGGCGAGTCAGCCCAGTTTGACCCCCCTGGGTCACTGACGTGTGGGCCTAGGGCCTTAACTAATCTGGTTTAGAATTAGATTAGTACTAATTAACTTAGGTTAGTTAGTTAGACACTGACATGTGGGCCCCAGCGTCAGGTTTGACCTGGGCGGCCCCGTTGACCCTGCTGATGTCATAGTGATGTAGTGCTGACGCAATTAATCATTTTCTGGTTTAAATAATTCAGGAAATTCTAGAAAATGCTCAAAACTTCTAAAATTCATAGTAATTCAACCGTAGCTCCAAATCAAATGATTTATATATGTTTTTGGATCAGAAAAATCCAATCTTTCCATCTGTACCATTTGCATGCATGTTTGAACAACCTAAGGTTGCTGTATATGGCAATTTGCATAATTGGCATTTAACTAAGCACATATGGAGTTTGAATTTGAACCCTTGGTTCAAACCAACTTCATTCAATCTGGTTCCTAGTTGCATTAGCTTAAACCACAACATATTGCCATGTCATGATCATGCATCATATTGTTGCATTGCATTGATTGTGTTCTTCCTTGTTTGCCGGTAATTGTCCCCTCTCAGTAGACGACCTACCGATGATGTGATCGATGACACCGATGAAGAACTATACTATCTTCAGAAGTGCCAGGCAAGCAAAACCCCCTTGTTCATTCCGATACAAACCCACTGTCTCGCTTCTGCTCTCTTTTACTGCACTAGGACAACAACGATTCAACTGTTACATGCTGCGGTAGTTGAACCCCTTTCCTCTGCATGACCTGTCATTGCCACAGTAAATAGATGAAACCCACTAGCATGAGTAGGAGTTGTTTGAGCCCTGATGTGCCTACTCATTCATGCTTGTTTGTCATGCCTGCTATTGCTTAGAGTTGTGTCATGTCTGATTCATCGGGGATGAATTGGAAAGTTGTGAACATGTCCTACTGCTGAGAGCTAAGTGTGTGAACACGATTTGGTAAAGGTATCGATGAGAGGCCATGTAGGAGTACATGGTGGGTTGTTTCATTGAGGCCGTTCTTAAGAACTGAGATCTGTATGCGTGATTTAAGATTCAGCTACTACCACACATTGGGCCCCGAAATATGACCCCGCTCGACTTACTGACCCCTCTCATCCTCTGTCCAGGAGTTGCAAGTAGTTTCTGGTGTTTGTAGTATGCTGGAGGCCGTGCGCAACGCTGACCTTAGGGGTGGGCTGTGATGCGGTAGGCACGTGGCCGGTGTACCGAGTCGCCCGTTTGGTGTCTCGGGAACCCTGCACACATCGTTTGGGGCCGTTGAGGACACCCCGGCCGGATTTCCTTGCGGCTGGAACCCGAATAGGTGATAAACCTGGACTAGAGACTTGTGTGGTTAGTTAGGTCGTGGTCTACACCCACGTCGGCTTTCGCTTGAAGTCTGCCGAGCACATGTCGTGTGCAGACGCTAAGTGGTGGAAACATGTGTGACAAAGTACACCCCTGCAGGGTATAAAACTATTCGAATAGCCGCGTTCGCGGTAAAGGACTACTTGGTTGCCTGTACAGTTCATATACAAGTGGAAGTGGATACTCTAAAACTCGCAAGATAAGCATGAGCGCTATGGATGGCCTTCTCGTAGGGAGACGGGAGCGGATCCATAGTGGTGTGTTGATATGGTGAATATGTGGACTCGTGTGCGCCACCTCAAAAGAGTTACCAGCACTCGTAGTTCAGGATAGCCACTGAGTCAAAGCTGGCTTGCTGCAGTTAAACTACACCACCCTCTTTGTTGATACCTATGCATTTGTAGATAGTTCTGATGTAAGTCTTGCTGGGTACATTTGTACTCACGTTTGCCTATTTTATGTTTTGCAGAGCGACTTCAGTCTCGCTAGTAGTTCCACATGGACTTCGACGTTTAGCTTGTTACCTCAGCTATGATCTTGTGCCCTCGGCGGAATCTGGTAGATAGTCGGGCTTCTCAGCCTTTTTCATTTGTAGATGGCTGTACTCAGACATGATAGGCTTCCGCATGTGCTTTGACTTGTATGCTCTGAATGTTGGGTCATGAGACCCATGTTTGTAATACTTGGCTCCTCGGAGCCTAATGAATAATACTCTGAGTCGTAGAGTCTTGTTGTGATGCCATGTTGTATTTGCCCATATCCAGTATATTGTGTGTATGATTGAAATGCTTGGTATGTGTGGGATCCGACAACCTAGTTGTTTATCCTTGGTAGCCTCTCTTATGGGGAAATGTAGTCTGGTGCTTCCACTGAGCCTTGGTAGTCCGCTACAGCCCGGTTTACCGGAGTCCTGTTAGCTTGCTACTGCTCCGGAACACTTAGACTGGCCGGCATGTGTCCTTCCTCGATCCTGTGTCTGTCCCTTCGGGGAAACGTCACGCGGTGTCTTTCGGAGTCCTGTTAGCCTGCTACAGCCCGGATTCCCGGAGTCCTGCTAGCCCAGTTGCTACAGCCCGAATTCACTCGCTGATGACCGACACGTTCGTTGCTGGGTCATGTATGCCTGTCCCCGTAAGTTAGTGCCACTTTGGGTTGACGACTAGTCATGTCGGCCCGGGTTCTCTGTCATATGGATGCTAGCGACACTATCATATACGTGAGCCAAAAGGCGCAAACGGTCCCGGGCCATGGTAAGGCGACACCCGTGGGAATACCGTGCGTGAGGCCGCAAAGTGATATGAGGTGTTACCGGCTAGATCGATGTGACATGGAATCGGGGTCCTGACAGCTTTGGTATCAGAGCCTGACTGCCTGTAGGATTACCAAGCCAAACTGGTCGAAGTTGAGTCTAGAAATGCTTTAGTTATATAAGGGAATTGATAGTGGAAGGGAACGTAAGGCTCTTTTTACTCCTTTACCTTATGCCCTTCTGATCTGGGTCAACCTCTTCTTTTCTACGGGGTTTAAGAACTAGGCTTCTCATCTTTCTATCAGGATCACGTGTTACTAATCCATAGTAACTTATAGGATTGTTGGTTTCAAGCCTCTGTTCTGTTCCTACTAATTTTGTGTGTTGCTAGTTGATCTCAGAACCTTGATATTGTGTTGCTAAGTGGTTATGCCACCAATTGCAGGATGTCTCAAATCTTTTGAGCATTTACAGCCGTTATGCTATCCGAGTCATCCCAGGTTTCTAAATAGTCTGATGCATTTGCAAATCGCTTCTTTCCGTTCCCGATGTTTCTTTGGGCCAGCTTAACCACACCAATCAGTGAGTTGAGGTACTCTGTTGCCTCGACATATATGTTGGAACTATTATTATGACCCTAGGTGTCTTAGAGGATATTATAGTAATCTAGCCATGTTTTGTACTCCTAGTGTGATGATTCTGGCCATCACTCCCGAAAGCATCCCGTGATGCCACCTAGTTAGTAGGCATTCTATTCCTGGGTTCTTGAACCCGAGACTCACCCTACTTACCTCATGTTGTTAGTGTTCGCTAGTTCCTTGAGGATATTAGTAACCTTGCGACAGTCCTCGAGGTCAGTGGTATTTCCTTCTTCCAAATACCATGAACCATTAAGGCAGAAGTTCTTTGAACCAAAAAAATCACAACCAGAGTGCTCTTGATGAGTTCTCCATTGTACATTGTGAATCTGCCAGTCCTACCTTTCTACATGGATTATCTGGAAGAAATATGTTGTACTTGTTTGACATACCAAATCTATGCATCCGCAACTCAGAAAACCATATGTTCCTTTGAGTTGTCTCTCTTTAGTTGTATTCTGACCTTTGTCTATCAATTGATAATCAGTACTAGTTGTGCATTCGTGTTATCGATGCTTATTATTCTTGTGGTCCGTCAAGCCATTCTATTACGGAATGACTAGGAGAAACAAACTCCAGTACCTCATCCATATCTAGGATTGGGTCAAAGCGGTTGTATTCCGTAGATCAAAATGCCAATCCAGCTTTTGTTCTGTTCTACCCCGGAGTATTACCATCTTCATATCAAGAATATCATGGGAATTGCACACCATCCTATGAACTCTTGGTACAGTGATACTTCTCGCCATCATTATTCATTTCTCGGTCTCCGTGTTATTGTAACCGGAATACCGACAAGTGAATCGTGATGTGTGAAAGCAATACTCCTAGCAACTGCGTTGCTTGGTAGTTAAAGGACAATATTCTCATCCTTGGTGTGTTGGTTATTGAATCACCATCCTAGGACTGATTGTGCTACCTAGTCCATTTTTGTTGGTGCACTCTTCGATCGATGAGTTAGGATTGTGTCAATCCATCACTCTCTTGATCACATCGTCTTGCCCTGAAAAGCAAGATTGTTCTCGAGCTTAGTTACATATCGGTGGTTCGTGACTTTCCAAATATCTTCTCGGAAGTGCTACCAGGTTGTCACCTGACCGCTATGTTGAGTTCATGATCAAGTTGGTTTCTTGTAAACCACCCTTTCTCCAAGAATCTGTGTCGGATACCCTGAGCTAGTTGGTTAAGCCAAACAACAACTTGGAGAGTTGGAAGATGAGAGCTTGTCTAACTCAGTTCATTCTTAAGGGATATCTTCATGTGTGTGTGTGTTGAAGAAAGATGATACTTTCATTGATTGATCCTTGTGATCAATTGTTGGACCTATTATCTTATCCAAACTTTGATTTGAGTATGGGCTGTCATCAAATCAAATCAGAACCAATGATGTTCGTAATGTTGTCTTATCCGTGGTTGTTTCCTCGGGCATACACCATTATATCTTTTGGTCTGACCCATGCTATCATCTTGTTCACATAATCATGTAACCCCATCTTATGGGAATCTTGATAAATTGTTGTTGAGCCCATCGACAACATCATTATCTTGTCCACGATCCATGTTGAACATTTAAGTTAGTATTGGAAACTTTTGTAAGCATTTCTTCATGCTAGCTCATGGAGCATATGTTTGGATGAAAGAAGTGACTTCC
The DNA here is from genome assembly GCA_011799875.1 of Thinopyrum elongatum. Taxonomy (NCBI): domain Eukaryota; kingdom Viridiplantae; phylum Streptophyta; class Magnoliopsida; order Poales; family Poaceae; genus Thinopyrum; species Thinopyrum elongatum. The sequence goes on from CM022300.1 coordinate 280,437,449, forward strand.
TCTAATTCATGTGCATTCGATGCAAGTTGCCGCAGTGAATTCGAGAAAGTTTGTTTTGCCTCCTCTGGAATCATCCCAAGTTAGTCATGCACGTGCAAAGTGCTCTATGGTTTGATAGGTTGGCCGCCTCCACTCCATATGTGTTCCTAGCACACAAAGCCACTGACTGATTTGTTCTAGGAAAAGGAGTTAAGTGCTAATCCATGGTAGTGCACAAGACTTCGATATCCTCGATGATGGTTCCCCACCTGAACTCAGTAGTGTTTTATTATAAGGCTACTATGTGGTCATGCTTGTCTGGGACAACATGTTCACATGTGTGAAGCAGAACCAGCTCATGTTTTGGAGCTTACTACCGTAGTCCATTTCCTGAGAATCTTGCAAAGTCATCTCGCCGATTTATGTTGCAATCCTTCCTTTCAGACATGATGAGTCTGGAATATCCTGACACCAACCAGATCTGAATCTCAAGCAGATATGATGGTTGGAACGTTTCTCAAGAACTGTAATATCAGTCTCTCTGTAACTCGGTAAAGTGGATGTCTTGGCCGACACACCTAGCCGGAAGATCTATCATTGTAGTATCTTGATTGAGCTATTTAACCAACTTCTCCATGAGGATTTAGTGCAACTTATTCTAGAAGTTGATCCTTAGGGGTCCTTGTGCTCTCGGTTTCCTCGATTATGCTAGAACCATTCAACAGTGGAATCACTCTCGTCTGTTGAGTTTCTCCCCAGTTACTAGAATCATTCCCAGCATTTGTAGTTTGCTCCCAGCTTGCACCGCCATTGTACCATCCTTCTATGGACTACCCTTCTCACAATTACTGATCAGGATCATCTTCAAGGTATTTCTACCATGGATTCCACCCATTTCCGATGATAAGCAAAATCATCCCTTGTGTTGTCTTCAACAAGGTAATCCACATCATCCATACTAGTCCAAGTATGCCATTCTACCGAACTCCTCCAAACGATCGCTCGAGATTTGCCTTAGGCTGGTATAGAGAGTCTCAATGATCTCTATATCAAAAGTAATTCTTTTTGCCACTTAAGGTAATAAGTCTACGAGTCATTTTTCCTGAGGTGCCCCGTTATGGTATCATGGCAACTCAACTCCTCGCTACGTTGACAACCGTTCACCACCTTCTTAAGTGTGGAATTGTTGTCTACCTAGTGAACCACCGTCATCTATTTCACTCCATCCCTCTAGATGTATGCTTCGTGTCTCAGCTCGAGAGATGTTGCTATGTCTCATTCCGTGATTTGATCCTGAGTTGTTCGATCTTCGAGGAGATCGATCCTTCTAGAGTTTTTTCCTTTCCTCTCGTTGTCATGTTGGTTGGAGTTCTCGGAGCAAGACATCGAGACAAAGATGGTGATCGAATCAACGTACTTATGGAGTGCAATCTGGATCGTGAAGATTGTGTTAGTCTGCTTCCCCCCCTCATCTTACCCTACGCTTGAATCTCGGGACGAGATTCCTGTTTAGTGGGGGTGAGTTGTAACATCCCTAGTTCTGGCTAGGCCAGTTTCATGTGTGCATCATGTTTAATTTCAAATGAAGTTGAAATGGGGATGACAGAAACCCCCAGCACCACTTAAACCAACTAGGGTTTACTAAAATCCTTTTCAATGAACCTGAAATGCCCTTCTAAAATGTTCATCATCTTTGCTTTGGTCTAGAACCTCTGACAAAAATGGTGCACAATTTTCTAGGACATCATTGGGTCACTGAATTAAATCTTATGTTATTTGCATTCGGACATTTAAATGCTATTAAATATTTTAGATGTCCAAATAATCATAAACTGAAATGTTTACTGTTGGAAATATTCCAAACAGTTGCCACAGTCAGTTGCATGATTTTTGGAAATGCTCTGGCATTTTTAATAAAGCCAAACACAACTACAGAAAATAGAAAAACAGAAATAAAAGAGAGAGAGAGTTACCTGGCCTTACCTGGCTGGCCCAGGTCCTGTGCAGCCCAGCTGGCGGCCCAGCCCACCTGGCCCATGCCAGTCATCACCCACCTCTGCCAGTAAGCAGAGGAGGGACACGGCGCCGCGCCCGAGCTCGCCACGCCACCACCCTGCCTGCCTGCGTACCTCCAGGCCACCTCGACACCTCGAAGGGCCTCCTCGTTGCCGCCCCGAGCCCCTGGACACCTCACTCTCCCCACCTGCTCTCTCCCTCGCCTCTCCTAGCCATGGCCGACGCTGCCGCGCTCGCACCGCCGACGTAACCGCGGCCACCGTCGCCTCCTCGTTGCACCACCCTGTCCAGCAGCTCCGCCACTGTCCTCTCTGTCAAGCAGACCGAGCCCCGAGCGCTCGTTCGCACTGAAGCCACCGCACCGGTCTCGTCTTCACCGCCCGTCGTCGGAGATCCACTTTGCCGCCCCGCTTGCTCCGGCTCGTCCCCGACTCCTCCGACCCGCTTGTCCGACTTGCCGTGAGCCCTGCTACCTCCTCCTCCTCTCCGTTTGCCTTCTCGTGCACCACAGCGACCACGCCGAGCTCGCCCGCACCCGTCTCCGCCTCTGCACGTCGCCGTCGTGGCCACAGCCACGTTGGCTCGATTCCGAGCACGCCATCGTCTTCACCGCATCCCCAGGAGCGCGCAGCACCACTTCACGCACCTCGCCGTGCCCCCTAGCGACAAGCCCGAGCTCGCCCGAACTCCGGCAGCCACAAAGCTCGTCGCCGGCGTCGTTTCCGGCGACCTTGAGCTCAACCACCACCACCACGCGACGCGGCTTGCTTCCAGCTACACGTAGATGCCGTCCGCCGTCCATTTGGTCGCCGGAGCACAAAACCCGCACCGCCCCGCCGCGTCTGGCCTCCCCGACGGCTAAACACCGGCGAGTCAGCCCAGTTTGACCAGGGATTTGACCCCCTTGGGTCACTGACGTGTGGGCCTAGGGCCTTAACTAATCTGGTTTAGAATTAGATTAGTACTAATTAACTTAGGTTAGTTAGTTAGACACTGACATGTGGGCCCCAGCGTCAGGTTTGACCTGGGCGGCCCCGTTGACCCTGCTGACGTCACAGTGACGTAGTGCTGACGCAGTTAATCATTTTCTGGTTTAAACAATTCAGGAAATTCCAGAAAATGCTCAAAACTTCTAAAATTCATAGTAATTCAACCGTAGCTCCAAATCAAATGATTTATATATGTTTTTGGATCAGAAAAATCCAATCTTTCCATTTGTACCATTTGCATGCATGTTTGAACAACCTAAGGTTGCTGTATATGGCAATTTGCATAATTGGCATTTAATTAAGCACATATGGAGTTTGAATTTGAACCCTTGGTTCAAACCAACTTCATTCAATCTGGTTCCTAGTTGCATTAGCTTAAACCACAACATATTGCCATGTCATGATCATGCATCATATTGTTGCATTGCATTGATTGTGTTCTTCCTTGTTTGCCGGTAATTGTCCCCTCTCAGTAGACGACCTACCGATGATGTGATCGATGACACCGATGAAGAACTATACTATCTTCAGAAGTACCAGGCAAGCAAAAACCCCTTGTTCATTCCGATACAAACCCACTCTCTCGCTTCTGCTCTCTTTTACTGCATTAGGACAACAACGATTCAACTGTTACATGCTGCGGTAGTTGAACCCCTTTCCTGTGCATGACCTGTCATTGCCACAGTAAATAGATGAAACCCACTAGCATGAGTAGGAGTTGTTTGAGCCCTGATGTGCCTACTCATTCATGCTTGTTTGTCATGCCTGCTATTGCTTAGAGTTGTGTCATGTCTGATTCATCGGGGATGAATTGGAAAGTTGTGAACATGTCCTACTGCTGAGAGCTAAGTGTGTGAACACGATTTGGTAAAGGTATCGATGAGAGGCCATGTAGGAGTACATGGTGGGTTGTTTCATTGAGGCCGTCCTTAAGAACTGAGATCTGTATGCGTGATTTAAGATTCAGCTACTACCACACATTGGGCCCTGAAATATGACACCGCTCGACTTACTGACCCCTCTCGTCCTCTGTCCAGGAGTTGCAAGTAGTTTCTGGTGTTTGTAGTATGCTGGAGGCCGTGCGCAGCGCTGACCTTAGGGGTGGGCTGTGATGCGGTAGGCACGTGGCCGGTGTACCGAGTCGCCCGTTTGGTGTCTCGGGAACCCTGCACACATCGTTTGGCGCCATTGAGGACACCCCGGCCGGATTTCCTTGCGGATGGAACCCGAATAGGCGATAAACCTGGACTAGAGACTTGTGTGGTTAGTTAGGTCGTGGTCTACACCCACGTCGGCATTCGCTTGAAGTCTGCCGAGCACATGTCGTGTGCAGACGGTAAGTGGTGGAAACATGTGTGACGAAGTACACCCCTGCAGGGTATAAAACTATTCGAATAACCGCGTCCGCGGTAAAGGACTACTTGGTTGCCTGTACAATTCATAGACAAGTGGAAGTGGATACTCTAAAACTCACAAGATAAGCATGAGTGCTATGGATGGCCTTCTCGTAGGGAGACGGGAGCGGATCCATAGTGGTGTGTTGATATGGTGAATATGTGGACTCGTGTGCACCACCTCAAAAGAGTTACCAGCACTCGTAGTTCAGGATAGCCACTGAGTCAAAGCTGGCTTGCTGCAGTTAAACTCCACCACCCTCTTTGTTGATACCGATGCATTTGTAGATAGTTCTGATGTAAGTCTTGCTGGGTACATTTGTACTCACATTTGCCTATTTTATGTCTCGCTAGTAGTTCCACGTGGACTTCGACGTTTAGCTTGTTACCTCAGCTACGATCTTGTGCCCTCGGCGGAATCTGGTAGATAGTCGGGCTTCTCAGCCTTTTTCATTTGTAGATGGCTGTACTCAGACATGATAGGCTTCCGCATGTGCTTTGACTTGTATGCTCTGAATGTTGGGTCATGAGACCCATGTTTGTAATACTTGGCTCCTCGGAGTCTAATGAATAATACTCTGAGTCGTAGAGTCTTGTTGTGATGCCATGTTGTATTTGCCCATATCCAGCATATTGTGTGTATGATTGAAATGCTTGGTATGTGTGGGATCCGACAACCTAGTTGTTTATCCTTGGTAGCCTCTCTTATGGGGAAATGTAGTCTGGTGCTTCCACTGAGCCTTGGTAGTCCGCTACAGCCCGATTTAACGGAGTCCTGTTAGCTTGCTACTACTCCGGAACACTTAGACTGGCCGGCATGTGTCCTTCCTCGATCCTGTGTCTGTCCATTCGGGGAAACGTCACGCGGTGTCTTTCGGAGTCCTGTTAGCCTGCTACAGCCCGGATTCCCGGAGTCCTGCTAGCCCAGTTGCTACAGCCCGAATTCACTCGCTGATGACCGACACGTTCGTTGCTGGGTCATGTATGCCTGTCCCCGTAAGTTAGTGCCACTTAGGGTTCACGACTAGTCATGTCGGCCCGGGTTCTCTATCATATGGATGCTAGCGACACTATCATATACGTGAGCCAAAAGGCGCAAACGGTCCCGGGCAATGGTAAGGCGACACCCGTGGGAATATCGTGCGTGAGGCCGCAAAGTGATATGAGGTGTTACCGGCTAGATCGATGTGACATGGAATCGGGGTCCTGACACAAAGTTTTTTGATCTGAGCTACGGATTATTTTATATGAATTTCTAAAGATTTAATCATTTCTCTGAAATTTCAGAAATTAATCTAAATACTAAATTCGAATTTCAACAATAACTGGAAATGCTAAATGTACCCAGAAACGTACCCAGCGGACCAGCACAGAGGCTGACTAGTGGGCCCACTGACTGGGTCAAAGATCCAGTCAGCAGAGGCTGACATGTGGGCCCTCTGCTGAGTCAGCAGGGCACAGTCAGCAGATCTGATCCAAAGGAATAGTAATAGGGGGCCCCACATGTCATAGATTGTTTTAATTAAACAACGTTTTATTTTATCTAAATAAGTTAACTAACAGGTGGGACCCAGTAGTCAGTGAGTCATTAGGCCAGTTAATTAGTGGTTAATTTAAACCATAGTTAATTAGTGGTTAGTCGTGGGTGGGGCCCGTATGTTAGTCACACAGAGGCATGGTTAGGGGCTAATCGCGCCGGACACGTCAGCCGGCCGGCGTTTAGCCGCCGGCGACCTCCCAGCACGACGGTGACCCGCGGAAATGGCCGTCCGGCCACGGATCGAAGCGTGGAAGGGCTCATTCGAACGCACACATGATCCCGTGCATGATGGTGGCCTCGGTTTAACGCGGGGAGGGCTACAGCGTCGACGGCGTCGATCGCGGCGGACGCCGAAGATCGGGAAGCGCTCGGGTGCGGGCAAAACGGCAATGAGGAGAAGCACGGCTGCCCTCGTTCGTCTCCTGGCAGCACAGTGAGCACGCTGGTGTGCTCAGTTGCCCACGACAGCAAATATAGCGACGGCGGCATCGACTGCGGCGGAGCTCGGTTCGGGCAACAATGGTGACGACGAAACGGGGCTCGGGCGCGAGAGAAAAGAAGGGGCAAACGACGGAGGAGCTCACCTAGGGGGCACACGATGGCCCGGTGAGTGACTAGGAGCAGCAGTGCAGCGGATGGAGGCGGGGCAGTGCAGTTGGCCGGCGGAGGGGATTGGGTCGATGGCGACGTTCTGGCGCAGCTCCGGTCGAATGAGCCTGCTGGCTGGATGCTGTCGAGGACGAGGAAGCCTCCGGGCTTCGTGGGACGGCGAGTGGAGGTCGGTCGCTGCGATCAGAGATGATGGCGTGGCGGTGGATGTGTTCGGGCGTCGTCCAAATCGAGACAGAGAGGGGGCGAGGGGGGAGAAGGGTTGTCTACGGGGTCGGAGACGAGGCTTAGTAGCCACCCGCGATGGAAGGGCTGCTATCAAGCACGCACGAGGGGGGGCCAGGGCACGTGCACGCTCTGGTGATCGACACGGGAGGAGAGAGAGTGGAAGGTTAGGGATGGTGGGGGGGGGGGGGGGAAGTGGGCTGGGCCGGCGCCTGTAGTTACTAGAGCCCACGGGCACAGTAGCTAGGGCCTTTTTCTTTTTCTCGTTTTCTGTTTTTCTGTTTTCTTTTTTTGTTTCTGTTTTGTTTTGACTTTTGCCTTTTGTTTTTGTTTCGAACCACTTTTGTAAAATATGAGACTAGCCCAAATAAATATGGTGCATTATAAGCCACTGCAATATAATGGTTTTGAGTCCAAAGGTTTTCATTTGGGATTTTATTTAATTAAAAATGTATGAAATAGTGCTATTTTACTGCTGTTTGAGTCAGCTAGTTAATTTAGTGAATGTTGGTTATGATTTTAGAATTGTCTGTGGAATATTTGCCATTTAATGAACATTTTAGTTTCTGGGTTTGGGCAACTTTTATTTTCACTTTAAGTTTGAATTTTCCATTTGAATTTGAATTTGAAAAGAGATATGATACTAATGATGATTATGCACTGTTGATCATGATGACATGGCATAATCAAAATGGTGATAACTGTAGCTTAATACATGGGGTGTTACATCAATCCATGGGAGGCGTAGGATGAAGATGGTCTCTCTCAAACAACCCTGCAACCAGATAACAAAGAGTCTCTTGTGTCCCCCACACACCCAATACAATGGTAATTTGTATAGGTGCGCTAGTTCGGCAAAGAGATGGTGATACAAGTGTAATATGGATGGTAGATATAGGTTTTTGTAATCTGAAAATATAAAAACAGCAAGGTACCTAGTAACAAAAGTGAGCAAAAACGGTATTGCAATGCTTGAAAATAAGGCCTAGGGTTCATACTTTCACTAGTGCAAAGTCTCTCAACAATGATAACATAATTAAATCATATGTCAATCCCTCAACGTGCGACAAAGAGTCACTCCAAAGTTCCTATCGCGGAGAACATAAGATGAAATTGCTTGTAGGGTACGAAACCACCTCAAAGTTATTCTTTCTGACCAATCTTTTGAGCTATTCCTATAAGTGTCACAAACTGCCCTAGAGTTCGTACTAAAATAAAACCATATGATACACATCAATCAACCCTAATGTCACCTAGATACTCCAATGTCACCACAAGTATACGTGGGTCAATTATATGATATGCATCAAACAACTTCAGATTCATAATATTCAATCCAACACAAAGAGCCTCATAGAGTGCCCCAAGATTTCTACCAGAGAAACAAGGATGAAAACGTGCATCTACTCCTATGCATAGATTTTCCCAATGTAACCTCGGGAATCCACGAGTTGAGGGCCAAAATGTACATCAAGTGAATCAATAGAACACCCCATTGTCACCACGGGTATCCCACGCAAGATATACATCAAGTGTTCTGAAATCCATAAAAGTATTCAATCCGATAATAGTGAAACCTCAAAGGTAAAACTCTATTCATAAAAATAAGATAGAGAGGGAGAAACACGATATGATCCAACTGTAGTAACAAAGCTCGCGGTACATCAAGATTGTGCCAAATCAAGAACACGAGAGAGAGAGATGAAACACATAGCTATTGGTACATACCCTCAGCCTCGAGGGTGAACTACTTCCTCCTCGTCATGGAGACCGCCGGGATATTGAAGATGGCCACCGGTGATGGTTTCCCCCTCCGGTAGGGTGCCGGAATGGGCTCCCGATTGGTTTTTCGTGGCTACAGAGGCTTATGGCGGCGGAACTTCTGATCTAGGTTTCTTTCTGGAGATTACGGTATATATGAGAGTACTTGGCGTTGGAAACAAGTCAGGGGGACACCCAAGGGGCCCACAAGCCCTAGGGGCGTGCCCTGGGGGGGTGGGCGCGCCCCCTGGCTTGTGGCCTACTCGGTCACCCCCTAGCACAGCTCCGATGCTCCGTAGGTCTCTTCTGGTCCATAAATGATCACCGTAAAATTTTATTCCATTTGGAGTCCGTTTGATATTCCTTTTCTAGAACTCAAAAACAAGGAAAAAAACAGAAACTGGCACTGGGCTCTAGGTTAATAGGTTAGTCCTGAAAATAATATAAAATAGCATATAAATGCATATAAAACATCCAAAACAGATAATATAATAGCATGGAACAATCAAAAATTATAGATACGTTGGAGACGTATCAATATTCCATTTGTTTTGATGATGATTGTGTAGAAGCCTTTGAAACACTTAAGAAAGCCTTAACTTCGGCACCAGTTGTTCAGCCACCTGATTGGAACATGCCTTTTGAAATTATGTGTGATGCTAGTGATTATGTTGTTGGTGCTATTCTAGGACAAAGAGTTGATAAGGAATTAAATGTTATCCATTATGCTAGTAAAACTCTAGACAGTGCTCAAAGAAATTATGCTACTACTGAGAAAGAATTTCTAGCAGTTGTGTTTGCTTGTGATAAATTCAGATCTTACATAGTCGATTCTAAATTAATTGTTCACACTGATCATGCTGCTATTAAATACCTTGTGGAAAAGAAAGATGCTAAACCTAGAATCATTAGGTGGGTTCTTTTGCTAAAGGAATTTGACTTGCATATCACTGATAGGAAGGGAGCTGAGAATCCCGTAGCTGATAACTTGTCTAGGTTAGAAAATATCGTTGATGACCCACTACCTATTGATGGTAGCTTCCCTGATGAACAACTAGCAGTCATAAATGCTTCTCGTAATACTCCTTGGTATGCATACTATGCTAATTATATTGTTGCTAAATTTATACCACCTAGTTTTACATACCAACAAAACAAAAAAAATCTTCTTTGATTTAAGACAATACTTGTGGGATGACCCTAATCTTTATAAAGAAGGAGTAGATGGTATTATTAGACGTTCTATACCTGAGTATGAACAGGAACAAATCCTATGGAAATGTCACTCCGAAGCCTATGCAGGACACCATGTAGGAGATAGAACTGCACACAAGGTATTACAATCTGGTTTTTATTGGCCTATTCTTTTCAAGGATGCTCGTAAGTTTGTTTTATCTTGTGATGAATGCCAAAGAATTGGTAATATTGGTAGACATCAGGAAATGCCTATGAATTATTCACTTGTTATTGAACCATTTGGTGTTTGGGTCTTTGATTATATGGGACCTTTTCCTTCCTCTAATGGGTATACACATATTTTGGTTGTTGTCGATTATGTCACTAAGTAGGTTGAAGCTATCTCAACTAGTATTGCTGATCATAACACCTCCATTAAAATACTTAAAGAAGTTATTTTCCCAAGGTTTGGGGTCCCTAGATAATTAATGACTGATGGTGGTTCATATTTCATTCATTGTGCTTTCCGTAAATTGCTTGCTAAATATGATGCCAACCATAGAATTGCATCCCCTTATCACCCTCAATATAGTGGTCAAGTTGAGTTGAGCATTAGAGAAATAAAGTTAATATTGCAAAAGTCTATTAACCGATCTTGAAAGAATTGGTCTAAAAAACTTGATGATGCACTTTTGGCTTATAGAATAGATTATAAAAATCCTATGGGTATGTCTCCATATAAAATGGTTTATGGAAAATCTTGTCATTTGCCTCTTGAATTAGAACATAAAGCATATTGGGCAATTAAAGAACTCAATTATGATTTCAAACTTGCCGGTGAAAAGAGGCTATTTGATATTAGCTCATTAGATGAATGGAGAACGCAAGCCTATGAAAATGCCAAATTGTTCAAAGAAAAAGTTAAAAGATGGCATGACAAAAGAATCCAAAAGCGGGAATTCAAAGTGGGTGAGTATGTTCTGTTGTACAATTCTTGTTTTAGATATTTTGCAGGAAAGCTCCTCTCCAAGTGGGAAGGACCATATATCATTGAAGAAGTTCATTGCTCTGGAGCTATTAAGATTAATAATGCCGAAGGCACTAATCTGAAGATGTTCAATGGACAAAGAATTAAGCACTATATCTCTTGTAGACCTATTAATGTTGAAACTAACATTATTCAAACCATGACACTGGAGGAATACATAAAAGAGACCTTCCAGAACACTCCAGAACCCTGAAAAGGAAGAGGTATGTGATACAGTAAGTAAACCGTCTCCAAAAATTTCGTAAAAATATTTTCTGTCAGTTTTGGAATATTAGAAACAAAAAGAAACTCCTGAGAAGGCATCCCAGGTGCCCCCTAGGCACCAGGGCACACCTGCCCCTCCTGGCGCGCCCTGGTGGGTAGTGGGCCCCTCGGGAACCTTCCCGACTCTGTTTTCCTCCAGATTACTTGTTTTGCAAGATAAAATATCTTTATATATACTCCCTGAAATTTTTTACCACCGCATCACGGAGAAACCCTCTATTCTTGTTTCGTGCTATTTTTCAGGCAGATCTAAAAGTATGTCATCACAAGATTCAGACGGAGAGAGCTATGTTTCCCACTATGTTGCAGATCCAAGGATCTTTGGGGATATTTATCCCTACCTATGGGCCACAGATGAGGAGGAAGACACTGACTTGGAGGAGACGGAGGATGCCAGTTCAGATGAAGATGAAGTTCCACTACCTCGGCCTGGAGAGATGCACGTGGAATTCAAGAAGTCAAGTCTCCCAAACGAAGTAAACAAATCTAAGATTCAATTTATCCCGTCCCATTTTCTGCAGGAAAGCAAGGATGCAATATGTAAAAAGATATTTAAGCTTGTGTAAGAAAACGAGGATTTGAGGGAGGAAAATTTTATCCTCAAACTTAGGATGGAGAAGAAGAATGCCACTTCATCACCACGACCATCAACAAAGAAGGAGGCTTGAGTACACGGGTATGGGCACTCCCCTTGGCTTGTGCCAAGCTTGGGGGAGGTGCCCCGGTGTCGTATCACCATAACTTTCATTATCTTCATCTATTTTTAGTTTGATCCTTAGTTATTTCATGATTTAGTTGAATAAAAGTTTAGTATGATCTACTTTCGTGATCTATCTATCTATGTAATCGAGTGAGAGTTATATAATAAAGTTCAGTTTGAGTTTTTGCTTGTTTACTTTTATGTTTCAATCAAAACAAAGAAAGTAATGAAGAAGATCATATGCTAATCTCATGGAAGGCAATGACATTACATAAGAAGGAGTATAAGTAGTAAAATTTATGGTAAGTTGACAAACATAGCATTGGTCAATGATGCAATTCATGAAAGAAATTAATAATGGAAGAGAAGATTCACATGCAAATATACTATCTTGTACATCTTTTATGATTGTGATCCCCCATTAATTATTTTATGTCAAATTGTTGACGTTGGACAAGGAAGACAACGTAATGATTTATGTTTGTTCATATTCACAAAGAAGTTATATTGTCATAGATCCTCCAACTTGTGGTGCTTGCCCAATATCTTTGCTAGCTAAAAATCTGCATCAAGTAGAGATACTACTTGTGCATCCAAAAACCTTATACCCAATTTCAAGTTATGAGAGTCCACTATACATACCTATGGATTGAATAAGATCCTTCAAATAAGTTGTCATCGGTGCATAACAAAATATAAATTGCTTCTAAATATGTATGATCTTTTACTGTAAGGGAAAATAAGCGTTGTACGAACTTGGGATGGCAAAGTAATAAAAGCGATGGACTGCATAATAAAGGTTGCTATCACAAGGGGCAATATAACATGACGTTCTTTTGCCCTAAGAGCTTGTACATCCAAAAATAAAAAGCAAATGACAACCTCTGCTTCCCTCTACGAAGGGCCTACCTTTTACTTTTATGTACTTTTTATGCAAGAGTCAATAGTATTCTCCTCTACTCCTTTCACTTTTTTCTTTTGCAAGCATCAAGTGGTGGGGAAAGATCTAGGAACATATATCCAGTTGGATATGAGTGATCATGAGTTATTATTGTTGACATTAGCCTTGAGGTGAATAAGTTGGGAGGTGAAATTATAAGCCCCTATCTTTCTATGTGTCTGGCTGAAACATTTTGCTCCATATATATGGTGCGAGTGTTAGCAATCACAGAAGACTAAATGATGGTTGAGTATGTCGACTTCCAAAAAGGCTCCGACATGAGAGCCTTCCTGAAAATATGATGAATTGCAATTGCATTGTTGACTGAGAACATAGTTTGTTAGTTTTCAAGAAAGTTTATTCCTTATACTTTCATGTTGTGATGAATTGTTACTTGCTCAAGAGAAGTTTTATGATAAAGTTTATTGTTGTTATAATAATGATCATGATGCTACTATGTCTGTATTTTGTTTTTATTGACACCTCTCTCTCTAAACATGTGGACATGATTATCGATATCGGCTTACGCTTGAGAACAAGTGAGGTCTAACCTTGGGGGAGTTGATATGTCCATTTTGCATCATGTTTTCCTACTGTTATTTATAGTGTTTTCATTCAATATAACACTTTGTGGAGTAATTCTAATGCCTTTTCTCTCATAATATGCAAGGTTTACACAGAGAGGGAGATTACCGGCAGCTAGAATTCTGGACCTGAAAAAGCTATATCAGAGATACCTATTCTGCACATCTCCAAATGAGCTAAAATTTTATGAAGATTTATTTTGGTATATACAAAAATTATTGGAGAAAAAAATACCAGAGGGGGCCACCCAGGTGCCCACTAGGCACCAGGGCGCGCCTACCCCCCTGGCGCATCCTGGTGGGTAGTGGGGCCCCTGGCCAGCCTCCGGTGCCAATCTTCTGGTATATAAGCCCATTTGCCCTAGAAAAAATAAGGAGAAGGATTTCGGGACGGAGCACCACTGTCTTGAGGCGGAACTTGGGCAGGAGCACTTTTGCTCTCCGGCAGAGTGATTCCGCTGGGGATACTTCCCTTCGGGAGGGGGAAATCGAAGCCATCGTCATCACCAAAAACCCTCTCATATTGGGAGGACCAATCTTCATCAACATCTTCACCAGCACCATCTCATCTCAATACCCTAGTTCATCTCACTACAAAAAAAAACACATCCGTGACATTTTGGGCCGAATGAATTTTTTTTCTGTCATGCTTATGACACTTCTATGACGATAATTGTGACAAAAGCACATATCATCATAGATGTGGTGGGCTCCTACTTCTATGACAAAAAATCATGACAGAAAATGGGCTGTTCATCATGGGCGGGCCGGGAATGCATCGGCATGACATTCTTTGGGCCGTCCATGATGGAAAAAATCATGGTAGAAACAAAGGGCGAGGAAAATTTCGGGGAGTTCCCGCTTACGGTGGGTGGTCGGTGCCAAGCGATGCACGGAGGGATTGCACATTTCTCTCATACTCGTACGTGCGTGTGTGTGAGGCGTTGGGCTCTAACTGAACCTGAGCGAGGCATTTGCTTACTGAACCCGAGCGATTGCGCTGGTTACGCATTACTGAACCCGAGTGATCGATCGATCCCTGGCTGTTAACTGAACCCGATCGAGCGATTCCTTCGCTACTGCTACTAACTGAAGCCGATCAAGCTTGCTGCCTCTTGATGAACAGTGAGCGTTGTTGGGGGTTGGATGAAGAGTTCCTGGTGGGGGTTGGATGAACAGGACCCCGTGGTAGTAGAGACCGTTGCCGCTGGATGAACAGGACCCCGATCTAGAGGAGGCCGCCACACACCCGAGCCGGTTGGGGGGGATGAACAGGACCCCGTGGAGGGCTGGTTGAATAGGAACCCATGTGGAGGGCTTGTTGAACAGTAGCCGGTGAAGGCTGGATGAAAAGGACCCCGTGGTGAAGAGTAGCTGGTGGAGGCTGGAGGAAGTCGACGGTGGATGAACAGTAGCAAGTGGAGGCTAGAGGAAGTCGACGGTGGATGAACAGTAGCCTGTGGAGGCCGGAGCGAGGCAGTAGATGGTGGATGAACAGTAGCCCATGGAATCCCATTTTGCGGTATGGCACACCCCTCCCGAATGAACAGGACCCCGTTTCGACCGTAGGTGCTCCAACGCAAGTTGGTTTCCTCCGTTTTGCGGTATGCCACACCCCTCCCGATCAACAACACCCCGTTTTGACCGTAGGAGCTCAAACACAAGTCCGTTTCCTCCATTTTGCGATATGCCAGACCCTTCCCGATGAACAGGACCCCGTTTCGACCGTACGCGGTCGAACATAAGGCCGTTTACCTCCATTTTATGGTACACTAAACCCCGTTCCGGCTGTTCCATGCAAGCCAGTCGGCTCCCATTGAACACGACCCATTCTGACCCAGTGGCTTTGCTCCCAATGAATAGGACGTGTTCCGACCCAGTCACTTGGCTCCCGGTGAACACGACGTTGTTTCCTCCATTCCGACCCAGCCGGTTAGCTGCCGATGAACAGGACGACGTCGCTGCCGTCTGTTGCCTCTCCATGTACACGAGCCCTGGCCGTCCGTATGCACGAGTACGCGTTTTGAGACCCCGATCGTATGTACGTACGTGGCCGTATTTTTTGGCGTGTGGCTGTATGTACGTGTACACGGTTTAGACGGGACAGCCTGAACTGCTACGTGAGGGGCTCTACTATGACATGTGCCGCTACTTACTCGGCCACGATTCATCGTTGCAGAGTGACCGATTGACCAGTATGTACGTACACGTTCGCGACAACACAGACAACGCTACATACGCTTCGACCGGGTGGGTCCCAGCTATCAGGGAGGATAAGGACGCACTTCCTTGCGTGCGAAGATATAGCTACTCGGTCCCAGCTGTTAGGGGGAGGAATCATTTTTTTGACCGTAATAAGGACGCACTTCCTTGCGTGCGAAGATGTAGCTGGTGGGTCCCAGCTGCCAGGGGGAGAAAACATTATTTTTCAGGGTAAAAAGGATGCAGTTGCATGCATGCGTCCATGGGCGTGGTGCGTCCCCACTGTCAGCTTCTCACGTACAGTCATCTTCCGATGACTCTCGTTTGTTGACCACATTGACCACACCGTGCCGTGTGCACCAAGGCCAGTGGATGATGGTGAGGCCCTAGACTGGAACAACCCGGAGATGGGGAAGACGCGACAGTGGAGTCGCAGATGGAGAGGAGTGGGAAACTTGACTAGTTCGGGTGCACGGTAGCAGTGCCGCCCACGGGGGACAGGAGCAAGAATTGAGGTTGAAGAAGTAGCACGGCTGTTAGATTAACATCCAATGGTCCAGCAGCTAGAATCATTTGTTGATTAAGTTGACAAAGCCCTGGGTACGCGTCAGCTTAGTAGGCCCACAAGTCAGCCACCAAATCTGCCGGGTCCCAACTGTCATCGGGAGGAATAGTTTTTTTCACATAACAAGGAGGCACTTCCTTCCGTGCGAAGATACAGCCGGTGGGTCCCAGCTATCAGCAGGAGCAATCATATTTTTTCGCGTAATAAGGAGGCACTTGCTTGTGTGGCTCCCTACTGTCACCCTCTCCACTTACATCCCTCTTCTGATGGCTGTTGTTTGTTGACCATGTTGACCACACCGCACCGAGAGCACCAACGAGGTGGACGAGGGCGAGGCCTAGGAAGGGAACGACCCGGAGCCAACGAAGCCACAACAGCGGATGCCCACGCTGAGGGGAGTATGAGGGCTGACTGGTCGGCTACGGGGTGAGGCTGACGTCGCCAAAAAATAACAGGAGGTGTGGGTGGGTAGAGGGATGGCCCGGCGGCAGCACAGCCGGCCACGGGAGGAGGGAGCAGGCAGTCCCACCGGCGCTGGTTTGGGCGGCTGGAGCAGGAAGATCAGAGATTGAAGAATCACGACGGCCGTTGGATGGACATCCAACAATCATTGCTCTGTGTTGACTAAGTTGACAAAGCCTTGCGTACGCGTCAATTTTTTTTTAGGACAGCGTCATCGTCAACCTAGTAGGCCCAGAAGTCATCCTTCAAATCTGTGGAAATCAGCATACAACCCATTTGCCATTATTTTCAATAATTTACAGCCCATTTGCTAATTCTTGAGGATATTTTTAAGCCCATATTCTTTTTATTAGCATTACAGACCATATTCTGGCCACTGCTAAAAAATTCAACGAAATTTTGCATATTTCGATGGGGTCCGAACTCTTTTAATCACGAAATTTTGAGTCACGTTAAAAATAATTTTTAAAAAATTATATCAAAATAAAATACAAAAAAAATCTCCGCAAAAAAATGAATGAAATTTAAAATATTGAAATCCAGAAAAAATGAAATTTGAATGTAATTGCTGGTTGGCTTTGGTTTAAAAATTTACAGCCCATTTCTTACTACTTATAGCCCATTTTCTGGGGAAGCCGAATACATCCCTCCTCATCTTGTAAGATTTGCAGCCCAGCAGGGCTGAGAAAAGCAAGTAGGTCTCGGTTGGGTATTCTCCAAAAAAAAAGAACTGGGCTAGCCATTCTCAGAAAGAAAAAAGATATCAACTGGGCTCGTCATGTGCTTAAATAAAAGCGTAAGCGTGGGCTAGACGGGCCACAGCCCCCGCACAGCACGCAGTTGAGCTCCGTCTCTAAAACTAAAAAGCAACTGGGCAAGCTGCTAGGTCCCTGGTGTTAGTCGCTCGTTGTGTAATTTTCTCGTTTATTGACTACATTTACAATGGCGTGGGACCTAGATGTCAAACAATTAGGAGGAAGTATTTTTTTTTGGCTTGTAATAATGAGGCACCTGCTTGCATAATGCCATGACCCTGGTGGGTCCCTACTGTCAGCCTCTCCACGTACAGTCATCTCCTGATTCCTCACGGTTGTTGACCATGTTGACAATGCCAGAGGGCGGGAGGCATAGCGAGCGAACCAAGGCGGAGAACGAACAGGAGTCGTGGAAGATGCGGCAGTGTAGTGGCAGGCAGAGGGGAGTACGAGGGCAACAACATGTAACTCAAGCTTACAAACGGTACAAAAGCCCAAGGATTAATTGTTCACCAAATTTATACAAAACCCAGATTGAACATGGCAATAACTTCTAACCCAACCACTGTTTTTTGGCAGTCACAAACAAATGGATTGGTCTGATCCATAAAATCAACATCATGTGCCAAAAAATTTATTGGAACATGACCACAAGTTGTTGTAAATAGAAGCCGAGCACGTTCAGAAGCCCATTTGTCCACCTGAAACTTCTTTTTTTATTGTTCAACATGTCCGTCCGTGAGAAATTTCTTGTTGAAAAACTTAAGCCTCATGGACAATAGTAACCTCACATTCAACAGGAAGAATGTGACAAAGCTTCTGCTTGCCTGGTTGGATGCATAACCTTCCATCGTTATCATGAGAACTGAGAAAATCCCGGTGCTTATTACGCCACCGATTAGCTATATGTTTTTCTCCATGTGTTAGTGCCTAAGTAGACATGAAGATAGAAAATAGTTAATGTCTTAAAAAAGAGTATGTCGAAAGAGCGAAAGCTGAACGGTTAATTCTAGTACAATATATACGGGCTTTCAATGTGCATGAAATCATCACCTTTATATATAAATTCTCCAGACATGAAAAGCATCGCAGCAAGCCGATAATTATTTTCAGATCATAACTAAACATTCCGATATATAAGATCTTGACAGAATCCAGCAGCATTGATAGGCTATCCATGGACGAACTCTTCATTGAGCATATAACATAATATTAGTACCCAAAGTGTAGTCCAAGATGATATAAAACTTATGCGCACAAATGAAAAATGCAGCTTATGATTACAAATGTGTAGATTATAATATACAGTACTTGAATAAGTGTGGAGCCAAACACCAACTTGTGATCATTAAACGGATCATGAATTACACCCAAGGTCTCTAGTTTGGGCGCAGAGACGACAGTTATTTGTGAAGGTATATAACAATAATGAAGGAGCAACCTTTGAAGTGAAGGGGCATCTTCGATGATGAGCTATTGTCATTCAAAACAAATTCGAATTCTTTTAAGGTGAGGCAACTTTATTTGGAGACAACTGATACGGATTTCTATTCCCAAAACAATCGGCAAGTGCTCCAGGGCAAGGCAACTGGAGTGGATGATGCTGTGCAGTGAGGCCTCCAACAGATAAACCACCACAAGTGAAAGTTTTTTTTAGCAGTGGGAGTCGAAGCATTTGTGCCAGATCATCGGGTAGATGGCACCGGGTGAAGGTGGCGGTGTGGAGAGAATAGGAAAACCACGAGATGGACAATGGCGGTGTGGGCACAAATTCTTGGTGTTCGGTTCGTGGTATGAAACTTTCGTGGTAATGGTAGAACTCAAACTGCTGGAGTTTTTCGAATTCAGGGGATGTCAGCCAGGCATCCACCGTGCAGGGTATGGACAGCAGGTAGCGTGTTGGGATGCAGAGGCGTTGAACAGAGCCCTGGTGGGAGGAGATGATGGCTCTGAGGAGTTCAAAATCATGAACGACAGATAGTTGATGACAGTCGAGACTGAGGGGCGTGGCGCGCCATAGAGGGTGCCACCGAGTTGAGAGGACTTGGGTGCAGCAGTAATCCTTGGTGGCGAGAAGCGAGATGATCTCCCCGGGAGATCACCGATGTGGTCCACCTGAGATTCTACGGGTTCCTCACATCCGGTGGGGGGCCTATCGCTTCTCCCCGCGCTGCCGGGTGCTGGATCTACAACCGGTGTCACCGCTGGCGGGAGCCTCATCTTCTTAGCGCTGGGGCCAGCCGACTCCATTTTCCTTGCAGGCATCACGCCGAGCTCACGGGTTTGAGCAGAGTAGCCAGAGACAAGCCTAGTGGCAGTGCGAGTGGGAAAGAAGGAGGGCTGGGGTTTTCTGTAGGAGTGGAAGAAGAGGAGCAGGCGTTTTCTGTACGAGTGAGGAAGAAGGTGAGCGGGGGTTTTCTGTACGAGTGAGGAAGATGGGGAGCGGGGCGAATTGGGGTGCTATAGAAGCGGGAGAGTCTAGCGAGCTGCAGTATAAATGGAAGCGAGGAGGAAGGAGGGTTTTTCTGGGATCGCCCCCTCTTCAAGAAATATGGGCTTTTCCTCGCAAAAAAAACAAATTGGCTTTAAGATGGATAGGCTTTTGTATCGGCCTAGTCGGCTGCCCGTGTTTTGTACTAGAGGGCTTTAACACTAGAGGCAGCCCATTAGAGACACTCTCCAGCTCTCCAGCTAATTGCCCGTTCGAAAGAAAAAAAAGAGACGCCTCCAGCTTAATTATGGCTCCTCATCGGTAACATTTTTCAACTTGAAAAAAAGTTATAGCTCCTTTTCGGTCCGGCTTGGCATCCACCAAATTAGAGGATGGTGTACTACATGCAGACACTCACACTGGTTGTAGCGCGGCAAAATGAGGGGTCAAATAACATGCCCACAATATACATAGATTGTAAAGGTTGACACGCTAACATTCAAACTAAGCTTCACAAGATATGGTATGCATACTAGCTAACATTCACAAGCACTTAAGTTCAGCATGTTTACGCATCTAAATGATTCACAAGACTACAACCAAGACAAAGTTGTGAGAAGGTGTAGAAATAAAGAAAAAATGATCGATGCTTCTCTGAGCAAAGGGCCTCCCTACGCACACATTAATTTCCTGGGCATGCTTCTTTCTGCTCAATGTAGCGTGTACTTTGAGCATGTTGGTAACTCCACAGCTAGCTTGACGGCTCATCTTGCAATTTACGCTGACACATTGCAGCAAACAGAGGAGGCAATAGAGATCACTCAACATCAGACCATTTTGTGCAGTTACACTGAAATCATCTTCATTGTCCTAAATGTGAAAAGATAGGAAAGCGTTGTACTTAAACAGTGTCGCAAAACAGTAGCACATATCAATAGCTCGGCATGACAAAACACGATCATCTGGACGAAGGGATACTGACCTGCGTGAGGAAGATTATGCATAATTTTATAGCTGGTTAGTTGATTTCCACCTTGGGATCTCCTGTGATGGCACAGAGGAAATTCTATGCAATCGATGAGCGCAATTCCTTCCGTGTGCCTGTAGAAAATTTGTCCGACTAACCCCAATATCTTTTTTGTGCAGTTCCACTAAAATAATGCACCGCTGTTTGCACGACCCCTACTCGCCGGCCAGGCCATCAATGACTCGGTCTCTTTTATCTTGCGTTGACGGCGTGGCTGCAGTGCTTGTTTGCTCCTCCACACATGACAGGCTCGTTCCACACTGCAAACAGCAAGTCAACGTACGAATAAGCCTATTTCATCTTGTGTTGGTCATTCTACCTAGTTACGAATGTAGGAATACCTGGAGCACCGTGAGGTCAGCTGACAGCAGGTTCCACTAAAATTGAGGTTTGTGCTTCCGTTTGCACAAGTAGACACCATATGGAGATAGACAACCCTGTTTGCACAAATATGTAACAGGGTTATTTAAGCAGTGTCATTTTTTTGCAGCGGCATATGATTAAAAATAGCATCTCATATGTTACCAATGGCATTATAGTGACAGTATGAAAAAGTGCCATTAACTAAGAAGTGCCATCACATCAAATCAACACTAGCACTAGATTAACGGGGGCTTACATTAACATGCATAACAATTGCATTATGACTATGTGATGACAGATTGGGAGTAGCACTTGATCAGTACGTATGTGCACGGTTAACAGGAACGATCGTTCTAACAAAGGGTGATACGGAAAGGAGAAACACATCATCATGTCAACCATTGTGTAATTAAATTTTGTCCAGTTCAACGGAGATGCAGCTATGTTACCGGTGGCAGAGTTTAGTGTAATGGCCAAAAACACTCTTTATGAGAAACGAAGCAAGACAGAAGCATTTCATAAAACGGTGGTGGCATTGATTCATTTTATCAATGGCAATAGATTGACAACAACATTACATAACAGCGAAATCACATTAATAGTGGCATTGTTTCATTTTACCTGTGATGTTAGATTAACATTAGTAGTAAGGGCATAGGGACAGGGGAGGCACAAGCACGTTTTACATCCATCGAGGCATAAGGTGGTGAGGCAGAGGTGTTGCCGAGTGTGGCAAACATGCAAAGCATGTTTGGATTTGTGCGTTTTTTGTTCTCGTCAGTGACCTTTCCTATGTGACCACAAGAAATCTAGACGTGCTCATTCTCGGTTGCATTGTCGACCCAACACCCCCCACTTTCTGTCCTTTTTCGACCAAGAGACCGGTAAGGCCAGCATCTTTATTTCCCTTCCCAACCAAGAGATTAGTTCGTTAGCCAGTTTCTACAGTACCTTTTTTTCCTCTAATAGTAAAAATTTAGGTGGTGTTCGAGTGTTCAAGAAGCCGACGGAGCTAGCTACATGGGGAGCTTTGTAATACTAGAAGAATATCCACATGCATGGTGCAGCGACGTGGGGAGCAATCCTAACTTGATGAAAAAAAGGGATACAACAACGTGGGAAGCTAGGCCATTAGAACAAGGCCGGTTCTAAAATAAGTTATACCTCCGGTCGGCGGGATGTGGCGAGGCAGGCGGCAGGATCTGCCAAATCGACGGTGGGGAGCAAGGGTGAGGAGGACCTCCCACGCCGGCGCCAGGTCAGAGAAGACGGCGCACGTCGGCTTCCTCCCTCACCACCGGCGACCACCAGCGGAAGGTATCCGGCCGAATCTATGTCAACCGGAGAGAAGAGAGAGAGATAAAGAGAGTGGACACCGCCGTCTTGTTTAGATCTGGAGAGGGTGAGAGAGTGAGAAGAAGAGAGCAACCGTAGCAAGCAAGTCCCGAAGTGGACTAGTGGAGTAGTAACTGTTTTTCTCTCTGTAGCGATCATTTTAAATTGAATACGTGCGGAGCCATCTTTTCATTTAATGTACCAGTAAAAAGAAACTCGATCAATAACCGCGCCACCACGTTCAGGTCGCACTTGGTATGGCTGACTAGATGTCTCAAATTGTCACGTTACCTACGTTTTCGTGTGCAAATGCGCTCCACCATGAGTGTACTCGCGTGTGTGCGTGAGGGGAGAGTGAAGTCCGATTTATAAACCTTGAGGTTGTAGAGCTAGTCGGAAACAAACCCTCACCTTTAAATCCCTGAAGTTTGTACCCTGTCCTCTGTAATCCCGATCATTTTTAACGTTAAGGGCATGTGCGGTTCAAGGGGTTTTAACAGGGATTAACAGGGATTGTGGGGGATTAATCATGTACAAGCCAAATTCCCCTCCATTCCTCTCCAAACCCCTTGGGAGGAGGTTGAACCGAACAAGGCCTAGCTAGTTACTCATTCTATGAGTAACATCACACATACCAAAACAAAATGACTCTATAACCTAATAAATGAGGCTTTGCATGACACTACACGTGCGATGACCACTGGAGCAATCCACTCAGGTTGTACGTAAACATGTTTATACTCTTCATTCATGATTTTTAGTACAAATAGGATGTACATGGCGATGTCATCCTCATACCAGCCACTATTGATGGATGGCATGCAGTAATCCACTGCAATCCGAGTTGCACATGCAGCAACTACGACTACAATGGAGTACTAGACACACAAGGCATGTTGTTGGTGCTGCTTCATGAGCTACCGAGCCATCTAGATGAACGCGCGGTAATGGCCATCACCTGCGGAATGAAGGACGTCGTTCTTTCGCCGCGTCCTGGCCATCACAAAGGTGGTGACGCACTTTGCAGGGTTGTCAGTGACGGAGTCCATCGTCCCACTCCAGCGACGAACAGCGCTCGCCCGAGAGCGCGAACGTGGACGCAAATTTAAGCAAACACGGTCGGATTTCATATAAACATGACGGATTTCATTACATTTACATTAAATAAGTTGTGCTCACCTGGAGCTAAAGGTAGAATTAATATAACTAATCTAAATGGTCGCCGGCCGATCTCTTTGTCCTCCTCCAGCATCCGGCTGAAGAAGAAAGGTGCAAGACACCGGCTGTTTTCGCCGGCGTCGCCTCGGCGGTGGCCTTCATGGGTTACAATTGGTGGCATCCCCCGTGTTCTACTTCTCGATGATGGCGGCGGGCGGGGACGTGCTGGCCGTCACCTCATCGACATCCGCGTAGCCGCGTCACCTTGTCGACATCCGCGATGGCTTCTTTCTCTGCCTGCATGGCCCGGCTACGCGCTCGGCGACAGCGGATGGTGCAGTCGCAGTTACTGGCGACGCTGTACGACGCGGCGGTGTCAAGGGCAGCGATGATGCTCGTGCCCCCGTGCTCCCTGACAAGCCGGTGTGGAGCAACTTGACACTCTTCCTCGAGCAGGATTGGAGCGGCCAACTGCGGAAGCACGCACCGGCTTAGGGCGGCAACTGGCTCCGTCAGGCTAGGCAAGGTAGGTGGAGCAGCGAGTTGCCTCGCTCGTAACTGCCGGGCTTGGCGGGCCACCCAGACGGCTTTTATGCCGGAGAACTGCTCTTCCTGCTCGTCGGATGCCGCCGAAAGAGTCGAGAAAATGGTGGAAGGAGGAGCTTGGCTGGCGTCCCGCTCCTGAACAGAGAGAGTACTTGCTCTAAATGATGTGCCGTTGCAAGAGCCGCCTATATTAATTTAACCATGCTCTAAAAAGGTGGCCCAGCTTTGGCTATAGTACTGTACTCGTACTAAAGGTTAGTACTAGGTGACCTTGCGCTTGGCTCTTCACCTCTTCCGGAAGTCGAACAATGATGATGGTACTACAGTAGTAGTACTACTACTCTATATACTTCTGGCAATCTGACACCGAATGAACTGCTGCACGTCCACCACTTGTATAAAGCAAAAGCTTCGCCTTGTGCTGCGAGCCATCGTGCGCACGTGGGCGAGGGAGAGGGTGTAGTAAGCAAGCTTCTCATCGTTCTGTGAGTTGACGGGACACTTCAAAGTTATTTAGTACTCTCTCCAGAAAGGGCTGACCATGTCCATGGCTACCACCCCATGCTCCGTCATTGAGTACGTGCATGATTCACGTGCCATCGAGGAGAAAAAATATTGCATAGTACATGCCATCGAAGTGCACGACTCACTTACGCACTGCTTATCTCCATTTTCTTGCAGGACATGTGCACCTTGATGCTAGATGTCCCGTGTGTTGGCAAAATGATGAACAAAGCTCATGTAAAAAAAGAGTGGAAGAACATAGATTCCCGATGACCAAGAAGGAGCAAGTAACCTCGCAGTGGAACTTCACATCCTGTTGTAGTCAGCTTCCCCATTTATTTTCTTTACTTTTCTCTAAGAAGTACAAGCCTGCCCTGTACATGAATAAATCTTGCTTGTTGCACTTACGAACATGGTAGGACATGGTGTCCAATCTCCATTTAGGTACTAATTTTGTGTTACCAAAGAAAACACGAGGTTCATTTTTAAATTAAAGTAGTCAAAACCAGCATGGAGCTAATCAGTTACATTTAACATTCTTTTCTACCGGCAAAAAAAAGAACACTTCGTTCTGATATATTTGCAAAAAGATATATTCATAATCTCACATGTTATTATCAACTACCCAAATGTTAATCTGTTACTATTTAGAGCATGCACAGTGCTTGATAAGATAGTTTTATCTTAAGCCTGTCACGTAATCTAGAGGAGACATCAAAATATGTTGTAGTGTGCATGCTTCTGTCAACTCAATGTTGCGTGCACTTTGAGCATGTTGGCAACTCCACTGTTAGCTTGCTGGCTCATATTGCAATTTACGCTGACACATTGCAGCACTCCTACAAGGCCCAGAGGTTAATTTGACGGCAAGTACATAGAGGTTAATTTGACACCAAGTACACATAGGTTAATTTGATAGACATGACTTATAAGTTGACAGAAGTCATATCACTTTTTTTTGGAAACATGTCGTAAAGTAACGCGATAGACCTTCTTTCATGCCAATTGGCATGTGTTCAAAAAACAAAAAGTAACGCAATAGACCTTCGATTAACATGTGTTCAAAAAACAAAAAAGGTCAAAAATTACAAAAAAGGACCTCGAAGTTAATTCAACTGATAGGACGGAGCACTATATACATTTAAGTCAATTAAGTGTTTACAGTGACACATACCATCAGTTAATTTAACATCGAGGCCACTTCCCATCCGGTCACCCATCTGATGACTACTCAAGCCTCAGCATAGTTAACTTGGGAGTTCTGTTAGATGAGCTATCGGTGGGGAAGCTGGTTCTTGCTGATATATGATGCCTCTTCATGTCCTTTATGGCGTACCCGGATGACTGCCTGTTGCCGCCCAATGGCCAATGCCACGCCCCCGGCGAATTTAGAAGCATCCCTCCCTCGTCTAGCTAGTTCCCATGTTTTCCCCTGTTTTTTGCCGCATGCCCACCTATAGAACCACCTCACGCCGGCTAATTCCTCTCCAAACACCTAGGAAGGCGATTGAACCGAACAAGTCTAGACTTGTTTCTAGTGGATTCGTTTGATGTGGCACCGAAAGGGTGTGATAGCTAACTCTGACAAAATAATTGACTACCACGTTGGCATACATGAGCATGGGGCCCACTTGTTAGTGTGGTAGATGGAGGAAGTAATGCAAGACAAAATGGAGTGCGGAAGGGTTTGAATCGATTGGCTCACGTGTGATGACCGCTGGAGCAATCCACTCAGATTGTACGTAAACAAATTCATGCAAATACGGCCGGATTTACATTTACATAAAATAACCGGTTTCCACGCGGAGTAGATTTGTCGGATTCGACGTGGGTTTAACGTAGGCGTTTAAATGCAGCGAGGAGGCTCATTCAGCCGGGCGTGAAGCGGGTGGCGCCCTCGGCCAGCGCGCCGCTTCAATGGCGGACGCAGTGAGAGGTTGCGTCCGCCCTGTGCTGCCTTGACCATGGACCTTAGTACATTAGTCGTTTGATTCATAGGATTGAATCCTATAGGAATTTTTACTACTCCCTCTGTTCCTAAATATAAGTCTTTTTAGACATTTCAAATGGACTACAACATACGAATGTATGTAGACATATTTTAGAGTATAGATTCACTCATTTTGCTCCGTATGTAGTCACTTGTTGCAATCTCTAGAAAGACTTATATTTGGGAACGGAGGGAGTAATATGAAATCATGTGTACTACTACAACATTTCATTGGAAATCTAGAATCCGCTCCAACTTTTTTTTTCACTTCCTTTCTCTCTCCCGTGGCATCAAACACTCAGTGCTAATACTATGGGATTCAAGTGGACATGCCACCCGAATCCTTTGTTTTTCCTATTCCTGCGTTTTAAGAATCCTAGTACTTACTCTAAATGATGTGTGAATCAAAGAAAGAAACGGAGGGAGTACTTGCTCTAAATGATGTGGAGTTCCATTCCTCTTGGTCAATGTGTAATTCTCTATATGTACCATCTTTCATGGATGGAGGGAGTAGGTTGAGAGCGTCAGCGTGTGTATTGCGTCGCGTGCTGTGTGCCGCATGGATGTCTGAGTGTTGCATGCGTGCATGTGTACGTGTGAGTGTTGCATGCATGCATGCATGAGGCTTCTACTCCCTCCCATTGACATGTTCATATTTCAAGCTTCATTAGAACGTTGCATGGAAGAATGAAGAGAAAACTCACCAATGCACGTAAAATTTCTGGTCTTTTGTTCTTCACGCATGCATGCATTCCAATTAATACGTTCGTAAAAACAAATTTCTTGAGGAAAACGAGCCCATTATTGAGTACTACTTTTGGGAAAAATCTTTCGGACACTCATCATTTACTACTACCTTGGTTGATGATTTTTTTTATTGACCTGCATATAAACCGGAAGGAGGGAGTAGTTGTGCGTTGGCCAACGGTTCTAAACTGGAAGGATTAGAATAACCAGCCTGACGGAAGTTGGTTTCGAGTCGCTCCCGCGGGCGACTCAGGGAGCAAACCCTAGCGCCGCCGCTTCCCAGCCCCCCTCCCCGGTCTCCCTCCCCTCGCTGCCGCCGGTGGCGTCGCCGGCCAAAGGCCGCGCGGCGTAGGCGGCGGCGAGGCGTCTTCTTCCCGCGCGCCGGAGGCGTGCGTCGCGGGGCGCGGCCTTCTGCGTCGGCGGCGGCGGTCGTCACCCATCTACGGGCTCTGCTCCCTCCCCCCGGCGTGCTGGCGTCCCGGTGATCCTGCCCCCCCTCCCCCTCCATGCGGCAGCTCTTGGGGATCCGGGGGCGGGGGCCTTGCTGGCGGCGAATCTGGGTGCTCCTGCCCAGATCCGGGTGGTGGCGGCGGTGGACGTGTGGGTGGCGGCGGCGACCTGGCTAAGGTGGTGGCGGGGCGGCCGGCAGTCAGGCTGCCCCTTTCGGGGTGGAGGGGCACCGGGTGTCCATGGCCGGGGGGCGGGCTGCGTCTTCGGCGGCGTGTCGCAGCTGCTGCAAAGTGGCTCGGGGCTGCTCCTCGGGGTCTTGGCGTGGATGTGGGCTGCCACGGTGTGGTGGTAGCTCATGGTGGTGGTCTGGATCGTTTCACGGCGGCGGCTGGTCTCCTCCGGTGTCAGCCGTCGGTGAGCGGCCTGTTTCGACCTTCGAATCCTCCCCTCGTCGTCCGGGCTCTACCCTCGTCATAGGGCTGGACCACTCCCAGTTGCAGTCCATTGCTCGTCTCGCGCCCGTGGCTGCGAGATAGAGCTCGTCTCGCGCCCGGCAGCAGGACCGAGCTCGTCTCGCGCCCGGCAGCAGGACCGAGCTTGTCTTGCACCCGGTGCAGCAGGACGGGTGATGGAGGCCAATCTTGGCCGGCCCTTTGGGTCTCGGCGCGGGGGGCCGCTCAGGGGTGGGAAAAGGAGCGGCCTTTCCACTCGTCTCTTTGGTTGGGGTAGCGACGGGGCTCGGGTGCGGTGGTGTCAAGGTCTTGGATGCCGGGGCGGCGGCCCTGGTGGTGGTAGCGCGGTGCTCATGGGCAGAGCCCGTGGCTTGGTGCTGCCCGGTGACCATGGCCGTGTGGGCGGCATGGTGGCAGGGGTGTGGCGTTCGGTGGCGGTGAGTGTTTGCTGGGGTGAAAACCTGTTCTATCTTCGGACGGACCGGCGGCGGCGTAGTGCGTTACCTTCTTGAAGGCGTCGTCACGGCTCTCACCGATCGTCGTGTCGCTCCAGGGGAAACTCTGACCCCCGGGTCGGGCGGTGGCGGCGCATTGGCGTCGTAACCTTCTTGGAGGCACCGCCTTGGAGCTCACGGTTCGTCATATGCGGCTTCGTCTCTTTGCGGTGGCGTGTTCACGGTGGAGGTCCCCGATTGCTCTTGTAGTGTTAGGGGTGGTGTTGCTGTGCTCAGCGCCTATGTATCCCGCCTTGGGTGTGTGCGTGTGTTGTCGTTGGGTGCGTTTGTACTTTGGCTGTGGTTGATCTTTGCTTTATTTATAAAGTGGGGCGAAAGCCTTTTCGGTAATGGTTCTTGTTGTTGGACAGTATGAGAGTAGAGGCATAGGGATACTATAGATAGGAAGTCTTGGCGATCCATTATTCCCCATCTCCGTCAGAGGGAACTACTTATTCACCTAGTCAGTGAAGTGACAATACACGCTGCAGCAGATGGGACACTCAATTAATAAGCTCAGCCAGCGTGTTAGTGTTACTAAATCAGCCTTACCCTGTACTGCCATCATGTTTGCCAGTGGAGCACGCTTCCGCAAGAGGTTCGCTTCCGCAAATACGCCTACGCACCTCTCTCTTCCATTAACTGACATATGGGCCCTCTTGTGGTAGACCCACATGTCATTGGCTTAACTATTTACACTCCGAAGGACGGAGGGCCACAGAGTTGCAAAATCATTAAATGAAGGATGCTTAGCACCAACAAGTTAAGCACCTAGTATGTATTGGGGGCTTTAGTGGCTAAAGTTTTTAATGTGCCTAGCACCTCATGTAAGCACCAATGCATTGGAAGTATAGCCGGTTGTGCACCGTGACCAAGGCGAAGGGAAAAACGAGAGATTTTAATGCTTATTTGCTAATTAATAGCATTGCATGCAATGAACTGACCACTGCATTTCGTGTTTGAAAGTCTAAGTCATTGATGTCATACACGCCCCACATCTCTTATTGGTTGATTCCTTTATTTATGTCAAGAAACAAGAAACGAGGTGAAAGTTAATGCACCGCGTCCAAGTGTTTTGGGATTATATAGTTTTCATAAGATCTACTCCTAGATGGAGGGAGTACCATCCCTTGCTCCGTCTTTGAGTGCGTGCACGATTCATGTTCCATTGAAGAAAATAATGTTGCGTACGTGCCATCGAATAGAATAACTTCATTTATAAATAACGCGCCACCACGTCATGGTCGAACTTTGATTCGTTCACGCCTGGTTCTCGACCCACCACTGACAACTACTACACTCGCCAAAAGAGTAGTACCTCCGTCGGTGCCTGCACCTCTTCTCTTCGTGCACGTATTCCTTTTTTTGGATGATTCGTGCACGTACTCCACCTACGTTCGTGACCGTTGGTGAGTCTCTCCTACTACTTACTCCATTTTCTTGCATGACCCGTGGACCTGGATGCTGGATGTCCCATGTGTCGGCAAAACGAAGAAGAACGCTTTCTGATGACCGAGAAGGAGCAAGGAACCGCGCGATGGAGCGTTCTGGACTATTAAAATATTTTATATAATCAGCGATATAAAATCAACCCAATCTTCTCCACATCAGTAGAACTCCGAAACACGGCAGCCCAGTGTAGTTTACATCATACATGGCCCACCTCATGCTATCACCATATTTCTTCGCCTCCGTGCGACACCTAGCTCTAGTAATCCACCAGCTCGTATCGCTTCTCGCTCCTCATCTCTCTCAAAGTGTGGCGGGCTGGCGATTTTTCCGTCTAGTATTAAGGTTGGTTAACTCACACTCGCTCCCACATGTTAGAGACATGCCAAGAGCATTCTAAAAAAATTATTGTACTCTATTCTTATGCCAAGAAGAGGAATCGCTTTAACCAATGGACCAAACGAGACAGGCGTGTCGTGCCGTGAGTGGGTCCAGTCTAAAAAAATTACTGTACTCTATTGTTATGCCAAGACGTTCTTGTTTATTGTAGTACTCCTCACGCATGCATGCGTTGCGATTAATACTACTCCCTTCATCCATATATATATAGGGCCTAATGTATTCTTTGAGGTTGCATTTGACTATTTATAAGATTTTATATAATTTGGAAATTATATCATTCGAAGATCCTTTCACCGTTTCACGTATGAAATTGACGGTATGCTCTGAGCAACTTGCATGTCCTATACGTACGGTTGAACTGCTGCACGTCCACCGCGAGGGCGAGGGCGAGGGAGAGGAAGAGGGCACTGTAGTGAAAACCCTCTCCTCGTCCTGCGAGCCACCGCGCGCGTGGGCGAGGGAGAGGGCGTAGGCGTACGTAGGCCCTAGCTGGACAGAGGGAGTACATGATACTACTAGCAAATGCTCACCATCTCTAGTACTCGCTCCGTTCCCAAATATTTGTCTTTCTAGACATTTCAAATGGACTACAACATACGGATGTATGTAGACATATTTTAGAGTGTAGATTCACTCACTTTGCTTCGTATGTAGTCACTTGTTGCAATCTCTAGAAAGATAAATAGTTAGGAATAGAGGGAGTAGTTCATTGATTGGTTTCTATTTTTGAATTGAGTAGTGAGTACACTTGATGCTGTGCTGCTACCGTCCAATATTTGCGTGTGGTGGTTTCTAGAACAAAAAAAGAGGTACTTACTGTGGGAAAGGTGAAGTGATGGTTGCTTCATCCGAGCAAGGGAATATTGGAGTACCAACGGATTCAATGAAGAGTGAAATGATGGTTGCTTTGTCAGAGCAACTTATTATTGTGGCAAAGGTGGGCCTCTCTGATTTGACTGCTCACTAGTCATTATTACTACGGTGCAATGATCAGGGTGAATCTCCCTTGCAGTTGTGCACTCAATATTGGTGCATGACAGGTGGGGCCAGATGAAGGATGTCCCACATGTCGACGAAACAAAGTTGGATGGTTTCTGGCATAATTTTCCAGCATAATGAAATTGTACTGTAATGCTATGAAGGTTCCAACTTTGGTTCCCGCAGAAAAAATTGGTTTCAACTTAGGATTCATGTGTCCTCTTGCCTCAACATTGTCTCGTTACAACATTCCAGCAAATACAAATGAAACTACCATGGCTGCTAATGCATCTCAATGATTCGCAGATCAGCACCAATATTCACATCACAACTAAAGACGAAGTTGTGAGAAGGTGTCAAATAAAGAAAAATGGAGTATAATTGATGGATGTTGTTCGTAGGCATGGCTCCATTTCCTGGCCACGGTTTTCATTGGTTGGTAGCTAGTTTCACGCAGCTCTGTAGCCAAGAAAGAGGTGTATGGAGGACATCACAATCCGATCATTTTGTGAAGTTCCACTAAAATCAAGCTTATTATCCCTGTTTGCAAAGATATTCAGTCAGTGTGACTACAATAATAGTTGAACTAGATGATGAAACATAACACTCACAAATAGAAGCCGATCACCTCTGTGATCTCTCTTTAAGACTAACTACTTGTTGGAGAAGATTAGGCTCAGAGTTGGATGAGGAGGATAGCAAAACCAATCTCCCTTTCTGCAGTCCCACAGAAATGTAAAAATGTTGCCCGTGTGACATTTTGGCGGAACTGCACAAAACACGCTTAAGAAAAAAGTGATTTGTGCAGTTCACCAAAAGGTCGCAATAGCAACGAGGTGAAATGGATAGCCCTGTTTGCAAAAAGAGGTAGAAAGGAAACAATTACTGCCCAATAAAGGGTTGAAGACACATACGCCGACAAAAAACAAGCATATTCCATGTCATAAGGGAAAGATAGCAGCATGGTGGATTATCAAAAATGGTGTGAGCACGAGATTGCAAGATGGAAAGTACGCCGGACGAGCTACGTTTTGGGCAAAGATCTAGGGAAGATCCACATGCAGCAACGTGGGAAGATGGGCAGTGGAGCAAGGCCAGAGGAAGCTGTACCTGACGGTCGTCGGGATGTAACTAGGAGGGCGCTGGCGGCCGGGATCTGCCCATACGGCGGCAGCGAGCAAGTGGCGAAGGCCCTACCGCGCCGGAGCTTGGTCAGAGAGAACGGCGGGTACCACAGATCGGGACGTCCTGCCTCGATGCTGTCGAACGGAGAAATGATGCACATCCTCCCTTTCCGCCAGCGGACGGGATGCGGCCCGATCAGTGACCAACGGTGAGAGAGAGAGAGGCCACCGCCGCCTTGTGTGAGATAATGTGACGAGAGACAAACCCCGTCAGGCAGGCTCCATTGTATATAGTGGAGCAGATTTCTTTTTTCCCGATGACAATTGTTTTATATTCTGTACATGCCATTGAGGAATATAACTTTATTTAATACTAATGCATCAAGTCGAACTTTGTTCCGTGTACGCATGGTACACGACCCTCCTTCGAGTAAACAACTGCTACACGCGTCAAATTATCACGTGGGCTGCCTTTTCGTATAGAAATGAACTCCACCGTGTACCCGCGCGGGTGTGGCCGGGAACGAGATGTGAGTACGTGCGTCATGCGTGCACCTCTTCTTTACGTGCAGGTACATACGTGGGTGGGTGTGAGAGAGATGGTTTGTGCGAAACAGAGGCAATGTGTCGATGATATCTCAAACAAAAAATGTAACATATGCAATGTGTGTGAAACAGAGTCATGGATATATCATATATAGAGGGAGCAATCCACGAGAAGATAGTGGAGGGATCATCGGCGTGAGATATCGATAGAATCGAAAACAGGGATGAAGTGTGTTGGTGCACGATCGATAAAGAGTGCCATCGAATTTGTGTTTGCCCACGTCAAAGATATGGGGCGGCTGGCCTACTGGAATGTGAGAGGGTAGAGGTGCAGTTTGTCTCTGTGGCATGGATACCGACCTACAACGTTCGACTATCGGTGTGGGGGGGGGAGGGGGCAGAGACCTAACTATAGAGAGGTAGATCGACTAGTATATGTGTGGAAAAGGAGAGGGACCTAGCTATGTATTGAGGGAGATCGATCGGCATCCATGCATATGTGTAGCAGAGGAATAAGGTTGGGAGAGAGACAAAGGTAGAGCGTCGGAGGGTTGGTGGTGGAGTTGCTTCTCACAAATGGTGGGAGAGGCCTGCTAGAAAAACAGAGGGTATGAGTGCAACATCAATAAGAGAGGGGACGTCTGCCTGTCTATGCACGTGCGTGTGAGAGACAGGTCGGGAGGTATGCAAGGATGATGAGGGGGGCGATATGGTTGTGATAAGCAGACGTAACTACATAGGAAGATCAATCGTCGTGTGTCGGAGAAAGGGAGAGACATAACTAGTGAGGTACGTTGATCGGTGCGTGGGGAAAAAGACTTATAGTCGACCTAGCTATTTGTAGGGAAATTGATAGGTATACATGCATGCATGTGTTAGAAGCAAATAAGGTCCAGAGAGACGGACAGGGGGAGAGGGATGCAGCTAGGAGGTGGTGCGAGAGGCCTACTATATCGAGGGGGGAGGAGTGTGCGAGTATGAGATCGATGAAAAGAGGGGAGGGAGTGTGCACCTACGTGGAACCCTATTGGACATAGGGGGGCATGGACGGTGAGAAGAGAAGAGGGAAAGTGTGTGTTTGTGGTAGGCACACTTGGCTAGAGAGGTATATCGACCGGTGTGTACCGGAAATAAGAGCCGGGGGGCCTACACACACCGTGGGTGAACGACCTAAAGAGAAATAACTAATGTGCGTGATGGAGGGGACGCTGAGGGAGGGTGAGAGGGGGGCGGGCGTGTGCATGCAGGATAGAAAGTTAGCACTAGCTACAAAGAGAAGAGGATTGTGTGGGTGTAAAAAACGAACAGAGATCATAATTCATTATAAAAAAGTGGATTCGAATATTTGAAGAAGATATCATAGTGTTTCAAACCGACGCGTGCATTAATATATATAATGGTGATACGCATGGTGTGGTTATGAACCTGTTATACTACATATAATATATAGAACATTTATTTGAATTTGTGATAATGTGTGGCTTTTGCAGCTCAGGGCTAAGTACTTGTCATAATGTAGGGGGGGCACTATACTTTGTGTGATAAACACAGTGTATGTATGAAACATGGTTTAGATTATGAAGATCTAGTTAGTACATCAAATGTACTATTATTTGGAATCAACATCAAGTGTATTCAAAATTTTGAATTCGAGTTCATATAGTACCCATATTCATATCTATCTCTATAGTAATCATGTGGTGTGTTGTTAAGATAATATACGAATGATGGTTTAACTTGGCAACAATCATGATTGTAGATTCTTATTCAAATAGAGAAACAAATTCAAATTTAGTTCGAATTGCAGCGGTAGTATAGACATTTGGAATGCACTAAAATGTTCGTAGGAGTAGGTTACATGCATTATACAGCCAGCGAAAAAATTTAATTGGACATAACATGGATTCATAGCTTTCTATAGCATTTGTACAGTAAAACGGGACAAGACTCTCTCTTTGTGTGGTGCGAATAGTTTTATTTTTTTCGTTTTTTTCGTTGAGGGAAGTGCGAATTGATTTGGTACGTACAATATTACATGTTAGGCTTGTCCCTAAAATTCAACCTGTGCCTTGTTATCCCGAAAATTGAGATATCATGCTCCCAAAACTCGCGCCTTCACAACCCGTGCATTGCTATCCCGAAATTACAACGCGCGCGAAAACTCCCTCCAGCTGCCAAATCCAGACACGCGAAATCCCCCTTCTAACCCTGAGCCGATAGGGCCGCTAGATCAAATCGATGGGGGTACTTTTGTGACACACCCTACATTTTGGACAAGTGCGTCCCTAAGTCATGGTCCCCCCCTCCCATCACCTCCTTTTCGCCATTCGAAATCCCAGGCTACCATAACCTCTCTGCTCCAGCCGTGAAATCCCACCCTCCTCTGTCCACCACCCCACCGCTGCCCAGCCGGAGCCTCTTCCCCGATGACGTCGTCCACCGTAACAGCTCGACGTCCCTCATGCACCGCCCCGGATGAGGATCCATCATTGATCTCGTCGTCCCGCCGGTTTAGCCGCCCCGTCCTCCACCTCCAAGGAGCTGCTCCCACGATCACCTCGTCTATCGCGGCTACTCCATCTCCACAGCGCCGCCATAACCTGCTCCACCAGATCCACAACATCCTCACCGACTCCTCGGACGAAGCCGAGGCCTACTCGGCGCCACCAAAGAGGATGTACGCTCATCGCATCGCACCTTCTCCTTAACTTGACCTCCCGGCGCCGCCGGTGCTCGATCCCGCTCCCCCATGGCGCGGCTACCTCGTAGTCGGCACCGCCGGCGACTTCTCCATGGTGGCTCTCCCCCAGTGTGAGGCTCCCTCAGCGGTGGCGTCCATACCAGACGGAGCTGCTACTGCTGCTCTGGCTCTCACTCGCTCGCGCTGCTGCTGCTCTGTCTATCGCTCAGTTGCACTGCTTCTCTGCTCTCCCCCTCGCTCGTGCTGTTGCTCTGCTCTTGCTCTTGCTCGCGCTACTGATGCTGGTACACGGGCTGCTGCAGCTACATGAGTTGCTGCTCTGGCTCTAGTTCACGCTGCTCCTCCAGGCGCTGCTGCTCCGGCTGCTATCCGCTACTGTGTTCCCCGTCGATCGCCTGCTGATTTAGATCACTGTTTCTCTACTACTAGTGCTCGAGCTGCCTAAACTACATGTGAAGTGCCTCTCTGCTACCAGTGAGTTCAGTTTCGACAGTAACATTCATATTCCACAGTAAATTTCAGTTTCGACAGTTAAGTTCAGAGTCAATATTTTTACCTCATCTGTTGTAGTCAGGTGTTTTTTCGTGATGTAAATTTTATATCTATCACTTTTTGGTAATGTATTTTACATTATCTATTGAAGATGCTATTAGAATTCCACTTGAGATTAATGATGTCTATCTTGTACTGCATCAGCCTCGACGTCTTATGGCTTGCCGGAGCTGCTCCAACGACGGAACAATCCATCACAACAGAGCAGTGCCCTAGACGTCGTCTATAGACGCCTCAGATCTTCCTCCACACCTCCGACAGGCACCTCTGCCACAATTTCTTCAACGACAACCCAATGATGCTGAGGTCGACACGGCTACGCCAAAGAGGTTGTACACTTGTCGCGTCACTTCTTAGTCTACATTCATGTCGATGCATTAGGGCTATTTTGGTTCAAAGGAAAAAGTGAAGGAAAAACATAGCAAGAAGAAATTTTCCTATGGCACTCTACTATTCAATTATTCATGCATTTCGTTGAAAGGAATGGAGAAAAACATCCACCTGGACCTACTTTTCAAAATCCTATGCATGAAAACAAGACTAAGTGCATTAGTGGCAGAGTAACATTCTAATTGTACACACTTTCATATGGTTTCACTTTATTTTGGCCATGTTTCTTTGCATTCCTCTGCTCTTCCAATTCCTGTGAACCAAACACCCAAGTTCACAGAAATCATGTGTTTACAAATGCTCTGTTTCCCATGTGCATTCCTATCCTATTTCGGTGTTTTTCCTATCCCTGCGTTTTTAGAATCCTGCAAGCCAAAGGAGCCCTTACAGAATTACTTCAGTTATAGATAGGTGTCGAAGAAAACTTTCTGTGGTTTGTCCTGCTCCTGCCGCGATGGCGTCCACCTCACCTGAGCTGCTCCATCGACAGAAGCATCCACCAAACCAGACATCACGACTCCTAACCGTCTTTCTCCGCCTCAGATCTCCTTCCATGCCGCCGGCACCCACCGCAACTGCATCACCATCATCGACTCGGCAGATGAACCTGAGGAGTACACGGGTCCATAAGAGAGGTCGCACTCTTCTGTTTCTGCTTATGTTATGCATTGCTTAATATTACCTGCTACTTTATCGTCCTATTCACCTCTTAGACTCCAAGTTAGGTCCAAATTAATGTTCAAACTTGAGTTTTAAAATTACTTGTGGGGCACATATCGAGGCAGCAATGAATAGTATCTCTGTCTATTATCTAGTTCACCTAGGGTATGCCTATGTTGTTCATCTTGGGTGGGAAATAAATAGTAAAGCAATCATCATCTGTCTTTTTATTAAATTAAAGCTATCATCAGCCTGCTATCATTATTTTTGGATCCATCCACTGGTTGTTACCATCACTCTAGATTTCTGCATGCTCTCCTTACATAATCTCACTATATTTTTTTCGTATGTATGTCAGATATTGTACACAGTCATGCTGAACATGTAGAGAAAAAGAGAAGAGTTTTGCGCGGCAATACAATGTCATGCAGACATTGCTCCATGGTGGGTTCAATGGCAAACCCTCCCCCCTCTCCAGATTGTAATCCAGAGGAAGATATCTATTCTGAGGCTGATTCAGATGTAGCTGACCACTCCTATTTACCCCCAAGGTGTTTGCTCTAACCTGGCATGATGTTGTTGGTCATATCATGCATATGTTGCCTTGCAGTGCCTACTTTCGACATCATATATGTCCTCTGCTTAGTTTAGACATGTTCTGTAATGTCACCTATTTAGTTTCTATATCATATATGAGAATTATGCAGTCTCATCTCTTTTAGCCAGCCATAATATATGTGAAATATGCAATGCCATCCTGTTTAACCAGGCATCATATATTTGAATGATATCTTTCCAATCCTTTTCTTCATTACATTTCCATTTGTCGACAATGTTTGTACATTAAACTACTCTTCCTATGAGTCAGCCATTTGAGTGGGTGATGGAAAAATCTGGAGTGAAAACAAGGTCTTCAGAGCAGACAGTGCTACCTGTCGAAGCAGATCTCTTGCTGGGTCCCGATAGCTCCTCAGAGATGGATTCAGAGATAGGTGACCAGTCCTATTCCCCCACCGAGGTGTATGCTCTTACTTGGCACGGTTATACTGCTCATATCATGCATATGGTGTCTTGCATTGCATAGTTTAGACATCATATACACAATATTCAACACCATGTTCTTAGTTCAGACATCATATATGTGAATGCCCTATGCTTAGTATATAAATCACATATGTGAATTAAATCATGCGATCCTGATTACTTAGATAACATGTATGTGAATTATGTCATGCGAACCTGTTTACTAAAGACATCATATAATTATCTCATGCCATCCTATTTAGTTAGTCATCATATCTTTGAATTATGTCATGTTATGCTATCCAGTTTAGACAGACATCATATATGTGAAATTATGTCATGCTATCCTTTTTAGTTAAACAATATACATGTCAACTATTTCATGCCCTCTTTTTTCCACACTATTTATTGCATCTGTCTCTCATACAAGGTCTGTACATTCAACTATATTTCCTGTTTATTAGCCATTTGAATTGGAGCGGGTGATGGCAATATCTAGCAGAGTAAAAACACGATCTTCAAATAAAACACTGCTACCTCTTGGTGGAGATAGCACCCCGGTTGTACATGCACAAGAACCAACCCTACCACACATAACCCAGACTCTCGCAGATTGTACCCCTACTGTGATGGACAAAGAACCAGCTTCACCCAATCTAACCCCAACCCCAGCAGATAGTAACCCAGTTCCTGTTGACACAGCACCATCTCCACCACAGAGCTCCCAAACAAGAGCAGTTAGTAAGGCAGCTCCAGTGCCCAAAGTGCCAGTACTACCACGGTGAACCCCAACTCCACCAGTTAGTACACCTATTCCTGTGGAGGAAGCACAACCAGCCATTCGTAGTTTAGCATCTATCGCATTTGATGTTGTTAAATCCTATGTGCGTATCTTCCCATCATGGAAATATTATACGGAAGATGAAGGAAAATGCCAGTTGCCGGTGTTCATCCAGGAGTTATGTGTAAGTAATGTTATTCATGGCAATTACTTTGCTTTGTCCCATACATTCTACCTCCATGATGGTTATAATACAGCAAATTTTCCCATTTTTCTCTATAGAGAAGGACCGATTTGGAAACTCAGAATGAGGTAACCTATGCTAATACCTCTGCTATCTTCAAGAATGCTTGGTGGCAGTATCATAATTACCTGAAGAAAACGTACTTCACTGGCAAAGAAACTCATCAAATTCCCTTACGTTCTCCTGACACACATTTACAGGATGATGACTGGGAACGCCTTGTTCTGTATTGGTCCCGAACCAAGAATGTGGTAAGGTCTATGAGCTCATTTTTTATTTTTAAGTACTATATGCCTGCGTCTTACTATACTCTGTTCGTGTAGAACAAGTGCTTAAACCTGAAGAACAACTGTTCTCATTTAAGATTCTGTTGCTATCGTGCATACTACTTTGCTCTTGTATCACTATATTTACTCATACAAACTTATTTTTAAATTGAAGGATCCAATCGAAACTCCAATGGCACAACAGGTATGTATAAGCATGTTTCTTTAACAGGTTTGCTCTTATAAATAGCTCTGTTGATTTCAATTTCAATTGTGTATACAGTTGACTTCTCATGTCATGCACATTACTAGCATCACAAACAGAGCCAATAGTGTTGTTGTACACGTAGACCCGTGGTACCCATCTGAAATCTTGTTGTGCCGTGTAGTTTCCCACGCTTTGTATTCTTTCAATGTTGTTTTGTCTTGAACTGATATGATTTGAACCGTGTCTCTATTTTGATTTGGCAAGACATTGTAGTGACAATAGAACATAGATATATGTTTGTTTGATGCTTTTATTACATACTACTTGGCAATAGAAGACTTGGTAGTTTAATCCTGTCCCCCTTACTAATGAACTGGTTCACCGAAATGAGTTTCATATACTACATGATAAACCTGCTTTGTGTCTGCTTGTTTCTTGTTTAAGAATGCTGACAGAATATTGGGGAAGAGTGCCTTATTAAGCAATGGTAAAGGAAGTAATGCAGATAAGGTTCAGGATAGTGAGACATCCTTGTTGGTCTCCAACAAAGCTGATAAAACAACTAAAGAAAACTATCTTGAAGACAGTGAGACAACCCCAAAATCCTGTCTTGGTGTAGTGTTCGAGTTACTGGCCACTACTGCTGGCACAAGCTATTCGAACTCACTGTCTGAATCAGTTCGGTTTCTTGAGTCTCAACTACAAACTGAAAGACATCGATCAGTTGTGCTGCGACAAGAAGCCGAAGGACTGCGGAAGTCCCTGGAGAATTCAGATGCATACTTTCTGGTGCAACAGCAAACATTGGAGGATTTTAGTGCCAAACAGGAGAAAGCTAATAAGCTTGCTAAGCTTATTGCAGCATGGTGGATACCCAAGATAACGTTTCTTGAGCTCTTTTGAAGTTGTTTCAGTTATGGACTTGTTTTGCTATCGCGTTTATTTGCACTGGTGGCCAATTTAGACGGCTAGTGTATGTAATATGCTGCTTTGTTCCCTATTTTTGCACTGGTGGCGAACTTTGATGCCCAGTGGATGTAATATGTGTAATAGCTGTAATAGCCTAGCGTTAGTTGCTTGCTTATTTATTTCCTTATTGTCTTGTTTAGTTGTTTGCTTGTAGTCACTGCAGTTCTTTTTCCGCATTTTTCTAGTGGCCACAATAACCTATTTTTATAACTAGGCCACAATAACCATGGCAACACACGACCATTGTGACCATGGTCCTACTACCCGCTGTAGTGACCATGGGCCTCTTACGGGCCATAGGATCCATGGGCCTTCTACGGGCCGTAGGATCCATGGGCCTTCTACGGGCCGTATAATCAATGGGCCTTCTACGGGCTGAATAATCATTTGGCCAAACATGGGCCGTACTATTCGTTTACCAATAACAGTCCGCAAAATGGGCCGAAAATGGGCTAGTGTGAAAATCGTCTGTTTATGGCCCGACCATAACGGTCTGTTAATAGGCTGTATTTGATGATGCTATGAAAATAGCCCAACAGGTTAACAGGCCACAATCGGGCCGACTGTAACCACGGGCTGAATTTGGCCCACAAGAGGGACAGGCCAGTAACGGACCGTAAGTAACCGAATTCTGGAAATTAGCCCAAGAATAAATGGGCCCTTAGAAGGCCGAAAGGTAACACGGGCTGGAGACGGCCTACGGAATAATGGGCCATTAATGGGTATAAAGTGATACACTGTTCATTATGGGCCAGTTTCACCATGGGTCTTTAATGGGCCCAGAGTTACAAAGGGCCTCGTATGGGCCGAAAGACGTCATGGGCCATACATGGGCTGGAAGTTTCAACGGCCTGGATTCATATTGGACGGCCCAGATGACGCTACTGGGCCCAATTCCGATAGGAAATAACGGGCCATGAGTTAGCGGGTTGTAAATGGGCTATATGCGAACAGGCCATCAACAGGCTTTCCGAGGGCCGGCCCGCTACCTTTTGACCAAGTCAAACGGGCCGACCTTTTCACCGGAATGGGCCTCTGTTGGGCTGGGCCACGTGTGGACGTATCATAGGCGCGTGCGGTCCAATGAGTGGATGACATCTGTCCCAACGGTGAGCCGACACGTGGTTCCTCTGGCCATTGAGAATTTCACACGTGAAAATCCCAATTGGTCCGGGCTGTTAACGGGTTATCGGATCCAAACCAGAACCCGATAGCTTAACAGCGACCCGTTACGGTGGATGCCACGTGTCGGTTACCCTTGAGGAAAGCACTTCTATGACGCGTGATTTATCATCATGGAAGTGGACACTTCCGTGATGATAATTTTGGTAATGTCATGGAACACTTCTACGATAGCACAGGTATGACTATCTTGATTCTGTCATAAAATCGTCATGGATGTACATGCATGACAGAAAACGTGACCTACTGTGACAAACATGTATCATCACGGAAGTGTATTTTTTTTGTAGTGTCTCTTGTGTTCAATCTTTGTATCAAAACCTCAGATTGGTTCCTGTGGGTGACTAGTAGTGTTGATTACATCTTGTAGTTGATGCTAGTTGATTTATTTGGTGGAAGTTATATGTTCAGATCCATTATGCTATGTATTATCCCTCTGATCTTGAGCATTAATATGATTTGTGAGTAGTTGTTTTTGTTCTGGAGGACATGGGAGAAGTCTTTGCATAAGTAATCATGTGAATTTGGTATTCGTCCGATATTTTAATGATGTGTATGTTGTGATTCTCTTAGTGGTGTTATGTGAACGTCAACTACATGACACTTCACCATCTTTGGGCCTAAGGGAATGCATTGTGGAGTAGTTATTAGATGATGGGT
Organism: Thinopyrum elongatum; assembly: GCA_011799875.1. NCBI lineage: Eukaryota > Viridiplantae > Streptophyta > Magnoliopsida > Poales > Poaceae > Thinopyrum > Thinopyrum elongatum. Next base: position 280,480,290 of record CM022300.1, read on the forward strand.
TGCTAGAGTGACAGAATCTTAAACCCTAGTTTATGCGCTATTCCGTAAGGGGCTGATTTGGATCCATATGTTTAATGCTACGATTAGATGTTATCTTAATTCTTCTTTCGTAGTTGCGGATGCTTGCGAGAGGGGTTAATCATAAGTGGGAGGCTTGTTCAAGTAAGAACAGCACCCAAGCACCAGTCCACCCACATATCAAATTATCAAAGTAGCGAATGCGAATCAAATCAACATGATGAAAGTGACTAGATAAAATTCCCATGTCCTCGAGAACGTTTTACTTTTTATAAGGGACAGTTCCAGCCTGTCCTTTGCAACAAAAAGGATTGGGCTACCTTGCTGGACTTATTGTTACTTTTTCTATTTGTCACTTGTTACAAATTATATTGCTATCAAACTATCTGTCACCGATAATTTCAGTGCTTGCAAACAATACATTGCTGAAAATCACTTGTCATTTCCTTCTGCTCCTCGTTAGGTTCAACACACTTATCGAAAGGACTACGATTGTTCCCCTATAATTTTGGGTCATCAACCGACAAGATCACAATAAGAAAAATAGATGATAAAACAATTCTATACGCAATATAGCTTTGTGGCTCTGTGTCTGAGCTTTTGTGTAAAAGCTAGTTTTATTTTCCCTACATCAAAGGAGTATCAAATACCTTCACTACTGAGTTATCTACTATGACATGGTTCTACCAACCGATGTCTCATAGCCCAAATCATTATAAGTGGCCCACAATTAATTATCAGTCTGGTGTTGAGAGTTCAGAGATAGATCCAAGTCCAGAGGCTCAAATTGTCCATAACTGGGGACACGGCTAATCGATTAGACTTTAACTCTCCAGAGTGTTGTGCACTTTACCCACAAGATTGGATCCCTCTTTTTCTGTTCTCGCACTTCATCGTGTTTGAGAACAAGACGACCGAAACATGGTCTTTCAAAGAGTTCGCCTGACCACTGACCAGTGCCCATCCTATCCTACCATGGTTCCTACATCTACTGGCACTGGTCCCGTCAGAGTCACAACAAAGGTCAACCAAGACAGAGCCCATAATGACTTGTGGCTGCACAGGTAAGCTTCTGGGCATGAAGTATTCATCCGTCTCTTTGAGATTGGGTGGAGCTTTCCGCATGAGTACTGGTCTACTCCAGCTCACAACGCATCGACTGGGTACTCCAGGGTGCCTCACAACCAATTTCCACCCAGTAGTGTGTATTGAAATCTTGTCTCGGGGTCTCGAAGTCTTGACGTCTGGAAGATGCAGACCTTGAAGAATGTAGGTCTTCAAATTGCCATCATGAAGTTGTCGTCATTGACGTAGAGTCCTCCTTCTCACACCACTCCCGAGCACTCATACCAATCCCCATCTACGATAGCGTACCATAAAAGTAACTAACATTCCCGGGGCTCAGTAACAGGGTGTGGGTTCCTACCTCATGCTACTACCCAACTACAAGAATCAATATCACTACTAGAGGAAATGTTGCAAAGGTGACACTAAATGCAATAAAACTTAGGTATGAACATATGGTCAATGTGAACTTGCCTGGTAAAGTTGATGAGGATGAAAACTTCTACTCCGAATCGTCTCTCCTTCACCTTACGATATATCTAGTGATAAAATAAAATAAGTCAACACACAACAAAATCCAAGTGAAAACCGAATACTAACACAAGTTATTCGATTACTACTACGATAATTATTAGGGCATCGTTAGGGTTGATATAGGATTCAAGTTGGTCTTGGAAGGGAATACGACACAATTCATATTCCAGGGTTGGATCAATGAGTAAGACCATGGGGATAGTTCAATCCAACTAAATTGGGTTAAAATCAGATGGTGTTGGGATATGTCAAACCCACTTGGTTTGATCATATGGAATATGAAAGAATGTTCAGGGCTTAGGTATTGATATAAAAGAATGATCATGATACAAGGTTATTCAACCAAATTTCTAACAAGAAACTATTCCAAATATTTGACTTCGTCCAATGAAAATGGTAGATGGAGTTGGCGGCATAAAGGTTTATGTTACAGAAATTTATGTAACATTTCCTAAGTCCAAATTTGTATAATGATGGCATATGATCATAGAGGTTCCTAATGATATTCCCAAGAAGATTGAATCAAGAATCAAATTAAACTAATGATGAAAATTGAATTACGATTTAAAAAATTATATGAAGTGTTGATGCAAAAATAGTAGCTAGACATAGACGAACAAGTAGGAAAAGTGTTCTAACAGGAAGGTATGGTATCAATGATCAATTTTGGTGAAGAAAACATTTCCAAATAAATTATAGAATAAGAGGTATACGTAATATACTGAAATTCACATAATAAATTTAGGTTAAATTGAGAATTATCAAAATTGAGATATTTTAGTTCCATAATAAACAAGCCGTTCCAGCGAATCCATGGATATAAAACTTATCAAATTCAGACATACAGTTTGAGAGATACGATTTTTCGAAGTTTGGAATTATTTCTGAAAATGAATTACGGGAATGAAAATAGGCTGCCCCGTGTCAAGGTTTGATAGGCCCATACATGTTAATTTTTTATAGAACATAGATAAAGCGACCTATTGGATCAATCAAAATAGAACGGAGGGAGATCACCAATCTGAAGGTTAGGATGATGAAGATAACTCATTACGCACAATTGATCTCCTCTCACGGCATCAGGATCCAGCAGGACGTTCGATGGACGTGGACGTCATAAATGACGTGCTGTGGCTGCAGAAATGATGAACCAAACGAGTATTGAAGAACTGGGAAATAAACAGGGCCTGATTCGCAAGGTCGACGTCGCTACCTTCGGCGAATAGCGGCGGCATGGGCGAATTCCGACGTGAAATTGGAGAGGTAGGGAGGGGAAAAGCTCCAGAATGAGAGGGCTTCGGGCGAGGTCCAAATGGGCGACACTTTGGGGTTTTATATAGGGTCAAGGGAGGCCGGAAAAAGTGGATCAAGCGAGCTCAATATGGCCATTAATGGCGGCTTGATTTCGGGACAATTAAGACATTTAAATGTCATTTTAATTATCTGAATGGGTTCCTAAGAAATTTCTTCACAAACTTCGTGTTGACGACAAGTTAAAACAGAAAGGGAGTTGAATGGGATGAGGGAAGAAGAGATGGAGGCCATGGCTGTATCTCTTCTGTTCCTCTCCAGATTGTACAAAGGAGGAAGAAAGGGTGCGTGGACTTGGGCTATGAAAAATGGCGGCTGCTAGAAATCGCCCGACTGATTTCCGGAGAAAACAGTCGGGTGCTAAGCCGTTAGATCCGTCAGATCCCTCCCTCGCATAAACATTGGATTGGTCAATGCACACCACATCACACCAGCTCGACTCTCGCTTCGATCTTCTCTGGCCGTAGCAAGGCAACAGTGCGCGTCACCATCGGCCCCGCATAGCTGCCGCTCCCTTGTCCTGCGCAACCGTCGGTCCATCGCCAGCGAGTGTTGTGTCCCATACTCCGATGATCCGCTGGTCATAGTGTTGCCCCGTTGCACTGCAGCCCCACTGCCCCGGTACACAGCACCACGCCCATCACAACTTCCGCCGCCGGCAAGTGCTGCGTTGCAACATCAGCGCACTCTGCCCATCGCCGCCAGCAGCACCGAAACGCCGATGATTGCTGCATCGCAGCACAGGTGACGACAGCAGCGGCTTACAACGAGGCACGAGATCCCTTGGTCGCTGCGTCGCCCCTGTCGCATTGCAGCTCCGTCGCCCCGGCACGCAGCAGCACGCCCGTTGCATCACAACTTCCCCCGCCGATGGGCATCGCACACATGTTGCATTGCAGCTCCCCCAGCCGGTGAGGTTTGCCAGAAGGCAGCACCACGCATGTTGCATGCAGCAGCTCCCGGCCGCCGCCGAGATCCATTGGCGCACACCGCTTGTTGCATTGCAGCTCCGCCGCCGTGGCTAGATTCGCATTGCAGCATCCCTGGTCGATCGTCAACGGCGAGATTCATGGGGTCGAAGTGCTGCTGTGCTTGCATCAGGAAAAAAGAAGAAGCGAGTGGAGCGGTTGCAGCAGCTGGTGGTGCCTGCATCCTACAGCGGTGGCTGCCGCCGGTGACGACGGGCCGGTGGCTGGTGGCGGCTTGCTGTTGCTGCGTAGTAAGTGAATGGGATGGGGATTCTGGTTCTGGATACAAGAGTGCGAGTGAGCAAGATGGAAAACGTGTGGTCCTTGGAGGAGATAAGGTGGAGAGAGAGGAAGCATTGCGTGGGGTCTAGATGACACGTGTCAGCAAAGGGAGGCGGATGACGTTCTGTCATTTTCAGCCGGTTTAAAAGCAGCATTTTCCATGAAAAATTACATGGGCCTTAGTGTGGAACTAGGCCCAAAGAGAAAAGGGAACAGAAAAAAACTGGCAGGCTTTGCTGCTTCGCTCGTGAGCACGGGATAGAGAGAGAGAGAAGATGGGCTAAGCCCAGTAATAGGTACGGACAAAAATTTAATTACGTACTTATGTACATGCACAATGTTTTTTACTTAAAACAGAAAAAAATATTTACATCATCCTAAATATTATTTAGAGTATTCTTAAAAAAGTGTCAAAATTTAATAAAAAATATTTTGGTGCACAAACTACTATTAAAGTTTTATCTATATCTATACCTACTAATAAAGCGAGGTGTGTTTCGCCAATTTTTTCATCCGTTCACCGCCGAAAAGAATTTTTTCTTTCCGAGGTGGTACTAAATTCTTATGTGTTCGTTTGTTCAAAAAAGGCTTTTCCAAAATTTCATACGTGGGCCACAAAGCCAGCCCACTTATTTTTCTGCCCACGCAGCTGTGAAAATTCTATTTTTTGCACAAGGCGACAAATAGTCGGAGGTTCACACAGGGTAACCAATAATGGGTTGGCCCATTTTTCTTTGTTTCTGTGTTTTATTTTTATTTTTATTCTCCTTCCCTCATCTCCTTTTTCACTTCCAAATTTATTTTTGTTATAGAATTTATTTCATCAATTCAAAATTCTCAAAAACATTCAGAATTAAAAAAATCAAATTATAGAAAATGTTCGGAATTCCAAAAATTTGTTGCTATTTTAATCTATACCTACTAATAAAGTGAGGTGTGTTTCGCCAATTTTTTCATCCGTTCACCGCCGAAAATAATTTTTTCTATCTGAAGTGGTACTAAATTCGTATGTGTTCGTTTGTAAAAAAGGCTTTTCCAGAATTTTGGACGTGGGCCACAAAGCCAGCCCACTTATTTTTTTGCCCACGCAGCTAAGAAAATTCTATTTTCCGCGCAAGGCGACAAATATTCGGAGGTTCACACAGGGCAACCAATAATGGGCTGGCCCATTTTTCTTTGTTTCTGTGTTTTATTTTTATTTTTATTGTCCTTCCCCTATCTCCTTTTTCACTTCCAAATTTATTTTTCTAATAGAATTTATTTCCTAAATTCAAAATTCTCAAAAAACATTCAAATTAAAAAAATCAAATTATAGAAAATGTTCAAAATTCCAAAATTTGTTGCTATTTTGAAAAATATTTGGAACTTGGAAAAAGTTTCCCATTTTTTTGAAAACTTTTATTGCTTTTCAAAATTGTTTGAGATTTCTAAATATAAAATGGCAATTTAAAAAATCCTCCAAATTAGAAACATATTCTTGTTTTAGTGAAATTTTCACAATTCAAAATAATGTTAAAAGATACACATTTTAGAAAAATGTTATGAATTTTCAACACATGTTCCCGTTATAAAAAAATGTGCACAAATTCAAATAATGTTCATGTTTTATAAAAAAAGTTGGTATTTTCAAAAAATATTTGTGAATTCTAAAAGATGTTTTTGTTTTAAAAAAAATTCTGGTTTTTCTTAAAGTGTGCATAATTTTCAAGAAAATGCTCAGGATTTAAAAAATGGTTCATGTTTCCTACAATATTCAGAAACTTCATACCTTAAAATCTCCTTGATTGAAAGGAAAAGTAGATTGAATACCTTAAAACCGAGAAGCTAAATGTTCCTTTTTCACGTGCGCACAGGGTTTTACTTGCAAATATAATTCTCACTAACTTTAAATGCATACTATTTTTTCTCCCGTTGCAACGCACGGGCATATGTGCTAGTATGTATTTAATTGAATTACTCAAAAATTCAAACTAGAGTTTTTCAAATTCCCAAAATGATAATTATGCAATATTAAATATTTCTAAATATATTTTTGGAGAAATTACATTATCTCCTCTTATTAAATTTGTTTGAATAATTTGGAAATATTTAAATGGCATTCCAAATAAGATCACATTTCAAATGGAACTCCAAAATTCAAAGAACTCCAAATGGAATACACATCCACCACATTTTAGAAAGTCATTTTATTCTCAATCCATAAATTTGAATATGGTTTCAAAATATTTCATAGGAGTCCGAAAGAAAAGAAAATTGAATTTGAATTTTTTTAAACAAAACACGAGAATGTTTTAATTTCCCCTAAAAATCATTACAGCCTACTCAAAGATAATAATTATTAACATGCCAAAATTTGGATAATTTTGGGATGTTATAGGTTGTCGCATTAGCCATCTTCTATGCAATGTTTGCAATGATGATTAGAGGTTTTGGTTGATTATTACTGGCTACATCAATAAGTAGAGCTCATCTATTGCTTGCCAACTCTCCTATGAAAAATTCTTGCTTCACATTTGGATCCTCGAACCCGTGTGCGTAATTATCACATTGACAACTGCGCACCTGTGGGAATTTGGAGTGACTGGGTACTAATAATTGTGCTTGATTTTATCAGTATTCTAACCGCCTGCCAAGGTGCCAATATAATCCGTCAATTCCCCGCTTCAATTATCATTCCTCTTTTCTTCATACCCCGCTTCAGTCTCCACCATATTAATCAATCCGGCCGTGCTACACACTTACACACACTCTGCAATCTTATTTTTTTGCGGTTTGTATACGTACTACATCCACATCAAGCGACAATGAGGATGACAGTTCTGCCAGTAGTCTGGCGCCCGATGATAGGTCAACCTCGGAATCATCGCGCTCGTCTTCCATGAGTCCGGCGTCGAGCCTTGACCTTGATTTTATCCAGATAATGGAAGGGCCGCCGCCGCCGCCCGAGTTGTCGGACGACAATCAAATGGACAAGGAGCTGTCAGAGGATGATGAAGAGGACGATGATGATGAGGAGGAGGAATGGTCGAACAAGGAGGAGGAGGACAAGGACATCAACGACGATGACATCGGCGGCGGTGATGAAAAGCCAACGGTCAGCGGTAAGAAGCGTTCTCGCCAAGATGAAAGGATCAAGAAGAGGGGTCTAGAGGGGGGGTGATTAGACCCTTAAAAAGCAAAATTGGCAGTTTTTAATTTTTTCAAGTTAAGGTTGAGTTTAGCACATGTTAAAGCACTCACAGTACATTTGAAGCAAGCATGACAAGAGTATATGCAGCGGAAAGAGTAAAGCATGCAACTTGCAAGAAAGTAAAGGGATGGGATTAGAGTTTGCAAACACAATGGAGACACAGAGATTTTTGGCGTGGTTCCAATAGGTGGTGCTATCGTACGTCCACGTTGATGGAGACTTCAACCCACGAAGGGTAACGGCTGTGCGAGTCCATGGAGGGATCCACCCACGAAGATTCCACGAAGAAGCAACCTTGTCTATCCCACCATGGCCATCGCCCACGAAGTACTTGCCTCACTCGGGTAGATCTTCATGAAGTAGTCGATCCCCTTGCCCTTACAAACTTCTTGGTTCAACTCCACATCATGACAGAGGCTCCCAAGCTACACGTAACCAATCTAGGAGACACCACTCTCCAAAAGGTAATAGACGGTATGTTGATGACTAACTCCTTGCTCTCATGCTTCAAATGATAGTCTCCCCAACGCTCAACTCTCTCTCTCTCTCTCTCTCTTAGATTTGGCTATGGTGGAAGAGTGATTTGAGTGGAAAGCAACTTGGGGACGGCTAGAAATCAAGGTTCAAATGGTAGGAATGGAATCTCTTGTTCTCAACACATGAGTAGGTGGATCTCTCTTAGAAAATGAATGGTAGAAGTGTAGGCACGTTCTAATGGCTCTCTCACAAATGGAGAAGGGGGTGGAGGGGTATATATAGCCTCAACACAAAATCCAACCGTTACACACATTTGACTCATCTCGGTGGGACCGAATGGTTAAACTCGGTGGCACCGATCAGTTAAAAAATGTGAACGCTAGGAATCTCGGTGGGACCAACTGGAACAACTCGGTGGGACCGATGTGCTAGGGCTTAGGGCAAACCTCATCTCGGTGGTGCTGATTGCATCAACTCGGTGAGACCGAAGTAAAGCAATAAGGCAACAGAGAGTTGGTCAAGCCATCTCAGTGAGACCGATTGCTATTTCGGTGAGACCGAAATAATTGCAACTGATAACAAGGAGTTGGCAAGGCCATCTCGGTGAGACCAAGATCCGTATCGGTGAGACCGAACTGTTAGGGTTTCTGGCTGTGGCTATGTCATATGAACTCGGTGGCTCCGGATAGAAAGCATCGGTGGGGCTGAGTTGGAGTTTAGGTTTTGGACATATTTGTATGGAGAAGGTGGTTGAGGGTTTTGGAGCAATATCACTAAGCACTTGATCAAATAAGCCATTAAGCAACACCTCATCCCCTTTTAATAGTATTGGCTTTCCTATGGACTCAATGTTATCTTGGATCACTAAAATAAAGATGAAGAGTCTTGTGCTTTTGCCAATCTTTGTCCTTAGCATTTTGAAGGGGTTCCACATCCTCTTGTCATTGCCACACCATTGTTGAACTTGTCTGAAATACACTGGATAGAACAATTAGTCCAACAAGAAATATGTTGACATTAATTACCAAAATCACCCAAGGAGCACTTGTGCTTTCACAAGACGATCTCGCGGGGCCATCCAACAACAACAAGAAGAAGGACTAAATTAAGCAGACTGTATATCTCTGCCGTTCGCTCATATTAATTCGTTATCTCTGTTTCCCCTATCAATCTCATCACAGACGGTTAGCAATACGTATTCGACGGAGATCTTTTACATTATCACCCTGTTGAGCACACAATTCACAACAAAAAATCATATGACTTGTCTATAATTATCACACATAATTCTGATTACTGACCTGTTTGCCGGGTATCACAAACATCTTGTTACGCCGAATCATTTATGTTCTTCTGGATCATCGCAAATAGTTCATCTGACTGAACTGTATGCCGTCTATAGCACAGACCTTGACATGGCTGACTGTTTGTGTGTTTCGCTCATCGCAAATAGTTCGTATGGATCAATTGTATGGCACGTTTCACACACGCAACTCTAATATGAATCGTACTTGATGTCTCCGCCATCACACATAGTTTGTCTTATTGGTGACGGTTTTATTATAACACCATTTGCAATTAAAGCATCACACTGTTTGGTCGAAGGGTCTCTGATTCATGTGTCTCGTTAGCAGCATCCTGCAGTAGTCCTCGTACTGTCTAGAGTCTGGAGAAACCAGTTTTTTATGCCCGAGGAGGAGAACCACCCTAGCAAACAAACTAGAATTTGAATCGTGCACTAGTGGAAAAAGTGCTAGCCACAACTTTCGTTGGTGGGGCGCCATTTTGAATGAACGCCAGCACTGTTTTTTTAAATAGTAGTGGCGTCGGGCTATTTTGTACGCCATAGCTATGCTGTTACTGCTGGTGTTGGAGTAATAGGGAACGCCACCTGTACGTGGGTCCCAACATTCTGCCATGTCCCAAGTTAGAACTGGCGTAGCAAAAGTTACCTACGCCGGTACTAATCAGAATATCTATGGCGTCGCCGAGTAAGTTACGCCAGCAGTACATTCTGCGGGCCCATCAATTTTTTAGCCAACATAACACCGGCATGGGCTTTTCAGGAACGCCAGGGTCATAGCGCTGGCTGGAAGTACTCAAGCAAGATTAAGAAGATCCAAACCGTCGTTGAGAGGGTTGTCAAATGACGTCGTACTGCATGATTTATTTGTGTACTTATTTTCTGTGTGTACCATGTACGTACCCCTAAATTAACCATACCATATTTATGTACTCTGAACCACAACAAGAATTTGTGTCATTATAAATATCTGTATTATGCATGTCGCCGCTCAAAATGCCATCCACGAATATGTGGCTGGCCCTATTTTAAAAACCTACTGCTGCCGTTGGCCATGTCACCTGTGCCAGCACTAACAATGAATCAGCTAGGCTCAATTACCACCTGAGAGCAAAAAAGAACTCGTTTTAACTTTCTCCCCCATCTCGCGCCGTCACCCTCGCTCCCGCCTTGCCCTCCGCCGTCGCCCCGCCTTGCCACTGGTCGTCGTTCCCCGCCCTGCCCTCCATCGTCGCCCCCGCCTTGCCACTGGCCGTCGTTCCCCCCACCCCGCCTTGCTCCCCACCATGCCACCAGCCGGCCCCCCACCCCGCCTTACCCCTCGCCGTGCCAACGCTGTCATTCCCTTCCCCCCGCCCCGCTGTGCCACTGCCGTTCCGCTCCGCAAATCATTGTGTCCTGCCTCCTCTGCCGGCGTCCCTCTCGGTCCAGACAGTATAAGACCTCCCTCTACCAATTTATTTTCATGTAGATTTGTTCTAGTGTTCATATTATTGTGATGAAATGCACACATTACGTGTACCTGTGAATTGATGAAATGTATTACATGTGTGCAAATGTGTTTAATGTTTATTTATATATATGTGATAATTGTGAATTGATCGACTTTTTCGGTGTGTGCTTGTTTTAGTCAATGCAACATTGCATTGTGTTGCTCGGGAAGTGTCTTGCGCTTTGTTTCATTTTTGCAGGAATGTCTATAGAGTTGCCAATGTTCTGGCGAAACGTAGATTTAGTTCCGTTTCATCAAATTTCTGGCACTCAATATGTCCAGTTTTTAGCAAAGGTCGTGCCGATTTTTTATGCTGATTTTAATTGTATGAACACAGCACAAAATGGAAGATTGCCCCTACTGTTGCGACACTAGGGGTATGTGCGATGATTCTCACATTGAAAACAATAATGGCTTCTCCCTCACACTTCAAAGTGAGTACAAATATTATATGGTAATAATCAGTTTAAATATTTGTTGGCACATATATTTCGTTCTTAGGCATGTATTATATATGGTTTCAGTGCTTCAAAGTGTAATTTCTGTTTTTTTTACATTTTGACTAGTGTATCCCTTGCCATGCAAGACCTTTTGTCCAAGACAAGTTTTTCCTACAAATTGAGATGCTTAAGAGCACTTACGAAGCTGGTCCAAATGATGCACCATACCTGCCACTAGTGCACACATTGAACAAGAACAACATTTCTAGAAAAGGCATGGTATGATTTTGATCGCTTTCATATACACATTCTTCTTTCAACTCATAGTATATATGTGTTACTATTGCTTACTATGTTACTATCATGTTCAAGAGCAGAAGCTCCCTAGATATGTTGTGCCTCACGTGATGGATGACTACCACGACGAGATGCACGGCTCGAAATTAATGAATGGAGCCAACTACTGAGAGACTATGAGTTCAAGATGGGATATCAGTGGATCTATGTCCTACACCATGGACATGCAGGGGTTTTCCTATTCTTAAAAAAAAATCCTAAAGGAGAGGACTACCGTGCTAGTAGTAACGATATGGTTGAATGAACAAGATGTAATATGCATGCATGGTTTAGTTTAGCGAATGTTTAATTAGTCATGATCAATAGAACTAGCTAGTGTGTGGTTAATATATGTACGCATGTGAATAAATGATGTGTGTGTATATATTAATGCAAATATCTTATTGAAATCAATGTGGGACAAAAACGTGTTTATATAAATTGGTAATAAATGACGCTGCCATGGCACCGATTTTCTGCTGCCCTGGCAGCATTTTTTTTACAGCTTTCAAAAAACTAGTAATGGCGTCGGACAATGCGCGACGCCAGAGAAGATTTATCTTATTACTGTCGTATAGCTATGTCACACGCCATAGCTATGGTTGATATTGCCATCGTGTGGTTAAATCTAATGCCATAGGTATATAGAATAGTGCTGGCGTAGGCTCCAACGCCACCACTATTTTTTAACACTAGCGCCATATTGGTGGCGTGGGGCTCCTACGCCAGCAAGGCTATTTTTGGCACGCCATAGCTAGGCTTTTCTGCACTAGTGATGAGGCTACGCCGTAATTTTTAGAGTTTAAACGGCAAATAGTCAGAGCAGTACCTTGTAATATCTTCTTTTTTATGTATTGGCCCTTTCAGTTTCCACCAAATTAGTGCCATTTAGTCCTTGAGCTCTCAATTCACACCTGCATACATTGCCACCAACCCCTACACTTCTAGAGATGCCCAATCTCAAGTGATGTATCAAACCATGTTGATGTGTAGTGGAAGTACATAGACTGGTATTGGAGTCCATTGTTCCCATTAAGCAAGAGGGGGCCGCTAATTCAAATGGTTGAGTCTTGGATCCATTTCCATGGCAGCACATATGTAATACCAGAGCCAAGAAGTCAATTTGATAATTATGATATGGCTAATTGTCTCAATAGGCAAAAGAGTACCATATAGCTCAGAGGGTATTTCCAACTCAAACGTGTTGTTATTAGCTGAAGTCAACATATCTTGGTCATGGGCTCTCTTAGCAGTACCTTCCTCCTAGATCACGCTAATACTTCTTTTAGAAGTTACAAATGTCATGTCTAGGGAAACATGCTTCTCCTCATAATCATCAGAAACATCAGCTGCAACTGTATCAGTTGACCATGAAGCATCACCATAATTTTTTGTAGAAGGAATGCCTATTCCAAATCCAGTTGAATCTACTAGAAGTTGATGAAGCAGTCTCTGAACAGATGCATTTCTAAACAAAAAAAAACTGACCGTCTACCATGTGTGATAATAGGCTGTGATACAATATAGCAAGCTGAATTCTAGCTCCTGAACCACCAGCTATTTGTTTAGAATTGCATCTCTTATCAAGATGGCAAGTTCCCTTAATTTCCCTTCAACTCAAAAATGACCAATTCACGGATATGCTCATGATATGCATGGTCTCCTGCAATTTCTCATGCCGTGGAATAATAGATACAACAACATGCTCGTCACAGTTAAGCATCCATTGTTCATAGATGCAAGCTAGAGAAATCAGTAATGGTTTGTACTGTATTAACTGGAGACCAATACTGCTCGAGAGATCTGGTGGACGCCAAGATTATAAATGTGTAACTGGCAAACAAATGAAAAGCTTACCCTTGGAAATCAATATAGTACAGTAAAACCACATCAGAAAAATAACCTGAGGTGGTGGCCATGGATTCTTTCGACACCCTCCTCCCTGAGAGCAAGCAAACATGAAGCATGACATGGTCCAAACCTCACCCCCTAGTTTGGGTTGTCATCGACATCGAACACACTGGTGTCAATGTCGAAGGCCTCAATGCCCAGAAGACAGGCCATGAGCTCGGGGACAATGTTGAATGTGGCCATGGATGATGCATGTGTCGTAGCTGCGGCGATCACGGACATCGACGTTGTGATGTCCTGACTGAAGCATTGCATCGAACACATGGTTGATGCAGGTGCAAAAAATTTGTTGGCATCAAGGATGGTGCCATTTTGTGCCTCGGTCTTCATCGAACAACATAGCTGAGCGACGGCATCGGTGCTCATTGCCCCAGGGGTGCCGATCTCCTCAATCAACATGTATGGAGACAAAACTCCATTGGTGACAAGGGATGCCTCGATGCTTATGGAGGAAGTTGTATGTGTGGGTGTTATCTAATTAACAACCTCGTCATTGAGGTTGACGGCGATCTCGGTAGAGGTGTTAAGGTTGCGGACCTCCTTGATGATTGTGGTTGAAGTAGAGGAAGTGCAGATGTCGACGGATTGAACCAAAGAAGTTGAGTGCGTCATGCAGTGGTAGTACCCACCATGAACGCATCTACTACTGCCATGGGCATTGGAGCTGAGGTCGGTGCCGGCATCATGTTAGGGGTTGCGTTCCACATCTATAGTCGGCAGCACCGTTAGTAGATGCAATGGCCGTCCTAGTATGCGAACGCGTGCGCCGCCGTGTGCGCCGAATTCAATTGGAATTCCGTTACTACACATGGCTCTCCATCCTCTCATTTTGTTGGGGGATACACCACCAACTTCTCTACACCAAATGGATCGAAGAGGGCATATAAGTACATATGTAGTGATAGGGTAAATTGCTTGCTCCACGACCATGCTGAGAACCTGATCCAAGGACATTTGGTGGCTAGACATTTAATCAAACAAGTTGAAGGTGGTGGTTGTGGGAAAAAATAGGAGGTGGAAGGGTGGAAACTGGATCTGAATACCAGATGTTAAGGAACCACTACTCTGTCCAAGATTTCGGTCTAATTGATCATGGATATGAGCAATAAAGTATTGGGGAAGGAGAAGTATAGAGGAAGAAACAAGGAGTTCGGGTTACAGCCACCGTCGTGCCATTCATGATACCAACTAGGATAACCCTTTGTGCCTTTCCTCTGTCACATTTTTTGAAGGGTTTTCCCTCTGTCACATATGTAGACAGCATGCTGTGGGAGCTGAATGGTGGGCTGGGCCTTTGTCTGGATGGGTCGACATTGGGCTTGTAGTGGGTAGGTCGCTAACAAAAGCCCTGCACAAAGTAAAGACATGAAGTAACTATAAGTGAAGACGATGAAGACGAAGATGTGTTTTTGAAGTTCCCTTCTTTGGGGGAGGTATGTCTTTGTTGGAGGGATGTGGAAGCAGAATGCTCCCGAAGTGTCCCAATGACTCACCCTATTTTCCTCACACCCTCACACTATGCAAGGTGACATGAATACACTAATGGTGCCCTTGAAGGCGACAACCAGGACCTTTACAAAAAAGGTTTGCGCTCTTTCCATAACTTAATTGAAGGCTCCCAACACCACGATGAAAGTTCAGCACAATGGAATGTGCCTTCGAGGTGACCTCTTCTGTCTGGTGTGCCCAAACACCCAAGAGAAACAAGACTCACAAGGATCTTGTGAGGAATCGACGAATTAGAGTTTTTATTGGAAGGAAATGTAGATCGGGTGTTCCTCTTACTCTCCCTAAAATATGAGATGGATTTGTTGGCCGGAGAGGGAGGAATCAACGTTGAAGCTTTTGGATCAATGGTGTGAGTTGAATTGTGTTCATCTACTTTCAAACATGGAAGAAAACTATTTATACTCAGCCCTAGAATCTGCCTGTGGAGCCCACACAATAAAGTCAGATGTTCCGACAAATACTCTGAAACAGCAACTGAGGTTGTCATGTTGGTACTGGACAAATGTCGGATATTATCTCAGATAATTTTTCTAGACCTCCAACAAGTCGGATGCCAGGTTAGATACTCCGGCCCAACCTTCGACCCTACATCAGGGGCAAAAACAGAGTGATTCTTGGGCACCCTTTTTGAAGTGGGTTGTGTGTTGTATTTGGCAACTCCACACAAGATCTAGAGCACGTCTCCTCTTAATAATACGGCATACCCATGACTCAAACTAAGAAACCGTTGGTGAAAAATAATGTGTCGTCTTCCTTTCTTCTTTTAATTAGAGGGGGTCAACCAACAAAATGTTTCATTTCCATAGAGTGTAAACTGAGAGGATACTTGTATCATAGTTTGTCACCTAATCCCGATTGTCATTAAGTCCAAAACCGTCATCAAGGGTGGATGTCCTTACAATGTCCCCCTGTCGTTGTCAAAACCAGTAGATCTCCTATAGGGGGGGCCCGAGCTGATCGAATCGATGGGTAATAGGAGAAGAACTGCTACTTGTGAGCTGCGTTGGGATTTCCGCGAAGAGGAGAGGATGATGCAGTATAGTAGAGATAAGTATTTCCCTAAGTTAAGAATCAAGGTTATCAGTTCAGTAGGAGAACCACGCGACACCTCGTTAGCAGTACCTACACACAAAATAACAAATACTTGCACCCGACGCAAACAAGCGGTTGTCAATCCCTTGGCGGTTAATTGGAAGGATCAAATCTCGTAGTGACAGATAGATAAACAAAAACACAAAATAAAATAAAGTAAATAAAATTGTAGCAAGGTATTTTTGGATTTTAATAAATGATTAAAATAGACCCAGGGGCTATAGTTTTCACTAGAGGCTTCTCTCTTGAAAATAGCTTGCGGTGGGTGAACAAATTTCTGTTGGGCAATTGATAGAAAAGCGAATAATCATGACGATATCCAAGGCAATGATCATGTATATAGGAATCACGTCCGAGACAAATAGACTGACTCCTGCTTGCATCTACTACTATTACTCCACACATCGACCGCTATCCAGCATGCATCTAGAGTATTAAGTTCATAAAGAACGGAGTAACGTCTTATGCAAGATGACATGATGTAGACAAAGTAAACTCAATCAATATGAATAAACACCATCGTTTACACTTAATGGTAACAATACAAATACGTGTCTTGTTCCCTTCTGTAACTGGGATATAGATCACCGCAAGATTGAACCCATCACAAAGCACCTCTCCCATTGCAAGATAAATCAATCTAGTTGGCCAAACCAAATGGATAGATCAAAGAGAAACACAAAGCTATAATGGTCATGCATAAAAGAGTGCAGAGAAGACTCAAATAATATTCATGGATAATATGATCATAAACCCACAATTCATCACATCCCAACGAACATACCGCAAAAAAGGATTACATCGAATAGATCTCCAAGAACATCAAGGAGAACATTGTATTGAAGATAACAGAGAGAGAAGAAGCCATCTAATTACTAGCTATGGACCCGTAGGTCTGTGGTAAACTACTCACACATCATCGGATGGGCAACAAGGTTGATGTAGAAGCCCTCCGTGATCGATTCCCCCTCCGACAGAGTGCTGGAAAAGGCCTCCAGATGGGATCTCACAAGAACAGGAATTTGCGGCAGCGGAAAAAGTATTTTGGGTGGCTCTCTGTTGGTTTCCCGATTTTAGAGAATTTATAGTGGCGAAATTAGGTCAAACGGAGCAACGAGGGGCCCACGAGGCACCAGGGCGCGCCTACCCCCCTTGGCACACACTGGTGGCTCGTGGCCACCCCTTCATCTCCTAACTTCCTCCAGAAGCTTCTAGTGTCTCTTATGTCCAGCAAAAAAAATCTTCAAAAAGTTTCGTGGCATTTGGACTTCGTTTGGTACTGATTTCCTGGAAAACCAGAAACAGGCACAAAATAGCAACTGGCACTTGGCACTTAGTTAATAGGTTAGTCCCAAAAAATGATATATAATTGCATATAAAACATCCAAGATATATACTATAATAGCATGGAAAAATAGAAAATTAGAGATACGTTGGAGACGTATCAAGCGTCGCCAAGCTTAATTCCTTCTTGTCCTCGAGTAGGTAAGTGATAAAAATATAATTTTTAATGCGGAATGCTACCTATCATATTCATCATGTAATCTATCTTTTGTGTCATGAATAATAAGATCCGAATGATTCAAAGCAATAGTCTATAATTTGACATAAAGACATAAATACTCAGGCATCCCAACAAACAATCATGTCTTTCAAAATACCAAAGCTAAAGAACGTTATCCCTACAAAATCATATAGCCTTGTCATGCTCCATCTTCTTAACACAAAGTATTTATCATGCACAACCCCGATCACAAGCCGAGCAATTGTTTCATACTTTTTAACGCGCTTTAGGTTTTTCAACCCCCACGCAGTACATGAGCGCAAGCCATGGATATAGCACTATGGGTGGAATAGAGTATGGTGGTAGAGATAATATGGAGAAGACAAAAAATGAGAAAGTCTCACATCGACGAGGCTAATCAATGGGCTATGGAGATGCCCATCAATTGATGTCAATGCAAGGAGTAGGGATTGCCATGCAACGGATGCACTAAGAGCTATAAGTGTATGAAAGCTCAAAAAGAGAACTAAGTGGGTGTGCATCCAACTTGCTTGCTCATGAAGACCTCGAGCATTTGAGGAAGCCCATCATTGGAATATACAAGCCAAGTTGTATAATCAAAAATTCCCACCTAGTTATATGAAAGTGAAAGTATAGGAGTCTCTCTATATGAAAAACATGGTGCTACTTTGAAGCACAATTGTGGAAAGGATAGTAACATTGCCCCTTCTCTCATTTTCTATGATTTTTTTTATTTTTTTCTTTCTCTTTTTTATTTTTTCCTTTTTTTGGCTCCTTTTGGTCGCTTTTTTCTCTATTTTTCTTTCGGAGTCTCATCTTGACTTGTGGGGAAATCATCATCTCCATCATCCTTTCCCCACTTGGGATAATTCTCTAATGGTGAATAATGATGATCATCACACTTCTATTTGCTTACAACTCAAAAAGGTTACAACTCGATACTAGAAAAAATATGACTCTATATGAATGCCTCTAGCAGTGTACCAGGATGTGCAATGAGCTAGTGTAACATGTATAAAAAATGATGAATGGTGGCTGAGCCACTAATACTATGTTAGCAATATGATCATGCAAGCAATATGACAATGATGATATGTGTCATAAAAATGGAACGGTGGAAGTTGCATGGCAATATATCTCAGAATGGCTATGGAATTGCCATAATAGGCAGGTATGATGGATGTTTTGAGGAAGATATAAGGAGGCTTATGTGTGATAGAGTGTATCATATCATGGGGTTTGGATGCACCAGCGAAGTTTGCACCACATCTAAAGGTTAGAAAGAGCAATGCACGGTACTGAAGAGGCTAGCAAATTGCGGAAAGGTGAGAGTGTGTATAATCCATGGACTCACATTTGTCACGAATAATTCACATACTTATTGCGAAAGTTTATTAGCCCTCGAAGGAAAGTACTACTATGCATGCCCCTCGGGGAATAGATTGGTAGGAAAGGACCATCGCTCGTCACCGACCGCCACTCATAAGGAAGACAATCAATAATAAATCATGCTCCAACTTCAAAGCATAACGAGAGACTA
This sequence comes from Thinopyrum elongatum, assembly GCA_011799875.1. Taxonomy (NCBI): domain Eukaryota; kingdom Viridiplantae; phylum Streptophyta; class Magnoliopsida; order Poales; family Poaceae; genus Thinopyrum; species Thinopyrum elongatum. The sequence continues at coordinate 280,499,283 of CM022300.1, forward strand.
TACGTGCATGCTTCGGGAATCACAAAGCTTAACACCAATATTCTTACTAAACCACAGTCATTCACTAGTACCTCCCACATATCACCATCTTTATATCGTAAAACTATTGCAAGGAATCAAACTTATCATATTCAGTGATCTACATGAAAGTTTTTATTATATCCCTCTTGAATACCTATTATATTAGGACCAAATTCATAACTTGTACCAATTGCCTTTACTATTATGAACTCTTAGAATGATACAAGTGAAGCATGAGAGTGCAACTATTTATTTAAAATAAAACCACCGCCGTGCTCTAAAAGATATAAGTGAAGCACTAGAGCAACTGCTTAGCTCAAAAGATATAAGTGAAGCACATAGAGTGTTCTAACAAATCACGAATAATGTGTGTCCCTCTCAAAAAGGTGTGTTCAACATAGCCTATTGTGGCAAACTAAAAAGCAAACAAAGCAAATACTCATATAATACATGACGCTCCAAAAAAAATCATATCATGTGATGAATAAAAAAATAGCTCCAATTAATTTACCGATAGTTGGTAGAAGAAAGAGGGGATGCCTTCCGAGGCATCCCCAAGCTTAGATGCTTGGGAGTCCATGAATATTAACTTGGGGTGCCTCGGGCATCCCCAAGCTTAGGGTCTTGCCACTCCTTATTCCTTCATCGATCGTGATCTCACTCAAAACTTGAAAATTTCAACACACAAAACTCAACAAAAAACTCATGAGATCCGTTTGTATAACAAAGCAAATCAACACTTTAGGTACTATTGGAAACCATTCATATTTTATTATTGCATTATACCTACTATATTCTAACTTCACCATGGCTTATACCCCCGATACAATCCATAGATTCATCAAAACAAGCAAACAACCCAACAAAAACAGAAACTATCAAAAACAGAATAGTCTGTAATGATTTGAACAAGGACCATACTTTTGTAACTCCAAAAATTCTAAAAAATTAGGACAATGTGGGCAATTTTTATATCAATCATGTTTAAAAGATTCAGAATTTTATCACGCTCCAGTGAATCTAAACAATTCTTGTACTGGTGGCAAAAGTTTCTATTTTCTCATAGAATCAAAGCAACTTGTTGGTGCAATGATAGGCCCCATATGTTTTGGAGTTTGTTGACATAAACAATATGGGACTTATGTGTTTTCTAGTGCACACAGAGTAACAGATCCCTGAAGTATCAAGGAGTTTGATGCATATAACGAAGATAATCTCTCTGCGTGGCAGCGAAGGTTATCACCGAAGATGAAGCTAACAAGAGTGACCCCTAAAAATTACTGAAGTTCAAGCAAGTGATTCGGTGTCTGTTCGAAGAATATGACTGCGTTCAAGGAAGAATGAAGACGAAGTGAAGACGTAGCATTTGTTTCATTATTCTTCTTCTTTCTTTGAGTCATAGGACCACGTACTATTAAGAGGGGTGTAGCGCTCGAAGCTTTGATTCTCGGATGCTAAACCCAAGTCCTATAAAAGTTGCGAGAGAAATCTCTTTGTGTTCTGAGAAAATACTTGCCAGCAAGAGACCGTGATCTTCTTCGCTGCGAGAGATTTGTGTCTGACCGAGGAGTTAGCATTACTTGATCCTCAAGTAATATTACCATTGCTTTTGAAATCCGACCGTTGCAAACATTTCGGTTGGCCATTGGCTGGACCTCGTGCCCAAAATGGTCATTACCCATCTGGTAAGGTTGCAGCTATAAATAGCCACCCCGCGCCGGCTTTGTACGGTGGCTGCTCCATTTGATTCTGAGAAGATTGTTGAGCAACCCACTCTCTGAGCGATTTGAGTTTAAAATCCACCGAGAGAAAAACCCTAGAGCCGAAGAATTAGATAGTGGTTCAGCATCACTGGAATCTAAGTTTAGTACGCTCCGCCTATTACTCTTGAGAGCTGCAAACTCTCTAGACGGTTAGGTGTCAATTTCTTCAGAGACCTAGCTAGAGTGATTGTGGTTCTCGAAGAAGAAGTCTGTAAAGGTTCGGAGATCGCCTTCAAGCATCTACCATGAGTAATCGACATCGGTTGATGAATCGATTGTCGAGGAGAATAGGGTGAAGAGAGTTTATCTTCCATGTTAAGTCACAGCCCCTCCAACCAGACGTAGTCCTTGTGCAGAAGGACGAACTGGTTGAACAAATACCTTGTCGCCATCGAGCATCTTCGGTTATCTCTGTCACCCATGTTTACCTTCGATGTATTTTCTTTCGTATGAGTTGTATCAATCCATGTCTTAGTTTCTATTCGGTACTCTGTTTTAGTTCGTTGTAGTTTGTTTTTCATTCATTCAGCTGCTGGGTTCTGAGAGATTTAAGTTTTTCGAAGAAAATTTAAAACTCCCATTCACCCTCCCTCTGGTAGACATACTTCATTCATACAATTGGTATCAGAGCAAGGTACTCCTTGACTCTGCTCATTTTAGTCTAACGACTTTGGAGTTGTCGGCTGCATACACTCCCCAACAGAATGGAGTTGTTGAACGAAAGAACAGAAATCTCATTGAAATGGAGAGAACAATGCTTAGTGAGTACAAAACTCCCATTCGCTTCTGGGCTGATGCTATTAACACTGCTTGTCATGTCATAAATCATGTTTATCTTCACAAATTCCTTAGGAAAACTTCATATGAGCTTATCACTGGCAAGAAACCAAATGTTTCTTATCTACGTGTTTTTGGTGCACCTTGTTACATTCTTGATATGAATCATTCCTCCAAGTTTGCACCTAAGGCACATGAAGGTTTTCTTCTCGGTTATGGCTCAAACTCACACATGTATCGTGTCTATAACTCTCACCACATGAAAGTTATGGAAATAGTAAATGTGCGGTTTGATGAATCTAACGGCTCCCAAAAGGAGCACCTGCCGAATGTGATAGATGAACCATTGATATCGGATGCTATTCGGCAAATGGCCATTGGAAGCGTCAAGCTTGTTGAAGGAAATGCACCTAAGTCCTCTGATGAAGATGCTCCTATGACTCGAAGCATAACTCGTCAAGCCACTGCTGAAGCAAATGCTCCTCCAAATGGAAATGGAAATCAAAATCCAAATGCCGATCAAAATGGCAATCCTGAAGGGAATTATGATACAAATGCTAATGCTAATGAGAATGCCAATGAACATCATGAAGAAAATGCTCATCCTCGAGCGGCAAATCGATTTGATCCTTCGTTAATTCTCGATGAGATTGAGAATCCAGGTTATCGACCCACAACTTGTTCACGCACTCGGTTGGCTAACTATTGTGGCAGTTTCTCCTTTGTCTCATTGGCAGAACCTACCAAGTATGAAGAAGCCATGAATGATCCAGATTGGATGAATGCCATGCAAGAGGAGTTGGTGCAATTCGAACTAAATGATGTGTGGGAATTGGTTGACAAACCGAATCCCAAGAGGCACAATATCATCGGCACAAAATGGATTTTCTGCAATAAGCAAGAGGAGAATGGCATTGTGGTGAGAAACAAAGCACGACTTGTTGCTCAGGGGTACACACAGGTAGAAGGTATTGATTTTGGTGAAACATATGCTCCTGTTGCACGCCTTGAGGCAACTTGTATTCTTCTTGCTTATGCAAACTTCAATGATATCCTGCTTTATCAAATGGATGTGAAAAGTGCTTTCCTCAATGGTGAATTTGATGAGGAAGCTTATGTTAGGCAGCGACTTGGCTTTGAACACCCTGAGTTTCCTAACAAAGTTTTCAGGTTGAAGAAAGCTTTATATGGGTTAAAGCAAGCCCCTCCAGCTTGGTATGAGTAATGACCAGAACCTGATAAGATTCGACGTCTCTGTGCTTACTGTGCTAGTCCTTGGATCGACTCGCTAGCACACACAGTACATATGAATATCAAATAACAAGTGCATCATTTAATATAACGTATGATCGAGAATTTATAAAGTATTACAAATTGATTAGCACATAACTAACTTTATTTAATAATAAAAGCGGAAATGTAGCACAAATAAACGATGAGTCCCATCCATGCCACTGGCGAATTTGCTGAGTAAAGACTCGCGACCCTACTGTATCTCACTGATCATCTGAAAATCCTGCAACATGATAAGTTGCAGCCACAAGGGTCAATACATTGGATGTATTGGCAAATCACACATAATGATATAGCACCTACATCTACATGCAAGGTACGACAAACAGAACACTCAAGTTGGTTTGGCATAAAGCTAACTTCACCTACCTCCACTAACAAGTCAATGTTTTACACATCCATAGTTGACACACAACAAACCTATGGCATCCAGTTAACCGCACACGGGAAACCCTCGGAAACATAAGATGATACGAGAAAGATCTTCAAGAAGTCTCAAGTGCGCTCAGTCGTGGCACATTCTCTAGGGACAATAGAGCGCTCAGCCTTCAAGGCATTCACCTGATTTAAGCCCAGAAACCTCAAGTGCGCTCAGCCATGGCGCATTCTCTAGGGACAATAGAGCACTCAGCCATTGCCGCATTCACCTGAGAAAAGTCCCGAGCCTACAGCTATAAAGACTCAACACTTTCACGCATCACTCGACACATACCCATGTCTACCATCGCAAGCTACTCACACCATCACATAACACAGTCAACACCAAAACATGACAACACGGAACCTAATGATCAACCAAACATATAACATATCACAACAACTACACATGCATAGCAGAAATATAGGATGAGCAGAATCAGAAGTGAAACTTGCCTTGAACGGTGCTGAAGTACTCTAAAGAGTAATTCTGATCCGCCTCACACTCCGGATAATCTATACGATTAACGAAGGCACAAATAAATAAACCGTATTCACATAACACTAAAATAGAAACATTAGCAAATATTTCAAATAAAACCCCAATAATATTAACATATCATAAGGTATAGATTATCTACATGCTAGTAGGATCACAATGCAAAAAGAATCAACTAATTTGGATAAACGGTTAGAAAGATATGGCGTCCGGAAGGTAAATATTAAATTTGAGCAAATTCAAATTTAAACTGTTCAAAAATATGAAATTTTAGTTCTACGGTATTCTCCTGGTCACTACGAGTACACAGGAAAAACAATCGATGAATTTGGAGTTACGGATCTCAAGATATACCTAAACGAAAATATGATATGGAATCTGCAAAGAAAAATTATGCCATGACAGTGTTCCTGGAAGAACTGCCGCAGCTGTTGTGGGTGTGCCACGTGTCAAGGCATGAGTGGCCGTAGTGTTTTTCCTGCTATGGCTAACCGACGGACGGCCAATAAATAGTGCATACCAGTTAAAAAAACAGCTGATCTGGGTGGGTAAAACAAGATCGGGCGGTCGAGGATGCTCACCGAAGTACACAGGGCAGGGCGTCACCGGAGTTGAACAAAACGGCAGCGCGGCATCTCGGCCGGTGATGGTGGCGCCTGCTCCGGTGGTCTCTAGACTCCAGAGGGTGGCGTACGAGACGCGGCGCTCTGCTGCGGTCTCGAAGATGTTCTCAGCGGTGTCGGTGGCGAGTGGGGATGACGGCAGATGATGGCTGGAGCTCGGGCGGTGGTGCTGTTCGTCGGGGCAAGCTCGAAGCACTTAGCTGGGTGCTTCCCTGTGTGATATAGATGGTCAGTGATACAGAGGAGATCGATGCGAAGATCACATTGGAGAAAGGAGATGCTGGGAACCTTCAGAGGCGATGAAATCCACCGGCGGGGTGCTCCTGCAGCGGTGAACTCTGCCGAGATCGGATCCGGGCGAAACGGGCACGGGAAGACAAAAATTTACCAAAAATCGGCAGAGAAGAAGATGGGGAATATTTATAGAGTGGATTCTGTGGCCTAGGGGCGAAGACTTGGCCGAATCGGCGAGGATTTGGATCGGGAACAGAGGAGCTCTCGTGCGCGTGCGGGAGTCCGTCCAGAGGAAGGAGACGATGCCTGGGACCCGCTCGTCAGCGGCACAAGGAGGAGAAAGAAAAAAACAAAAGGAAAGACTGTGGGGTGTGTTGAGGCCTGCAAAAATGGGCCGCCGGCCTGCTAGCGGCTGCTGCTGCGCTGCAGCTTAGTGCGCGCGGGCGAGGAAAATGAAGTTGGGCTCCATAGTGCCCGATTTCTATTTTTTTAAACAACTATTACTATAGGAAGTAAAATATAGCTCAATAAAATCCTAATAAAAAATTCCAGAACACATTGTAAAATATTATTACTACTATATAAAACAGTGAACATTTTTACAACACAAATAAAATTTTGGAAAATTATTTTATGCAAAACAAGCACATAAAGAGTATTATAATAACAACAATAAAATAATTTTGAGTTTCTACAAAGCCAAAAAAATTTATGTTGACTCCAGAATATATTCTTAGCATTTCCAAATATAATTAATAGGGGAGAAGTCATATTATCTCCACTCCAAATATTTTGCCTTGAGTTGGACAACTCTTTGAATATTTAGAAAATTCAAATATGCATAGAAATCATGTTAAAAAAATGATCCTATTAACATTCCAAATTTAGAAAATTTGGGATGTTACAAATCTACCACCCTTAAAATGAATCTCGTCCTCGAGATTCGAAGAGGCTAGAAAAAAAAGGTTAGGTTCGACATTCTTCTTGAATTTCCATCGATCATCCGAGAGTGTGGGGGGTGCTACCACCCTTAGAATTAAAATCACGGGTCTTTAAAAGTCTTTCTCGTGTGATGACGTTCTTCAGGTATAAGCTCTGCACTCCTTTGAAATTCTGAGTCCCATATCAAAAGAGTAGTCTTCCATAAACTAAAACTTCATGGCTTACAGGTCTTGCGCCAATGCTAAACAAATATCGATGCTCTCATGGTGGTCATCAAGAATAGTTCTTACTGGAATGAGTATTGATTTATTATCATCGTACAACCTACTATTGGCCACAGGTGCCTCTTACAAGGGTCAGATATCATACCATTCTAAGGTTCAGGCTTGACAATGTTGTCACTCTACTGTAGGTAAGTCACTCTAGATTACCATCCCATATAACAAAAGCAAATAATAAGAGTAAGTCGGCATGGTGATCAATCCATTCTGCACCCAAATCATTACCTTGTATACGGTTTAGAAAATCTCGCATTCTAACACTCGGGCATCCTCACAGGCATTGCAGAAACTTCTCTTGTTCATGAACTAGGTTCGGATAATTCCATTGGTGTTGCATGCGCACAAAACAATCTAGCGTTCCTTTTAACTCTCGAGTTTGCGTCAACTACTATAAAACATATGCTGATGAATTGTAGCTTCCTCTAGGTTTCTTCCTTCAGCAAGATTGTGCTTGCTTCTTGTCAGATCTTGGCGCATGTGGTAAGACTTGAACTCATCACTGGGTTGCAGCATGTATTAGGATATAGACAGAATAAAGACCTAAGCGGAAAACACTACCCATATGCTCATGCTAGCAACAATACTCCCAAATCAACAAATCAACAATTCACACAACACAAGCAAAACCTACAAGTAAGGTCATATCCACGAGAGATATGATCTCATCATACAACACACAAATCATTTATCGAACTCAACTTAGTAGTGGTGGTCTGCGAACTAAAACTCCTCAAATAATACCAATGCAACTACAAGGGAAATCTACTAATGAAAAGAGAAGGTAATTAGCAAAAGATATGGATACAAGAGTGAAGTCTACTAGGTAGACACAACTTGAAAAAAAATAAGTTTTTCACTCCTATGGCTTTTCTAATCCATTTTCTAGGGTCACGACCTATGGTCAACACGCTGCTCTGATACCATCTGTAATGACTCGAACCTGATAATATTCGATGTCTCTGTGCTTACAGTGCTAGTCCTTGGATCGACTCGCTAGCACACACAGTACATATGAATATCAAATAACAAGTGCATCATTTACTATAACGTATGATCCAGAATTTATAAAGTATTACAAATTGAGTAGCACATAACTAACTTTATTCAATAATAAAACCGGAAATGTAGCACAAATAAATGATGAGTCCCATCCATGCCCACTGGCGAATATGCTGAGTGAAGACTCGTGACCCTACTGTATCTCACTGATCATCTGAAAATCCTCCAACATGATAAGTTGCAGCCACAAGGGACAATACATTGAATGTAGTGGCAAATCACACATAATGATATAGCACCTACATCTACATGCAAGGTACGACAAACGGAACACTCAAGTTGGTTTGGCATAAAGCTAACTTCACCTACTCCACTAACAAGTCAAGGTTTTACATATCCATAGTTGACAGATAATAAACCTATGGCATCCAGTTAACCGCACACAGGAAACCCTTAGAAACATAAGCTGATATGAGAAAGATCTTCAAGAAGTCTCACGTGCGATCAGTCGTGGCACATTCTCTAGGGACAATAGAGCGCTCAGCCATCAACGCATTCACCTGATTTAAGCCCCGAAACCTCCAGTGCGCTCAGCCATGGTGCATTCTCTAGGGACAATAGAGCACTCAGCCATTGACGCATTCACCTGAGAAAAGTCCCGAGCCTACAGCTATAAAGACTCACCACTTTCACGCATCACTCAACACATACCCACGTCTACCATCACAAGCTACTCACACCATCACATAACACAGTCAACACCAAAACATGACAACACGGAACATAATGATCAACCAAACATATAACATATCACAACAACTACACATGCATAGCAGAAATATAGGATGAGCATAATCAAAAGTGAAACTTGCCTTGAACGGTGATGAAGTACTCTAAAGACTAATTTTGATCCGCCTCACACTCCGGACAATCTATACGATTAACGAAGGCGCAAATAAATAAACGGTATTCACATAACACTAAAATAGAAACAATAGCAAAGAATTCAAATAAAACCCCAATTTTATTAACATATCAGTAGGTATAGATTATCTACATGCTAGTAGGATCGCAATGCAAAAAGAATCAACTAATTTGGATCAACGGTTAGAAAGATATGGCCTCCGGAAGGTAAATATTAAATTTCATCAAATTCAAATTTAAACAGTTCAAAAATATGAAATTTTAGTTCTACAGCATTCTCCTGGTCACTACGAGTACACAGGAAAAAGAATCGATGAATTTGGAGTTACGGATCTCAAGATATACCTAAACGAAAATATGATATGGAATCTGCAAAGAAAAATTATGCCATGACAGTGTTCCTGGAAGAACTGCCGTGGCTGCTGTGGGTGTGCCATGTGTCAAGGTGTGAGTGGCCGTAGGGTCTTTCCTGCTATGGCTAACCGACGGACGGCCACTAAATAGTGCATACCGGTTAAAAAAACAGCTGATCTGGGCGGTTAAAACAAGATCGGGCGGTCGAGGATGCTCACCGAAGAAAACAGGGCAGGGCGTCGCCGGAGTTGAACAAAACTGCGGCATGGCGGCTCGGCCGGCGATGGTGGCGCCTGGTCCGGTGGTCTCCAGACTCCGGATGGTGGCGTACGAGACACAGCGCTCTACTGTGGTCCCGAAGACGTTCTCAGCGACGTCGGTGGCGAGCGGGGATGATGGCAGAGGTTGGCTGGAGCTCGGGCGGTGGTGTTGTTCGTCGGGGCGAGCTCGAAGCAATCGGCTGGGTGCTTACCTATGTGATATAGGTGGTCAGGGATATAGAGGAGATCGATGCAAAGATCGCATTGGAGAAAGGAGATGCTGGGAACCTTCAGAGGCGATGAAATCCACCAGCGGGGTGCTCCTGCAGCGGCGAACTCTGGTGAGATCGGATCTGGGCGAAACGGGCACGGGAAGACAAAATTTTGCCAAAAATCGGCTGAGAAGATGGGGAATATTTATAGAGTGGATTCCGTGGCCTAGGGGCAAAGACTTGGCCGAATCGGCGAGGATTTGGATCGGGAACAGAGGAGCTCTCGTGCGCGTGCGGGAGTCCGTCCAAAGGAAGGAGACGATGCCTGGGACCCGCCCGTCAGCGGCACAAGGAGGAGAAAGAAAAAAAACATAAGGAAAGACTGTGGGGTGGGTTGAGGCCTGTAGAAATGGGTCGCCGGCCTGCTGGCGGCTGCTGCTGCATTGCTGCTTAGCACGTGCAGGGGCGAGGAAAAAGAAGTTGGGCTCCACAGTGCCTGATTTCTATTTTTTAAACAACTATTACTACAAGAAGTAAAATATAGCTCAATAAAATCCTAATAAAAAAATACCAGAACACATAGTAAAACATTATTACTACTATATAAAATAGTGAACATTTTTACAACACAAATGAAATTTTGGAAAATTATTTTATGCAAAACAAGCACATAAAGAGTATTATAATAACAACAATAAAATAATTTTGAGTTTCTACAAAGCCAAAAAATTTATGTAGACTCCAGAATATATTCTTAGCATTTTCCAAATATAATTAATAGGGGAGAAGACATATTATCTCCACTCCAAATATTTTGCCTTGAGTTGGAAAACTCTTTGAATATTCAAAAAATTCAAATCTGCATAGAAATCATGTTAAAAAAATGATCCTATTAACATTCCAAATTTAGAAAATTTGGGATGTTACAAATCTAACACCCTTAAAATGAATCTCGTCCTTGAGATTTGAAGAGGATAGAAAGAAAAGGTTAGGTTCGACATTCTTCTTGAATTTCCATCGATCATCCGAGAGTCTGGGGGCTGCTACCACCCTTAGAATTAAAGTCACGGGTCTTTAAAAGTCTTTCTCGTGCGATGACGTTCTTTCGGTATAAGCAATGCACTCCTTTGAAATTCTGAGTCCGATATCAAAAGAGTAGTCTTCCATAAACTAAAACTTCATGGCTCACAGGTCTTGCACCAATGCTAAACAAATATCGATGCTATCATGGTGGTTATCAAGAATAGTTCCTACAGGAATGAGTATTGGTTTATTCTCACCGTACAACCTACTATTGGCAACGGGTTCCTCTTAGAAGGGTCAAATATCATACCATTCTAAGGTTCAGGCTTGACGATGTCGTCACTCTACTGTAGGTAAGTCACTCTAGATTACCATCCCATATAACAAAAGCGACTAATAAGAGTAAGTCGGCATGGTGATCAATCCATTCCGCACCCAAATCATTACCTTGTATATGGTTAAGAAAATATCGCAATCTAACACTCGGGCATCTTCACAAGCATTGCAGAAACTTCTCTTGTTCACGAAATGGGTTCGGATAATTCCGTTGGTGTTGCATGCCCACAAAACAATCTAGCATTCCTTTTAACTCTTGAGTTTGCGTCAACTACTATAAAACATATGCCGATGAATTGTAGCGTCCTCTAGGTTTCTTCCTTCAGCAAGATTGTGCTTGCTTCTTGTCAGATCTTGGCGCATGTGGTAAAACTTGAACTCATCACTGGGTTGCAGCATGTATTAGGATATTGACAGAATAAAGACCTAAAGGGAAAACACTACCCATATGCTCATGCTAGCAACAGAACTCCCAAATCAACAAATCAAACAATTCACACAACACAAGCAAAACCTACAAGTAAGGTCATATCCACGAGAGATATGACCTCATCATACTACACACAAATCGTTTATCAAACTCAACTTAGTACTGGTGGTCTACGAACTAAAACTCCTCAAATAATACCAATGCAACTACAAGGGACATCTACTAATGAAAAGAGAAGGTAATTAGCGAAAGATATGGATACAAGAGTGAAGTCTACTAGGTAGACACAACTTGAAAAAAAATAAGTTTTTCACTCCTATGGCTTTTCTAATCCATTTTCTAGGGTCACGACCTATGGTCAACACACTGCTCTGATACCATCTGTAACGACCCAAATCTGATAAGAGTCGATGTCTTTGTGCTTACTATGCTAGTCCTTGGATCGACTTGCTAGCACACACAGTACATATGAATATCAAATAACAAGATCATCATTTACTATAACGTATGATCCAGAATTTATAAAGTATTACGAATTGAGTAGCACATAACTAACTTTATTCAATAAAGCGGAAATGTAGCACAAATAAACGATGAGTCCCATCCATGCCCACTGGCGAAAATGCTGAGTGAAGACTCGCGACCCTACTGTATCTCACTGATCATCTGAAAATCCTGCAATATGATAAGTTGCAGCCACAAGGGTCAATACATTGAATGTATTGGCAAATAACACATAATGATATAGCACCTACATCTACATGCAAGGTACGACAAACAGAACACTCAAGTTGGTTTGGCATAAAGCTAACTTCACCTACCTCCACTAACAAGTCAAGGTTTTACATATCCATAGTTGACACACAACAAACCTATGGCATCCAGTTAACAGCACACGGGAATCCCTCGGAAACATAAGATGATATGAGAAAGATCTTCAAGAAGTCTCAAGTGTGCTCAGTCGTGGCACATGCTCTAGGGACAATAGAGCGCTCAGCCATCACTGCATTCACCTGATTTAAGCCCCGAAACCTCAAGTGCGCTCAGCCATGGCGCATTCTCTAGGGACAATAGAGCGCTCAACCATTGACGCATTCACTTGAGAAAAGTCCCGAGCCTATAGCTATAAAGACTCACCACTTTCACGCATCACTCCACACATACCCACGTCTACCATCGCAAGCTACTCACACCATCACATAACACAGTCAACACCAAAACATGACAACACAGAACATAATGATCAACCAAACATATAACATATCACAACAACTACACATGCATAGCAGAAATATAGGATGAGCATAATCAAAAGTGAAACTTGCCTTGAACGGTGCTGAAGTACTCTAAAGACTAATTCTGATCCGCCTCACACTCGGGACAATCTATACGATTAACGAAGGCACAAATAAATAAACTGTATTCACATAACACAAAAATAGAAACAATAGCAAAGAATTCAAATAAAACCCCAATAATATTAGGCGGGTGCTAGGCGTCATCCGGCTGTAGGGGCTAAAAAATCATCTGCCTCTGCAGCCGCTCGATGCGGCCGTGCATCACCATCTTGTTCTTTATCTCTTACTTCTGCACCTACACAACAAGCACGATGGTAAACACCCCATGCCCCTTCCCTTTGCAGCACACTCTCTTCTCTGCTCGTCATGCACCATCGTATATATAGCACGTCTGCCACCATTGTAGCATGAGAGACGTCTCACCTCAAGCCTTTGCAGTACGACGGACAGGCGTCTGTCGTCGAAGCATCATCCACATCTCCGCAGCAGACCTCATCTTCACAGCTGCTGAATCACTCCTCGCAGAATCGCCATGGTTATTTTCGTCGTCGTAACATGCCTCTTTGTCGTTATCGTCAAAGCATTGTCATGGTCATCGATATCGTCGCAACACGTCCCACCATCGTGTCCATCGAAGCATCATCAACCTCGCCACGGCATGCCTTGTCAGCGTGGTCGTGAAGCATCATGGTGACCTTCGACACCGTCACAGAGCATCTCGTCCTCGTCGCGGTTGCAACATCAACGCGGTGTCAACATCGTCACATCATGCCTCTTTGTTGTGGCCGTCAACGTCATCGCAACACATCCCGTCATTGTGTCCATCGAAGCATCGTCAACATCAGCATGGCACACCTTGTAATTGTGGCCGTCGACGCTGTCAAGACATGTCTCATTGCGGCGATGATACAAGGGTGGTCCAGCTGCTATGGACGTAACTCTAAGGGCGCGGGAAGTGCTGCAATGTTGGATGGCGGTCTTTGCGATATTCGACTGCTTCAACGGTCGTGAAAATGCTACGAGGCGTGATGCGATGGTCGCGGCGATGGCGCGATGACATGCTTCGAACTCTCATGATGTGCTTTGACCTCCATGACCTACAATGGCATCCCATGAAGTTCTCCAACCTCTGCGACCTGCGATGGCATCTCGGCTGCTATGATGATGTCCTGACGGCCATGACGTTGGGATGACGACATGCTTGCAACACCCTTGATGTGGTTCAATGGCTGCGATGATGCTGCGATGACATCCCGGGTCCTTCGATGCCGTTGCAATGGCATCCCTGGTCCATCGATGATGCTGCGAAGGCTGCAGCGTTGACACGATAGACATGCGTCGAACACCCGCCATGTGCTTCGAGGACTAAGACGATGCTTCGACTGCATGCTTCGAGGACCGCCTTGAAGCTTTGAGGTGTGCGCGACGACGATGACACGACGACATGCTTCTAACGCCCGTGAGGTGCTTCGACGGCCGTGATGATGCTGTGAAGGCTGCGGGGTTGGCATGATAGACATGCTTCGAACACCCGTCATGTGCTTCGAGGACTGAGACAATGCTTCGGCGACCGCCTTGATGCTTTGAGGCGTGTGCGACAATGATGACATGATGACATGCTTCTAATGCCCGTGAGGTGCTTCGACAGCCGTGATGATGATGTGACGGCCACGGTGATGGCGCGAAGACATGCTTCTAACCCCCGCGCGGTGCTTCGACGACCGCGATGATGCTTTGATGGCTGCGACGATGCTGCGATGACGTGACTCGGACAATCGCAGCGATGCTGCAATGTCATGCTTCGAGAAGCGTGATAATGCTACGACGGAGGCCCGACCGCGTCGACGATGCTGTAACTATGTGTTTCATGGTCATGGCAGTGTAGAGACGACGGGCATAGCTGCTTCGACGATGGATGTTGCAACGCCCACGACGATGGCAGCCCGACTGCTCCGAAGATGGTGCAATGGCATGTTCAAAGGCGGCGGTGACGGTAAGGATTGCGTCTTAGGGGTGAGGGGGGCAACATGCAACATTGACTCGATCAGCTTCGTAGTACCAATTGAAACCGGCACCCATGATCAGAAGATGGTGTTCCAGCATTTGTCAATCACATAGCTACCTGGCAAAAGCATTGTGTGTGAAAGTGAGTGTGAGAAGGATAGTTTAGAAAAAAAAAGCAGTCAAGTGGACGCTAGCACACATCATGAACTCCAAGATACCTTCGCATTGGGACAGACATGTGCTCGCGTCACACGATCACGCAGGATCGGACGACGTCGGACGCGGCTGACAAAGCCAATAAACATCCTTCTGTTTCGAAGCGTTTTCCATAATATTAACATATCAGTAGGTATAGATTATTTACATGCTAGTAGGATCGCAATGCAAAAAGAATCAACTAATTTGGATCAACGGTTAGAAAGATATGGCCTTCGAAAGGTAAATATTAAATTTGAGCAAATTCAAATTTAAACAGTTCAAAAATATGAAATTTTAGTTCTACGGTATTCTCCTGGTCACTACGAGTACACAGGAAAAAGAATCAATGAATTTGGAGTTACAGATCTCAAGATATACCTAAACAAAAATCTGACATGGAATTTGCAAAGAAAAATTATGCCATGACAGTGTTCCTGGAAGAACTGCCGCGGCTGCTGTGGGTGTGCCATTTGACAAGGCGTGAGTGGCCGTAGGGTGTTTCCTACTATGGCTAACCGACGGACGTCCAATAAATAGTGCATACCGGTTCAAAAAAAAACAGCTGATCTGGGCGGTTAAAACAAGATCGGGCGGTCAAGGATGCTCACCAAAGAAAACAGGGCAGCGCGTCGCCGGAGTTGAACAAAACGGCAGTGCGGCGGCTCGGCCGGCAATGGTGGCGCCTGCTCCGGTGGTCTCCAGACTCCGGAGGGTGGCGTACAAGATGTTGCACTGTGCTGCGGTCTCGAAGATGTTCTCAGCGGCGTCGGTGGCGAGCGGCGATGACGGCAGAGGATGGCTGGAGCTCGGGCGGTGGTGTTGTTCGTCGGGACGAGCTCAAACCCCTCGGCTGGGTGCTTCCCTATGTGATATAGATGGTCAGGGATATAGAGGAGATCGATGCGAAGATCACATAGGAGAAAGGAGATGCTGGGAACCTTCAGAGGCGATGAAATCCACCGGCAGGGTGCTCCTGCAGCGGTGAACTCCGGCGAGATCAGATCCGGGCGAAACGGGCACGGGAAGACAAAATTTTGCCAATAATCGGCAGAGAAGAAGATGGGGAATATTTATAGAGTGGATTCCGTGGCCTAGGGGCAAAGATTGGCCGAATCGGCGAGGATTTGGATTGGGAATAGAGGAGCTCTCATGCGTGTGCGAGAGTCTGTCAAGAGGAAGGAGAGGATGCCTGGGACCCACCCGTCAGCGGCACAAGGAGGAGAAAGAAAAAACAAAAAAAACAAAAGGAAAGACTGTGGGGTGGGTTGAGGCCTGCAGAAATGGGCCGCCGGCCTGCTAGCGGCTGCTGCTGCGCTACTGCTTAGCGCGCGCGGGCGAGGAAAAAGAAGTTGGGCTCCACAGTGCCCGATTTCTATTTTTTTAAACAACTATTACTATACGAAGTAAAATATAGCTCAACAAAATCCTAAAAAAAAATACCAGAACACATAGTAAAACATTATTACTACTATATAAACAGTGAACATTTTTACAACACAAATGAAATTTTGGAAAATTATTTTATGCAAAACAAGCACAAAAAGTGTATTATAATAACAACAATAAAATAATTTTGAGTTTCTACAAAGCCAAAATAATTTTTATAGACTCCAGAATATATTCTTAACATTTTCCAAATATAATTAATAGGGGAGAAGTCATATTATCTCCACTGCAAATATTTTGCCTTGAGTTGGAAAACTCTTTGAATATTCAGAAAATTCAAATATGCATAGAAATCATGTTAAAAAATGATCCTATTAACATTCCAACTTTAGAAAATTTGGGATGTTACAAATCTACCACCCTTAAAATGAATCTCGTCCTCGAGATTCGAAGAGGCTAGAAAGAAAAGGTTAGGTTCGGCATTCTTCTTGAATTTCCATCGATCATCCGAGAGTGTGGGGGGTGCTACCACCCTTAGAATTAAAGTGACGGGTCTTTAAAAGTCTTTCTCGTGCAATGACGTTCTTCAGGTATAAGCTCTCCACTCCTTTGAAATTCTGAGTCCCATATCAAAAGAGTAGTCTTCCATAAACTAAAACTTCATGGCTTACAGGTCTTGCGCCAATGCTAAACAAATATCGATGCTCTCATGGTGGTCATCAAGAATAGTTCCTACAGGAATGAGTATTGGTTTATTCTCACCGTACAACCTACTATTGGCAACGGGTGCCTCTTACAAGGGTTAAATATCATACCATTCTAAGGTTCAGGCTTGACAATGTCGTCACTCTACTGTAGGTAAGTCACTCTAGATTACCATCCCATATAACAAAAGCGAATAATAAGAGTAAGTCGGCACGGTGATCAATCCATTCCGCACCCAAATCATTACCTTGTATATGGTTTAGAAATTCTTGCATTCTAACACTCGGGCATCCTCACAAGCATTGCAAAAATTTCTCTTGTTAAAGAACTGTGTTCAGATAATTCCATTGGTGTTGCATGCCCACAAAACAATCTAGCGTTCCTTTTAACTCTCGAGTTTGTGTCAACTACTATAAAACATATGCCAATGAATTGTAGCTTCCTCCAGGTTTCTTCCTTCAGCAAGATTGTGCTTGCTTCTTGTCAGATCTTGGCGCCTGTGGTAAAACTTGAAGTCATCACTGGGTTGCAGCATGTATTAGGATATAGACAGAATAAAGACCTAAGGGGAAAACACTACCCATATGCTCATGCTAGCAACAGAACTCCCAAATCAACAAATCAAACAATTCACACAACACAAGCAAAACCTACAAGTAAGGTCATATCCACGAGAGATATGATCTCATCATACTACACACAAATCGTTTATCGAACTCAACTTAGTAGTGGTGGTCTGCGAACTAAAACTCCTCAAATAATACCAATGCAACTACAAGGGACATCTAATAATGAAAAGAGAAGGTAATTAGCAAAAGATATGGATACAAGAGTGAAGTCTACTAGGTAGAAACAACTTAAAAAAATAAGTTTTTCACTCCTATGCTTTTCTAATCCATTTTATAGGGTAACGACCTACGGTCAACACACTGCTCTGATACCATCTGTAACGACCCGAACCTGATAAGATTAGATGTCTTTGTGCTTACTGTGCTAGTCCTTGGATCGACTTGCTAGCACACACAGTACATATGAATATCAAATAACAAGTGCATCATTTACTATAACATATGGTCCAGAATTTATAAAGTATTACAAATTGATTAGCACATAACTAACTTTATTCAATAATAAAGCGGAAATGTAGCACAAATAAATGATGAGTCCCATCCATGCCCACTGGCAAAAATGCTGAGTGAAGATTCGCGACCCTACTGTATCTCACTGATCATCTGAAAATCCTCCAACATGATAAGTTGCAGTCACAAGGGTCAATACATTGAACGTATTGGCAAATCACACATAATGATATAGCACCTACATATACATGCAAGGTATGACAAATAAAACACTCAAGTTGGTTTGGCATAAAGCTAACTTCACCTACCTCCACTAACAAGTCAAGGTTTTACATATCCATAGTTGACACACAACAAACCTATGGCATCCAGTTAACCGCACATGGGAAACCCTCGGAAACATAAGATGATATGAGATATATCTTCAAGAAGTCTCAAGTGCGCTCAGTCGTGGCGCATTTTCTAGGGACAATAGAGCGCTCAACCATCAATGCATTTGCCTGATTTAAGCCCCGAAACCTCAAGTGTGCTAGGCCATGGCGCATTCTCTAGGGACAATAGAGTGCTCAGCCATTGACGCATTCACCTGAAAAAAGTCCCGAGCCTACAGCTATAAAGACTCACCACTTTCACGCATCACTCGACACATACCCACGTCTACCATCACAAGCTAGTCACACCATCACATAACACAGTCAACAACAAAACATGACAATACGGAACATAATGATCAACCAAACACATAACATATCACAACAACTACACATGCATAGCAGAAATATAGGATGAGCATAATCAAAAGTGAAACTTGCCTTGAACGGTGCTGAAGTACTCTAAAGACTAACTCTGATCCGCCTCACACTCCGGACAATCTATACGATTAACGAAGGCACAAATAAGTAAACCGTATTCACATAACACTAAAATAGAAACAACAGCAAATAATTCAAATAAAACCCCAATAATATTAACATATTAGTAGGTATAGATTATCTACATGCTAGTAGGATCACAATGCAAAAAGAATCAATTAATTTGGATCAACGATTAGAAAGATATGGCCTTCGGAAGGTAAATATTAAATTTGAGCAAATTTAAATTTAAACAGTTAGAAAATATGAAATTTTAGTTCTACGGTATTCTCCAGGTCACCACGAGTACACAGGAAAAAGAATCAATGAATTTGGAGTTACGGATCTCAAGATATACCTAAACAAAAATATGATATGGAATCTGCAAAGAAAAATTATGCCATGATAGTGTTGCTGGAAGAACTGCCGCGGCTGCTGTGGGTGTTCCACGTGTCAAGGTGTGAGTGGCCATAAGGTGTTTCCTGCTATGGCTAGCCGACGGACGGCCACTAAATAGTGCATACCGGTTCAAAAAAAATAGCTGATCTGGGCGGTTAAAACTAGATCGGGCGGTCGAGGATGCTCACCGAAGAACACAGGGCAGGGCGTCGCTGGAGTTGAACAAAACGGCAGTGCGGCGGCTCGGCCGGCGATGGTGGCGCCTGCTCCGATGATCTCCAGACTCCGGAGGGTGGCGTACGAGATGAGGCGCTGTGCTGCGGTCTCGAAGACGTTCTCAGCGGCGTCGGTGGCGAGCGGGGATGTCGACAGAGGATGGCTGGAGCTCGGGCGGTGGTGTTGTTCGTCGGGGCGAGCTCGAAGCACTCGGCTGGGTGCTTCCCTCTGTGATATAGATGGTCAGGGATACAGAGGAGATCGATGCGAATATCACAGAGGAGAAAGAAGATGTTGGGAATCTTCAGAGTGATGAAATCCACCGACGGGGTGCTCCTGCAGCGGCGAACTCTGGCGAGATCGGATCCGGGCAAAACGGGCACGGGAAGACAAATTTTTGCCAAAAATCGGCAGAGAAGAAGATGGGGAATATTTATAGAGTGGATTCCGTGGCCTAGGGGCAAAGACTTGGCCGAATCGGCGAGGATTTGGATCGGGAACAGAGGAGCTCTCGTGCGCGTGCGGGAGTCTGTCTAGAGGAAGGAGACGATGTCTGGGACCCGCTCGTCAGCTGCAGAAGGAGGAGAAAGGAAAAAACAAAAAAACAAAAGGAAAGACTGTGGGGTGGGTTGAGGCCTGCAGAAATGGGCCGCCGGCCTGCTAGCGGCTGCTGCTGCACTGCTGCTTAGCGCTCGCGTAGGCGAGGAAAAAGAAGTTGGGCTCCACAGTGCCCGATTTCTATTTTTTTAAACAACTATTACTACAGGAAGTAAAATATAGCTCAATAAAATCCTAATAAAAAATACCAGAAGACATAGTAAAACATTATTACTACTATATAAAACAGTGAACATTTTTACAACGCAAATGAAATTTTGGAAAATTATTTTATGCAAAACAAGCACATAAAGAGTATTATAATAACAACAATAAAATAATTTTGAGTTTCTACAAACCCAAAATAATTTATGTAGACTCCAGAATATATTCTTAGCATTTTCCAAATATAATTAATAGGGGAGAAGTCATATTATCTCCACTCCAAATATTTTGCCTTGAGTTGGAAAACTCTTTGAATATTCAGAAAATTCAAATATGAATAGAAATCATGTTAAAAAATTGATCCTATTAACATTCCAAATTTAGAAAATTTGGGTTGTTACAGTGTGACACCTTTAAGAAGTTTTTGCTCGACAAAGGGTTCAAACCAGGATCCACTGATCTCACACTTTTCACTCGTGCTGTTCATAATGTTCTATTCGTATGTTAAATCTATTTGGATGATATTATCTTCGGCTGTACTAACAATGCTTGCAGCTTAGAGTTCGGGAGAATGATGTCCGATAAATATCAAATGTGTATGATGGGTGAACTCAAGTTCTTTCTCAGACTGCAAATTCATCAACAAACAAATGACATTTTCATTTCTCAGGAAAAATATCTGAAAGAATGCCTGAAGAAGTTCAAAATGCAAGATTCCAAAATGAAGGGCTATAAAACTCCTATGCCCATGAATGGTAAGTTGGATGCAGATGTGTATGGTAAGGACTACGATCAGAAAGCTTATCGTTCGATGATTGGTTCTCTTCTTTATCTATGTGCATCCAGACCTGATATTATGTTGAGTGTTTTCATGTGTGCCTGCTATCAAGCTGCACCGAAAGAATCGCATCACCAAGCGGTCAAGCGCATTCTGAGATATTTGGCTCACACCCCCACCATAGGTTTATGGTATCCTAAGGGAGCACAGTTTGATCTTGTTGGATATTCAGACTCAGATTGGGCTGGGGACTTAGTTGATAGGAAATATATTTCGGGGACATGTCATTTCCTCGGTAGATCATTGGTCTGTTGGTCATCAAGGAAGCAGAATTGTGTATCTCTCTCCACGGCTGAGGCCGAATATATTGCTGCTAGCGCTTGTTGCACTCAGTTTTTATGGATGAAGTAGACACTGAAGGATTATGGCATCAAGGTCAAGCATATCCCTCTATATTGTGATAATGAGAGTGCCATCAAAATTGCACACAATCCTGTGCAGCATTCTCGCATGAAGCATATTGCCATCAGACATCATTTCATTTGCGATCATGTTGCTCGAGAGGATATTATCATCAATCATGTCAAGACCGAAGACAATCTCATTGATATATTCACCAAGCCTCTCGGTGAGAAAAGATTCTGTGCATTACGGTGTGAGCTAAACATCCTAGACTTCGCAAACATGCAGTGAGCTGGACTAGGCACCCGTGCTAACACTTCCACATCTTTGAAGGAATGGGTGCATAACACTCGAAGAGTTTGGAAATTTCAACAAAGTGAAATTTTCTTTCTGAGAGTGAATACATTAACGAAGAACTAGACTAACCGGGTGCCACGATAATTGTGCGACGCTCGGGGTCATACAGTTCTTATACGGTGGGTCACGCCACCACAATTCTCTTTCATTTTAGATTCTTCTCGATCGTAAGTTTTAGTGTTTGTTCGAATGCATTTCCCTCGTAGCTATTTTCTCGAGTGGTTTGTGTTTATTTGCTTGAGTGAAATGCCTAGGACCCTGTTTTCCCTCTGTTCTATCTCTTCCAGTCTATGCTGATCTGTTACAAATGCTCAACTTTATATGGAATGAAACTTTATCTGGTGTCCTTGACCATGATTAAGATTCGGTCCGAACATTAATCTGTTTTGGCGAAAGCTGTCCAAAATTTGGGGTTTCCCGCCCCAAGTTAGGACCACAATCTTATATGATGGTTGCCACGTGTGATACAATCAACTGCCATTCCATCTTGTCCGTTGAATCGCAATCGTCTCTGCTTAGAGGCCGTTCGATCAAAATCCTCTGCGTGCGGTTATTTCCTTTCGCATATAAAACCCGCAGCGCTCTCATTATTCTAGCTCACTTATCTTTCTCCTCGCCTCCTCTCCGCCAAAACCCTCACCGCAGCGCTCCTCCTTGATCTCGATGCCGATGACCTCTTCGCCGCTTCACTACCGGAAAGTGGTCACTGGAGTCCTTCCACGCTGCCGTGGGACATCTTCTTCCCCCGCGCCACCGTAGCTGCTATACGTCACCGAGCTAGTGTACATGTGGTTCGAACTTGGGCCTCCATCCTTCTCGATTCGAGTTTGTCCGCGGTTATTTTCCTTTGATTTTACTGCATATCTTAGATCTAGTATTTACCTTTACCAGTGCGGATGTGGTTTGTAGTTGTTCCTCACATCCGAATCCTTTCAGATCTAGGGTTTGCGTTATGTTTCGCTCGAATGAAATGCCTAGCACGCTGTCTAGTATTTTCTTTGGACCTACTAGCTCGTTCTATATGTTTCCTTCATTCAAAACATTTCTCAAAGTCTATATCTGTTTCTTCTTCAAAATCCCATTTGTTCGAAAAAACATTCGCTATGAGCATTTGTAACCCTGTCCCCATTTTCGCTCGTATCTACTCTCATTCACAAGTATATGCAGTTTGTTGAGGATTCTACTAGAACACACAGTATGGCCGATGAAGAAGAGGTATTCATGGGAACAACTCATGAATCTAAAACTCCAAATGCTAAGGGCCCAATGGTAGGCCCATCTACTAGCAAAAGAAAGAGATCCGAAGAAAATGACAACGAGCAAGAAGCTGATGCTCCGAAGAAGAAGAAAGGTAGCAGGCAACCCTTCACCAATTCAGCTCAGTATATCTCATGACAAATACAACACTGTTCCAAGAGAAAATTCATCAGCAAAAAGAAGGCGTCTGCAAAAGATTCTATGTCACTATGTACGAAAGTGGTTCAACTACAAAATGGTTCATCCTCGATATGCCAAGAACTTCCATCCCCCCTGGGGTGACTGTCGTGAAATTGGACTCATCCGAGCAAGTGATCCCCAGGAAAGGCCTCCACCACCTCCTGATGCTGATGAGTCTTTGCTCAAAACACCTGATTCTTATCCCGAAGAAAAGGCCAAGCGCCTAAAGAATGCTGAAAAGAGAGCCAAGAAGGCTGGAAAGTAGCAAGCAAGAGAAGAAGAAAATCGTCATCTCATCAAATCATACATCGAAAAGAAAAGGGCTGAAGGAAAATCAGAAGGGCGCTCAAAGCACAAACATGATCCCAGATCTGCTGCTTTGAAGAAAAAGAGCGCGCCAAAGAGAAGGCCTACTAAACCAATTGAGCGTGAAAGTTATTCTTCCGATCAAGATGATCCTCCACTCACAAGATAAGAAATTGACGCAAGTCTTTCAGAACAGTGAACATCACTACATCCACCGTTCTGCCTGATCTTCGAGGAAGTGTTGTCCCAATAGCACCTCCGAAGAAGAAACCATTGAAAAGAAAGACTCCTCCTACCAATGTTACAATGGTTGACAAAGTAAATAGAGCTCCTCATCCTGATGCAATAGATCTACAAAATTTGGTAGTTGATGCCCCAGTAGGCACAGCTAAGCCAGGGGAAAAGCTCCTGAAGCAAATCACTGCTCCCTCTGCCAAGGAAACTGCTCCGCAAGGAAATACAGTGAAGGAAAAAGCAGCTCAATTTGCTCCGAAGCTGACACAACCTCTGGCTTCAATGCCTCTAACCGAGCAAAATCTAGTTCAGACTGCTCCTGCTGCACAGACCAATGATAGCTCCGATGCACCACATTACTTCAATCAAGTATTCATCATGGAGCAGCTTGAGAGATTTGTGGAGAACCTGTTTGATGGAGAAGTGGCATCTTTGCCCATTCCCTCTGAAGTTATTACTCAAGCTTCTGCTCTAGTTCAGGACATGAGAGATGACTCTGTTGAGATCAATAACCTCACTGCCCACTTCGTTGATCTTGACAACCGAATGAAAGCTGCAAAATCCAAGTTTGTCATCAAACAACTTGAAGAATCATATGTGGATGTTAATCGAGTCTTGACTATCCGTCCGAACAGACGATTAGGATTTCATTCTGATCTGGATCAAATTGTTCGCAAGATATGCCTCGATCATCAAGCCCAAGCCACCGGATATAATGATCTTGTCAAGGGGCATATTGATCCGTTGAAGCAAAAGAAGAAGAAGAAAATTGCAAAGAAAAATACTCCTCCTCCTCCCACGAAAGAAAAGTCTCCAGATGTTGTACCACAGAAGGAAAACTCACCAGAACCTGTAATTCCCATGCATGTTCATGTATCAACTGCAGATGCTCCTACTTCGCCAAGGCCAACTGAAACAGTGCCTATGGTTTCCCCAGTTCATGAAGCAAATCCGCCTCAACAAAATATTTTGGAAGAAGGTGAAATTCGTCAGACTGCTCCCCTGGCATCTCCTGCTCGTGTTGAACCTAATGATTTGGTACCTCCCTCTGCTCCTCAAACGACTCCCAAAGAACATCATCATCAGTCCCCAGTGCCTGACAATGCTCCAGTTTCAACTGCTAAAGTGTCTGATCCCTCTCCACTATGAATTTCACTCAACACTGCACGAAGAATTTCAGATGTTGATCCTTCTGCAGCAAAATGAACTTCTGCTAATCACTCAGATTCAGTCATTTATGGCGATGAAGTGATTTCTGTTGAAGATGAGCTCAAATACCCTTATCCTCGCGACCAACTGGCCTTGTTTTCAATCGGCGTTGGCGTCAAAGGGCCACTTTTCAATTGGAACACTCATCCTAAGTTCTTTCAAGAGAGTCCATACAGCAAGCCCCGCACTTCTGAATCTCCTCGGTTTTGGACGCAGGAACATGCAATATTTTATTCTCGGATTCTTTATAATAGCCACAAGATTTTTCCTCATGAGTTCCCGGATATCGATGCGATGAAGAACATTGGCTGCTTCAATCAAGTATTGCAAGACATCAAAGATTTTGGCCTCAGACATGTCTTTGCATTTTAGCATCCATGGAACAGAGAGATTATTCTTCAATTTTATGCCACACTGTACATCTCTGGTGATGAAGCTGATAGCACCAAGTGGATTTTGGAATGGATGACCGAAGGGAAACGCATAAAATGCTCTGCCATGGACTTTGTCTCTCATTTTCATTTCCCTTGGTTCGAGCATGGCAAGACTGAGATTCGAGTTTATAACATTGATGCCATCTCTCATGAAGATTTCCGTTGCACGATGGATCAAGAAAAGGTTCGTGACTACACTGGTCCTCCCTTGCCCGAGCACTTAACTTTCAATAATCAAACTCTATATCATATGCTCACTCATACCATCTGTCCTCTGGCTGGGATGAACTCTGACAACGCTATATCTGATGTTCTTCGAAACACCATCCATGCCATCTCCCAAGGATTTGACTTTGATGTCGAAGATATGTTTCTGCGCATTCTGATGGATTCCGCTCAGCATCTGAAGACTATCAAAGTCTTTGGGCCTTGGGTTCTGAAGGTGGTTGACTATGCAATGAAAACCGAATATTTAGCCAAAGTGAGTCACAAAAGCTTCATTCCTCCCGTGCATGATATGCTGCATGTCATGGAAGATTTTTCTTCGAGGAAAGCCCCAGTGTCAAGCCCTCCAGATTATCACAATACTTTCAATGGGCCACGGCTTCCTCAGTGTGACCGACGACCGAATACTCAACCTCCTTCTCATCTCGAAGTGAGTTTGCGCACTCAACAGCTGCTGCTGCAGCATATGGCTGAGGACCGCCGAGAAATAGAACACCTGGCTGCTGAATTGAATGCCATCAACAACCGAACCAAAGTTGTGCACATGATCACGGCTGAAAACAAGAAGCTTCTATGGAAATTGCTTCAGAAGTTCTGCTCCAAGAAGCAATTGAGCAACTCCGATCTCAAAGAACTTTGTGAGTATAGTGATCAAGGGTTTTCAACTGAAGATTTTCAAGATCATATTACTTCGCCTCTGCCAGCTCATGAGCCAACAACTAATTTACTTCGGTTTTAGCTGCGCAAATTGCTTGACGAATCTGAAGCAACCTCGCCCACTGAGAAACCTGCTGAAGGAAATGTTCTGTTTCGCTAGAATCAACAGGCTGATCCCAATATACCTTCATCTTCTCAGCCCCAAGCCAGTATTGAAGCATCTGCTGCTACTGACGAAGAAGATTTAACAGCCACCTCAAAATCAGAAACATCTTCGGGTAGTTCTTCGGGCGATGCCTCGGAGTGAATCAATTCACCTCTTTTCGCACTCATGTTATTCGTCACCTTTTTGAAACTAGTTGACAAAAGGGGGAGAACCACATCGAGACTTTTGATAGACTTGCTCTGTTGGATTTGGTCTCAGTGTTTATTTGCTCTGGTTTATGAGACCTTTGTGCTATATGCTTCAAATACTATTTGTGCCACTTTATGTGCTCTGATGTAAAACTTCTGATCTGTGCTGTAATATTAATAACCCCGCCTGCTGCACTATTTTCTCTTGAAGCATTTGTTTTGTAGGTGGAATTATTGTCAGAAGTCATGAATGATTGCACCATACACTCGATGGATTACATATCATCAGTGCGAATCATTACCTCGAAAGATTGAAAAATCCTCCACTTACTTAAATGAATTGCAAGGAATTTCATTGTATATCATTGACCCTGCATACATCAAGGGGGAGTATATTTCATCATCAAATCAAGTAACGCAAGTTCACTGTTGTTCGATTTACATTTCACTTATCTATCTTCAGTTTGATGATTATCTGTTTTGTCAACAACCGTCCAAAAAGGGGGAGATTGTTGGTGCAATGATAGGCCTCTTATGTTTTGGAGTTTGTTGACATAAACAGTATGGGACTTATGTGTTTACTAGTGCACATAGAGTAACAGGTCCCTGAAGTATCAAGGAGTTTGATGCAAACGACGAAGATAATCTCTCTGCATGGCAGCAAAGGTCATCACCGAAGATGAAGCTAACAAGAGTGACCCCTAAAAATTGTTGAAGTTCAAGCAAGTGATTCGGTGTCTGTTCAAGGAATATGACTGCATTCAAGGAAGAATGAAGATGAAGTGACGACGTAGCATTTGTTTCATTATTCTTCTTCTTTCCTTGAGTCATTGGACCACCGTACTATTAAGATGGGTGTAGCGTTCAAAGCTTTGATTCTCTGATGCTAAACACAAATCCTGTGAAAGCTGTGAGAGAAATCTCTTTGTGCTCCGAGAAAATAGTTGCCAGCAAGAGACTGTGATCTCTTCACTGCGAGAGATTTGTCTCGGACCGAGGAGTTAGCATTACTTATTCCTCCAGTAACGTTACCGTTTCTCCAAAATCCGACCATTGCAAACGTGTTGGTTGGCCATTGGCTGGACCTCGTGCCCAAAATGGTCATTTCCCATCTGGGAAGGCTGCGGCTATAAATAGCCACCCCACGCCGGCTTTGTCTGGTGGCTGCTCCGTTTGATTCTGAGAAGATTGTTGAGCAACCCACTCTCTGAGGTATTTGAGTTTAAAATCCACCAAGAGAAAAACCCTAAAGCCGAAGAATTATATAGTGGTTCAGCATCACTGGAATCTAAGTTTAGTACGCTCCGCCTATTACTCTTGAGAGCTGCAAACTCTCTAGATAGTTTGGTGTCAATTTCTTTAGGGACCAAGAGTGATTATGGTTCTCGAAGAAGAAGTCTGCAAAGGTTCGGAGATCGCCTTCAAGCATCTACGATGATTAATCGACATTGGTTAACGAATCAATTGTCAAGGAGAATTGGGTGAAGAGAGTTTATCTTCCGTGTTATGTCACAACCCCTCCAACCAGACGTAGTCCTTGTGCAGAAGGACAAACTGGTCGAACAAATACCTTGTCGCCATCGAGCATCTTTGGTTATCTCTGTCACCCATGTTTAGTTTCGATGTATTTTCTTTCATATGACTTGTATCAATCCATGTCTTAGTTTCTTTTCGGTACTCTATTTTAGTTCGCTGTAGTTTGTTTTTCATTCATTCCGCTGCTGGGTTCTGGGAGATTTAAGTTTTGTGAAGAAAACTTAAAACTCCCATTCACCCCCCTCTGGTAGACATACTTCATTCCTACACAACTATCATCCAAATTATCCCAAAGTATTTACTTGGCACAAACACTAATTTTAAAAAATACAACCATAACATTAGCATAATTGTGTGCACACCAAAACATAGAAAAGAACTAGAGAAATTAAGATAACTATTAGGTTGCCTCCCAACAAGCGCTATTGTTTTACGCCCCTAGCTAGGCGAAATGCATAGTTTCAAGTGTTGTCATCCTTCAAATTAATTCCATAGGTGGCCCTCATAATAGATTCATATGGTGGCTCAATTCTATTTCTAGGTTAGTATTCCATACCCTTCTTTAACGAAAATTGAAATTTTATATTCCCTTCTTTCATATCAATAATAGCACCTATGGTTCATAGGAAAGGTCTACCAAGTATTATGGGACAAGAGAGATTGCAATCAATATCAAGGACAATGAAATCAACAGGCGCATAATTCCTATTTGCTAGAATAAGAACATTATTTATTCTACCCAAAGGTTTCTTAATAGTGGAACCCGCTAAGTGCAAATTAAGAGAACATTCATCCATATTGGTAAAACCTAGCACACCACATAAAGATTTTGCTATTGTGGAAATGCTAGCACCCAAATCATATAAAGCATTGCAGTCATAATTTTTTATTTTAACTTTAATAGTAAATTCCAACCCATAATATAATTTCCTAGGTATTAAAACCTCCAATTCTAGATTTTCTTCTAAAGCTTTCATCATCGCTTCTACAATATGTTTAGTAAAATCATTATTTTATTCATAAGCATTGGGTGGATTTAGCATGGATTGTCACAAGGAAATACACTCAATTAAAGAACAACTATCATAATTAAAATCCTTGAAATCCAAAGAAGTGGCACATCACTATTTAAAGTTTTTACGTCTCCAAACCCACTTTTATCAATTTTTTCATTAAGATTTTCACCCTCCGAACAATGGGGACGCCTTCTAGCTAAAGTTGACTCTTCTTCAATACACTTTTCATCAAGTTTAATGTCAATAAAAAAAGATTCAACGGGTGTAACACCAATCATTTTATCTTCATCATGATTGCGATAAAAACCGGGCGGAATCGCTTTTTCTCAGAATTCTCGCTTAGCCCTCAACCTAGCGGTTCTTTCTTTACTTTCATCTATGGAAACATAGAGAGCTTTAATGGATTGATTAATATCAAGCTTGGGTGGAAAATTTTGAGTTTTGAGATTTCCACATCATGAACAATTCTATCCATGCTCCTAGACATATCATCAAGTTTACTCAATTTTTCCTCTATCGTAGTATTGAAAACTTTTAGAGCATCAATAAATTCTTTAATATTACTTTCAAGATCAGAGTGTATCATATTATTATTATTACTATAAGAATTACCATTATTATTATAGAATTTCCAGGAAACGGCCTAGGATTAAAATTACCTCTATTAAAATTGTTTTGCGCGACAAAATTCACATCTACAGGATCATTATTTTGCTCAATCAAAATACGAAATGTCACATCATTAGGATCAATATGAGCACTTTTACTAGCAACCATTTTCATAAGCGCATCTACTTTATCACTCAAAGTATTAATTTATTCAACATAATTCACTTTTTTACTAGTAGGTGTTCTTTCAGTATGCCATTGTGAATAATTTGCCATAATATTATCAAGCAATTTGGTAGCTTCTCCTAATGTGGTTTCCATAAAGGTACCACCCTCGGCGGAATCTAAAAGATTTCTAGAAACAAAGTTCAATCCCGCATAAATTTTTTGTATGATCATCCACAAACTTATACAATGAGTAGGGCAATTTCTTATCATTAATTTCATACTCTCCCAAGATTGGGAAACATGTTCATGCTCAAGTTGCTTAAAATTCACAATTTGATTTTTAAGAAAAATAATTTTGGTGGGAGGAAAATACTTGGCAATAAAAGCATCCTTACACTTATCCCAAGAATCAATACTATTTTGTGGCAAGGATGAAAACCAAGTTTTAGCACGATCTCGTAGTGAGAACGGAAATAATTTTAATTTTAATGTATCATTATCAACAACTTTTTTCTTTTGTATATTATACAATTCAACGAAAGTGTTAAGATGGGATGCAGCATCTTCATTGGGACTACAGGAAAATTGTTCTTTCATAACAAGATTCAACAAAGCGACATTAATATCACAAGACTCCGCACTAGTGGCGGGAGGAGCAATCGGAGTACTAATTAAATCATTATTATTAGTATTGGAAAAGGCACACAATTTTGTATTTTCTTGAGACATCGCGACAAAGCAAGCAAACAAGCAAAAAGGCAACGGAAAATATTTTTGTGTTTTTGTGGAAAGGTTATAGAAGTGGGGGAGATGATAACGAGAGGCAAATGGCAAATAATTTAAATGCAAGGATATGGAAGTTTATGCGATCGTACTTGATAGATGTTGGTGATGTCTCCCCGGCAACGGCGCCAAAAAAGAGCTTGATGTCTACCACACAACTTATTCTTGTGGACTCATGTTGGGCCTCCAAGCGCAGAGTTCTATAGGATAGTAGCAATTTTCCCTCAAGTGGATGACCTAAGGTTTATCAATCCATGGGATGTGTAGGATGAAGATCGTCTCTCTCAAACAACCATGCAACCAAATACAAGAAATCTCTTGTGTCCCCAACACATCCAATACAATGGGAAATTGTATAGGTGCACTAGTTCGGCGAAGAGATGGTGATACCAGTGTAGTATGGATAGTAGATATAGTTTTTTGTAATCTAAAAATAAAAAAAACAGCAAGGTAGCAAGTGATAAAATGGAGCACCAACGGTATTGCAATGCTTAGAAACAAGGCCAAGGGTTCAAACTTTCACTAGTGAAATCTCTAAATAGTGCTAACATAATTGAATCATATAACAATCCCTCAACGTGCGACAAAAAATCACTCCATAGTTCTTATCTAGTGGAGAACATAAGATGAAATTGTTTTAGGGTACGAAGCCACCTAAAAGTTATCCTTCCTGATCAATCTATTGAGCTATTCCTATAAGTGTCACAAACAGCCCTAGAGTTTGTACTAGAATAACACCATATGACACACATGAACCAACTCTAATGTCACCTAGATATTCCAATATCACCACAAGTATCCATGAGTCAATTATTCGATATGCATCAAACAACTTCAGATTCATAATATTCAATGCAACACAAAGAACTTCAAAGAGTGCCCCAAGGTTTCTACCGGAGAAAGAAGGACGCAAACATGTATCAACCCCTATGCATAGATTACCCCAGTGTCACCTCGGGAATCCGCGAGTTGAGTGCCAAAACATAGATCAAGTGAATCAACATAATACCCCATTGTCACCACGGGTATTCATATGCAAAACATAAATCAAGTGTTCTCAAATCCAAAAAGTATTCAATCCGATAATAGTGAAACCTCAAAGGTAAAAACTCAATTCATCACAACAAGATAGAGAGGGTAAAAACAACATATGATCCAACTAACGGTACATCAAGATCGTGCCAAATCAAGAACACGAGAGAGAGAGAGAGAGTAAGAGCGAGCGAGAGAGAGAGAGAGAGAGAGAGAGTAAGAGCGAGCGAGCGAGAGAGAGATTAAACACATAGCTACTGGTACATACCGTCAGCCTTGAGGGTGAACTACTCCCTCCTCGTCATGTATACCACCGAGACGATGAAGATGGTTTTAAGTGATGATTTCCCCCTACGGCAGGGTGCTGGAAAAGGGCTCCAGATGGGATCTATTTGGTACAGAGGCTCGCAGCAATGGAGTCAAAGTTCTAGGGTTATTTCTGGGAGTTTCCCTATATATATAAGAATTTTTAGAGTTGGAATCACAAGAAAAGGAATTACGAGGTGCCCACGAGGCACCAGGGCATGCCGACCCTCCCTGGGCGTGCCCTGTTGGTGAGTGGGGGCCTCATGGCTCTTCTGGTCCTCCCACGAAGCTTCGTGGGTCTCTTTTGTTCCAAAACAAAAGTCGTCAAAAAAGTTTCATCCCATTCCGAGAACTTTTATTTCTGCACAAAAAACAACACCATGGTAGTTCTGCTGAAAACAGCATCAGTCCGGTTAGTTCCACTCAGATCATACCAAAACGATATGGAATTGTTGTAAACATGGCATGAATACTTTGTAAATTATAGATACATTGGACACGTATCAAGAACCCACTGGGAGAGAGGGGGAGAGAGCCCTCGTCCTTCTTCTTCTTCCTTGGCCTCCCCCCAAGATGGGAGGAGGGTTTTCCCTCTGGTCGATGGCCTCCATGGTGGCGGAGGGGCAGGAGCCCCTTGAAGATTGGGTCTCTCTCTCTCTCTCTCTCTCTCTTTGTTTCTCTTCTATTTCGCTTTCATGTTTTCTAGCCTTTCACCGTTTCTTAAATTCCCTGAGATCCGTAACGCCGATTGGGCTGAAATTTTAACACGATTTTCTTCCGGATATTGTATTTGTTGCGGCAAAAGAAGGGTACCAACCGCCTTACACGGGCTCCACAAGCCTGGTGTAGGGGGCACCCCCCTCGAGCTTGTGGGCCCCTTGGGCATTGTCTCGTGTTGATTTTTTTCCCCAAAATAGCATATATTCCAAAATAAATATCCACAAAATGTTATCGCGTTTGGACATTGTTTGATATGGATATTCTGCGAAACAAAAAACATGCAACAAACAGGAACTGGCACTGGGCACTGGATCAATATGTTAGTCCCAAAAATAATATAAAATGTTGCCAAAAGTAAATGAAATTTGTAGAATATTGGCATGAAACAATCAAAATTATAGATACGACGGAGACGTATCAGCATCCCCAAGCTTAATTCCTGCTCATCCTCGAGTAGGTAAATGATAAAAAAGATAATTTTTGATGTGGAATGCTACCTGTCATAATCTTGAGCATATAATGTAATCATGGCATGAATATTAATACACGAGTGATTCAAAGCAATAGTTTATAATTTGACATAAAGACATTAATACTCAAGCATCCCAACAAACAATCATGTCTTCCAAAATATCAAGGTTAAAGAACGTTATGCCTACAAAATCATATAGCTTTGTCGTGCTCCATCTTCTTAACACAAAGTATTTATCATGCACAACCCCGATGACAAGCCGATCAATTGGTTCATATTTGAATGCGCTTTAGCTTTTTTAACCCCCACGCAATACATGAGCGCAAGCCATGGACATAGCACTATGGGTGGAATAGAGTATAATGCTAGGGCTAAATATGGAGAAGACAAAAAAAAAGAAAGTCTCACATCACGCGGCTAAAGAACGGGCTATGGAGATGTCCATCAACTGATGTCGACGCGAGGAGTAGGGATTGCCATGCAATAGATGCACTAAGATCTATAGTGTATGAAAGCTCAATGTAAAAACTAAGTGGGTGTGCATCCAACTTGCTTGCTCAAAACTTCGGGCAATTGAGGAAGCCCATCATCGGAATATACAAGCCAAGTTCTATAATGAAAAGTTCCCACTAGTATATGAAAGTGACAACATAGGAGACTCTCTATATGAAAAACATGGTGCTACTCCGAAGCACAAGTGTGGAAAAGTATAGTAACATTGCCCCTTCACTCTTTTCTCTCATTTTTTTATTTTTTTTATTTTCTCCTTTTTTATTTTTTTGTTGGCACTTTTTGGCCTCTTTTTTTCCTTTTTTTATTTTCATCTGGAGTCTCGTCCCGACTTGTGGGGGAATCATGGTCTCCATCATCCATTCCTCATTAAGACAATGCTCTAAAAATGAATAATGATGATCATCACACTTTTATTTCCTTACAACTCGATACTAGAACAAAATATGAGTCTATATGAATGCCTCTGGCGATGTACCAGGATGTGCAATGATCTAGCGTAACATGTATAAAAAATGATGAATCGTGGCTGAGCCACAAATACTATGTCAGCTATATGATCATGCAAAGCAATATGACAATGATGATGTGTGTCATGAAAAAATGAAATGGTGGAAGTTGCATGGCAATATATCTCGGAATGGCTATGGAAATGCCATAATAGGTAGGTATGGTGGCTGTTTTGAGGAAGATATAATGAGGCTTATGTGTAAAAGAGCGTATCATATCATGGGGTTTGGATGCACCGGCCAAGTTTGCACCGACTCTCAAGCTGAGAAAGGGCAATGCACGGTACCAAAGAGGCTAGCAAATTGCAAAAAGGTGAGAGTACATATAATCCATGGACTCACATTAGTCATAAAGAACTCACATACTTATTGCGAATGTTTATTAGCCCTCAAAGCAAAGTACTACTACGCATGCCCCTAGGGGTATAGATTGGTAGGAAAAGACCATTGCTCGTCCTCGACCGCCACTCATAAGGAAGACAATCAATAATAAATCATGCTCCAACTTCTTAGCATAACGAGACACTAGACGTGCATGCTTTGTGAATCACAAACCTTAACACCAATATTCATACAAATCTGCAATCATTCACTAGTACCTCCAACATATTACCATCTCTATATCGCAAAACTATTACAAGGACTCAAACATATCATATTCAGTGATCTACAAGTTTTATGTAGGATTTTATGACTAACAAAGTGAATGACCAATTCCTGTTGATTCTCCAAATAGACATAAGTGAAGCAAAAGAGTTTATTTCTTTCTATAAAAGACTTGCCCACGCTCTAAAAAATATAAGCGAAGCTAAAGAGCATTTTACAAATGGCGGTTTTCTATGTGTAGAGAAACAGGCATCCAAACTTCAAATGATATAAGTGAAGCACATGAAGCATTCTATAAAGCCATACTCAAAAGATATAAGTGAAGCGCATGAAGCATTCTATAAATCAACCAAGGACTATCTAATACTAGCATGGTGCATAAAAGAAAAGGAAAAAATAAACACAAAAGACGCTCCAAGAATTTACGCATATCATGTTACGAATAAAAATATAGCTCCAAGCAAAATTACCGATGGCCATTAGAGGAAAGAGGTGATGCCTTCCGGGGCATCCCCAAGCTTAGTTGCTTGGGAGTCCGTGAATATTACTTTGGGGTGCCTCGGTCATCCCCAAGCTTAGGCTCTTGCCACTCCTTATTCAATCATCCATCGTGATCTCACCCAAAACTTGAAAACTTTAGTCACACAAAATATAACAAAACCCTCTTGAGATCCGTTAGTATAATAAAGCAAATCACTACTTTAAGTACTGTTGCAAACCCATTCATATTTTATTTTTGCATTATACCTACTATATTATAACTTCTCCATGGCTTATACCCAATGATACAATCCATAGTTTCATCAAAACAAGCAAAACAATGCATCAAAAATAGAATTTGTCAAAAATAGAACAGTCTATAGCAATCTGAACATTGACCATACTTCTATAACTCCAAAAATTCTGAAAAGTTAGGGCAAAATAAAAAATTTGTATAGCAGTACCATGTAAAATCTTCGGAAACTTTTGACGTTCCATTAAAAAATGTAAATTCACGCACTACAACCACAATTTTTGTTTTTGCGCTGCACATACCAAACAAGTAATCTAAACATCCTAAAGGCAAATCTTGGCACATTATTTTTATAATACAATGGATTTGTACAAGGGTATAATTATTTTTGTTGAAAAGTTTCTGTAATTGAAGATTCACAAAGTTTCCATGGGCATGAAAAAGTTCAAGGCATGCTTCCGCTTCAACGGTGCTTGTCTTTCTCACTTTCACTTTTCTTTCTAAAAGTTTTTAGGTTCCCCTCTATTATTTTTTTATTTTTAAACTTTATAAAAGCACTCAACTGAATAAAATGAATCTCTAAAACTTTCGGGTTGTTTCCCTGGCAACTCTTTCTTTGAAGCCATTAAGCTAGGCATATAGTGCTCAAGTAATTGATCCACCTGAATCTCAAGGTATATTAAAGCCAATTTTAATTAACAGTGATTTGTAATTTAGTAGTGAGCACAAAGCAACATATAACACATAACACATAACAACGTAGTCTAACTCTCTTCCTATGCATCAGCATGTCATAAAAGAACAATTCATGCACATCAAGTAAATGCCAATACATAGCATAAATAGTTCCTTGCAATTTTATTGTGTTGGAAACATAGAGAGGTTGTGATGTAGTTCCTCTCTCATAACAATTGTAAATAGGAGCAGCAAGCACATGCATATTATATCCATCAAAATCATCATTCAATACTACAGGATGCTGCTAACGCGACACTACGATTAGAGACCCTTTGAGGAAACCGTGTGCGATGCATTAATCACAAACGGTGATGTTAAAAAACCGTCAAAAAAGATGCAAAACATTTGCGATGGCGGGTACATCAAACACGGTTCAGATTTTACTTGCGTGTGTGATGCTGGGCATATGGTTGATCCAGACGAACTACTTGCGATTATACAGAACAACAGAAATGGGCAGCCACATCAATGTGTGTGTGATATACGGCATACAGTTCGCTCCGATGAACTATTTGCTATTAGGGAAAGCAACAGAAACGGTCAGCCAGATCAAGGTATGTGTGATATACGGCATACGGTTCACTCGAATGAACTTTTTTTGATTAGGGAAGAGAACATAAATGGTTCAACTTAACAAGATGTGTGTGATACGCGGCAAACAGGCCCGGAGGTTAATTTGAGAACAAGTACACAGAGGTTAATTTGACATACATGACAAATAATTTTCACAGAAATCATATCACTTTTTTTGGAAAACATTTGATTGCATTGAATGTATATAGTGCTCCATCCTATTAGTTGAATTAACCTCGAGGTCCATGTTTTGGAAACATGTCGTAAAGTAACGGGAGAGACCTTCATTCAAGCCAATCAACATGTGTTCAAAAAACAAAAATTATCAAAAAGTAACTAGATAGACCTTCTTCAAGCCAATCAACATGTGTTCAAAAAACAAAAAATGTCAAAAATTAAAAAACAAGGACCTCGAGGTTAATTCAACTAATATGACGGGGCACTATATAATTCAACGCAATTAAATGTTTACAGTGACCCATCAAATCAGTTAATTTAACATCGAGGCCACTTCCCATCTGGTCACCCATCCGATGACTACTCCAGCCTCAGCACAATTAATTTGGGAGTTCTGTTAGATGAGCTATCGGCAGGGAAGCTGGTCCTTGCTGCTGTAGGATCCCTCTTTGCATCCTTTATTGCGCACCCGGATGATCGACTGTTGCCGCCCAATGGTCAATGCCACATCCCCCGCGAATGTAGAAGCTTCCCTCCATTGGATAAGTGGCAAACGGTTAATCAAGAAGAACTGTTTGCGATGATGCAGAACAACAGAAACGGGCAGCCAGATGAGGGTGTGTGTGATATGCGGCATACAGTTCACTAGGATGAACTGTGTGTGATTAGGCAACACAATAGAAAAGGTTCAACTTAACAAGATGTGTGTGATACACCGTAGAGAGCGGCCATGTGCTACTACCACCGTCTTGGTCTATTAGTCCCCTTTATATATTTTGTGCCATATTTTGACCTTAAATCTAACCAACAAAATGTTAATGCATGTTACAAAAATTATATAACTGGAAACTATGTTCAAATACGAATCGAACGATATAATCTTTGGCGACATGCATTCGTATTTTATTAGTTAAATTCTACTTATAAACCAGGATGGGGGTATAGTAGGTAATTAAATCACAAATGTTTTTTTATTAACCGTATGTGTACATGTCCTTTCGTCCTCCTTTCAAACGTCTTGTCACCCCGCTGCCGCAGACGGTTTCGAGCGCGAGCTTGAGCAGCGCGCGGGGGCGTTCTTTTGGCCAAACGGTGGTGAGCCCGTTCCCGCACAACCGCGCAGGTTCCCGCGCAAGCTTCCCACCCGACTCGGTGAAATCCCCCAAAATCCCAATGCTTACCAGCCTACTATATAAACCCTCACGGCCGATGAGTCCTGCGTCGCATTTTCCCCTCCCTCCCTGTAGCTTATATCGTCTGCTTCTCCCACAATCGCCAATGGCACCGGTCCGTCATCGTCGCTCAGCCACTCCACCGTCATCAGAGGACAGCGCCAGCTGGGAGGCTACACCGCGGCGGAGGCGCAGTCCCCGGCGTAGTGTAGTGCATGTGGCATCCCTGTTCGGTGTGCGCGGAACACCCACCACACGCTCCGTCGCCGCTGCCCGTCGGCAGCTGTTGCCGGCCGCCGTTGCCGCCACACCACCGTCGAAAGCCAGGGCCATCGCCCGCTCCGCTGCTGCAGCCCGAAGGCGGGAGGTGGCCGTCATGGCCGCGACCCCACTGCCGGCCACCGTGGCCATCACCCGCTACGCCACCGCGGCCCAAAGGCAGGAGGTGGTGGTCACGGCCGCCACCCCATCGTCGGCCGCCGTGGCTGCCATCCCACCGTCTACCACCGGGATCATCACCCGCTCCTCCACCGCCACCCGAAGGAGGGAGGCGGAGGTGGAGGCCCGCACATGCGTCAGCGACCTTGCGTGCTATATCGAGTTCCTGCGGGAGAAGGAGGAGTGCCTCGTCGAGCACGCAAAGAGCCTTACCGCAGCCGTGGCCGCAGCACACACCGACACAGAGGCGAGGAATCAGGAGATCTACGAGCAGTCCGGCCGCTTCAAGAGGGGTCGTCTGGAGCGGCAGAGGGCGTTCGAGGTAAGCTTCTCTGAAGGTGCAGTAGCGGCAGGCACCGTATTGCAGTTGCCCATCTCGTCGGTAGGCTCCTCCTCCTCTTCCTCTTACTGAGCGCGCTCGGCAAAGGAGAGGCTGCCGGAAGTAGTACAAAGCCCCTCCATAGTAGTAGTAGTATTTAGGGGCTATTTTAGTACGTGGTTGGCAACAATTGGGGAAAAGTTTGGTCGGTTCAGCTATCGAGTTGAACTGTTTGTATAAAGAACGACTGCCTAATCTATGAATGAAATCTATGCTTAATTACTGAATTTTAGTTGCAAAAATTAGATAGTGCTAGTGAATTTTAGGTGCATATTTTGACAAATCGAAGTGTTACAAGGATTGACAAATGGCAAGGTTACTAGATCAACAAATGTCAATCTTTCCAGATTGACAAATGGCAATATACCCAATATGACATATGCAAATCTTACCAAATTCTCTGTAAGTGGTTGCACACGGGTCATCCGAAAAAACCAATTGCGTTGAAGGGAGGTACAAATCCTTCTTGCCAAATTTTCTCTTGGCTTAGCGCCGAAGTCTCGCTTTGCATACCTTATTCAATCTGAACCGTTTGCGTTGAAGAGATGCACAAATCCTGCGCGGTGAATTTTCCCTTGGCTTACCATAGCTCTCTGCATACAGGTGTTCTATCTAAAACGTTTGCGATGAAGAGCTGCACAAATCCTGCTTGGCACATTTTCCCATGGCTTACTGGGGAAGCTGTCGGTTTACATACGGGTGTTCTATCTAAAATGTTTGTGATGTTAGAGTGGCAGCTATTTGTTTCAAAATGCCTTTGTTGGCTGTTATTCGAATGCGCCTTCTCTCAAAATGGACACGAAAAATACCACTGCATGTCGGGTGCCATTCCATGATAGCATGCCAAGTTTCATGAATTTCAGATGATTTTTGGATTTACTAGAATTTAAAAACAAAGTATCTCAACATTTTGCCGACAATCAATAGTGCCTTGGTGTTTAAAATTCATTCCCATTTCTTGCATGGTACCTAAGCATGCAACCAAGGACACAGATTTGAATTTTCAACCAATTTATATGCATTAGAGCATGTGCCTGTAGTTCAAATTTGAATTTTGCACATAAATACATTGAAAACTCAATTAATGTATAAAAATGTCCAAACGAACCCTGAAAAATCCCAAAATTTCACACAACACTCCTGTTGTTCTATGTTGACACTAGAGAAAAAATTGAAATCAAGAAGAGGCAACAGATATCGTTTTGTCCAGAAAGGTGAAACGTTCCCTACCGAAACCATCAGGCTTGTTGTGAGATGCTCTGGTTTGTGAGAAGCTCATACCCAAACCTGCCCCA
Source organism: Thinopyrum elongatum (assembly GCA_011799875.1). Lineage (NCBI taxonomy): Eukaryota > Viridiplantae > Streptophyta > Magnoliopsida > Poales > Poaceae > Thinopyrum > Thinopyrum elongatum. Next base: position 280,539,734 of record CM022300.1, read on the forward strand.
AATGGGACAAAATTTTTACCACAGCATGTTGATGCCCCTCCATGATAACATGCCAAGTTTCATGAATTTCAGACGAGTTTTGGATTTACTAGAATATAAAAACCATGTATCTCAATGTTTGCGGCCGAGTGACAGTGGCAGGGTGTTTGACATTCATTCCCATTTCTAGCATGGGACCTAAGCATGCAACCAAGGACATATTTGAATTTTCAACCAATTTATATGCATTAGAGCATGTGCATGTAGTTCAAATTTGAATTATGCACATAAATGCATAAAAAACTCAATTAATGTATAAAAATGTCAAAACAAACCCCAAAAAATCCCTAAATTTCACACAACACTCCTGTTGTTCTATGTTGACACTAGAGAAAAAATTGAAATCAAGAAGAGGCAATGGATATAATTTCATCCAGAAAGGTGCGTCGGCTAGTCCACAGCCGGATGACCACTGTAACCAGGGAAATCCAAACCAAAATTTTTGACGTTCAAACTCATCACACACGGGTTAAGCTATCTGAATCGTTTGTGATGTTCACATATCGTACACAGTTCTGAATAAGGGACCGTGTCTGATGACACTTTGCGCGCCAGTTTTTTCGCTGAACCGATTCAAAATTTCCGGCTTCCGCGGAAATATCTACCTCCCCGCCCCCTCCCCCTTACCAAAAGCCACATTTTGCCTGTTTCCGCCTTCCTTTCCAAGTTTAAACCTTCACTCCTTGCTTGCAGCACTGCCTCCTCGCCGGCGACCCACCTTCACGCTGCTCGGCCTCGTCTATCCAGGCAGGTAATCCACACCCGACCCCCATCCTCCTCCTCCTTCCACATCCCACATGCCCCAACTGCCGACTCGACACCTTCCACCCAAATCACCGACCCCTCCACCAAATAAGTGCCGCCCTAAGCCATGGTGTATGCAATATAGCTAGGAGCTCAAGGAGCATTTGGCAGCGGAGAAGCAAATCACGGCCGCACGCGCGGATGAGGTCGCGATGGCTGCCATTCGTGCCGACCCCCAGATCTTGGAGGAGCACCTCACCGTCGACGCCACCATCGACACCTCGCGCGCCGATGCCGCAACGCGGTTGGCTGCTTTAAACGACAGTTCATGTCATTTTCTCGAGGCCACCCTCGGTGCCTTCGACGAAGACTACGATGTGTTTTCTCAGCATGCACGTGCTTACCTCAACTTGAGAGCCAGCAGGTTGGTGCCCGGAGCGGCTCAGGCAACTCACCACTATGACGAGGGAACCCACAATGCGGAGGCCTCGCCCTTTTCCATGTCCAGGGAGCCAATCGTCATCGATATCTCCGACAATGAGGAGTAGCTTGTCTTATTAGCTCACTATAAGGACCCATGTTCAGTTTGCCAGCTACTGCCTTTCCTTAACAAATTCTAGTGAATTGTGCTATCTACTTTTACCATGCAATCTGTTGCTCTAGTGTATATGTTCTATATGTCGTGCAATATGGTGCTCACTTATTAACTATTTGGTTAATTAGTTGTCGTGTTCAGTTAACTGTTTGGTTCAATTTTGCAAATTTGATGTTCAATTCTTCAGGGTGCAATTTTGTATTGTCTTCCATGTGAGAAATAGATCAAATTTTTCTTTACAAAATACATGAGAAACAAATACAATTGCTATATTTCCAAGTTGTCAAGCATGCTTGGTTTGGTTAAATGTCTGATCTTCTAGTATGTTATACATTGTGCAATGTGGTGCTCAGTTAACGTTTGGTTCATTTGTTGTGGTGTTTAGTTAACTGTTTGGTTCAATTCTGCAATGTGTTGTTCAATTGTTGTGGGTGCATTCTGTTATTGTATACCATGTGAGAAATAAATTGAATTTGGCTGTACTAAATACATGAGAAACAAATACAATTGCTATATTTCCAAGTTGTTAAGCATGCTTGGTATGGTTAACTGTCTGATCTTCTATTAGGAGCATGTTATATTGTGCAATATGGTGCTCAGTTAATGTTTGGTTCATTTGTTGTGGTGTTTAGTTAACTGCTTGGTTCAATTCTGCAATGCGATGTCCAATTATCGTGGGTAGAATTTTGTATTGTTGTGCATGTGAGGAATAATCGAATTTGGCTGCACTTAATACATGAGAAACATATACAATTGCTATATTTCCTAGTTCTTAATCATGCTTGGTTTGGATAAATGGGTTTTCCATGTGGCTTGAATTAATCTGATGAATCTGCAATGTGCTTATTTTTCATCGACATATTTTACTAATAGCATGCGAACCCTCACTTAACCTGATCACTAACTACCTTATATGTGTTGCAGGGAAACAATGGGAAGCACTAAGGTTTGCAAACGAGGTTTGCACATGCATGGTCCTTTGTCTAATAGCACATTATTGTGCAATTGCAGGAACCATTCTAATATTTAGGTTTTTAACAATTTGGTCTTGCACATGTAGGTCCTGCTGTTAGAGGTTTTGACCCACTATTCGACCCTTTTTGCATATGGGGAAATGAGTTGTCAATGAATATCAGTCAAGTCAAGAAACTCAGAAAGATTGTTAGGATAAAGAAATTAGCGACAAAAACCAACAAGATCTTTGTCTGCACAATGAAGAAGACATCAGTTCACTACAGGATGGTACTAACTATTATGCCTTGCCTTTTTTAATCCTTTGCCCCATTTCCAATATAGAGAAGATATTTATGCACATCCTTATTTTCAGGCCTTTCCAAAGCTGTTCACTGATGATTACCTTTCAATCCACCTGTATGGTCAGGAGGCGAGGAAGGTATTCATACAACACCCACGGTTCAATATTGAAGTGTTCCTGAAGAGGACGAAGATGGACGGTCAATCATCCACAGGCACTGGCCTAAAGTTGCAAAGACCTTCAACATCAATGAAGGCTCAATATTCGCCTTCTGCTTCAGCAGTTTTCCAGATGAGATACATCTGTCTATGTACCGTCTATGATGCTAATTTCGAAAGGTTACAGATGTTGCATGTGAAACTTGGTGCTGGTGCAGTTGTGTAATGGGGTAGCTGAGTGTTGAAGCTATATGATGTTATACTCTGACGTATTTCAATTATGAAAATGAAATATATTGTGTGCTTAATATGAAATGTCAATTAGATTAATGAATGGATTATTAATAATAGGATAATTAGCCTGCTAATTGGGTTTTTCTATTGCAAACGGTTATTTATAAAACACCATGGGCGATGACCTCAGGTAACGCACACAGTTTCTAGGAATAAACCGTGTTGGATTAATGAACAATCACACACGACATCCTCTTAAAAACTGTTTGCGTTGGGCCACCTGGCGCAAACGTTTACCACATGAAAACTGTGTGTGATGGACAACCTTTGCCACACAGTTTCTTCTACGCACCGTGTGTGATGCATTCAAAAACGCAAACGATAAAATTGTTAGTACCGTGTGCAATGGAAACGCTATCACAAATGATTTAACGGGGAAAATTGTGTGTGATGTACCTGCGAACAGAAACGTTTTCCTTGGAGCGACTGTGTGGGATGTATAAATGAATGGAAACGTTTAGCGGGGACTGACTGTGTGGGATGAACTTACGACCGGAAACGATTTCGCCTGTATAGTTGAATTTTTTTAAGCACTACTATACATATAACCATATTTGATCGTTCGCCGGTCGCACACGACCTCATTTTGCCGAGCGTGTGTGCCAGGAGGGCATATCCCCGACGGTTTGTGGGTTGTGTGGGAAGGACCCCGCTATCGCAATCACTCACTAGGCGATGGTTCCAAATGCCGTCGCGGAAAGGGATTAAAAACCGTTTGTATAGCACCTCGCTGCACTTGTGATTTGCAATAGTAAAACACAGCCATCAATATAATCCATAATAAGCGCAAACTTCTTCGATATAGTGTAGTTGGGAGAATTCAAAAAGATAATAGGACTATCATGTGTGGGTGCAATAGAAACAATTTCATGTTTAATTTGAGGACCTAAAGCAAGTTCATCTCCATAAGCATAATTCATATTGTCATCATGGACACAAGCATAGCAAGCATCAAGCTCATCAAAAAGGGATATTTCAAATGAATCCAAGGGATCATAGCAATCATTATAGCATTCATCCTTCGGTAAGCACGAAGGGAAATTAAATAATTTATAAGTTGAAGAGTTACTCTAATTAGAAGGTGGGCATGGGTGATCAATCCGCTCTTCCTCCTTTTGTTCTTCGCTCTCCTCCTCATCTTTTTCATCTAATGAGCTTACAGTTTCAACAATTTCTTCTTCCATAGGTTCCTGCAAAATATTAGTCTCTTCTTGGACAGTGGAGGCATCCTCAATATAATCTTTAACATAAGCATTAGAAGCATAGATTTCATAGCAAATTTTAAGTATGGAAAAAAATTTAGATTTGTAACGAGCAGCATCATACTTTTTAATCAAAAAAGCAATTTCATAAGCACCCTTAAAATGAGCAAATTCTTCAATTTGTTCAATATCGTAGTAATTATAAACACCTTTAGCATAAGAAGATACGATTCCATGATCACTAAAATCACATTGGTAGGGAAGCTGTTTCTTAGGGTCTTCAGAACAACAAGTAAAATCATATATCTAGCATAAATTCCAAGCATAGCAATGCAAATTATTAGTATGATGCCATAAAAGTTCCCCTTTTTGAGACAAGCGGTGTCGCACAAAATGAGCATGCTCATCTAATGATTTTCCCTCAACTAAGTTAGTTTGGTTTTCAGCACAAGCACAGAGAGATCAAAGATGATCTAATTAAGTAGAAAGCTTGAACAGTATGATAGATTTTGGGTGGTTCTTCGACCATTGAGTAAGCAAGTAGAAAGCTTGAACAGTGTGATAGATTTTGGGTGGTCCTACTGTCGGGGTTCTGGGACCGGGGTACCCAGACCCGTCTGCCTGCGGCCCAGCGCGCGGCTTCTCCAGCAGCCCGGTGCGGCCCAGCATCAGGACTTCACAAGCAACACCCTCGCGAGGGCCCCCACCTCACGAGGTGAGCTACATCAAGGCCTCCCGAGGAGCGGTCTCCTGAGGAGCAAACATCTCTAGGCTCGCACCCTGCCTCATGAGGCGCATGGTGACATGAGCCATGACGACCGAAGCCAGCAGGGCGCCAGCGGACGCAGTCTATGACAGTTCCTCTTTGGTGCTAGAGGGACCAAGCCAGCACGCGGTTCCCAAGGAATCCCCAAATCTTACCTCTTTGGTGCAAGAAGACCAAGACCACAGGCTCGGTAGGACGAAGGTCATCACCGAGCCCACCAGCGCGTCACGACTAGAAGCTTTGCAGGCAAAGACCACCCTTAGTTAGGATAGGGTGTACTCCTGTCCCCCTTCAAATCTGGCCGTTGTGGCATCCCTTCCCGCCTAGAGCTTTTGGGGGAAGATGATCGGGCCAGTATAAACATAGGTTAGCCTCCACTGTAGAGGGACATTGGTTCCATTCACCCCTTCAGCCCTCGCGAGGCAGCTCACCCTTGTACTAGTTCATACTCATCCTGCTTGCGAGGCAATCCACCACAAAGCATGAGTAGGGTTTTACACCGCAAGGTGGCCCAAACCTGGGTAAATCTCACGTCCATCTCTTCATCCCTCTCGCTCGAGCACGACAGAGCAAGGCCGTGGGTGGTGACTAGCAAGCTGTATCCTCAGCGGAGTTCTTCACGCACGCTCCAAAGTTTGAACCTTGTTTGGGTCTGCGGAGCCCTGATTCCGACATTTGGCATGCTAGGTAGGGGTGTGCCTAAGTTCTTCCTCTTCGTTCTTCCTCGCTCCATCTTCGCTTCACCAACCCCATGGCCGACGCTCGTCATGTTCGCGCCGAGCGCCGGGCCGCCCATGTCACCCAGGTGGCACCGGCGGGCCGCGGCACCCCTCGCCACTCCGCTTCTCCCGCAGCCAACACCGCCACCGACCCTGCCGCCCATGAGCAGCAGGACTCTTGACTGCCACCCTCCGTGCAGCATGAGGGCCGCACCGCCATGCCTTCCCTCACTACGATCACAGCCTCGTCCTCCCATGCTCGCCGTGGGCCAGCGAACACACATGCTACGCTGCTCATGGCGTGCGAGCTACTGTGCTACTGCCCTGCCAACGAAGGCTACAACGCCTGGCTGAGCTGCATGATCGAGCTCGTCAACACCGCTGGCAGACCTCGGCGCCCTCCCACTCGCTCCGTCCCCCGCCACCTTGTGCGGGCGATGTGGCCCATGGCGCGCGTCCGCCTCCTCCCCTGCACAGCGACGACGTCGAGCCAAGGCGTGATACGTGTCCGTGCGACCCACCGCATCGAGTGTCGGCACTGGCCCGGGACGAGGCCAGCTGCCAGGTTGTGCAGCAGCCGCAGTACGACGCGCCCGCGCTGCTGGCGCCGCCGCACTAGCACCAAGATCGGGGCGTCCAGGAGGCTACGGCGCATGGGCACCAACACCGTGCCCCTCTCACGCGGGCCACGCCCGTGAGCGCGGTGTGCTGCCGCGGCTTCACTCGCGACCTGCGCCGTGTTGTCTCGCCGGTCTACTTCAAGCCAGATTTACCCCCGCGCTACGACAGCATCCCCGACCCTACGGAGTTCCTCCAGCTCTACACGCTGAACATCAAGGCGCCGAACGGCGATGACAAGGTCAGAGTGAACTAGTTCCCCATGGCCCTCAACGATGGTGCGCGCTCCTGCTGGCTCATGCACCTCCTGAAGCGGTCGATCTCCTCGTGGGATGAGCTCCGCGAGAGGTTCATCACCAACTTCCAAGGAACCCGTGACCGCGCCCTCACCGTCAAGGACCTGCGATGCGTGAAGCAGCATCCGAGCGAGATCCTCCACAAGTACATTCAACTCTTCACCCAAGTTCACCTCCAGACCCTGAAGACCTCAGACGAAGCCATTATTTCCGCGTTCACCGAAAGCGTCACGGACGTCAGGATGAGCGAGGAGCTCGCCATCAACGATGACATATGCTCGGTGTTGGAGCTATTCAATCTGGCAGACAAGTGCGCCAAGGCCGAAGAAGGCCGCCTCTCCCTCCTCAAGATCCCGGACATCGATCCTGATGACAAGAACGCCAAGGCCAAGAAAGTGAAGCACAAGGGCCCCACCGTACTGGCAGCAGAGCCTGAGCTGAAGCGCGGCTGTGACCATGACGAACACTCTAAGGATGTTCGCCCGTTCTGCGTCTTCCATAATGTGCACACCCACAACACTGATGACTGTCAGGAGCTCAAGGTGCTTCAGAACGAGCGCCTGGGCCGCCACCCCGAGCGCAGCGACCATGGCTTCAGCCGTGGAGGAGGCCACAGTGGAGGCCGCTGGGACAACCACAACCCTCGCCAGCCTCGCGAAGGTGGTTGGCATGACCAGCCTCGCGAGGGTGGCTGGCGTGACCAGCCTCGTGAAGGCGCCTGGCGTGATCGGCCTCACGAGGCCCGTCCTTAGGGCAACGCTGGCCTTCCACCTCTACCACTGCCGCCCAGGAGAAACTACGACAACCAGCAAGACGAAGGGGCTGGGGGCTATCAGGAGCCTTGCGCGATTGTGTGCATCCTCGGCGGTGCTCAGGCACCTACCTCGAACTGCATGTTCAAGCAGTCTCTCGCGAGGTGAATGCAGCCCTACTGAGGCTTGAAGCCGTGTGTCCCCTCAAGTGGTCACAGCACGGCATCACTTTTGACTCCAACGACCACCTCAGGTGTTCAGGCACTGCTGTCGCGCTCCCCATGCTATGCACACCCACCATCAGCAATGTCTCCGTTACCAAGACCCTCATTGATGGCGGCGCTGGCCTCAACGTCCTCTCTGTGGAGAGCTTCGAGACGCTTCAAGTGCTTTATGGCAAGCTCATACCCACCAAGCCATTCTCTGGAGTGACCGACGGCTCCACCACTCCCCTGGGGCAGGTGCACCTCCCTGTGACCTTCGGCAAGCGCGACAACTACCACACTGAGCTCATCGACTTCAACGTAGCCCAAATCAGCCTCCCGTACAATGCCATCCTGGGATACCTTGCCCTTGCCAAGTTCATGGCGGCTACCCACCATGGCTACAACATCCTCAAGCTGCCAGGCTGCAGTGGCGTCATCAGTGTCGCCTGTGATGAGAATGATGTAGTCTGCTCCCTTGAGCACACCAATCGGGCCGCGGTGGCTGAGAACTCCGATGGTGAAGGTGATGCCGCGCCTCCTGAGGCTGCCCCCATGAAGAAGAAGCAGCTCCTCCCCAAGAGCCGTCCGGAGGCAAAGAAACCCGTCAGTGATGCCTCAGGCTCCGCGCTCACCGCCGGGGCACCTCTCCCTCCCGCATAGGAAGGCACGCCCGGTGCCTCCCTTAGGATGGGCTCAGGGGCTTCCATCTGAAGAGCGTCTGACCTGACCAGTGCGATCAGGGAGGTGCTCGGGCACCACTTGGAGGCGTGCTTTGACACGCGCCCCCGTGAGCAAGGGACACGGCACAAGGCGCCAGGAGCACGAGAGTTCATCACCAAGGCGATCGAGGAACTTCAGGAAGCGCAAGCCATGCGCGGTAAGCGCTGCCCTGCATGTCCCGCCAGTGCAGCTGCTGCCCCCGATGCGGGTGGCGTCCTGCGCGGCTGCGTCAACATTTCGGGCCTCAACAGGGCCGCTTCTCAAGACCTCTTTTGACCGTCACGGGTCAGCCGGAGCGGGGGCTTGCCCTGCAACTACATTCGCATGCCCTTCAGCCTGGTGAATGCGAGTGCCACGTACCAGCGGCTCATATAGCTCCCGTTGGCGTCTCACGAGGCCAGGCACTCAGCACTGGCGCCTCGTGAGGCCTCGACCCTTCATGCGCCACCCGAGCCTCAGGAGCTGCCCAGCTCGTGTGGAGCGAACCAACACAACATGCTTCATCGGCTTCCTCGACGCTTCTACAACATCATTGCCAGGTGACTTTTTGGTTTGTTGAATTGAGGGCGCCCCCCGGGCTGCATTATCCTCAGGCTGGTTAGGGTCCGCCCCTGTAGCTGCATCGTTTTGCTCATGTATCAGAACTTGGCATGCCTTGATAAAAATTCCTTGATGTTTTAACCTGCGTGTCCGGTGCTTCGTCACCATGAATATCGCCGCGCCCTCGTGAGCCCACTCTCGACCGCCTCATGATTAAGGTTTGGCTTGGTGTCTGTGCTCGGCTCCGTCCCTGTAGCATTTTTAAATCAAAGCGATCGAGCTCTGTCTCACAGGCTAGCTCCCATGCACGTCACCTCCTGGGGTCATTGGTGCCTTGCCCTTGCATGAGCTCATCAAGGGTAGGTGAATAAGGGCGCACGACTCGATTCGTACAACAAAAATTTTGGTGCTTCGCCACCGCGAGAACCGCACGCCGAGTGTTCTTCCTTAGATTGTTGCATGAGAAGACTTGGCATGGCGTCTGTCCTCGGGTCCGTCCCTGCAGCATTGATAAACCCAAGAGACCGAGCTCTGTCTAGCGGGCTGGCCCTGTACACGTCACCTCCTATGGGTCCTTGGTGTCTAGCCTTCTCATGCAATGGGCTCTGGATGCTCGTTCGGCGCAGGTCACCCTCCTAACTTAGGTTTGACAAGCGCACTCCACGCCAAAAAGCTAGGCACAACCCGCCTTGAGGTAGGACCTCCTGAGCCCTGCACTAGCTCACGAGTGCCCAAATACAACTCCTCAAAGTTTTGCCGTGCGAGCCACGTGTATGAACGAAACAGGGCTGTACACGCCTGGAGACTCTAGCACAAAGCTCCCTACCCACGCCCAGTAGAAGCCCTATGCTCAGTGCTGGCGGATATGGTCGCAATACGACCATGCCCACACCCAGTGGAAGCCCCATGCTCAGCGCTGGTGGATACAGTTGCAATACGACCATGCCCACGCTCAGTGGAAGCCCCATGCTCCGTGCTGGTGGATAAACAACTGAGGGCGCCCAGTGGGTTGCATCAACCTTAGGATGGCCTCTCGGCTCTTTAGCAATGCTGCTCGTACCCTTCCCCTGGGCCTCACGCGAGCGGGGGCTGGACACAGTGCCTGTGCTCGGGTTAGTCCCAGCAGCGCCGAAAAACCCAAGGAACCGGGCTTTGGCTCACGGGCCTGCTCCCGCGCACATCACCCCACCAAGGTCCTTGGTGTCTGGTCTCCTCATGTAACCCCCAGGTGCAGGTTGACGAGAGAAAGGTAGGAAGGGCCCCGGGTTAACATCGCCGTCGCCCATATTTCTTTCATGTGGGCCGCTTGCGCGTCAAGGGGGACCCCTGAGCATCGCGACTCAGGAGCCTCACTAGTCCCGTAGCCCCTCGCCCCTTGGCTTTGTCCAGGCATCGCAACCTGACATTCTAACGGCGGCCGAGGTATGTGCGGGGCTGGGCCCTGCCGACGCGGAGCGCAAAACCAAGCAGAAATGAAATTAAGCGCGGGAAGAAAACTACAGAGTTCAAACAATCATTACAAGCATCAAGTTCATCTCAAGTTTAAACATTGTCTTACACCTCCGCGAGGCATGATCAGTCTGCTGCAGGATGATAAAGAAAGTTCAAGAGGAAGGGTTGTCGCCGCCATTGCCGCTATCAGGCGCCTCGTCACTGCTGCAGGCGAAACTTCCCGAGCAGTGCGGCCACATGATCCTTCATGACCTCCGCCATGGCGCTGCGGGATTCCTCGGTGAATGGGCCTATTACTGCGCTGAAGTCAAAGTCAGGGTCACAGAGAAGAAGATGCTGAAGACGCGGGTTGCCGCCACAGAGAAAAGTCCATGGCACTAATCCTCCAGGACATCGTCCAACTTTTGGACAGCGCCCTTGAGCTCCTCGGTGAGCTTGGAGGAAAGCTCAGCGTAGCCAGCGTCGTGGGAGGTGAGTGTAGCCTCAAACTTCTCCCGGTAGATGGACCTTAGCACTTGGCGGGCCCTGATCTCGAGCAAAGAGAAAGCGGCGGGATCCACTGCTGCTTTGGTGTCGGCGTCAGCCAGGATCTTCTCCTTGGCGTCCAGTTGAGCATTTGCCTCAGAGACATGCTTGCCGTGGGCCGATTGGGCTTCGATCACCTCATGTTGTAGCTTGCCTAGGCGCTCGCGCTGTGCGGCTTGCTCAGCGCCCACCTTCGTCAGCGCGGAGTCACGATCTGCGAGCTTCACCTCGCAAGCCTTGAGGTCATCCTCCAGCCACTGGAGCTGCTGCATGCGCGCCACCTATTCCTCCTGAAGTGTCTTCAGACTGGCATCCACCTCGCTGTAGCGCTTGGTGGCCGCTGCTGCTTCAGCCAGCACCTCGTCACGAGCCACTCTTGCATGGGCGGCTTCTTCCATGTTCTCTGCAGCGGCGGCCTCGGCCTGTTTCCAGGCCTACTTGGTTGCCGCATCAACCTGGCGCCGTACTGAGGCGAGCCCCAGACGCTCCATCGCGAGGCATCTATCGGCATCTCGGAGGTCCGCCTTGAACCGGTGGAGCGCGGCATAAGATCGGCAAGAGCCCTGTGCCTGATCAGGGCGCCACATTTCGCAAGCGCAAAGACCTGACGAGGGAGCGGCACCGATGTGCTAATTAGAACTGTGGCCGATGAGGCCTCGGTACGATCTGCTTGGGGCACCGGGGGTTCCGGGTCCTTCCCCACACCTGACTTCTGCGGCAAGGCAAGGGCGACTGCCGCCTTGGCCTGCTGAGTCATGGGGGTCTGCACCGATTGAGGCTGCGCCGCTACGCGCCCTGTGTCGGATTCGGCTAGCGGAGGGTGGGGCCTCTCCCCCTAGCCCATGAACAGAGCTGCCACGACCATGGCAGGGAGCGCCGTTCGATGAGCCTCCACGTCCTTGTTGGCAGGCCCTCCCGGAGGTGCCGGCAAAGCACCGGGAGAAGATGGCCTGCCCGCATGCCCTGGTGCGGTGGTGCCCGTGTGCCCGAGAGATACGCCAGATTGGCGTTGCGCGCCCCCGCGCCCGCCAAAGCTGCAGTCGAGCATCCAGGCCGCCTTCAGGACGATGGGCACCTTCGCAATGGCGGTCTTCTTCTTCTTCTTCTCCGCACCATCACCTCTGCTCGACGCAGCGGAAGGCCATATGAATGTACGGACTACGAGCGCGTAGTTAAAAGGTAATGCAAGGATACTTACTTGTCTGGCGCGGTCCACTTCCTCTTCTTCTCCTCCTCGGAGGCCGATGCGCCCCCATCCTTCTTCGGTGTAGCCCTGGCTTCGCCTCAGGGGCTGTCGAGGTGATCCCCTACAGGCCCCGTCACAACGCCGCTGTCCGCAGGGGCGAGGGGATCCCCCTAAGGGACCGTGGCTGGTGAAGTCACGGCTGCCTCGATGGAGACTGCCCGGCTGTCGGTTGTGCCTCCGGCAGGGCAAGGCCCGTTTCCTTGACCACCCCGGTGAGGTATGGAGAGCCTTTAGGAGGGGGTACTACCGTCCCCTCGCTTGGGGCTGCCCCGCCAGGCACCTGCGCGGCCGGGGGTGTGGACTTCGCCCTCCTGGGTGCCCTGACGGGACCTGGGGAATCCGCGGTTGGGAGCTCATCAGCGTCATCATCGTCATCAAGGTCGAGGAGGAGCCAGCGCTATGACTATGGATACTCCCTCCCGAGCTTGTCCTCCTCCATCTCCTCTGAGTCCTCGTCACCGCCGCTGTCACCGGAGGACAGCACCACGGGCGAATCAGGGTGGTCACTCGGCTCAAGCCCCCACTCGCTGAAGGTGGGCATGGCTGCGACCAGCTCCTCCTTGTCGTCGCGGCTGTACAGCGGAGCGACAGCCTTGGGGATGTCCCCTGGGATGCAGCCGAGCAAGGTGAACAAGGCCACGTCCAGCTCCGCGCCTGTCAGGTCGGGGGCATGCAACCTCAAAGCATCCCCCGTGTCGACATACTCCCACAAGGGCTTCGAGTGCGATTGGAGCGGCGCAAGGCACTGTGCCAGGAACTCCTTCACGATCATTGCCCCTGTCAGCAGCTTTGCCATCATGTCCGAGGCTATCTTCTTCAGGACGGGTTTTGCTTGGGGGTCGGTGAGCTTCGCGGAGCCCCACTCTGCGGACTGCTCTGGCAGCACCACCGAAGGCGCCAGGAGCAGGTTGGTGCCCCGGGCGTCCAGGAAGGCCCAACTCTGCCGGAAGCCTTCCACCTTCTTCCTGGCCTTCGGGAGCGAATTTTCGTTGAGCACGTCGACAAAGGAGATGCACGCGGATCGCTGGGCTCGGGCGGTGAACCGCAGACTGAAGAAGTGGCGGAAGAGCACCACCGAGGGCTTCACGCCCACGAAGGCCTCGCAATAGAAGGAGAAGTCGGACAAGAGAAGAATGGAGTTAGGCTGGAGGTGAAGGACATGGATCTGGTAGTGCTCGAGGATGGCATAGAAGAACTCGTAGAAGGGCGGGACCAGCCCGGCGAAGACGCTGTGGAGGAAGAAGGGGTAGACGGACTCGGCCAGGCTGCTCCGCGCCGCGGAGCTGGGCCAGATCTGGGTCTCGCCCCACTCGTTCAGGTCGCCGGCCGTCAGCGGGAGCACTAGATTGAGGTCCTCCTCCTTAGCGATGGAGGAGGCTATGAGCGCCAGTGCGAGGGAGGAGGAGCTCGCGACCAGGGCTGCGAACTTCGCTTTCCCGGCAGGCGCCATACATGAAATCACTGGCGCCAGCGGGGAAGAAGGAAAGGCGGTGCTCTGTCTGGATCTGTAGGAGCCTCACACGGGAGATAGGGTATCATAACAGGATGAGGAAGATGCAAGATGGGAGAGCAATGATGGCCCCGCGGCACGCGCAAGGCTTTTTGGTAACCCGGGCGGTTGCCGAGATGACATGGGGAAGTGGGGCCGTCTGTACCTCGTCGTGTGCCATGCGTCGAGCCTGGCCAGCATGCGGTTAAGTCCCGTGTCGCTTTGCCTCTCCTCTTTGTCTACGCCTCTGAAAAAGGCCGAGCGTGTTGTGGGCCCAGGGGCTACTGTCGGGGCTCTAGGACCAGGGGTACCCAGACCCTTCTGCCTACGGCCCAGCGCGCGGCTTCACCAGTGGCCCGGTGTGGCCCAGCAATAGGACTTCACGAGCAAGACCCTCACGAGGGCCCCCGCCTCAGGAGGCGAGCTACATCAATGCATCCCGAGGAGTGGTCTCCCGAGGTTGTCTCCCGAGGAGCGGACATCTCTAGGCTTGCACCCTGCCTCACGAGGCGCATGGTGACGTGAGCCATGACGACCGGCGCCTGGAGGGCACCAGTTGGCGCAGTCCAGGATAGTTTCCTCTTTGGTGCTAGACGCACCAAGCCAGCACGCGGGTTCCCAAGGAATCCCCAAAGCTTACCTCTTCGGTGCAACATGACCAAGACCATAGGCTCGGCAGGACGGAGGTCATCACTGAGCCCACCAGCGTGTCATGACCAGAAGCTTTGCAGGCGAAGACCACCTTTAGTCAGGATAATGTCGGGGTACACAAACAGGGGGTGTATGTTTCCCCTGACTTGTGCACGGACGGATAGCTTCCTCCTCGGTAGCCAACACCTGAGCCAGAGAAGCAGCTCTTGCTGAGATCAAAGAGCGGACCAAGAAGACCAAGAACAAGCACAACAGAAGATTCACTACAGGAAACAGTTAGTTTGCCGTCTGTGGGCCTCTTTGCCGTCTGCATTTCATCGGGGTAGACGGCAAAGAGCAAATTTGCCGTCATAAGCTGATGGCAAAGTAAAGCTGACGGCAAAACTTCACTTTGCCGTCTGTGGAGAGAAAAGCAGATGACAAAGCTAGATGACGGATGACGGCAAATTTAGCTAGACGGCAAACTGCTACTTCGCCGTCTGTGTTTTCTGTGGATGATGGCAAAGGAGGGACACGTGTCCAGGTTAACTTCCGGTAACGGTGCCTTGGCTTTGCCGTCATAATTTCCGCAAAGCAGACGGCAAATTACTTGCTTTGCCGTCTTGGGTATTGGCATCCTGACGGCAACGTAAAGAAAAAATAAAAAAAATTCCCACCCGGCACCCCCCCTGCTCGACCGCACATGGCACTCCACTTAAAAAAAAGCACTCCCCCGGCCTCCCCGCACCGCCCGCACCCTCTCACCCCGCCGCGCGCTAGAGCTAGGTCCCCGCCGCCGCCGCCGGTCCCCGCCGCCGCCGCGCCGCCGCCTCCGGTCCCCGCCTCCACCGCGCTTCCGCCGCCGGTCCCCGCCTCCACCGAGCCGCCGCAGCAGGTCCCCGCCTCCACTACGCCGCCGTCGGGCTCCGCCTCCACCGCGGCCCCACCCCTCCTCCTCCAAAGGCGATACCGCCACCGGGGCCTCCTGCCCTGCCCTAGCACCACAGCTGCCGTGGGCAGCTCCGCCGCCGCTGCTCATCACCGAAGCCGTGCACCACCTCCCCCCTCTGCCCCACCCCACGGTGAGCATCCTCTTCTCTGTTTGTATTTTTTTAGATGGATATAGATGGAGGGATAGATGGATGTATGGATGATTTGCTGATGGATGGTTTGTTCTATGTATTGATAGATGGATGGATGCTGTGTAGATGTATGTATGAGTAGATGGATGAATGCTATATATATGTCTGGGTTGATGTATGGTAGAGCTCCGTCCGCACATTTGGTGTGTTCTGATCCGCTCTTTGGGACGGTCCGGCAGCCCCCGTCCATGTTCGTGGGGAACTTTCCGTTCTTCGACGGCGAGGAGGTTGTGGCCTCCTTCGAAGACAGAGTTGGATGGGTGTGTCTTGCCGAGGTCCTTAGTGTCTGGTGACGGCATGTCATGTAGGTGCATCTTCAATCCCTCTGCAATGCCGGCATTGCTTCCGTCCTTGTTTAGTCGCGTTGGAGGACCTCGACTTCTTCAGTTATGTGTTCAATGTAGATCCTTCCTGTGCGAAGTGTTCGAGGCTTTGTAAGTTGCTTTCCAGCGGCTCTGTATCTTGCCGTTTTCTGTTCTTGCTCACTGTTGTAACTTGCGGTTGTATCCTGGCCGGTTGATGGCTTTGTTAATTCAAAGTCGGACTAGGCTAGCGCCCTACTCGGGCTCGGCTGCGTCTTTTCTATAAAAATGTGTGGATTTTCATTAAAACAAATTATTTTCTTTCTTGCTTATTTTCTTTAGGTTAGATGTTGTTGAACTGCGAGATGATGTTGATGATGTTTTTATTAGATTGTTGTGCGAGTGCTTATGTTCGTTGTGCCGGTGCTTTTCATGTGCAGGGATCTTCTCTTCACCTCCAGGAGCACTGTCGGTCCCGTTGCCGTTGTCATCGTCATTCGACTACCGCCTCTACGGTCTAAGGGTGAGCTCGACTATCATCTCCTCCCCGACCCTCCCCTATTTGCTCTGTTCCGGTCATTGTGCCGATGCCACTAGATTTTATTTTCATGCGAAGTCACGTAACCTAGGCGTCTCCCGTTCGAAAGGGTGGCATCTATAAATATGCATGTATTTGCATATTTATAACCATCGTCCTTTCGAATTGTCCACGTTATCCATGGACAGCCCGAGTACGTGTAGATTGGGTTTCGTTTCCCGTGCTCTACTTCGGTCCGAGGCAAAATTTCGTCAGCACCGCCCCGTTGTTCTCCGGGTACACATTCTCTCGGCTTGTTGCCGAGACGTGTATCTGGAGAACAGCGGGGAGGTGCTGTCGAAATTTTGCCTCGGGCCGGAGTAGAGCACGGGAAACGAACCCAATCTGCACGTACTCGGGTGGGATTAGGACCCATCTTTACCTATTAGAGATAGGATTCAATCCATGACTGCCCGTTTCCCTTCTGTATGGTAAAAAATAAAACTGTGGCGTAAATAATATGACAAAAGTAATTAGTTGTGTATCTAGTCTTAATTGCATTATACATAACTTGATGAATATGAATTTGGTGCCCCTACTGTCAGTGCAAGTACCAGTATGGATGATCGTGCAAGTTCCAGTATGGATGATCGTGAGTGGATGTACACTGGCCACCCTAGTCAGGCTGGCATGACCACTGAATGGTTGACTAAGACCAATGATTTCATAGAGGCAGCATTTGCTAGAGGCCAAAGAAAAAGTTGGTGCCCCTGCTTAAAGTGCGGCAACGGCAAAGAACAGTCGAAGAAGACGATGGGTGTACACCTCCAGAAGCATGGGTTTAAGCGTGGGTATACCAAGTGGACCCTTCATGGCGAGCCTGAACGTAGCAGAGAAGAGGTGGTGCATCGGCGAACCGACGACAATGGTACCGGGATCGTTGACATGGTAGCTGACTTCAACGATGCGCTTGAAGAGGGATCAGAGGAAGAACCAGAGGAGTCTGCAAGGGACTTCTTAGAAATGTTGAATCCCTCACAACAACCTCTTCATGAGCACACAGACCAATGTCAGCTGGATGCCATCGCACAAGCAATGTCTATAAAGACCCAGTTCAACATGAGCAGAGATTGCTTTAACGCGATGGTGACGTCTTGGGGTCGCTCTCTCCCTGAAGGTCACAAACTGGCTAAAAGCTGGTATGAAGCGAAGAAAATCCTCCGTGCACTTAAGATGCCCTATGAGCAGATACATGCTTGTCCAAACGGATGTGTCTTATTTACGAAAGAATATGCAGACGACAAGTACTGTGCCAAGTGCAAAGCCTCTAGGTACGTTGAGAGAGACCTCGGTGATGGTGCGAAGAAGCAGAGCAAAGTCCCCGCAAATTTTCTTTGGTATTTTCCAATCTTGCCAAGAATTCAACGGCTTTACTTGAACAAAGATACGGCCAAACAGATGACATGGCACAAATATGGGATACGGCGCGACAAGGATGATCATGGGAGACCGATGATGATACATCCGTCTTGTGCCCAAGCATGGAAGAGTTTTGATCGAATACATCATGAGAAAGCAAAAGAGGCAAAGAATGTACGAGTTGCCATCGGACTCGATGGGTTCAATCCGTTTGGTATGGTGTCAAAGACATATAGTTGTTGGCCCGTGTTTGTTGTTCCCCTCAACCTCCCCCCTGGCGTCATAATGCAACGCAAGCACATGTTCCTGTCGTTGGTAATTCCAGGGCCCAAGTATCCGGGGAAGAATATAAGTGTGTACATGCAGCCACTGATAGACGAGTTGAAAGAAGCTTGGGTGAATGGGATACGGACATACGATGCTGCTAGCAAAAAAAACTTCACAATGCATGTTTGGTACCAGTACTCATTTCATGACCTACCGGCGTATTCACTTTTCATGGGGTGGTCTGTGCATGGGAGGTTCCCGTGCCCAAGGTGCAAGGCAAGCATGCAGTGCCGTTGGCTGCAGCATGGTGGCAAGTATTCTTGCTTCGATTTCCACAGACAACATTTTCTTCCTGACCATCCATTCAGACAGGACAAGAAGAACTTCATGAAAGGTGAAGTCGTCGAACACTCGGCAGCACCTGAGATGACGGGTGAACAAATTGGTGATCAACTAAATGCTCTCCAGCCTGATCCCAAACGTCCAGGGTATTTCTTGGGATATAACGAAGAACACGCATGGACTCATAAGCCATGCTTATGGGATCTCCCCTACTTTCACCAGCTCGAGCTTCCACATAACATTGATGTAATGCACACTGAAAAAAATATCGCCGAGGCCATTTTTGGCACATTGTTCAACATTGCTGAGAAGACGAAGGATAATACCAAGGCTAGACTTGATGTGATGAAGCTATGTGATAGACCCGAACAAAACTTGCGGCAACCCAAGGGCAAGAAAAATTGGAGGACGCCCAAGGCCAGGTTTGTTCTTACAAGGGAACAAAAGAAGGAGATACTCATGTGGTTCAACACTTTGTTGTTCCCGGATGGGTATGCTGCGAACCTTATGAGGGCGGTGAATCTTGATAAATTGAAGCTTGGCGGGATGAAGAGTCATGATTGGCACATATGGCTTGAGCGGTTAATGCCGGTGATGATTCGAGGCTATATCCCTGAGGACGATTGGGAAGTATTAGCAGAGCTTAGCTATTTCTTCCGTGTTCTTTGTGCTAAAGATGTATCTCCTACTGTGATAGATGAGATGGAAAAACAGGCCCCCGAGTTGCTCTGCAAGCTAGAGAAGATCTTTCCACCGGGCTTCTTTAATCCAATGGAACATATGATTTTACACCTCCCTTCCGAGGCAAGAATGGGTGGCCCTGTGCAGAACCGTTGGTGCTATGGACTTGAGAGAATGCAAAAGACTCTTCGAGCTAAATGTAGAAATAAATTTAGAATTGAAGCCTCCGTAGCCGAGGCATTCTGGGCGGAGGAGATTACAAACTTCGCGACATCATGATATGCGGCCAATATTCCAAGCTTGCATAATACAAAGTCTCGATACAATACTGGCAACCCCAACCATGAATCCAAGCTCAGCCTCTTCAAAGGGCAACTCGGACCTGTGGGTGCTTCTGGTTCAAAGAATTTGGATCCGAAAGAGTGGAGATCGCTTACGTTGTATATCCTCACCAACCTAAAAGAAGTGCGGCCGTACATTGAGTAAGTGATTGGTACATTATGTAACATTTACTCACATGTTTCTCTCTAACTCCGCTCATTTATCATTGGGCAGTGAATTCGTTGCCCAATTCTCGAATGGAGGGGTCGAACGCGATTCACTTGAAGAGTATGAGCTTCTTGCTGGCGAAGGAGACGGCAATTACGGTTTCATTTCTTGGTTCAGAGAAAAGGTAAGGTATACTTCTTGGAAGACTTGAAGTAGGTATTACGTGCGACTAATACACCAATCCTTCCCACTTAAACTTGTAGGGTGCGTCAATATTGGACAAAGAGTTGAAACAAGTTGCTAATGGGTTAGACTATAAGGTCGGTACGTTCGATAAATACGACATCAACGGGTATCGCTTCCGCACACATGGGAACGAGGAGCGTCGGGACGTTCTAAAATCAAGAAACACGGGAGTGTCTGCTATTTGCAATGGAGTTGAGTATTATGGAAGACTTGATGAAATATACGAACTGCATTACTTTGGGGCAAATCCTCCGAAAGTCGTTGTCTTCAAATGCCATTGGTTCGATCCGGAGAAGGTTAGGCGGCGAGATGATATTGGGCTAGTCGAAATTCGACAAGATAGCAAATTAGAATGTGAAGATGTCTATATTGTGGCTCAGCAGGCGACACAAGTTTTTTATCTCAAGTACGCATGCCAAAAGAAGAAGTATCTTAAGGGTTGGGATGTCGTGTATGAAGTGCCGCCACATGGTAAACATCCTTCCCCCAATGAAGAGGATTATCAACCTCACATCGACCCCGACACATATGATGGAGAATTCTTCCAAGAGGAACATGGGCCTAGAGGCCGTCTCAACATCCATCCATGCATGGAAGTACACATTGACAATGAAGAAGAACAAGAAGAGGAGGAAGAAGAAGAGGTTACGAACGTGCAAGACCTATCAATGCTTGAACGGTTACGTCTAGGCATTGCCGATGAGGGTGACGATGACGGTCGACACGAGGACGACATCCTTGATGACACGCGCGATACTGATGATGAGGCTCGAACTGACCCCGAAGAAGAGACAGATTGTGATCCAGATGACCCCGACTATTTTTAGTCATAGTGTTGAACTGTTATGTTGATTTTGTACTAGTTGCTTTACCATGACCTGCATGATCTCAAACATGCTGTAATGTTGAATTTGTAATATTTTTGAACTTATGCTTATTTATTTGAACTATAATGTTGTTTTTGTACTATAATTGCCTTACTAATTCTCATTGCGTATTTTTTTCAACTTTTGCTTTTTATTGAAGTATAATGTTGTATTTGTACTAATTGCTTTACTATTTGTCATACCAGGTGAGTGAAGCATGGTGGCCACGCATCGGAAAAGGAGTTCCCCGGCAACTAAGGCCCCACTCCCCCTAGCGAGAAATCTGCTTGACAGTTATGTTGCTGATCCTCCTGAGGCTCCCTCTCAGGCTCTCCGAGGAAGAGGAAGAGGAAGAGGCCGGGGAAAAGGTGCGGGTGGACGAAAGCCTAAGAGAAACCTGGCCTCACTCACCGATCCTCCTCGGCCTCCCTCGCCACCACCTGCCGCAACATCGCCTGCTCTGGTCTCACTCGGCGATCCTCCTCGGCCTCCCTCGCCATCACCTGCCGCGACATCGCCTGCTCTGGTCTCACTCGCCGATCCTCCTCGGCCTCCCTCGCCACCACCTGTCGCGACATCGCCTGAGGTTGAGAGGGTGGCGGATGAGCCGGTGCCTCACTCCCACGTGTTTGAGGAGGAGATGGTGGATGGGCCGATGTCGTCGTCGGAGGGCTACCGGATGTCATCGTCGGAGGAGGATGTTGGTTTCATCCAGGTTGAGGAGGGAAAGACCGTGTACATGCGTGGTTCGTCAACTGCCCCTGATCGAGATCTTCCTGTCGAGCAGAGGCCATGTATTGGTCCATATGGAGAAAGGTAACTAACTTTGGCTTCCCATTTTCTACCTTCAATTTATGCAACAATTGCTAATAACTTTGGCTTCTCATTATGCAGCGGTTGGAAGAAAGTTGGAGATGTCCAGGGTAAGAAGTACCGGCACGTGAACGGTGTCCTTGGGATCCTCATTAAGGAGCATTACCCTGGCATGGTTACTTTGCCTGGGGAGGGCAAAGTTCCGGAGCCAGCACGAACTTGGGACCACTTGAAAGCCTGTAATGATACTGGTGTAGCCAACGGCATGGAGTTTCACAACAAAGCCGAGCGGGTCTTTGCCAAACTTTGGGTAATCATTAAGTTTCTTCACACACTGCATATATATAATCCATAGCTAGTCAATTGCCTAATCTCAATTGATCTTGCGTGTATTTGCAGGATTTCTTTAGATGCGAGGATGGAAAGTTGGAGGAGGCACGAGCGATCGTCAACGGACATTGCCCCAAGCTTGTGCACAATCTGATATACGAGGCACGCCCTTTAGCTGTTCGCACTTATATGGCACTTCAAGGCTATAAGAGTCTTGATAAGAAAGCCGGTAGGAGAAAACATCTTGTCAAGGACGAGTACATGCAGGTAAAGCATTTTCATGCTTGTTATTCCTTAACCATCTATCACTCAATTTCTTTTTGATGTATATGAGACGCAATTGATTAATTAGGTTACTCCGAGATGGTGCGCCGATAAGGGGGAGTGCTGGGAGCGGATCGTGGACTATTGGTGTTCCAAAGAGTATAAGGCGATAAACAAAGATTACAGAAAACGGCGAGCCGCAATGCAGGATCCACCACACCATCAAGGCAACTTGAACCTTATGGAGTTCGGGGAACGTTGGGTATGCCTTCCTTCCCATCGATTTGTTCTTCATAAGCTTGCTGCAAACAAAATAATAAAATGGACTTGCTAATAGAGTTAGAAAATTGGACTTGCTAATAGGTTGTTTGGCTCCACTGGAAAATAAACTCATTGTTATTACCCTTTTCTATCTATTTTTACCTATCTGGCTGGCATACTGACAATCTGATCTGATCTATGCCTCGCCCCCAAATATATATAGTATCAGCCTACTACTTGAATTTCTACGCATAAACAAACACATATGTGCTACAAATCCGCGTCCCCAGCTATATTGCCTATATTATAGGAACTAAAAGTTTAGTACTGCTACAGCATACAACTCTTAATATATTACAAACTATGCATACATGTTGCCAATCCTTGTGATGAAAGCTTAATCATGTTGCTTTGGTTGCAGGCGTCTCACAATAAAGCTCCGTTGCCCAACCTTTTCGTCTCGTATGCTTTGGCCCATAAGGGAACGTTCAAATCAGCCACGCCTTATAATGAGAGTGACACATCTTCCGCGTATACCAGCAAGACCGCATATGATCGGATGGACAAATTTAAAGGGAAGGCAAAAGAGTTGAAAGGGCCTGAGTATGATGTGACATCGGAGCCCCTTGACCACATGTTGGTTATGATCTCTGGAGGTGGTAGAAAAAATGGCAAGGAAGCGATTGCAGGAGGCATGTTTCCTAGGTCCTCTCGTCGCTCTCTCCCTGAGTACAAAGCTCGGTTAGGTATCTCAAATACTACTACATGTAAACGCTCGACTCCAGTTATGGTTGAGATGGAGGTATATTCTATACAAGTCCTTCTATATATGCTTTTTTAATTCTTACTTAGTGTTGGATTTGAATATGCGATTGCAATGCCATATTTTGTAGGCCCGCCTGGCGGAGGAGAGGCGGCAAATGGCGGAGGAGAGGCGACTGCTGGATGAGAGGTTGGAGGCGAGGTTGCTGGAGGAGAGGCGACTGGCTGATGAGAGGACGGAGAAGGCGTTGTTGGCACAAACTAGTCAATGCTTTGCAATGTTTGCGGTTAGTTCCTTAACAGCCAAGCATGTACATGTAGTCCTTTACTATCCGTAGTTAACCTTCACTCCTCAAACATAATTTGCAGGCTTATTGTACCCAGAATGGTATGCCGCAGATGCCTGCCTTTTCTCCACCTCCGCCCCCAACGGTCAGTTAATTGAAACACTTGCACGCACCATTATTGCATTTCTTAGTCCGAGTGTCGTGCTAACCATGTAATGCTTCATGCAGCATCAATCAGGCCATGGATCAAGCAATGATCGATCTTCACATGCACCAGGGCCAAACGGCAATAACCTTGGTGGTTCTCCGATTCTTTGAGATCGAGCATGGTTAGTCCCTACATATCTCATTGACTCATTCACATATGTCTCAAATTTGTCAAAGTAGAGACATGTAGCTATATGCATTCTTGAAGCTACTTATTAATTTTCATGATTTAGAGACCACTTTGAAGATATTCATGATTTAGAGACCACTTGAAGATATTCATGATTTAGAGACAAGTAGCTATTTATTTTCATGATTTAGAGACCATTTGAAGATCTCCATGATTTATAAACTTTTAAGTAGAGATCGTTTAAACCATTTGAAGATCAAACTTATAAGTAGAGACAAGTAGAGATCATTTGAAACCATGATCCATTTGAATCATTTCAACCATGATCTTAATTAGCTATGTGCATTCTTGAAAATATTTATTCTCATGATTTAGAGACCACTTGAAGCTAATCATTTTTATGATTTAGAGAGCACTCGAAGATATTCATGATTTAGAGTGTTAAATTGAACCAATCTTATAAGTAGAGACAAGTAGCTATTCATTTAATGTTTAAAAGACCATTCTTGAAGATCTTCATGATTTACATTGTGAAATTAACATGGGGTAGAAGCTATTTATTTTGGAAACTCACTAGGAATTTAGGATGTAAATGGACAGCTCGCTGGGCATTGTGGGACTTGCCGGTTCTGACCACCACTTCTTATGTGGGACTATGTCATAGTCCAATTAATTTTTTTGTGGCGTATGTTGTGTCAAAATACTTTCTTTTGTCTATTTGGCATATTAATGATTTCGAGCACGTTATTTTGTTGTTTACCAAAATGTGACAGACACCATTTCATCTTGTAGGTTGCCATGCAGATGCTCTTTGTACTACGATGTGGACATGACATTTGTTGTAGTGCGAAATCTTACGTACTGATGCCATCTTTGTTCTTTGTGTATTATTATTTGCTATGGACCTTTGTTATGGAACTATGCTATGGATATGGATCTTTGTTCATTTTGTGATATATATTGTGATAAAGATCTTTGTTCATTGTGATATGGATATTCATTCATCGTGATATTGTGATATGGATCTTTATTCATCGTGATATTGTGATATGGATCTTTGTGATATATACTGTGATTTGGTATGGATCAGGGGAATTTTGTTCGTTGTGATATATACTGTGATGTCATATATATATATTATGTACTGAAATGTTGATTTTTTGATTTTTTTTTTTAAAAAGATGAGCGTTTGCCGTCTTGGCCTAGACGGCAAACCAGCCACGTGTCAGCAGCCTGTGCTGTCTGGCCGTTGGTCTGGCGGGGCCTGGCAGGGGTTTGCCGTCTGGAAGCACAGGAGGTAACGGCAAAGCATACAGTTTGCCGTCTGGTCTGAATTACACATGACGGCAAAGAATATAGTTTGCCATCTAGTCTGAACCACGCAAGACGGCAAAGCATAAAGTTTGCCCTCTGGTCTGAACCACGCAAGATGGCAAAGCATAAAGTTTGCCGTCTGGTCTGTACCACGCAAGACGGCAAAGCATACAGTTTGCCGTTTGGTCTGTACCACGCAAGACAGCAAAGCTTGCTTGGTTTGCCGTCTGCTGAGCTATGTATCTGACGGCAAAGCAACTGACGCCATCGGTTAGGGGTGGAGTTCTGTTAGGTCGTTTTTTTTGCCGTCTGGTTGGATTCGCTGACGGCAAAGACAAATTATTGACGGCAAATTCTTTGCCGTCACCCCGACGAAGAGCAGACGGCAAAGCAGTCCTTTGCCGATTTAGGCGTTGCCGTCTGACTTTGCCGTCTACTGACTGACGGCAAACTCTTTGCCGTCTGTATTTCCCTCTTTGCCGCCTGTACGTCCCTGACGGCAAACTAGCAGTTTCCTGTAGTGATTATCACCTTGGGGAGGACCTCCCTTTCCGGGCATGAGATCCTGGCTCCGTCGAGACTGCCCTAGGGGCAAGTCCAAGACTTGCCCGGCAAGCTTGCCGGGTCCACCAAGGGCAGAATCCCTGCCAAGATACCACCGCTCCACCGCACGGCAACACAAGTCATTCATCAATGCGGTGTCCAGCACCCAATCGATTAAGTGGCCTCTACTGAGTACATGGGGGCCCATTGGAAGACAACATTTATCCAAGTGACACCTATCCAGAAGCGTGTCAATATGATAAGCAAGAGATGGTTAAGCGGCTCGGCAGGCCTGCCGGGCTTCGTCCTTTGCTTGACACCTAGCAGTGCATTTAATGCACTTTGTCCTAACTGCCAGAGTTAGGTATGATAGCATTGTTGGCTATCTAATCAGTAGATAAAGACTGTTTTTCCATTGTGGTTACCCCTTAAGCTATAAAAGGAGGTCCAAGGCAAGCTAGCAAAGGATTCGGACCCTCGCACACTTGTACGCACGTTGTTGCACTCCCCGAGGACGCCTTGCCGGGCGTGAGCGCTGTGTGCTCATTGTGTTGTTCCGCTCAATCCACCAAAAAGCTGGAGTAGGGTTTTATGCTATCCAGCAGCCCGAACCTGGGTAAAATCCACTAGTGTCACCATCGTCGTGTTGTTTCATGGCTTCTGCTCTTTGTGCAACGTGATCTCCCTTGCCTAGCCACAAAGGGGCTCTTGGCCCCATAGGTGATCGTGATTCACCATGATATCTTTGGTGCGCCAGGTAGGATATGTCGCTTGTGCGAACCTGAAGTTGTAAGCAAGGCGTTGAGCTCCATCATCGATCATCATCATCATCATCATCTTCATCGACACCCTCTTTGTCCACGGCTTCGAAGAAGAAGAACAACGCCGCTCACTCCCTCTGCCCTACCTAGACTCCATCGATCGTTTCCGGCGCAGCCATGACGGCGATGGGAATAGAGGGCAGTGGTGGCGTGGCAACCGCAGGCGGCTCGCACGGCATGATCTTCATGCCACCTGCGTCCGAAAGAAGAAGCGAAATGTGCGGCGATATTGCCCTCCTCGTGAGCTCCCGTCAAGGCGTACCCGATGCCGGAAAGTGTCATGTGGAAAAACAAGACTAATGGTGCGTGGTCAGCCCCCTCCTCCCTTCTCACTTGTCAATAATCGAGCCATGCAATGGTGGCGTTGTCAGCTTCCATGAGCCTGCATGGAACTCGGTCCAGTATTTGTCCCGCCAAGGGTGAATCCTGAGTGGAGCGCTGGTGCGAATCCGTTGGTCGACCCCCCGGCAGACATGCTCCGGCAAGGCCAGTCGCGTAGGCATGGCCTTCATGCCTGCCAACATGAGATCATTGACAATAAAAGAAAAAGGGGAGAGGAGCCGATCCTTCCTTCTCACCATACATCGACAGCTGCCAACGTTCTATTATCCCCTCTGGCTCTTGCCGGGGGTGGGTGCGTAACTAATAAACTGCCAAGTCTTTCCCTTGTGCGCCTTCCCGTTTGTTGTCTTTTCAGAACAAGGATGGATAGACAAACGGGGGAAACAATCACAAGCAGGGAGGGAGGTGTTATACAAGACCTAATGCATACTCAGCAAGGAGAGGAGCATTAACGAAAGATAAGTTAGCATGATCACTGATTCTTCTTCAAGTACTTACGTCGCTTATCCTTCGGACAACCAGGATTTTCATATGGCAAGCCTTTCGTATGATGGTACCTTACTGTATTTGTCTACGCCCCCGCTTTGTTTCGAGCCTGTTCAACAAAGTGGGAGGCTGCGTCAAAGACCATTAAGCAAAAACCTGCCGGGGCATATCCTTGCCAGCTAAATGCTAAGGACACGCTCCTCACAGCAATCGCGACAGCATGCTACTGGCGGGCAACCAAAATACGCAAAAAAAATAACCATATGAACATCAATGGATTAACAAACGAAGGATAGCGTACATTGGAATAATTAGAACGTCAGTTCAACGAGTGCAAAACCATAAACAGTATGGGACTTAAACACTGGACGCATGGTTGTCTTGTTATAGGATACCACGGTAAGAAGAACGGCTCAAGGCTGGGCGTGCTAGTCTCCGGGGACCCTTGGGACAGAAAGAACCTCGTCGGCTAGGGGACTGCCCTTCGGCTCGGCAGCAGAAATGTCGGCGCCCAGTGGCAGTTTCTTGAAGCCATCGAAGAGGTTGAGGTCCGGATGACGATAGGCAAGGTTTCTCAAGACCATAAAAAGGGCGTCGCGGGCAAGCTTTCAGGATTCAACCACGAAGCATTCAACCCTGTCTTCCTCGTACATCGTCAGCCCTTCGATCAAACCATCAAAGAAAAGCGTCAGCTTGACACTTGGAACTTCATGGTCACCGACGGGGAAAGCCCAGCTCTTCATGTCCGTCTTCAAGATTTTGGCAATAAGGCGCTCGGCGATATCAACCATGCTTTTGATCCAGAGGTCACGTTGCTCAATCTGGTTCTGCAGCTTGTCCTCCACGTCTCGCTAAAGAATTCTTGTGTTCTCCAAGTCCTTCATCAGGAACTACTCACGAACACCAGCGGATTAAATCTCACTTTCTAGAGTGCCGATCCACGCTTCCATGTCGGTGATGGTGTTGTTGGCGATGTCAAGGTTCTGACTCTTGGAGGAAAGCTGCGATTGGGTCTCCTTCAAGAGAGCCTCTACTTTCTGTGCTTCTTCCTTAAGAGGCACGATTCCTTTGGCGCTCCCGGCAAGGTCCTCTGTTAGCTTGGCCACTTGTTGATCAAGATCAGCCTTGGCAGTAGATGCAGCGGCAAGTTCATCGCAACCTTCTTTAGCTGGGCAACAGAGTCGAGGGTGAGCTTGTCAAGAGCTGCCTTGTGCTTGTCTTCCAGGTCCTTGGTGCACTGCTAGACAAGGCCTTTTGGTTCTTCATCCTTGCCGTGGAGGGTGGCCTCTAGGTTCCCGTCTCAGGAAGAGATGCCTTTCTCCTTGGCGTCCAGAAGCACTTCGCGCTCCTCCAGGCGGGTCAACCGGGCTGCAACGTCCTCCTTGGCCATAGATATCACCTCCTGTTGCTGCCGAAGGGATTGAAATTGTTTGCTATGCCACTCGCGCAGTTCGTTGCCTTTGTCCCTCAGTTTCTAATCCATGAGGTTGGCGGAGTCATGCTGCTTCTTGATTGCCTACCACTTCAGGATGTATCTGCCCTGCATGTCCTTGATACCTGTAGCCACGGACTCGAGAAAGGACAGGTCTAGGGCTTCACCTGCGGAATCGTCAGTCTCTTCGGTGCACTGGGACAACGATGCGAAGAGGCACTGGTCTCTTCATCAAAGTCCGCGTTTGCTGCAATAGACGAGTCGGGGGCTGCGAGTCCAGGCTGAGCAAGGACCAGTGCCAGTTTGCTTGATGGTGGGTGCGGGACTACTGCCGGGATATCAAACGAGGGATGAGTCCCCATAGTTCGCAGAGGGGTTTTCTCCTCCACAACTGCATCATGGCCGGATGTGTTGTCGGGGGTCTTCTCTGTTCCTTCAGGAATTTCTTGTATAGTCCCGGCAGACTGACCTTGGCCTTCCGCGGCAGCAATTTTGGTGGCCTCCTCAGCAACATCCTTACCAATGCTAGCCACTTCTTCTAGCAGCTCTGGCTCCTCGGCCAATGAAGCTGCAGATGAAATTAACAAGCATTGATGGAAGAATGATACAAATTGCCAGGTCGAGGGCCTGGAAGCAAAGTAATTCAAATAAGAAGAGACGAGGACAAGCGGATTACCCTGTGTTGTTTGCTGTAGGGAGATATCTATTTCCCCGGCAACATTAGTTACCGGGATGCGACTCGTATCCATTCCCCCGGCGGCCACATCCTCAGTGTGGGTCGACCCCTCGGTGGAGGCCCCTGCCGATGACTTCTCCGCTTGGACTTGGACTGGGGTGGACCTTTCATGGTGGGCCCCGCCCTGATGGGTCTCCTCTCCTTCCTTGGCGGGGGATGGTGCGCGTTCTTCCGTGCTTCTCCTGGCGGGCGAAGCTTGTTCTGTGCTTCCGCGCTGAGGGCTTGACTGGGGGCTAGGCACAGGATCTTCTACGCTATCTCCTGCTAGGCCGGTACCCGCCAAAGGCTTCGGCGACATCACTTGCTTGGTTCTTTTGGCCCGGTGGATGAGAGGTTCTTTGTCCCTATCAAGAAAACAAGCCAGGTTGAGTACATGGTCCTTCAACAAGGAAAATTAGTTTTTCCCCTTACTCTGGGTCGATGAGCATGGAGCCCAGTGCTTACCCCGCATGCGACGGGGTCGCTCTTCCCCTCTTCAAGGTTGGGGGAGCAGAACTTCCCGGCAGCTCTGAGCCCTTTTGAGGAGCTGGGGACTCTGGCCGGATTGAGCTGCAAGAGGACGATGGACTTGACTGGGGGATGGGATCAACCCCCTTAACCGTCCATCGCTTGACGGGCGGGGTCGTAGCCTCGGAGAGGCGGGTGGAATGACGACGTACCACATCAGGTTTGTTGTTCTTGGAGGCAATCTTCTTTACTCTCTTGGTGGATGGCGCGGGAACGGGGGCCACTATTCCCTGGCTGGCTCGCCTGCAGGGACGCTGATCTAGATCTGGCTCTGCAGCTTGAGGACCCATTACAAGCCACTCTTCCTCATGCTGCCCTCTTTCCTCAACCTCGTCTCCTCCTTGGGCCTCTACTGCCGCGGCCTGAAGAATTTCAGCCCCAGCAGGGCTAATCCTGGCAGCTTCTTCAGCGGCATGCCCCTCATCCCTTTCATCTGAGGAGGCTTCGCCTTCAGCCTCCACTTCCTCCTCTTCCTCCTCCACCTCTTCTCTGGGCCTTGTTTTCCCGGCAGCCCAAAGCGCCTTATCTTCTTCGATCCGCCTCCTGATGAATTCTTCCTCTACTTTAGAGGTATGCTTGAACATGTTGCTCTCCACCCTGGAAGCCCTTTCTTCCAGACCGGAGACCTACTCCATCTCTACATCAAGCTCGGGAAACTTCCAATTGTCGGCAACCCCATAAGCGTTGCAGTCTGGCATCCACTTCAAAATTTGGTCCCGAGCATAATTGATGTGCAGTGGGATGACCCTTGCCTACAAAGGGAATGGCCCAAGGCTGCTGAACAGCTGTTCGTACAGCTAGCAATGGCCATATATCGATAAATTGTTGACAAGGCTTGAGTACAGGCGCATCCTATCGGCAGAATCCCCATACTCCCAGGCGAATCTATCCCTCTTCTGCAAAGGCGCAATGCGGCACCGGAGGAAATCATCCCCCACCTGCTCGATGGTTAGCCCGGCAGCCTTAAGGCTCGTGATTCAATTCAACACAGGGAGAAGCCTATCGTCGGTGAGGCCCGGCTTGCCCCATTCACTGCCGCGCACGACGCATTTCGTCCGCGCCCAACAGTACTCCGGGGCGTCCTTTTCTTGGATCCAGCACCAGTCCGCCCTCCATTCCACCCATCTACCGTGTTGCTGGCCTAGAAGATAATCTCATTTCTCCCTCTTGCCCCACAGAATCCAGCTTATATTTCTAGAGCGGTGGGTCTTGTCCTCCACCCGCGGGACGAAGAAGTGTCTGAACAAATCCACGTTGGGGGTCTTGTAAATGACAGTTTCATCTTTAACTATAACGGTTCCTCTATCTTATCTTTAATAGGGGGATGATATTTAAACCACTTCTCCTTAGGAAGATGAACATGAGAAGGAAAAGATTCACAAAATGTAGCTACTATCTCAGAGTCAAGTCCATATTTATCACTGAACTTATGAATAGCACCGGTTTCCATAAAAGATTTAACACAATCAAACTCAAGATTTATACCTGACTCTTTACCTTTGTTGAATTCCCAATTTTTAGAGCTGCGTTTAATTCTTTCCAAAAGATTACACTTGAAATCAATAGTTTTCTTCATAAAGAACCAGTAGAAGAAGAATCGAGCATGGATCGATCATTATGAGAAAGCCAAGCATAAAAGTTCTGAATAATAATTTCTCTAGATAGCTCATGATTGGGGCATGTGTACATCATGTACTTAAGCCTTCCCAAGCTTGAGTGATACTTTCTACTTTACGAGGCCAAAAATTATATATATAATTCCGATCACGATGAACCAGATGCATATGATAAAACTTCTGATGAAATTCCAATTTCAACTGGTTCCAGTCCCAAGTTCCAGTATCATTCAATAGCCTATACCATGTCAAGCCCTTTCCCTCCAAAGATAAAGGGAATACCTTCTTCTTAACTCCATCCTGGATAAACCTTCAAGCTTAAACAATCCACAAATTTCATCTATATAGATCAAGTGCATATCAGGATGCACCATTCCATCTCCTGCATAAGGATTAGCTAGCAGTTTCTCTAACATACCCAAAGGAATCTCATAATAAATATTACCAGTAGGTGCAGTAGGTTGACACTACAAAAAAAAGACACATCTGTGACATTATGGCCCGAACAAAAAGTTTTTTCTATCATGCTTATGACACTTCTATGAAGATAATTGTGACAAAAACACGTATCATCATAGATGTGGCGGGCTCGTACTTCTATGACAAAAACTCATGACAGAAAATGGGCTTTTCATCCTGGGTGGGCCGGAGATGCACCAGCATGACAATCTTTGGGCCATCCATGATGAAAAAATCATGGTAGAAGCAAGGGAGAGGAAAATTTTAGGGAGTTCCCAATTACGGTGGGTGGTCGGGGCAGAGTGATACACTGTGGTTTGTGCGTTTCTCTCGTAGGTCGACGCGTGTGTGTGCGAGGTGTTGGCTCTAACTGAACCCAAGGGAGGCATTCGCTTACTGAACTCGAGCAATTGCACAAGCTACGTTATTGAACTCGAGCGATTGATCCCTTGGTTGTTAACTAAACCCGACCGATTCCTTCACTGCTGACTGAACCCGGCGAGTGATTCCTGCGCTGCAGCTGCTAACTGAACCCAATGATCAATCACTACTGCTGCTTACTAAAGCCTATCAAGCCCCCGTGCGAGACGTAGCTAGCCAGAGTTGGGTTGCCTCTTAATGAATAGTGACCATTGCTACCGCGCGCGCTATACATAGAACGAGTCGAGAAGTGGTGAGTTAAGCCAGTTGGTTGGCTGTGGATGAATAGTTCCCAATGGGGGTTGGATGAACATGACCCCGTGGTAGTAGGCGGTTGCCGCTGGATGAACAGGACCCCGAGGAGACTACCGCACCCCCAGCCGGTTGGGGGTGGATGAATAGGACCCCGTGGAGGCTAGATGAACAGTGGCCGCTGGAGGCTGGATGAATAATAGCCCGTGGATGAACAGTAGCTGGTGGAGGCTGGAGGAAGTCGATGGTGGATGAACAATAGCAAGTGGAGGCTAAAGGTAGTCAACGATGGATGAAAAGTAGCCCATGGAGGCTGGAGCGAGGCAGTAGACAGTGGATGAACAGTACCCCATTTTGACCATAGGTGGTCGAACAGAATTCTGTTTCATCTGTTTTTCGGTATGCCAGACCCCTCCCGATCAACAGGACCCCATTTTGACCGTAGGTGCTCGAACAGAAGTCCGTTTCCTCCATTTTGCGGTACAACACACCACTCCCGATCAACAGGATCCCGTTTCGATCATAGGCACTTGAATAGAAGTCCGTTTGCTCTGTGTTGCGGTACGCCAGACCCTTCCCGATGAACAGGACCCCATTTCGACCGTACCCGATTGAACAGAAGCCCGTTTCCTCTGTTCTACGGTATGCCAGACATTGTTTCGGCTGTTCCGTCCAAGCCAGTTGCCTCCCGATGAACAGGACGTATTCTGACCCAGTCAGTTGCCTCACAATGAACACAACGCTATCTCCTCCATTCTGACCCAGGCGGTTGGCTGCCAATGAACAGGACGCCATCATTGTGCGTGTTCGAGACCTCGCCTATATGTACATACGTAGTCGTACTTACCTTCTTGCAGGGTGGCCGTACGTACGTGTACACGATATAGACGGGACTGCGTCACATGCTACGTCGACGGTTCTACTACGACACATGCCATTCCTTACTCGACCATGGTTCATCACTATGTACATAGATGTTCGCGACCACACAGATAATGCTACGTACGCTTCGACCTGGTGGGTCCCAGCTGTCAGGGGGTCGGGAGGCACATCCTTTCGTGCGAAGATGTAGCTAGTGGGTCCCAGCCTTCAGGGGGGAAATGTTTTTTCGTGAAATACAGAGGCCCTTCCGATGGGTCCCCGCTGTCAGGTGGAGGATTCATTATTTTGCGTGTAGTAAGCAGACACTTCCTTGTGTGCGGTCGTGGACCCAGCTGTCAGCCTCTCGATGTACAATCCTCTTCCAGTGGATGTCGTTCATTGACCATGTTGACCACGCCGCGCCGAGAGCACCAAGGCGATGGACGACGGCGAGGCATAGGAAGGGAACGACCCGGAGTCGGAGAACACTCAGTAGTTGTTTCCGATACGGAGGGGAGTACGAGGGTTTGCTGGTTCGTCTGCTATCGCCGGAGAATAACAGGAGGTGTGGGTTAGTAGAGTGATGGCCAGGCCAGCAATGGGAGTAGGGTGGGGCGGTTAAGCCTACACGGCAGCACAGCCGGCCACGGGAGGCATGAGCAGGCGGTACGGCCGCTCCTGGTTTGGGTAGCTAGAGCAAGAAGACCAGAGGTTGAAGAAGCAGCATGTCTGTTGGATTTACATCCTACGGCCACTGCACTAGAATCATTTATATTGACAACATTGACAAAGCCCTGCGTCCGCGTCAACTTAGTAGGCCCACAAGTCAGCCTCCAAATCTGGTGGGTCCCAGCTAGCACGGGGGAATCATTTTTTTTGTGCATAATAAGGAGGCACTTCCTTGCGTGCAAAGATATAGCTAGTGGGTCCCAGCTGTCAGCGAGGGGAACTTTTTTTTTGTGAAATATAGAGGCCCTTCCGGTGGGTCCCCGCTGTCAGGTGGAGGAATCAATATTTTGCGCATAATAAGGAGGCACTTCCTTGCGTGCGGCTGTGGACCTAGCTATCAGCCTCTCCATGTACAGTCCTCTTCCGATGGACGTCGTTCGTTGACCACATTGACCACGCTGCACCGAGAGCACCAAGGTGGTGGACAACAGCGAGGCCTGGGAAGGGAACAACCTGGAGCCAAAGAAAACTCGGTGGTTGTTTCCCACACGGAGGGGAGTACGAGGGTTTACTGGTTCGTCTACCCTCATCGGAGAATAATAGGAGGTGTGGGTGAGTAGAGGGATGGCTTATACGTCTGCAACATATCTATAAATTTTTAATGTTCCATGCTGTTATATTATCAATCTTGGATGTTTTACATACATTTACCATGCTGTTATATTAACTTTGTGCCCAGTGCCAGTTGTTATTTTTTGCTTGTTTTTTACTTTGCAGAATATCAATACCTAACGAAGTCCAAAGGCCACAAAACTTTTTGGAGGCTTTTTCTGGCAGTAGAGACCCTGGAAACTTCTGGAGGCCTCGAGAAGATGGGCCAGTGGCCCACTAGGCACCAGGGCGCGCCAAGGGCCTCTACCGCGCCCTGGTGGGTAGTGGGGCCCACATGGCTCCGTTTGACCTACCTTCACCTCTATAAATACTCTAGAACCCCAAAACCCTCAGGGGAGTCCATGAAATACTTTTTTCGTCGCCGCAAGTTCCAGAACGACGAGATCCAATCTAGAGGCCTTTTCCAGCACTCTGCCGGAGGGGGCAAAAATCACGGATGGGTTCTTCATCATCCTTGCTACCCCTCTGATGAGGCGTGAGTAGTTTACCACTGACCTACGAGTCCGTTGTTAGTAGCTAGATGGCTTCTTCTCTCTTTTTTATCATCAATACAATGTTCTCCTCGATGTTCTTGGAGATCTATTTGATGTATTTGTTTTTTGTAGTGTGTTTGTTGGGATCCAATGAATTGTGAGTTTATGATCAGATCTATCCATGAATATTATTGGGGTTTTCTCTGAACTCTTTTATGCATGATTGTTATAGCCTCATATTTCTTCTCCCATTTATTGGTTTGGTTTGGCCAACTACATTGATTTATCTTGCCATGGGAAGAGGTGCTTTGTGATGGGTTCGATCTTGCGGTGCTCAATCTCAGTGACAGAAAGAGACATGAAACGCATGTATCATTGCTATTAAGGGTAAAAAGATGGGATTTATTTCATACGTGAGTTTATCTTGTCTACATCATGTCATCTTTCTTAAAGCATTACTCTGTTGAACATAATACACTAGATGCATGCTGGATAGCGGTCGATGTGTGGAGTAATAGTAGTAGATGCATAATTGTTTCGGTCTACTAATCTTGGACGTGATGCCTATATACATGATCATTGCCTTCGATATCGTCATAATTATTTGCTTTTCTATCAATTGCCCAACAGTAATTTGTTTACCCACCGTATGCTATTTTCTCGAGAGAAGCCTCTAGTGCAAACTATGGCTCGCGGGTCTATTTTCTATCATATATTAAAATCAAAAATACCTTATTGCAATTTTCTTTTATTTATTTTATTTTGTGTTTTAGTTAGATCTATTTATCAAATCCTATACAATTTAGTTGTTTGTGTGCTGGTGCTGTTTGTTGTTTGTGTGCAAGTATTGATAACCCCTCGACGCGTTGATACTATGGCCCGCGTATCTCAAAACCGCTGAGGGATTGATAACCCCTCGACTCGTTGGGTTGCATGTATTTGTTGTTTGTGTGCAGGTGCTGTTTACATAGTGTTGCTTGTTTCTCCAACTGGATTGATAACCTTGGTTTCATAACTAAGGGAAATACTTATCTCTATTGTACTGCATCACCATCTCCTCTTTGGGAAAATCCCAATGCAGCTCACAAGTAGCAATGGCTAGGCCAGCGATGCGAGTAGGGCAGGGCCGTGAGGCCTGCCCGGCAGCACAGCCGACCATGGGAGGCGGGAGCATGCACCTCCGCTGGCGCTGGTTTGGGCAGCTGGAGGAGGAAGATCAGAGACTGAAAAAACACGATTGACGTTGGGTTGACATTTAACGGTCTCACGTTGGTAGAGTCGATTGTTGACTAAGTTTATTTTTTTGAGAAACTTTGTGTACGCATCAACATAGTAGGCCCACAAGTGAGCCTCCAAATCTGTGGCAGACAACATACATCCCATTTGCTATTTTTTTTTAATAATTTGCAGCCCATTTGCTAATTCTAAAGGAATTTATTACAGCCCATTTTTTGCCCAGGACCACGGTTAAAAAGTTCAACCTAACTTTGCATATTTTGGTGGAGTCTGAACTATTTTAATCCACAAATTTTGAGTGAGAAACAAACAAATGAGAAAACAATTAGCTTAAAATTTAATTATATTTAAAATCTAATGATATTTAAAATCTAAGAATTGGAAGAAAAAAATAATAATTGAAAATAATTGCCAGATTGCTTTTTTAAGGGGTAATTGCCAGTTTGCTGCTTTTTTATATTTACAGCCCATTTGTTAACACTTATTACAACCCATTTCATATTACTTATTAGAGCCCATTTTCTGGGCAAGCCTAATGAATCTATCCTTGTCTTGAAAGATTTGTAGCCCAACAATTTGCAAAAAAAAAATTTGATTTGCAGCCCAGCACGGCTAGACCGAGTAATGTTAAAGTAAACCTGGTCTGGGTAGTTTATTATGAAGGTGGATAATTTGCGTGTGAGTTGCGACGGGAGCATAAACATTCTAGTACATTGAGACATCATTGCACGTTTATGATTACATTGGCCGTAAAATCTTTACATGTTTTGTAATGTTTTTTGAACGTAATCAGCATGACTAACCTGCCAACTTATAATGATAAACATTTATTTTGTAAGAACTTATAGATTTCCCAAATAAAATATATTTTTTATTTTTATAAGCTAATAAGACGTGGTACAATTGAGGTGGTTTTAGGGAAAACCAGTGGTAAAAAAAATCAGCACTGGGAGGGAAAAAAATAAGGATGTAAAGGTGAAAAGGGAACTTTACGTATTTTCAATATAATAATATATGTATATAATAATAGAGTAGTAAAAATATAGGTAGAGACCAGAAAACGGAAGTAGGACATGGCCTTTTTTGAGGAAAATAGAACAGGGCTATGCGTTTTCTTCAGTAAAAAAACTGGCCAGCGGATGTTCTAAGAGAAAATATAACTAACGCTGGCGGGCCAGAGGCCAGTTGATACCTGCTGGATCTTTGTTCCCCATTGTCATCATGGGCTGGGCCTATTAAAAACAAAACCTAGCCTGGGCAGTCTACAACCCATTTGATAGTTGCTCGACCTCAAAAAACAATATACCTGCTGGATCCCAGTTGTCACTCTGTACTTGTAGAATTCTCTCGTTTATTGACTACGTTGAAAATTTCATGGGTTTCACCGTCTTAGATGTCAGCATTATTTTTCCATTGTGATAATAAGTGCATGCACTTGCTTGCATACGGCCATGGACCCCCTGGTTTCATATGGTTAGGCTCTGTATGGACAGCCGTCTTGTGGTTCCACAGACGAATTTCATGCAAATCAGATGATTTTCTTTGAAACCGGACCAAATTCATTGCATTTTACATTTTTTTATTATGGAACATTTTACATATTTCAACTAATAATAACCGACTAGGCCTTTTTTTAGTCCATAGGAGGCACTTCACGTGATAGAGGTCCCGACACTTAACTGTTCTTGAAGGCCCAAATCCATCGCTCCTCTCTTTTAACAATTTGCAACTGGGTTGGCGTACCACTGCCCAGTCCCGACATGATGCGTCCAACTATCAGCCTGTGAAACTTGATGGAGCCCGTGCATACTCGAAGATGTTAAAAATTTTGAGAACTGGGAATTCGAACGGCAGGTGCTTATGCTACCCGTAAAAAAATCAGGCACCTGAATATTCGTTTTGTAACAAATGATTCAACTTTATTTCCACGTCGACCCTTGACATGATGGTTGGAAACAAAAGCCAATTTCATACCGAAAGATCCTTAAGAAAAATACCAACTTGCGGACAACCAGGTAGAACAAGTACCAATACCAAACTAACTTATAGTCTTTTTAGTCCTGGCCCTAGTGTTCGTCTAGTAGAAAATCTTGCAGATGACTAGCTCCCGCTCCTTGTTTTGCTCCGGGTCCGCAAGGTGGTACTCGTGCATCACACAGTTGGTCCTCTGCTAGTCAAAGTTCTTGTTGGTGTGTAGAACTAGAACCTTTTTGTTGCCCGTCTGCCAGTCGTTGACCATCACCGGCATGGTATTTCTGGTCTTGTGCCGCATCGTGTGCATGCCGCACTCCGTCTGCATCTGGCGACGTGTCCGTGTGCCCCTTTTGAACGCCCTGGAGTTGCGATGGAAGAAATGCTTGCTTAGGCCACTCAGTGTGATACCTGCAGTATTGGCGAATACAAGTTTTAGGGTGGTTGGCATTTCTATAACATCTTTGGCATGTTGAAGTCACTTGCTTCACTTTTTATTTATTGTCAAATTGTAATTGCTTCACTAAGTCTGCGTCTAAAAAGAAAAATAGAGGTATAAACAAAGGAATATATTTTGTGCAAGTAGACGGCCGATCGGTGTCTCACCTGGAAGTTTCTCAGGATGGGTGTAGCATATGCCATGCTCGCTATCGATGGTCGGTACGAACAAATCGATGAGAGGGTGAGATCTCACGCTGTCAGTACTCACTTTGGCCTCAAGTTTCTCGATCAGCTCCTGATCCGTGGGATCGAACTTGATGCTAGCCGGCAGCACCAGCCAATACTTATTGGACATGCATCAGTTAATTCAAGTTAAATGGTATTCAATGTGTCGGTGCAACAAACATTCATGTTTACTTCCCGTACTCGTGCACAGGCGTGATGTCGATCATACATTCAGTACCTATGCATGACACAAAGATAAGCCAGAGAAGCCGCTCTTCGTGAGATCAAGGAGAGCATTAAGGAGATCAAGCCAACAAGAGAGCACTGCGAGGAGGCCTACCCTTCCGGGTAGGAGAGCCCGACCATGGTCGAGACCGCCTCTGAAGACCAAGTCCAGTTTGCCCCGGCAAGGCTTCCGAGGCTCCCAAGCTCAAAACCCGCCAGGCTCCCTGCAGGCAGGCCCCCGCCAAGATGCCACCACTCCACCTCATCACACGCAAGTCATTAATCAATGCGGTGTCCAACCCTTAGGTAACCAGGTGGATCCTATCAGGCACGTGGCAGCATGGTTGGGGAGCGATTAGCTTTATTGACACCCATCCAGAAGGCGTGTCACGCTAATAAGGAGAAGATGGATAAGAGGCACGGCAGGCTTGCCGGGCTTCAACCCCAACATGACACCTAGCAGGTGCATTTAATGCACTTTATCCTAACTGCGAGAGTTAGGTATGATAGCACTGTTAGCTATCTAATCATACTCAAATGACTGTTTTGCCACTGTGGTCACCCCTTAAGCTATAAAAGGAGGCCCGAGGCAACCTAGCAAGGGGTTAGAAACCTTGATCCCCCAACACTTGTACGCGTGTCCTCCTCTCCCCGGGGCAACCTTGCCGGGCTGGAGCTGGCCGTGTCTTCGTGTTCCTCCAAATCAATCCACCATAGCAGGAGTAGGGTTTTACACTGCAAAGGGGCCCAAACCTGGCTAAAAGAGGGCTGTCATTACCGCACTATCCCTATCATTTCCGCTCTTTGTGCAACGTGACCGTCCCCTTGCCGAACCACAAAGGGGCACCCATGCCCCATAGGTGGTCGTGCTTCCATGCCGACATCTTTGGCACGCCAAGTAGGGGGCGTCGCTTGTGCGAACCCGAAGCAACAGCCAGCGCATCAATCTCCATCATTTTCTACATCGCCCATGGCCCCCAAGAAGAGAACCGGTGTGGCATCGCATGCTTCTGCTTCGAAGGCTTCACCGCCTGCAATTGCGGGTGCTGTGGGCATGACGGCTGCGGCAGGTGGAGCAGGCGCCATGGGCGGTGCTGCTAAGGCTCCCACCACGACTGGAGTAGGGACCGGGGCCGCGGGAGGGGCCCAACTTCCTCGGTATGCTGGCAAGCAAGCTCCCACCGGCGCGGGTCATGGAGATGCCCAACTCGCTCCTCCTCACCGCACCGGCGAGCTCAACCAACGCGACGTCGACGCCTGCTCCGGTGCAAGCCAAGATCCATTGGCCACACTGACTAGAGGGGTGGCGACGGGACACATGCTTAGTCCCACGCAGGACGGACATGACAAAACTTCGAGCGGCGTCGTCAATCCCCAACGACCGCGTCCGCATGGGCAAGGCCTAGCTCATCAAGAACAGCTTCGGCCACGCAGACATCTCTGGTGATCGGTCCAAGGCAGTAGGAGCACCACACCCCTCCTTCTGGTTCGTCTAGGAGTCGAGGGGTGTCGTGCTCTGCCTCCCACGCCATGCCGTTGATGGTGGCGGAAGCAATGGCTAGAGCTCAACTATTGCTGAACTTTTCCCCAGCAGCAGACAAGATGGATGAATGGAGAGCAACCATTCAGAGCCTCATTCGGTTTGCTGAGGCCAACAAGTCACAGCGTGCAGTACCTTCGCAGCGCCCACAAGTGACACTAGCGGCACCTGCTGGCGGCTAAGTTGAGAGGACCACACCCACGGTGCAGTCCCCTCTGCGGTATCCTGCTCAAGGACATCCACGGCAGATTCAGCAAACACAGGACATCGAAGAGCCCAATGAAGCGTCGCTGGCCTCGTTCGATCCGCGACTCTAATGGGATCAACACCAAGTGTTGAGGGATACGAAGAAGGAGGATGCCTGCATCACCATTTAGCGGCGTTGTGAGGCGCG
Organism: Thinopyrum elongatum; assembly: GCA_011799875.1. Classification (NCBI taxonomy): domain Eukaryota; kingdom Viridiplantae; phylum Streptophyta; class Magnoliopsida; order Poales; family Poaceae; genus Thinopyrum; species Thinopyrum elongatum. The sequence goes on from CM022300.1 coordinate 280,580,940, forward strand.
CCGTCAATCAGACAGGCGCAATGGACATGATGTTGATGAACCCATGCCCGTTGCTGGCTGGTACTTGCCTTATGAGGTAGGGTGCCCCTGTCAGCGTTCTGGGATTGGGGGTACCTAGACCTGCCTGCCTACAGCCCAGCACATGACTTCACCGATGGCCCGGCACGGCCCAGCTACAAGACTCCACAAGCAAGACCCTCGCGAGGGCCCCCGGCCTCGCGAGGCGAATGACGTCAAGTCATCCCGAGGAGCAGCACCCTGAGCCTGCCTCCCGAGGAGCGGAGATCTCTATGCAGGTATCCCACCTCACGAGGCTCGCGATGACGTGAGCCATGATGACCAAGGCCAGGCGGGCGCCAGCGGGCGCCGACCAGGATAGTTTCCTCTTTGGTGCTAAGGAGGCAAGGACAAGCGCGGGTTCCCGAGGGATCCCCCAAAGGTTTCTATTCCGGTGCAACAAGAACAAGACCGTGGGCTCGGCAGGACGGAGGTCATCATTGAGCCCACAGCTGTGTCATGGCCAAAAGCTTTGCAGGCGAAGACCACCTTTTGTCAGGATAAGATGTACTCTTGCCCCCCTTCAAAATTGGACACTGTGGTATTCCTTCCCGCCTAATTTATGAGGGAAGAGAACCGGGCCTAGTATAAGTATAGGCTAGCCTCCACCGTAGAGAGGGATCGATTGATTCATTCTCATCCTATGAGCCCTCACGAGGCAGCTCATCCACTGTACATTCATCCTCAACCTCCTCGTGAGGACAATCCACCACAAAGCATGAGTATGGTTTTACACTGCAAGGTAGCCCGAACCGGGGTAAACCACCATGTCCTTTTCTCCTTCCCACTCGCGTGTACTCGACGAGATTAGGCCGTGAGTTCGGCGAGCAGTGAGATGTCATGAAGCAAGATCCTTCATACATGCCCCAGAGTTCGAACCTAGTTTGGGTCCGTGGAGCCGTGATTCCGACATTTGGTGCACCAGGTAGGGGCGTGTCGTAGTTCTCTCTTTTGTTTCGCTCCTTCTCGCGTCACCGCTTCCATGGATGACGTTGTTCGCCTCGCTGCTCGAACCGCCGTCCCTGGGAACCCTGCGGGTTGCCCGGGCTTCACTCCTGACCTGCGCCGTATGCGATGGCCGGTCAAGTTCAGGCCGGTGCTGCCCCCGCGCTACGACGGCGCGGTCAACCCCGAGGAATTCCTCCAGCTGTATGCCCAGAGTATTCTGGCGACGGGAACCAACGACAAGGCCATGGTGAACTGGCTCCCTCTGGCCCTCACAGAGGTTCCGCGCTCTTGGCTCCGCGGCCTCCCAGAGGCCTCGATGTCCTCTTGGGGAGAGCTCCACGGTCAGTTCATCGCGCGCTTCGTAGCTCTGGGGCCTCATGTGGTCGCTTGCATCTTCGGCGGGTCGCAGGCGCCCGCATCTGGTCGCCACGCCAAGCAGATCTTCCGCCAGGCGAGTGCCGCTTGGCTCCAGCCTGAGACACCGTGAAACGGCGCGCGGCGCGAGGTTGCCATCACCTTCGACTCCAGGGAACGCCCCGAATCTATGGCTACTGCCGGTGCGCTCCCCATGCTGTGCACGCCCATCATCAGCAATGTTGCGGTCACCAAGACTCTCATCGACGGTGGTGCTCGCCTTAACATACTCTCCATGAAAACTTTCGAGATGCTTCAAGTGTCGTACGACCAGCTCCGGCCAACCAGGCCATTCTTAGGAGTTACAAAGGGCTCCGCCACCCCCTGGGACAGGTGTGCCTCCCCGTCACCTTCGGCAAGCACAACAACTACCGCACCGAGCTCATCGACTTTGACGTGGCCCGCATCGGCCTCCCGTACAACGCTATCCTGGGATACCCTGCCCTCGCAAAGTACATGGCGGTGACCCATCCAGGCTTCAATATTGTCAAGATGCCAGGCAGCAGTGGTGTCATCACCGTGGCTGGCGATAGAAAGGATGTGGTATGGGTCCTCAAGCTCACCTACGGGGCAGCAGCAGCCTCACGCTCAGACGCCGAGGGCGCCCCAGAGGCTCCCGAGGCCGCACCCGCAAAGAAGAAACAATTGTTCTCCCAGGACCGCGCCAAGACGAAGAAGGTGCCTATCAACAGCAGTGGCTCGGGCCCCACCTTCACCATTGGTGCCGGCCTTCCCCCAGAGCAGGAGGAGGCGCTAGTCGGTTTCCTCCGAACAAACAAGGATGTGTTTTCTCGGGAGGCGTCCGATCTGTTAGGCGTCCCGAGGGTGGTAACCGAACACCACTTGGCGGTATGCCCCAACGCGCGCCCAGTGAAGCAGAAAGCGTGAGTCATTCGAGAGGTTGGCACCTGGAATGGTTGGCCAACCCAGTTGTTGTTCTCAAGAAGGGCCGAAAGGAGCGCATGTGCGTCGACTTCACAAGCCTCATAAAGGCTTGCCCTCAGGACCCCTTCCCGCTCCCATGCATCGACTAGATCATGGACTCCACCGTGGAGTGCGATCTGTTGTGCTTTCTAGATGCCTTATCGGGTAATCACCAGATCAATATGGCGGCCGAGGACGTCAAGAAGACGACCTTCATTTCCCCATGTGGCATGTACTGCTACACCTGCATGCCCTTCGGGCTGAGGAGCGCTGGTGCCACCTTCCATCGGCTGATGCACATCGTGCTGGGGCCGCAGCTGGTGAGGAATGCAGAGGCATACATCGACGACATTGTGGTTAAGTCACGCAAGGCCAAGACCCTGATCGAAGATTTGGAAGAAATGTTCGCCAACCTGCACAAGCTGAATCTGAGGCTTAACCCAGAGAAGTGCATTTTTGGGGTCCCGTCCGGCAAGCTGCTTGGCTTCCTGTCTTGCATCGAGGGATCAAGGCCAACCCCTAAAAGATCAAGGCAATTGAAAAAATGAACCCGCCTCAGACCCTTAAGGAAATGAAAAGATGGCAGGGTGTGTGACCTCCTTGGGGCGCTTCATTTCTAAGCTTGGTGACCGCGCCCTCCACTTTTTCAAGCTGGTGAAGAGAACGAGCCCCTTCGAGTGGGCCCCAAAAGCAGAGACAGCCTTCGAGGACCTCAAGAGGTACCTCACGAGCCCCCCCATCATGGTGGCGCCCCGTCCTCGCGAGCCCTTGGTGCTCTATTTGGCTGCCACCCCACATTCGGCCAACACGACACTCATGGCGGTCCAGGAAGAGCACGCCAGCACCAGCATGGGACCTGGCGGCCCGCGTAAGGCAACACAGTCTTCATCACAATAGGACAGCGCCCCAGGGGCCCCCTCCCATCCATCGCCCGAGGAGGCGCCCGGGCCTCTCACACCCCGCGCGAGGCTGGACGCCGTCAACGCTCCGCGCCTCGTCGAGCATCCGATGTACTTCGTCAGCACTGTACTACGGGATACACGCGCATGCTATCCTATGCAGCAGAAGCTCTTCCTCGCACTCCAACAACATCATGGAATATGAGGGCCTGATCACCGGACTCAAGGCCGCAGCCGCTCTAGGGGTCAGGCGCCAACCATCAAGGGCAATTCCCAGCTCCTCGTCAACTTTTCCAACAAGGAGTACAAACCAAAGGACGAGCACATGGAGGCATACCTGGAAGAGGTACGTAAAATCGAAAAGCACTTCTTGTTCTTGGAGTTGCAGCATGTCCCGCGCGGCACGAACAGGGAAGAAGATGACATCGCCAAGAAGGCATCTCGTTGCGAGCCTCAAAAGCCTGGTATCTTCGAGGAGAGGCTCTTCAAGCCGTTGGCTGTGCGCCCAGCTGCAGGCCCGACGCTTCTCCGGGAAGAGCCGCCACCAGCACCGCCCTCGGGCGCTCCAGCCTGCGGCCTGACCTCGAGAGGACGCCTGCTCCTAGCGTTGGAACCTCAGGCGGGCAGCTGGACCGAGGAGTTCAAGGCGTACTTCCTCCGTGGCGCCTTGCCGGAGAAGGAGGACGATTCAAAACGTGTGGCTCAGCAGGCCACTCCTTATTGCTTGCAGGACGGCGAGCTGTACCGCAGGCACCCCAATGACGTCTCGCTGCGGTGCATATCAGAGGAGCAGGGGCACGAGCTATTGGCCGACATTCACGGTGGAGACTGCGGGCACCATACCTCGTCACGCACCCTCATGGGAAAGGTGTTCCGCAGTCTGTTCTACTGGCCTACGACGCTCCATGACGCCACTGATCTGGTCCAATCCTGCGAGGCCTGCCAGTTCCATGCCAAGCAGATTCACCAGCCGGCGTAAGGGCTCCAGACCATCCCGCTCTCATGGCCTTTCGCGGCCTGGGGGCTAGACATTCTGGGCCGGTACCCATGGGCGGCCGGCGACTACCGCTACCTCTACGTCGCCATCGATAAGTTCACCAAGTGGGCGGAGGTGGAGCCTGTGTGCACCATCCCCACAGAATCAGCCGTCAAGTTCATCAAGGGCCTCATGAACCGATTCAGGGTCCCCAACCGCATCATCATGGACAACGGCTTCTAGTTCACCGGCAATCTCTTCAGGTCATATTGTGCAATCCTTGGAACACTGATATGCTACACTTCGGTGGCGCACCTGCGGAGCAACGGCCAGGCTGAGCGTGCCAACACGGAGGTCTTGAGGGATCTCAAGACCAGAAGCTTCAAGAAGAAGCTCGAGGCCTGCGGTAGGAGTTAGCTGGATGAGCTCCATTCCGTGTTATGGTTCATCCGCACCACCGCGACTAAGCCCACTGGCGAGACCCCATTCTTCCTCGTCTACGGGGCTGAGGCGGTCCTCCCACTTGAGATCAAGCATCGTTCCCCGTGGGTCTTAGCATTTGACGAGGCGCGTCAGGATGTCTCGCGGGGAGCTGATCTTGTGCTCAGAGAGGAGGCCCACCGCAAAGCCTCCCTCCGCGCCGCAAAGGTACCAGCAGGCACTGCGGCACTACCACTGCCACAACATCCGCCCCCGGACTCTCGAAGTCGGAGACCTTGTCCTGAGGCGGGTCCTCTCCAGGGAGGGCCTCCATAAGCTCTCATCCATGTGGGAGGGCCTGTTCAAGGTCACCCGTGTCTCCAGGCCTAGCGCCGTGCGCCTAGAAACGTAGGATGGGGTCGCCATCCAGAATGCCTGGAACATCCAACACCTCCTCAAGTTCTACTCGTGACACTCTCACGTAATAATGAGTAGGGTTGTACATGCACCGGAGTCTCCCGGTGCATCGTTTCGCGGCCTTGCGGGAGATCCCACCCACGCCCCAGTGGAAGCCCCATGCTCCGCGCTGGCGGAAACGGTCGAACTGCAACTATGCCCATGCCCAAGTGGAGGCCCCATGCTCTGTGCTGGTGGGAAGACTAGTATAAGCACCGGACGCAGCCGTCTTTCATCTTCTCTTGTAACCGAATTTGCAATTTCTTGGAATGAAGTATGAAGCTTTTACATCTTTGTTCAAAAAGGGCAGGATTTTCTCCTTGCGGTGTTTCCATTCTTGAATCTCGTTTTTTAAGGAAACGGCGGCTACCTGTTGCTCCCACCCATGCATCCTGCAAGGGGGCACTGGGCATGGTGTTTATGCTTGGGGCCAGCCCCAGCGGCGTTGAGGACCCAGGCCACAACAGCTGCGTGTCCGCCCGTGCTCACACCTCGCCAAGGCTTTGGCGCCTAAGTCCTGACGCGACGCTCTCGAGCGAGCCAACAGGCACGTGTTGCTTTTGGCCCCTGGCTCTAGGAGCGCTCACCTCCTGGTTTTGCCCGGGTGCCGTGACCCGGCATGCCAACGACCATCAACCCTCGCTCGGGGGCTCTAGACGCAAGATGAGCACCAAGGAAAGGTGGCCTGGGAAGGCACTGTTACATCTCGACACATCAGTAAGGAATCCTTTGTCAAGTACTTTTTACATCCCCGTGAGGCCCGACGCCTGGCAGTGGCGCCTCAGGAGGCCCCAAACCCTCGTGAGCCCACCGGTCCTCGCGAGCCTCTCGAGCCTCCGGAGCCATCCAGCCCATGAGGAGAAAGCCTCCCCGGCAAGCTTCATCGACTACCTCGACGCTCCAGCAGCATCATTGCCAGAACAGGAGGCGCTATTAACGCTTTACCTGGACACTCGCGACCTCGTTCGAGCAAGGAATCCCTCCTCTTTTATCTTTCGGGAGCCACTTGCACGCCAAGAGGGGGCCTCGTGAGCATCACGTCTCAGGAGCTCTTACCGGACCTCGGGTCGCTCACCTCCTAGCCTTGCACACGGCATCGCGACCTGGCGTACCAGCAACGACAGAAGCTTACCTGGGGACTAGGTCCCATCGACGCAGAGCACTAGGCTATCAGAAGAAAGAAAAGGGGACCCGTGCCCAAACGAGAAACACCAATATAATTTAAAGCATGAGCTGGAAACACTAGGATAAAGGCGCAAGAAGTTCCTTACACGCCCCTACGGGGCCCTTCATGACTTTGATGCAGGAAATAAAAACAAAAGAAACGGCCTGCCGAGGGCCGCAGCTCAGGAGGCGCTGACTCTGGCGTCACAGCGCCTAGTCGGTGTCCTCCTCCTCCTTGATCGGGGCGCGGCGACGTGACGGCTCGATGTAATCGTCGTCGCTTGAGCTCCCCCCGGAGGAGTTGCCGCCACTGCTGGAGCATCGCGGCCGCCGCCGAGGACGTCGACGCCCCGACGGTCGTCGTCTTTGGAGAGGCGGTCGCTGCCGCTGCTGTCGCCCTCTGGGCAGCACCCTAGGTGCCCAATGTCTTCCCCAAAGATCTTGACGAAGAGCGTCATCGCCCCGTCGTAATTGAAGTGGAGGGTGTGCCTCCCCTTCAGGCCGTGGGCGCGGGCGAACGTCCGCCACCCATGGGTCAGGTAGATGTAGCCTGAGGGGGTAACCTCAACCTCCGCACACGAAGACCGGTTGCAGCAGCCGTCGGGCTGCAGCCACAGCCCGATGGGCCCTCCCGCCGGTAGCTCCTCCCCGAAGGAGCGCGGTAGCTGGATCCACGTACGTGGCGGGCTCTCCATCCACACCACGAACTCGCGGGCCATGTCGTCCGAGTGGGCCCGTGGGCGCGGTGGTCGGGCGGCCACCGCATGCCTCCCCCCTTGGCCTCGGCCGCCGCGGCTTCCACGACCACTTCCGCGGGAGGGGTTCTTCCCGCGGTTTCCGGAGCCGGTGCGAACCACCAATGGAGGGCACCCGCGCCCACGAGATGATGCTGCGGGCGTAGCCGCGGACTTGCGGGGGCGGCCGCGGCCCCTCTTGGGCGGCGGCGACTCTGGTCCCTCCTTGGGGGCCTTGCCTTTCTCCTTGGCGGTCAACCTCCTCACTAGTGCCATGTTGCGGTGGCAAGATGGTTGCTGTGGCAAGGATTGGAGGCAAACATGCAAGAAGACAGAGATAGGATGGGCCTCTGCCCCCTCGCCTTCTTATAGGCGGTCGGTGAAGGCCAACCGGCGCCTGTCAGATTCAGGGCTCCACAGACCCAAGAAGGTTCGAACTCTATGGCGTGTGCGAAGATCTCAACATCTCAAGCCTCGAGCTCATCGCCCTACAGCCTAGCCTAGCCGGATTCGCGTGAGCGGGGAACAAGATGAACATGGCAATTTACCCAGGTTCGGGCCAGCTTGCGGTGTAAAACCCTACTCCTGCTTTGTGGTGGATTGGCATCATGAGGAGGTTGAGGATGAACAAGTACAGTGGATGAGTTGCCTCGCGAGGGTCGGGGGTGAGAATGAGTTGACCCCTTCAATGGTGGTAGCTAACCTATATTTATAGTGGCATCGGTCCTCTTCCCTGGAAAATTAGGCGGGAAGGGATACCACAACGGCCAATTTGAAAGGGGACAAGAGGTGGTCTTCTCCTGCAAAGCTTTTGGTTGTGACGCAGCAGTGGGCTCGGCGATGACATCCGTCCTGCCGAGCTCGTGGTCTTGGTCTTGTGGCACTGGAATGGAAACCTTTGTAGGGCTCCTTGGGAACCCACATCTGTCCTTGCTCCCTTAGCACTGAAATGGAAACTATCTCTTCTGCGCCCGCTGGTGCCCGCCTGGCCTTGGTCATCATCGCTCACATCATCGCAACCTCATGAGGCTGGGCACTTGCATAGGAAACTACGCTCCTCGGGAGGCAGCCTGGGGAGGCCGCTCCTCAGGAGGTCTTGGTGCCGTGCGCCTCACGAGGCCAGGGGGCCCTCGCGAGGGTCTTGTCTTGGTAGTCTTGTAGCTGGGCCATAGCAGGTGAGCCACACCATGGGCCGCAGGTAGGCAAGTCTGGGTACCCTGGTTCCTAGAACGCCGATAGTAGCCCCAGGGCCCAAGGTGCGCTCAGGCTAGCTTCGAGGCGAAGCCAAGGGGCAAGGGCGAAGCACCGCGGGCCCCAAACCGCCTGTGGGCCAGGCTTGACGCTTGGCGCTTGATGGGGCGTGGGCGACTCCGCTCCCCCATGTTGCCTCGGCAACTGCCCAGGCCGACAAAAGACTTGCGCACGCCGCTAAGCCATCATTGCTCCCTTTCGCCTTACCTCAGATCCCCTTCCTTCCGTCGAGAGCTTCTCCAGATCCAATCGCGCTCCGCTTCTCCCCTTTCCTTCTCCTACTCCGGCGCCGGCGACCCTGGAGTTGGCTCCCAAGAAGTCGAAGCCCGCGTCGCGGGCCGCAAGCTCTTCCTCCTCCCAAGCGCCAGCACTCAACGCGTCCTCCATCACCGAGGAGGGGCACTTCGCCCTCGTGCTCCTGCAAACGGTGAGCGATGACAACGAGTGGAAGGAGACCGTGATCTGGGCCGGCTCCACCGAGCAGCGGACCCTGGCATAGACGTTTTATCCCTTCTTCCACCACATCATCTTTGCGGGACTCGTCCCCCCCTTTCTGAGTACTTCGTCGCCGTCCTCAACCACTACCAGGTCCAGGCCCTGCACGTTCAACCCAACTCCATCCTCCTCCTATCCATTTTTGCCTTCTACTGTGATGCCTTTGTGGGCGTGAGGCCCTCCGTGCCGCTCCTCCGGCACTTCTTCTGCCTGCGGATGCAGGACCAGACACAGCACTCTGGCTGCGTGTCCTTCCTTGCGGTCCATAACGACAATGTGATTCCAAAGGCCAGCAAGAAGGTGGAAGGCTTCCGGCACCGCTGGGTCTTCATGGACACCAAGGGCCTCAACGAGCAGCTAGAGCTGCCGACCGCTATGCCCGAACGGCTCGAGAGGTGGAGCCATGAGAAGCTCTCCGACCCCAGGGCATGGATGCTAAGGCGCTGACGGGGGGCATGCTCGTAAAGGAGTTCCAGATGCAGCACCTGGCCCCGCTCCAGTCGCACACGCGCCCCATGTGGGAGTTCCGGGGCACGACGGACGACATCAGGCTGCGCTCGGAGAGCCTGACGGGTGAGGAGCTGGATAACGCCATGAACATCCTACTCGACGGCGAGCCGGGGGACCACCCGAAGGCCTACGTCCCGCTGTACCGCCGCGCCGACAAGGAGGCGTTGATCACTGCCATGCCCGTCTTCAACGAGCCAGGGCTCGTGCCACCTGAGCACCCCAACCCCCCGGTGTCAGTGTCCTTCGGCGACAGTGCCGGTGAATAGAGCGAGGAGGACTCGGAGGCGACTGAGGATGATGTGGCGGAGATATCCCCCCTGTCACAAAGCGAGCTCCTCCGCAGCCTCACGGACGACGATGACGCCGATGAGCCCCCGGCCACGGACTCCCCGCGCCCCACCAGGGTCCTCAGGAGGCTGAGGCCTTCCCCCCGGACGCCGCCTGCATCTGGCTAGGTGATCCCGAAGAAAGGCGCGGCTGCGTTTGCTCAGGAGGGCTCCCCGAGCACAGGTAAGGGGGGAGAGGTGTCGGTCCAGCCTCCGCCCGGCTCGCGAGCTGAAGACGAGGCGGCCGTTGCCAGGGCTAACGGGATTCAGCCCACCGCGATCCCTCAGGGCAACCCTTCCGTCCCACCGAGTGGTGACACCGCATCGAGGCCGGCCGAGGAGTGCCCCACCGATCCCCCAAGCACGACCCAGACCACGCCAGGGAAAAGCGGGGTGCCCTAGCACCAACCAAGAAGGAGAAGAAGAGGATGTGGATCGACCCTCACGAGTAAGTATCTCACCTTGTTTTCAGATTGTGCATAAATTGCCACTATACCCACAGCACTCCCCTCCTGATGCCTAGGCTGGGCATCATGGTGAGAAGAGGAAGGAGAGCGCAGGACTGATGGAGTCCCCAGCCATGAGAACGCCTCTCGCGGCTGCCGCGGCGGTTCCTGCGCGGGTGGAGGAGGCGATCCCTCGTCCCCTTGCGATGGAGCGCGCCCCCACAGACGTGGCGATGCAGCGTCAGGAGGATCCAGCCCCCGACGATCGGCAGGCCGTGGAGCCGTCCGCCCTTGTCGCGCCTGAGGGGAGCTCGGAGCTTCCGGTGCGCCAAGCCATCCACGCCACTGCTTCCGTGGCCGCAGCGCCGGTCGGCGCACCCGTGCTCCCCTCCTGTCAGTCCCTCACCCTGGTGAATTGTGGCCCCCTGGTGAGGCCTGGGGCTCTGGAGGAAGCCTTCGTCGCGGTCGGCCAGCTCCTGGCCGACCACCAAGATGCCGACAGGTGCCTTGTGAGAGAACGTCTGGGCTTGTCCTGGGGTGGCTCCAGGCCAACTCTTCCGCCGGGACACCCTGGGATCGGGCTGACGCCGCCGTCGCAAAGAGCAGGAAGGAAGCCACCAAGGCCATGGGTACTCATGATGCAGCGCAGGCCAACGCAGCGTTCGCCAAGAAGCGATGCGATGAGGCAGAAACTGAGCTGAAGACCCTTCGGGAGGAGCAGGCTGGGCACGCCCAACGGTTGCAGCGGCAGGAGGAGGACCTCAAGGCCCGCGAAGCGAAGCTCACTGATCACGACGCCGAGCTGGCGCAGGTGACCACCGACCAAGCTGCGGAGCGGAGCAGGCTATGCACGCCCAACGGTTCCAGCGGCAGGAGGAGGACCTCAAGGCCCGCGACGCGGAGCTCACTGATCACAACGCCAAGCTGGCCCAGGTGACCACCGACCAAGCTGCGGAGCGGGATCACCTGGACAAGCTGAAGGAGGAGGTGGACAAGACCCAGGCGTCCCATGCTCAGCACATCTCCGAGGCGACGGCCCAGCTAGAGGCCACAAAGAAGATCCTTGCCACCGCCGAGAAGAAAGTGGCCATGGAATGTGAGGCCTTCCTCTCCCTTGAGCTCAGGTTTCTTGAGGCGCTACGTTCCATCTGCGGGGGAGGATACGAAGAGCCACTGGAGACCCATGAAGACGGCCTTGCTGGGCTCTTCCCCAAGCTTGCCGAAGCGCTCAAGGGTGCCGCCGCCAAAGTGGACTCCGTTTTGGAGGAGGAGTGTCGTTCGCTCTTCACCACGGCTGCTACACGTGTCTTCAGCCATCTATACCTCTAGGACCCAGCCTTCAACCTCGACGCGCTGATTCACCCGGTGGCTCCCGAGTCCCGCGCCGCTGCCGCTGGGGCCGTGAAGGATCAGGTGAACGCGCTGCTGAAGAAGTTCCTCTGCGTTCCCAACCCCGAGGCTCCAGAAGCAGAGGTCAGTGGCGGCGAGGGTGGCGGTAGCGACGTCGACGACGGGCTCCCAGTGACCAGGATGAGCGGTGGTGACGGCCAAGGCGGTGGTGGCGCTTCTTCCTAATTTTATCCCGCAACATTCACCGTCCCACGTGAAGGCGTAAAAACTTCTGTTTGGAATTGTGGAACACTTTGTGCTTGTAATAACTGTTAGGACTCCGTGATTTTCTTTTCGTGCTTGATTTCCTTCTTGTTTGCCTTTGTGTTATGCGTCGGCAGGGCCCAGCCCTGCGCATACCATGACCGCCCTTGGGGCGTCTGGATCACCAGGACGAGACCAAGGGATGAGGGGCTACGTGACTAGTGAGGCCCCTGAGTCGCGATGCTCAGGGATCCCCCTTGACGTATGAACAGCCCTCATGAAGGAAATGTGAGCACCGTCTAAGTTGATCCTGAGTCCTCCATACCTTTCCTCGCCAGCTTTTGCCTGGGAGGGACGCGAGAAGACCAGGTGCTAGGGACCTAGTGAGGCGGTGCATGCCAGGCTTGGCCTGAGCACAGCCCCGTGTCCAGCCCCCTCGCGCGTGCCTCCATTGGGGAAAGCTGCTGGATAGGGTTGGGTAAAGAGTCGGTAGGCTGTCCTGAGGTTAGTGCAGCCCCTAGGGCGCCCTCAGTTGTTTATCCACCAGCGTGGAGCATCGGGCTTCCACTTTGCGTGGGCATAGTCGCTCCTCGACCGTGTCGTACGCCAGCGGAGCATGGGGCTTCCACTTGTGCGTGGGCATAGTCGCTCCTCGACCGTGTCGTCTGCCACCGTGGAGCATGGGGCTTCCACTTGTGCATGTGCGGGAGTTCCCTCGGGGGGACACTCCAGGGCATGTACAACCCCGTTCAAACACGTGGCTCGCACAGCAGAACTGGAGGAGGTGTATTTGGGCACTCGTGAGCCAGCGCGGGACTCATGAGGCCCTACCTCAACACGGGTTGCACCTGAATCTTGTGGGGCGAGGCACGCTTTAGGAACCTGTGGGGTGGGGGGCTACGCCGAATGCCCCTCTGGAGGTTATCGCATGAGAAGGCCGGACACCAATGACCCCAGGAGGTGACGTGAACGGGACCGGCCCACCAGACAGAGCTCAGCCATTGGCTTTATCGACGCTGTAGGGACGGACCCGAGCACAGACGCCATGCCAAGTCTTCTCATGCAACGATCCCATGGAAAAGTGCCTGGCATGCAGCTCCCACAATGGCGAAGCGCCGAACTACAGTTATACGAACCGGGCCGCACGCCCTTACTCGTCCACACGTGATTAGCTCAAGCGAGAACAAGGCACCAAGGACCCCGGGAGGTGACGCGCACGGGGGCTGGCCCGCGGGACAGCTCAGTCACCTAGATTTGACAGCGCTGCAGGGACAGACCCGAGCACAGATGCCGTGCCAGTCCTTAATCATGAGGCGGTCGTGGGAAGGGTTGTGAGGGCGCAACGACATTCATGGTGACGAAGCACCGGACATGCAAGTTGGAATACTTAGGAAATTCATAAAGGTGAAGCCAGTCCTAATACATGTGCAAAATGATACAGCTCTAGGGGCTGACCCTGACAGACTGAGGATGATGCAGCCTAAGGGGCACCCTCAATCTGACCAGACCAAAAAGTCAACTAGCACCAGTGTTGTAGGAACGTCGAGGTAGCAAAAGACGCATGCTGCGGAAGATCGTACCTCACGAGCCGGCCGACTCCCGAGGCCCGCCGGGCTCGCGAGGATCTGCAACCTCCTCTAACATGACCACCAGGCACCCGACCTCATGAGACACCATTGCACGCTGCGCGAAGCGCTGGTATGAGGCGCCCATGTTCAGCAGGCCGAACAGCATGCAGACGTAGTTGCAGGGGTAGCCCCCACTCCGGCCAACATGGGACAGGCAGAAGAGGTCCTGTGACGCGGCCCTGTTGAGGCCTGGGATGTTGACATAGACGCGTAGCTCGCTGCCCACGTCAGGGCCACAGCTGCACTGGGAGGCCGTGCGGGGCGGTGCTCGCCGTGCATGGCCCTTGCCTCCTAAAGCTCCTAGATTGCCTTGGTGATGAACTCTCGCGCGCCTGGCGCCTCGGGCCTTACGCCTTGTTAACGGGGGTGCGCACCGAGTCACGCCTCCAAGTGGTGCCCGAACACCTCCCTCGTCACACCGGTCAGGTCAGAGGCCCTCTAGACGTGAACCTCTGAGCCCATCCTGAGGGTGGCACCGAGTGCGCCTTCCTATGCGAGAGGAAAGGGTGCCCCAGTAGTGGGCGCAGGGCCCGAGGCACCACCAGCGGGCGCTCCCGGCTCCTGACGGCCCTTGGGAAGGAGCTGCTTCTTCTTCTTAGGGATGGTTTCCAAAGGTGGGATGGCGCCCTCGTCATCCGGGCTGTCAGCCGCTGCGGCTTGGTAGGCGCGCTCGAGGGAGCACACCGAGTCCTTCTCATCGCAGGAGACCGTGATGATACCGCCGCTCCCTGGCATCTTGAGGACGTTGTAACCATGGTGAGCTGCTGCCATGAACTTGGCGAGGGCCAGATACCCAAGGATGACATTGTACGGGAGGCTGATGTGGGCAACAGAGTAGCTGTACAACCGTCACGCCGCACGGAGGGTGGCAACGACAAATCCTGCTGCTAGAGCCTGAGCTCGGCCCCTTCCCCTTGTCATGGTGGGAGAAAAAGCAGAAGGGAGGAGGAGGAATGGGTGAGCATAACCGTCCCCCTCACGCTTCCTTTTATTGCGGGATGAGGGGGGAGGCTGGCTCCCCACTACCCCGGGGCGGCCGCCCCACTCCTCCAATCCAGCCTCTCTGCGCCTCTGACGGCGTCCAGATTCGCCGGCCGCCCCATTACGCCAATCCAGGGCATTGCATTTTTTGCCAAGGCGCACGATTCCACGCCCTGCGCATCCACCACCAACACCGCGCAATGCATGTGGTGCGCATGGCGGAAACGACAAACATAGTGGGTGAAGTAAAATGGCAGTTACCCCCGTTTCACGCGCGGGCACCCTCATTGAACCCCCGAGAACGTGGGCGCCCTTTGGCCTACAGCTTGAACAAACCCCCATCATTTGGATGATGGGCGTCCCAAGGGAGACCAGGGGGCTAACTCAATCTCAGGTTAATGAAGAAGCAAAGAAGAGCTCAAAAACGCGGGTGCCCATTGCGGCAGGATCAGCGTGTACGCATGTGCATTAATTGGGCCGGCCCCAACGATGCCCGATGACACGTCTGGACCAGGCCCGGGGGCTCCTGTCGGTGCAAAAAACATTCACGTTTGCTACCCGGACTCGTGCACTGGCGTGATGTCGATCATACATTCAGTACCTATGCATGACATAAAGATAAGCCAGAGAAGCCGCTCTTCATGAGATCAAGGAGAGCATAAAGGATATCAAGCCAACAAGAGAGCACTGCGAGGAGGCCTCCCCTGCCAGGTAGGAGAGCCCGGCCAGGGTCGAGACCGCCTCTGAAGACCAAGTCTAGTTTGCCCAGGCAAGGCTTCCGGGGCTGCCATGCTCAAAACCCGCTAGGCTCCCCGCCGGCAGGCCCCCGCCAAGACGCCACCGCTCCACCTCATCACACGCAGGTCATTAATCAACGTGGTGTCCAGCCCTCAGGTAACCAGGTGGATCTTGTCAGGCACGTGGTAGCATGGTGAGGGAGCGATTAGCTTTATTGACACCCGTCCAGAAGGCGTGTCACACTAAAAAGGAGAAGATGGATAAGCGGCGTGGCAGGTTGCCGGGCTTCAACCCCAACATGACACCTAGCAGGTGCATTTAATGCACTTTGTCCTAACTGCCAGAGTTAGGTATGATAGCATTGTTAGCTATCTAATCATACTCAAATGACTGTTTTGCCACTGTGGTTTCCCCTTGAGCTATAAAAGGAGGCCCAAGGCAACCTAGCAAGGGGTTCGAAACCTTGATCCCCAACACTTGTACGCGCATCCTGCTCTCCCCGAGGCAACCTTGCCAGTCTGGAGCTGGTCGTGTCTTTGTGTTCCTCCGAATCAATCCACCATAGCAGGGGTAGGGTTTTACACAGCAAAGCAGCCCGAACCTGGGTGAAAGAGAGTTGTCATCGCTGCGCCGTCCCTGTTGTTTCTGCTCTTTGTGCAACATAACTGTCCCCTTGCCAAACCACAAAGGGGCAACCATGCCCCATAGGTGATCGTGCTTCCACGCCAACACAATGTATGGTCAATCAACTGTTTATGTAAACAATGAAAGATTTCGACAGATAAGTACTACTCCAAATCTAAAGTCCACAACACTCGAACAAACTAGGGTCTCGGTGATGAGGACATCAATACCATTGTTACAGCCACAACCCCTACTACTGTACATACTGGACCAATTACTAGAGCTCGCGCACGCTAATTAAATTACCAGGTACTTTCGTTTCTTGGTAATGATTCTAATGTTCATGTGAATATGTTGCTGCCTAAATTGGATGCATTTGTTTTGCTTACAAATGAAGGGCCTAGCTTGGACAAGAAGGATGAACAATGGAGCAAGAACAAGCATGGAGATGATGGCATGCGCAAGGGGAACAAGAACGGAGTTTCAAGCGATGATTTCAGGAAATTGAAGCCACCATAATGAGTGCATGAAGGCTTGGATGAAATATACAAGATGCCACTTCACAAATTTCGTCCAGAGGCTATTATAGGTGCTGCGTCACCTTATTATTGGGCCAGGCACATGTAATTTCGAAATACTTAATTATAGGCTGTTTTTAGAGTTCGTATGTGTGGGGAAACAAAGTTAGGGTTTGTTTCGGACCATTCCTACAAGGGGTCACGAAATTCCCCCTACTCCTCCATATATACAGCCCTTAGGGCATCGTTTAGACTTTGGGTTTTGTTTAGATTAAAGTTCACCATAGCTGAAACTTCGCGTACTTCACTTGTGTTCAACTACCAGACCAAGACATCATAGAACCCCACCTTGATCAATAAAGCTTTCATCTTATATTCACAATATCCAGATTGCAATCTCAGTTTCTTGCTTGTTCTTCGTTTGGTTGCAGGAAATAGACTCTCGTGGTCAGGTTTATTGTGCTTCGGCATGGTTAATAACCTCTCAGAGTTGGTTTAGAGATTGCTAAGGCACGACGTCCTCGCACATTCGTAGTCGGATCGTCAAAGTCTACTCCTCCAAAAATGATAATCACCATCTCATTGAAAGACTGGACACTTTCTCCTCTATCAAGTGGTATCAGATTTCCAGGTTGCTCGGTGAGATTTTACAGTTTTTCGTAGTTTAGATCAAATCTATTCTCCATACCTACAGTCCACAAAAAAGCCAAAAAAATTAGGGTTATTTCATCATATCCAAACCAATCTGAGCCATTGCATAATCTTTTCTATATTTGCTTTGTTGAATTTGCGGTTGTATCATCGAGTCATGTTGTTGGTCTTAGTGTCTAGTCCTTTAGAGTTTCGAGTTCTATCGTAGTTTGTCAAGCCGCTGCCGCACCATCTTCATCGCTATTGCCATATACCACCACCACCATCTTCCTTACCGCTGCCATATAAATTCGCCTTTCCACCACCAATCCGAGTCCACATATACATCCGCCTGTCCACACCAATCCGAGTCCACATATACATCCGCCTGTCCACCACCAATCCGAGTCGACATATACATCCGCCTGTCAACCACCAATCTGAGACCATCCCATATTTGATTTCTTTCAAGATACATCTATAGTCAGATTCATGTTTACTTGTGTGAGTCGGTTTCGGATTTCATCAATCTTTCTCCGTCCATAGAAGAGGGTGATTCCAAAAAAAGTCTGGAGACCCCCGGACAGTTTTTGGGCCAAAATTTCAGCGAATGAAAATATTTTTTCCTATCCTATTTTTAGGTCCCAGGGAGCATTTTGAGACACTCGCCATCATAGTGATTTTTTGTCATACGTTTTGGTCGTCGCTGCCCTGATTTCCAAAAAAAATAGTCAAAAAAAATTCATGCCTATCCTGTTATTTTGATTTGGGAAGAGTTTTGTGACACTCGCCATTATAGTGATTTTCCGCAAAAAAAAGCAGCGCAAAAAATTCAAAGTGTGCTTTTCCCTTGTTTCCATGCAGCATCGTGATTTTATTAGTGTTCTAGGCTTGGGTCTCTAGCACAGTCTAGCCTAGGACTAGCACAGTACCGTTGTTGAGCGTTTATTCTACTTTGCATCTCTGAATTGATTATTGCTGACATTTTTGCTACCATATCATAAACCTTCCTAGCTCCACATACATCTACATCGTGCGTTTGACACCAACTGGCAATCGCTCTGTCCAAGCTTTGAGAGTGTTGACTACAATGGTTGCCGATCACCACCTGCTACTGGGTAAGAATTGGTAATAATTTGATATTTGCTTGACGGTTTGTGACACCCCACCACCACCACATTCTAGTAGTCTGTAGGATCATATTCTTATGTGTTTCTATTGCTGCTAACCATGACAGGATCACAAGCCGACGAGATTGACTGGGAAAATATGACAAAGAAGGAGCTTCATGATAAATTTCAGCAAATACTGGGTCAACAGGTGGAAGACGTGATGGCCAGCTTTAGAAAGACACTGGTGATGATTGATGACATTGAGATGACAATTGACACCAAGTTGGATGCCAAGTTCGACGAAGTACTCACGCGTCTACCACAACCATCATCCGCATCTGCTATACCATTGCAACAACATCAACACCCACCTCCACGTCGCGATCCAGCAGGGCGAGTGCACACTACAAAAAAACCACTTCCGTGATGATACATGTTTGTCAGAGTAGGTCATGTTTTCTGTCATGCATGTACATCCATGACGATTTTATGACAGAATCAAGATAGTCATACCTGTGCTGTCGTAGAAGTGTTCCATGACAATACCAAAATTGTCATCACGGAAGTGTCCACTTCCATGATGATAAATGGCGCGTCATGGAAGTGCTTTCATCAAGGGTAACCGACATGTGGCATCCATCGTAACGGCTCGTCGTTAAGCTATCGGGTTCCAGTTTGGATCCGATAACCCGTTAACAGCCCGGACCAATGGGGATTTTCCACATGTAAAATTCTCAATGCCAGAGGAACCACATGTCGGCTCAACGTTGGGACAGATGTCATCCACTGATTGGAGGGGAGGCTCCTATGATACGTCGACACGTGGCAAGGCCAAACAGTGGCCCATTCAAGTGAAAAGGCCAGCCTGTTTAACTTGGTCAAAAGGTAGCGGGCTGGCTCATAGAAAGCATGTTAACAACCTATTCGCATATAGCCCATTTACAACCCGCTAACTCACGGCCTGATATGGCCTATCCGAATTAGGCCCAGTAGCGTCATCTGGGCCGTCCAATATGATTCCAGCCCATTGTAACTTCTAGCCCATGTATGGCCCATGACGTCTTTTGGCCCATATGAGGCCCTCTGTAACCCTGGGCCCATTAACGGCTCGTGGTAAAACTGGCCCATAAAGAACAGTATGATACTTTATACCCATTAACGGCCTGTTATTCCATTGGGCCGTTTCCATCCCGTGTTATCTTTCAGCCTTCTAAGGGCCCATTTATTCTCCGGCTCATTTCCAGCATTTGAATACTTACAGTCCGTTACTGGCCTGTTCCGCTTGTGGGACAAATTTAGCCCGTGGCTACAGTCGGCCCGTTTGTGGCCCGTTAATCTGTTGGGCCATACTCATAGCATCATCAAATACGGCCCACAAATGACCCGTTATGCTTGTCTATAGAATGAAGCCCGTTAAACATATCGGCCTCTTAACGGCCCGTTATGGTCGGCCCATAAATAGATGATTCCCATTGTAGCCTGTTTATGACCCATATTGTGGTCCGTTATTGGTCCACGAATAGTATGGCCCATGTTTTGCCAATAGATTGTATGGCCCGTAGAAGGCCCATTGATTCTATGGCCCATAGAAGGCCCATGGATCCTTCAGCCCATAGGAGGCCCATGGTCACTACAGCAGGTAGCAGGACCATGGTTACAATGGTCCATATGTTTCCCATGGTTATTGTGGCCTAGTTTTAAAAAATAGGTTATTGTGGCCACTAGAAAAACACGAAAAATAAACTACAGTGACAACAAGCTAACAACTAAACAAGACAATAAGGAAATAAATAAGCAAGCAACTAACACTAGGCTATTACGGCTATTACACATATTACATCCACTGGGCATCAAAGTTCTCCACCAGTACAAATATAGGGATCAAATCAGCATATTACATACACTGGCCGTCTAAATTGGCCACCAGTGCAAATAAACATGGCAGAAAACAAGTCCATAACTGAAACAACTTCAGAAGAGCTCAAGAAACATTATCCTGGGTATCCACCATGCTGGCAATAAGCATAGCACGCTTATTAGCTTTCTCATGTTTGGCGTTAAAATCCTCCAACGCTTGTTGTCGCACTAGAAAGTATGCATCTAAATTCTCCAGGGACTTCCGCAGTCCTTCGGCTTCTTATCGTAGCACAACTGATCGATGTCTTTCAGCTTGCAGTTGAGACTCAAGAAACCGAACTAATTCAGACAGTGAGTTCGAAGAGCTTGTGCTAGCGATAGTGGCCAGTAACTCGAACACTACATCAAGACAGGACTTTGGGGTTGTCTCACTGTCTTCAATATAGTTTTCTTAGCTATTTTATCAGCTTTGTTGGAGACCAACAAGGATGTCTCACTATCCTGAACCTTATCTGCATTACTTCCTTTACCATTGCTTAATAAGGTACTCTTCCCCAATATACTATCAACATTCTAAAAGAAGAAACAAGCAGACACATAACAGGTTTAACATGTAGTATATGAAAATCATTTCGGTGAACCAGTTCAGTAGTAAGGTGGACAGGATTAAACTACCAAGTCTTCTATTGGCAAGTAGTACATAATAAAAGCATCAAACAAACATATATTTATGTCCTATGGTCATTGCATTGTCTTGCCAAATAAAAATAGAGACACGATTCAAATCATATCAGTTCAAGAAAAAGCAGCATTGAAAGAATACAAGTGTGGGAAACTACACGGCACAAGAAGATTTCAGATGGGTACCACAGGTATACATGTACAACAACACTATTGGCTCTGTTGTGATGCTAGTAATGTGCGATATGAGAAGTCAACTATATACACAATTGAAATTGAAATCAACAAAGCAATTTAGAAGAGAAAACCTGTTAAAGAAACATGTTTAAACATACCTGTTGTGCCATTGGAGTTTCGATTGGATCCTTCAATTTAAAAATAAGTTTGTATGAGTAAATACAGTGATACAAGAGCAAAGCACTATGCACCATAGCAATGGAATCTTAAATGAGAACAGTTGTTCTTCAGGTTTAAGCACTTGTACTACATGAACAGAGTACAGTTAGACGCTTGCATGTAGTACTTCAAAATAAAAAAGGAGCTCATAGACCTTACCACATTCTTGGTTTGGAACCAGTACAAAACAAGGCATTCCCATTCATCGTCCCGTAAATGTGTCTCAGGAGAAAGTAAGGGAATTTGATGAGTTTCTTCGCCAGTGAAGTATGTTTTCTTCAGGTAATTCTGATACTGCCACCAAGCATTCTTGAAGATAGCAGAGGTATTAGCACAGGTTACCTCATCCTGAGTTTCCAAATCGGTCCTTCTCTATAGAAAAAACAGGAACATTTGCTGTATTATAACCAACATGGAGGTAGAATGTATGCGACAAAGCAAAGTAATTGCCATTAATAACATTACTTACACATAACTCCTGGACGAACACCTGCAACTGGCTTTTTCCTTCATCTTCAGTATAATATTTCCATGATGGGAAGATACACACATAGGATTTAACAACATTAAATGTGATAGATGCTAAACTACGAATGGCTGGTTGTGCTTCGTCCACAGGAATAGGTGTACTAACTGGTGGAGTTGGGGTTCGCCGTGGTAGTACTGGCGCTTTGGGCACTGGAGCTGCATTACTAACTGCTCTGGTTTGGGAGCTTTGTGGTGGAGATGGTGTTGTGTCAACTGGAACTGGGTTAATATCTGCTGGGGTTGTGGTTAGATTGGGTGAGGCTGGTTCTCTGTCTATTGGAGTAGGGGTACAATCTGCGAGAGTCTGGGTTATGTGTGGTAGGGCTGGTTCTTGTGCATGTACAACTGGGGTGCTATCTCCACCAAGAGGTAGCACTATTTTATTTGAAGACCGTGTTTTTACTCTGCTAGATACTGCCATCACCCCTTCAATTCAAATGGATGATAAACAAGAAAAGTAGTTGAATGTACAGACCTTGTATGAGAGACAGATGCAATAGATAGTGTGGAAAAAAGAGGGCATGAAATAGATCATAGATATATTGTTTAACTAAAAAGGATGGCATGACATAATTTCACATATATGATGTCTATCTAAACTGGATAGTATAGCATGACAAAATTCAAAGATATGATGACTAACTAAACAGGATGGCATGAGATAATTATATGATGTCTTTAGTAAACAGGTTCGCATGACATAATGCACATACATGTTATCTAAGTAATCAGGATCTTCACATATGTGATATATATATACTAAGAAGAGGGCATTCGCATATATGATGTCCGAACTAAGAACATTTTGTTGAATATTGTATATATGATGTCTAAACTATGCAATGCAAGACACCATATGCATGATATGAGCAGTATAACCATCCCAAGTTAGAGCATACACCTCGGTGGGGGAGTAGGACTGGTCATCTGTCTCTGAATCCATCTTTGAGGAGCTATCGGGACCCAGCAAGAGATCTGTTTCAACAGGTAGCACTGTCTGCCCTGAAGACCTTGTTTTCACTCTAGATTTTTCCATCACCCACTCAAATAGCTGATTCACAGGAATAGTAGTTGAATGTACAAACATTGTCGACAAATGGAAATGTAATGAAGAAAAGGATTGGCAAGATATAATTCAAATATATGATGCCTGGTTAAACAGGATGGCATTGCATATTTCACATATATTATGGCTGGCTAAAAGATATGAGATTGCATATTTCACATATGTGATATAGAAACTAAACATGTGGCATTACAGAACATGTCTAAACTAAGCAGATGACATATATGATGTCGAAAGTAGGCACTACAAGGCAACATATGCATGATATGACCAACATCATCATGCCAAGTTAGAGCAAACACCTCGGGGCATAAATAAGAGTGGTAAGCTCCGTCTGTATCCGCCTCAGAACAGATATCTTCCTCTGGATTACAATCTGGAGGGGGAGGGAGGGTTTGCCATTGCACCCACCATGGAGCGATGTCTGCATAACATTGTATTACGACGCAAAACTCTTCTCTTTTTCTCTACATGTTCAGCATGACTGTGTACAATATCTGACATGCATACAAAAAATATATAGTGAGATTATGTAAGGAGAGCATGCAGAAATTTAGATTGATGGTAACAACCAGTGGATAGATCCAAAAATAATGATAGAAGCTGATGATAGCTTTAATTTAAAGACAGATGATGATTGCTTTACTATTTGTTTCCCACCCAAGATGAACAACATAGACATACCCTAGGTGAACCAGATAATAGTTAGAGATACTATTCATTATTGCCTCGATATGTGCCCCACAAGCATTTTAAAACTCAAGTTTGAACTTTAATTTGGACCTCACTTGGAGTCTAAGAGGTGAACAAGAGGGTAAAGTAGCAGGTAATATTAAGCAATGCATAACATCAACAGAAACAAAAGAGTGTGACCTCTCTTGAGGACCCGTGTACTCCTCAGGTTCATCTATTGAGTCGATGATGGTGATGCAGTTGCGGTGGGTGCCGGCGGCAGGGAAGGAGATCTGAGGCGGCGAAAGATGGTCAGGAGTCGTGATGTCTGGTATGGTGGATGCTTCTGTCGATGGAGCAGCTCAGGTGAGGTGGACGACGTCATGGCAGGAGTAGGACAAACCACACAAAGTTTTCTTCGACACCTATCTGTAACTGAAGTAATTCTGTAAGGGCTCCTTTGGCTTGCAGGATACTAAAAACACAGGTATAGGAAAAACACCGGAATAGAGTAGGAATGCACGTGGGAAACAGAGCATTTATAAACACATGATTTCTATTAACTTGGATGTTTGGTTCACATGAATTGGAAGAGCAGAGGAATGCAAAGAAACATGGCCAAATTAAAGTGAAACCATATGAAAGTGTGTATAGTTGGAATGTTATTCTGCCACTAGTGCACTTAGTCTTGTTTTCATGCATAGGATTTTGAAAAGTAAGTCCAAGTGGATGTTTTGCTCTAGTCCTTTCAACCAAATGCATGAATAATTGAATAGTAGAGTAACATAGGAAAATTTCCTATTGCTATGTGTTTCCTTCACTTTTTCCTTTGAACCAAAATAGCCCTAATGGATCGAAATGAATGTAGAGTAATAAGTGATGCGATAAGTGTACAACCTCTTTGGCGTAGCCGTGTCGACCTCAGCATCATTGGGTTGGTCGCGGAAGAATTTGCGACAGAGGTGTCTGTCGGAGGTGTGGAGGAAGATCTAAGGCGTCTGTAGACGGCTTCCAGGGTACTGCTCTGTTGTGATGGATGGTTCCATCGTTGGAGCAGCTCTGGCGAGCTGTAAGATGTCGAGGCTGAAGTAGTATAGGACAAACATCGTTAATCTCAAGTGGGATTCTAATAGCATTACCAAAAAGTGGTAGATGTAAAATTTACATCACCAAAAAACACCTGACTACAATAGATGAGGTAAAAACTTTTGACTCTGAACTTAACTGTCGAAACTGAAATTTACTGTGGAATCTAAATGTTACTGTCAAAACTGAATGCACTGGCAGCAGAGAGGCACTTCACATGTTGTTTAGGACGCTCGAGCACTAGTAGTAGAGAAATAGTGATCTAAATCAGCAGGCGATCAACAGGGAACACAATAGCAGATAGCAGCCGGAGCAGTAGTCTGGAACAGCAGCGCGAACTAGAGCCAGAGCAGCAACTCGTGTTGCTGGAGCAGCCCGTGTACCTGCATCAGCAGTGCGATCGAGGGCAAGAGCAGTGCAGCAGCACAAGCGAGGGGAAGAGCAAAGCAGCAACGCGAGTGAGCGAGAGCTGGAGCATCAACAGCAGCAGCACGAGCGAGCATGAGTCAGAGTAGCAGCAGCTCCGGCTGGTATGGACGCCACCATCGAGGGAGCCTCGCACTGCGGGAGAGCCGTCATGGAGATGTCGCAGGCGGCGCCGACTATGAGGTAGCCGTACCATGGGGTAGAGGGATCAAGCACCGGCGACGCCGGGAGGTCGAGTTAAGGAGAAGGTGCAATGGGATGAGTGTACAACCTCTTTGGTGGCGCCGAGTAGGCCTCCGCTTCGTACGAGGAGTCGGTGACGATGCTGTGGTTCCAGTGGAGTAGGTTAAGCCGACGTTGTGGGGATGGTGCAGCCGCGATCGACGAGGCGATCGTCAGAGCAGCTCCTTGGAGGTGGAGGACAGGGCGGCTGCTCATCCGGGGCGGTGGATGATGTCATCAGGGAAGAGGCTCCGGCTGGGCAGCGGTGGGGTGGCGGACGGCGAAGGGTGGGGTTTCGCGGCTGGAGCAGACAGGTTATGGCGGCCTGGGTTTTCGAATGGCGAAAAGGAGGTTATAGGAGGGGGGAACCATGACTTAGGGACGCACTTGTCCAAAATGTAACGTGCGTTACGAAAGTACCCCCAGCGATTTGAACTAGCAGCCCTTTTGGCTCAGGGTTAGAAGGGGGATTTCGCGTGTCGGGATTGGGCAGCTGGAGGGAGTTTTTGCGCGCGTTGTAAATTTGGGATAGCAAGGCGTGGGTTGTGAAGGCGCGAGTTTTCGGAGCACAAACAGACAAAGCGATATCTGAATTTTTGGAATAACAAGGCGCGGGTTGAAATTTCGGGACAAGCCTAACGTGTAATAATGTACGTACCAAATCAATTCGCACTTCCCTCGACGAAAAAAACTAAAAAGAAAACTATTCACACCACACAAAGGGAGAGTCTTGTCCCGTTTTACTGTACAAATGCTATTCAAAACTATGAATCCATGTTATGTCCAATTAAATTTTTTTGCTAATTGTATAATGCATGTCACCAACTCATATGAACATTTTAGTGCATTCCAAATGTATATACTACTGCTGCAATTCAAACTAAATTTGAATTCTATTCTCTATTTGAATAAGAATCTACAATCATGATTGTTGCCAAGTTAAACCATCATCTGTATATTATCTTAACAACACACCACATGATTACTATGGAGTTATATAGTATAACATGTTCATAACCACACCATGTGTATCACCATTATAATCATGCATGCGTGGGTTTAGAACACTATGATCTCTTATTCAAATATCTGAATCCACTTGTATAAAAAATATGATCTCTACTAGTCTTTTACACCCACACAATCCTCTTCTCTTTGTAGCTAGCGCTAACTTTCGCTCGTGCATGCACACGCCCGCATCCCTCTCAGCCTCCCTCAGCATTCTATCCATCACGCACATTCGTTATTTCTCTTTAGGTCGTTCACCCATGGTGTGTGCAGGCCCTCCAACTCCTTTCCGGCACACAATGATCGATATACCTCTCTAGCCAGGCGTGCCTACCACAAACACACGCTTTCCCTCTTCTCCTCTCACCGTCCATGCCCTCTTTGTTTAATACAGTTCCACGTACATGCACACTCCCGCCCCTCATTTCATCGATCTCATACTCGCACACTCCTCCCCCCTCGATATAGTAGGCCTCTCGCACCACCTCCTAGCCGCATCCCTCTCTCTCTCTCTCTTTCCATCTCTCCAGGCCTTATTTGCTTCTAACACATACATGCATGTATACCGATCGATCTCCCTACACGTAGCTAGGTCGACTATAACTCTTTTTCCCCATGCACCGATCGACGTACCTCACAAGTTATGTCTCTCCCTTTGTCCGACACACGACGATTGATCTTCCTATGTAGTTATGTCTGCTTACCACATCCATATCGTCCCCCTCATCATCCGTGCATGCCTCCCGACCCGTCTCTCACACGCAGGTGCACAGACCGGCAGGCATCCCCTCTCTTATTGGTATTGAAGTCGTACCCTCCGTTTTTCTAGCAGGCCTCTCCCACCATTTGTGAGAAGCAACTCCACCACCAACCCTCCGACACTCTAGCTATGTCTCTCTCCCAACATTATTGCTCTCCTACACATATGCATGGATGCTGCTCAATCTCACTCAATACATAGCTAGGTCCCTCTCCTTCTCCACACATATACCAGTCGATCTACTACTCTATAGTTAGGTCTCTACCCCCCCCCCCACACACAGACACCGATAGTCGAACGTTGTAGGTAGGTATCCATGCCACAGAGACAAACTGCACCTCTCCCCTCTCACATTCCAGTAGGCCGTCTGGCCACCCTATATCTTTGACGTGGGCAAACACAAATTCGATGGCACTCTTTATTGATCGCGCACCCACACACTTAATCCCTCTCTTCGATTCTATCGATATCTCATGTCGATGATCCCTCCACTCTCTTCTCATTGATCGCCCCCTCTATATATGATATATCTAGGCCTCTATTTCACACACATTGCATATGTTACTTCGCACACACCATCTCTCTCACGCACACCCACGTACATGGGGTACCTGCATGTAGAGAAGACGTACACGTACAACGCACATACTCAGGTCTCGTTCCCGGCCACACCCACGTGGGTACACGGTGGAGCTCATTTCTATACGAAAAGGCAGCCCACGTGATAATTTGACACGTGTAGCGGTTGTTTATTTGAAGGAGGGTCGTGCACCATGCGTAGGAACAAAGTTTTACTTGACGCGTTAGTTTAAAAAAATTATATTCCTCAATGGCACGTACAGAATATAAAGCGACTGTCATCGAGAAAAAAGAAATTCGCTCCACTATATACAATGGAGCTTGCGTGCCAGGGTTTGTGTCTCTCTCTCTCACCATTGGTCACTGATCCGGCCGCATCCCGTCCGCCGGTGGAAAGGGAGGATGTGCATCGTTTCTCTGTTCGACGGCGTCGAGGCAGCACATCCCGATCTGTGGTACCCGTCGTTCTCTCTGACCAAGCTCGGACGCGGTAGGGCCTTCGGCACTTGCTTGCTACAGCAGTATAGGCAGATCCCGGCCGCTGCCGCCCTCCTAGTTAAATCCCAAAGACCCTCAGGTACAGCTTCCTCCGGCCTTGCTCCACCGCCCATCTCCCCACGTTGCAGCATGCGAATCTTCTTTAGTTCTTTGCTTAAAATGTATCTCAGCCGGCGTACTTTCCATCTTGCAAATCTCATCCTCACCCCATTTTTGATAAACCACCATGCTGCTATCTTTCCCTTATGACATGGAATATGCTTCTTTTTTGTCGGCGTATGTGTTTTCAACTATTATTCGGCAGTAATTGTTTCCATTCTACCTCTTTTTGTAAACAGGGCTATCCATTTCACCTTGTTGCTATTGTGACCTTTTGGTGAACTACACAAATCACTTTTTTCTTAAGCGTGTTTTGTGCAGTTCCGCCAAAATGTCACACAGGCAACGTTTTTACATTTCTGTGGGACTGCAGAAAGGGAGATTGGTTTTGCTATCATCCTCATCCAACTCCGAGCCTAATCTTCTCCATCAAGTAGTTAGTCTTAAAGAGAGGTTGCAGAGGTGACCGGCTTCTATTTGTGTGTGGTATGTTTCATCATCTAGTTCCACTATTATTGTAATCACACTGATTGAATATGTTTGCAGACAGGGATGATCAGATCGATTTTAGTGGAATTGCAAAAAATGATCATATTGTGATGTGCTCCATACACCTCTTTCTTGGCTACAGAGCTGCATGAAACTAGTTGCCAACCAATGAACACCGTGGCCAGGAAATGGAGCCGTGCCTACGAATAGCATCGATCAATTATATATTTTCTTTATTTGTACACCTTCTCATAACTTTGTCTTCAGTTGTGATGTGAATATTGGCGCTGATCTGCGAATCATTGAGATGCTTTAGCAGCCATTGTAGTTTCATTTGTATTTGATGGAATGTTCTAACGAGACAATCTTGAGGCAAGAGGACACATGAATCCTAAGTTGAAACCTTTTTTTTGCTGGAAACAAAGTTGAAACCTTTTTTTTTTGCTGGAACCAAAGTTGAAACCTCCATGGCACCATTCTATGAAGGTGCAAAACCAAGTGTTACTACTACACCAAACAAGTTCAAAATGAGAAACTGGACCCACTCATGGCACGGTACGCCTATCTCGTTTGGTCTGTCGGCCAAAGCGCTTCCTCTGGTTGGCATAACAATAGAGTACTACAATAA
The DNA here is from genome assembly GCA_011799875.1 of Thinopyrum elongatum. Lineage (NCBI taxonomy): Eukaryota > Viridiplantae > Streptophyta > Magnoliopsida > Poales > Poaceae > Thinopyrum > Thinopyrum elongatum. Next base: position 280,609,779 of record CM022300.1, read on the forward strand.
TTTTTTCAGAATGCTCTTGGCATGTCGCTAACAGTTGGGAGCGAGTGTGACTTAACCGACCTCAATAGACGGCAAAATCACCAGCCCGCCACACTTTGAGAGAGATGAGGAGCGAGAAGCGATACGGGCTGGTGGATTACTAGAGCTAGGTGTCGCACGGAGGCCAAGAAATATGGTGATAGCGTGAGGTGGGCCATGTATGATGTACCTACACTGGGCTGTCGTGTTTTGGACTCTTGTGGTCTACTAGGATGTGGAGAAGTTTGGTTTGATTTTATATCGCTAAATATAAAATATTAAGAGTCCAAACGCTCCACCGCGAGGTTCCTTGCTCCTTCTCGGTCATCAGAAAGCATTTTTCTTTGTTTTGACGACACGTGGGACATCTAGCATCCAGGTCCATGTATCATGCAACAAAATGGACTTAAGTAGTAGGAGAGACTCACCAACGGTCACGAACGTAGGTGGAGTACATGCACGGATCACCCGGAAAAAAGGAATATGAGCACGAAGAGAAGAGGTGCTGGCACCGACGCAGGTACTCTTTGCCTCTTTCCCTAATACTCACACGCGGGTGCACGGTGAGCTCATTTATGTATGAAGAGGTAGCTCACGTGATAATTTGGCGAGTGTAGTAGTTGTTCATGCGAACCACACATGGACAAATCAAAGTTCGACCATGATGCAGTGGCGCATTTTTCTATTCGATGGCACGTACGCAACATTATTTTCTCAATGGAGCATGAATTGTGCACACACTGAATGACGGAGCACGGGATGGTAGCCATGGACATGGTCGGCCCTTTTTGGAGACTACACTACTTTGATGTGTCCCGTCAACTCGCAAACGAGGCGAAGCTTTGCCTACTATGACCTCTCCCTCGCTCACGCTCGCGCGGTGGCTCGCCGGACGAGGAGAAGCTTTTGCTTTACGATAGTGCGCTTATACAGGCATTGGACGTGCAGCAGTTCATTCGGTGTTAGATTGCCAGAAGTATATATACTATAGTACCATCATCATTGTTTGACTTCCGGAAGAGGCGAAGAGCCAAGCGCAAGGTCACCTACTCACAGTATAACCAGCAATGTTTGCACGAATTTGTTTACGTATAATCTGAGTGGATTGCTCCAGTGGTCATCACACGTGAGACAATCAATTCGCACCCTTCCACGCTCCATTTTGTCTTGTGTTACTTCGTCCGTCCAGCACGCTGACAATTGGGCCACATGCTCATGTGTGCCAACGTTGTAGTCAATTATTTTGTCAGAGTAAGCTATGACACCCTTCCGGTGCCATGTCAACGAATGCACTAGAAACAAGTCTGACTTGTTTGGTTCAACCGCCTCTCTAGGTGTTTCGAGAGGAATTGGCCGGTGCGAGGCGGTTCTATAGGTGGGCAGGCGGCAAAAAACAGGGGAAAATGTGGGAGCCAGCTAGACGATGGAGGGAAGCTTCTACATTCGCGGGGGACGTGGCATTGGCCATTGGGCGGCAACATGCGGTCATCCGGGTACACCTAAAGGACGTGAAGAGGCATCCTATATCAGCAAGGACCAGCTTCCATACCGATAGCTCATCTAACAGAACTCCCAAGTTAACTGTGTTGAGGCTCAAGTAGTCATCAGATGGGTGACCGGATGGGAAGTGGCCTCGATGTTAAATTAACTGATGGGTTGGGTCACTGTAAACATTTAATTGTCTTAAATGTATATAGTGCTCCGTCCTATTAGTTGACTTAACCTCAAGGTCCTTATTTTGTAATTTTTTACATTTTTTGTTTTTTGAACACAGGTTAATCGAACGTCTATCGTGTTACTTTTTTTTGAACACATGTTAATTGGCTTGAAAGAAGGTCTATCGCGTTACTTTATGACATGTTTCCAAGAAAAGTGATATGACTTTTGTCAACTTATAAGTCATGTCTGTCAAATTAACCTATGTGTACCTGTTCTCAAATTAACCTCTGGGCCTTGCAGGAGTGCTGCAACGTGTCAGTGTCAATTGCAAGATGAGCCAGCAAGCTAGCAGTGGAGTTGCCAACATGCTCAAAGTGCATGCAACATTGAGTAGAAAAGAAGCATGCCCAGGAAATTAATGTGTGCTTAGGGAGGCCCTTTTCTTAAAGAGCAAGTATAATAAGGTACAATCAGCAGGCTATAAGGACAAGGAGCAAGAAGCGATGCGGGCTGCTGGATATACTATAACTAGGTGTTGCACGATGGCCGAAGAATAAGGTGAATGCGTGAGGTGGGCCATGTATGATGTGTTTCAGACCCTTTCGGTTACTAGTAAATTGCACGTCCTTTGCACATCAATTATCATACAGAAACATATACCTAATTAAAATACACATGCCAAACCTATAGATGTTTGTTTTTTTCAATGATATAGAGATGTTACACCTTATTACATGTTTTTTATTATTTAACTGCAGGTAACATTAAACGTGCTTTTGACCGGTTTTACGTGTTTATAATGGTATTATCACTGGAATGCCATGTAGGATAAATGATGAGGTGCATGAGAGAGACCATAAGAAAATGCATGTCTTCTCTTGATTAATAGATGATCTCTTAGCAGCAATTTGTCTCACCTAATATTTAGCAATATCGCATTATCAATGATAAGACTAAAAATAACCCACTGATACGTCTCCAACGTGTCTATAAATTTTGATTGTTCCATGCTATTATATTATCTGTTTTCGATGTTTTATATGCATTAATATGCTATTTTATATTATCTTTGGGACTAACTTATTAACCTAGAGCCCAGTGCCAGTTTCTGTTTTTTCCTTGTTATTGAGTTTTACAGAAAAGGAATACCAAACGGAGTCCAAACGGAATAAAACTTTCGCTGTGATTTTTCTTGGACCAGAAGACACACGTAGGACTTGGAGAGGAAGGCAGAAGAGTCCCGAGGGCTCCACATGCCCTCAGGGTGCGCCCTAGGGGGGAGCCCCCTGGCTTGTGGGCCCCACGGGAGTCCTCCAACCCTAATCTTTGGCCTATAAATTCAGAAATATTCCCAAACCACCAGAAGTGTCCACCAAAATACTTTTCTGCCGCCGTAACCTTCTGTACCGGTGAGATCCCATCTTGGGGCCTTTTCCAGCATCCTGTCGGAGGGGGATTCGATCACGGAGGGCTTCTACATCAACTCTATTGCCCTTCCAATGAAGCGTGAGTAGTTTACCACAGACCTACGGGTCCATAGCTAGTAGCTAGATGGCTTCTTCTCTCTCTTTGATCCTCAATACCATGTTCTCCTCGTTGTTCTTGGAGATCTATCTGATGTAATATTCTTTTGTGGTGTGTTTGTCGAGATCCGATGAATTGTGGATTTATGATCAGTTTATCTATGAATATTATTTGAATCTTCTCTGAATTCTTATATGAATAATTTGATATCATTGTATTTCTCTTTGAATTATCGGTTTGGTTTGGCCAACTAGATTGGTTCTTCTTGCAATGGGAGAGGTTCTTAGTTTTGGGTTCAATCTTGCGGTGTCCTCACCCAGTGACAAAGTAGGGGTAGCGAGGCACATATTGTATTGTTGCCATCAAGGGTAAAAAGATGGGGTTTTCATCATATTGCTTGAGTTTATCCCTCTACATCATGTCATCTTACTTAAGGTGTTACTCCGTTCTTATGAACTTAATACTCTAGATGAAGTCTGGATACCGGTCGATGTGTGGAGTAATAGTAGTAGATGTAGAATCGTTTCGGACTACTTGACACGGACATGATGCCTATATTCATAATCATTGCCTTGGATATCGTCACAACTTTGCGCTTTTCTATCAATTGCTCGACAGTAATTTGTTCACCCACCGTATTATTTGCCTTCAAGAGAGAAGCCTCTAGTGAAACCTATGGCCCCCGGGTCTATTTTCCATCATATATTTTCAGATCTATAAACCAAAAAACCCAAAAATACCTTGCTGCAATTTATTTACTTTTATTTTGTTTTATGATTTAGAAATCTTTTATATGTATCTCGATCAGATCTCACCTTTGCAAGTGACCATGAAGGGATTCACAACCCCTTTATCGCGTTCGGTGCAAGTGTTTGATTGTTTGTGCAGGTGCATAGATTGGAGACTTGTGTGTATATCCTACTGGATTGATACCTTGCTTCTTAACTGAGGGAAATACTTATCTCTACTTTGCTGCATCATCCTTTCCTCTTCAAGGGAAAAACCAATGCAAGCTCAAGAAGTAGCAGGAAGAATTTCTGGCGTCGTTGCCGGGGAGATCTACATCAAGCCTACGAAGTACCCACCATAAACTCTCATCTCTTGCATTACATTATTTGCCATTTGCCTCTCGTTTTCCTCTCCCCCACTTCTAAAACGTTTTCAGAAAAACAAAAAAATATTTGCCTTTTTATTTGCCGTCTTTTCGTTTGCCTTTTATGTCTTACTTGGTTTGTTTGCTTGTTCGCTTGGATTAATTGTGTATTTATTAATAATTAGAAAGCAAAAAGTTTATGGATCCTCATCCACTTTCTATTCTTTTTAAGAGATCCAATTATGATGAACCAATTGCCAGTGTGTTGTGTGCACTAGATTATCTTTATGAAGTTTTGATTGAAATTCGTGAATCTAAAAATTGTGATGAAGTGTTAGAAGAAGAAATTTATGAAGTGATTCACGATAGCTCCTTGAATGAAAAGCATGATTGCAATGATGTTATTATAAATTCTATTAATGTAAATTGTGCTAATAATATGCAAAACTCTAAGCTTGGGGATGCTAATTTTGCCATGTCCACTACTTGTTGTAATGATCATGATTGGGGTGATTCTTCTTATGATCATGAAAATTTATTTAAGCCTCATGATGAATATGTTTGTGTTAATATTGAAAGTGTGTTTGGAAGAGTGTCAACTCTAGGTAATAATGATCCAACCACTTCGAATAATGATCAATCTTATGAAATTTTTGATAAAAGTGGGTTTGGAGAGGTCATGACTTTAGTTAATGTTAATCTCACTATCTTGGAAGAGTGTCAACTTTGCATGCATGTGGATCATGTAGAGAATATGTTATGTGATAGCTATATTGTTGAATTTGAGTATGATCCCACATGTAATTATTATGTGAGAGGAAAATATTGTGGTAGAAATTTTCATGTTATTAAATTACCTCTCGTTATGTTGAGATTGCTATTGCTTCTTTCTTCTTCCTTGCATATGCCAGTTTTTGCTTGTCTTGATAAATATTTTCCCAATAAAATGCATATGCATAGGAAGTATGTTAGACTTAAACTTATTTTTCACATGCTATATGATGCTCTCTTTGTGCTTCAATTTTTTGTCGTTCATGTGAGCATCATTAAAATTATCAACGCCTAGCTAAAAGGCTTTAAAGAAAAGCGCATGTTGGGAGACAACCCAATATTTTTATTTTCTGTTTTCATGAAAATACACATTATTACCTCTGTAGTAATTTTGTTTTGGTGTTTTAATTAGTGTTTGAGCCAAGTAAGACCTTTGGGATGGCTTACGGTGATAGTTGGTTTGATCTTGCTGAAAAACAGAAACTTTTGCGTCCAGTAATATAATTGTTTAAATTCACTGGAACGTGTAAAAACCCTGAATTTTTTACATCAGATTTATATGCAATTTTCCTATGTTGTCCTAGTTTTTCAGATATTTTCGAGTTAAATAAGTATGAGAATAATTCAGATATTCGCAGACTGTTCTGTTTTTGACAGATTCTGTTTTCTATGTGTTGTTTGCTTATTTTGATGAATCTATGGGTAGTATCGGGGGTATGAACCATGGAGAAGTTGGAATACAGTAGATATTACACCAATATAAATAAAGAATGAGTTCACAACAGTACCAAAAAGTGGTGATTTATTTTCTTATACTAACAGATCTCATGGGTTTTCTGTTGAGTTTTGTGTTGTGAAGTTTTCAAGTTTTGGGTAAAGATTTGATGGACTATGGAATAAGGAGTGGCAATAGCCTAAGCTTGGGGATGCCCAAGGAACCCCAAGGTAATATTCAAGTACAACCAAGCATCTAAGCTTGGGGATGCCCCGGATGGAATCCCCTCTTTCGTCTTCGTCTATCAATAAATTTACTTGAGGCTATATTTTTATTCACCACATGATATATGTTTTGCTTGGAGCGTCTTGTATGATATGAGTCTTTGCTTTTTAGTTTTCCACAATCATCCTTTCTGTACACACCTTTTGAGAGGGACATGCATGAATCATGAATTTATTAGAATACTCTATGTGCTTCACTTATATCTTTTGAGCTAGGCAATTTTTGCTCTAGTTCTTCACTTATATCTTTTTAGAGCGCGGCGGTGGCTTTATTTTATAGAAATTGTTGAACTCTCATTCTTCACTTATATTATTTTGAGAGTCTCTCTAAACATCATGGTAATTTTCTTAGGTTATGAATTTAGTCCTAATATGATGGGCATCCAAGAGGGATATAATAAAAACTTTCATAAAAAGAGCATTGCATACTATGAGAAGTTTGATTCCTTATGATTGTTTTGAGATATAAAGATGGTGATATGAGAGTCATGCTAGTGAGTAATTGTGGAATGGTAGAAATACTTGTGTTAAAGTTTGTGATTCCCGTAGCTTGCACGTATGGTGAACTGTTATGTGATGAAGTCGGAGCATGATTTATTTATTGATTGTCTTCCTTATGAGTGGCGGTCGGGGACGAGCGATGGTATTTTCCTACCAATCTATCCCCTTAGGAGCATGCGTGTAGTACTTTGTTTCAATAGCTAATAGATTTTTGCAATAAGTATGTGAGTTCTTTATGACTAATATTGAGTCCATGGATTATACACACTCTCACCCCTCCACCATTGCTAGCCTCTCTAGTACCGCGCAACTTTCGCCGGTGCACAACACCCACCATATACCCTTCCTGAAAACAGCCACCATACCTACCTATTATGTCATTTCCATAGCCATTCCAAGATATATTGCCATGCAAATTCCACCGTTCCGTTTATTATGACACGCTTCATCATTGTCATATTGCTTTGCACGATCATGTAGTTGCCATAGTATTTGTGGAAAGGCCACCGTTCTTATTTTTTATACATGTCTCTCTTGATCATTGCACATCCCGGTACACCGCCGGAGGCATTCATATGGAGTCATATTTTTGTTCTAGTATCGAGTTGTAATTATTGAGTTGTAAGTAAATAAAAGTGTGATGATCATCATTATTAGAGCATTGTCCCATGTGAGGAAAGGATGATGGAAGCTATGATTCCCTCACAAGTTGGGATGAGTCTCTGGACTTTATAAAAATAAAAGAGGCCAAAAGAATCCCAAACAAAAAAAAGAAAAAAATGAGAGAAAAAAGAGAAGGGGCAATGCTACTATCCTTTTACCACACTTGTTCGTCAAAGTAGCACCATGATCTTCATGATAGAGAGTCTCCTATGTTGTCACTTTCATATACTAGTGGGAATTTTTCATTATAGAACTTGGCTTGTATATTCCAATGATGGGCTTCCTCAAATTGCCCTAGGTCTTTGTGAGCAAGCGAGTTGGATGCACACCCACTTAGTTTCTTTTTGAGATTTCATAAATTTATAGCTCTAGTGCATCCGTTGCATGGCAATCCCTACTCACTCACATTGATATTTATTGATGGGCATCTCCATAGCCGGTTTATACGCCTAGTTGATGTGAGACTATCTCCTTCTTTTTGTCTTCTCCACAACCACCGTATTCTATTCCACCTATAGTGCTATATCCATGGCTCACGCTCATGTATTGCGTGAAAGTTGAAAAAGTTTGAGAACATCAAAAGTATGAAACAATTGCGTGGCTTGTCAACGGGGTTGTGCATGATTTAATACTTTGTTTGATGAAGATGGAGCATAGCCAGACTATATCATTTTGTAGGGATAACTTTCTTTGGCCATGTTATTTTGAGAAGACATGATTGCTTTATTTGTATGCTTGAAGTATTATTGTTTTTATGTCAATATTAAACTTTTGTTTTGAATCTTATGGATCTGAATATTCATGCCACAATAAAGAAAATTACATGGATAAATATGTTAGGTAGCATTCCACATAATTTTTTTTGTTTTTATCATTTACCTACTCGAAGACGAGCAAGAATTAAGCTTGAGGATGCTTGATACGTCTCCAACATATCTATAATTTTTGACTGTTCCATGCTATTATATTATCTATTTTGGATGTTTTATATGCATTAATATGCTATTTTATATTATTTTTTGGACTAACTTATTAACCTAGAGCCCACTGCCAGTTTCTGTTTTTTTCTTGTTTTTGAGTTTTATAGAAAAGGAATACCAAACGGAGTCCAAACGGAATAAAACTTTCGTGATGATTTTTCTTGGACCAGAAGACACACGTAGGACTTGGAGAGGAAGGCAGAAGAGTCTCGAGGGCTCCACAAGCCCTCAGGGCGCACCCTAGGGGGGCGCCACCTGGCTTGTGGGCCCCACGGGAGTCCTCCAACCCTAATCTTTGGCCTATAAATTCAGAAATATTACCAAACCACCAGAAGCGTGCACCAAAATACTTTTCTGCCGCCGTAATCTTCTGTACCCATGAGATCCCGTCTTGGGGCCTTTTCCGGCATCCTGCCGGAGGGGGATTCGATCACGGAGGGCTTCTACATCAACTCTATTGCCCTTACGATGAAGCGTGAGTAGTTTACCACAGACCTAGGAGTCCATAGCTAGTAGCTAGATGGCTTATTCTCTCTCTTTGATCCTCAATACCATGTTCTCCTCGTTGTTCTTGGAGATCTATCCTATGTAATATTCTTTTGCGGTGTGTTTGTCGAGATCCGATGAATTGTGGGTTTATGATCAGTTTATCTATGAATATTATTTGAATCTTCTCTGAATTCTTATATGCATGATTTGATATCTTTGTATTTCTCTTCGAATTATCGGTTTGGTTTGGCCAACTAGATTGGTTCTTCTTGCAATGGCAGAGGTGCTTAGTTTTGGGTTCAATCTTGCGGTGTCCTCACCCAGTGACAAAGTAGGGGTAGCGAGGCACGTATTGTATTGTTGCCATCAAGGGTAAAAAGATGGTGTTTTCATCATATTGCTTGAGTTTATCCCTCTTCATCATGTCATCTTACTTAAGGCGTTACTCCGTTCTTATGAACTTAATACTCTAGATGCATGATGGATAGCGGTCGATGTGTGGAGTAATAGTAGTAGATTCAAAATCGTTTCGGTCTACTTGACACGGACGTGATGCCTCTATTCATAATCATTGCCTTGGATATCGTCATAACTTTGCGCTTTTCTATCAATTGATCGACAGTAATTTGTTCACCCACCGTATTATTTGCCTTCAAGAGAGAAGCCTCTAGTGAAACTTGTGGCCCCCGGATCTATTTTCCATCATATATTTTCAGATCTATAAACCCAAAAACCCAAAAATACCTTGCTGCAATTTATTTACTTTTATTTTGTTTTACGTTTTAGTAAGCTTTTATATCTATCTCTATCAGATCTCACATTTGCAAGTGACCGTGAAGGGATTGACAACCCCTTTATCGCGTTGGGTTCAAGTGTTTGATTGTTTGTGCAGGTGCATAGATTGGAGACTTGCGTGTATCTCCTACTGGATTGATACCTTGGTTCTTAACTGAGGGAAATACTTATCTCTAGTTTGCTGCATCATCCTTTCCTCTTCAAGGGAAAAACAACGCAAGCTCAAGAAGTAGCACCCACTACAACATATTTTGATGTCTCCTCTAGATTAGGTGACAGACTTAAGATAAAACTGTCTTATCAAGCACTGTGCATGCTCTAAATAGTAGCAAATTAACATTTGGGTAGTCGATAATAACATGTGAGATTATGAATATATCTTTTCGCAAATATATCAAAAAAGAATGTTCAATGTAACTGATTAGCTCCATGCTAGTTTTGACTACTTTAATTTAAAAATGAACCACGTGTTTTCTTTGGTAACACAAAATTAGTAACTAAATGGGGATTGGACACCATGTCCTGCCACGTACGTAAGTGCAGCAAGAAAGATTTATTCACGTACAGGGTAGGCTTGTACTTCTTAGAGAAAAGTAAAGAAAAGAAATGGGGAAGCTGACTATGACAGCATGTGAAGTTGTGAACCCACATGTTGCATGAGCACGTGCCCTGCAAGTCTCCACGGCTTCGCATGAATGTTTGGATGGTTCACCAGATAGCGCTTTAATTTCTGCGGTGCAGCAGGATGTGCAAGGTGGCAACAATTTGAGTTCTAAAGAGTTGATCCAATGGATGGTTTTGTTTGGATTTGCCAACTATTGACCATTGGATAGAGTGAATCAATGGCTTATATTCAAAGTTATTCTCACACTATAGAATGGTATAGAAATGTGGAGAGATTTGGTTGATTTTATATTGCTGAATAATATAAAATATTATGAGTGCAGACGCTCCACCGTGAAGTTCCTTGCTCCTTCTCGGTCGTCGAGAATCTGTGTTCTTCCACTCTTTTTTTACGTGAGCTTTGTTCATCCTTTTGCCAACACGCGAGACATCTAGCATCAAGGTGCATGTGTCATGCAAGAAAATGGAGATAAGCAGTGCGTAACGGAGTCGTGCACTTCGATGGCACGCACTACGCAATATTTTTTCTCCTCGATGGCACGTGAATCGTGCATGTACTCAATGATGGAGCACGGGATGGTAGCCATGGACATGGTCGGCCCTTTTTGGAGAGAGTACTAAATAACTTTGATGTGTCTCGGTAACTCATAGAACAACGAGAAGGTTGCTTACTATGCCCTCTCCCTCGTCCACGCGTGCGCGGTGGCTCGCAGCACAAGGAGAAGCTTTTGCCTACAATAGTGGGCTTTATACAAGCGGTGGACGTGCATCAGTTCATTCGGTGTCAGATTGCCAGAAGTATATATACTGTAGTTCCATCATCATTATTCGACTTCCAAAAGAGGCGAAGAGCCAAGCGCAAGGTCACCGACTCACCTTTAGTATAGTACTATAGCCAAAGCTATGCCACCTTTTTATAGCATGGTTAATAATATAGGCGGCTCTTGCAGCGGCACATCATTTAGAGAGAGTACTCCCTCAGTTTCTTTTCTTTCATTCGTAGGAACTTAAAACGCAGGAATAGGAAAAATAAAGGAGTGGAGTGGCATGTCCACTTGAATCCTGTAGCATTAGCATAATGTTTGACACAGGAAAAACAAAGGAAGTGAAAAAAAGTTGGAGTGGATGCTAGATTGCCAATTAACAAATGATATCATAGGAAAAATTCCTATAGCATTCTATCCTATGAATCAAATGACCAATGTAGGTAAATTAGGAGGGGGGGGTCTCTCCAATAGTGTTCCACGGCTCGCACCTAGCATCACGGCGGTCGAACTTGGAGTCATTCATCTGGTACACGTGGCATCTCAGATCTGGACACAAGGTGACGTACACCGTCAAAGTCCACTAAGAGCAAGTATAGTAGGTCCTAGTCAGCTGGCTATAAGCGGTACCAGGTCAGCAAATTCCTAGTTGGAGGAAATAGAATGAGGGAAAGAGAAGCGAGATGGCGCTCCAACAATCGCCCGGCAATAGCACGGCACACGAGAGAAAATAAATGCATGCAAGTGCTAGAGGCTGGCGCTGCTCTCTCTCGTCCAATCAATTTTACCTATCTCCTTTCCCATGCATGCAAACTTTAATTATTACAGCCAGCTTACAGCCAGCCTTTATTATATGAGATTTTTTGGTACAGGCTATAAATGACATGGCATAAGTATATAGCCGGTAGCCAGCTCTTCTATTAACCATGCTCTAAGGATAATGTTGTGCTCAAAGCCGGACATACACAGTCAAGGGGGTCAGGGAGGACGCGACCTCTCACTGCGTCCACCATTGAAGTGGCGCGCCGGCCGAGGGCGCCGCCCACTGCACTCTAGGCTATATCCGCCTCCTCACCGCAATTTTTTTTGGGGGGGGGGACCTCCTCGCCGCATTCAAACACCTACATTTAAACCCGCGTGGAATGTGAGAAACCCACTCCGGCCACACGTCCGTTCAGGAGCGGGACACCGGCAAAGCTCCTCCTTCCACCATTTTCTTCACTCTTTCGGTGGCACCCGACAAGCAGGAAGAGTAGTTCTCCGGCATAAAAGCCGTCTAGGTGGCCCGCCGAGCCCGACAGTTACGAGCGAGGCAGCTCACTGCTCCACCTACCTCGCCTAGCCCGACGGAGCCAGTTGCCGCCCTAAGCCACCGTGTGGTTCGGTAGCTGGCCGCTCCAATCCAACTCGAGGAAGAGTGCCGAGTTGCTCCATGCTGGCTTGTCAAGGAGCACGGCGGCATGGACATCATCGCTGCCCTCGACGCCGCCGCATCGTATAGCGCCTCCTGTGCCTGCGACTGCACCATCCACCGTCGACACACGCGTACCTGCACCATGCAGGCAGAGAAAGAAGCCGCCGCGGATGTCGACAAGGTGACGCGGCTACGCGGCTACATGGATGTCGACGAGGTGACGGCCAGCACGTCCCTACCCGCCGCTATCATCAAGGAGAAGTAGAACACGGGAGGCCACTGCCGATTGTATCCCATGAAGGCCACCGGCGAGGCGACGCCGGCATAAACAGCCGGTGTCTTGCACGATTCTTCTTCAGCCGGATGCTAGAGGAGGAGAAAGAGATCGTCCGGCGACCATTTAGATTAGGTATATTAATTCTACCTTTAGCTCTAGACTAGCACAACTTATTTAATGTAAATGTAATGAAATCCTTCATGTTTGTATGAAATCCAGCTGTGTTTGCACGAATTTGCGTCCACATTCACGCTCTCGGGCAAGCGCTCTCCATCGCTAGAGTGGGACAACGGACTCCGTCTCTGACAACACCGCAAAGTACGTCGCCACTGTTGTGATGGCCAGGGCGCGGCGAAAGAATGACGTCCTTCATTCCGCAGGTGATGGACATTACCACGCGCTCGTCTAGACGGCTCGGTAGCTCATGAAGCAGCATCAACAACATGCCTTGTGCATCTAGTACTCCATTGCAGTCGTAGTTGCTGCATGCGCAACTCGCGTTGCAGTTGCAGGTGAGCACGGCGACGCTGCGTGGCCATCCATCAATAGTGGCTGGTATGAGGATGACATCGCCATGTGCATCATATTTGTACTAAAAATCATGAATAAAGAGTATAAACATGTTCACGTACAACCTGAGTGGATTGCTCCAGTGGTCATCACACGTGTAGTGTCATGCAAAGCTTCATTTATTAGGTTATAGAGTCATTTTGTTTTGGTATGTGTGACTTACTCATAGAATGAGTAACTAGCTAAGTTACTCAATTTACATCTCTCCTCATTAACTAATTGCCACATAGGTGAATTTGCTGAATTGGACCCAATGTTACTCTTGAAGTTACTCCCACTGTGGTTAGTCTTAGGCCTTGTTCGGTTGAACCTCCTCCCAAGGGGTTTGGAGAGGAATGGAGGGGAATTTGGCTTGTACATGATTTAATCCCCCACAATCCCTATTAATCCTCGTCAAAACCCCTTAAACCGCACATGCCTTTAAGGCTAAAAATGACCGACATTACAGAGGACAGGGTACAAACTTCAGGGATTTAAAGGTGAGGGTTTGTTTCCGACTAGCTCTACAACCTCAAGGTTTATACATCGGACTTCACACTCCCCTCACGCACACGCATGGGTACACTCACGGTGGAGCGCATTTGCACACGAAAAGGAAGGTAATGTGACAATTTGAGACATCTAGTTGTCCACTTAATGTGGGGTCTAGGACCAAATGTCTGCCATACCAAGTGCGACCTGAACGCAATGGCGCGGTTATTGATCGAGTTTCTTTTTATTGGTACATTAAATGAAAAGATGGCTCCATGTGTATTCAATTTAAAATGATCGCTACAGAGAGAAAAACAATCACTACTCCACTTTGGGACTTGCTTGCTAGGGTTGCTCTCTTCTTCTCACTCTCTCACCCTCTCCAAATCTAAACAAGACGGTGGTGTCCACCCTCTTTGTCTCTCTCTCTTCTCTCCGGTTGTCACAGATCCAGCCTGATCCCTTACGCTGGCGGTCGCCGGTGGCGAGGGAGGAAGCCGACACGCACCGTCTTCTCTGACCTGGCGCCAGCATGGGAGGTCCTTCGCACCCTTGCTCCCGCCGTCGTGTTGGCAGATCCCGCCGACCGGAGGTATAACTTTTTTTAGAATCGGCCTTGTTCTAATGGCCCAGCTCCCCACATAGCTGCATCCCATTTTTTCATCAAGTTAGGATTGCTCCCCATGTCGCTGCATCCTACATGTGGATATTCTTCTAGTATAACAAAGCTCCCCATGTAGCTAGCTCCGTTGGCTTGTCGAACACTCGAACACCACCTAAATTTTTACTATTAGAGGAAAAAAGGTACTGTAGATACTGGCTGAACTAATCTCTTGGTTGAAAGCGAAATAAAGATGCTGGCCTGACCGGTCTCTTGGTCGAAAAAGGACAGAAAGTGGGGGGTGTTGGGTCGACAATGCAACCGAGAATGAGCACGTCTAGATTTCCTATGGTCACATAGGAAAGGTCACTGACGAAAACAAAAAATGCACAAATCCAGACATGCTGTGCATGTTTGCCGCACTCGGCAACACCTCTGCCTCACCACTTTATGCCTCGGTACATGTAAAATGTGCTTGTGCCTCCCCTGTCCCTATGCCCTTACTGCTGCTGTTAATCTAACATCACAGGTAAAATGAAACAATGCCATTGTTAATGTGATGTCGCTGTTAAGTAATGTTGTCGTCAATCTATTGCCATTAATAAAATGAATCAATGCCACCATTGTTTTATGAAATGCTTCTGTCTTGCTTTATTGCTCATAAAGAGCGTTTTGGGCCGTTACACTAAATCTGACACCGGTAACATAGCTGCATCTCCGTGGAACTGCACAAAATTTAATTGCACAATGGTTGACACAATGATGTGTTTCTCCATTTCGTATCACCCTTTGTTAGAATGATCGTTCCTGTTAACCATGCACGTACGTACTGATCAAGTGCTACTCTCAATCTATCATCATAGAGTAATAATGCAATTGTTATGCATCTTAAGGTAAGCCCCCGTTAATCTAGTGCCAGTGTTGATTTGATGTGATGGCACTTCTTAGTTAATGGCCATTGATAACATATGACCAACGCAAGATGAAATAAGCTTATTCATACGTTGACTTGCTGATTCCAGTGTGGAATGAGCATGTCATGTATGGAGGAGCAAATAAGCACTGCAGCCGCACCGTCAACGCAAGATAAAAGAGACCAAGTCATTGATGGCCTGGCCGGCTAGTAGGGGTCGTGTAAACAGCGGTGCATTATTTTAGTGGAACTGCACAAAAAGATATTGGGGTTAGTCGGACAAATTATCTACAGCCACACGGAAGGAATTGCGCCCATCGATTGCATAGAATTTCCTCGGTGCCATCATAGGAGATCCCAAGGTGGAAATCAACTAACCACCTATGAAATTATGCATAATCTTCCTCATGCAGGTCAGTATCCCCTTCATCCAGATGATCGTGCTTTGTCATGCAGAGCTATTGATATGTGCTACTGTTTTGTGACACCGTTTAAGTACAGTGTTTTCCTATCTTTTCACATTCAGGACAATGAAGATGATTTCAGTGGAACTGCACAAAATGGTCTGATGTTGAGTGATCTCTATTGCCTCCTTTGTTTGCTGCAATGTGTCAGCGTAAATTGCAAGATGAGCCATCAAGCTAGATGTGGAGTTGCCAACATGCTCAAAGTGCACACAACATTGAGCAGAAAGAAGCATGCCCAGGAAATTAATTCTTGCGTAGGGAGGCCCTTTGCTCAAAGAAGCATCGATCGTTTTTTCTATATTTCTACACCTTCTCACAGCTTTGTCTTGGTTATAGTCTTGTGAATCATTTAGATGCGTAAATATGCTGAACTTAAGTGCTTGTGAATGTTAGCTAGTATTCATACCGTATCTTGTGAAGCTTAGTTTAGTGTGAATGTTGACTAGTGTGTCAACCTTTACAATCTATATTGTGGGCCTGTTATTTGACCCCTCATTTTGCCGCGCTACGACCAGTGTGAGTGTCTGCATGCAGTACCACATCCTCTAATTTGGTGGATGTCAAGCTAGCCCGAGAAGGAGCTATACATTTTTTTCAAGTTGAAAAATGTTACCGATGAGGAACCATAAGCTGGAGGCGTCTCTTTTTTTTTCTTTCGAATGGGCAATAAGCTAGAGAGCTGGAGAGTGTCTCTAATGGGCTGCCTCTACTGTTAAGGCCGTCCCGTATGAAACACGGGCAGCCGACTAGGCCGATACAAAAGCCTATCCATCTTAAAGCCCATTTGTTTTTGTTTTTTTGTGAGGAAAAGCCCATATTTCTTGAAGAGGGGCGATCCCAGAAAAACCCTCCTTCCTCCTCACCTCCACTTATACTGCAGCTCGCTAGACTCTCTCGCTTCCATTCACCCCCCAATTCCACCCGCTCCCCATCTTCCTCACTCGTACAGAAAACTGCCGCTCACCTTCTTCCTCACTCGTACAGAAAACGCCTGCTCCTCTTCTTCCTCGCTCCTACAGAAAACCCAAGCCCTCCGTCTTCCCCACTCGCACTGCCACTTGGCTCGTCTCTCGCTACTCTGCTCAAACCCGTAAGCTTGGCGCGACACCCGCAAGGAAAATAGAGTCAGCTGGCCCCAGCGCCAAGAAGATGAGGCTCCCACCAGCGGCGACGTCGGTTGTAGATCCTACACTCAGTAGGGCAGGGAGAAGTGGCAGCCCCCACCGGATCTGAGGAACCCGTAGAATCTCGGGTGGACCGCATCAGCGATCTCCTGGACGCCATCCTTGGGGAGATCATCTCGCTTCTCCCCACCAAGGATTGCTGCCACACCCAAGTCCTCTTAACTCGGTGGCACCCTCTATGGCGCGCCACGCCCCATAATCTCGACTGTCATTACCTATCTGTTGTTCGTGATTTTGAACTCCACAGAGCCATCATCTCCTCCCACCAGGGTCCCGTTCAACACCTCTGCATCCTGACACGCTACCTGCTCTCCATACCCTGCACGGTGGACGCCTGACTGACATCCACTGAATTCAAAAAACTGCATCAGCTTGAGTTCTACCATTACAACAAAAAATACATATCACGACCCAAACGCCATGTATTTGTGCCCACACCACCGTTGTCCATCTTGTGGTTTTCCTCCTCTCTCCACACCCTCACCATAGCCCGGTGCCATCTACCAGACAATATGGTACTAATGATTCAACTCCCACTGCTAAAAAGACTTTCGCTTGTGGTGGTTGATCTGTCGGAGGCCTCACTACACAACATCATCCACTCCGATTGCCCTTCCCTGGAGCACTTGCTGCTTCTTTTTAGATTAGAAATCCCTATCCATTGTCTCCAAATAAAGTCGCCTCACCTTAAAAGCATTGGAATTTGTTTTGAAGGACAGCAGCTCATCATCGAAGATGCCCCTTCACTTCAAAGGTTGCTCCTTGATAATTTTTATAAACCTTCGCAAATAACTGTCGTCTCTATGCCTAAACTTGAGACCTTGGGTGTAATTCCTGATCCATTTAAACATCACAAAATGGCATTTATCTCCACACTTATTCAGGTACTGTATATTATCATCTAGAATTTTGTAATCACAAGCTGCATTTTTCATTTATGTGCATAAGTTTTATATCATCTTGGAGTACACTTTGGATACTAATATTATGTTATATGCTCAATCTAGAGTTCGTCCATTGATAGCCTATCAATGGTGATGGATTCTGTCAAGATCTTATATATCAGAATGTTTAGTATTGATCTGAACAAAATTATTGGCTTGCTGTGATGCTTTCCATGTCTGGAGAATTTGTACATAAAGGTGATTATTTCATGCACATTGAAAGCCCATATATATTGTACAAGAATTACCATTCAGCTGTCGCTCTTTCGACACTCTCTTTTTTTAGACCTTAACTGTTTTCAATCTTCATCTCTTTGTAGGCACTAACACATGGAGAAAAACATATCACCAATCGATCTCGTAATAAGCACCGGGATTTTCTCAGTTCTCATGACATTCGTTTGAGGACAATAACGATGGAAGGATATGCATCCAACCAGGCAAACAGAAGCTTGGTCACATTCTTCCTGTTGAAAGCGAGGTCACTATTGTCAATGAGGCTTATGTTTTTCAACAAGAAATTTCTCACGGATGGATATGTTGAACAGAAAAAAAAAGAAGTTTCAGGTGGACAGATGGGCTTCTGAACGCGCTTGGCTTCTATTTACATCAACTTGTGGTCATATTCTAGTAAAAATTTTGGCACAAGATGTTGATTTTATGGATCAGACCGATCCATTTGTTTGTGACTGCCAAAAACAGTGGTTGGATTAAATGTTATTGCCATGTTCAGTCTCGGTTTTTGTTTAAATCTGATGAACAATTAATCCTTGGGCTTTTGTACCATTTGTAAGCTTGAGGTAGATGTTGTTGCCCTTTTCAACTCGGCTGTGACTGTCATATTTTCTTTCAAACAAGGCAAATGGCTTGCCATTTCCTTCATTAAAGAGAGAAATATTGTAACAACAGGGACCCAGCAGCTCGCCCAGTTGTAGAGACGGAGCAGGGTATCAACTGCGCTGTGCGGGGGTTGTGGTCCGTCTAGCCCAGGATTTTATATAAGCACATGACAAACCCAGTTGATATCTTTTTTCTTTCTAAAAATGGCTAGCCCAGTTCTATTTTTTTTGGACAATACCCAACCCAGGCCTACTTGCTTTTCTCAGCCATGCCGGGCTGCAAATCTTTAAAGACGAGGAGGGATGTATTCGGCTTCCCCAGAAAATGGGCTATAAGTACTAAGAAATGGGATGTAAATTTTAAAAACATAGAAAAGCGACAAATACATTCAAATTTCATTTTTTGAGGATTTCAAGATTTTAAATTTCATTATTTTTTTTGCGGGAAATTTTTTGTTGTTTTTTAATTTGAAATAAAATTACTTTTAATGTGACACAAAATTTCCTGATTAAAAGAGTTCGGACCCCACCGAAATATGCAAAATTTTGTTGAATTTTTTAGAAGTGGCCAGAATATGGTCTGTAATGCTAACAAAAAGAATATGGGCTTCAAGATATCCTTAAGAATTAGCAAATGGGCTGTAAATTATTAAAAATAATGGCAAATGGGTTGTATGCTGTTTTCCACAGATTTGGAGGCTGACTTGTGGGCCTACTAGGTTGACGCTGACACTGTCTTAATTTTTTTTTGATGCATAAGCAAGGCTTTCTCAACTTAGTCAACACAGAGCAGTGACTGTTGGATGTCCATCCAACCACTGTCGTGCTCCTTCAACCTCTGATCTTCCTACTCCAGCCGCCCAAACCAGCGCCGGCGGGACTGCCTACTCCCTCCTTCCGTGGCCGGCTGTGCTGCCACGCAGGCCTCACCGACCCAGCCTACTCCCACCGCTGGCCAGGCCATCCCTCTACCCACCCGCACCTCCTGTTATTTTCTGACGATGGCAGCCTCACCCTGCAATCGAACAGTCAGCCCTCATACTCAACTCAGCGTGGGCGTCCAGTGCTATGGCTTCGCTGGCTCCGGGTTGTTCCCTTCCTAGGCCTCGCCATAGTCCACTGTGTTGGTGCTCTCGACGCGGCGTGGTCAACATGGTCAACAAACGACAACCATCGGAAGAGGGATGTAAGTGAAGAGGCTGACAGTAGGGACCCACACAAGCAAGTGCCTCCCTATTACGTGAAAAAAAGATTGCTCCTGCTGACAGCTGGGATCCACCGGCAAAATCTTCGCATGGAAGGAAGTGCCTCCTTATTATGCGAAAAAACTAATCTCTTGATGACAGCTGGGACCCGGCAGATTTGGTGGCTGACTTGTGGGCCTACTAAGCTGATGCGTACACATGGCTTTGTCAACTTAGTCAACAAATGATTCTAGCAGCTGGACCGTTGGATGTTATTCCAACAGCCGTGCTGCTTCTTCAACCTCTGATGTTCTTGCTCCAGCCGCCGAAACCAGCGCCGATACGACTGCCTACTCCTACCTCCCATGGGTTGCAGTGCTGTCGCGCAGGCCTCACCGCCCCACCCTAACCCCACTGTCGGCCAGGCCTTCCCTCTACTCACCCACACCCCGTGTTATTCTCCGGCGACGACAGCCTCCCACCAAAGAGGAACCAGTGAACCCTCGTACTCCCCTGCGCGTGGGCGTCCACTGCTTCGTCTTCCTCGGCTCCGCATCATTCCCTTAGTAGGCCTTGCAATCGTCCACTGGTTGTCTTTCTAGTCGCAAACGTACGTATATACTGGTTGATCGGTCTCTCTGCAAGGATGAACCATGGCCGAGTAAGTAGCGGCATGTGTCATAGTAGAGCCCCCACCATAGCAGTTCAGGCAGTCCCGTCTAAATCGTGTACACGTACCTATAGCCACACGGCAAAAAATACGGTCATGTACGTACATATGGGCGGGGTCTTTAACGCGTACAGCAACTGCGTCCTGTTCATTGGCAGCCCACCAGCAGGGTTGGAACGGAGAAACAACATCGTATTCATCGGGTGGCAACCGGCTGGGACGGAACACGCCCTGTTCATCGATCGGGAGCCAAACAGCTTGGACGGAATAGCCGAAACGGGGTCCTGCTCATCGGGAGGGGTCTGGTGTACCGCAAAATGGAGGAAACGGCCTTCTATTCGACCACCTACGATCGAAACGGGGTCCTATTCATTAGCTCGGGGTCTAGCATACCGCAAAACAGACGAAACAGAGTTATCTTCGACCTCCTACAGTCGAAACGGGGTTCTGTTGATCAGGACAGCTGCGGCGTACCACAAAATGGAGGAAATGTACTACTCTTCGAGCGCCTATGGTCGAAACAGGGTCCTCTTCATCAGGTGGGGTGTGGTGTACCACAAAATGGGACTCCCGGGGCTACTGTTCATCATCGTCTACTGCCTCGCTCCAACCTCCACGGGCTACTGTTCATCAATGATCGACCTCCTCCAGCCTCCACCGGCTACTGTTCTTCCAGCCCTCCATGCGGTCCTGTTCATCCACCCCTGACCGGCTGCGCTGTGGGGGCCTCCTCGGGGTCCTGTTCATCCAACCCCCTCGGGGAATTGTTCTTCCATAGCCAACCAACCGACTTGATTGATCGATGCGTCTCAACTCTTGTCTATGTGTATCGCGAGCGAGGCAGCAACGGGCACTGTTCATTGAGAGGCAACCCAACCGGCTACATCTCGCACATACGAGTGCCTTCGACTTTAGTAAGCAGCGAGAAGGATCGATCGGGTTCAGTTAGGCAGTAAAGGAATCGCTCGGGTTCAGTTAGGCAGCGAAGGATCGACCGGCTTCAGTGGCTAGAGGTGGTGCGAGGGCGATATTGATCGCTCAGGTTCAGTACGAACGTCTCTCCATCGCGCTTGGGTTCAGTTAATGAATGCCTCGCACACATGCACGCGTATGAGAGAAACGCGCAAACCACACTGCATCGCTTGGTCCCGACCACCAACCGTGACCGGGAACTCCGAGAAAATTTTGTCTCCCTCACTTATTTTTCATCCTTTTCAAGTTTTCCACAGGCCCCTGAAGACGGCCTGATCATCGGTCCTTTCGAAGGATAGATACACCAAGACAGCAAGAAGCATTGCGGTATACGGGAATCTCTAGGAAGTCTTTTTGACGATCACTCTACCTGTTCTCAGGACCCTCACGCTGCTCTCCCTTGGTCATGGCATGTAAAATAGCCCTGTTGCTTATTGCACTACTTATACGCTTTGACGTATCCATAAATTTGTAATGGAAACAGTTCGCGGCCCAACTTCTGTGGCACTAGCTTACTACCTTTTTCTTGATAATATTATCCATTGCACCCGTACACTTTGGTACGGCCTAAATTTGCCAGGGGCTTTATTGCGCCCCATATTACGGCAACAAAGTCCGAACACTTTTTACAGTATAGTTCGGCACCCCGAATTTAGCATTATATGCAGTGGCTCCGAATCATGTCTTTGGTCAATAGTTGGGTTGCCCGGCTCCTGTGCTTACTACCTAACGTTCCGCTATATCGGCTAGGGTAGTAAAGGGAGAACTACTATGATTGTGCCCTAGTTCGTCCGGATGAGCACCTCGGTAGAGAAAGCCGAAAACTGACTGTCATGATGCGGTGTGAGCCGGTCAGCTCTTCGGAGGTTACAAATCTTTTGTGATTTTTTCCGCATTATGCGACGAATCGGTCTTTACCCAATCCAGTGTTTACAGCACCCTAGTTCGGATTCACGAATACTAGGGGCTGCGCCTAAATTTCTATTATAAAACTCCTATGGCTAAGTGAGGGTGATAAAGCCACATAGTCCGGTTGCCTGGTTCGTTGCGCTAAACACCTCCTTCAAGGACCAAACTTTGGATAAAGAGTGTTTAGATTTTATCCCGAACACCCCCGTACTACCTACGTGGGGGCTGAAGCCGATGACTAGCCAACTCTCAGATTTAATAAAACGGCCGCACAGGAGGAAAAATCTTAATATAAACAACTAACATTATATTACATATCAGTTTTGTTTCATTGTGCAGGACAGGATAACATATTCATCCGAAGATAATGTCTTTTGCGCACTGCTTCGCTACAATGCGGGATCCCTCCAGGACATCATCAAAATATCGCTCTGGCGTGCAGTGCTCCTTGCCCGCGGGCGGTCCCTCAGTCGCGAGCTTGACGGCGTTCATCTTCGCCCACTGTATCTTGACACGGGTGAAGGCCATCCGCGCACCTTCGATGCAGACCGACCGCTTGATGGCATCAAGCCGAGGGCAGGCAGCAACCAGCCGCTTCACGAGCCCGAAGTAGCTTTGGGGTATGGCTTCGGCAGGCCATAGACGGATTATCAAATCCTTCATGGCCAATTCAGCCGCCCTATGCAGTTGGTCAGTTGTTTCAGCTGATCGCTAAGGGGCACCGGATGCTCTGGCGCAAGGTATTGCGACCAAAATAGCTTCTCCGTTGAGCTCCCCTCTTCAGCTCGGAAGAATTCCACAGCATCTGTAATGCTGCGCAGTAGATCTGCAAATGCTCCTAGAGAACTCCAAATCCGGGTCAGTAAGAGGTACCTTTTCTTCCCAAATTTGCTTTGCATTATAAAGGCCTTACCCGCCGTGATTTTCCTGGCCTCTTGGATTTCCTGGATGGCACCCTGGGCTTCAACCCAGGCCTCTTGTGTGCTTTGGTGGGCCTTCGCAAGCACGGACTCTTGTTCCGTAATCTTGCGCTCCAAGGACTCGCATTTCTTTACAGTGTCCTGGAGCTCTTGTTGGACCTCACCGACCCTGGCCACGTGCCTTTCGCGGACGGATTGTTTCGCCGCCGCTCTCTTCTCGGCCTCGGCCAATGCCTTTTTAAGGGCCTCCACCTCAGCCGTCGCTCCTACAAATATCATGGCACTATGGTCAATGCAAATCATCTATCCTTTCTGATATACAGAAGGTCATGGCATACCTTGCTTATCCTCCAGCTGCTTTTTCACACGGCCGAGTTCTTCCTCGGCCCGATCCAGACTCTGCTTTAGTCCGGAGACTTCGGCAGCATGGGAGGTCGCAGCCAGCAGTGACGCCTGCTTTTTTTCACATAGACATGTATGGTTAGTCTCCTGCGAAAATTGTTTGATCCTCTGTCCGGCTTTTCTTTTCGACCACCGGACAGTGTCTCAGGGGCTACTGTCTATACTGTGACATTCTTTTGAAATTGCGTTTCATACCTCAAAACCTGTTAGAAGGCTTGTGCAGGCTTCGGTCAGTCCACTCTTCGCGGACTGAATCTTCTCAATCACCGTACCCATGAGGGCACGGTGTTCCTCTACAATGGAAGCACTTCGCAGCGCTTCCAGTAGGGTGTTCGGTGCCTCTGGTTGGACAGAGGTCACCGGCGAAATGGGCACACCCCCTTCTTTCGAATGAAGCTGCTTGCCGGATTCCGGAGCCGTATAGGTCTCCGGGACCATATTCGGCTGAGGGCCGAATTGGACCTGGCCCCCATTGCCAGGCTCCATGGGGATTTGCTCCCCCATGTGTCCGGCGGCCGAGGTTTCACCCTCTGGCGCCGCGCTGATGGCCTCCTGCGTCTCTCCCTGGCCTGGGATCCTTTGGGACAACACCTCGGTGTCATCCATGGCATTGGGAGAGGAGGCCGCCGGAAGGTCCAGCGAATTCCCCGAGGATGAGGATCGCTCGAGGTCGGAACGAACCAGGCTCCAAGTACATGATTCAACATGTTAAAACTATGGAGAAAAGAGGCTGGATATATGAATGCTTCAGGGTCTTTGAGTACTCACGATCCGGCCAGGGGCTTATCTCGGGGGCGCCGCTCTGGGCTATTGTCGACGTCACACGCAGAGTTATCCGCGAGGGAGACCTTCCCCTTCTTGGATGCCTCTGCCTCTAGATTTATGGAGGCCGCCCTTTTCTTCCTTCCCCCCTCGGGGGGAGAGTTGCTTTCCTCCTCCTCTTTGTCATCCTCTGTGATGGAGGAGTGAGTCTCGGCGTCTTCGGACGTCGCGTCCGAAGTTCCCTTGCGACGGAGACCACTTCTGGTCTCCTTGGCCTTTTTCTTGGCCTTCTTCTCCGGCGCCTGGTAGGGCGCCGGGACCAGCATCTTCATCAGAAGCGGGATGGCTAGTTCCTTGGGCAGCGGAGCCGGACACTTGATCCGCTCTGCCTTCTTCGTCCAGACCTGAAAAAAATAAATAGGGAGGCTTAGGCATTTTCCCTGAGTAAGCCAGTAAAGGATACACCTTGAAAGCACGAAAAAGTAATCGGACTGGTGGGATGGGCTAGGTTGTGCCCGCGGTCTTCGGTCGTCTCCGGCCATTTCTCGCTGGCCTTAAAAAGCACCTTCCAGATGTCTTCGTGCGTAGTTCCGAAGAACTGTTGCAAGGTCTGGTGCTCGGCCGGATCGAACTCCCACAGATGGCAAGTCCGACTTTGGCATGGAAGGATCCGGCGAACTAGCATCACCTGGATCACATTGACAAGCTTGATGTTCTTCTCCACCATGCTCTTGATACGCGCCTGTAGCGCTGTTAGCTCGTCCGATGACGACCAATTCAGGCCCTTCTCTAGCCAGGAGGTGAGCCGCATTGGGGCTCCGGACTTGAATTCGGGAGCCGCGGCCCAGGTGGTGTCGCGGGGCTCTGTGATATAGAACCACAGTTGGTGCCACCCTTTGATGGTCTCCACAAAGGTACCTTTGGGCCATGTGATGTTGGGCATCTTGCTCACCATGGCCCCTCCGCACTCTGCGAGTTGGCCATCCACCACCTTCAGTTTCACATTGAAGATCTTGAGCCACAATCCGAAGTGGGGTGGGATGCAGAGGAAGGCCTCGCACACGACAATAAATGCCGAGATGTTGAGGAAAGAATTTGGGGCTAGATCATGGAAATCTAGCCCATAGTAGAACATGAGTCCGCGGATGAAACGATGGAGAGGAAACCCTAACCCGCGGACGAAGTGGGGGATGAACACCACCCTCTCATGAGGCTTGGGGGTGGGGATGATCTATCCCTTGGCCGGAAGCCGATGGGCGATTTCCTTGGCCAAATACCCCGCCTCCCGAAGCTTCATGATGTCCTTCTCCTTGACGGAGGAGGCCATCCACTTGCCTTGCGCTCCGGATCCAGACATGGTCGGAGTGCTTATTTGAGGCGGAAAAGATGAGAACTTGGGCGCTAGAGCTCAAGAATGGAGAGGCAGAGAAAGATAAGGTGTGGGTGAAAGGGATGAATCCTTATCTCCTTATAAAGGTAGTGAATATCAAGCGTCTCCCCACTCGCCTTAAAACTCACCTATTCCCAAGGGCCGTGCAGATGGCACGGTTGGATTACCCACGCCCGTATTGATGAGAATCCCGCAATAAAGGGACACGATCTCTGCTGTGACAAGGCGTGCCACTGGAAAACCGCATCTTAAAGCGTGGAGCGGGAGGCTAAAAAACGGTTCAAAATAATGACCGTGCAGGAACGTGGTGTCGCGTTACAAAAAGTTGTCAGCGGATTGGACTCGTGAAATATTATACTCTCTGCGGTTATGCGTGGTACTTCTTTTGCAGAGCCGGACACATTTTCTGCGCTCGAAGTCTGTTTTGGAGTATTCGGAGGAGGAACCCACCTTGCAATGCCGAAGATAATCTGTGCGCCGGACACATCGTCATTGAAGCCTGGTTCAGGGGCTACTGAGGGAGTCCTAGATTAAGGGGTCCTCGGGCGTCCGGGCTACATAATGTGGGCCGGACTGATGGGCCATGAAGATACAAGACAGAAGACTCTCTCCCGTGTCCGGATGGGACTCTCCTTGGCGTGGAGGGCAAGCTTGGCGTTCGGATATGAAGATTCCTTTCTCTGTAACCGACTTTGTACAACCCTAGTCCCCTCCGATGTCTATATAAACCGGAGGGTTTAGTCCATAGAGGCAATCATAGTCACAATCATAATCAGACAGGCTAGACTTCTAGGGTTTTAGCCATTATGATCTCGTGGTAGATCAACTCTTGTAATACTCATATTCATCAAGATCAATCAAGCAGGACGTAGGGTATTACCTCCATAGAGAGGGCCCGAACCTGGGTAAACATCGTGTCCCCCGTCTCCTATTACCATCGACCTTAGACGCATAGTTTGGGACCCCCTACCCGAGATCCGCCGGTTTTGACACCGACAATGGGTTCCACCATATTATCAATGTGAATTACTTCAAAAATTGCAGCGTTTAAGACAAGGAAAAAAGTTCTATAGAAGAATATTATCAGGAATTACAAACTGGCATGATTAGATGTGGTATTCTTGAGGATAATGAAGCTATGCTTGCATGTTTTATGGGTGGATTAAATAGAGAGATTCAGACCATTTATCACTCGTTTATTCCATCTTGCTTGCAAAGCTGAACTTGAAGTGCAGGATCGACATGCATTGGCGCGATCTAATTTTTCTGCAGGTCGATCTTCATCATGGACACCACGTACATCCTCTACTTCCACACGTTCTACTGCAGCACCGTTGACTTCAGCTGCCAATTCCAACTGAGATACAAGAAAACAGGCACCACCACCATCTGCCAGGAACACACCTTCTAATCCCGCACAGAGCTCTTCTTCATCCATGGCATCAACATGGCAAACACATGAGGTTATATGCCATCGTTGCGAGGGTGGAGGTCACTATGCGAGCAAATGTCAATCTCCGCGTGTGATGATTGTTAGTGAGGATGGTGGGTATGAGTCCGCTAGTGACTATGATGAGGAGACTTTGGCTCTTATTACAAGTGAAGAACACAATGAAGATGATTCTGAACATGAGACGCAACAGATGGCTGCTGAAGATGCTGACAGGTATGAGAGTATAGTTGCTCAACGTGTTTTGAGTGTGCAGGTAACACAAGCTGAGGAAAATCAGAGGCATAATTTGTTCCATACAAAGGGAGTTGTGAAGGAACGTTATATCGACGTTATCATTGATGGAGGGAGTTGCAGCAACTTGGCTAGCATGGAGATGGTGGAGAAGCTGTCTCTCACCAAAAGACCCCATCCGCATCCTTACTACATCCAATGGTTCAACAACTGCGGCAAGGTTAAGGTAGAACGTACTGTTCGTGTGCACTTTAGTATCGCTACATATGCTGATTATGTTGATTGTGATGTGGTACCCATGCAAGCATGTTCCTTATTACTTGGTACACCATGGCAATTCGATAAAAAAAATTGTACACCATGGTAGAAACAATTAGTATACTCTTGTTCATAAGGATAAACATATTACTTTGCATGTCTCCTGATTCCATTTTGAAAGATGATATTAATAGAGCTAGTAAAGCAAAACAGGAGCAAAATAAGAGTGAAAATCAGATTGTGGCAATAGAATTTGAGCAACAAACGAAGCCTACTAATAAACCATCATCTAGTGTTGCTTCTGAAATTAAATTGAAAAGTGGATGTTTACTTGCCACCAAATCTGATATTGATGATCTAGATTTCAGCAAATCTGTTTGCTATGCTTTCGTGTGCAAAGAGGAATTATTTTCATTCGAGGACGTGCCTCCCACTTTGCCTCCTACTATCACTAACATTTTGTAGGAGTTCGTTGACGTCTTTCCACAAGATGTCCCACTGGGATTACCGCCTATTCGAGGGATTGATCATTAGATTGACTTAATTCCCGGTGCTTTGCTGCCAAACCATGTGCCATACCGTACCAATCCAGAGGAGACGAAGGAGATTATGCGTAAAGTACAAGAGCTGCTCGACAAAGGTTATATACGTGAATCTCTTAGTCCTTGTGTTGTTCCTATTATACTAGTGCCAAAAAAGGATGGTACATCGCATATGTGTGTTGATTGTAGAGGCATTAATACTATTACTATTCATTATCATCATCCTATTCCTAGGCAAGATGATATGCTTGATGAATTGAGTGGCTCTACAATATTCTCCAAAGTTGATTTGCATAGTGGATACCATCAAATTCGTATGAACTTGGGAGATGAATGGAAAACATAATTTAAAACTAAGTTTGGATTATATGAGTGGTTAGTCATGCCTTTTGGGTTAACTAATGCACCTAGTACTTTCATGAGATTAATGAACGAAGTTTTCCGTGCTTTCATTGGATGATTTGTGGTAGTCTATTGTGATGATATACTGATTTATAGGAGATCTTTGGAAGAACATTTGGAATATCTA
The DNA here is from genome assembly GCA_011799875.1 of Thinopyrum elongatum. Taxonomy (NCBI): domain Eukaryota; kingdom Viridiplantae; phylum Streptophyta; class Magnoliopsida; order Poales; family Poaceae; genus Thinopyrum; species Thinopyrum elongatum. The sequence continues at coordinate 280,638,561 of CM022300.1, forward strand.
CGTGCTGTTTATATTGCTCTACGTGATGCTCGTTTGTTTGGTAACCTTGGGAATTGCACCTTTTGCACCGACCGAGTATCTTTTCTTGGCTATGTTGTTACTCCACAGGGAATTGAAGTTGATAAAGCCAAGATTGAAGCTATTGAGAGTTGGCTGCAGCCCAAAATGGTCACACAAGTGAGGAGCTTTCTTGGACTTGTTGGTTTCTATAGGCGTTTTGTGAGAGATTTCAGCACCATTCCTGCACCTCTCAGTGAGCTTACAAAGAAGGATGTGCCTTTTATTTGGGGTACTGCACAGGACGAAGCCTTCACGGTATTGAACGATAAGTTGACACAGGCTCCTTTACTCCAACTTCCCGATTTTAATAAGACTTTTGAGCTTGAATGTGATGCTAGTGGAATTGGATTGGGAGGTGTGTTATTAGAAGATGGTAAAACTATTCCATACTTTTCCGAAAAATTCAGTGGGCCTAATCTGAACTATTCTACTTATGAGAAGGAATTATATGCTCTTGTTCGGACTTTAGAAACATGGCAACATTATTTATGGCCCAAAGAATTTGTTATACATTCTGATCATGAATCTTTGAAACACATTAAAAGTCAAGCAAAACTAAACTGTAGACATGCTAAATGGGTTGAATTCATTGAGACTTTCCCTTATGTCATTAAACACAAGAAGGGTAAAGAAATGCTACTCCTGATGCATTGTCTCGTCATTATACTATGCATTCACAACATGACTTTAAAATATTTGGTTTGGAGACTATCAAAGATCAATATGTGCATGATGCTGAATTTAAAGATGTATTGTAGAATTGTAAAGAAGGGAGAACATGGAACAAGTTCGTCGTTAACAATGGATTTGTGTTTCATGCTAACAAGCTATACATTCCAGGTAGCTCCGTTCATCTTTTGTTGTTGCAGGAGGCGCATGGAGGAGGATTAATGGGACACTTTGGCGTGAAGAAGACTGAGGATGTACTTGCTACACATTTCTTTTGGCCGAAGTTGAGATGGGATGTTGAGCGTTTTGTTGCTCGCTGCACTACATGCCAGAAAGCTTTGTCACGACTCAATCCTCATGGTTTATATATGCCTTTGCCTTTACCTAGTGTTCCATGGGAGGATATATCTATGGATTTTGTTTTAGGATTACCTCGAACAAAGAAGGGGCGGGATAGCATATTTGTTGTCGTGGATAGATTTTCGAAAATGGCACACTTCATACCATGTCATAAAAGCGATGATGCTGCTAATGTTGCTGATTTGTTCTTTCGTGAAATTATTCGCTTGCATGGTGTGGCAAATACTATTGTTTCAGATCATGATACTAAATTTCTGAGCCACTTTTGGAGATGTTTATGGGCTAAGTTGGGGACTAAACTGCTTTTTAGTACTACTTGTCACCCCCAAACTGATGGACAAACTGAAGTAGTCAATAAAACATTGTCTACCATGCTTAGGGCTGTTTTGAAGAATAACAAGAAAATGTGGGAAGAATGCTTGCCTCATATTGAATTTTCTTATAATCGTTCGCTGCATTCTACTACTAAGATGTGCCCTTTTGAAATTGTACATGGTTTCCTACCTCGTGCACCTATTGACTTGTTGCTTCTTCCATCTTTGGAGGAGGTTAATTTTGATGCTAAACAACGTGCCAAATTGATCTTAAAAATGCATGATTTAACTAAGGAAAACATTGAGCGTATGAATGCTAAATATAAACTTGCTGGAGATAAAGGTAGAAAGCATGTTGTCTTTGCACCTAGAGATCTTGTTTGGTTACATTTGCATAAGGATAGGTTTCCTGATTTGCCCAAATCAAAGCTAATGCCACGTGATGATGGTCCTTTTAAGGTGTTAGAGAAAATAAATGTTAATGCATATAAACTTGAGCTGCCTGCAGATTTTGGGGTTAGTCCCACTTTTAACATTGCAGATTTGAAGCCTTATTTGGGTGAGCAAGATGAGATTCCATCGAGGACGACTTCACTTCAAGAAGGGGAGAATGATGAGGACATCAATACCATTATTACACCCACAGCCCCTGCTGCTAAACATATTGGACCAATTACTAGAGTTCGCTCACGCCAATTAAATTACCAGGTACTTTCATTTCTTGGTAATGATTCTATTGTTCATGAGAATATGATGCTGACTAAATTGGATACATTTGTTTTGCTTACAAGTGAAGGGCCTATCTTGGACAAGAAGGATGAACATTGGAGCAAGAACAAGCATGGAGATGATGGCATGTGCAAAGGGAACAAGAACGAAGTTTCAAGTGATGATTTCAAGACTTTGAAGCCACCATAATGAGTGCATGAAGACTTGAACGAAATATACAAGATGCCACTTCACAAATTTCGTCCAGAGGCTATTATAGGTGCTGTGTCACCTTATTGGGCCAGGCCCACGTAATTTTGAAATACTTAAGTATAGGCTGTTTTTAGAGTCTGTATGTGTGGGGAAACAAAGTTAGGGTTGGTTTCGAACCCCTCCTACAAGGGGTCACGAAATTCCCCCCCTACTCCTCCATATATACAGCCCTTAGGTCGTCGTTTAGACTTTGGGTTTTGTTTAGATTAAAGTTCGCCATAGCTGCAACTTCGCGTACTTCATTTTTGTTCAACGACTAGACCAAGACGTCACAGAACACCACCTTGATCAATAAAGCTTTCATCTTATATTCGCAATATCTAGATTGCAATCTCAGTTCCTTCCTTGTTCTTTGTTTGGTTGCAGGAAATAGACCCTCGTGGTCAGGTTGATCGTGCTCCGGCGTGGTCAATAACCTCTTGGAGTTGGTTTAGCGATTGCTAAGGCGCGACGTCCTCGCACGTTCGTAGTCAGATTGTCAAATTCTACTCCTCCGAAAATGATAATCACCATCTCATCGAAAGACAGGACACTTTCACCTCTATCACTCGACTCTGATTTCCAGGTTGCTCAGTGAGATTTTACAGCTTTTTGTAGGCGACATGATGTAGCTTTGTACAAAGTTCTGACAATCGATCAGCTCTGGTTGTCGAAAATCTGCTAATAGTTCTTTGGGCTTAATTATAGTCAAGAATAGTGAAATGTTGAAAACACAAGAGGGCGATGAAGATGAACGATCTTCTTAGGGGTCATACGTATTTGACAAAGTTTAGTGTGGGGCTAGAGATTTTTTAATTAAGTCTCTTTCCTCACACACCCCAAAAGTTAATCTAGAAAAGAATTATCACCTTGATTGTGTATGTAGGTAGGTAGTGTAATCCAGAAACCCTAGAAGCCACATAATTAAAATTTGCCAAACCGATTAGTGGACGTCTAACTTGGTTTTGTAGGTTTGCATATGATGTCGTATACCCTTCGTCATGTTAACTGGCCTGCGTGTCATGGCATGATGGTTGGGGCCACGGGATTTCCACTTTAATGTAATAGACGTAGAGAGGTCGTGTAGGTTGTAGGTGATGGTGGCAAGTGTACATGGAAGACCCGAAGCTTCACCAGGAGCACGGAGGAGGTGCTGAAATTTTCGTGCCACGACAGCATTTTCTGAAAATGGTGCCACGACAACGTTTTTAAATGGTCACCACGGCAATGTTTCCTGAAATTGTCGCCACTCTAGCGTTTTTGAAAGGGCTGCCATGGCAATGATTTTTCTACCATCATGGCGATGTTTCAACTGAAGATTCAAGAAGACCGTGAAGACTTCCCAACACCCAGGGTTATACCATATCATGCTATTATGAATTGCCTAAGATATTTGTCCCTTTGTTGTTTGCACCCTTTGCTTGCACATTAGTCAATTATTAGGGTGATCTCTCACAGTAAATATCAAGTTAAAAGGTGCTCTCCCGATGTTGCATCCGTCTATGACACGTAGCATTCCGGAGTAAGTCATGTCCATGTAACGACCCGAACCTAATAAGATTTTTCTCTGTGCTTACTGTGCTAGTCCTTGGATTGATTCGCTAGCACACACAGCACATAGGAATATCAAAGTAACAAGTGTGTCATTTACTACAATGTATGATCCAGAATTTATAATGTATTACAATCTCGTAGCACATAGCTGACATTATTCAATAATAACAGCGCAAATGTAGCATAAGTAAATGATGAGTCCCGTCAATGCCTACTGACGAAAATGCTGAGTGAAGACTCGTGACCCTACTGTATCTCACTGATCATCTGAAAATCATGCAACATGATAAGTTGTAGCCACAAGGGTCAATACATTGAATGTATCAGCAAATCACACAAAATTATATAGCAAACCTACATCCACAAGCAAAGTATGACAAACAAAACACTCAAATTGGAATTGTGGAAGAATGTCTTCACCTACATCCACTAACTGAACTTACAACCACCTCTAATTTATTCGCCCATGATAACCCCAAAGATTCTAAGTAAACATGACAAGAACTTCAGAAGTCTCTCAAGTGCGCTCTGTCAGTGGCGCATTCTCTAGGAACAATAGAGCACTCTTCCAAGGACGCATTCACCTGATTTAAGTTTCGAAAACTATACCTCGCCTCATGTGCGCTCTGTCAATGGCGCATTCTCTAGGGACAATAGAGCACTTTGCCAGTGACACATTCACCTGGTTAAAAATCCCGAGCCTACGGCTATAAACACTCACAACTTTCATGGATCACTCGACACATGCCCATGTCTACCATAGCAAGTTGATCACACCATCACATAACACAATCAATACCGAAACATGACAACACGGCATACACATATCAGGCCAAACACATATCATAGCATAAAACACACATGCATAGCAGAATATAGGATGAGCAAAATCAAAAGTGCAAACTTGCCTTGAACGTTGTTGAAGTACTCTAACGCTTAATTCTGATCCGCTTCGCACTCCGGACAATCTATACGATTAACGACGGCACCGATAAATAAACCGTACGCACATAACACCAGAATAAAGTAAACAGCAATGAATTCAAATAAAAACTTAAATAACAGAACATATCAGTAGGTATATCTTATCCACATGCTAGTAGGATCATAATGCAAAAAGAATCAACTAATTTGGATCAACGGTTTGAAAGATATGGCCTCCGGAAGGTTAAATTTAAATTTCATCAACGTCAAATTTAAACAGTTCAAAAATGTGAAAATTTGGTTCTACTAGATTCTCCTGGTTAATATGAGTACACAGGAAAAAGAATCGATGAATTTGGAGTTACGGATCTCAAGTTATCGCTAAACGAAATTTAGATAAGAATCTGTCAAAAATATTGAGCTGCTGTTGCGGTTGCTGTGGAGATGACACGTGGCTAGATGTTAGTGGCTGAAAACCATTTGCTGCGGTGTCTAAACAGCAGATGGCCAAAGACTAGCACATACCACTTTGAAGAAGCTAAAAAAAATAGAATCCAATCTGAGCGGTCCAACATAGATCGGACGGACGACAGGGACTCACTGGAGAAACAGGGGCAGTGCAGCGCCGAACTTGAAGAAGATGAGCTCGGGGCGGCTCGGAATCGATGATGCTGATAGCTAAGAGGCTCGCCGAGTCTCGGGAATGATGGCCAAGGTGACGCGGGTGACGGAGAACTCAAAAACACCCTCCGGGACGACCGAGGCTTCTTCTAGTGTCGTTACCGACCCGCTGAATCGCGGTTGGCGACGTCAAGCTTCGGGGCGGGGCCCGTGTGGTCGATGTGGTGTTTCTCTGAGAAAAATAAGGGGTCAGGGAGATAGGGGAAACCTAGAAGATTAGTACATGGGAACAGGAGGCACTGGGATCCCACGGCAGCGACTAACTTGACCGGCGATAGGAGCTCTTGTAGCGAACTCCGGCGAGACCGGGACGAGGCGAAACGGGCACGGGAGATCTGACTTTTACGAAAAATCGAACAAGGAGGAGCTGGAGATATTATATGGAAAATGTTTCGCAGCCATGCGCCGGCTGAATTGTTCCGCCAGATGCGTCCACACGCACATGCTTCCAGCGAAGCAATTGGCGACACGCTTTTGATGCGGGCCCATCTATACGCTACCTATTTCTCTTTCTTCCACCTTCAGCATCTTCTTTCTCTCTCTTTTTCTTCCATCGCATGCTGCTGCCCCTGTGCGCCCGCTGCTCCTTCGCTCCCCCCTTCTCTGCAGCATGTGGCCCACATCCCAGGCTCTCCCCCTCCGCTCCCCTCCCCCTGCTACAACCAAGCGCCAAGGGCCAACGGTGGTCCAAGCTTCCTTGTCGAGCTTCTGCAGCCAGCGGCGACGCTCTGAGCGACGACCTTTTTTTTGCTTCAATAGGAATGGTGCCGTGAAACGAAGGTGAGGGCAGTGCTACTACCGGCAAAATGAGAAGCTACAACCAAAGAGTAGAAAGCTATATCCGACCACAGTGCACCGGCAAAAGCTAGAACCAGAGACCAAAAAAAAGCTACAACCATCGATACCGGTGTTGCAACCATTGACAAAAGAGATTCAATCCTAGATTGAAAAAGCATCAACCATAACAGGGGAAGTTTCAACCAGCCACTATCAACTGAAAAAGCTGCAACCGTTACGAAAAAAACTTCAACCCTAGATGGAAAAAGCTTCAACCAAAAAATATACAAAGTTTCAACTGGGCACTGCAGATGAAAAAAGTTGCAACCGTTTACAGAACAAGCTTCAATCGTAGATGAAAAAAAGCTTCAATCGACACGGTGGAAAGCTTCAATCCGCGAAAAAAGCTTCAGACGGCATGGAAAAAGCTTCAACCGGTGTGAGAAAAAGCTTCAACTGATGCGCCAATGGCGCGAGTGGCGACATTGAGAGTTGCGTCCGGCGGCGCAACAGTGCAGCGATGGTAGTTGCTAGGTGCTACAATGACGGAGGGTGTCGAGCTGCTACAAGAACAGCGTCATTTCTGCTATGACGGGACGACGGATTTCTTGTTGTACTGGCGAGAGCGGATGTTGTGATGGCGACCGGCGGCGGCGAGGACGGCGAGCGCATCCAACAGCATGGGGGTGGCGCAGGAAGGAGATCCAGGTGAGGGGTGGTGGCCGGCAGCGGGAGGGCATCCAGGCGAGGGAGGGCAGTACATGCAGTGTGTGGAAGGAAAGAAGGAGATGGAAAAGTCAACGCGAGTGAAATCGAACGGTATATCTCGCTGCATCGGGCGGCTGCGATGCGACCGGCCCATAGGCGCGCCGGCGCAGATCATCGCCCATAGTATATAGGGTGTCCCCTGTGGCCTAGGGCTTGATAATCGATCGAATCCATTGATTTGGTTTGGCTCAGTTTCAGGAGCTACAATGTTCGCGATGAACACGAGTGCGTTGGAGGAGATGACAAGCGGAACCCGATGTCAGTGGCAGCGAGGAGGTGGAAGAGGGAAAAACAAGATAGAGGGGGAGCTGCGGGACGGGCCGCCTGCTGTCGCTGTTGCTGCTGTGTAGCACGGGCGGGCGACGGATAGAAATAGGTTGCCCCTGTACAGCCTAATGAACAGTAATCTCTGGCTGATTATAATACTCTATAGGGCAGTTATTTGGCTAAAAGAAAATAACATATAGATACCTAAAAATACCAGAACACACAGTAAAATATTACTACTAATATATACTACAGGAAATATATTTCCAGGCCTAATGCAATTTTGTAAAACTTATTTTATTCAATAAAGAACACACAACGAGCAGTATAACATAAATCTAAAAATCATTTGGAGTTTATAAAATTTCAAAAATACACCAGGTGAACTCCACATAATATTCTAGTCATTATGAACTTTTTTTAATAACAGGGGAGAAGTCATGTTATCTCCAATCCAACAATTTACCTTAAGTTGCAATAACGATTTAAATATTCAGAAAACTCAAATATCCATAGAAATCATGATGAAAAATAATGATCCTATTAACATTCCAAATCTGAAAATTTGGAATGTTACAGTCCACATGAGTACAAACGGGCTGTGAGGTGTAAGACAGGGAAGGTCAGACCATGTATGCAGATAGCAGTCTATTATCTAGAAGTTCTGGTAGAATTGTTCTGAACACAGAGCACGAAGCATCGAATGATGAACAAGAGTTATATGGAGATATGATCAACAAAGGATTTCCTACAAGTTGAAGTTCATGTCATCAGTGATGTCCACATCAATGGTTGTGAATTAGATCAGGGTCTTGAATCACTTAAAGTCAATTATGAGAGATATTGATTTGAGAGGGAGCACTATTATTTATTAATTAGTTTAATCACTAGTGCAAATTAATTATAAACAATGTCTCTGTGTAGTTTGTATTATAGTTGTAGAATTATGGCTCATGGTTCCACCTTTGTTGTTGAACTTGATTAGCTGTTATTTATCTAGTTGAATCTTTATGACTTAGAGGATCGTCCTCTAAAAGTGCCAAGAAGGATTAGTCCTAATGCATGTTTACAATACTCTCTTGCTGATGCTATGAATGACAAAGACTCGCATCCTTTGTTCGAAAAGCCTAGAATCACATTATAGTCTGCTTGCTTCCGAGAAAGCCGAACTTAAAAATGTTTGGGATAGTTACATGATATTCTTGGAACTAGAACTTGTTTTCAGAAACAAACAAAAGTTAAAAGATATGTGATATCTAAAGAAGTGTTATGTTTGCAAGTTCTAGTGAAGTGTTCAACTATGTTTAAGACTAAAATGCGTAACATCCGGAAGAACGCCGGTCATGAGTTGATGGTAAGAAACTTAACGAGAAAAGAACAAAAGCAAAGGATGTAATTATACTGACATGCCTAGGGAAGTTCAGGGCTCGCGCTACTCTTAAAGTTGGATGATTCTTCTGTGAGTAGGAGAAATATTGGAAGTAAAACTATAAGAAGTAAAAGGAAGAAAAGAAAACAAGACGGGAATGTCCAACTCAAGTATGAATGTCATACAAGTTATAAGATGTTGTGGAAGTTGGTCAAGTAATGTTTAGTTCTTGGGAATTATGATAAATTTTTTGAGAATTAATTCTTCAATATTCGGATTAAAAGTTGATCACAAGGATATCGACCCGATTGCATGTTGATGTGAATCGTTGCAAGAAACTACAACGACCTAAATGACCAATAAACAATGTGGTTAAATATATGTGTTGAAAACTTTATAAAAGGTATGATACTTTCCATCAACATATTACCTTGGTATTTATTGTCATAATTCATTTTAGAGCTCTATACACTCTATCCCATTGCAAAGAAGTTGCAAGGCGGTTGTTCATGAGAAAACAATAGTTGTTTGAGATTATGAACAAAAGGCCATACTCCTATTACGAACATGATGCATGTTATGAATATTGATACTAAAATCAAACATACATAACACTGATGCTAAATGTCGCAAGACTAAAAAATACCACATGTGTGTGGCACTGCATTTTGTCAAATTGGAGAAAACATCACGGAGAAATTCCATATTGATGGATATTCAAGTCATCTGATTATGAATCATCTTAATGAAGTAAACTAAAATACTATTCAGAGGCCGTACATAACGAATAACAAAATAATAGGAACATGCATATTGATGTGTGTAGTTCAATAAGTGTTGTTGCTAGCAGTGAAATTTATCTATCTTCAAGATTGACTCATGTACATATTTATATTTACTGAGACATAAATTTGGATCTTTTGAATGTTTTGAAAGGTTTTCCAGAATGAAGTGGAACTGATTGTAAGAAAAATTATGTTTCTACAATTGGATTGTAGAAAGGATTTAAAGTTAAAAATTTAGCAAATGTTTGATGAGCTATGAAAAGAATTGTATAGGTTGTAGTTCCCAGAACATTACTAAGAGTAGAATGTTTTGAGTAGATGTAATCAAGCTATGTATGACATGGTGAGATCAAAGACGGCATTGATTATTTCTCCAATATACTTTTTAATGTGATGCTTTCGAGACTGTGGCTATTAATCTTAAAAGAGCACCATCTAATTTGTTGAAATAAGTGTTCTTTGTAGGTTATCCCAAATGATTGGGTATTCCTCTATCACTACATCGAGGCAAAGTGTTTTGCCACAAAGTGTGGAAATTTTGAAGAAAATATTTTCTGCAAAAGAGTGAGTGGGACGACAGTGCAACTCGACAAGATTATAGAATCTTCGTGATTAGGTCAAAGAAAAGAAATGCAGGAAGTAATTATAGAATTTCCTACCACGACTGATGCGAACGCCTCTACATGAGATACAGAGACTTCGGTCAAAATTGCAGCAGAACTATATAGGTTGAGAAAATTCATGCATACTTTTGTGGTGTGTAGACAATATATTGTTGAACAAACAATGAACCTATAATACACAAATAAGCATGGATGGGACTTGACTCCGAAAATTGGCTATATGCCAACATAATCCGAGATAGTATTCATTCACATAGTTCAAGCTTAGAACTTGATGAACCCTTCGAAAGACTTAGTCTAAAGAATAGTAATGGATCTATGAACTGACAAAGATAAAAAAAATGCTTGAATTGTTACAAATAGTTTATAACAAGATCAAGGAGTTGACTATGATGAGATTGCCTTATCATAGCAATACTTAAAGTCAGTTTGGGTTAAACTAGCAATTACTAAATATTTCAATTATGAGATATAATAGATGAATGTCAAAATGATTCCCGTAAGATGGAAAAAGAATGAAGGTTGTATATTTGATACGGCCCAAGGTAATTCTGTCGATCTAGAGGATGCTAGTAAGTTTGCAAACTTCAAGTGATCCTATAATGATCCGAAGCATGCATAGTGGAGTTGGAATCTTTGTACTGATTAAATGGTTGTATTTAAAAGGAAGTACGTGGCAGCATGATAATATTTCTAAACACTATATGTGCATGACACATTGTCGATTGAAATTATATAAATTTCTTAACACAGATTAAGTGTTGGAAATGTGCCTAGAGGCAATAAAATTATATTCCTATATTTCCATTTTCATAAGTAAGAGTTTGTGCTTCATGCTAACTACTATGATCCTGGAATATGTGATTCAGTGGAAATCAAAAGCATATGTGGAATGATAAACGGTAAAGAATAGGTTCCTAGTCTTGCCTCTAACACTGGCTCAAATATTGTTGGTGATCATGTTTTCCGGATATTAGGATATCTTGAGTGTAACAATAGTCCTAAAATAACATTGAGAGTATGACATTAGAAGAACGATCATATTGAATCGACCCAAACTTATTTATTATACTTTGAGATAATATCACTTGAAATCAATTATTAAAACATGGAGTGTTATCATGTGTTTTAATTCCACAGGCCATGAGAGTATCGTAGTCACTTCCTACCATACGGCGGAATTTAGGTCTGCTCAAACATCATCTATAACTAGGTGATCATAACAACAACCTATAGGTTCACCGGAAAGTTTGATAAGGAACTAGATAGCTCGGGAGTGGGATTTGTTCCTCCGGCGATGGAGAGATATTCTTAGGGACCTCCGTGTGATGGGATCCATCATCGTCTGTCCAGACATAGGTGACTATGTCATAGGGATATCGGAACACTTCAACGAGAAAGAAGAACAAAATCGGTAACGAGAAAAATGGTATAGTGAGCATGTGCATGACTCAGGAGGATACAGACACACCTCGGGTTTTGTAAAATATTGTGAATCAAAGGGAACATCACATGATAACCAAAGGTTCGCTCGAATGTCATTCGTGTAATCATAGGTATCGATATGGACGTCCACGGTTCCGCTACCAATCATTGAATTAAGGGGTTTCGTTCATGTCTATGATGTACCGAACCTAGGGGGTCTAATTGAGTGTTAGTAGGACGAGAGTATTGAGGATTTAATTGCGGAATTGTTTTCTTAATACTCTTAATAATTTCAAGAGGAACCGGAAGTGTTTTGCGGTCGCAGGAAGGGTCTCAGAGTTTATCGGGCAATACCGGGTATTACTGATAAATAATATATAGGTGGAAAATGCTTCCATAGGCGTTAAATTAATAATAGTATGCTCTAGTATTTGTTAGAGGGTTTTTATATTTAATTTAATATCAATGGGTCTTAAAAGGCCAAGTGGTGGAAGTAATATTGGGCCACCATGGCCCAATAGGAAAGGCTCCCCACTTTTCCAAGTGGGGAGGCCGAATTGGACGACTCCTCCCCCTTGTCAGGCTCACCAAGGAGGTGCCCCTCCCAGTGATTCTTCTTCCAGTAATTTTTATTTATTCCAAAATAAATCTCCATAAATTTTTAGGTCATTTGGAACTCCAGAAAATAGCTATCTCTGTTTTGGCTTTTTCAGGTCCAGAATTCCAGCCACCAGCAATTTCCCTCTTCATGTGAAACTTGCAAGAATGGAGATAAAAGGTATTAGAATTGCATCATAAAGTGAAATAATGACCTAAAACATAATAAATAATACTAGCAAAATATGATGGATGTATCAACTCCACAAAGCTTAGACCTCGCTTGCCCTCAAGCGAATGCCGAACTCGATAATCATGAACATATGTTTATGGAGAGAGGTGTCGATAAAAACAAAGTACGGACATGCTAGCATAATGATTATTAGTATAACAACAACAAATTGTCATAAAACTTCTCATGATCAAGTAACAATTCACCCACAATGCCAAAGAATAAGAGATAAACTTTCTTGACAACTAACAAACTATATTCTTAGTCATCAAAGCAATTACAATTCATCATATTCTAGGAAGAGTCTATGTATGAGTTTTTGTTTTAGCAAATTTCACATACTCAACCATCATTAATCTTCTATGATTGCTGACACTCAAAGCATATCTTTGGTGCAAATGTTTCCATCAGACACAAAGGAAGATCGGGATTTCTTATATCACCTCCCAACTTATTTATCTCGGGGATAATGTCAACAATATTAACTCATGATCACCTACATCCAACTGGATGTATGTTCTTGGATATTTCCCTACCACATGATGCTTGCAAAGTGGAAAACAATAAGGTTCAAACAAGGATGGACATTATTGACTCTTGCATAGAAGGTAAATACTCAAAAGTAAAAGATAGGCCATTCGCAGAGGGAAGCATATGTTGTCATGCACTTTTTCGTTGGGATGTGCAAGCTCTTAATGCAAAGGAACATCACTTTATATCGCCCCTTGTGATTAAAACCTTTACTATGCAGCCCGTTGCTTTTATTTCTTTACCATCAATAGTTCGTACAAATCTTATTTTCCTTTACAATATAAGATCATACATGTTTAGGAGCAATTTTTATTGCTTTTTGCACCGATGACAACTTACTTCAAGGATCTTATTCAATCCATAGGTAGATATGGTGGACACTCATGACAAGAAACTGGGTTCAAGGGTTTTTGGATGCACATGTACTATTTCTACTTAGTATGAAGTTTTGGCTAGAAAAATATTATGAGCAAGTACCAGATGTTAAAGGATCCATGACAATATAACTTTTATGTAAATATAAGCAAACATAACTCATTGCATTGTCTTCCTTGTCCAACATCAACTTTTGAAAAAATTAATGGGGGCTCACAATCATAAAAGATGTCCAAGATAGTATATTTATATCTGAGATCTCTCTTCCTTTACTATTGTTTCATGAATTGTATCAATGACCAATGCTATGTGATACGTCTCCAACATATCTATAATTTATGATGTCTTCATGCCATATTTACCTAAGTTCTACATGGTTTTGGTGCACTTTTATATGAATTTAATCGACTAACCTATTGACCTAGTGCCTAGTGCCAGTTCCTGTTTTTTGGCTTTTTTTTGTTTCGCACAAAATCCAAACCAAACGACGTCCAATTGCCATGAAACTTTATGGTGATTTTTTTTGGACAAGAAGAGACCCACGAAGCCTCGGAGGTGGACCAGACGGAGTCCAGGGGAGCTACGAGCTCAGGGGACGCCCCCCTAGGGCGCGCCGGGTGAACTCGCGGATCCCTCGGGCACCCCCCTGACGTTGAACCAATGCTAAAAAAATCCTATAAATAACAAAAACCCCAGAAAGAAACCTAGTACTGCCACGCCGCCCCCGCAAACCTCTGTTCCGAAGAGATATCATCTGGAGGCCTTTTCCGGCACCCTGCCGGAGGGGGAAATCATCACCGGAGGCCATCTTCATCATCCCGGCAGTCTCCATGATGAGGAGGGAGTAGTTTGCCCTCGGGGCTTAGGGTATGTACTAGTAGCTGTGTGTTTGATCTGTCTCTCGTGTTCTTGATTTGTCACGATCTTGATGTATCACGAGCTTTGTAAATATAGTTGGATCATATAGTGTTTTTTCCTCTATATCTTATTGTGACGAATTGAGTCTTGCTCTTTGAGGTTTCGTTATGTTGGATTGAATATTGGATTTGAGATCACTTGATGTATGTCTTGCATGTGGATACCCGCGGTGACAATGGGGTAGTCTATTGAGTCACTTGATATATGTTTTGCTAATCAACTTGCAGATTCCCAGGTGACATTGGGGTAATCTAGGCATAGGGCTTGATACACATTTTCATGCTATGTTCTCCGATAAAACTTTCGAGTGATTCTTTGTCGCACGTTGAGGGATTGTGATATGATTCAATTATGTTAGTGCTACTTGTGAGCTGCGTTGGGATTTTCCCCGAAGAGGAAAGGAGATCTAACATAGTAGAGAGAAGTATGTCCTCGGTGAGAACCAAGGTATCAATTCAGTAGTAGAATCACGCAAAGCCTTGTGAAGAGCACCTCCACAAAGAAAAGCAAATACTTGCACCCAACGCGGGCAAGAGGGTTGTCAATCCCCTTGAACTCGTCACTTGCAAGAATCAAATCTTTTATAGGTAGATAGATCAATTGGAAAATAAAATAAAAGACAAAAAATGGCAGATATGATTTTTTGGTTATATATATATATGATGAAAGTAGACGGGGGACCATAGTTTACAGTAGAGGCTTCTCTCTCGAACACATAGCATATGGTGGGTAGACAAATTACTGTTAGGCAATTGATAGAAAAGCACATAGTTTTGACGATATTCAAGGCAATGATCATGTATATAGGCATCATGTCCGAGACAAGTAGACCGACTCGTGCCTGCATCTACTACTATTACTCCACCCATCGACCGCTATCCAGCATGCATCTAGGGTATTAAGTTCATAAAAACAGAGTAACACCTTAAGAAAGATGACATGATGTAGACAAAGTAAACTCAACTAATATGAATAAACCCCATCGTTTTACCCTTAATGGCAACAATACAAATACGTGTCTTGTCCCTTTCCATCACTAGGATAGAGCACCGCAAGATTGAACCCATCACAAAGCACCTCTCCCACTGAAGATAAATCAATCTAGTTGGCCAAACCAAAAAGATAGATCGGATAGAAATACAAAGCTATAACAATCATGCATAATAAAGTTCAGAAAAGACTCCATTACTTATCATAAATATTTAGATCATAAACCCACAATTCATCGGATCCCAACAAAAACACCGCAAAAGAAGATTACATCAGATAAAACTCCAAGAACATCGAAGAGAACATTGTATGGAAGATCAAAGAGAGAGAAGAAGCCATCTAGCTACTAGCTATGGACCCGTAGGTCTATGATGAACTACTCACACATCATTGGAAGGAAGCAAGGATGATGTAGAAGCCCTTCGTGATCGATTCCCCCTCAGGCAGAGTATCGAAAAAGGCCTCCAGATAGGATCGCGGAAGAACAGATGCTTGCGGCTGTGGAAAAAGTGTTTCGGGTGGCTCTCTGGTATATAGGGAATATTTGGGAATTTATAGAGGCAAAATTAGGTCGAGAGGTGCCACGAGCGGCATACAAGCTCATGGGGCGGCCCCTAGGGCACGCCCTATGAGCTTGTCACTCCCTCATGGCTCTTCATGTCTTCTCCTGAACCTTCGTGGGTCCCTTCTGGTCCAGAAAAAATTAATCCAAGGATTTTTCTCTATTTGGACTCCATTTGATATTGATTTTTTGAAAATCCAAAAACAAGCAAAAAACAACAACTGGCACTAGGCACTAGTATAACAGGTTAGTCCAAAAAATGATATAAAATTGCATAAAATTTCATATAAAACATCAAATATTGATACCATAATAGCATGGAACAATAAAAAATTATAGATACGTTGGAGACGTATCAGCACCCCAAAGCTTAATTCGTACTCGTCCTAGAGTAGGTAAATGATGAAAACTAATTTTTTGATGTGGAATACTACCTAACATATTCATCATGTAATCTTTCTTTTAGGGTATGAATATTAAGATCGGAACGATTCAAAGCAAAATTCTATAATTTGATATAAAGACATCAATACTCAAGGATACCAACAAACAATAATGCCTTTCAAAATAAAAATGCTAAAGAACACTATCCCTACAAAATCGTATAATCTTGTCATGCTCCATCTTCTTCACACAAAGTATTTATCATGTATAACCCCGATGACAAGCCGAGCAATTAGTTCATACTTTTTAACGGGCTTCAACTTTTTCAACCCCCACGTAATACATGAGCGTAAGCCATGGACATAGCACTATGGGTGGAATAGAATGTGGTGATAGAGATCAAATAAGGGGAAGAGAAAAAAGAGGATAGTCTCACATCGACGTGGCTAAACAACGGGCTATGCAGATGCCCATCAATTGATGTCAATGCGAGGAGTAGGGACAGCGACGCAACAGATGCACTAAGAGCTATAAGTGTATGAAAGCTCAAACTGAAAACTAAGTGGGTGTGCATCCAACTTGCTTGCTCATGAATACCTCGGGCATTTCAGGAAGCCCATCATCGGACTATACAAGCCAAGTTCTATAATGAAAAATTCCCACTAGTATATGAAAGTGACAACATAGGAGACTCTCTATATGAAAACATGGTGCTACTTTCAAGCACAAGTGTGGAAAATGATAGTAACATTGCCCCTTCTTTGTTTTTCTCTCATTTTTTTGTTGGGCTCTTTTTGGCCTCTTTTTTTCTCTTTTTTATTTCCTCACTTGGACAATGCTCTAATAATGATGATCATCACAGTTATATTTACTTACAACTCGATAAAACTGAAACATATGACTCGATATGAATGCCTTTGGTAGTGTAACAGGCTGTGCAATGATGCTAGTGTAACATGTATGATAAGGATGAATGGTGGCTGAGCCACAAATACTATGTCATCTATATGATCATGCAAAGCAATATGACAAGGAATGTGTATGTCATAATAACGGAACGGTGGAAGTTGCATGGCAATATATCTTGGAATGGCTATGGAAAAGCCATGATAGGTAGGTATGGTGGCTGTTTTGAAGAAGATATAAGGAGGCTTATGTGGGATAGAGGATATCATATCACGGGGTTTGGATGCACCGGCGAAGTTCGCACCGATTCTGGAGGTGAGTGATACGTCTCCAACATATGTGTAATTTTTTATTGTTCCATTCTATTATAGTATTAATCTTGGATGTTTTATATGCAATTATATGCTATTTTATATCATTTTTGGGACTAACCTATTGACCCAGTGCCTAGTGTTAGTTGTTGTTTGTTGCCTGTTTTGATTTTTGCAGGAAATTAGTACCAAACTGAGTCCAAACGCTACGAAACTTTTTGATGATTTTTTCTGGACAAGAGAGACCCTAGAAGCGTCGGGAGAAGACCAGAAGGCAAACGAGGAGACTACAAGGCAAGAGGGTGCTCCCTGTTACCTTATGGGCCCCTCATGGCTCCGTCTGACCTAATTCCACCTCTATAAATTTTCTAAAATCGGGAAACCAACAGAGAGCCACCCAAAACACTTTTTCTGCCACCACAAGTTTCTGTTCTTCCGTGATCCCATCTGGAGGCCTTTTATGGCACTCTGCCGGAGGGGGAATCGATCACGGAGGGCTTCTACATCATCCTTGTTGCCCTCCGATGTTGTGTGAGTATTTTAGCACAGACCTATGGGTCCATAGCTAGTAGCTAGATGGCTTCTTCTCTCTCTTTGATCTTCAATACAATGTTCTCCTCAATGTTCTTGCAGTTCTATCCGATGTAATCCTCTTTTGCAGTGTGTTTGTTGGAATCCGATGAATTATGGGTTTATGATCTGAATATTTATGAATATAAATGAGTCTTTTCTGAACTTTATTATGCATGATTGTTATAGCTTTGTATTTCTCTCTAAACTATCCGTTTAGTTTGGCAAATAGATTGATTTATCTTAAGTGGGAGAGGTGCTTTCTGATGGGTTCAATCTTGTGGTGTTCTATCCCGGTGACATAAAGGGACAACCCACGTATTTGTATTGTTGCTATTAAGGGTAAAACTATGGGGTTTACTCATGTAGGTTGGGTTTACTTTGTCTACATCATGTCATCTTGCTTAAGGCGTTACTCTATTTTATACTTAATACCCTAGATGCATGCTGGATAGCGGTCGATGGGTGGAGTAATAGTAGTAGATGCAAGCAGAAGTCGGTCTACTTGTCTCGGATGTGAAGCCTATGTACATGATCATTACCTTGAATATCTTCATAACTATGCACTTTTCTATCAACTTGCCAACAAGAATTTGTTCACCCACCGTATGCTATGTGTTCGAGACAGAAGCCTCTAGTGAAAACGATGGACCCTGGGTGTACTTTTAT
This sequence comes from Thinopyrum elongatum, assembly GCA_011799875.1. Taxonomy (NCBI): domain Eukaryota; kingdom Viridiplantae; phylum Streptophyta; class Magnoliopsida; order Poales; family Poaceae; genus Thinopyrum; species Thinopyrum elongatum. The sequence goes on from CM022300.1 coordinate 280,657,142, forward strand.
CATATATATAAACACAAAAATACCTTGCTGCAAATTTCTATTTTCTTGTATTTTATCTTTGCAATTTATCTATCTACCACTACGAGCTTTAATCCTTGCAATTAACCACCAAGGGAATTGACAACCCTCTTCTTTGTGTTGGGTGCAACTATTTGCTTTTTTGTGTGCAGGTGCTGTTCACGAGGCTTTGTCTGATTCTCCTACTGGATTGATAACCTTGGTTCTTAACTGAGGGCAATACTTATATCTACTATACTGCATCTCCTATCCTCTTCGATGAAATCCCAACGCAGCTCACAAGTAGCAGGAAGAATTTCTGGCGCTGTTGCTGCGTAGTGTAGGATCGAAAGTAGGTCTAGAGGGGGGGTGATTAGACTACTTGACCAAATAAAAACCTAACCTTTTCCCAATTTTAGTTGTGGGCAGATTTTAGCAATTAGCACAAGTCAAGCAATCAACCTACACATGCAATTCTAAGAGTGTAGCAGCGGAAAGTAAAGCATTGCATATGAAGGTAACGGGAAGGGTTTGGAGAGTGCAAAAGCAATGAAGACACGGAGATTTGTGGCATGGTTCCGATAGGTCGTGCTATCGTACATCCACTTCGATGGATACTTCAACCCACGAAGGGTAACGGAAGGGTCCACGAAGAAGCAACCTTGTCTATCCCACAATGGCCATCGCCCATGAAGGACTTGCCTCACTCGGGTAGATCTTCATGAAGTAGGCGATCTCCTTGCCCTTAAAAACTTCTTGGTTCAACTCCACAACTTGACGGAGGCTCCCAAGCGACACCTAACCAATCTAGGAGACACCACTCTCCAAAAGGTAATGAATGGTGTGTTGATGATGAACACCTTGCTCTTGTGCTTCAAATGATAGTCTCCCCAACACTCAACTCTCTCTCATAGATTTGGATATGGTGGAAAGATGATTTGAGTGGAAAGCAACTTGGGGAAGGCTAGAAATCAAAATTCTTGTGATAGGATTGGTATATCTTGATCTCAACACATGAGTAGGTGGTTCTCTCTCAGAAAATGTATGCTGGAAGTGTAGGCATGTTCTGATGGCTGTCTCACATATGGAGATGGGCATGGAGGGGTATATATAGCCTCCACACAAAATCCAACCATTACACACATTTGACCCAACTCGGTCAGACTGAATAGAAGAACTCGGTGAGACCGATTTAGTTCAAAATGTGAACATTAGGAATCTCGGTGGGACCGATTGGAACAACTCGGTGGGACTGATGTGCTAGGGCTTAGGGCAAACCTCATCGCGGTGGCGCCGATTGCATCAACTCGGTGAGACCGAAGTGAAGCAATTGAGCAACAGAGAGTTGGTCAAGCCATCTCGGTGAGACCGATCGCTATTTCGGCGAGACCAAAATAATTGAAACAGGCAACAGAGAGTTGGCAAGGCTATCTCGGTGAGACCGAGATCCTTATCGGTGTGACCGAACTGTTTGGGTTTCTAGCAGTGGCTATGTCATATGAACTCGGTGGCTCCATATAGAATGAATCGGTGGGGCTGAGTTGTAGTTTTGGATTTTGACATATTTGGAATGAGAAAGTTGTTGAGGAATTTGGAGCAATATCACTAAGCATTTGAGCAAGCAAGCCATTAAGCAACACCTCATCCCCTTTTAATAGTATTGGCTTTCCTATGGGCTCAATGTGATCTTGGATCACTAAAATGTAAGTGAAGAGTCTTGAGCTTTTGCCAATATATGTCCTTAGTATTTTGAGGGGTCCACATCTCTAGTCCATGCCATGCCATTCATTGAACTTTCTGAAATATTAAACTTGAATGGTCATTAGTTCAATGAGCTATATGTTGTTATAAATTACCAAAACCACCCAGGGATTAGTTGCACTTTCAATCTCCCCCTTTTTGGTAGTTGATGACAACATATAGATCAAAGCTTCGACAAATGATAATATGTATGAAATACATCGTCGCTTTGAGAAGTACGTGATAAGCAAGAGCTCCCCCTAAATTTGTGCATTATTTAAAATTTGCGTTTGAATGCAAATGCACAATCGATTAGGATTATGTGTCACTCTTCCATGTCACATACATCTTGGTGGAGCACACAAAATGATAAGAGTTAAATAACATGCACTCATCACCAAGGATAAAAGTGATTGATCAAACACAAATAATCATGGAGATAGATATGCAAGCACACATTAAGGGTAGTATGATCAAACACATGATCTCACAAGGTATCTCACGAGCATAACACACAAGTAGCAACAACCAACCAAACCAAAGTAGAAATAAGCAAGGCAAATGAGAAACCAACAAAAGCAAAAGACACTCTCTCTCGAAGCCTATGATCTATACACTTTCTCCCCCTTTGGCAACAAGTTACCAAAAAGTTTGAAAACGTATAGTGCTATACGACACTCTAGGCACGATCTCCAGGAGCTCCTGAAGGGGTCTTCTGGCTTGTAGCTCCGGTGTGCATAGACGGTGTTGAGAGGAGTCCATCTGCAAATGCTTCAGCCGATGTATGTGGAGCTGGTGGAGTAGATACTGGAGGAGCAACTGTGGCTGTGGTGGCAGGAGCAGAATGAGTAGGTCTCAAGTCTGCAACTGGTTCAGTAGAAGACCTATGTGCCCTTGGCACTGTCTGGAATCTGTCTATTGTAGTTCTAGCATCATTGTCCTCAACATCATCCCTCAGCTTCTCAACTATAGTCTGAATCTCTATGACCTTCACATAAAGGTTGTACATTTTATCTTCCACAATCCTCTCTAGACTTTCTTGATTCTGAGTCAAGGTGGCCAAGATCTTCTCAATCCTCATGGTAGCCTCTAACAGATATGTGAGTTGATCTTGCTTGTTCATGAGATTTGCAATTGAAGCATCTGGAGCACTTGCTGCCTTTGCTCCTTTTGCAGCCTTTGCCTTCTCAATCTTCTCATGGGCCTCTACAGATGTAGGATGTGATGCATCCATGACAACTTCATTGTCCTCAAAATCTGGCCTAAGAGGTAGGTGCTCTTTGTCAAGTAGATATGTTCCAGTTCCAACCTTTGAGTTGATCAAAACATCTGAATGTGTGGAGCATAGCCACAAGACCTCTTCTGGTGAGCTGCAGTCCTCTTGATTGTCTCAACTATCAAGCTCATAACCTTGAATTTTTGGGGAACATCAAATAGGTGTCGCAAGTTGATGGAATGGCCACGTATCATTCTGTAATCTCCTGACTTGGGCAAAAAAGTATGCCTCAAGATGGTTTTCATGGTGGTCAGTCCAGCAAGCAGGTAGTAAATTGAGCCAAACTTGTGAGTGTCTAGAGCTACATCAGGAATAGGCTTATACATGTTAGCCATGGAGTTGTGATCCTTCCTAGGTTTTCCATAAACATCAAGATCATCTTCTTCCTGTGGAGCATTGATGAGCTCAGCCCACTCAGATATTGATGACTGGTACCTGGTACCCTTAGTCATCCACACTACCTTCCCATCTGGATAGAAGTGTGCAGTGTAGTAAAACTGCATAATGATCTCATCATTCCACTTAGTGAGCTTCTGTCCAAAAAAATCATCAACTTCATTCAGCCTGAAGCTCTCATGAACATGGGGAAAATAATCTTCATTTTCATCAATGTATTTCCAGTCAACCCATTTCATGTCACATACAATGGGCTTCTTGTCCAGCAACACAGTCTCTTAGAAGTCCTGTGTAACACCCCCAGTGGTTAACTACAGTAATCCCCTTTTGATTATGCCATGTCATCATGATCAATAGTGCTTAATCATCATTAGTATCATATCTCTTTTCAAATTCAAATTCAAATGGAAATTCAAACTTAAAGTAAAAATAAAAGTTCTCCAAAATCAAAAACTAAATTGCTCATTAAATAGCAAGTAAATCAGAGACAATTCTAAAATTGAAACCAACATCTTTAAAATTGTTTGAATGTCCTAAAATAAATAAAACAGTGGCAAAAACAATTAGTTAAATGCCTTTTTCAATTAAATAAAATCCAAACAAAAAGATATGGACACCAGACCAATTTCTAGCAGTGACAAATATTGCACTGCAAATATTGGACTAAGTTACATATTTTGCAAAACTTATTTGGTGGCTAAATTAAATTGCAAAGCAGAAAAGGAAATCAAAGACAAAAAGAAAACAAAAGAGAAAAATAAAAGAACCTTCCCCCCCACGGGCCACGGCCCAGCAGGCCGTCCAGGCCGCCAGGCCGGCCCACCCGCTCCCCCTTATCCCCTCCCCCGAACCGGAAACCCTAGCCCACCCCCACTCTCTCCCCCACGCCCCTCTCTTCCCCCCGACTGGATCGGGGCAGCGCCCCGCTGCCCACCTCAACGGCGCCGCCTCGCCAGACGCCTCCCGCCCCCGCCACCTCGACGCCGCTCGCCGAAGCCGCCCCACGTCGCCTCGTCCTCCTCCCCATCGGCGCCTCCTCGTCCCCTCCCCGACTCGCGTCCCCACGCCTCGCCGCCCCGATCCCCGACAACGTGGGTGAGGCACCCCGACCCCTTGCCTGTCTCCTTTCCGCTCCGCCCGTCGGTCGCCTCCCGCACGCACCCGCTGATCACGCCGCGCAGCCACCTAGTGCCGCCGCTGCTGCTGCCTCCTCGGACGCGCCGCCTCGAACCGCGGCTCCTGCTGACCCATGCGCGCCGCCCGCGCCGCACTTGCCTTGCCTCGCGCGAGCTTGCGTCCGGCGCGCCCTGGCCACGCCCGACGCACGTGTTCGCGCGCTGCTGCCTAGCCCCGCGCGCGCGCCACCTACCGCTGCTGGCTCCCCGCGTCCGCCTCGCGCTCGCCTCACTGCGCCGACCACCCCCTCCCTGCATGTGCCCGCTGGCCACATCCCCTGCTCTGCCTCCATCCCACTGCTCCGGCCGGTCGCGCCTCGCCCGCCTGGCCCTGGCTCACTGGCGGCCGCGCTGGCCGTTCTCAGATGCTGGCCCGAGCTAGTGCCCCGCGGGCGCCCACGCCCGCCCCGCTTCGGCCGTTACCACGCGCCCGTGCCCGGATGGCCCCCTGTGTCACTGCCAACAGGGACCCACGCCCCTGTTAATAAAAAGAAATAATAATAAATAAAAATGAATTAATATTAATTAGATAATTAATTACTAATTAACCTAATTAACTTTGATTAATTAAGACTAATTAAGTTCAATTAACTTAATGACTTAATTAACCTAATTAACTACTGTTAATTAATTAAACAGGCTACTGATGTCATGCTGACATCATGATGATGTCAGCAAGCACTGTTTTGGATAAATCTAATTTAATTAATTCAATAAATTCCAGAAAATTAATAAATCTTTAGAAAATCATATTAAATAATCTGTAACTCCGATGAAAATAATTTGTACATGAAAATTGCTCAGAATTTCGAGACGAGTCCGGGCACGCGGTTCGTTCGTCCGTCACACGTCCCTAACTACCCGAACATGGAACCGTTCCTCTCCGGTCACCTGTTTGATAAATGTCCGGAACCGGGAAAACATTCCCGGATGGATTCCTCCTTCCTCGGTAACGTGCAACCATACGTTAGAACACACCCGGCACTGCATATTGTCATGTTATACATTGTGTAGCAATTGTTTTCTTAGTATTTACTGTTTCTTCCCCCTCTTCTCTCTCGGTAAACCCTGACACCAACGTCGTCCCCGAGACCGACGCAACTTAGGAGCCCGACGCCACCGTTGACGACCTTGCCTTTGCCGCAAAGCAACCAGGCAAGCCCCCCCCCCTTTTGAGCATACCGATATCGCCCATTCTATTTTCTCATGCTTGCATTAGAATTGCTGCTGCTGCTTTACCTATTCTGATGCATAGCCTGCTTACTGTAACCTGCTGTTGATAATTACCTGCATATCCTAAACTGCTTAGTATAGGCTGGGTAGAGACCTATTAGTGACCCCGCTAGTCCCGACTGCCCCGCTGGATTATCAGAAGACCCGATCAACAGGATAGAAGACCAGGCCCCGGCACCGCACATCACCCCCCTTAGTTGTAACGAACTGCAGCTTTACTGTCAAGTGCCGAGGGTGAAACCTCTTGTAGCACTTCTGATGTTAACTCTGTAGAGAAGTTGTTCGGTCCTAGTCATCGAGGGTGACTCCTCCTTCACCGCTTCCGGTAAAGACGCTGTCGTGCAACACATCAAGTGTGAACCCATCGAGGGTGATTCCTCGGATTCCCCTGATTTTATGGACACACGGATACTTGGACTTTACACTGTTACCTGGATAGGCGGGTCGACCCTGAGGGGTACCCGCGTGTGATGTGAAGACGGGTTGCCTGTATGGTGCCCGAGAGATGAATACGAGGCGCGGCCGGGCATTCTTAACCCTGCAGCAAGTCCTCGAGACGGGGCGACGATGTCACATCTTTCTTGAGTCTCTGCTCGTTACCGCAAGCCCAAGGTACTAACGATTTGGATATTTGATCCGAGCAGGCCTCTGGCCTGATAGCACTAACCATCACGTGGGCATAGTATGGGCGTTCTGCATCATAGCATCAGCCGAAAGCTCTGTCAGACGTCCAGTTCAGCACTGCGGCCGGGCTGGGCCGGCACCATCCTGAGGGGTGGAGCCTAGTTCACCCGGCACGTAACGACCCAGAGGGCGAGGGGCGATGGCCTATACCCCCTTGCGCTTAGGATGTAGACCGACGGGGACCTCTCTACTGAGCTGTAGGTAGGGTTGCGCTGTGTCATTTGGCCGAGGCCGGGCATGACCCAGGAAAGTGTGTCCGGCCGGAGTTAAGCGAGCGTGGTGTGTATGTTGGTGCACCCCTGCAGGGAAGAAAACTTCTATCGATAGCCGGTCCTACGGTAAAGGACACTCGGAGTTGTATCCCGATTGATACAAATAGAATTGGATACTATGGCTCTGGGATTGCTTCTCGCAGGGAGTCGAGAAGGGATCTCCGGACGAGGTTGATGACTGTATGGCTCTGGGATTGCTTTCTCGCAGGGAGTCGAGAAAGGATCTCTGGGTGAGGTTGAGACTTAATGATACTGCTACATTATATGGTACTGTCTACACTCTTCTAATGCTGCAAGACCTCTAAAGATGCTAGTCTTTGATCGGACTAGGCCTCCTCTCTATTCTGGCATTTCTGCAGCCCACTCCACATATACAGCCTCCCTTTGAAAATGTTGCATATGTAGTGTAGATCCTTGCTTGTTGAGTACTTCTGAGTACTCACGGTTGCTTTGTTTTCCTTTTATCCCCATATCAGTTAGTCGTGACCAGAGGACGGAGCCCCCTGAGACAGATGCCCCATCGATCGACTAATACTACCACCTCGAGGATGGATACTACTGCGAGTTGGAAGACGACCAGGAGTAGGTTCGGAGGGTCCCAGGCAGGAGGCCTACGCCTTTCGATCATAGTGTTTTATTTTGCCCCGCCTTTCTAAAGGCCTTTATGTTTCTCTTTTAATATCTGTACTCAGATATCTGATGCTTCCGCTGACGCTTGTACGCAAGCTTATGTATTCGAGCCCTCGAGGCCCCTAGCTTGTAATATAAAGCTTGTATGACTTTATTTATGTTTTAGAGTTGTGTTATGATATATTCCCGTGAGTCCTTAGGCTTGATCATGTGCATTTGCGTGTATGATTAGTGCATGATTAATCCGGGGGCGTCACAAGTTGGTATCAGAGCCGACTGACTGTAGGAACCCCCTTTCCAACTCCTTGGCCGAAGTTGAGTCTAGTAACCGATAACTGTTTTACTAACTTGGCTGTGTGGCTTACGGGCCCACGTCGCCAATTCGGTGGTATTAGGATCTTTTACTCCTCGACCTTTACTTTGGGACTCTGATCTCTCTTCCTTTCGGGTTAGAATTTTACTAACTCCAACATTAGGATCTCGTAAATCTTGTCCACCCGGAGAGCTGGATATCTGTGCTTATTCCTTACCATTGATCTGATTAGTCTGATAATCATTTTCCTTTCCATTGGGTTGTTTAACCTTTTCTTTCCAAGTTATCATATACCTCGTACACCGTCATTTGACACTTTTTGAATCTCCCAGAAAAATGTGTCGTGTTCAGCGTCAACATTTTGAGTTCTTCTGAGATGTTAATTAAATTCATGAACGGCAATGCCATCCTTGCCCTCGCTGATCTGTGTTATCATCGTCAATCTCTTTGACTACCTGCCCACATATTGCCGTTAACCCAGAACGAGTTCAGGCTATTCTGGACTGGACTCCTCCGAAGAACGTCAAGCAAGTGAGAAGTTTTCTTGGCCTTGCAAGCTATTGCTGTCGATTTGTCGAGAACTTTTCCAAGATTGCTAAGCCCCTGACTGATCTGCTTCACAAGGGCGTTAAATTTGAATGGACAGAAAAATGTCAGGAAAGTTTCCAGACACTCAAAGACAAGCTGACATCTGCCCCAGTACTATCTCCTCCAGATACCCGCAAAGACTTTGTGATTTATTGTGACGCATCCCGTGAAGGATTAGGCTATGTCCTAATGCAAGAGCGTAAAGTGATTGCCTATGGCTCTCGTCAGTTGCGCCCGCATGAAGAGAATTATCCGGTACATGATCTAGAACTAGCTGCTGTCATCTATGCACTGCAGTTGTGGCGACATTACCTCCTCGGTAATCGTTGCGAGATCTACACGGATCATAAAAGTCTGAAGTACTTGTTCACTCAGCCATCTCTAAACCTCCGCCAGCAAAGATGGATGGAGGCCATTGCGGACTATGATTTCGGTATTTCCTATACCCCTGGCAAGGCTAATGTGGTGGCTGATGCCTTAAGCCGCAAGTCCTATTGCGACAACCTCATGGTTAGGCGAGCTCAACCTCGTCTTTTTGAAGAACTGCGCAAGCTGAATCTCCGTATTGTCCCACAGGGTTCTCTTAATAACCTTGTGATACAACTAGATCTCGAGAAAGCTGTTAAGAATGCGCAAGCTAAAGATGCTAAAGTTGATCTGATGAAGAAAAATCTTCACCTTGAAAAGTACAGGGATTTCTCGCTGTCTGGAGATGGAACCTTGTATTTCAGAAACCGCATTGTCGTACCTCGCTTCGAACTCTGACTGACAAAGTCATGAAGGAGGCACATGATACCCCGCTGTCCATTCATCCAGGTAGCACCAAGATGTATCGTGATCTCCGTCAAAGGTACTGGTGGTCTAGAATGAAGCAGGACATTGCTCGTTATGTTGTTGAATGTGATGTGTGTCGCCGCGTTAAAGCAGAACATCAGAAGCCTGCTGGAATTCTGCAACCGTTACCTATTCCTTTATGGAAGTGGGATAAGGTTTAGATGGATTTCATTACAGGACTTCCCAGGTCACAGAAGGGTCACGATGCTATTCTTGTCGTTGTCGACCAACTTTCTAAAGTTGCACACTTTCTGCCTGTCAAGGAGACGATCACTGCTAGTCAGTTGGCAGAATTATATATCTGCAGAATTGTATCACTCCACGGTATTCCGAAGGAGATTAGTTCAGACCGTGGCGGTCTTTTCACCTCCAAGTTCTGGGAAAGTTTCCAAGAAGCTATGGGAACTCATATCACTTGGAGTTCAGCTTATCACCCCCAATCCCAAGGCCAAGTCGAACGAGTCAACCAAGTGCTTGAAGACATGCTTCGGGCTTGTGTTATTTCTTTCGGCAAGAAGTGGGAAGAATCTCTCCCGTATGCCGAGTTCTCTTATAACAACAGCTATCAAGCCAGCTTGAAAATGGCCCCCTTCGAAGTTCTATATGGACGTAAGTGTCAAACCCCTCTGAATTGGTCAGAAACTGGGGAACGACCGCTCGTGGGTCCGGGTATTATTCAACACGCCGAAGAACAAGTCCGTATTGTCCGGGAAAATCTCAAGGCGGCTCAGGACCGCCAGAAGAGCAACTATGATCGCAAACGAGGGGGTTTAACTTGTCAACCTGGTGATCAGGCTTATCTGCAAGTCACTCCTATGAAGGGTACTCACCGTTTTGGAATCAAGGGCAAGCTAGCTCCATGCTACATTGGTCCTTTCCGCATAATTGCTAGACGAGATCAGGTGGCGTATAAATTGGAGTTGCCGCCGCAATTCACTCATATCCATGACGTATTCCATGTGTCGCAACTTCGTAAATGCTTCAAGGAATCTTCGCACCGAGTAGTGGATCACGAGGTGCTCGAATTGCATGATGACCTATCTTATAAGGAGCATCCGATCTGCATTCTCGATGAAGCTGAACGTCGGACCCGTCAGAAGGTTACCAAGTTCCTCAAAGTGCAGTGGTCAAATCATACTGAAGATGAAACCACTTGGGAACACGAGGATAATCTTTGTGCGGAATACCCCGAACTTTTTCCTTCTACCACTTAATTCTCGGGACGAGAATTCTTGTTAGTGGAGGAGACTTGTAACACCCCCAGTGGTTAACTATAGTAATCCCCTTTTGATTATGCCATGTCATCATGATCAATAGTGCTTAATCATCATTAGTATCATATCTCTTTTCAAATTCAAATTCAAATGGAAATCCAAACTTAAAGTAAAAATAAAAGTTGTCCAAAATCAGAAACTAAATTGCTCATTAAATAGCAAGTAAATCAGAGACAATTCTAAAATTGAAACCAACATCTTTAAAATTGTTTGAATGTCCTAAAATAAATAAAACAGTGGCAAAAACAATTAATTAAATGCCTTTTTCAATTAAATAAAATCCAAACAAAAAGATATGGACACCAGACCAATTTCTAGCAGTGACAAATATTGCACTGCAAATATTGGACTAAGTTACATATTTTGCAAAACTTATTTGGTGGCTAAATTAAATTGCAAAGAAGAAAAGGAAATCAAAGACAAAAACAAAACAAAAGAGAAAAATAAAAAGAACCTTCCCCCCCACTGGGCCTCGGCCAAGCAGGTCGTCCAGGCCGCCAGGCAGGCCCACCCCGCTCCCCCTTATCCCCTCCCCCGAACAGGAAACCCTAGCCCACCCCCACTCTCTCCCCCACGCCCCTCTCTTCCCCCCCCCGACTGGATCGGGGCAGCGCCCCGCTGTCCACCTCAACGGCGCCGCATCGCCGGATGCCTCCCGACCCCGCCACCTCGACGCCGCTCGCCGGAGCCGCCCCGCGTCGCCTCGTCCTCCTCTCCATCGGCGCCTCCTCGTCCCCTCCCCGACTCGCGTCCCCACGCCTCGCCGCCCTGATCCCCGACAACGTGGGTGAGGCACCCCGACCCCTGCCTGTCTCCTTTCTGCTCCGCCCGTCAGTCGCATCCCGCACACACCCGCTGATCGCGCCGCACAGCCACCTAGCGCCGCCGCTGCTGCCTCCTCGGACGCGCCGCCTCGACCCGTGGCTCCTGCTGACCCATGCGCGCCCCCCGCGCCCCGCTTGCCTTGCCTCGCGCGAGCTTGCGTCTGGCGCGCCCTGGCCACGCCCGACGCGCATGTTCGCGCACTGCTGCCCAGCCCCCGCGCGCGCGCCACCTACCGCTATTGGCTCCCCGCGTCCGCCTCGCGCTCGCCTCGCTGCGCCGACCACCCCCTCCCCTGCATGTGCCCGCCGGCCACATCCCCTGCGCTGCCTCCGTCCCACCGCTCCGGCCGGTGGTGCCGCGCCCGCCTGGCCCTCGCTCACTGGCGGCCGCGCTGGCCGTTCTCAGATGCTGCTGGCCCAAGCCAATGCCCTGCGGGTGCCCACGCCCGCCCCGCTTCGGCCGTTACCACGCGCCCACGCCTGGATGGCCCCCTGTGACACTGCCAACAGGGCCCTACGCCCCTGTTAATAAAAAGAAATAATAATAAATAAAAATGAATTAATATTAATTAGATAATTAATTACTAATTAACCTAATTAACTTTGATTAATTAAGACTAATTAAGTTCAATTAACTTAATGATTTAATTAACCTAATTAACTACTGTTAATTAATTAAACAGGCTGCTAATGTCATGCTGACATCATGATGACATCAGCAAGCACTGTTTCGGATAATTCTAATTTAATTAATTAAATAAATTCCAGAAAATCAATAAATCTTTAGAAAATCATATTAAATAATCCGTAACTCCGATGAAAATAATTTGTACATGAAAATTGCTCAGAATTTCGAGACGAGTCCGGATACGTGGTCCGTTCGTCCGTCACACATCCCTAACTACCCGAACATGGAACCGTTCCTCTCCGTTCACCTGTCTGATAAATGTCCAGAACCGGGAAAACATTCCCGGATGGATTCCTCCTTCCTCGGTAACGTGCAACCATACGTTAGGACACACCCGGCACTGCATATTGTCATGCTATACATTGTGTAGCACTTGTTTGCTTAGTATTTACTGTTTCTTCCTCCTCTTCTCTCTCGGTAGACCCTGACACCGACGTCGTCCCCGAGACCGACGCAACTCAGGAGCCCGACACCACCGTTGACGACCTTGCCTTTGCCGCAAAGCAACCAGGCAAGCCCCCCCCCCCCCTTTTGAGCATACCGATATCGCCCATTCTATTTTCTCATGCTTGCATTAGAATTGCTGCTGCTGCTGCTTTACCTATTCTGATGCATAGCCTGTTTACTGTAACCTGCTGTTGATAATTACCTGCATATCCTAAACTGCTTAGTATAGGCTGGGTAGAGACCTATGAGTGACCCCGCTAGTCTCGACTGCCCCGCAGGATTATCAGAAGATGCGATCAACGGGATTGAAGACCAGGCCCCGGCACCGCACATCACCCCCCTTAGTTGTAACGACACTACAGTGTTACTGTCAAGTGCCTAGGGTGAAACCTCTTGTAGCACTTCTGATGTTAATTCTGTAGAGAAGTTGTTCGGTCATGGTCATCGAGGGTGATTCCTCCTTCACCGCTTCCGGTAATGACGCTGTCGTGCAACACATCAAGTGTGAACCCATCGAGGGTGATTCCTCTGAGTTCACCTTGACGGATACATCAAGTAGGAATCCAACGAGGGTGATACCTCGGATTCCCCTGATGTTATGGACACACGGATACTTGGACTTTACATTGTTACCTGGATAGGCGGGTCGACCCCGAGGGGTAGCCGCGTGTGATGTGAAGACGGGTTGCCTGTATGGTGCCCGAGAGATGAATACGAGGCGCGGCCGGGCATTCTTAACCCTTGCAGCAAGTGCTCAAGACGGGGCGACGGGGTCACATCTTTCATGAGTCTCTGCTCGTTACCGCAAGCCCAAGGTACTAACGATTTGAATATTTGATCCGAGCAGGCCTCTGGCCTGATAGCACTAACCATCACGTGGGCATAGTATGGGCGTTCTGCATCATAGCATCAGCCGAAAGCTCTGTCGGACGTCCAGTTCAGCACTGCGGCCGGGCTGGGCTGGCACCATCCTGAGGGGTGGAGCCTGGTTCGCCCGGCATGCAACGACCCGGAGGGCGAGGGGCGATGGCCAAGACCCCCTTGCGCTTAGGATGTAGACCGACGGGGCTGCTGAGCTGTAGGTAGGGTTGCGGTGTGTCGTTTGGCCTAGGCCGGGCATGACCCAGGAAAGTGTGTCTGGCTGGAGTTAAGCGAGCGTGGTGGGTAAGTTGGTGCACCCCTGCAGGGAAGAAAACTTCTATCGATAGCCGGTCCTACGGTAAAGGACACTCGGAGTTGTATCCCGATTGATACAAATAGAATTGGATACTATGGCTCTGGGATTGCTTCTCGCAGGGAGTCGAGAAGGGATCTCCTGATGAGGTTGATGACTATATGGATCTGGGATTGCTTTCTCGCAGGGAGTCGAGAAAGGATCTCTGGGTGAGGTTGAGACTTAATGATACTACTACATTATATGGTACTGTCTACACTCTTCTAATGCTGCAAGACCTCTGAAGATGCTAGTGTTCGATAGGACTAGGCCTCCTCTCTATTCTGGCATTTCTGCAGCCCAGTCCACATATACAGCCCCCCTTTGAAAATGTTGCATATGTAGTGTAGATCCTTGCTTGCTGAGTACTTCTGAGTACTCACGGTTGCTTTGTTTTCCTTTTCTCCCCATATCAGTTAGTCGTGACCAGAGGACGGAGCCCCCTGAGACAGATGCCCCATCGATCGACTACTACTACCACCTCGAGGATGGATACTACTGCGAGTTGGAAGACGACCAAGAGTAGGTTCGAAGGGTCCCAGGCAGGAGGCCTACGCCTTTCGATCGTAGTGTTTTATTTTGCCCCGCCTTTCTAAAGGCCTTTCTGTTTCTCTTTTAATATTTGTACTCAGATATCTGATGCTTCCGCTGACGCTTGTACGCAAGCTTATGTATTCGAGCCCTCGAGGCCCCTGGCTTGTAATATAAAGCTTGTATGACTTTATTTATGTTTTAGAGTTGTGTTGTGATATCTTCCCGTGAGTCCTTAGGCTTGATCGTGTGCATTTGCGTGTATGATTAGTGCACGATTAAGCCGGGGGCGTCACATCCTGCTGTTCTCTGGTAAGGAAATGGTAGTCAATAGTAGTCCTCCTCCTTGTGGCATACGGATCTGTCTTTCTCCAATGTCTTAGACCAGCATCCTTTCTTAGCTTCATGTTTTCAGCCACTGGATGATCATCATTGTGGTCTGGAATCTTTGGCTTCAGTTTTCTAAGCTCTAGTGGCTCATCATCCTCTTGGACCTCAGGCACTAAGGCCTAGTTCTTCTCTGCAGCTGGGATATTTCTTGTGGATATCTTTGGAGAAATTGACTTGGGTGCAGCAGGTGGAGCTTTTGTTTTGGACTTGGAAGGAGCAGCACCAGTCTTAATGGCATCAGCCATCAACTTTTGAGACTTTGCAGGAGGTGCAACATGCTCTTCCTCCTCCTCATCTTCCTCATCAGAATCTCTCATCATGGAAGGTTTACCAATGACTCTGGCAATAGTCTTCTCGACCCTTTCCTTCCTTTTCTTCTTTCCAACAGCAGCTGCCACTTCATCTCTAGGCTCAAGTGTGAATTCCATAGTCTCATGTGCAGCAGTTGATTTTCTGGCTTTGGACATGGGAGCTCTCTTGGCTGGAGATTTCTTGTGTAGGCCTGGCTTGGTGGTGGCAGCAGCACCAACATACTCATTCTTGACCACTTTCTTCTTGGAAGTCACTTCTTCCTCAACAACAAAGTCCTCATCCTCACTGTTAGAATTCCTCTTCTTTCTCTGTCTGGTAGCAGCTTTTGGCAAGTTGCTAGGAGTGCTTCTACTGCCCTCATCATAGCTACTACTAGGGCTTGTTCCCTCACTGAGGTTGATTTGCTTCTCTGACCTATTCTGACTATCACTGGCCTTTGACATCTCTGCAACTGACCCTATGAATAGATGGATGTAGGTAGAGTGGATGAGCATCACAAAAGACAGCTGGTTTTTGCAAAAATTGAGTCAAAATCTTAACTTTAGTTTTCTGCAGAAAGCATTTCGGAGCTACCGATATGATAATCTCGGTGACACCAAAGCACTTAACAGAGTCTAGACATGCAGTTTCGGTCAGACCGAGTTGCAGTTCGGTGACTCCGAGATGCTAGGGTTTCACTGAGAAATTGGTTTCGGTCTCACCGATCAATATGTTTCGGTCAGACTGAGTTGTACTTAGTGCAATGGCCAGGGTCGGTGGGACCGAAAACTTCATTTCGTTCGTTCCGAGATGAGTTCGGCGGAAACCTAACCCTAAGATTTTGCATCAAATCTAATCTAATGGAACTTTTGTGTGGATAAGAAGTTTTCAATCATGGCAAGAATACAGGCATTAACTTTGTGCATTGAATCGGATTAAGAATTTGCACAAAGGTGTCGAACCATACCCTAACTTGGTGATGGCTCGCTACGGCGGCAACGGAGGAGGCGATTTCCGTTGACGGTGGTGGAGACCTGCGACGATGGCGCATAGGTGGAGACGGCGACTATCCGGAGACCAAGAGTAGCAGCAATGGGGGGGCTCGAGTTGTTTGAAGAAATTTCCAAACATCGGGCCGCGGAGTATAAATACCCATTAGCTGTCGGTGGCTTCGAGTGGAATTGTCCGGTTGCACCGAGATGGAAAACTGCTTGCAGTTGCTGCAACTCGGTGTGACCAAATAGTTCTAATCGGTGGCACCGAGGTGAAAACCTAGATCAACCTAGTGGTTTCGGTGGGACCGAGTATGAATGTGTTGGTCTGACCGAAATTCACTAAGAAGTTTTGGAAGTCAGCCCTTGACGGATCGGTGGCTCCGAGTGCTCCTCACCCGGAGGGTCCGAAAAAGACTTGTTCAAATTTTGTGATGTAGCATGAATATAATTTGAGAAGAGAAAAAACATAGATAGCTAGAGGGGGTACTTAGGCATTCTTGTCCATCCATTTGGCCAATAAAAACCAAACAATCAAAACTACAAATGGATGTCCTCGAATGGGGAAAATTATGCAACCAACATGCTCACAAAATAAGATAGCAAATGAAACATGTGACAAAGCATGCACATACACTCTAGCATCTATGAAGCAATTGGCGATGACTAGGTCATCTATATATGAGTATATTGACTCAGGAGTCAAATGAGAACATTTGATCATAGGTCATACTCATCGTTTAAGCACAAGTGGGGTTACCACTTTTACATAAAGCATTGTTGTGTTCACGCCATTAGAGTTGCTTTAGCTCAATTTTTAGAGCAAAGCTCCCCCTAGATGTGATATCCCCCCTAAGAGGGATGAACTAACATTGGGTTTTGTCGATGATGACTTCATGTAGATAGTGAAGATGTGGATGCTCAATGTTGATGTAGATCATTTGGAGCAATCCATTGGAGTGTTGCACTTTCAATACCTACATGGGTTAGTACCACAAGGAACATACAAGGATATCCATAGACATAGAGTGAATTACACATGTGATGATGTCCATGAAAGCATTAGGTTACCTTGTCCCTTGTCTTACCAGTAAGAGGGTTTGTGATTCCATGAACTAGTGCAAGATATGAAAGTTGATTGCACATGTCCTTGCCAAAATGAATATGAGTGAAGTATGTTGGCGGAGTCACCCTCAAGAACACTCTAGTTCTTCTTCTTTGGGATCCACATCAACTTGATGGGAATCCTTGGAGTTGTAGTCGTACTTGATGAAGTACAACTTGACGTAGTCTTGGGAACCCACTTGACCATGGCCTTAGGAGCTTCTTCAAATGAATCAATCTCTTCTTGAAGCTTGTCCTTGCCTTTTAGCTTGTGGTCTTGTGGTGGAAGATCATCTTGAGCTTGTGTTCCCTTGAAAGAAGTGGGATCATACTTATCTTGTTGAGGAACAAACTTCGTCTTGGGGTATTGATCTTCTTCCCACTCAACTCCATTGGCATTGAACTTCCGTTCAAAACCAACACCTTGATTCTTCCGGTGCCTTCCTTGCTTGCGTACAATTTCCTCAAATTGCTTACTTCCGGCAAGGCTCTTGTAAACACCTTTCTCTATGATTCCCTTCAATAAGCTATTTTCTTGCTCAAGTGTAACTTGGCTAAGAGAATCATTAGTGGAATCAACAGAATTACTAGAAGCAAAAATATTGGGTTTAACATGGTTATTTTTACTACTAGAAGAAGAATCTTTCTTGCTCTTATTGCTAGATTTTACTTGTGGCATATAAGTAGACAAGAGGAGACGTTTGGCAAGATAAGAAAACTCTTCTTTCGAAGATCATCATTGATAGCTTTTAGGAACTCATGTTCTTGCTCTAAATTTAGCTTCTCGAAGCGTAGCTTCTCATGATTATTTAGGAGCTCTCTATGATCCTCTAGAGTTGTTTCATGAGCTAACTTAAGAGTGTCTAGTTCTTTAGTTAGACGCTCAATCTCCTTCTTATCATTGTCATTCGTTTCATCTTGATTAGCATGATTACTAGCAAGTTCATCATAGTTTTCATCACTAGTGTTGTCAACAAGTAAATCATCATCACCTAGCAAATCAACTTCATCACTATTGAAATCAACATACTCAGGGTGTGAAACCTTAGGGCCTTTAGCCATGAAGCATCTTCCAATTTCTTCATTTGGTGAGTCAAATATGTTGTAGGAGTTGGATGAAACAAGTGCAAGACCGACAACACCTTCATCTTGAGTATATTCGAAGTCGGAGTGATAGCTTCTCTTGGAGTAGTTATTGCGGTCGGAACCGGATACCATTCACCAACGTGAGCTTGATGTATTCGTCTTGTGTAGCTCTTTGATGACTTCTCCTTCCTTTCCGAATCCTTGCTTCTACGAGAGGGTCTTCGTTCATAACGATCATCTCTACTCCTTCTCTCTCTTGGTGGTGATTCATCTCTTCTACTTCTCCTTTTAGGTGAATCTTCTCTTTTCTTGTAGGGAGTCGTACACTCATTGGAGTAGTGTCCGGGTCTTCCACAATTGTAGCAATTACGATCACGACTAGACGATCTTTTGTCATTGTAGGATCTTGATTTGGAGCTTCTCTCTTTGCTTCTATTCTTGTAGAACTTGTTGAAGTTCTTCACCATTAAGCTCAATTCTTCATTGGAGACTTGCTTCTCACTTGATGTTGTAGGAGCATCACTTGAAGGTTTGTAAGCACCACTTGACTTGTTGTGGAGCTCTTCCTTATCCTTGAGTGACATCTCATGAGCAACAATTCTACCAATGACTTCCGTGGGCTTGAGATCTTTTTAATTGGGCTTCATTTGGATCAAGGTGCACACGGTATCATATTTTCCATCCAAGGCTCTTAGGATCTTCTTGATGATGAATTTTTTGGTCATCTCTTCGCTTCCTAAGCCGGCAATCTCATTTGTGATGAGAGCAAGCCTAGAGTACATTCCAGCGACACTTTCACCATCCTTCATTTGGAACATGTCAAGTTGACTTTGAAGCACATCCAATTTGGATTCCTTGATGGACTCGGTACCTTCATGCATATCAACCAAAGTATCCCAATTTTCCTTTGCATTCTCAAGGCGGCTGATTTTGTTAAATTCTTCGCGGCACAATCCATTGAAGAGAATAACGCAAGCTTGAGCATTGTATTGCAACATCTTCATTTCTTTCGCGGATGCTTCATGATCCGGTTCTTTTCCATCCTCGAAGAAATCACCTTGCAAGCCAATTCGCACAATAGCCCAAATGGCGGGGTTATGACCAAGAATATGCATTTTCATCTTACGCTTCCAACTAGCAAAATTAGTACCATCAAAGTAAGGACCTCTACGGTGGTAATTTCCCTCGCTAGACGCGATACTCTCCAAGGTTGTGAAACCAAGGCTATGATCACCAAAGCTATGGAAATCAAGGCAAATGGAAACCAAAGCTCTGATACGACTTGTAGGATCGAAAGTAGGTCTAGAGGGGGGGGGGGGTTGATTAGACTACTTGACCAAATAAAAATCTAACATTTTCCCAATTTTAGTTATGGGCATATTTTAGCAATTAGCACAAGTCAAGCAATCAACCTACACATGCAATTCTAAGCGTGTAGTAGTGGAAAGCAATGCATTGCATATGAAGGTAATGGGAAGGGTTTGGAGAGTGCAAACGCAATGAAGACATGGAGATTTTGGCGTGGTTCCGATAGGAGGTGCTATCGTACATCCACGTTGATGGAGACTTCAACCCACGAAGGGTAACGGTTGCGCGAGTCCACGAAGGGCTCCACCCACGAAGGGTCCACGAAGAAGCAACCTTGTCTATCCCACCATGGCCATTGCCCATGAAGGACTTGCCTCACTCGGGTATATCTTCACGAAGTAGGCGATCTCCTTGCCCTTACAAACTTCTTGGTTCAACTCCACAACTTGACAGAGGCTCCCAAGTGACACCTAACCAATCTAGGAGACACCAGTCTCCAAAAGGTAATAAATGGTGTGTTCATGATGAACTCCTTGCTCTTGTGCTTCAAATGATAGTCTCCCCAACACTCAACTCTGTCTCACAGATTTGGATATGGTGGAAGGATGATTTGAGTGGAAAGCAACTTTGGGAAGGCTAGAAATCAAGATTCTTGTGGTAGGATTGGTATATCTTGATCTCAACACATGAGTAGGCGATTCCCTCTCAGAAAATGTATACTTCAAGTGTAGGCACATTCTGATGGCTCTCTCATATATGGAGATGGGGGTGGAGGGGTATACACAGCCTCCACACAAAATCCAACCGTTACACACATTTGACCCAACTCAGTCAGACCGAATAGAAGAACTCGGTGAGACCGATTTAGTTCAAAATGTGAATGTTAGGAAACTTGGTGGGACCGACTGGAACAACTCGGTGGGACCGATGTGCTAGGGCTTAGGGCAAACCTAATATCGGTGGCGCTGATTGCATCAACTCGGTGAGACTGAAGTGAAGCAATTGAGCAACAGAGAGTTGGTCAAGCCATCTCGGTGAGAACGATCGCTATTTCAGTGAGACCAAAATAATTGCAACAGGCAACAGAGAGTTGGCAAGGCCATCTCGGTGAGACCGAGATCCTTATCGGTGTGACCAAACTGTTAGGATTTCTGGCAGTGGCTATGTCATATGAACTCGATGGCTCCGGATAGAATGAATCAGTGTGGGGCCGAGTTGGAGTTTGGGATTTTGACATATTTGGAATGAGAAAGTGGTTGAGGGATTTGGAGCAATATGACTAAGCATTTGAGCAAGTAAGCCATTAAGCAACACCTTATCCCCTTTTAATAGTATTGGCTTTCCTATGGACTCAATGTGATCTTGGATCACTAAAATGTAAATGAAGAGTCTTGAGCTTTTGCCAATATGTGTCCTTAGCATTTTGAGGGGTCCACATCTCTAGTCCATGCCATGCCATTCATTGAACTTTCTGAAATATTAAACTTGAATGGTCATTAGTTCAATGAGCTATATGTTTTTCTAAATTACCAAAACCACTCGGGGATTAGTTGCACTTTCAGGTAGACATCATCAAAACCTATCGAGTACCTTCGCATAAACTATCATATACTTGCTCTTATTTTTATTTGTCTTTGCCTCTCGTTTTCATCTCCCCCACTTCTAAAAAAATTCTTACAAAAACATAAAAATATTTTTTTGTTTGCTTGTTTGCTTGCTTGCTTTGCCATTATGGCTAGTTCTTTGTTTGTTGTTTGTACCCCCGAGAATGAAATGCTTAATTTTAAACAATGGTGAGGAGAAAGTTTAAAACATGCTTCGCATAGAATTTCCGATGCTCAGAATAGGTCTACTCATAAGCAATCTACCAACATTCTTCTTTGCAATTTTTATGTGGGTGTTACTACTTGGAATAGATTTGCGCTTGACACTATTACCGAAGGGAATTCTTTGAGTAGTCACACTATGGATGCTTTCAATGCTATGGGAAATTTAGTGGGATCACCACCTATTACTATTAATGAAACAACCTTGACTTTGGAACATGTTATGCAAAGGCTAGAAGCTATCGGAAATAAAATGCCTACTATTGAACATATTGAAAATATAGATAAGATTCATAATCCTATCACTCAATTTGGATCAAAGGTAGGAACTATATTAAAGATGCTAAAAGAGAAGGAGTTGATAATTACTGAGAGAATGGAACAAAGTCCTTCTAGAATTGATAAGTTGGAAGAAGTTATTAATAATGTGGGCTCTGCTTTTTCTTCCGTCAAAACTATTCAGAAAACTCCTACTAGTAAGAATACTAGGTTTATTTATGTTCCTAGTAATATAGGTGCACCACCTAATAATGGAGAGGACCTTAAAATGATTAGTGTGCACCCCAACTTTGTTGATTTGATAAAGGAAACCGTCATTGAAAACAAATTTCTGAACTTTATCCTAGGAGTGTGATGATTAAAAATATGTATGTTAGGCCTCCGAGGAAGCATGGTTGTGTAATTGAGGAGTTGGAAACCAAGGATGATAATACTTGAAACTATGCATTACGCCTAGCTAGGAGCGTAAAACAATAGCGCTTGTTGGGAGGCAACCCGATAGTTATCTTATTTTTCTTGCTTTCTTTTTTGTTTTTGAGTGTTCACAAAATTATGATACTATTATTATTATTGTGTTTTATGTTTTAATTAATGTGTGTGCCAAGTAAAGCCTTTGGGATGATTTGGTTGATAGTTGACTTAATTCTGTGAAAAAAAGAAACGTTTGCGCCTAGTAGTGGAATTTTTCAAATTCACCGGAACATTATAAAATTCTGAAGTTTTTACAAATTATTGATATACAAATTGCCCATGTTGCCCTAATTTTTTAGATATTTTGGAGCTACAGAACTACTGCGTTTGTTCAGATCATTACAGACTGTTCTATTTTTGATAGATTCTATTTTTGTTACATAGTTTACTTTTTTTAATGATGTTATGGATTATATCGGGGCTATAAGTTATGGAGAAGTTAGAATACAGTATGGATTATGCAATCATAAAATATGAATGGGTTTATAACAGTACCTAAAGTTTATGATTTGCTTGTTATACTAACGGATCTCACGAGGTTTCTCTTGAGTTCTCTGTGCTGAAGTTCTCAAGTTTTGGGTGAGATCACGATGGATGAATGAATAAGGAGCATCAAGACCCTAAGCTTTTGGATGCCCAAGGCACCACAAGGTAATGTTCAAGGATAACAAAGCATCTAAGCTTGGGTATGCCCCGGATGGCATCCCCTCTTTCGTCTACAATCCATATGTATACTACTTGGAGCTATATTTTTATTCATCGCATGATATGAGTTTTGCTTGGAGCGCCATGTATTATAGTAGTCTTTGCTTTGTTTGCTTTTTAGTTTTCCACAATCATTGTTTTCTGCACACACACCTTTTGAGAGGGACACACATTTATTCGTGATTTATTAGAATACTCTATGTGCTTCACTTATTTCTTTCGAGCTAGGTAGTTGCTCTAGTGCTTCACTTATAGGTTTTAGAGCACGGTGGTGGCGATATTTTAAAGAAATAGTTGCACTCTAATGCTTCACTTATATCTTCTTGAGAGTTAATAAATAGTAATTGCAATATGCATGTGTTATAAAATTGGTCCCAATATAATAGGTATTCAAGAGGGATATAATCAAAACATTCATGAAGATCACTGAATATGATATGTTTGATTCCTTGCAATAGTTTTTGTGATATTGAGATGGTAATATATGGGAGGTACTAGTGAATGATTGTGGTTTAGTAAGAATATTGGTGTTAAAGTTTGTGATTCCCGAAGCATGCATGTATAGTCTCTAGTTATGCAAAGAAGTTGGACCATGATTTATTATTGATTGTCTTCCTTATGAGTGGCGGTTATGGATGAGCGATGGTCTTTTACTACTAATCTATCCCCCTAGAGGCATGCGTAGTAGTACTTTTCTTTGAGAGTTAATGAACTTTCGCAATAAGTATTTGAGTTCTTTATGACTAATGTGAGTCCATGGATTATACACACTCTCACTTTTCCGCAATTTGCTAGCCTCTTCAGTACCGTGCATTGCCCTTTCTGACCTCGAGAGTCAGGGCAAACTTCGACGGTACATCCAAACCCTGTGATATGATACGCTCTATCACACATAAGCCTCCTTATATCTTCCTCAAAAAAACCACCATACCTACCTATCATGGCATTTCCATAGCCATTCCGAGATATATTGCCATGCAACTTCCACCGTTCCCTTATTATGACATACACCTTCATTGTCATATTGCTTTGCATGATCATATAGTTGACATAGTATTTGTGGCTCAGCCACCATTCATCATTATCATACATGTTATGCTAGCATCATTGCAAATCTTGGTACACTGTTAGAGGCATTCATATAGAGTCATATGTTTTAGTTTTATCGAGTTGTAAGTAAATAGAAGTGTGATGATCATAATTATTAGAGCATTGTCCCAATGAGGAAATAAAGAAAGAGAAAAAGAAGAGGCCAAAATGAGCCCAACAAAAAAAGAGAGAAAAAGAGAGAAGGGGCAATGTTACTATCCTTTTCCACACGTGTGCTTCAAAGTAGCACCATGTTTTTCATATAGGGAGTCTCCTATGTTGTCACTTTCATATACAAGTGGGAATTTTCATTATAAAACTTGGCTTGTATATTCTGATGATGGGCTTCCTCAAATGCCCGAGGTCTTCATGAGCAAGCAAGTTGGATGCACACCCACTTAGTTTTCAGTTTGAGCTTTCATACAGTTATAGCTCTTAGTGCATCTATTGCATGGCAATCCCTACTTGTCGAATTGACATAAATTGATGGGCATCTCCATAGCCCGTTTGTCGGTGCAACAAACATTTGCATTTGTTGCCCGGACTTACACACAGGTAAACTGGCATCATTATTCAACATCAAGGCCAAGCCAGAGAAGCAGCTCTTGTTAAGATCAAAGAGCGAACCAAGAAGACCAAGAACAAGCACAATAGAAGAATATCAGCTTGGGGAGGACCTCCCTTGCCAGGAAGGAGAGCCTGGCTCAGTTGAGACCGCCCCAGGGGCAAGTCCAAGACATCCCCGGCAAGCTTGCCGGGTCCGCCAAGGGAAGAATCCCCGCCAAGATACCAGCGCTCCACCGCACGGCGACGCAAGTCATTTATCAATGCGGTGTCGAGCCCCCGATCAATTAAGTGGGCTCTGCTGAGTACGTGGCGGCCCATTGGAAGACAAGATTTATCCAAGTGACACCCGTCCAGAAGCATGTCAAGATGATAAGCAAGAGATGGTTAAGCGGCTCGGCAGGCCTGCCGGGCTTCGTCCTCTGCTTGACACCTAGAAGTGCATTTAATGCACTTTCTCCTAACTGCCAGAGTTAGGTATGATAGCACTGTTGGCTATCTAATCAGTAGATAAAGACTGTTTTGCCATTGTGGTTACCCCTTAAGCTATAAAAGGAGGTCCAAGGCGACCTAGCAAAGGATTCGGACCCTCGCACACTTGTACGTGCGTAGTTGCACTCCCCGAGGCCTCCTTGCCAGGCTTGAGCGCTGCGTGCTTGTTCTGTTCTTCCGCTCAATCCACCAAAAAGCGGGAGTAGGGTTTTACGCTATCCAGCGGCCCGAACCTGGGTAAAAACCACCAGCGTCACCGCCATCATGTTGTTTCATGGCTTTTGCTCTTTGTGCAACATGATCCCCCTTGGCGAACCAGAAAGGGGCTCATGGCCCCATAGGTGATCGTGATCCACCACGACATCTTTGGCGCGCCAGGTAGGGGGGTCGCTGGTGCAATCCTGAAATTGTAAACAACGCATCGAGCTCCATCGTCGATCATCATCATCATCACCCTTATGCATGGCGCCCAAGAAGAAGTCTGGCGCGACCGTACACCCTTCCACTTTGAAAGCTCCCTCTCATGCGGCCGCGGACGCCGCTAGCCCTACGGCGGTGTTAGAAGATGCGGGTACCACGGGAGACGCGACTGGCGCAGGCGGCGCTGTCGTTGTGTCCCCCGTGGACGAAGCTGGAGCGGGAGGTGCCATAGAAGGGCGACATCAGCGAAGTTCAGACGGACATGACCCGCAAGCCGCAGGTGGGGGAGGCGTCCAGTCTCCACCACCCCGACGGACCAACGGGCACAACCACGGTGACGACGCCCGCTCTGGTGCGAGTCATGACCCTCTGGCCGCGCCTGTTACAGGCGCGACCACTGGGTGCTCACCTCGCTCAGAACAAGGCGAGCAAGCCAAAGTGCCGAACGGGGTCGCCGATCCCCGAGCGCATCCCACTCATCAACAAACCACCCTGGCAACCGATCCACGGCGGCGTGATCGTGACAATGCCCCTGCTGGTACCACCAGGAGTCGAGCAACATCACGATCTGCCTCGTCAGCTATGCCGAGCATAGCTACAGAAGCCATGGCATGGTCCCAACTTCTACTAAGATATCTGCCAGCAGCTGATCAGATGGATGAGTGGAGGGCCACTATCCAGAGCTTGATCGGCTTTGCTGAGGCTGGTGGATCGCAGCGGGCGGAACCATCATGGCGCCCGCAGGCGGCCACAATAGTTCGAGCTGCGGGCCACGTCATGGGGGCTGCACTAATGGTGCAATCCCCTCCACGACAGCAAACCCAGAGGCAGCAACTAGGGCAACACAACCCCGAGCCCGACGAAGCTTCGATGGCCTCGTCTGATCCATGAGCCCGTCGAGATCAGTGGCAAGTCCTGGAAGATTGGCGGAGGGAAGATGCACGCATCACTATAGAGCGGTGCCGGGAGACCGGCCACCAATCCGATAGGTGCAATGGCCCAGACGTCGATGAACCTGCGCCCAGTGAGGGCGGGTACTTGCCTTTCGAGGTTGGGTGACCTGCCTTTACTCGCGAGCTGCGGCAAGTCCATCGGCCATCTGCCCGCATTTTCAAACCAGAACTACCAGAGAAGTATGATGGAAAGCTGAACCCGGCAGAGTTCTTGAGCATCTACATGATCGCCGTTCAGGATGCCGGGCGTAGGGATGAGAAAGTGTTTGCTAATTACTTACCTTTGGTGCTCAAGTCAAATGTGAGGTCATGGCTGATGCACCTGCCGGAGAACTCCTTCTCATCATGGGCTGACCTATGCAATGAGTTTGTTGGCGCCTTCATGGGCGGCCATCAAGAGCCAGTGCGCCCTAGTGATTTGCAAGTCCTTCCACAGAAGGAAGGGGAGAGCTTGAGAAAGTATATGCAGAGATTTAGTCGAGTGCATCGCAATATTCTAGAGATACACCGGCAGCGGTGATTGGCGCGTTCCATTCGAATGTGCTCAACAAAAGGATACATTTTAAGTTGAACGTATGGCTGCACAAGACCGTCAATGAGTTGTACACCTTGGCGGACAAGTGCACTCGTGCTGAAGAGGGGAGGCAACTTCCTGGGGAGGAGGAAGGAGCAGAGGTTGATTTGGACGACGATGACGAGGCCACTGGCTCCAAGAAGAAGGGGCGGAAGCGCAACAAAACGCACAAGGAAAAGATAGTACTGGCCGTTGAGGGTTCTGGCAACCCTAGTACCGGCAAGAAAGCCAAAACTAAAGCCCCCGGCAAGGAAGCTGCCGTGTGCGCTGATTGCCGGGAGGCTGCGCCAGCAGAGAAAGCTGGGAAACCTGATGGACCATACTGCAAAATCCACCGCACCAAAGGTCATGATCTCCAAGAGTGTCATCAAGTTGAGCAACTTGTCAAAAAGCAGAAAGCTGAATATGAGAAGCGTGACAAGGAGAGAGGCCAAGAAGGTGCTAGCCGGAAGGGCCGTGGCGGCAAAGGAGGCCGCTGCGGCAAGACCCCTTAGCAAAAAGAGAAACCTGCTAGAGGCCAAGAAAAGAAGGAAGGTGATGACGAAAGTGATGAATGGGATGAAGAGGAAACCAGTGAGCAAGAATTCCAGAAAGCAACTGAGGCCCTGTGCGTGAACGGGGGTGTGTCCTTGCACTCCTCTCACTGCCAACTCAAGAAGTGGGTGCGATAAGTCAATGTCGTGGAGCCAGCCGCCGATTCCTGGAAGCCACTCAAATGGTCCCACACGCCTATCATCTTTGATGAAGAGGACCACCCCGACCATACTACTGCGGTAGGGTGCTTTCCGTTGTTGGTCTCACCAACAATCCGCAACCTCAAAGTCACAAAGATGTTAGTTGACGGTGTGGTTGGGCTGAATCTAATCTCTCCCAAGGTGATCAGCAAGCTACAAATATCAGATGAAGAGCTCAAGGTCACTGGCACGTTCCAAGGAATCAACCCCGGCAGGAGTCGTCCTAAGGGAAAGATTACACTACCATTGACGTTTGGCGGAGAACTGAATTACCGGACTGAGAAGGTTGTGTTTGACGTTGTTCATCTTCCTCTCCCCTATAATGGGGTCCTTGGGCGCCCAGCTTTGGCAAAATTCATGGCAGCATCTCACTATGCTTACAATACCTTGAAGATGCCAGGGCTGATGGGCGTCATCTCTATCCTGTCCGACAAGCAAGACGCAATCATATGCGTGGATAAAATGTACCAAGACAAGGTAGCTGCTGAAGCCGCTGAGCCTGCAGCTCCCGCCAAGGAAACAAAGAAAGAAAAGAAGGCTAGCAGAGACGCCGACAAGGAATCCGGGAAGCGCACCTCTCCGGGGTGTGTTGCACCTATTGATAACTTACCGGTAAGTTCCACTAGTAAGAGACCCAAGATTGCTACGCCTGCTGTGAAGAAGGTCCCGGCAATGCAGGATGGCACTGACGGTACATTTACCATCAGCGCCGCCCTTAATGACAAATAGGAAAGCGCGCTCGTTACCTTCCTCCGGGCGAATGTTGATGTGTTTTCTTGGCAACCATCTGACATCCCCGGCAGTCCCAGGGAGGTAATCGAGCACCACCTAGTTGTCTGCCCTCATGCTCGGCCCATCAAGCAGAAGGACAAAAAGCAAGCATTGCAGCGGCAACAGTTTATTGCCAAGGAGATCAAGAAGCTTGAGGCAGCTGGTCTAGTCAGGGGAGTTTTGCACCCAACATGGTTAGCCGACCCAATAGTAGTACCCAAGGCAAATGGGAAATGGAGGCTTTGCATAGACTTTACAAATCTAAACAAGGCATGCCCAAAGGACCCACTCCCCTTGCCACGCATCGATCAGATTGTGGACTCCACTTCTGGGTGTGACTTGCTTTCCTTTTTGGACGCATACTCCGGATACCATTAGATATTCATGTCCAAGGAAGACGAGGAGAAGACCGCGTTCATAACCCCATGTGGCACGTACTGCTTTGTATAGATGCCCTTTGGGTTAAAGAGCGCTGGATCCACTTTTGCAAGGGCAGTGCAAATTGGATTTGAGCCTCAGCTGCACAGGAATATAGAAGCTTACATGGATGATATAGTGGTCAAGACCAAGGACAGATCAACGCTCATTCAAGATTTGGAAGAAACCTTTGCAAACCTGCGCAAGATCAATTTGAAGTTAAACACTGAGAAATGTTTGTTTGGCATTCCCTCCAGCAAGCTACTAGGCTTATATGTGTCTCACCGAGGGATAGAGGCCAACACCGACAAGATCCAAGCAATCGAGCAGATACAAGCACCCAAGACCGTTAAGGATGTGAGGCATTTAACTGGATGTGTTGCCGCACTGAGTAGGTTCATTTCCAAGTATGCCATGCATGCCCTGCCATTCTTCAAGATCTTGAAGAAGGCGGGGTCAATAAAGTGGACCCCGGAGGCCGAAGCAGTGCTGCGGGACTTGAAAGCCTATCTTTCCTTTGCCCCCACTCTGGTTGCTCCTAAACCGCAAGAGCCGTTGCTACTATACCTAGCGGTGACTAATCAAGTGGTTAGTGCAGCATTAGTGGCACAGCAGGAAGTAGATGGAGAAGCAGCCACAGCTACGGTCCTCCCGGGAAAAGAAGCTGAACCGGTCACGGCAAGGTCGAACGCAGACCAAGTTGAGGAAGAAGAGGTTGGCAAAGTCAGTCCTGGAGTCGCGGCAAGGAAGAAATTGGTGCAGTGGCCAGTGTACTTTGTTAGCTCCCTGTTGCAGGGGGCTAGGTCGAGGTACTCTGGAGTGCAAAAGCTAATCTCCGGCCTTATCATGGCCTCAAGGAAGATGCTCACTACTTCCAAGCCCACGAGATCACAGTTGTCACTCATTTTCCACTCCAGCCCATACTAAGAAACCCTGAAGCTACTGGCAGAATAATGGATTGGGCACTAGAGTTATCAAGTTTTGGTTTGAAGTATGAGAGTACCTCAACCATTCAGAGCAGGGCATTGGCGGAGGTCATTGCAGAATGGATGCCCACTCCAAATGAAGAGACACCAGAAACAGTTATCCCCAGCAGGGAGGGGCCTCAGGAGTGGATCATGTATTTTGACGGTGCCTTCTCATTACAAGGCGCAGGGGCTAGCGTGCTTCTTGTTGCGCCCACTGGAGAACACCTCAAGTATGTGGTCCAAATGCACTTCCCCTGGGAGGAAGCTACCAACAACACTGCAGAATATGAGGGGCTCCTTGCCGGGCTCAGAATTGCAATAGAATTGGGAATCAAGAAGTTGATCATCCGCCAAGACTCGCAGCTTTTAGTAAGAGAAGAAAACAAATATTACCAAAGCCCATTGATGGAAGTGTATGTTGAGGAAGTGAGGAAGCTGGAGGAGCATTTTGATGGATTGCAAACAGAACACGTACCACATGCGGAAAACAACATTGCTGATCATCTTTCAAAAGTGTGCCGCACAAAAGCTTCCTGTGGAACCAGGGACTTCTGTTCTCCACCTAACTCAACCCTCAGTATCCCCAATGACGATGGCCAGGAAAAGGAGGAAGTTGGGCTCCGGCATGCATTTCTCGGCAGGGCTCCCAGAGGTCCTCGGTGGAGAAGCTGCCGGGAGTAACTCCACTTCGCTTGGTGAGCAGCACCCTCCCGCTGAACTGCAAGTTCTTGCGGTCGAGATATGCGCTCCCATGAACGAGGAGGTGCCGTTTACCCTTGTTGCCGAGCCTCAGGCTCCAACTTGGGCATGGCACATAGTCTAATACCTCCAAATAGGAGAGCTTCCTGAAGAGCAAGAAGAAGTCGAAAGAGTACCCCGGAGGGCCAGTATGTATCAGTTTGTCGATGACACATTATACAGAAGAAGGCCCAATGGTGTGAAATTGAGGTGCATTTGCTGGGAAGAGGGGCAAGAACTGTTGGCAGAAATACACAAAGGCGTGTGCGGCTCCCATATTGGATCAAGGGCCTTGGTCGGGAAAGCTTTCCAGCAAGGTTTCTACTGGCCCACGGCCCTCCAAGATGCGATTGAGCTAATCAGCAGATGTCAAGCCTGCCAGTTCCACTCCAAGAACATCCATCAACTAGCTCAAGCTCTCCAGACAATTCCCTTATCATGGCCATTTTCGGTCTGGGGGCTCGACATCTTGGTCCCCTTCCCTCGTGCTACCGGGGGCTTGGAATTCTTGTACGTTGCAATCGACAAGTTTACAAAGTGGCCGGAGGTGTAGCCTGTGAAGAAGGTGACCGCATAGTCAGCTATCAAGTTCGTGAAAGGGTTGGTGTGCCATTTTGGAGTGCCCGCCAGAGTGATCACTGACAACGACACCCAATTCACAAGCCGCGCCTTCATGCAATATGTTCAGATCCTCAGAAGCAAGGTTTCATTTGCCTTTGTTGCTCATCCAGGAGCAATGGACAAGCTGAGAGGATGAATGCTGAAGTGCTGCGTGGGCTCAAGACAAGGACTTTTGATAAATTGCAAAAGTGCGGCAGGCGCTGGATCGACGAGCTGCCTGTGGTTCTTTGGTCCCTCCGTACAACACCAAATCAAGCTACCAGCCAGACTCCCTTCTCCCTAGTATATGGGGCAGAAGAAGTGCTCCCCATGGAACTCATATAAGGGTAACCTCGAGTACTTGCCTACGACGAAGTAGAGCAAAAGCAGCACCACGCATGATGATGCCGTGGTCCTTGAGGAAGATCATCTCCGGGCTGCTGTGCATGCTGCACGCTACCAGCAAGCCCTGCGCCACTATCATAGCCGCAGGGTCCATGCCCGGAGCCTTGAGGAAGGTGACCTTGTCCTTAGGCGTGTTCAATCCGCCAAGGGTTCCAACAAGTTGACGCTGAAGTGGGAAGGCCCTTACCGGGTAGTACGAGTCACCAGACCTGGCGTAGTCTGGCTGGAGACCGAAGATGGCATCAAGGTGCAAAACTCATGGAATATTAAGCATCTTCACAACTTCTACCCGTAAGGCGCGGTTGCCGGGCTTAGCCCCGGCAACCAACTTTTTACAAGCCTTGCCGATGTGCATGTAACCCTTTGTACAAAGCTAGGCATAGACCCTGTGCAAAGAAAATAAAACGAAGCGCTGGTGCCCTAAAAACTTGTATGCATGTCTAGTTTAAGCATATACTTTCGTTGGGATTATGGCAATGCTTAAACATGAGCTGATTAATCCTTTGCAAAGATATTATAAACTGCCGGTTTCTCCCTTATGCTTATTTGATTCGCAGTTCCCACCATGGATGAATTTGCCAAAAGGGAAGGTAAAGGAAGAACTAGCGCGTCGACCCCTGACAAACTATCACTGCCGGGGATAATAAAAAGAAACTCAAGCACAGCTAATTTCACTCCACTATCCATCATGTACTTCTGTATGAGCACTTGAGCAAAAGGAAACCTAGCCGCTCTGATCCTCTATGCTCCCATCCATCTTGATCCAGAATTTCTTTGATTGAGGGTTGGTTGTAGTGGTAGTTGAGAAGAGCTGGCAAGGGGCCCGCTCCTATCCTCGCTCCTACCCTAACATTGAGGCATAGTAGTAGAAAGGGAGGGATCCAGCAAGATGTGCTGCCGGGAAATGTTGTTTACTTGGGAGTATCGAGGGTTCATTCCTGAGCATAGGCATAGCACATGCACAAGAGTACCAGACAATCTCCCTTTTTCATTAATATGCTCATAAACGAGTACAGATTATACAGAGTACAAGCATGGATAAAGGACTACATTTTTTAGATTTGAAGATTGGCAAATGCCTACATATTTTAGATAAAAAAGATAAGTGCCCCGTAATCCCTTTTTTGTCCCTCTCCTCTTAGGGGCTGCTGTGGGAGACAAAGGGGGCAAAAGGAGTGCCTGGGCAGAAGCCCAGCCTGACCCCGTCAGGGCCCGCGGGACGCAGACTGACAAGATTGAGACGGGCGGGGGCGAAGACGACGGACGGAGAGAGTGGCTAGGCGATCCCCTGGTTACCGCCACCAAGGGCAGCAGGACATGGCAGGAGGGGCACCGGCAAGGCGGACGAAGCCGCAGCCCACGAGGAGGCTGCCGAGGACCCAGCTAGCAGACTGCTGGAGGAGGTGGAGGCATCCACACCCAGCACCCCCGGCAAATCACTCAATCGGGGGAAGAAGACCCAGGTGCAGATGATGGTGCCGCCGCCGCCCTCCTGATGGTGACGGTGCGGCTCGCGCTTAGCTAGAGCTCGAGCCACCATCCTCCTGCTCGGTGTCGTCGCCTTCGCCGACACTATCCTCCTCGTCGCTGTCGCTCGAGGAGGAGCTTTCGTCGTCACTCGAGCTTTCCATGCAGCACCATAAGCGAGCACCTGAACGCCCGAAGACCTCGATGGAGAGCAAATTAGCCTCCATTAGCTTAAAATGGAGAATGTGCCCGTCTGTCAAGCTGTGGGCACGAGCAAAGGTTTTACAGCCCCGCTGGAGAAGCATGACGTGAGGGGCGGGGAACTCCACATTCGCCCGTATACTGCCGTTGCAGCAGCCCCTCATGTGCAGCCTCAGTCCGGGTGGCTATTCCTCCTCCATTGTCCTCGCGGAGGGAGTTGGGAGCTGAAGATGACTGCGCGGAGGCCCGCGCAGCTGATCGATGAACTCCAATGGCTGGGCCCCAACGTGGCCTTCATCCGGGGCAGGGACGGCTGGAAGAGGGGCAATCAGAGGCCCACCGCGGCCTCCTTGACCCCTTGCGCCATGGCGGCCCCGTCCACGACCAACGGCACCACCTTGTGCGCTGGACTCTTCTCTTGCGTCCCCAGCAGGAGGAGGGAGGTGCTGTCGAGATGAAACCCTCATCACCACTGTTGGAGGTCGGCCAGGTCCTCTTCCCCATACCATGGTGGAAGAAGGGTATCAGGCGAGTAGGGAGGAGATGTGTGTGGGTAAGCCCCTCGTCCACATCCCTTTTTATAGGGGAGCATGGCCGGGGGCTAGCTCCTCACCACCTGGGAGGGGGCCGCCCCATTCCACCAATCTTGCCTCCCTGCGCTGCTGACGACGCACATAATCAACGACCGTCCACCTGCGCCTATCCACGACGCCTGGCTTTCCGCCATGGCACTCATTCCTGCACCGTCCGCATCCGCCACTAACCCTTCACAATGCATGCAGCGTACATGGCGGAAACGGCAGGCGTAGTGGGTGAGGAAAATGGCAGTTACCCCTCCCCGTGAACATGGGTAGCTCGTGATCCACTACGTGGGTACTCCCACGTCATTCTGCATGACTCGCGGGGAAAGCAGTAACTGACTCAATCAAGGATTAATGAAGAAGCAATGAAAACGTCTGATGAGACTTAAAACCCTTAGATGCATGTCCCAAATGCTTGCCTGTGTGATTGTTGGGGCCTACCCCAACGATGCTCAGCAGCACGTATGGGCCAGGCCCGGGGGCTCCTGTCGGTGCAAAAAACATTTGCATTTGTTGCCTGGACTTACACACAGGTACACTAGCATCATTTCTTGAACATCAAGGCCATGCCAGAGAAGCATCTCTTGTTAAGATCGAAGAGCGGACCAAGAAGACCAAGAACAAGCACAACAGAAGAATATCACCTTGGGGAGGACCTCCCTTGCCGGGCAAGAGAGCCTGGCTCGGTCGAGACCGCCCCAGGGGCAAGTCCAAGACTTTCCCGGCAAGCTTGCCGGGTCCGCCAAGGGTAGAATCCCTGCCAAGATACCACCGCTGCACCGCACGGCGACGCAAGTCATTTATCAATGCGGTGTCCAGCCCCCAATCAGTTAAGTGGCCTCTGCTGAGTACGTGGCGGCCCATTGGAAGACAAGATTTATCCAAGTGACACCCGTCCAGAAGCGTGTCAAGATGATAAGCAAGAGATGGTTAAGCGGCTCGGCAGGCCTATCAGGCTTTGTCCTCTGCTTGACACCTAGCAGTGCATTTAATGCACTTTGTCCTAAATGCCAGAGTTAGGTATGATAGCACTGTTGGCTATCTAATCAGTAGATAAGGATTGTTTTGCCATTGTGGTTACCCCTTAAGCTATAAAAGGAGGTCCAAGGCGACCTAGCAAGTGATTCGGATCCTCGCACACTTGTACGCGCGTAGTTGCAGTCCCCGAGGCCTCCTTGCCGGGCTTGAGTGCTGCGTGCTTGTTCTGTTCTTCTACTCAATCCACCAAAAAGCAGGAGTAGTGTTTCATGCTATCCAGCGGCCCGAACCTGGGTAAAAACCACCAGCGTCACCATTGTCGTGTTGTTTCTTGGCTTCTGCTCTTTGTGCAACGTGATCCCCCTTGTCAAACCACAAAGGGGCTCATGGCCCCATAGGTGATTGTGATCCACCACGACACCATTGATTAGCTGCGTTGATGTGAGAGTATCTTCTTTTTTTGTCTTCCCCTTATGTGATCTCTATCACCATATTCTATTCCACCCATAGTGTTTTGTCCATGGCTTATGCTCATGTATTGCATGGGGGGTTGAAAAAGTTGAAGTGTGTTAAAAGTATGAAGCAATTGCTCGGCTTATCATCAGGGTTGTACATGACAAATACTTTGTGTTAAGAAGATGGAGCATGGCAAGATTATATGATTTTGTAGGGATATCGTTCTTTAGAATTTTTATTTTGAAAGGCATGATTGTTTGTTGGCGTGCCTGAATATTGGTGTCTTTATATCAAATTCTAGACTATTGCTTTCAATCAATCGGATCTTAATATTCATACCCTAAAAGAAAGATTACATGATGAACATGTTAGGTAGCATTCCACATAAAAAATTCTCTTTTTATCATTTACCTATCAAAGACGAGCAGGAATTAAGCTTGGGGATGCTTGATATGTCTCCAACATATCTATAATATTTTATTGTTCCATGCTATTATAGTATCAATCTTGGATGTTTTATATACTATTGTATATCATTTTCTAGGACTAACCTATTAACCCAGTGCCTAGTGCGAGTTGCTGTTTTTTGCCTGTTTTTGGTTTTCCAGGAAATTGGTAACGAAAGCTAAGAAACTTTTTGATGATTTTTTTCTACACAAGAGGGACCTAGAAGTTTCGGGAGGAGACCAGAAGACAAACGAAGAGACAACAAGGCAACAGGGCGCGCCCTGGGGGTATGCTGCACCCTTTTACCTTGTGGGCCCCTCGTAGCTTTGTCTTACCTAATTCCACCTCTATAAATGCTCTAATATCGGGAAACCAATAGAGAGCCACCAAAACACTTTTTCCGCCGCCGCAAGTTTCTGTTCTTCCACGATCCCATCTAGATGCCTTTTCCGGCGCTCTGCCAGAGCGGGAATCGATCATGAAGGGCTTCTACATATTCCTTGCTGCCCTCTGATGATGCGTGAGTAGTTCACCATAGACCTACAAGTCCGTAGCTAGTAGCTAGATGGCTTCTCTTTGAACTTCAATACAATGTTCTTCTCGATGTTCTTGGAGTTCTATCCGATGTAATCCTCTTTTGTAGTGTGTTTTTTGGGATCCAATTAATTCTGGGTTTATGATCTAAATATTTATGAATATTAATGGAGTCTTTTCTGAACTTTATTATGCATGATAGTTATAGCTTCGTATTTCTCTCTGATCTATCTGTTCGGTTTGACCAGCTAAATTGATTTATCTTCAGTGGGATATGTGCTTTGTGATGGGTTCAATCTTGTGGTGCTCTATACCAGTGACAGAAAGGGACAGGACACGTATTTGTATGGTTGCCATTAAGGGTAGAATGATTGGATTTATTCATATTGATTGAGTTTAGTTTGTCTACATCTTGTCATCTTGCTTAAGGCGTTACGCCTTTTTTCATGGACTTAATACCATAGACGCATGATGGATAGCAGTCAATTGGTGGAGTAATAGTAGTAGATGCAGGCAGGGGTCGATCTGCTTGTCTTGGACATGATGCCTATATATATGATCATTTCCTTGAATATCGTCATAACTATGCGATTTTCTATCAATTGCCCAATAGTAATTTGTTCACCCATCGTATGCTATGTGTTTGAGAGAGAAGCCTCTAGTGAAAACTATGGCCCCCAGGTCTACTTTTATCATATATAAAAAGACAAAAATTCCTTGCTTCAATTTTCTATTTTCTTTTATTTGATCTTTGGAATTTATCTATCTACCACTTCAAAATTTAATCCTTGCAAATAACTGCCAAGGGTATTGACAACCCTCTTGTTTGCGTTGGTTGCAAGTTTTTGCTTTTGGGTGTGCAGGTGCAGTTCACGAGGCTTTGTGTGATTCTCCTACTAGATTGATAACCTTAGTTCTCAACTGAGGGAATTACTTACCTCTACTGTACTGCATCTCCTCTCCTCTTCGGGGAAATGCCAACATAGCTCACAAGTAGCAGTGAGAAAGGGAAATGCACGGTACCAAAGAGGCTACCAAATTGCAGAAAGTTAAGGGTACGTATAATCCATGGACTCACATTAGTCATAAAGAACTCACAGACTTATTGCGAAAGTTTATTAGCCCTCGAAGAAAAGTTGTCGGTGCAGTAAGAATGGGGCCCTTAGTACCCAGAACTTATGCATGGACGGTGGCAACATCCCCGGCAAGATGCCTTCATGGGAACCATCTCAAGTTAAGGGAAACATCTCTCCATGAGATCAAGGAGCGCATCGAGAATACCAAGACAACTTACAGGTTCAAAGTACAAGAAGCAGGCTCTTGCTGGCAAGGCAGGGATGGCAAGACGAAGGCCCGGCAAGCCCCGCGGGAAGCAAATGCCCATCAACCGCCAGCGCTCCACCTCACTAGCCAGCTGTTAGCTGTTCGGTGAGGTCTCGAGCATGCAGACGGTGCCCTGGAGCTCACGCGCATGTGTCAGCTCGCCGGAACAAAAATCACCTTTATTGACACCCGTGCAAATGGCGTGTCAAGCTAATAAGAGGTAGATGAGCAAGCAGTGCGGCTACCTTGTCGGGGCTTAACCTCTTGACGACACCTAGTGATGCATTTAATGCATTTTGTCCTAACAAGCAGGGTTAGGTATCAAAGACCGATGTGGGCGACGCCGAAGTCGATGAGCTCGGTGTGGTAGTTGTCGCACTTGCCGAAGGTGACTGGGAGGCGAACCTACCCCAGGGGAATGGTGGAGCCATCGGTCACCCCTGAGAATGGCTTGGTGGGCTAGAGCTGGTCATAGCGTGCTTGGAGCGTCTCAAACGTCTCGACGGAGAGAACATTGAGCCCCGCACCACCATCGATGAGGCTTTTGGTGATGAGGACGTTGCTGATGGTGGGCGTGCAGAGCATAGGGAGCGCGCCAGCGGCG
Organism: Thinopyrum elongatum; assembly: GCA_011799875.1. Taxonomy (NCBI): domain Eukaryota; kingdom Viridiplantae; phylum Streptophyta; class Magnoliopsida; order Poales; family Poaceae; genus Thinopyrum; species Thinopyrum elongatum. Next base: position 280,695,025 of record CM022300.1, read on the forward strand.
GCGGAGCACTTAAGTTGGTCCTTGGAATCGAAGGTGATGGCGTGCTGCGACCACCTGAGGGGACACGTCGCCTCAAGCTTCGGGAGGGCCGCGTTCACCTCACGAGAGAACTGCTTGAAGATGCGATGAGAGGCGAGGGCTTGAGCACCACCCAGGATGCAGGCGATCGCTTGAGGCTCCTGGAAGCCCCCAGATGCATCGTCCTGCCGATTGTTGTCATTTCTCCTTGGCGGCGGCAGCGGAGGGAGGCCGGTGTTGCCCTGGGGACGGTCCTCACGAGGCTGGTCTCGCCAAGGGCCATCACGCGGCTGACCCTACCATCGGTCCTCATGAGGCTGATCGCACCAGTCCAGACGAGGGTTGCGGTTGTCCCAGCGGCCTCCGCCACGGCCTCCTCGACGGCCATAGCCGTGGTCACCGCACTCGGGGCGACGACCGAGGCGCCCATCACGGAGCACCCTGAGCTCCTAGTAGTCGTTGGTGTTGTGGCTGGGAACATTGTGGAAGATGCAGAACAGGCGGTAGCCCCTCGGGACCTTGTCGTGGTCGCGGCCGTGTTTCATCTCAGGCTCAGCCGCGAGCACAGCGGGCCCTTGCGCTTTGCCTCCTTGGCCTTGGCCTTCTTGTCTTCAGGGTCGGCCTCCGGAAGCTGAAGGAGGGAGAGACGGCCTTCTTCGGCCCTTGCGCACTTGGTCGCCAGGTTGAACATCTCCAGGGCCGAACACAGGTCCTCGTGGATGGTGAGCTCCTCCTTCATCTTGACATCCCAAACGCCATCAGTGAACACCGAGATGATGGCCTCGTCCGATGCCTTCGGGATCTTGAGGCGAACGCTCGTAAAGTGCTGGATGTATTTGTGCAATGTTTTGCCCGGCTACTGTTTCACGCGCCGTAGGTCGGCCACTGCGGGGGCGCAGTCGCGGGTGCCCTGGAAGTTGGCGATGAAGCGCTCATGAAGCTCATCCCAGGAGGACACCGACCCCTCCGGGAGGTTGAGGATCCAGGAGCGCGCGCCATCCTTGAGGGCCATGGGCAACCAGTTGGCCGTCACCTTCTCGTCGCCGTTTGCCACTTCGATGCTCAGTGCGTAGAGTTGGAGGAACTATGCCGGGTCGGGGGTGCCATCGTAGCGCGGAGACAGATCTGGCTTGAACTTGCCAGGCAAGACGACGCGGCGCAGCTCCAAGGTGAAGGCACGGCAGCCCGTCGCCCTCACAGGCGTAGACGCACGGGGGGAGCTCGGTCTTGACGCCCACGTGCCACAGGGTCTGGCGGCGCGAGGTCTTGGTGCTGGCGCTGAGGCACTGGGAGCGTGCGCGCATCAGCATGAGGCAACTGCACCACCTGACAGCTTGCTTCATCCCTTGCCGGCGCCCCGCGCCGTGGGTCGCGCGGGTGTGCTTCGCACCTGGGCTCTGGGTCCATGTTGCGCCAAGGAGGAGGAGGAGGCGCACCGTGTGCCATGTCGCCCGCCTGGGATGGCGGGGGAGGCAGCGAGCGGGACGGCGGAGGGGCCTCACCGGCAGCATTGACGAGCTCAGCGATGTGGCTGGGCCAGTCGTCGTAGAGGTCGTTGGTAGGGTGATAACGCAGGAGCTCGCGCACGATAAGCAACGCAGCCTGCGCGTTCGTCGTCCCACGGTGAGCATGGGAGGACAATGTCGTGGCCGGAGTGGGCGATGGAGTTGCAGTGCGGCCATCACGCCGCACGGAAGGTGGCAGCGATGAATCCTGCTGCTCGCGAGCAGTAGGGTTAGTGGCGGCGTTAGCCACGGGGGAGGCAAAGAGGCGAGGAGCGCCGTTGCCCACGGGTGCCATCTGGGCGACACGTGCAGCCCGGCACTCGGCCCGGACACGGCATGCGTCTGCCATGGGAGCGACGGAACGGAGGCGAAGCGAACAGTGGAAGAAGGACTTCGACACGCCCCTGCCTGGCGCGCCAAATGTCGGATTCAGAGCTCCGCGGACCCAAGAAGGTTCGAGCTCTGGGGCGTTTGCGAAGATCTCAACCTCTCAAGGTTAGAGCTCGTCGCCCCACAGCGTAGCCTTGCCGGACTCGCGTGAGCAAGGAAGAAGATGAACACGGCAGTTTACCCAGGTTCGGGCCACCTTGCGGTGTAAAGCCCTACTCCTGCTTTGTGGTGGATTAGCCTCATGAGGGGCTCAAGATGAACTAATACAATGGATGAACAGCCTCGTGAGGGCTATGTTGGTGAGGGTGGAAAGGATCCGATCCCTCTCTACGGTGGTGGCTAACCTATACTTATAGTGGCCTCAGTCCTCTTCCCCCAAAATGAAGGCGGGAAGGGATCCCACAATGGCCCATTTGAAAGGGGACAAGTAGTACATCTTATCTTGACGAAAGGTGGTCTTCTCCTGCAAAGCTTCTAGCTGTGACGCAATGGTGGGCTAGGTGATGACATCCACCCTGCCGAGCATGGTCTTGGTCTTGTAGCACAGGAATGGAAACCTTTGGTAGATTCCTCAGGAACCCACGCCTGTCCTTGCCTCCTTAGCACCAAAGAGGAAACTGCCTCCTCGCCTGGCCTTGGTCGTCATGGCTTGCGTCATCCCATCCTCATGAGGCTGGTACCTGCATAGAATTCTCCGCTCCTCAGGAGGCAGCTTGGGGAGGCCGCCCCCTCCAGAGGTCTTGGTGTCGTCTGCCTCACGAGGCCAGGGGGCCTTCGCGAGGGTCTTGTCTTGGTAGTCTTGTAGATGGGCCGTACCTGGCCGTCGAATGAGCCGCACCCTGGGCCGCAGGCAGGCAAGCTTGGGTACCCTGGTTCCTAGAACGCCGACATTTTCGCTGCCCTACACAGCTGCGATCCTCACAGGCGTGCCATGGCCAATAACTGTAGTAGCGACCCACGTTCCCACGACCCGTGTTTAATGCGTGGATTGGACGTGCGTCAGCGGAAACCATCATGATTACGATTTATAGTAGAAAGATTATGGCAGTTGTTTGTCGCCACGTGTGTTCGTGCATGTTTTTGGGCCTAGCCCAACGACGCCTCAGATGCGCGTGTGGCCCAGGCCCGGGGGCTCCTGTCGGTCCACTAAGAATGGGGCCCTTAGTACCCCGAACATATGCACGGACGGTGGCAACATCCCCGGTAAGATGCCTTGGTGGGAACCAGCTCAAGTTAAGGGAAATAGCTCTCCATGAGATCTAGAAGCGCATCAAGAAGACCAAGACAACATACAAGTTCAAAGTACTCAAAGTGGGCTCTTGCCGGCAAGGCAGGGCCGGCAAGACGAAGACCCGGCAAGCCCCGCCACAAGGAGATCCCCGTCAACCGCCAACGCTCCACCTCACCGACCAGCTGTTAGCTGTTCGAAGAGGTGTCGACCACGCAAGCGATGCGGTGGAGCTCACACGCACGTGTTAACTCGCCGGAAGGAAAATCACCTTTATTGACACCAGTCCTAATGGTGTGTCAAGCTAATAAGAGGTAGATGAGCAAGCAGTGTGGCAACCTTGCCGGGGCTTATCCTCTTGACAACACCTAGCGATGTATTTAATACATTTTGCCCTAACTAGCAGAGTTAGTATGATAGTTCTGTATCAATCTAATCACCCTGTAATGACCCAACTTCATAGCACTACAAAAAAATACACATCTGTGACATTTTGGCCCGTACGAAAACTTTTTCTATCATGCTTATGACACTTCTATGATGATAATTGTGACAAAAACATGTATCATCATGATGTGGTGGGCTCCTACTTCAATGACAAAAAATCATGACAGAAAATGGGCTTTTTGTCTTGGCCGGGTCGGGGACGCACCTGCATGACATTCTTTGGGCCGTCCATGATGGAAAAAATCGTGGTAGAAGCGAGGGCGAGGAAAATTTTGGCGAGTTCCCGGTTACGGTGGGTGGTCGGACCGAGCGATGCATGATGGTTTGCACATTTCACTCCTATACGTACGCATGTGTGTGTGAGGCATTGGGCTCTAACTGAACTCGAGCGAGGCGTTTGCTTACCCAACCTGAGCGATGCACTAACTACATTACTGAACTTGAGCGATCAATCCCTGGCTGTTAATTGAACCCTAGCGATTCCTTCGCTGGTGACTGAACCCGAGCGATCCCTTCGCTACTGCTGCTAACTGAACCCGAGCGATTGATCGCTGCTGCTGTTTACTGAAGCTGATTGAACATGCTTCTTGATGAATAGTGACCATTGGGTGTTGGTTGAACGAGTCGAGACGTGGTGAGTCTAGCCGGTTGATTTGGGTTGGATGAACAGTTCCCGGTGGGGGTTGGATGAACAAGACCCCGTGGTAGTAGGCCATTGCCGCTGGATGAATAGGACCTCGAGGAGGCCGCCACACCCGAGCCGGTTGGGGGTGGATGAACAGGACCCCGTGGAGGGCTGGTTGAACAATACCGGTGGAGGCTGGATGAACAGTAGCCCATGGATGAATAGTAGCTGGTGGAGGCAGGAGGAAGACGTGGTGGATGAACAGTAATAGGTGGAGGCTGGAGGAAGTCGATGGTGGATGAATAGTAGCCCATGTAGGCTGGAGCGAGGCAGTAGACGGTGGACGAATAGTAGCCCATGGTGTCCTATTTTGCGGTGCCCCATACCCCTCCCGATGAACAGGACCCTGTTTCGACCGTAGGCACTCCAACAAAAGTCTGTTTCCTCCGTTTTGCGATACGCCACACCCCTCCCGATCAACAGGACCTTGTTTCGACCACCGACACTCGAACAGAAGCCTGTTTCCTCTGATTTGCGGTACGCCAGACCCTTCCCGATGAACAGGACCCTGTTCGACCGTACGCGGTCGAACAGAAGGCCGTTTTCCTCTGTTTTGCAGTACACCAGACCCCATTTCGGCTGTTCCGTCCAAGCCGGTTGGCTCCCGATGAACAGGACGCGTTCCAACCCTGTCGCTTGGCTCCCGGTGAACACGACGCTGTTTCCTCCGTTTCAACCCAGCCGCTTGGCTACCGATGAACAGGATGCCGTTGCTGCCGTCCAATGCCTCTCCATGTACACGAGCCCTGGTGGTTCGTATGCGCAAGTACACGTTCGAGACCCTGCCCTTATGTACGTACGTAACCGTATTTACTTTCTTGCAGCGTGGCTCTACGTACGTGTACACGATATAGACGAGACTGCGTGACATGCTACGTCGGCGGTTCTACTACCACACATCCCGCTCCTTACTCGGCCATGGTTCATCGCTACAGAGAGACCGATCGACCGCTATTTACGTATGCGTTCACGACCAGACAGACAATGCTACGTATGTAACATCCCAAATTTTTAATTTGGAATGTTATACATAGATCATCCACTGCATATCATATTTTATTGCATTTCGTTTTGCGATCCTCGAAAATTCTAAGCAACTCAAGGACCCACGGAGAAAGTTGGGGATTTCACCGTTTTCATATTTGAATTTTCTCAAATATTGAAACAGGGATCAATTTGGTTTAACTATTTTTCTCTCCGAAAATATTTCATATTAAAAATATATGAGAGGAGATAATATGACTTCTCCAAAATAAATGGAATATTGGAGGAAAAATATTAAAATCAAATAAATATTTTATTTGGATTTTTATTGCAATTTTATTTGAATTTAGAAAAATATGCATTTTTCAAAATTGCATTAGAGTCCCAAATAAATGTTTACCTTGCCCGGTAGATTTTTAGAGGACGGGGAAAATTTATTTCGGGAATTTTGGAGTCCGTTTAGTATTTCTTTTATTTGTTTTTCTGCGCGGAATTATTTAAAAAAAAAAACTCCGCCGGAACGAACTGGGCCGAAGCCCAGCCAGCCCAGCAGGCCGCCGCCGCCTTCCCCGCACGGGAGTCCGCCCCGCCGCCGCCGGCCGTGTCCGAGCCGACGCCGCCTCCACCCCGTCGCCCCTTCCCCAAGCCGCCACCCCTCCGCCTCTTTAAAAGCCGACCCGGGGCCCCCCTGGAGCCCCAAGCCGCCGCCGCCGCCTGCCCTCGCAGCAGCAGCAGCAGCCGCCGCCGCCGCGTCCGCCGCTCGCCGCCGCCGCTGCAGCGCCGCCGCCGCACTCCGCCGCGCCGCGCCGCGCCGATGCACCGCGCGCGCCCCGCCCCGTCGCCTCGCAGTCGCGCCGCACCCCGCCGTCCCGCCGGAGCGTCGCCGGAGGTAGTAGCCGCTGCCGCCGTTCGTTTTTTTTTCGGTTAACCGTTCGGGTTTTTTGGTAAACCCTAGATCTAGATTCGGTTTTTTTTTAAATTCCGGTTTATTCTTTTTAGATCGGTTTTCCGTCGGTTTAGTTATTTAGCGGACGTTCGTCCGTACGTTCATTTTAACGAACGGTTTTCACCATTGAACCGCAGACAGCGAACGTTCGTTCGTTAGCCTGTTCGCTAGTTTTTCTTTTTCTCGGATTTTCCGCGATTATTTTCGATCGCGATCGCGATCTCTGATCCGATTTTCGTTTTAGTATAACTTTTCGCTCGTTTGTCGGAATCAGGCGATTCAAGCGCCTAGATCTTCGTCTCAAAGCCCTCTTACTGTTTAATCAACTTAAACAAGTTTTTGCTACTGTAAAATTTGACTTTAGTCCAGATTAGTAATCGAAGCTTGTTTCTTTCGCAGTTTGAGTTTAGTTGCTCCGTTTGATTTGATTCTTTTTGCAAACCGGAGTTCTTAGGTTGAACTTTTTGGTTAAATCATCTCATTTGGGTTTTACCCATGCATCTTCGCTTGATTGCTTATGTATGCTATTGTTTGTTTGCGATAGAGTTTCCGGAGTGCGAAGCGTGCTACTACGAGTCTCTAGGATTTGCGGATCGTCAGCAAGGCAAGTAACACATTGATCATACTTCTTCGTTACCCAGTTTTTATGCATTAGTTTTGACCCTCAAATATTGCATGATTAGGCTGTGATTAACTTGTGGGTACTGGGAAGTAGATGATGAGGTAGAACCTATTGCCCTTTTAATAACAAACCCTTGGGAGTTACTTCTACGCTATGCTTATGTTGCCATGCTATGCTCGTAGACGTGGATTGGGTTTTGAGTGTATCCATGACAGATGTGAGATTTTTTTTAATGGTTCAACTTAAGGTGGCAACTTTAATACACATCTAGGTGGATTGCTTGTTTGGGCACCTGGGGATATACCAGTGTTGTCCTAGGAGATCCCGGGGATATACCGTGTGATCCTCCTACGGTCCGCCACCCAGGCTCAAAGGGATCATAAGATTATTCATGCTAGAAACTTCCGTGTGCAGCCACAAGCTATTATGGGCTCTAGCATAGTTGAGTATGTTACATGACCTCTTTCAGTGGTAGGCTAGCAGATGTAGGGGAAAGTAGGTGTAACTGTCTACCCAGAGTAAAGAGTAAATGTTTCTGAAAGACTGTGTCTCGGTCATCCGTTTCTCAAACACCATGTAGTGCGAGAAATCCAACGGAGGAGATCGAGTCTTGTGGGGAAAAGTGCACAAACCTCTGCAGAGTGTACAAACTAATCATGATTAGCCGTGTCCCCGGTTATGGACGTCTTGAGTATCTGGTTCTTGGATCATCATATTGAATCCCATCACTCTAAATTAATTTGTTGGGATTAATGATTACTTTTAATTGGGATTGAGAGGGGGTTTTACCTTCTCAATGTTCAACAACCACCATGATAGTTAAATAAAATATATTCCTTTGTTGTAGGGAAAAATTGGCTTTTCGCAAAACAGTATAACCCTAGAGCTTTTCCACCAGCCAAATATGCATGTAGTATTAGCAATTATTCTGTTCATTGCTCTACTGTGTTATATTGCCAGCATATTCCATGTGCTGACCCGTTTCGGGCTACAACGTATCATGTTGCAGACTTTTCAGACGAAGAGTAAGGTGTGCTAGGTCGTTGTCGTGCACTCAGCTATGCCGTTGGAGTTGATGGACTCACCTTATCTTCCAAGCCTTCCGCTGTTATCTTATTTAGATGGCCTTAAGCCATATTTATTGTAACCAGTTCTCTTTTGAGACATTCGATGTAATAAGTGTGTGATTGCTACTCTGTTATAAATCCCTCAAGTACTGTGTGTGTCAGCATTACCGATCCAGGGATGACACTTGAACACAGAGATTCGATCCATTCGGGTCGGGTCGCTACAAAGATGGTATCAGAGCACACGCTGACTGTAGGACACGACCACTAAGAAAAGCCATAGGTCACTCTTCTCTACTCATTTCTGACTTCTCTCCATCTTCTATTCTCTAGGATGGCGGACTCAAGGAACAAGTTTACACAACCGGATGAAGACACACCTTTTGGACGACACTTGAAGGAAATCACTAGGTACCTGAACATCGGAATACCAAGCTTCACCGGGACCTACACCGCCACTGTACTAGAAGAGGAACTCAAGTCTACACGCGATGGATACGAGGAGGAAATCGCAATACTAGTGGAGAAGAATGACGACCTGACAAGGAAGCTAGGAGTATTCATGGGAGACCCCGCGCCCGGAGAAGAAGACGACGAACCTGAGGAAATTCGATCTGAAGACTACATCATCATCGACGACACCGACTCCGACCCCGACAGTAGTGATGATGATTATGAAGACGAAGCTGGAGCGGACATCATGGAGTCTTCCACCTATCAAAATTTCTAGATGACCACCATATTATCATTAGTATTTCTCCCCATGTAAATAGTAATAGTCCGAGCACTTTTGTAACGGTAGTTAGATCGATTGTATGCTCTTGCTTGAATTGAGTGGTGTGTTATGAATGTGTTTGTCTCATGTGCATATGGGTAGTGCCTTCTCACTAGACCTTACTCTATTCTAATCTCTTCCCTCTAAACCCATCAGATGCCTCCGAGACGCGACACCGGATTTGTTTTCCCACTGGAGCTCACTCAGTTGATTCAACAACAGAATACCCTGATGCAGCTACTAATTCAGAACCAAGGCAACAACAACAACAATAACCCACCGCCACCACCACCAGTTGACAACTTAGCCCGTTTTCTGAGGTTGCAGCCGCCGGTGTTTTCCAGTAGCACCGAGCCAATAGTTGCGGATGACTGGCTACGCAGGATTGGAAGGGAGTTGACCACCGCAGGATGCACAGACGCTGAGAAGGTGCGTTTTGCCGCACATCAATTGGATGGACCCGCAGCCTCATGGTGGGAGAATTACACAGCCACATTCCCTATAGCCAATGTCACTTGGGATCAGTTTCAGCAAGCTTTCCGCACTGCACATGTCTCAGCAGGAGCTATGAGCATGAAGAAGCGTGAGTTTCGCAACTTACGCCAGGGAAACCGTACCGTGGGGCAGTACGTGGATGAGTTCAGTAAATTAGCTCGCTATGCCCCGGATGATGTGGCCACTGATGCCGCGAAGCAGGAGAAGTTTATGGAAGGGTTGAATGATGAGCTGAGTATGTAGTTGATGGTGGCAACATTCAACAACTACCAGGAGTTGGTAGACAAAGCTCTTATGATTGAAGGGAAGCAGCAGCAGATTGATAGCCGCAAGAGGAAGTATGGACAAGGGAAGTTCAACTCAGGAGCTCAGCAGAAGCCCCGGTTCACCCCGAACTCGGGAGGGCTTGTTCATAACCATGGAGGTCATAACCACAATGGAGGAAGTTCACACAACCATAATGGCCACAAGAATGGAAATGGACATGGAGCAGGCAGCAATCAGAACCGCTCTAACCCAGCCACACCCGCCAAGAAGGATCAAAGCCACATTACCTCTTTCAAGTGCGGGAAGACTGGACATTATGCCAACGAATGTCCAGAATTGAAGAACGGCAATGGTAATGGAAGCGCTGGGAAGAAGCCCAGTCCATTCAACCGAGGACAAGTGAACCACGTGAACGTGGAGGAGGTTGAGGAGCAGCCTGATGCAGTTATCGGTAAGTTTTTGGTTAAGTCTTTTATTGCAATTGTTCTTTTCGATACTGGTGCATCGCATTCATACATATCAAGGGGATTCGTGGATAAGTATAAGTTGCCCACTAAGGTACTTAGGACACCCATGTTAGTAAGATCACCCGGTGCGGAGTATATGGCAAGACAAGGATGTTTTCAGATGCCATTGATCATTGGAAGTCATGTTTTCCCCTCAGACCTGATAGTTTTGAAGTCACAAGGATTGGATGTGATACTAGGCATGGATTGGCTATCGATGTATGGAGGAAGCATCGATTGTGCGAGTAAGTCGATTTCGCTTACCACCCCGGAGGGAAAAAGGATCAAGTATGTATCTAGGCATGTGCCTAGAAGGAGCCAAGTAAATTCTCTCACGGGAGTTGTTCAGGAGGAGGTGCCTATTGTGAAGGATTACCCAGATGTATTTCCAGAGGAGTTACCAGGCATGCCGTCGGATCGAGACATTGAATTCTTGATAGAGTTGTTGCCAGGCACCGGACCAATATCAAAGAGACCATACCGGATGCCCGCAAATGATCTCGAGGAGATTAAGAAGCAGATCAAGGAATTATTGGAGAAAGGTTACATTCGACGAAGTTCATCACCGTGGGGAGCCCAGTGCTCTTAGTTGAGAAGAAGGATGGATCCTTGAGAATGGTTGTTGATTATCGCGCATTGAATGAAGTGACGATTAAGAACAAGTACCCACTGCCAATGATTAATGATTTGTTCGATCAGTTGCAAGGAGCTAAAGTGTTCTCCAAGATCGATCTGAGATCAGGGTATCACCAGCTGAAGATCCGAGAACAGGATATACCTAAGACAGCCTTCACCACCCGGTATGGGCTATATGAGTACACAGTTATGTCATTTGGATTGACTAATGCCCCTGCCTATTTCATGAGTATGATGAACAAGGTGTTCATGGAGTTCTTGGATAAGTTTGTCGTGGTGTTCATTGATGATATCTTGGTATACTCAATGAATGAAGAGGAGCACAAGGAGCATCTGCGTTTAGTTCTCGACAAGCTCAGGGAACATCAGTTGTATGCCAAGTTCAGCAAATGTGAGTTTTGGTTGAAGGAAGTTGGATTTCTTGGACATGTTATATCGGGCGAAGGTATAGCAGTAGACCCCACTAAGGTTCAGTCTGTCACTGAGTGGTTGGCACCCACCTCAGTGGGGGAGATCCGCAGTTTTCTTGGACTTGCAGGATATTATCGGAGATTTATCAAGAATTTTTCTAAGATTGCGAAGCCTATGACGGAGTTACTGAAGAAGGACACTAAGTTCAAATGGACAGATGAATGTGAGGCAAGTTTTCAGGAACTGAAGAAACGTTTGGTTACAGCCCCAGTTCTGATTCTGCCAGATATACGCAAGGATTTCCAAGTGTATTGCGACGCTTCTCGCTTAGGACTGGGAGGAGTACTTATGCAGGAAGGGAGAGTTGTTTCATATGCCTCACGTCAGCTTCGGCCGCATGAGTTGAATTATGCCACGCATGACTTGGAGTTAGCAGCTGTAGTTCAAGCACTTAAGACTTGGAGACATTTTCTTATTGGGAACCGTTGTGATGTGTACACGGATCACAAGAGCTTGAAGTATATTTTCACTCAGAAGGAGCTGAACCTCAGGCAGAGGAGATGGTTGGAACTTATAAAGGATTATGATATGAAGTTGCATTATCATCCAGGAAAGGCCAATGTCGTAGCAGACGCTTTGAGCCGGAAGAGTTATGTCAATACCCTCAAAAGCGGAGGTTTACCAAAGGGGTTATCCGAAGATCTCAGGGAGTTTCGTTTGGGGATAGTCCCTAGAGGTTTTGTCGCAGTTATGGAAGTTCAGTCAACATTATTGGGAAGGATTCGAGAAGCTCAGAAAGATGACAAAGAAATTGCTGAGATAAAGGATAGAATGCGCAAGGGAAAAGCCAAAGGTTTTCGTGAAGATGAGCACGACACCTTATGGTTTGAGGACCGTGTGTATGTACCCAATAATGCCGAGATCAGGAAGTTGATACTACAGGAGGCTCATGACTCGCCATACTCGATACACCCCGGAAACACCAAGATGTATTTGGATTTAAAAGAGCGTTTCTGGTGGACGGGTATGAAGAGGGATATTGCTGAGTATGTAGCCGTATGTGATGTATGTCAGAGAGTGAAGGTAGAGCATCAGAAGCCCGCAGGATTGCTACAGCCTATGCCAATACCCGAATGGAAGTGGGATAAACTTGGCATGGATTTCATCACCGGATTACCCAGGACCCGATCAGGATATGATTCTATCTGGGTAGTAGTGGATCGTTTGACCAAAGTAGCTCACTTTATTCCAGTGAAAACCACATATACGAGTGCGAAGTTGGCCAAGATATATATGACCAGGATCGTATGTCTGCACGGAGTTCCGAGGACCATCGTATCAGATAGAGGAACCCAGTTTACTTCAAAGTTTTGGCGCCAACTACACCAGACATTGGGAACCAGGCTAGAGTTTAGTACAGCTTTTCATCCGCAGACAGATGGACAGACCGAGAGAGTCAATCAGATCCTGGAGGACATGTTAAGAGCTTGTGCGCTAGATTATGGATCTAGTTGGGATGACAATCTGCCCTACGCGGAGTTCTCATACAACAACAGCTACCAAGCCAGTTTGAAGATGGCACCTTTCGAGGCTTTGTATGGAAGGAGGTGCAGAACACCGTTGATGTGGGATGAAGTTGGAGACCGTCAGTTGTTTGGACCGGATTTGATTAAGGAATCCGAAGAGAAGTAAGATGATTCGAGATAGACTGAAAGTAGCCCAGTCCAGACAGAAGAGTTATGCCGATCAAAACGCAAGGAGGTAACCTATGAAGTTCGGAGACAGAGCATATCACGTGTGTCGCCCCTTCGAGGAGTTAAACGGTTCGGAGTCAAAGGAAAGTTAGCCCCGAGGTTTGTGGGACCATACCGAGTATCGGAACGTATGGGTGAAGTTGCCTACAAGTTGGAATTGCCCGAAGGACTGTCAGGAGTTCATGATTGTTTCACGTTTCCCAGTTGAAGAAGTGCCATGCGGAGATGGCTGATATTTCTCTAAGAGATACAGTGCCCCTAGAACAATTCAATTGGATAGTGATCTAACCTACGAGGAGAAACCCGTCAAGATTCTCGAGTTTGCCAGCCGAGTTACACGCAACAAATTATCAAGTTTTCAAAGTTCAGTGGAGTCATCATACCGAGGAGGAAGCTACCTGGGAGCGCGAAGAAGACCTCCGGAAGGACCACCCGCACCTGTTTTCTAGCAACCCCGAATCTCGAGGGCGAGATTCATCTTAAGGGGGGTAGGTTTGTAACATCCCAAATTTTTAATTTGGAATGTTATACATAGATCATCCACTGCATATCATATTTTTATTGCATTTTGTTTTGCGATCCTCGAAAATTCTAAGCAACTCAAGGACCCACGGAGAGATGGATTTCACCGTTTTCATATTTGAATTTTCTCAAATATTGAAACAGGGAATCAATTTGGTTTAACTATTTTCTCTCCGAAAATATTTCATATTAAAATATATGAGAGGAGATAATATGACTTCTCCAAAATAAATGGAATATTGGAGGAAAATATTAAAATCAAATAAATTTCATTTGGATTTTTATTGCAATTTTATTTGAATTTAAAAAATATGCATTTTCAAAATTGCATTAGAGTCCCAAATAAATGTTTACCTTGCCCTAGATTTTTAGAGGACGGGGAAAATTTATTTCGGGAATTTTGGAGTCCGTTTAGTATTTCTTTTATTTGTTTTTCGCGCGGAATTATTTAAAAAAAAAAAAAACTCCGCCGGACCGAACTGGGCCGAAGCCCAGCCGGCCCAGCAGGCCGCCGCCGCCTCCCCGCACGGGAGTCCGCCCCGCGCCGCCGGCGTGTCCGAGCCGACGCCGCCTCCACCCCGTCGCCCCTTCCCCAAGCCGCCAGCCCCCCCCCGCTTAAAAGCCGACCCGGGGCCCCCCTGGAGCCCCAAGCCGCCGCCGCCGCCGCGTCCGCCGCTCGTCGCCGCCGCTGTAGCGCCGCCGCCGCACTCCGCCGCGCCGCGCCGCTGCACCGCGCGCGCCCCGCCCCGTCGCCTCGCCGTCGCGCCGCCGCGCCGCACCCCGCCGTCCCGCCGGAGCGTCGCCGGAGGTAGTAGCCGCTGCCGCCGTTCGTTTTTTTTTTCGGTTAACCGTTCGGGTTTTTTGGTAAACCCTAGATCTAGATTCGGTTTTTTTTTAAATTCCGGTTTATTCTTTTTAGATCGGTTTTCCGTCGGTTTAGTTATTTAGCGGACGTTCGTCCGTACGTTCGTTTTAACGAACGGTTTTCACCGTTTAACCGCAGACAGCGAACGTTCGTTCGTTAGCCTGTTCGTTAGTTTTTCTTTTTCTCGGATTTTCCGCGATTATTTTCGATCGTGATTTCTGATCCGATTTTCGTTTTAGTATAACTTTTCGCTCGTTTGTCGGAATCAGGCGATTCAAGCGCCTAGATCTTCGTCTCGAAGCCCTCTTACTGTTTAATCAACTTAAACAAGTTTTTGCTACTGTAAAATTTGACTTTAGTCCAGATTAGTAATCGAAGCTTGTTTCTTTCGCAGTTTAAGTTTAGTTGCTCCGTTTGATTTGATTCTTTATGCAAACCGGAGTTCTTAGGTTGAACTTTCTGGTTAAATCATCTCATTTGGGTTTTACCCATGCATCTTCGCTTGATTGCTTATGTATGCTATTGTTTGTTTGCGATAGAGTTTCCGGAGTGCGAAGCGTGCTACTACGAGTCTCTAGGATTTGCGGATCGTCAGCAAGGCAAGTAGCACATTGATCATACTTCTTCGTTACCCAGTTTTTATGCATTAGTTTCGACCCTCAAATATTGCATGATTAGGATGTGATTAACTTGTGGGTACTGGGAAGTAGATGATGAGGTAGAACCTATTGCCCTTTTAATAACAAACCCTTGGGAGTTACTTCTACGCTATGCTTATGTTGCCATGCTATGCTCGTAGACGTGGATTGGGTTTTGAGTGTATCCATGACAGATGTGAGATTTTTTTTAATGGTTCAACTTAAGGTGGCAACTTTAATACACATCTGGGTGGATTGCTTGTTTGGGCACCTGGGGATATACCAGTGTTGTCCTAGGAGATCCCGGGGATATACCGTGTGATCCTCCTACGGTCCGCCACCCAGGCTCAAAGGGATCATAAGATTATTCATGCTAGAAACTTCCGTGTGCAGCCACAAGCTATTATGGGCTCTAGCATAGTTGAGTATGTTACATGACCTCTTTCAGTGGTAGGCTAGCAGATGTAGGGGAAAGTAGGTGTAACTGTCTACCCAGAGTAAAGAGTAAATGTTTCTGAAAGACTGTGTCTCGGTCATCCGTTTCTCAAACACCATGTAGTGCGAGAAATCCAACGGAGGAGATCGAGTCTTGTGGGGAAAAGTGCACAAACCTCTGCAGAGTGTACAAACTAATCATGATTAGCCGTGTCCCCGGTTATGGACATCTTGAGTATCTGGTTCTTGGATCATCATATTGAATCCCATCACTCTAAATTAATTTGTTAGGATTAATGATTACTTTTAATTGGGATTGAGAGGGGGTTTTACCTTCTCAATGTTCAACAACCACCATGATAGTTAAATAAAATATATTCCTTTGTTGTAGGGAAAAATTGGCTTTTCGCAAAACAGTATAACCCTAGAGCTTTTCCACCAGCCAAATATGCATGTAGTATTAGCAATTATTCTGTTCATTGCTCTACTGTGTTATATTGCCAGCATATTCCATGTGCTGACCCGTTTTGGGCTGCAACGTATCATGTTGCAGACTTTTCAGACGAAGAGTAAGGTGTGCTAGGTCGTTGTCGTGCACTCAGCTATGCCGTTGGAGTTGATGGACTCACTTTATCTTCCAAGCCTTCCGCTGTTATCTTATTTAGATGGCCTTAAGCCATATTTATTGTAACCAGTTCTCTTTTGAGACATTCGATGTAATAAGTGTGTGATTGCTACTCTGTTATAAATCCCTCAAGTACTGTGTGTGTCAGCATTACCGATCCAGGGATGACACTTGAACACAGAGATTCGATCCATTCGGGTCGGGTCGCTACAACGTATGATTCGACCGGGTGGGTCCTAGCAGTCAGGGAGGACAAGGAGGCACTTCCTTGCGTGCGAATATATAGCTGGCGGGTCCCAGCTGTCAGGGATGGAATCATATTTTGACCGTAATAAGGAGGCACTTCCGCATGCGAAGATGTTGTTGGTGGGTCCCAGGTGTCAGGGATAGGAATAAGGAGGCACTTCCTTCCGTGCGAAGATATACGTGGTGGGTCCCAGCTTTCAGGGGGAGGAATAATTTTATTTTCGCGTAATAAGGAGGCGATTGCATGTGTGCATCCATGGACCTGGTGCGTCCCCACTGTCAGCCTCTCTACGTACAGTCCTCTTCCGATGACTCTTATTTGTTGACCATGTTGACCACGCCACGCCGAGCACACCAAGGGGGTGGACGACGGCGAGGCCCCGGACGGCAATGAGCCAGAGATGGGAAGACGCGGCCGTGGAGTCACAGACAGAGAGGTGTACGAGGGTTAACTCATTCTGGTGCGGCATGGTTCTGCAGTCGGCGGAGAATAACAGGAGGTGTGGAGGGGTGGAGGAATGGCCTGGCCGGCGGTGGGGTAGCACTTCGCAGTGAAGCGTGCTAAGCAAAGCTGCTAGCAGCCGGAGGCAGGAGCAGGTGGTCCCGGCGGCGCTGAAGGAAGTAGACGAGAGATTGAAGATGGATGCCGGCCATCAGATGTAAATCCAATGGCTATGGATGTCACAATCATTTGTCGACTAAGTTGACAACTCCTTATGTTGGCTTCGACCTATTGGCCCACATTTCAGCCTCCAAAATTGTGGCACATATTCAACCCATTTTTTTAGAATTTACAGTCCATTTGCTAGGCTGGGTGAACAAATAATGTAGCATCCATGCGGCCCATTTAAAAAAAATACAGCCCATTTGCACTTTCTAGAAATACATGAATTTTCTGGTTGGTGAACAAATAATGTTGCGTCCATGCGGCCCATTTATTTTTTCTAAAAAAATTCAGCCCATTGGCACTTTCTCGAAATACACGATTTTGCCGGGCTGGTTCTAATTATAATGTTGGGTTCGGCGCAACAATCTTATCAAAAAATAAAACAGGGGCTGAGCATTTTGTTATAAATATATTTAAATAATAAACAGTTTATTATTACATTGGTCCATAAATCTTACCAAGCTTTTGTATACAATCGCCAGGATTTTCGTTGCCTTAAAGTAAAAAAAACCAGGATTTTATTGTTAAAACTTTATTTTTATAAGTTAATAAGACGTGGGATATTTTTTCCTTATATATGTAAGTATCTGTTAAATATATGATGATAATAACAATAGTATATAATAACATATAAAATAATATAAATATATATAATATAGTTAGAAGGGAAACATAAGTTGGACCTGGCGTTCCTATTCTTATATAGAAAAATAGAACAGACCTCTGCGTTTTCTTCAAAAAAATACATAAGTTGGGCTGCAGATGTTTAAGAAAAAATAGAACCTATGATGGGTGGCCCATAGGCTGGTCGATACATGAGGCCCTCAAAAAAATACAAACCGGCATGTCGTGGGTTGCGCATGTTAAAAAAGAAAGCCTAGACTGGGCAGCCCACAACCCAGCTGATACTTGTTGGCCCACTGATACTAAATGATACCTGCCAGCTCCCCGATGATTGTCTTCATTGTAAATTTATCTCCTTTACTAAATATACGTTGACAAACCCGTGAGCCCCAACGTTAGTATAGCATTAGGAGGAAGCATTTTTTCAATGAGGCACTTGCTTGCGTACGGCCATGGACCTGGTGGGTCCCGACTGTCCGCCTCTCCACATACAATGCTCTCCAAATTCCTCTCATTTGTTGAGCATGTTCACAACGGCAGACAGCGCCATCGCGGCGAGCGCACACAGGCGGAGGATGACATCCAGGCCCCGAACCAGAATGGACCGGAGCCGGGGAAGACATGCTAAAGTAGTGGTAGAAGTTGTGCCTAATTTCTAGCGAAAGTACTGAAGTAGCCCAGTGGCCAAGTTCCACTTCCCAACCGCTCCTCCGGCCGGGTTCGATTCCACCTGATGCAGTGAAAATATCCCCAAATTTTTGCCTCTACCATTACTGACATCTGGGTCCCCATTATCATCTACGCACAGCACCTCCAACACTTGCCAAAATTCCGTCCCTCGTTTTCTCTGTTTTTCGTACACTCAACATTGTGTGGGCATTTTGAAAATAGCATATCTTTTTTACGATGCATCATATGAACATGTGCTATGCATGAATGTTGATCAGCATGATGTTAACTGGCTGGTAGTTCCATTTTTTACCATGCATAAAACTTCCAACATGATGTTATCCCTGTTTGAAAAGGGCGTGTTAATATAAATACTCTGCCTGTGAAACTTGTAGTTTCTTATCTAAAACTGAAACTTGCAGTTTCTTCTCTGAGAATCACATTGTCTGCACTTTTATATGAAACTACATTTTTTAAAGTGCTAAACATAGATCTCTAGAATTCAGAAAATACTTCATATGCTCAATACTGCAAATCTGAAATTCAAAAGACATTTATATCTAAAAGTACTCTCAAAATACACAACACAAAACACAATTCAAAACCTGCAAATACTGACAACTCTAAGCTCCTCCTCAGACTATTGGGAGGGGGGCAGTCCCCTCCTATTCCTTGGCAGCAGATAGCTGCCCCGTGAGACTCGGTGAACGGCTAGGGAGAGGATGGCGGGGAAGCATCGTCGCACCAACTGCTTATCTCCTCTTGCAGTTGGGTACGATCGATGAAGACTCCACCGGCTCGCTCTTCCATGCCACCCTCACAAACGGCACCATGTAGATGCTTGATCCTTCAATCTCTGGTGGATGCTCCATCTTGGATCGATACTCCCACTACCGCTGCCTCAAGATTGGATTGGGTGAATCTGTTTGGTCCATGGACCAGAGGAGAAGCTCTATGTACTCCTGTGCGACTCCCTCCGGGAGTATCGCAGCCTTGTTGCTCTGTTCCAGATATTTGGCCATCGTTGTCGCCGTCGTCGCTAATTGCCCCAGGTTGTCAAACCAAGACTGTATCTCCAACATCCTAGCTAGCTTCATAGGGTCACCGTCGGTGATCCTGGCGTATTGGTTGTACTCCTCCATTGATCTACTTCTCCACATCACCTTCACTCACCGATGGTGGTTTCTGAATGGAAGAGGAGCGACATTGGTTTTGGATTGGAACAGGAGAGGAGCGGTGCTGGTTTTGAAATGGAAGGAGAGGAGCGGCGCTGGTTTTGGATTGGAATAGGAGAGGAGTGGCGGTTGTTTTGAAATGGAAGAGGAGAGGAGCGGCGGTGGTCTTGGAAGTATTTTTTTGTTTTGCGTATTTTGGGTCAAAGTTTGACCACGTACTGTATTTAACAAGCAAAATGTGAATGCATGTCATCAAAAATTATATCATTTGGTTCGTATCTGAATGTACTGTAAAATTATATTATTTTTGCAACGTATAACATATATCTTATTTGTTAAAATCATGGTCAAAATATGACCCAGAATACAAGGGAGACTAGTTAATGTGGGGTCGCTTCTTAATTGAAGGGTAAATTGATTTTGACTTTGATCCATTCACAACGTGTCGACCCTCTCGTCCAATCCTAAATCGCTGGCGCACGCTCCTCTCCTTCCTCTCCATTGCAAAACCACACCCTCTCCTCTCCATGTTCTCCATTCCAAAACCACCGTCCCGCCTCTCCCTCTTCTCCATTGCAAAAGCACCCCCTCTCCTCTCCATCTTCTACATTGCAAGACCACCATCTCACCTCTCCCTCTTCTCCATTGCAAGACCACCGTCTCTCCTCTAATCTTCCAAAGCCACCACCGGACCTCTCAGAAGCACATCTATGGTGAGGATGCAGCAGCGAATCGGGCAGATCGCTGGCGGTGACCAGGCGAAGTTAGCCAGGTTGAAAGAGATCCTTACTTGGTTTGACAATGTGTGGGAGATTTCGAGGACGGTGATGGCCATGTGGCAATGTATGAGAAAGAGTTAGATGGCGGCGATGAGGGCGGCGATGTACTCCTCGGCGGCAGTCACGCCACAGTCCTTCGGGTTCATCGAGTATCTCATCTAGGCGATGGAGCAGACAGATTCGCCCGAGGCGAAAGTCAAGCGGAGGTGGTGGGCGTATAGATCGAAGGTCGAGCATCCAGAGGATAATGAATTGATCGAGTATGGTGTGTTGTTCGTGATGGTGCAGCGCCAGCCGGAGCCACGTGAGTATTTGTTCTCCCACCACAATAGCAGGTCGGAGGGCGCGACATCGCTTCCCCGCCATTCTACATGGTTCCCTCGCCGCTCGCCTCATTTCAGTGGCGATGGTAGGGTTTAAGGTAAGCTTCGCACTAACCTAATATTCCATCTACTCATGCTTACAATCAGTGTGACGACTAATGAAACTCATACGGGTAAGTACCGGGTAGTACTCCGAGTCTCCCAGTACTATGCCAATCACCCTGAAATAGCTCTGGAACTAAAACAAAGTTGTGAGAATGTGTACAAATAAAGAAAAATCGATTGGTGCTTCTTGCAGAAAAGACTACTCCCTAGAAAAGTGCCAATATAAGCTACTCCTATTTGATTAGCGGATTTGCTGCAACACTGAAACAAGTAATGTGTCCCTTGAAAAACATGTAAGGTGCAAGCCAAACACCGACAGATTAAAATATTCTGCACCGGGTCGGTAAGAACTTGAGGAACCATCCGAGCATCTGTGGTTTTTGAAGCCACATTTATGTTAGATATTGGCACCTCGCACTCTGCATATATGCTGGTTCCATCCGTACATTTGTGCAGTTCCACCAAAATGTAGCTGAATAACCCTGTTTGCATAGATAATGAAAAAGCGTGATTACATAATAGTTGCACTAGTTGATGAAACATACACTAATAAATAGAAGAAACTTCATTTTCTTAATGGGAAAAGATTGCAATACAATACATTTAGCAAAAAATACAATAGTATCACAGTATGTCATGCTGCGAGGGCGAGATGGGCACTGCGACGCCTCATACGGTAGGCCTCATACTAGAAATCGACCCAATTCTCCCTAATACACCTTCTGCAAGTGATGAACATCAGTGTACAGCGGTAGTACAAGGAGGGGCCTTGAGACATTCCAATCTCTATTTTTGTGCAGTTCAACAAAAATAAAGCACCCCAGTTTGCAGAAACGCTTAAACATTAACAATGGGACTAGTTGATGAAACATATACTAACAAAGAGAAGCACTTTCTTTATCTACATTGGAAATGAAATGATAGAGAGGACAGTAACTCTATTTTAACTGTATTATTACTTCATTTGATCAGTGGCACTAGGGTCGAGCAGGTGGCAAGTGAGGTGTACCATGCATTGCAAGGATGGAGGCCGGGAGTGCTTAGACTGGGATGCTGAAGCTGGCTCTTTCAGTCCCTATCTTCCCCCCTGATGTTTCTGTGGTAGCTTCTGGGTTGTAATCCAAACTTGGTTGAGCTGGGGCTACGTCCCCCTACCTGCTAGTAGTCAGTCTGTTCTAGTAGTAGTTGCATAACTGCCCATTTAGACTCAGATGTTGTCGGGTAATGGTTCTCTATGGTTGGGTTTCTTTAATGAAATCGGAGGAAACCCCCTCTATTGATAAAAAAATTAGTGGCACTAGCGGTGCCAAAACATTGCCTCAAATTAATAGTGCCACTAGATTAAGGTGCAAAATAATAACATTACTGCTTTATCATGGCAGTGCCAAAACAATAGCACAAGAGCAGAGTCAACATGTAGGATCTTTGGCAAACGGTCGGACCAAAAAGGAACATACCTCGTGATGGGAACCATATATGCAGTTAATGCCATCGTAGAAGGGATGACACTAGTCATCCACATGGATGATTTAATTCATAGGACCTTTTTGTGCAATTCACCTAAAATGAAGCAATGTTTGCATCATGCAGTTAGCGAGTACTTCGTCCCATGAGCTAGCAGCTTCTTCTTCATTAGTTGCAATAAAATTGAGCAACATCAAGGTTTGTCGTGGAGCTCGTGGAATGTTCAACTATAATTTGGATATCATTTTGTGCAGTTCAACTAAGATCAAGCGTGAAATGTATATTTGTATTTGCACAAAAAGGTGGAAAGAAGGGTGACTAACAAGTGATGAAACAAACATCAAATGAAAATAAGCATGTTCCTTATCTGAATGGCGATCCTACAAGGACAATAGCAATTTCTAAAGCAGTAATGTTGCTAGATATTAGTGTCGGCATTAGGATTAACTATGACAACCTTTAAATACGACATTACTTTAATGGTGCCACTGCTTAATTTTACCAGCAAAATTACATTAACAACTACTAAAGAGTTGGTATTTGGGAACGGGAGAGTAGGCGAACCAGGACAGTTGCATTTCTAACAAAAATAAGCAACATATCTTAATCTGAAATTTAGTAGGACATGAAAAATAGTGCCATTGATTCATATTACTGGAGGCATTACATTGAAAACAATATTTGTTTAACGTGTCCTTACTTTAACAGTGGGGCTACTACATTTTACTAGTGGCATTACATAAGAGGGGCTCAGGGCAACAAACATCCAAACAGTATATCTAGGTTGGTTCAATTTTTTTTGGGTATAGCCACCTTTTACTGTGTGAGGCCAGCAAATCTAGTGTTGGACATACTCTCTTTAATTGTCCCCCACTCCCCACTTTCTTTCCTTTTTCAACCAATAGATCGGTCTATATCGAGTTTGTACCGTGTTTCCCTTTATTTACCTATTAGACCAAGAGACTAGTTGGATAGCCAGTCTCTGCTAATTTTCGCTCCCATTATTTCCTCTTTCGACCAAGTCCCAGATTCAGGTAACAAATCTCCCCCCACCCCACCCCCTTTCTTCCCTGTTTGAACCAAGTAGTACTAGATTCACTACATGAAGTAGAACTACTAGATTCGACAACATGAAGTAGTTTTACCTCTTAACAGTAAAATTTAGGTGGCTTTCGAACAACCGAGCGATCCTATCTACGAGGGGGCCTGAGAAGTAGTAAAAGATACAAATGAAGCGACGTGAGGAGCTGGGGCAATAGAGCAAGGCCGGTTTCAAAGGAAGTTATAGCTGAGAGTCACCGGGATGTTGCTAGGTGGGCGGCGAGTGGCTGGATCTGCCCGCACTACGGCAGCAAGGAAGAAGGGGTTGGAGGCCATCACTAGCCGACGCTGCGTGGGAGAGAATGGCAAGACACGCTGATCGGGACACGCCGACAGTGGGTCAGAGCCGTCGTCGAGGATGACCGTGTGAGGGGATCCATCCGGATCTGCGACCAGCGGTGAGCAGAGAGAGAGAGAGAGAGAGTGGCCACCGCTGTCGTGTTTAGATCTGGAGAGGACGAGAGTGTGTGAAGAGAGCAACACTAGCAAGAAAGTGCGGAGGCTCCTGCCTATATAGTGGAGTAGTTTTCTTTTTCTCTCCATAATTTTTTTTTCAAATGGCATACATGTCAGGTCGTACTTTGTATTGTTCACTTCTGGTCACCGGCCCTTGATTAATCGAACAACCACACGGATGAAAATATAGAATTAACAAGCCCGAACTCATTTTGTTTGATTACCACATTTTACATATAAAACATGCATAATTTACATTTCAAATACCTAGCTACAGCTTGAAATGTATTTGTTTTCAATAGAAAGTGAAATCAAAATTTTGAAAATTCGTGATCTTGGCGTTTGCAAAAAAAAATGTAAAGGCACAACAATCTTTGTTCTGCTTTTGGACATAAACTATATGCAACCTTTTTTTTAATGATCGGGTATATTATGAGTGTTCGCCAGTGGTACAAAGCGCCTATGATGAAAAATACATCGAGATTCGAAGACCACCAAAGGACCAACTGCAGTAAGAATGAGTCGTCGACACGTTGCTATCGATGCTATTCTACCGGAGCCGGCTTGACCTCGTCAATGACTAACAAGAAGTCTGCATGCACGTGTCCCGGAGGCGCAGTTGTCGTCATTTTGATCTGAAGCACCGAATTAACATAACACAAAAAATGCGACATGACAAGAAACCATAAGCTCACTGCCCCAAGGAGACAACATGAATCTATGCTGGAGCTCCGTGGACTACGTCCCGATGGACAAACTAGACGAGGATCAAAGCTCAAATTAAAGACAAACTCGTAGAAAGAGGTCAATCATTAGGTGTCCTAATTATCATAGCCGGCTTGACCTAGATGGCAGCCGAGTAGTGTTCGTGCATGTGCACCCAATGACGAGCGCCCTAGAGGAACGCAGTTGTCGTTGTTTAACCCCCGTAGTGATCCGAAGCACATGACGCCTAATATTGCAAGATGACAAGAAACCTTAACCTAACAGGGGAGTGTCCCTATGGTCGGTTCACAATTGCGGTCCCACATGTGTGTGCAAACGCAATATGACACGTGTTCCATTCGGTGAGCGGCGTGCCAGACCTACCGACCGTCTGGGGTGCAACGCGAACACGATGGGCGTGTTGTATACATGTGTACCGCCGTTTTCTTCTGGCTTTGCTCCATGGCGCAATCCATGGGTACAAAATTAGATTTAAATGTCGAGGGCGGGGCTTTTCCCGTGTGGTAGGCGGGGCAGTTCCGCCTAGTCGGTTCGACAGGGAGGCGAGAAGAAGAGGGAGTAGCGGATTCAACTTACTGCTGGAAACGTAGGGCTGTGTGATTTGATGGCTCATTACTGCTGGACAGGTGGGGCCCCATGATTTGACTGGGCATTATCATTATTACTACCGCGCTACGACCGGGGTGAGTCTCCCCTGATCCCCTCCATGGCATACAGGTGCTAAGAAGAAGTACTCTACAATAATGGGCTTATAGCCCGCTTACATGGCACTTTTATTTATATGTGGAGGAGAGAGACATGGGAAAGTGGTGGGATTGGGCTCTTGTGCAAGACCCTAGCTACTTACTCCTTGGCAAATGCAATAATTACTTTTCTACGAAGAAAGAGATAGAGAGAAGTAAAAAAAATACTCTTACAGCCAACCTTATAGCTAACCTTGTTGTATGAGAGAGTATAAGTGATGACTATGTATGATATGCCAACATCACATAGCCTAACGCACCTGGATGGAGGAAGTAGTTTCATGCATGCGAAGTAGGCAAAAAAAAACAGCTCATTTGTATCACCTGAAATTTTCCAGACGCTTGACGTGCGAACACACAGATGATATACTGTCAGGCCTACGAAGTGGGTCTAGTAGACATGACATCTAATTGGGCCCCCATAGTGTAACACCCTGGATTTTGCCCTTTTCTATTTCTGATGATTTTCTTGGATTTCTTGATTTGATTTGCTTTTCTGTGGCTATGTGGTTCTGAAACTTGGGAAGATCATGTCTTCTGAGGTTTTACAGTGGCTTGTCATCCTTATTATCATCCCAAGATCATGTCATTTTCATCCTTGACCCAATTCCAGTATTCATTTTCTTGGGAATATTCCTTTTCTATTAAAGGAATAATTCTTTTTAACCCTAGGTTGTGCAGCAACCTATATTTCTGTCACTCCCAAAATTCCCTAATAATTCTCGTAAATTGTTTGGGTCATATCTTCCTCAAATATGTCAAAATCCTTCCTTGGCATCATCAAAGATAATTCACAAATATTCCTTTTCTCATTCTGCCCTAAGAGGCTTTTTGAAAAGAAAGTGTCATTTATCTTTGCTTGTTTGACCCCAAACTTTTTGGACACCTTTTCCTATCCATATCATTGCACTGTGCCAAATTTCAACTTCATTTGCCTAGTAATAATTTATCAGTGATTTTCCAAAGTTTTTTCCAGGAAGGAACTTTGTGAAGGAGTTATATTCTAGGCATGTCCAAATGAGTTGAAACTTTGCAACATCCTTCATTTGATCAAATCATGCCTCTCCACCAAATTTGAGCTCATGTAACTCACTTATGTGAGCCCAGCTCCAAATCTTGGTTTCTGGTTAGATTTTCAGTTTGTGAAGCAAGTATATTTTATATTGCTTCATTTAAGCTGAAAATTTACTAGAACATTCTCCCATCTATATTCACTCTCTCCACCAATTGTTGGCTCATTTCATCAATCCATTTGCCCTGTGCAATTTTTCCAAATTTCCGCCCAGGGAGATGCTCTATGAAGCAAGTGCTAGTTTGGTTCCTTCAAATGGCATGAAACTTTTTGGGCATCTTCATATCTTCAAATCATTGGGCCATGCCCATTTTCAGCTCAATCCCATTTAGCATTTGAGTGCTACTTCAAAATTTCCAAATCTGACCAGTGGGTCACTTTCTACAGCAACCCCCATCTAGACTCCTCCATTTCGTCTGATATTTATCCACCACAGTCACCTTGGCATGTGATCAAGCTATACCAAAGCTCAGCCTCTATCTCCTCCTGTGTTTGTCTCCCCACAGCGCGCACACCTTGCTGTTCATCTGAGTTGGAACCACCCGCAAATCTCTTCTTTGCCCATGGACTGAGTTGTTTCTTCCTTTGAACTCAGGGCAGTAAGGTCCATCTACTGGACATGATCGGAGTGGTCGGAGTGCACTACGTGCGCCAGTTCACGCGGTGACCACGGGGCAGAAAAGCCAAACAGCGCGCTCTGGCAAGACCTTGGCGCTGTGCTCGTTCGTTCCCTCGTCATCTCGACTCCCATCCATGTCTAGAAGCTCCCCCGTGCTTGACGGCATCACCCTACATCGCTGCCCCACCCTGCATTGCTATGGTGTGGTCGCCATCATCGCGCCCGTCATGCGTCCGTCCTCTGTCCGCCATTGGCAGCGAGCTGGAGCTCTCTAGAGCACTTCCGTGGCCGCCCCTCGGCTATATATAGCTGCCCCGAGGTCCTCCGCACCTCACCCACTCCTCCATCGCCTCATTTGTTCACCGGAGTCACCACATCTCGTCATTTCCTCGCCGTTCGTCCTCGGTGGTCGCCGGAGTTCGAGCTACCCCGACCACCACCGGCCCCCTCTCCTCCTCCCGAGCCCCCCACCAACTCCCTCTCCTCCCCGCGGCTCGCCCCACCCCCTCTCCCGTCGCCGGAGCGCCCTGCTTCGCCGAGCACCACCACCACCACCCGTCTCAGTCCTCCTCCTGGCACCGCCCTTCGCTGCCGTCCCGCTCCTCCCCGGCGCCATCCAACCCTCTGAACGGGACCCGCTCGCCACCGCGGTCCCGCCGGTGCCCTCAACCGGGCGGGAGATGGCCGGAGCTGGCCGGCCCCCTCGCCGCTCCCTCCCCTATTCCTCCTCTGCTTCACGAGGGGAACAGGCGCGGGGAAGAAGACGAGCGCCCGCTCGGGCCCCCCTACCAGTGGGCCCCCTCTATAAGTGGCACAACCCTGGGTCCACGTGTTTTAAGTGGAAATGGGTTTTTCCAGAATACGTTTTCAGTTTTTGAAAGCGTATTTCTTTCCTCTGTTGACTAAAGTACGTTTTCCAGTTTAGAAAGCGTATTTTCTCAAATCCGTTTCTGTCTTATCCACTCAGGGACCCGTTGGTGATAAAAATATTCACAGATTGGTCCCTCTCCTTCATCACCTCGTATCTCCGCGACCGTAACTCCGATTGAGTTGAAACCAACGCCCACTTCTTGGTAGTATTCTTGTTATGCATGTTTCTTTGCCTCTAGTTGGTTATATGCTTACTTGGTAGTATTCTTGTTATATTCTTGCATGGTATGTATTTATGATGCTAGTAGTCATGCTATGCTCATGTGTAATGTTATGGTTATGCTCGTCGGTATACCATGCTCGTTTGGTTTAATGCTTCATTGTGGTTATGCTCCATGATTATGTTGCACCTCCATGCTTATGTTGATATCATGCTCATGCATTATAGTTGCATCATATTTTATTATGGCTCAGCTTATTGCATTCAAGTTTAATCGGATAATAATGAACTTGAACAACTGTTGGCTGAGTCATGGTGCCACCAAATTGAGCTGACCAGTGCAGCCACATTTGCCTTTTATGGGAAGGCCCTAATGCGGTCTATTGCCATGCCTCACGCTGGTGCCTCCAATGAGGGAAGGTTATGGGCGCGCGCTACTCTGATCAGGTAGGCAGACATAAACATTGTGTGCCCGTTGTTGTTGTAAGGATCCTTGTCCCCGTTTGGGACCGTTTATGTTTTGCCACGATGATGGCCGTTGGGTATCACGAGTTGACACAGGGCCACCCAGGACTTAGCCCAAAGGGGGGTTTGTCGGAGTGGCTGGGAGGGTGTGATGGCAATAGATCGGTTTTGTTAGAACGTCGTTGGTCCACCCGAATGGGAGTGCGAGGCCATGGGTTCCGTGGTGTGGGTACAGTGTACTAACCTCTACAGAGTGTGTATTTAAATCTATCGATAGCCGCGCCCACGGATATGTGCCCAGTTCGTAGTCGGTCACACTATGAGCCAACTATAATAATAACCCTGGTTCGATGATGAGAAAGAGATTGGTTGTGATCGAGAGAGCATCATGGAGGTATCGTGTATACCGAAGTTGGTTGATCTTATTGTGATCGCGAGATGATCACGGAGGTATCGTGGATACCGATGTTGGTAAGTTGATGCATGAGATGGTTATGAGGTAACCGCCGAGCAAGAGTAAGTTGGTGCATGATAATGTTAACTTGTTACATGTAGTATCATCATGTTCATATGCTCATGTTATGCTTGTTCTAGCCGTATCATGTTCCATTTGTGCATGCCATGTTGTTCTGTTAGTACCATGCTCATGATTGCTTTAACCTGCTAATGCCATGTTGTTGTTTGTCTTGATTGCTTTTGGTTTTTGTGAGCTTGCAAGTACATTCAATGTACCAACTTGGCATGTCATGCCAGTTTGCAGGTCGT
Organism: Thinopyrum elongatum; assembly: GCA_011799875.1. Lineage (NCBI taxonomy): Eukaryota > Viridiplantae > Streptophyta > Magnoliopsida > Poales > Poaceae > Thinopyrum > Thinopyrum elongatum. Next base: position 280,723,935 of record CM022300.1, read on the forward strand.
GCCGAGTTTGCTTGCTTGTTTGGTGTGGTTCCTGTGTTTGCGAGCTAGGATAAATGTTCCAGCCAGAGTCCTTGCGGATTGGAGTCCATCATTGTCGTTCGTTGTTCTGCTGCCAGTAGAGGTTCTGCTACCTCGAGTTGTTATGCTGCTTGCATAGAGCAACTGTGGTTGGCGTAGCATCGCCGTGCCGGTGTTATTCACTGTAATATCGGAGACCTTGTATTCATATTCGTGTTGTAATAGAAAGCTGGTTTGTTCTATGCTAGGCATTGCCGTATTCCAGAAGAGTTCACCGCGATCTCTGGGCTGGAATACGGGGCATTCCGGTTTCTCTGAGCCGGGGTGCCACAGGGCTTGGAATCAGAGCAGGTCTGGCTGTAGAGCATCCTAGTCTGCTGGAACGTTAGAAAATGGTAGTATAGGGTCTGGTTGTTGCCCTTGCTTGCGGCATTTGGTTGTTGCATTTGTTTGCTGCATATAGTCTTATTCGGTTACCCCTAACCCCTGTTTCGTGCGTAGATGGCGGTCAGCTTACATGAGTTCAATGCCCTCCCCAGAGCTCCCGGTGCTATTCCTATTGCGTTCAGTCCCATTCCTGCACCTCTCAGCTTTGCCACCCTCCTTGGCGATATGTGGCATAGCATTTATCCCCGCGGAGATCCATCCCATTATCAAGTATTCCAGTTTTCTGCCGGAGGAAGAATCCTGGAGTATGTTGCTCATGTTCATCTGTCAGCCTCGATTCCAGTTGGTAAGCGCACCTACAGTTTCCACGGTGGTTACGTCGCTACTCCCGAGCATGCCGTTCAGCTTGCCGCAATGGCAGGAATCACCGGTCTTCGTCATCAAGAGAGCATGGTGCAAGAGGAGCGTGCTTATGAATCTTATCCCACCATCGTCGAGAATCCTAAGCGGATCAAGTTCCCCTCTGTCAACCCTCAAGATGACCCGGCTATCCTCGCCATGTCCCGTTACATGACGTCCGAGTGTCTTCTTATTTCTGAGTTAGTCTGAGACGCCATTCGAGCCAGGAGATTGCTTGGTGTTTCCCTACCTCAGTCTCTGCCAGCTTCTCCAACCCCTCCACCTCATCCCTCCTGAGTTTTGGAGTCAGTAGTTCCACTCGCTACTCCCTTAGCTTCTTCGTCAGCTCCCAAGCGTTTGCTCAAGCGTAGGGTGTATTCCTTCGTTTGGTGCATGTGCATCTGTTGTAGTATCATGCTTGTGTGTGCCTGTGTGGAGTAGTTTTGTAGCTTGTTTGATATGTGCTTTGTTGCAATAAATCGTTTTCTCATGCTTCTTTATTTGAATCTTCGGTGCTACCCCATGATGGAAAATTGCTCATGAACCGACACCGAATCAGAAGAAGCCATGAGAAGTAAAGATATACACCAAGGAACTCGGTTAAAAACAATGAGATTTTTAGCTGACAGCATTGTATTGCAGACATCCGGTCTGAATACAAGTTATATTCTGCTCAGACTTTCTGTAACAAGCACCCGTCAGAGATACATCTTTATTGCAGCAATGATTAAACCAACAGGAGAACAAAATTGGATCCAAGTCCAACATGCATTTCAAGTCAAAGGTATGGTTCATACACAATGATTAATTATGCCATGAGTCAGATTTAAAACATGCGACACCCAAAACTCAATCCAAAGACACAATGAATTCATTAAGCAAGGATGGTCAGACAATTCTTGTCATACAAGTTATCAGCAGCCGGAATGACAAGGATATATATATATATATATATATATATATATATATATATATATATATATATATATATATATATATATATATATATATATATCATTCTGTTCACAAGAAAAGCAGCACAGTATTTCTCAGCGAAGCGTACAAGGCAAGATTCCTCAGTCTGCATCAGCAAGGTATGAATGATTTCCCGTGCAAGATATTCAGTCTTTTTCAGTAAGGTACTGCAAAAGCTTCTGGCATAAGGTACCGAGTCTTCCCCAGCAAGTCTTTAGGGGGGGGAAGCTTATGAGGTATGGTACCCAGCCTTCCTCAGCAAGATATCCGTCGAAGGCTTCGAGCACAAGCCATCCAGTCTTCCTCAGCACGATATCCCGGTGGCTTCCAACGTAAGCTGCCCAATCTTCTTCAGTACGACACTGGTACAAGATATTAAACTATGAGTTGTCAGCATATGGCAGTGTTTCCAAGTGGCAGATCTGCAACAGTTAAGTCAGAAACAAGAATCAGTCAGAACAAAGGTATGCCTCGAGAATCAGATAGTTCTTCATACAATGAGTATGCTGTCAAGTTCATGCAAGTCCCTCACACAAGGAAGAATTCATGGTACGCATCCGACAACCTCACTGGATATGCAAGTGAAGGAAAACCAGCGGGTGATGCAAGAATCTACAAGTCTTGAAGAAAGACAACATTAAGACACCATCTCAGTAGTAAATATCAAGATCAGCCCCGCGCATCTGACAAGGTGATGTTATTAATCCTGTCACTGACAGGCATAGTCGACAACAATAATGAGATCCGTACAATCCCATGTGAACCGGATAAATATCCCGAGACTCGAGACCAAAGTATGAATTGCAAGATATTGCGCATGACAGTACTCAGGGCCGCGAAAATAGTCAAGGATATATAAGGGCCCACTCTTTTAGTTAAAGATCCAGATAAAGAAAATGAAAATGAAGAATCAGAGTATTAAATCACAAAGCATGTGCTCTCACATATGGGAATAGATTAAAGAATAGCCTGCCGTGAATGGGATCACCGCCAGTCAAGTCTGCAAATGTTATCATCAGGAGATGGTGCATTTTTCTATCAGTCACGTCAAGCGACAGTCAAACCTTTGGTACAGATTGGATACTCAAGACTGTGAAGCCAGTCAAGATAAGTCAAAAACTCCTGCAAGATGTCACAATCCATTAGAAGAACAGGTATGATTCACATCAATGTGTTGAACCCAGAAGGCATGCATATATTCGAGGAACCCGATGCCTGGATAGAAGAGACTCTTTGTTCCACGGGAAGATGTGTTCCCCACTCCATGGAACATTCTCGGTACTCGATACGAGAATAACACCTCCCTCAAGTATTAATATCAAGGACACTTATGTCAGTAAAGATAATCTTTCAGACCCTAGCTAAGCCAACAGATATGAAAGAAAAATTTGAGTCAGTATGAACAGGAACATATGAGGTAAGTCCTGTCAGAATGTCAGATACGGTGAAGCAAACCATCCCAAATCAAGGCAGTCAGTCAGATCAAATTCAGTGGGAACATTATATGAGAGTAAATAGGAGAAACCCAAGTTGGAAACGGTTTCTTCAAGTCAGAATATTTACTTGTTCCTTAAGCAGCCAAATCTCAAGGACGAGTTATCTTTAAGGGGGGAAGATTTGTAACACCCTGGATTTTGCCCTTTTCTTTTTCTGATGATTTTCTTGAATTTCTTGATTTGATTTGCTTTTCTGTGGCTATGTGGTTCTGAAACTTGGGAAGATCATGTCTTCCGAGGTTTTACAATGGCTTGTCGTCCTCATTATCATCCCAAGATCATGTCATTTTCATCCTTGACCTAATTCCAATATTCATTTTCTTGGGAATATTCCTTTTCTATTAAAGGAATAATTCTTTTTAACCCTAGGTTGTGAAGCAACCTATATTTCTGTCACTCCCAAAATTCCCAAATAATTCTCATAAATTGTTTGGGTCATATCTTCCTCAAATATGTCAAAATCCTTCCTTGGCATCATCAAAGATAATTCACAAATATTCCTTTTCTGATTCTGCCCGAAGTGGCTTTTTGAAAAGGAAATGTCATTTATCTTTGCTTGTTTGACCCCAAACTTTTTGGACACCTTTTCCTGTCCATATCATTGCCCTATGCAAAATTTCAACTTCATTTTCGTAGTAATTATTTATCAGTGATTTTCCAAAGTTTCTGTCCAGGAAGGAACTTTGTGAAGGAGGTATATTCTAGGCATGTCCAAATGAGTTGAAACTTTGCCACATCCTTCATTTGATCAAATTATGCCTCTCCACCAAATTCGAGCTCATGTAACTCATCTATGTGAGCGCAGCTCCAAATCTTGGTTTCTGGTCAGATTTTCAGTTTGTGAAGCAAGTATATTTTATGTTGCTTCATTTAAGCTGAAAATTTACCAAGACATTCTCCCATCTATATTAACTCTCTCCACCAAGTGTTGGCTCATTTCATCCATCCATTTGCCCTGTACAATTTTTCCAAATTTCTGTCCAGGGAGATGCTCTATGAAGCAAGTGCTAGTTTGGTTCCTTCAAATGGCATGAAACTTTTTGGGCATCTTCATATCTTCAAATCATTGGGTCATGCCCATTTTCAGCTCAATCCCATTTAGCATTTGAGTGCTACTTCAAAATTTCCAAATCTGACCAGTGGGTCACTTTCTACAGCAACCCCCATCTAGACTCCTCCATTTCGTCTGATATTTATCCACCACAGTCACCTTGGCATGTGATCAAGCCATGCCAAAGCTCAGTCTCTATCTCCTCCTGTGTTTGTCTCCCCACAGCGTAAACACCTTGCTGTTCATCTGAGTTGGAGCCACCTGCAAATCTCTTCTTTGCCCCTGGACTGAGTTGTTTCTTCCTTTGAACTCAGGGCAGTAAGGTCCATCTACTGGACATGATCAGACTGGTCGGAGTGCACCGCGTGCGCCAGTTCATGAGGTGACCACGGGGCAGAAAAGCCAAACAGCGCGCTCTGGCAAGACCTCGGCGCTGTGCTCATTCGTTCCCTCGTCGTCTCGACTCCCATCCATGTCTAGTAGCTCCCCCGTGATTGACTACATCACCCTGTGTCACTGCCCCGCCCTGCGTCGCTGTGTTGTGGTCGCCATCATCGCGCCCGTGACGCGTCTGTCTTCTGTCCGCCATTGGCAGCGAGCTGGAGCTCTCTAGAGCACTTCCGTGGCCGCCCCTCGGCTATATATAGCTGCCTCGAGGTCCTCCGCACCTCACCCACTCCTCGCTCGCCTCATTTGTTCACCGGAGTCGCCACATCTCATCGTTTCCTCGCCGTTCGTCCTCGGTGGTCGTCGGAGTTCGAGCTACCCCGACCACCACCAGCCCCGTCTCCTCCTCCCGAGCCCCCACCAACTACCTCTCCTCCCCACGGCTCGCCCCACCCCCTCTCCCCTCGTCGGAGCGCCGTGCTTCGTCGAGCATGACCACCACCACCCGTCTCTGTCCTCCTCCTGGCGCCGCCCGTCGCTGCTGTCCCGCTCCTCCCCGACGCCATCCAACCCTCTGAACAACACCCCCTCGCCGCCGCGGTCCCGCCGGTGCCCTCAGCCGGGCGGGAGACGGCCGGAGCCGGCCAGCCCCCTCGCCGCTCCCTCCCCTGTTCCTCCTCTGCTTCACGATGGGAACAGGCGCGGGGAAGAAGACGAGCGCCCGCTCGGGCACCCTGCAAGTGGGCCCCCTTTGTAAGTGGCACAAACCTGGGTCCACGTGTTTTAAGTGGAAACGGGTTTTTCCAAAATACGTTTTCAGTTTTTGAAAGCGTATTTCTTTCCTCTGTTGACTAAAGTATGTTTTCCAGTTCAGAAAGCTTATTTTCTCAAATCCGTTTCTGTCTTATCCACTTAGGGACCCATTGGTGATAAAAATATTCATAGATTGGTCCCTCTCCTTCATCACCTCGTATCTCCGCGACCGTAACTCCGATTGAGGTGAAACCAACGCCCACTTCTTCGTCTCGTCGAGATCTTTCTGTTGGTAACATTATCAATAGGCAGTCCCACAGTGAAAATGACCATTTTGCCCTTGCTTCTAATCAGCCCCCTTCGAGAGAGAACTGTCCGGCGTTTCGTTCCGCGGCTTCACCGCACTTCTTCCCGGAGTCTCCGTCACCCCAGGCAAGCCACAATAGCCACTTGCATGATAGCCATGCAGTAGCCATGGTTTCTAGTTGAATATTTAATAAAAGTTTACCCGTTATCTGCCTACTTGTTTGCTACTACTGTCGTTGTTTCGGTTATGCTCGTGGATTCATGTTCACCTTCATGCTATGTTCCGATGCATCTTGATATCTTGTACTACTTGCTAGTATCATGTTCACATGTCATGCTTGGTAGTAGTAGTACATGCTGGTAGTAGCGATGTTAATTCTGATGCATGTTTCTTTGCCTCTAGTTGGTTATATGCTTACTTGGTAGTATTCTTGTTATATTCTTGCATGGTATGTATTTATGATGCTAGTAGTCATGCTATGCTCATGTGTAATGTTATGCTTATGCTCGTCAGTATGCCATGCTCATTTGGTCTAATGCTTCATTGTGGTTATGCTCGATGATTATGTTGCACCTCCATGCTTATGTTGATATCATGCTCATGCATTATAGTTGCATCATATTTTATTATGGCTCAGCTTATTGCATTCAAGTTTAACCAGATAATAATGAACTTAAACAACTGTTGGCTAAGTCATGGTGCGACCAAATCGAGCTGGCCAGTGTAGCCACATTTGTTTTTTATGGGAAAGCCCTAATGCGATCTATTGCCATGCCTCTCGCCGGTGCCTCCAACGAGGGAAGGTTATGGGCGCACGCTACCCTGATCAGGTAGGCGGACATAAACCTTGTGTGCCCGTTGTTGTTGTAAGGATCCTTGTCCCCGTTTGGGACCGTTTATGTTTTGCAACGACGGTGGCCGTTGGGTGTCACTAGTTGACACGGGGCCACCCAGGACTTAGCCCAAAGGGGAGTTTGTCGGAGTGGCTGGGAGGGTGTGATGGAAATAGATCGGTTTTGTCAGAATGCCGTTGGTCCACCCGAATGGGAGTGCAAGGCCATGCGTTCCATGGTGTGGGTACAGTGTACTAACCTTTGCAGAGTGTGTGTTTAAATCTAGCGATAGTCGCGCCTACGGATATGGGCCCAGTTCGTAGTCGGTCACACTATGAGCCAACTATAATAATAACTTGATTAATAATAACCTCGGTTCAATGATGAGAAAGAGATTGGTTGTGGTCGAGAGAGGATCACAGAGGTATTGTGTATACCGAAGTTGGTTGATCTTATTGTGATCGCGAGATGATCACGGAGGTATCGTGGATACCGATGTTGGTAGGTTGATGCATGAGATGGTTACGAGGTAACCGCCGAGCAAGAGTAAGTTGGTGCATGATAATGTTAACCTGTTACATGTAGTATCACCATGTTCATATGCTCATGCTATGCTTGTTCTAGCCGTATCATGTTAAGTTTGTGCATGCCATGTTGTTCTATTAGTACCATGCTCATGATTGCTTTAACCTACTAATGCCATGATGTTGCTTGTCTTGACTGCTTTTGGTTATTGTGAGCATGCAAGTACATTCAATGCCAGTTTGCAGGTCGTGCCGAGTTTGCTTGCTTGTTTGGTGTGGTTCCTGTGTTCGCGAGCTGGGATAAATGTTCCAGCCAGAGTCTCTGCGGATTGGAGTCCATCATCGTTGTTCGTTGTTCCGCTACCAGTAGAGGTTCCGCTGCCTCGAGTTGTTATGCTGCTTCCATAGAGCAACTGTGGTTGGCATAGCGTCGTCGTGTCGGTGTTATTCATTGTAATATCGGAGACCTTGTTTTCATATTCGTGTTGTAATTGAGAGCTGGTTTGTTCTATGCTAAGCAGTGCCGTATTCCAGAAGACTTCACCTCGATCTCTGGGCTGGAATACAGGGCGTTCCGGTTTCTCTGAGCCGGGGTGCCACACATAGTATTGTGCCTGAAGCCATTTATCAACCGGGCAAGCCACTACTGTGCCGTTCGCATGCCCCACTCAACATTTTTACAATCGGAAAACCACTAGCAGTTCACTCCTACTCATCCCCGGCCGTCCTTTAACATTACGATAGTTCACTCCTAGTCGTCTCGTCCTTTCACATTACAATAGTTCCACTAATCCTAACCCTCCTCCAAAATCCATGGCCTCCCAAATCTCCATGATCGCCGGTGAGTACAAGGTTATAATCATCACCGGCAATGAGTTCGACGTCATCTACATCCGTCCTTCCGCGACGGTGAAAGGATGCCTTGCTCACTTCAAATGCATATTCGAAAATCCAAATGGTGATGAGTGGGCCGCTGGGCTAGATGTTGAGTACACCACAGTCCTGGGAAAATAGCAGAATCTAAAGGAAGAAGAGAAGAATAAGCCCGCCGTGATCCAGGTTTGCGTGCATTACGTGTGCTTGGTCTACCACATATGCCATGCCGACGTTTAGTGCGAGGATTTTAAGAACTTCCTCGTGGATGACAGAGTCAAATTTGTTACTGTAAACTTTCATAACAACGAGGAAGTCCTGGGTCGGATAGTCCAGAAGAATAGGCTGGTGTCCTCCCGTCAGCCTTCAATGCTGACCCTGGCAGGAGCCATGGTTGATCCTTCGTACGGTAAAGTGACGAAATCTCACCACAAGTTTCATCTTGCATGGGAGTGGAATGAAATAGATAAAGACGACATCCAGTACACTACAATGGATGCCTACCTTTGTTTCAATATCTACAAGGGTTGGATGAAGAGCCAGATCCCAGTGTGCAGTTCAAGCAAAGAAGTATCGGCAAAAAGGAAGAGGGACAAGGACGAAGTCTAGGACATGAGAATTCTGAGTAAGGTGGTAGCGTCGTTGCTCATGGTGGTTCTAATGCAGTGTCTACCGGATTAGTTGCATAGTTTAATTTCAGGGTGCTTAGTTTAATTTTAGGGGTGTGTTGTGCTGAGCCGCCAGCAGAACTATGTTATGTTCTTTATCGTTACTTTAACTCTTTAGTACGTACATACCAGCATTTCTTATAGTTCATCTTGTAGTTGGTAGTACTACCACTCGTTTCTTCACATTATATACGTACTATGTATGAGTGACGACAAGTGATGACTATATATGATATGGCCAAGATCATATAGCTAGCTGTTGGCTATACTATTAACCACGCTCTAAGCATGCCACATATGCAAAACACTTAAATGAGGTAAGTAATTCTAAAAAAAACTTAAATGAGAGAAGTTACCCAAAGCATGAAGGAGTTTAGTTATCAAAGAATTAAATAGGTATGCTAATTTCTTTAATAGACTTTAGCACCCCATCTAAGCACGTACTAGCTTTTTTAATGGTATACTATGCATAATTTGGCGACAAATGCTATGTATATGTACCACCTTTTTTCTTTAATTTCATCTTGTTATTTTTGCTCCATGGCGCAATCCATCGATACTACTACTATACAAAAGTACATATAAAAGGCGAGGGCGGGGCAGTCTCGCATGGTCGGTTTGACAGAGAGGCGAGGGCCTTTGTGATTTGACGGCTCATTCTTGCTGGAAGGCCTTGTGATTTGACAGATCGTATAATTGTTATCGACGACCTGAGGAGGAGCAAAGAACCGTGCAGTATACTCAAGTTTTCCACTGGAGTACTAGTACGACGGGGGAGTGCGAAACATGGCAGCCCAATCCAGCGATAAAAAATTACTCCCTCCATTTTTATATACAAGGCCACAAACTTAAATTACAGGTACCAAGGTAAAATTAAATAAATGCTTTGCAAGCTAGCTTTTCTTTTCATTTACTTGGATCATTAATACACTACATGCAAGCAAGAAAATTGAGTGGAGGAATTAACTCAATGTCATTATGACTGCATGCATGCAAGTATTAAATAGGCTACTAGTATGAGGAAATATCATTAATTTTTGCCTCGATTACTGTTGGTGGCCTTGTATAGATGAAAAATGTATATTCCATAGTGGCCTTGTATAAGTTAATGGAGGGAGTATCTAGTTTGCTTATCATCTATCACACGGCACCGCTCATCATTAGCATTGTTCTATTCGTGCCTTGTAGAGAACATGACACATGCGGCGAAACACCCAAAACAAAAGAAGAAACACAGGAGCAAAAGAAGAAGGAAGATTACCCCCCCCCCCAAAAAAAGAAGGAAGACGCGGACACAAGACTGGGGCACTGCTCTCTACTTCATGAAGGGTTGCTGGCCGCGGAGTCCTAACTGCTTCTTCATCGCCTCCACGACCTTCATCTCCTCGCGCCTCTCCTCTGCCATCTTCTTCATTCTATCCATGACGCGGGATTTCTCGAGGCAAGCGTGCATCATCTCTTCATGGATGCATTACGTTGCTAGACAGCAGCCGGGTGCTCGATGCTGAGCTTCGCCAAGTCCTCCTTTTTTCCATGACAAGGGCTTTTAGCATCTTCACTGAGGAACTTCTGTTCTCATGCAGGTTCTTCTAGTCTACGCTCTCTTCCTTCAGCAGGTCGAGCTCCTGGCAGACCTTCGCCTTGTCCTCCTGAAGTTGTAGGATTTTGCTGGTCGCCTTCTTACCCGAGGCAATGCTCTCCTTGAGCAGCTTCACCAAGCCGGTAGTCAACTCCTCCTACTTATTGAGCTGAGCGGGCATGTCGTCGAGTCTCTCCTTCAGCAGCTTAACCAAGCCGTCGGTCAACTCCTTCTGCTTATTGAGCTGCGCGGGCATGTCATCGAGGGATAATGACTCCAGCACCGCTAGCTTGGCATGTTCACCTCTGCAGCTAGTGCGCTACTGGGAGCCCTTGCCTGCCCGTGAGAGATCTATCGAGGCCTCTGCGAAGTGGCAAGCCCTCTTTTTTTCGCGGCTTTGGTTGCCGCTCCCTTGTTACTAGTAGTTCTCGACCTAGAGCTCTGCACACCGTCCATGGCAAGGACGGACGATCAAGAAAGACTTATGAGGAGGAAGGTAGAGTAATTTTTGGCTAGGTAGTTCCCCTTTTTATAACCTAGTAGCACTAGTACTAAAACCTGCATAGTGGGAACATGTTCAGGTTTGATACGTAGCTGTGAATAGGTTTGCACTTAATTATAGCATGGTAGTACTACTTTGGAATGTGATGGGAACAAGCTAAAGATTAATGGTTCTGGATTCGAAGCCCGAAATGGCTCCCGATAAGTTTCCTGTAACACAAATTTCAAGTACTACTACTCAAATGCAGTCGCACAAGTCAGTGATGTACCTGGTCGTACATGTCAGACCAACCGATGCGTGTCCCTTTGGTGAGACACGGGTCCGACCGACCGTCAAGTATTACACGATGGAGACTTGTGGTTGTGGCTTCGAGTGATTGTCATGGCCAAGAATTCAAAAACTTGTGATAAATCAATTACCATCTTTTTCCAAATGACCAAGTATTTTCACAGAAATACCATGCATATAGATGGACTGAGTGTCACGGTTGCAAACCGCCATGGCGCGGCAAGTTCACTCCAGCAGCAACCGAGTAGGTCACTACATCGCTGGCAGGGAAGGAGGGAAGCTCACCTCGCCTACGATGCATGCCCAGCGCCACCGCCGCAATTGGCTACGCGATTTGGCTTCTCCGACTGCCCATTTGAAAAGTTGCACCGGCTGCTCATCCCATCCCGTAGACATGCACGTTCTTTCCTCCTCAGCCGACTCCGTGAATATGATCTCTGCCATTAGCCCTAGCTCAAAATCAACGTGACCCTGCCAGATGCTGACATCCCTCAACATCTCTCCCCTGAGATCGACTTGCGCCTCAGCCTTGTGCTTCGCCAAGCGTCGCTCCTTCGAGCTAGTCTCCAATCGACGCGACGCTTCCTCGATCCGATTTTCCCTTGCTGCCCACCACCTGCAACGCAGCCCTAGCATGTCCTCTGGCGCCACCGATCTGTGATTCCAGAGGAATGGATCCCCTTTGAAACACATGTCGGTTTCGCTCAAAGGCGGCAGTGCTGTGGGCCGCAGCGAGAGGGCAGCCCGCGGGATGCTGGGATCTAAGGGATTAACCATGGCGGGATCTGGTGGGCGAGGTGGGGAGACGAGTGTAGGCGCTAGGAGAGCCCTACGAGGCTAACATAAAGATAGTACTTCACCACTCCATCCATATTTAAATACAAAGGCCACCAATAGTAACACAGGCAAAAATTGATCATCTTGCCTGTGTCCTAGTTTATTGGCCCCCTTTGTATTTGGTGCCAAATTTTGACCAAAAAATTAACTAATAAAATGTTAATGCATGTCGCCAAAAATTATATCATTGGATTCAAATTTGAACATAGTTTTGGATGATATTACTTTTTATGACATGCATTAATATTGTGTTACTTAAAATTATGGTCAAAATTTGGCACAAAATACGAAGGAGACCAATGGAAGTAGCAACCCATGATTTAACTACTCGCATGCACGCAGTTGAGTGGTAATGTCATTCTCAACTACTTCCTCCCTCACGTCCACTCAATTTGGATGCGTTGTATTAATTGACCATCCATTAAGTGAGCGACTTTACACGCGTCTAATTATCACATGGGGTGGATGTTCGTACAAATATGCGTTCCACCGTGTACCCACGTGTGCTTCCGAGGGAATGAGTGCGTGCGTGCACATCTTCTCTTCGTGCACATACTCCACCAGTGTGCGTGAGAGAGGACGAGTACATTCTTCTGGAACCAGCAGAACGTCACTGTGATCAATCCACACAGGAAGGTCCCGATAACATCTCCACATGTGCCACGTGGCTTCATAGATGTCCTCCACATCATTTTAATCATAATACATTAACTGAAAAAGGGAGATACACTATGTAGCGTGCAATTGGAATTCTAATTTACGTGTTTTGCACAGACTAGAAGTACTAGTAAGGTACACGTGCATTGCATGCATGAGATTTGGCAACCAAATTATGAATAAATACCACACTATAGCATGTAAGCTTTGAGTCATATATGCAGGAAGTAGATGTTCGTTTAATTCTTATAGTTCATCTCATTCAAAATCAATTAGTTATATAAAAGTTAATCTATTTTATGATTCATGGAATTGTGCATTGTAAAGCATAAAGTAAAAACAAATAATGGCAATTCATTTAAAAAAGTTTGGGCAATTATGATACGAAAGATTCTAGAAAAAATGAGAAGTGCTTGTGTTTTGAGGTCTGTGCATTATGCTTAAGTTCAACAATGGAGTCTTCTAGATTGTACATGTGGCAGAACCTGGTCGAATGTAGATGATATCCAACGGCCAGTAGTGCTTGGATTTGCCATCTCTGCACAGTCGGATTAGCTTCATCCAACGACCATCTTTCAAACTTATTCAAACACTATAGAGGGGTATAGATATAGACTAGTGGCACATCATCTAAAGCCTTTCTACACACACATTTTTTGTACAAATGTGCTCCATTGTGCACCCGCGCGGTTGTATGTGGGAACAAGTGTGTGTGTGCAGCTCTTCTCTTTCGTACACGTAGTCCATGTGTTAGAGATACTGAGATATGGTGAGGGAATATGTGTCAACGCAATTTGTGTGAAAGAGAGGCCTATATACATACATGTATGTGTATGGGGCTGGGGTGATGTACGAGAAGGGAGGGGAGGGGTCGACTGCATGAGCTATCGATAGAGATAGATAGAGGGAAGAGCTCTACGAGCATACAAGCACTGGTGTCGTGGGGCAGCACGATCACCTATGGGATAGGAATACCCCTTTAAGGTTCGGCAAGGGGACATTCACATTGCACAAAGAGCAGAAACAACAGGGCAGCACGACGATGGACAACTCTCTTTTACCCAGGTTTGGGTGGCTTGGCAGCGTAAAACTCTACTCCTGCTATGGTGGATTAGTCTGGAGGAACACGAAGGCACGAAGTGCTCAAGCCCGGCAAGTGTGCCTCGGGGAAAGCATCTACGCGCGTACAAGTGTTGAGGGATCAAAGATTCGAACCGTTTGCCAGGTTGCCTCGGGCCTCCTTTTATGGCTGAAGGGGCAACCGCAGTGGCAGAATAGTGATTATGGCTTGATTAGATAGCTAACAGTGTTATAGTACCTAACTCTGGCAGTTAGGACAAGAGTGCATTAAATGCACTTCTAGGTGTCGTGCTGAGGTTGAAGCCCGGCAAGCCTGCTGCGCCGCTTATCCATCCGCCTCTTATCACCATGACACGCCATCAGGACGAGTGTCAGTAAAGTTAGTCCCTTCTCTAGCAGGTTTCCACGTACCCGATGGGATCCACCTAGACCCTTGGGATCTCGACACTGCACTGATTGGTGACTGGCGTACGATGAGGAAGAGCGGTGGCGTCTTGTGGAGGCTTGCCGGTACGGAGCCTGCCGGGCTCGGTCTTATGGCCTTGGCTACCCCAGGACCTTTGCTGGGCCGGTTTGTACTTGGTCCTTGGCGTAGCCTCGACCTTGCTGGGCTCGCCTGCCTGGCAAGCAAGGCCTTCCTAGGGGATTTTCTGATCACCTTGGTCTTCTCAATGCATTCCTTGATCTCATGAAGAGCAGTTTCTCTTGTGTATCTGTTGCCATGTCTTGGTATTTCACGTATGTGTGATCGTACGCCATTGCATTTAGTCAGGTCAACAAATGCACATGTTTGTTGCACCAACAGGAGCCCCCGGGCATGGTCCACACGTGCCGCCGGGCATCGTTGGGGTAGGCCCAACCAATGCATAGGTGTACACACAAATCTTGCCGGAGCTAGTACGTTCATTTTTGACATCTTCTTTGCTTCTTCATTAATCTGGACTTGGGTTAGTTTCCAGGTTCTAGTGGTACCTTCATATCTGTATGGCGTGAGTCGCCCGTTTTGTAAACTAGGGTCATTTACGTCCATGGGGATCCCATTGTTATGCCCGCGCATGAATTGTGGTAACTGCCATTTTACTTTAAGTTCACCCACCACGAATGCCATTTCCGCCATGCGTGCCACATGCATTGCGCAGGGTTGGTGGTGGACGCGTAGGGCACGGGAACGTGTGTTGTTGGCAGAATGCACAGTACCCAGGATTGGCGTAGTGGGGCAGTTAATGAATCAGGATGCCATCAGGGACGCAGGAGGCTGGATTGGAGGAGTGGGGCGGCCGCCCGAGAGTAGTGGAGAGCCAGCCTCCCTCTCTGCTCCGCTATAAAAGGAGACGTGAGGGCGTGGCGATGCTCATCCACCATCTCTTCCTTCCTCTTTCCTGCTTCCGATTCCATTATGGCGAGGGGAAAGGGCCGAGCCCGCGCTACGACGATAGCGACGAGAGCTTCTTCTCGGCGCCCCGCCCCTACTTCCACGACGGCCGCAGAGGCTGGATCTAGCACACAGGGTGAAGCCACAGGGCGTGGTAGAGGTCGATGCGGCACCCGCGGTCGAGGTGGGTGAAGTGGTGTCCTCGCCGTGCCTCCTCCAGTTGCTCCCATGCCAGCAGAAGGCTATGTCAGGGACACGACGCTGGAATTCATCATCAAGCTGTGTGATCCTCCTCGCAGTCGCCTGCGGCTCCCTCGTCCCTTTGCCAGGGTGATGGAGGTCAACAGCCACCTAGGCTGGGGTTGCGCATGAGCGGCTGCTGCAATGGCGCTGTGTGGGCGGACGTTGAGTTCCCCACGTCGCACGTCATGTTCCTCAGACGTGGTTGGAAAACCTTCGCCCGTGCCCATTATCTGGTGGAAGGGCACGTTCTCCACTTCAAGTTGGTGGAGGCTGATCTGCTTTCCATCAATGTCTTCTGGTGTTTAGGTGCTCATCTATGGTGTTGTGTGGAAAGCTCGAGCGATGACGAAAGCTCCTCCTCGAGCAATAGCGACGAGGAGGACACTGACGGCAAAGACAGCGACGGTGAGCCCCCGGTTGTTAAGCACGAAGACGACGACTCGGACTTCGGTTGAACACCGGAAGCAACGTCACCATTAGCCAGGCGCTGACGGCACCGTCATCTGCAGCTAGACCCCGGCAGAGCGATTTACAGGGGGTGCTTGGCCTGGTTGTCACCACCACCTCTAGCTGGACCCTTGCAGGCTCCCTCGTGGACTCCGGCTTCATCTTCCTTGCCGGTGTCCCTGCCGAGCCACGTCCCTCAAGTCCTGGCGGGGATGACCAGGGCATCGCCTAGCCGCTCTATCCGTTACTGGCCTCTTCTTCCTTGTCGGGGAGGTGCCCTCCCGATCTTGTCAGGCTGCGTCCTACTTGTCCTAACGGGGTCAGGCCAGGCTTCTGCCCAGGCGCTCCTTTTGCCTTCTTTCCTTCTCAACATAACTCCTAGGAGGAGAGGGACAAGAAAGGCATTACGGGGCACTTATCTTTTTCAAATCAAAAGATGTAGGCATTTGCCAAATTTTAATGAAAATCATGTAATCCTTCATCCATGTTAGTACTTGTATGATCTATACTTGTCGGTTCATGTAAATTTGGAAAAACAGCTTGCTGGGTATTTGTGTATGTATTTAAACATACTGAAGGACGAGCCTTCAATACTCCTTAGTAAACAAATTTTTTCGACAAGACATCTTGCCGGCCTTTGGTGCAGCTGCTACTAAAACCACGTTTAATGAGCTTGGAAACGGGTTAGCGAGTGCAGACGAAGGCCAGCCCCCTGCCAACCCCTCCATGTGTAGCTACAACTAAACTTGTCGAGTGGACTCGAGTCAAGGATAGCAGCGCGAATGGCAGATGTGGCAAAAGTCTCTTTATGTGCAAGCTCCTCATACGCAAGTATAGCATGGAATGATGGGATATCATGAAGTGCACTTATCTCTATTTGCTGTCCTTCTTATCGTTTCAGATAAGGAGGGGTTGTCGGGGACCAGTGCATGGGCTTGTATTCATCCTTCCTCCTGGGAGACTATCCGTGATGAAAACCTTCTATTGTCATCAAGGGAAAAGAGAAGAGATGATTGCACATGACCTTCCATAATATGTTAGTCAACTTATCTTAAGACTAGTGTAATCACAATGAGATCATACTTAAGCAAACAGGAAATCATGTATGCATGTTTTGTGAAAATACTTCATTTTATTCAACTATGCACAGGGTCTGCGCCTGGCTTTGTATAAAGGGTTACAAGTCCCGGGGACTATGCCTGTACAAAACAGGTTGGCGGGGCAGGGCCCAGCAACCGCGCTTTACGGTAGAACTTGCGAAGATGCTCAATATTCCATGAGTTTTGCATTGGGATGCCATCTTCTGTCTCCAGACGGACTGCGCCAGGTCTGGTGACATGTACTACCCGGTAAGGGGCTTCCCACTTCAGTATCAACTTGTTGGCACACTTGGCGGACTGAACGCGCCTAAGGACAAGGTCACCTTCCTCAAGGCTCCAGGCATGAACCCTACGGCTATGATAGCGGTGCAGGCCTTGCTGATATCGTGCAACACGTACAGCTGCCCGGAGACGATCTTCCTCGAGGAGCGAGGCATCATCATGTCGCAGCTGCTCTTGCGCTACTTCATCGTAGGCAAGTACTCGAGGTGACCCTTATGTGAGTTCTGTGGGAAGCACTGCTTCTGCACCATATACTAGGGAGAAGGGAGTCTAGCCAGTAGCTCGATTTGGTGTCGTTCTGATTGACCAAAGAACCATCGGCAGCTCATCGACCCAACGCTTGCCGCATTTTCGCAACTTATCAAAAGTTCTTGTCTTGAGCCCTCGCAGTACTTCAACATTCATCCTTTCGGCTTGTCCGTTGCTCCTAGCATGGGCAACAGAGGCGAAAGCGATCTTGCTTCCAAGGCTTTGAATGTACTGCATGACGGCATGGCTTGTGAATTGTGTGCCATTGTCGGTGATAACGTTGTTGGGTACTCCAAAATGACACACCAATCCTTTAAAGAATTTGATAGTTGATTGCGCAGTGACCTTCCTTAGTGGATCCACTTCGGGCCTCTTTGTAAACTTGTCGATTGCTATGTACAAGAATCCAAAGCCCCCGGTAGCACGGCGAAAGGGGCCCAAGATGTCGAGCCCCCATACCATGAAAGGCCAGGATAAAGGGATTGTTTGAAGGGCTTGTACAGGTTGATGAATGTTCTTGGAATGGAATTGATAGGCTTCACACTTGGTGACGAGCTTAGTTCCATCCCGGAGGGCAGTGGGCCAGTAGAATCCTTGCTGGAAAGCTTTTCCGACAAGTGCTCTTGACCCAAGATGTGAACCACACACACCTCCATGTATTTCTGCCAACAGCATTAGTCCGTCTTCCTGGTTAATACATTTCAACTTCACACTGTTTGGCCTCTTTCTGTACAGAGTGTTATCCACAAACTGATACATACTTGACTGGCGGGCCACTTTTCTAGATTCCTCTGGTTCATCGGGAAGTTCTCTTGTCTGCAGGAATTGGAGTATATGTTTTGCCCTTGTCGGAGCTTGTGGCTCGACGACAAGGACCAAAGGCATCTCCTCTGTTGTGGGAGTGCCAGCCTTAATAGCAAGAACATGGTGTTCTGCCGGAGGGTGTGCCTCACCAACCAACATACGGTTTTCCCCAGCAACCTTCTCACCAGCGGCTGCAGGGAGCTCTACCGGGAAATGGTTGCCGGTGTTTAGTTTTCTCCTTTTTCTGGCCAATGCTGACGGGGAAATTGATGGTTGAGTTAGACGGAGTACAAAAGTTCCTGGTTCCACAGGGAGCTTCTGAGTAGTGCACTTTGACAGGTGGTCGGTGATGCTGTTTTCTGCACGGGCCACGTGCTCTGTTTGCATCCCGTCAAAGTGCTCCTCCAACTTTCTCACTTCTTCTACATATGCTTCCATCAGTGGGTTCTGATAATCCTTATTTACTTGTTTCACAACAAGCTGAGAATCACCACACATGACTAGCTTCTCAGCTCTATCGCAATCGTGAGGCCGGCAACCAGTCCCTCATACTCTGCTGTGTTGTTGGTAGCATCTTCCCTGGGGAAGTGCATCTGGATAATGTACTTGAGGTGCACTCCGGTGGGTGTGACAAGCAGCACTCCACCTCCGGTGCCTTGTAGCAAAAAGGCTCCATCAAAGTACATTACCCACTCCTTGGGGGTCTGCTTGCTGGGGAGAGTTGTTTCCAGTACTTCTTCATCAGGTTTCGGCGTCCATTCCGCTATGAATTCTGCCAGAGCCCTCCTTTGGATAGTTGCCATGCTCTCAAACTTCAAAGCAAAACTTGACAATTCTAGTGCCCACTCCACTATCCTGCCGATAGCCTCGGGGTTCCTCAGAATATGCTGTAACGGAAGGTGAAAGTGCAACTATCCCTGGGTGGTTTTGGTAATTCCTAACAACATATAGCTCATTGTACTAATGCTATTTCAAGATGATTATTTCAGGAAGTTCAATGATTGGCATGGCATGGGCTAGGATTGTGGACCCCTCAAAATGCTAAGGACACATATTGGCTAAAGCTCAAGACTCTACATTTTCATTTTAGTGATCCAAGATCACATTGAGTCTATAGGAAAAACCAATACTATTAAAAGGGGATGAGGTGTTGCTTAATGGCTTGCTTGCTCAAAATGCTTAGTGATATGCTCCAAAAGCCCTCAACCACTTTCTCATATCCACATATGTCCCAAACCAAAAGTCAAACTCGGCCCCACCGATTTGAGCTATCCGGCGCCACCGAGTTCATTTGACATAGCCACTGTCAGAAACCCTAGTCAGTTCGGTCTCACCGATAGGGATCTCGGTCTCACCTAGATGGGATTTCAAACTCTCTGTTTCCCTTCGTAATGTTTCGGTCTAACCGAGATGAGCAATCGGTCCCATCGAGTTCGCAATGCAAACTCTCTGTTTCCCCTTCGTAACATTTCGGTCTCACCGAAATGAGCGAATCGGTCCCACCGAGTTTGCCTGACCAACTCTCTGTTTGCCTATTACAGAAATCGGTCCTACTGAGATTATGTGCTCGGTCTCACCGAGATTACGTTATGCCCTAACCCTAATGAAATCAGTCCCACTGAGTTGACATGTCGGTCCCATCGAAAATCCTAACGTTCACATTTTGAACTAAATCGGTCTGACCGAGTTTTATGATTCAGTCCCACCGAGTTTGGTAAATTGTGTGTAATGGTTAGATTTTGTGTGGAGGCTATATATACCCCTCCACCCACTCTTCATTCGTGGAGAGAGCCATCAGAACGTGCCTACACTTCCAGTATACATTTTCTGAGAGAGAACCACCTACTTATGTGTTGAGACCAAGATATTCCATTCCAATCATATGAATCTTGATCGCTAGCCTTCCCCAAGTTGCTTTCCACTCAAATCATCTTTCCACCAAATCCAAATCTGTGAGAGAGAGTTGAGTGTTGGGGAGACTATCATTTGAAGCACAAGAGCAAGGAGTTCATCATCAACACACCATCTATTACCTTTTGGAGAGTGGTGTCTCCTAGATTGGTTAGGTGTCACTTGGGAGCCTCCATCAAGATTGTGGAGTTGAACCAAGGAGTTTGTAAGGGCAAGGAGATCGCCTACTTCGTGAACATCTACCCGAGTGAGGCAAGTCCTTCGTGGGCGATGGCCATGGTGGGATAGACAAGGTTGCTTCTTCGTGGACCCTTCGTGGGTGGAGCCCTCCGTGGACTCGCGCAACCGTTACCCTTCGTGGGTTGAAGTCTCCATCAACGTGGATGTACGATAGCACCACCTATCGGAACCACGCCAAAAATCTCCGTGTCTACATTGCGTTTGCTCCCTCCAAACTCCTCCCTTTACCTTCATATGCAAATGTTTTACATTCCACTGCTATACTCTTAGACTTGCATGTGTAGGTTGATTGCTTGACTTGTGCCAAGTTGCTAAAATCTGCCAAGACTTAAAATTGGGAAAAGGCTAGGTTTTATTTGGTCAAGTAGTCTAATCACCCCCCTCTAGACATACTTTCGATCCTACAAATGGTATCAGAGCTTTGGTCTTCATTTGCCTTGATTTCCATAGCTTTTGGTGACATAGCCTTGGTTTCACAACCTAGGAGAGTATGGCGTCTAGCGAGGGAAATTACCACCGTAGAGGTCCTTACTTTGATGGTACTAATTTTGCTAGTTGGAAGCATAAGATGAAAATGCATATTCTTGGACATAACCCCGCCGTTTGGGCTATTGTGTGTATTGGTTTGCAAGGTGAATTCTTTGATGGGATAGAACCAAACCGTGAAGCTACTGCGGAAGAGTTGAAGATGTTGCAATACAATGCTCAAGCTTGCGATATCCTCTTCAACGGATTGTGCCCCGAAGAATTCAACAAAATCAGCCGTCTTGAGAATGCAAAGGAAATTTGGGATACTTTGATTGATATGCACGAGGGTACTGACTCCGTCAAGGAATCCAAATTGGATGTGATTCAAAGTCAACTTGGCAAGTTCAAAATGAAGGATGGTGAAGGTGTCGCTGAAATGTACTCTAGGCTTGCTCTCATCACAAATGAGATTGCCGACTTAAGAAGTGAAGAGATGACCGATAGATTCATCATCAAGAAGATCCTAAGAGCCTTGGATGGAAAATATGATACCGTGTGCACATTGATCCAAATGATGCCCAATTACAAAGATCTCAAGCCAACGGAAGTCATTGGAAGAATTGTTGCTCATGAGATGTCACTCAAGGACAAGGAAGAGCTTCACAACAAGTCAAGTGGTGCTTACAAAGCCTCATGTGATACTCCTACATCATCAAGTGAGAAACAAACCTTCAATGAGGAATTGAGCCTAATGGTGAAGAACTCCAACAAGTTCTACAAGAATAGAAGCAAGGAAAGAAGTTCCAAGTCAAGGTCCTACAATGACAAAAGATCTTCAAGCCGTGAGTGTAATTGCTACAATTGTGGAAGACCCAGACACTACTCCAATGAGTGTACGGCCCCCTACAAAAGAAGAGAAGATTCACCCAAAAGAAGAAGTAGAAGAGAAGAATCACCTCCAAGGGAGAGAAGGAGTAGAGATGATCGCTATGAACGAAGAACCTCTCGCAGAAGCAAGGATTTGTAAAGGAAGGACAAATCATCAAAGAGCTACACAAAATGAATACATCAAGCTCACGTTGGTGAATGGGTATCCGGCTCCGACTCCGACCATCACTCCGAGAGAAGTTATCACTCCGACTCCGAATATACTCAAGATGAAGGTGTTGCCGGTCTAGCACTTGTGTCAACCAACTCCTACGACATATTTGACTCACCAAATGAAGGAATTGGAAGATGCTTCATGGCTAAAGGCCAAAGGTATCACACCCCGAGTATGTTGATTTCAATAGTGATGAAGATGATTTGCTAGGTGATGATGATTTACTTGTTAACAACTCTAGTGATGAAAACTATGATGAACTTGCTATTAATCATGCTAATTAGGATAAAACGAATGATGATGTTAAGAAGGAGATTGAGCGTCTAACTAAAGAACTGAACACTCTTAAGTTAGCTCATGAAACTACCTTAGAAGATCATTGAGAACTTTTAAAGACTCATGAGAAGCTACGCTTTGAAAAGCTCAACCTTGAGCAAGAGCATGGGTTCTTAAAGGCAATCAATGATGATCTTCATAAGGAAAGTTCTTCTTACATTGCCAAGCGTTTACTCTTGTCTACTTACATGCCACAAGTAAAATCTAACAACAAGAGTAAGAAAGATTCTTCTTCTAGTAGTAACAATAATCAAGTTAAATCCAATGTTGTTGCTTCTAGTAGTTCTCTTGATTCCACTAATGATTCTCTTAGCCAAGTTACACTTGAGCAAGAAAATAGCTTATTGAAGGGTATTATAGAGAAAGGTGTTTACAAAAGCCTTGCCGGGAGTAAGCAATTTGAGGAAATTGTACGCAAGCAAGGAAGGCACCGGAAGAATCAAGGTGTTGATTTTGAACGGAAGTTCAATGCCAATGGAGTTGAGTGGGAAGAAGATCAATACCCCATGACAAAGTTTGTTCCTCAACAAGAGAAGTATGATCCTACTTCTCTCCAAGGGACACAAGCTCAAGATGATCTTCCACCACAAGACCACAAGCAAAAAGGCAAGGACAAGCTTCAAGAGGAGATTGATGCATTTGAAGAAACTCCTAAGGCCTTGATCAAGTGGGTTCCCAAGACTACATCAAGTTCTACTTCGTCAAGTACGACTACAACTCCAAGGATTCCCATCAAGATGATGTGGATCCCGAAGAAGAAGAACTAGAGAGTTCTTGAGGGTGACTCCGCCAACATACTTCACTCATATCATTTTGGCAAGGACAAGTGCAAACAACTTCCATATCTTACACTAGTTCAAGGAGTCACAAACCCTCTTGTTGGTAAGACAAGGGACAAGTTAACCTAATGCTTTCATGGACATCATCTTGTGTGAACATCACTCTATGTCTATGGATATTCTTGTTTGTTCCTTGTGGGACTAACCCGTGTAGGTATTGAAAGTGCAACTCACTCCAAAGGATTGCTCCAAATGATCTACATCAACATTGAGCATCCACATCTTCAACATCTACATGAAGTCATCATTGACAAAACCCAAGGTTAGTTCATCCCTCTTAGGGGGGATATCACATCTAGGGGGAGCTTTACTCTAACAATTGAGCTAAAGCAACTCTAATGGTGTGAACACAACAATGCCTTATGTAAAAGTGGTAACCCCACTTGTGCTTAAACGTTGAGTATGACCTATGATCAAATGTTCTCATTTGACTCCTAAGTCAATATACTCACATATAGATGACATAGTCATCACCAATTGCTTGATAGATGCTAGAGTGTTTGTGCATGCTTTGCCACATGTTTCATTTGCCACTTTATTGTGTGTGCATGTTGATTGGATATTTTACTCATTCGAGGACATCCATTTGTTGCTTTGATTGTTTGGTTTTTTCTTTTTTGCCAAATGGATGGACAAGAATGCCTAAGAACTTCCTCTAGCTATCTATGCTTTTCTCGTCTCAAAATCTATTCATGCTACATCACAAAGTTTGATCAAGTCAGATTCGAACCACTCTGTGTGAGGAGCACTCGGAGTCCCCGATTCATCATAGACTTAAACTTCCAAAACCTCTCTGTGCATTTCGGTCTGACCGATTCATCCACTTCGGTCATACCGAGTTAACTGAGTTGATCTAGGTTTTCAATCTCGGTGCAACCGATTAGATCCTTTTGGTCACACCGAGTTACAGCAACCGCTTGCGATTCTGCATCTCGGTGCCACCGAGTTGTTCCTTTCGGTCACACCGACAGGGTCAGGATATATATACCGACGGGTGAGATTTTGGAAATTTCTTTAAAACCCCTCAGCCCGTGCGTGTCCTGCTCTGCCGCCTCGGGTCTCCGGATCGTCTCCTCGTCGCCAGCGACCTCCCACCGCTGGTCTCCATCGCCGTCAATGGATTTCAACCCCGCCGTTGCCACCGTAGCGAACTCACCGCCGAACTTGGGTATGAGTTCGACCTTTTTGCTAATTCCTAACTCCGATTCTTAGCACAATGCAATGCCATGTTCTATACCACGTATGAGATCAATCTATCCAGAGAAAACCTCCATTAGATTAGGTTTGATTTGAAAATTTAGGGTTAGGTTTCCGCCGAACTCATCTCGGACCGACCGAATTGTGGAAATTGGTCTCACCGATTTGGCTTAGGCCATAGCACTTGCACTTTTCGGTCTGACCGAAATTGCAAATCGGTTTGACCGAGTTCGAGTCTCTGTGAAACCCTAGCAATCTCAGAGTCACCGAACTGTGTCTCGGTATGACCGATTTCACTAGTTTAGACTCCAAAAGTTGCTTCAGTGTCACCGAGTTTAACAAATCGGTAGCTCCGAAATGCTTTCTGTGGAAAACTAAAACTAAGTTTTTGACTCATTTGTTTTGCAAAAACTCTGCACTTTGTGATGCTCATCCACTCTATCTCAACTATATCTATTCACAGGGTCTGCTGTCAGTTTGCTTTGCCAGTATGTCTGACCAGAGTGATAGCCAGAACAAATCAGAAGAGCAAGTGAACATGAGTGATGGCACTAGTCCCTCTAGCAGTTATGATGAAGGCAGCAGGAGTACCCCAAGCAATTTTCCTAAGGCAGCCACTAGGACAAGGAAGAAGAGAACCTCAGACTCAGAGGATGAGGACTATGTTGCTGAGGAGGAAGTCAGCTCAAAGAAGAAAGTTGTCAAGAAAGAATTTGGCACTATAGCTTCTACAAAGCCTGGTTTGAACAAGAAAGCTCCTGCCAAGAGAAAGCCCATGTCTAAGGTCAGAGCCTCAACTTTTGAAACTTCCAAATCAACAGTTGAAGAGGCTGCTAGTGAAGGCAAGAAAAGAAAGGAGAGGGTCAAGAAGACCATTGCCAGAGTTATTGGCAAGCCCTGCATGATGAGAGATCCAGCTCAGGAGGAAGAGGAAGAGGATGCTGCACCAGCACCCAAGTCCCAAAAGCTGATGGGGGATGCCATCAAGTCTGGGACTGCTACTTCAAAGCCCAAGATTGCCTCCAAAGCTGCTGCTCAAGCTCCAAAACCTACTGCACCAAAGAGGAGCACTAGGAATATACCAGCTGCTGAGAAGAACAAGGCCCTAGTGCCTGAAACTGAAACTGAAGAAGATGCTGAAGCCCAAGTGCTTAGGGAACTTAAACCAAAGATTCCAGATCATGATGATAGCCATCCAGTGGCAGAAAATATGAGCATCAGGAAGGATGCTGGTCTGAGACTTTGGAGACAAAGTGATCCCTATGCTGTGAGGAGGAGGACTACAGTAGACTACAGGTTCCACACCAAAGAACAACAAGATTTCTATGAAACCATTCTGCTTGACAAGAAGCGCATAGTTTGTGACATGAAGTGGGCAGACTGGAAGTACATTGATGAGAATGAAGATCATTTTCCAGGTGTGCATGAGAGCTTCAGAGCTTGTGGAGTTGACGAGTTTGTGGGTCAGAAGCTGACAAAATAGAATGATGAACTCATCATGCAATTCTACTCTACAGCTCATTTTTATCCAGATGGTAGAATTGTATGAATGTCATAGGGTACAAGGTACCAAACAACTGTTGATGAGTGGGCAAAACTGATAAACGCTCCTGAAGAGCATGAAGATGACTTGGACATCTATGCCAAGAAGAAGAAAGACCACAACTCGATGGCCAACATGTACAAAGAGATCCCTGACAAAGCTTTGGATACACATAGACTTGGATCTGTTCATTACTTGATATCTGGTCTAGCTACAATCAACACTATATTGAGGCATACTCTGTTGCCCAAATCTGGAGATCACAAGATGATCAGAGGCCATTCAATCAACTTGCTGCAGATATTTGTTGTGCCTCAGAAATTCAAAGTTATGAGCCTGATTGTTGAAACAATCAAGAGGACTGCTGCAGATCAGAAGAGATCTTGTGGGTATGCTCCACATATTCAGGTGCTCATCAACTCCAAGATGGGCACAGGCACCTATTTGTTGGATAAGGAGCATCTACACCTAAGACCAGAATTTGAGGATAATAGTGTTGTGATGGATGAAGAGGATCCCACATCTGTGCAAGCACAAGAGAAGAGAGAGAAGGCAAAGGCTGAGAAAGCTGCAAAGATGCCAAGTGTTGAAGAGGCATCTCAGGTATTGCTGAAGAGCAAGCAAGATCAGCTTGCATATCTTATTCAAGCAACTTTGAGGATTGAGAAGGGCTTGGCCACCCTGACTCAAAATCAGGAGAGCTTGGAGAGGATCATTGAGACAAAATTCTATGATCTTGATCTGAAAGTGACTGAGATGCAGACAGCTGTTGAGCAGCTCCAGAAGGAAGCAGAGGAGAAGAAAGGGCAAGCTACCACAGATGCCTTTCAGAGAGTGCCCAGAGGTCAGAGATCTGCTGCAATGCCAATGCCTGACACTAGAGCTACTAATCAGCACCAGCAGCCACAACTTCAGTGCCACCTCCAGTTGCAACTCCACCAGCTCCATCAACTTCTACAGATGCTTTCATCCTTGGAGTTCTCTCAACACCACCTCCCGAAGATCAAGCCTAGAGAGACGCATAGCACTATGCATTTTCAAACTTTTTGGCAACTTGTTGCCAAAGGGGGAGAAATGTATAGATCATAGGCTTCGAGAGAGAGAGTGTTCTTGCTTCTTTTGTCCCTCTTGCTATTTGGTTGAAACTTTTGTGTGCTTGATTGATACTTTATGTCTTATGATCATGTGTTCGATCATATCATGCTTTAATGCGTGCTTGAATGATATTATCTTTTATTTCCCATATATGATCATTCACTTTGCTTGGTGATGAGTGCATGTTTTTAATTTCTATCATTT
The DNA here is from genome assembly GCA_011799875.1 of Thinopyrum elongatum. NCBI lineage: Eukaryota > Viridiplantae > Streptophyta > Magnoliopsida > Poales > Poaceae > Thinopyrum > Thinopyrum elongatum. The sequence goes on from CM022300.1 coordinate 280,750,981, forward strand.
TGAGCGCTCCACCAAGATGCATGTGACATGGAAGAGTAACCCATGATCCTAATCGATTGTGCAGTTGCATTCAAAAGCAAATTTCAAATAATGCACAAATTTAGGGGGAGCCCTTACTTATCACATACTTCTCAAAGCGACGATGCTCTAAATCTATTATCATTTGTCGAAGCTTTGATCTATATTTTGTTATCAATTACCAAAAAGGGGGAGATTGAAAGTGCAACTATCCCTAGGTGGTTTTGGTAATTCCTAACAACATATAGCTCATTGAACTAATGCTATTTCAAGATGATTATTTCAGGAAGTTCAATGATTGGCATGGCATGGGCTAGGAATGTGGACCCCTCAAAATGCTAAGGACACATATTGGCTAAAGCTCAAGACTCTACATTTTCATTTTAGTGATCCAAGATCACATTGAGTCTATAGGAAAAGCCAATACTATTAAAAGGGGACGAGGTGTTGCTTAATGGCTTGCTTGCTCAAAATGCTTAGTGATATGCTCCAAAAGCCCTCAACCACTTTCTCATATCCATATATGTACCAAACCAAAAGTCAAACTCGGCCCCACCGATTTGAGCTATCCGGCGCCACCGAGTTCATTTGACATAGCCACTGCCAGAAACCCTAGTCACTTCGGTCTCACCGATAGGGATCTCGGTCTCACCAAGAGGGGATTGCAAACTCTCTGTTTCCCTTCGTAACATTTCAGTCTAACCGAGATGAGCGATCGGTCCCACCGAGTTCGCAATGCAAACTCTCTGTTTCCCCTTCGTAACATTTCGGTCTCACCGAAATGAGCGAATCGGTGCCACCGAGTTTGCCTGACCAACTCTCTGTTTGCCTATTACAGAAATCGGTCCTACCGAGTTTATGTTATCGATCTCACCGAGATTACGTTATGCCCTAACCCTAATGAAATCGGTCCCACCGAGTTGACATGTCGATCCCACCGAAAATCCTAACGTTCACATTTTGAACTAAATCGGTCTGACCGAGTTTTATGATTCGGTCCCACCGAGTTTGGTAAATTGTGTGTAACGGTTAGATTTTGTGTGGAGGCTATATATACCCCTCCACCCACTCTTCATTCGTGGAGAGAGCCATCAGAACGTGCCTACACTTCCAGTATACATTTTCTGAGAGAGAACCACCTACTCATGTGTTGAGACCAAGATATTCCATTCCAATCATATGAATCTTGATCTCTAGCATTCCCCAAGCTACTTTCCACTCAAATCATCTTTCCACCAAATCCAAATCCGTGAGAGAGAGTTGAGTGTTGGGGAGACTATCATTTGAAGAACAAGAGCAAGGAGTTCATCATCAACACACCATCTATTACCTTTTGGAGAGTGGTGTCTCCTAGATTGGTTAGGTGTCACTTGGGAGCCTCCGTCAAGATTGTGGTGTTGAACCAAGGAGTTTGTAAGGGCAAGGAGATCGCCTACTTCGTGAAGATCTAACCGAGTGAGGCAAGTCCTTCGTGGGCGATGGCCATGGTGGGATAGACAAGGTTGCTTCTTCGTGGACCCTTCGTGGGTGGAGCCCTCCGTGGACTCGTGCAACCATTACCCTTCGTGGGTTGAAGTCTCCATCAACGTGGATGTACGATAGCACCACCTATCGGAACCACACCAAAAATCTCTGTGTCTACATTGCGTTTGCTCCCTCCAAACTCCTCCCTTTACCTTCATATGCAAATGTTGTACATTCGGCTGCTATACTCTTAGACTTGCATGTGTAGGTTGATTGCTTGACTTGTGCCAAGTTGCTAAAATCTGCCAAGACTTAAAATTGGGAAAAGGCTAGGTTTTTATTTGGTCAAGTAGTCTAATCACGCCCCCGCTAGACATACTTTCGATCCTACAGAAGGCGAGTTACAACTATGATCTCGTGAACTTGGAAGTAATGGCGCAACTTTCTCGAGGCCATGAGAAGGCCGAAGATCAATTTTTGCACCCTAGAGTACCTTGACCTAGCCCCCTGCAGGAGGGAGATGACAAAGTAAACTGGCCACTGCACCATCTTCTTCCTTGCTAACACCCTCTGATTACTAGCATCTACTTTGTGGTCTCCCTTTGTTTTCCATATCAAGGCTTGCCGGGGATAGGTTTGTTCCATCACTGGGTGGCTCTGCTACCTCAGTACCTTCGCTATCCACTTCTCTCTATGCCACCAACGCAACACTAACCACTTGATTTGTTGCTGCTAAGTATAGCAGTAGCGGCTCTTGTGGTCTAGGCGCGACCAACGTTGGCGCAGAGGAAAGGTTGGTTTTCAAATCTTGCAGTGCAGCCTCTGCCTCCGGAGTCCAGTTTATTGGGCTAGCCTTCATAAAGATTTTTAAGAATGGCAAGGCATGCTCACCGGATTTTCAAATGAACCTACTCAGCGCGGCAACACAACCAACCAGGCACCTCACATCCTTGACGATTTTCGGGGCTTAGATCTGCTCTATCGCTTTGATCTTGTTGGGGTTGGTTTCGATCCCTCGCTAAGACACAAAGAACCCAAGGAGCTTGCCAGACGGAACGCCAAACACACATTTCTCCCGGTTGAGCTTCAAGTTGATCTTTTGCAGGTTCATAAAGGTTTCTTCCAAATCTTCAACAAGCATAGACTTGTACTTGGTTTTGGCCACTATATCATCCATGTAAGCTTCTATGTTTCTGTGTAGCTGAGGCTCAAAACCAATCTGCATAGCCCTTGCAAACGGGGAACCAACGCTCTATAGCCCAAAATGCATACGTACAACGTAGTATGTGCCACATGGGGTAATAAATGCGGTTTTCTCTTCGTCTTCCATAGCCATGAAGATCTGGTGGTAGCCGAAGTATGCATCAAGGAAGGAGAACAAATCACATCCAGAGGTGGAATCGACCATCTGATCGATGCGCGGCAAGTGGAAGGGATCCTTTGGGCATGCTTTGTTCAAGTCAGTGAAGTCAATACAAAGCCTCCACTTCCCATTTGCCTTGCACACCACTACTGGATTTGCTAACTAAGTTGAGTGCAGCACTCCTCTGACCAAGCCTGCTGCTTCAAGTTTCTTAATCTCTTCGGCAATGAGCTGCTGTCGCTCCAAGGCCTGCTTTTTGATCTTTTGCTTGACGGGACGGGCATGAGGAGAGACAGCAAGGTGGTGCTCGATTACCTCCCTGGGAACACCGGGGATGTCAGATGGTTGCCATGCAAACACATCGACATTCGCCCGCAGGAAGGCAACGAGCGCGCTTTCCTATTTGTAATCAAGGGTGGCACTAATGGTGAATGTACCATCAGTGCTATCCTGCCTCGCCGGAACCTTCTTCGTTGCAGGAGGAGCAGCCTTGGATCTCTTGCTAGCCGAACTTTCCGGCAAGTCGCTGTCAGGCGCAACGTACTCTGAAGAGATGTGCTTCCCGGGTTCCTTGTCGGTGTCCTTGCCAACTCTCTTAACCTTCTTTTCTCCCCTGGCAGGAGCTAGGGCCTTGGCAGCCTCTGCTGCTACCGCATCTCTCTACATCTTGTCAACGCATATAACTGCATCCCTCTTGTCTGACGGGATGGAGATGACTCCCATAGGGCCCGGCATCTTCAAAGTGTTATACGTGTAATGGGACGCCACCATGAACTTGCCCAAAGCTGGACGACCAAGGATTCCATTGAACGGCAGGGGGAGCTCAACAACATCGAACACAACCTTCTCCGTCCTGAAGTTTAGTTCCCCGCCAAATGTCACTGGCAAGGTAATCTTTCCCTTTGGCTGGCTCCTTCCTTGGTTGATTCCCTGGATAGTGTCGGTCTTCTTCAGGTCCTCATCAGGAATCTAAAGTTTCCTAAGCACGTAGGGGAAATTGAATTCAACCCTGCTCCGCCATCAACCAGCATCTTTGTGACCTTGAGGTTGCGGATTGTTGGTGACACCAACAACGGCAAGCACCCAACCGCAATAATGCGATCTGGATGATCCTCAGCATCATAAATGATAGGCATGCAGGACCACATGAGTGGTTCTTGAGCTGCTGGCACTGCTGCATTACTTCACATGCCCACTGCTTGAGTTGGCAGTGAGAGGAGTGCAAGGATGCACCCCCGTCAATGCACATTGCCTCAGTAGCCTTATGAAATTCCTACTCACTAGTCTCATCATCTTCCTCTTCGCTGTCATCTTCACTTTCTTTTTTCTCACGGCCCCTGGCGGGCTTTTCCTTCTGCTGATCGACTTTGCCGCGATGACCATTGCGGCCACCCCGGCCCTTCCCCCCAGTGCCATCCTGGCCTCTCTCCTTATCACGCCTTTCATATTCATCCTTCTGCTTCTCGACCAGCTGTTCGACTTGTTTGCAATCTTGGAGGTCATGGCCTTTGGTGCTATGGATTTTGCAGTATGGCGCGTCAGATTTGCCAGTTTTTTTAGCTGCCGCTGCCGCCCGGCAATTAGCGCAACTAGCAGCTTCCTTGCCGGGTGCCTCAGTCTTTGCTCTCTTGACGGCGCTAAGATCACCGGAGCTCTCAACGGCCATCACTGCTTTCCCTTTATGCTTCTTGTTGCGCTTTCCATTACTCTTCCTAGGGGTGGCAGCGTCGTCATTGTCTTCTGAATCAACTTCGACACCGACCTCCTCCCCTGAAAGTCTTCTCCCCTCTTCAGCACGAGCACACTTGTACGCCAACATGTAGAATTCGTTGACGGTTTTTGGTAACCGAACATTCATCTTGGCACGCATCCTTTGATTACGCACATTCATGTGGAATGTGGCAATCACAGCTGTCGGATGTATCTTGGGAATGTTGCGGTGCACCTGGCTGAAGCTCTACAGATACTTGCATAAACACTCCCCTTCCTTCTCTAGATGGGCCTACATGTCACTGGGCTGTCCCTGTTCTTGATGGCCGCTAGTAAAGGCGCCAACGAACTCGTTGCACAGGTCTGCTCATGAAGAAATGGAATCCTGTGGCAAGTGCATCAGCCAAGACCTCACATAAGGCTTGAGGGCCAACGGGAAGTAGTTGGCAAGCACTTTCTCATCTCTTCCCCCGGCAGCTTGGATGGCAATCGTATAGATGCCCAAAAGCTATGTCGGGTTCAATTTTCCGTCGTACTTCTCCGGGAGGTCAGCCTTGTAGGTACGAGAGGACGGCTAACGGACTTGCCGCAGCTCGCGAGTGAAGGCGGGGCACCCTACCTCGTAAGGCATGTACCCGTCAACACTGGGAGCGGGTTCATCAACATCGGGTCCATTACACCTGTCTGATTGACAGCGTGCCTCGCGGCGCCGCTCAATGGTGATGTGGGCGTGTTCCTTTCTCCTATCTCTCAACACTTGGCATTGATCCCGCTGGAGTTGTGGGTCGGACGAGGCCATTGACGCCTCGTCAGGCTCGCCGACGTCCTGGATTTGCTGAGCCCACCGTGGTTGACCTTGGGCAGGCTGCCGTGGAGGGGACTGCACCGTGGGTGTAGTCCTCTCAACTTGGCCACCAGCGGGGGCCGCCAGCGTCGTCTGCGGGTGTCATGAAGGCTCCGCATGCTGCGACTTGTTGGCTTCAGCAAACCCAATGAGGCTTTGGATGGTAGCTCTCCATTCATCCATCTTGTCTGCTGCTGGGGGAAAGATCAGCAGTAGCTGAGCTCTCACCATTGCTTCGGCCACCATCCCTGGCATGGCGTGGGAACTAGAGCGCAACGCCGCTCGACTCCTGGTCGAACCAGAAGGAGCGTCGGTGTGCTCCTGCCACCTTGGACCAATCACAAGGGTGGTCTGGCGTGGTCAAGGTGGTTCTTGCTGGCAAGGCTCTTGATCAGCTGGGCCCTTCCCATGCGGACGCGGTCATGGTGGATCGACGACTCCGCTTGGTGTCTTGTCGTGCTCGCCCTGCGTGGGACGGAGCATGTGTCTTGATGTCGCCCCTCTGGTTGGCACGGCCATAGGATCTTGGCTTGCACTAGAGCAAGCATGGACACTGTGCTGATTGCGCTCACTGGTGTGGCTAGGAGGTGAAAGCGGGGCGTCACCTTGACCCACACCGACCTGGGCGTACTCGCCAGGAGGTTGAGGGAGCGGGGCCGCTCCTACGGCCTTGGCTCCTGCTCTGGCGGTGGTGAGGGCGTTGGTTGTATCGTCTGTCATGGCCACTCCGCCCGCCATGGCTGTGGCGTCCATAGCGCCGGCAGCTGCAGGCGAGAAAGCCTTCAAAGTGGAGGGATGCGCCACCGCACCGCTTTTCTTCTTGGGAGGCATTGATGATGTAGAAGGTGATGAAGATCGACGCGCTGGATACTGTCTCAGATTCGCACAAGCGACAGCGCCCCCTACCTGGGGCGCCAAAGATATCATGGGGGAGCACGATCACCTATGGGGCAGGGATGCCCCTTTGTGGTTCGAGAAGGGGACGGTCACATTGCACAAAGAGCAGAAACAGCAGAACAACACGGCAATGGACATTTCACTTTTACCCAAGTTCGGGCTGCTTGGCAGCGTAAAACCCTACTCCTGCTATGGTGGATTGGTCTGGAGGAACACGAAGGCACAAAGCGCTCAAGGGCCCGACAAGTGTGCCTCGGGGAGAGCAACTACGCGCGTAGAAGTGTTGAGGGATCAAAGATTCGAACCCTTTGCTAGGTTGCCTCGGGCCTCCTGTTATAGCTGAAGGGGCGACCACAGTGGCAGAATAGTCATTATGGCTTGATTAGACAGCTAACAGTGTTATTGTACCTAACTTTGGCAGTTAGGACAAAAGTGCACTAAATGCACTGCTAGGTGTCATGCCGAGGTTGAAGCCTGGCAAGCCTGCCGCGCCGCTTATCCAGCAGGTTGCCACGTACCCGACGGGATCCACCTAGCCACTTGGGAGCTCGACACCGCACTGATTGATGACTGGGAGGTGGAGCGATGGCGTCTTGGTGGAGGCTTACCGGTACAGAGCCTGCCTGGCTCGGTCTTGTGGCCTTTGCGGCCCCGGGACCTTTGCCGGGGCGGATTGTACTTGATCCTTGGCGTAGCCTCGACCTTGCTGGGCTCGCCTGCCCGGGAAGGGAGGCCTTCCTAGGGGATTTTCTGATCACCTTGGGCTTCTCAATGCACTCCTTGATCTCATGAAGAGCGGTTTTTCTAGCATATCTTGCGTCATGTCTTGGTATTTGACGTATGTGTGGTCGTACGCCGGTGCATTTAGTCAGGTCAGCAAACACACATGTTGGTCGCACTGACAACTAGGATATGGGGGGGTGGTGCTGGTAGATGGTGCGAGGGGCCAAGTGGAGGGAGACTGGGAAGGAGTTTACAGGTGTGAGATCGATATTTAAAGAGAGGGGGTAAGAACGTGCGCGGTTGCGCGCAGTGGCAGAGCCATGAAAATTAACTGAGCTAGGGGGCCAAGCATTGTTAATCCTTGATGGGGAGGGACAATTCATCAGCTTAAACCATTTTACCAGCAATTGATCTTCTGATCACATTCATATTAGTCTCAATATAGTGATGTTAGGGGGGCCAGGGGCCTTGTTGCCCCCTGTCTTCACCCCTGTGCGCGTCTCTGAGAGATGAAGCGAAGGCATGGATGATGAGAGGGAGACGATGAATAGATAATGTGTGTGTATTAGCTATGTAGTCCTATATAGAGGTACATTGATCGATGTGTACATGGGAAAGAGGGTGAGACCTGACTAGAGATATAGATCGATCGGTTTGTATCGAAAACAGGGAAAGACCTAGCTATATATATACACACATAGAGGAACATCAATCGTTATGCATGCATGTGAGAGATAAAATAATGCCCGAAGTGATGAAGAGGGGGAGGTGTGTGTTTGTGCATGCATGGGAGACCGACATGAAGAAAAATATTGCGTTTGTGCGATGGATAATGCCGAGTGGTAGTGTGTGTGCATGCATGCACGAGAAAAAGTTAATGGTACACCTATAAAGAGAAGATGACTGTGTGGGTGTAAAAGACTTGGTGAGTTCATAATCAATGTAAAGTTGAATTCAAATATTTGAATAAGAGATCATGATGTCTGAAACCAATGCATGCATGAATATAATTGAGATATGCGTGGTGTGGTTTTGAAATGAGCATTCTATACTGTATACACATTGAACAAGGTCAAACTGATTTGAATTTGAGATACTAATGGTAGGCATCGTTTGGCCACATTGCATCCATTCATGGACACACTATTCAAATTGGAGATGATGGGTGGCTTTCGTAGCTCATATCTAAATGGTGTGTGTGTGTGTGTGTGTGCGTGTGTTGTAAGTGTTAAACACATTCTACATACTATCAAACATGGTTTAGATTCCAAACATCTAGCTGGAGCATACATGTACTATGATTTGAATTCAACATAAAATGGATACACATATTTGAATTCAAGATCGTATGTACATGTAGTTCATATTTATATGGGAATTTACTACTCATATATTCATGTCATGTGTTGTGAAGATAATATTTAGATGGTTGTATAACTAACCCGAGTACAATCCCATTCAAACAAGGAAAATGTACTCAAATTTAGTCCATATGCTAGACAGTATGAATTGTTTTTTTTATTGTTGAGGGAAGTGCAAAATGATTTGGTACTATACACGTTAAGCTTGTTCTCCCGACATTTTTAGTTTTTTGTTGTTATTTTTGAATGGCATTTGTAGTAATATAGTAAAACGGGACATGGCTCTCTCTAGTGGGGTGCGAATTGTCTTTTGTTTTTTTGTACACGTTAAGCTTGTTCTCCCAAAATTTCAAGCCGACCCTTGTTATGCCGAAATTTCAAACTATCATCTCTGTCTATTGTGCTGCGAAACTCCTGCCTCTTCAACCCACGCCTTGTTATAATGAAAATTTAAGATATCTCTTTGTCTCGTTGTGCTCCAAAAACTCTCTCCATCTCAACCCGCGACTCGCTATCCCAAAATGACAACACGCACGAAAAGTCCCACCTCCTACGAAATCCCGATATGCCAAATTCCTGTGATACACCTGAACCGAAAGAACCACCTAGATTAAATCGGTGGGGTATTTTCCTAACTTACCCCACATTTCGGACAAGCGCATCCCTAAGCCATGGTTCCCCCCTCCCATCCCCTCCACCCCCATTCATACACCAAGGCCGCGAAAACCCGCGAGGCCCCTCACCCTCCTCCGTCCGCCATCCAGCCGGAGCCTCTTCCCCTACGACATCGTCCACCACAACAGCTTGACGTTCCTAATCCACCGCACTGGATGAGGATCCGTCGTCGATCTCATCGTCCCGCCGGTTCAGCCACCCCGTCCTCCACCTCCAAGGAGCTGCCCCGATGTTCGCCTCGTCTATCGCGCCACCTCCATTCCCACGGCGCCATCTTCACCCGCACCACCGGAAGAGCAGCACCATCACCAATTCCTCGATGAAGCTGAGGCCTAATCGACACCACCAAAGAGGTTCTACACTAATCGCTGCATTTTCTTCTTGATTCGATCTCACGGTGCTGCCGGTGCTCGGTCTCGAGCCGCCATGGCGCGACTCCATCTACAGCGGCATCGTCGGCCACTTCCCACACGGTGTCTCTCCCTCGGCGGTGACGTCCACATCAGTAGGAGCTGCTGCTGCTACTCCAGCTCTCACTGGCCCTGCTGCTACTTCGGCTCTCGCTCGCGCTGCTGCTCTGCTCTTGCTCTCAGTCCCCTGCCTGGTCTACTCTTGCTCTTGCTCTTGCTGCTGCTCTTGATCTTTCTGGCACTACTGCTATTGCTCTTGCTTGCGCTACTGCTCTACTCTTGCTCGCACTGCTGCTGCACGAGCAATAGCTCCGACTCTCGCTCGAGCTCCTGCTGCTGCTACCCGAGATGCTGCTACACGACCAGCTGCCCTGGCTCTCGCACGCGCTGCTGCTCTGGGCGCTGCTGGTGCTGCATGACTAGCTGCCCCAGCTGCTCTCTGGTAGTACATTCCCTGCTGGAGTGGCTACCGATTTAGATCACTGCTACTCTGCCACTAGTGCTCGAGTGGCCCAAACTATTAGTGCACTGCTTTTCTGCTACTAGTGCGTTCAGTTTCGACAGTAAAATTCAGTTTCGATAGCAAAATTCAGTTTCGACAGTAAAATTTAGTTTCGACAGTTAAATTCAGTTTTGACGGTTAAGTTCAGAGATGAGCGGCTGATTTATTTTACATCTAGCACTTTCTGTGATGTATTTTACATCATCTATTGGAGATGCTATTAGAATTCCACTTCAGGTTAACGTTGTCTCTCTTGTCCTGCTTCAGCCTCGCCATCGTACAACTCACCGGAGCTACTCCAACGACGAAACCCTCCATCATAGTGGAGCAGTACCCTCGGCTCCATCTCCAGACGCCTAAGATCTTCTTCCCCTCCTTCGACAGCCACATCAGTCGCAGCATCCTCAGCGACCAACCCAATTATGCTGAGATCAACATGGCTTCGCCAAAAAGGTTGTACACTTGTTGCATCACTTTTTTACTCTACATGTTATATATATTGTCCACTGAGCACGCGTAGTAACATGAAATATGATTAGTTTCTCCTACCATACGACAAACAGTGAGGTACCAGGCAACATTGCTATCCGTGATGGACTCTCTCGAAATCCATCATTATTTATTTCTGCGCGTTTGAGTTGTGCATGTGTAGATGGGTCTGGGAGTTGAGCTAGTAGGGCAGTGGCTTGGGTCCGAAGTAGTAGAAGTAGCACAAAAACATTTTTGGAGTGTAGGCTTTTGCCTGTTCAAGCCTGCCTACTAGAATCTCCAGTGGTTGAAAGGAAAAGTGAAGGAAAAACATAGGAATTGGAAAGTTTCTTATGGTACTACTATTCATGCATTTGGTTCAAAGGAATGGAGCAAAGGAAAATTGTAGGATTTGTTCCTTTAGAGTCTCTTTCAAAGAAAAAATGTAGGAATTTTAATATCCACTTGGCCCTCCTTTTCAAATTCCTATTCATGAAGAAGACAAAGTAATAGTAGCATAATAGCATTATAACCATACATTTTCTTGTGGTTTGACTTAATTTGACCATGCTTCTTTGCATTCCTGTGACTTTCCAACTCCTGTGAACCAAACACCCAGATTGACAGAAACCATGTGATTTTAAATTCTCTGTTTTGCACATGCATTCCTATCCTATTCATTTGTATTTCCTATCCCTCATTTGTTAGAATCCTCCAATTCAAACGAGCCTTTACAGAATTACTTCTGTTATAAATAGTTGTCAAAGATAACCTTGTGTGGTTTGTCCCACTCCTGCCGCACTGTTGTCCACCCCAGCTCAGCTGCTCCAACAATGGAAGGGTCCACCATAGCAGGGATCCGCCCTTCAGACTGTCTTTCGCCGCCTTAGATCTTCTTCCCCGCCGTCGGCAGCCACGATAACTACATTACCATCATCAACTGAGCAGATGACTTGAGGACTACACGGGTCCGCAAGAGAGGTCGCACTCTTTCGTGTTTGCTTACGTTATGCATCGCATAATATTACATGCTACTTTATCGTCCTGTTCACCGATTAGAATATGAGTTAGCTGCAAACTAATGCTCAAACTTGAGTTTTTAAATGGTTGTGGGGTACATATCGGGGCCGCAATCAATAGTATCTATCTACTATCTAGTTAATCTCTGGTGTCTACTATGAGTTTCATATTAGGTGGGAAACAAACAGTAAAGAATCCATTATCTGTATTTTTTAACTAAAGCTATTGTCTGCCTGCTATCATTGGTTTTGGGTCAATCCACAGGTTTCTACCATCACTCTGGATTTCTGCCTGCACACCTTACATAATCTCACTATGTTTTATTCCTATGCATGTCAGTTATTGTACACAATGGTACTGAACATGTAGAGCAAAAGAGACGATCCTTGTGTGGCAATAAAATTTTATGTAGACGTCGCTCCATGGTGGGCACAAAGGCAGCCCCCCTCCCCCCATTTTAGATTGGAATCAAGAGAAAGATAACTATTCCGAGGGGGATTCAGAAGGAGCAGACCACTCCTATTTACCCCTGAGGTCTTTGCTCTAACTTGGCATGTTGATGTTGGTCATATCATGCATATGGTGCCTTGGATTGCTTACTTTATACATGAAATATGTCATCTGCTTAGTTTAGACATTCTTTCTGTGAATGCCATCTGTTTAGTTTCTATATCGTATATGTGATTATGAAACACCATCTTGTTTAGCCAGGCATCATATATTTGAATTTTGCAATGCCATCCTACGTAGCCAGTCATCTTATATGTGAATTATATCACGCCATCCTTTTTTTCATTATGTATTACATTTCTCAACAATGTCAGTACATTCAACTACTCTTCGTGTGCATTAGCCATTTGACACGGTGATGGAAAAGTCTGGAGTGAAAACAAGGTCTTCAGAGTAGACAATGCTATCTAACGAAGCGCATATCTTGCTGGTTATGGATGGCTCCTCAGAGGAGGATTCAGAGACAGATGACGAGTCCTATTTCCCTCCCGAGGTGTATGCTCTAACTTGGCAGGGTTATGTTGCTCATATCGTGCGTATGGTGTCTTGCATTGCTATGTCATTTGCTTAGTTTAGACATGCTTTTTGTGAATGCCACCTGTTTAGTGTCTAATTACCATATATGTGAATTATGCAATGCCATCTTGTTGCAAGACATTATATATGTGGATTACACAACGCTATCTTGTTGCAGGGCATTATATATGTGAATTATGCAATGTCATGCTGTTTAGCCAATCATCATATATGTGAATTATATCATGCTATCCTTTTTTTTGTATTACGTATTCCATTTGTCGACAATGTTTGTATATTCAACCACTCTTCCTGTGCATCAGCCATTTGAATCGGTGATGGAACTATCTCGAGTGAAAACAAGGTCTTCAGAGTAGACAATGCTACCTGCTGAAGCAGACATCTTTCTAGTTACAGATAGCTCCTTAGAGGAGTATTCAGAGACAGATGACCAGTCCTATTTCCCCCTTGAGGTGTATCCTCAAACTTGGCAGGGTTATATTACTCATATCATGCATATGTTGTCTTGCATTGCTTACTTTTAACATCATATACACAATATTGAATGCCATCTGCTTAGTTTAGACATCATGTATGCGATTGCCATCTGCTTACACTACTAGGGAAAAGCCTAGCAGTAGCGCGGGTATTTGGTTTATCAGTAGCGCGGGTACCCGCGCTACTGATACGGCGCTACAGCTAAAGTTTATCAGTAGCGCGCTTTGACACACGCTACTGCTATACCTACTTAGCAGTAGTGCTTTCCTTACCAGCGCTACTGCTAAGTGCTTTAGCAGTAGCGTTTTCCTGTCCAGCGCTAAAGAGCGCTACTACTATATTTTCTCATATATTTTTTTTGCTACGTATTTGCGATGTTTTTGTACAGGTTTTATACAGTATTCTAATCATATCATAAACATGCAATATGCTCATCATATCATACACATAATAGTCTAATCATATCATCCAACACAAATTATGTCGTCACATCATAATCACGATATAGCTATACAAGTTACATGACATGTCTCATCATACATAATGTAGTACTTCTTGAGGCGTCTGTTCGTATCCCTCTCTCGCACTAGCGTGAACCTAAACTAACTACTGGCTGTCGCTCGAAAACCGGAAACCGGTACACCTGGGCCTGACACTCTGGCTACTCGTCGTATACTCCTGGCGTAGCACTTCTTTGCCATGTATGATCTATGCACCTGCATCGTCACATGAGTCGATGATATGCAACATATATAGTTGAGCAACAGAAAGAGACATACTTGTTAAAAATAGAAGCAACACATCATAAGCATAAATAACAAAGTTCATCATACCCACAATGCCCTAACTAGAGTGATCTTCGCTAGTTGAGGAGGACGGTTTAATTACATCACAAATAAAGTTTCGTCGTGCATAACTCAAAGTTTCATCATAGAGAAAGTATGGACTAAACGGACACATTGTCATATATCATCAATCACTCCAACATGTCATGCCATCCATCCAAGTCAGGGAGATAGTCCCCGAGCGCAATGAAAGGCTTCAGGTCGAGACACTGAGTGGCTACGCGTGTTCGGACGTCTTCTCGCGACATTTGCCCTTCTTCGTAGAACATCCCTATTTTTTTTTAGGACGTCCTTCACGATGATTTGGGCAAGTTCACGCTGGATGTGATAGAACTCAGCTAGGAGTCGATGATCTGGGATATCTCCTAGGTTCTTTGCCCATTGCAAAATATGGGCATCGCCGGATCTAGGTGACATGCGAAGGTTCTGCTGATCCCGTCTGTACTCCAGCATGTGGTGGAGGACATAGAATCCATCACTAACTGTACCACTCGGTTGTTGGATACAGCAGAAGTCGTCTTATGGCCGAAGGCGGGCGTGCGGTTCCTTGTCTTCTTGGTCTTGATCTCTCCACCCCATACGCCGTAGCTAAAGATAACACAGTCGAGAACAGACTTGATGTGGGTGTAATCCTTTTTCTTCATGTTCTTCGACGAGTCCAAGTAAAGAGCATGGGAGAATCGGGGGTAAAGGATGATGAGGACGGCGCGCCCGTCGCTGCGCAAAATAAGTACACCTCAAATTAGCCTCCACGCCTGCAAATGAAATGATTGAAATCGAAGGAAGGATATCCGCGCGGATGACTTACATGGGATGATAAGGCATGAGAATCGTCTCCTTGTCCTTATTGCCGACCATGAAATCGGCTATGTAGTTACTCGTGTATTCATGGTGCTTTGGGCAGACTGCCAAGAAGGCCTCGTGCATGAAGTACGGGTCAGCGACACAGATATAAGGTATCTGCTCAGTCCTGATGATGTAGTTCATGTACAAGGCAAAAAGGCGGACAAACGTAAAATCCAGCTTTTTCAAGTGAAACATGTTGAAGATGTAATAGAATCAAAGGAAGATTTTCTCCGCGGGAAATGTGTCGATGTACAACCTTTGCTGCGGCACGTTAACCACGTAGAGCGGGTATCCTGGATTTTTTGAGGCGATCAGGCTTTTCTCTCTCTGCAGCACATCATCATGAAGTCTCCATAGATCGCCGTATATGGCCTCTACCGCTGCCTTAGGTAGGATCGGATCACTGGGGATATGCAATTTTGCCGCACCGGGGATAGGTATACGGTCTGGAACCCGAGGCTGCTGAGGCGGCTGGATCATAGAAGTAGCTTTGTTGCCTATCCTCGATCTCTTCCTATGCTTCTTTGCTACTGGAAGGTCGTCTATAATACGTTCATCCTCTGGCAATTCAGGCACCGACTCATGACGCACAAACCCTGAGTACTCATACTACTGAGCCATCAATCCTCCGTCGTCAGAGGCACCGGTATTGAGATACTATAGAGTGTCATCGTCATCCTCATCGATGTCATCGATATCATGCATTGCTTCTTCCTCACCCGGCACGATAGGCGACGCTAATTGGGTAGGTGGGGTGTTGGTGTTCATACCTTGCTGAGGCTGCTTGGTCGTGGGTGTGCTCCTGGCCGCCTCCAGACAAAGCAGACTGTTCGGCCACAACAGGACCCAACGCTTGCAATCGCCAAGCCGCTGTGGGGTCTCGTCGTCATCTCCCCCAAGTGCTACCGGAGGAGCCAAATTCTCGTGGCCCGGTTTGACACTGGCCACGGAAACCTTGAAGAGGTCAGGGGGATTGGCCGGCTGTGGAACAATTGTTCCTTCGGCTTCACGATCGTCGCCTTCCCCACACCCACCTTCTGGCCACTGATGGTGTACAGTATGGTGCACGGGGTTACGTCGGCCTGCAAAGACATGTCTGCGACGTGAGACATCCGAAAGGCAACGGAAACGGGAGATTATACATATATTGAAGAGGGCCGGTGTGACAGGTACCATGAGGGCGTCGAGCTCAGCCAAAGATGAAGCACTGCTGAGCACGTCCGAGACGAAGGACGGGCTGCTATTAGCAGGTGCGGGAGCCGATGCAGGAGCAGGTGCGGGAGCCGGTGCAGGAGCAGGTGCTGGTGCAACGCTAGTCGGGCTGCTCCCCAAGAAGTTGGCAAGGGGAAAGTTCGCTGCATCCTTATTTCGATTTTGCTTGGTCCAACTGACGATAGCCGGAACCAAGACACTATACAAAGCTACAATCTCCTGTATTGCAGCAGCTACCGCTGCCGTAACTGTCTCAACTGATTTCTTATCAACCGCAATTGCAACCTTCTTGTCGATGTTTTCTTCATTTAACCTCCATCTTTCCTTTCTCTCCTCCGTGGTCTCACGGTAGTACTTCTTCCACGTGGCGCCATCTCCGACGCTGTGCACGCATCCATACGATGGCCGAGTGTCCACCGGGAGTCCTTTCAACATGTTCAAGGTCTAGTTGAATGGGGTGTCCCACTTGGGCCTCGCCAACACCTCAGACGGCGAGTCGCTTTCGGCCGCAATCCTGTGCTGCTCTTTCTGCAAAAGGAACAAGGATCGTTTACAAATATGACTAAACGTGCAGTCGAATTGATCAGAAGCTAAAATTACCAGCAGTCTCATGAACTCCGTTGTGATCACTTTCATCTCGAAAACCTTCTTGACTGGGTCCCAATGGTACCGGGCCCTAATGATGTCACGCTCCCGCGGGACGGTGAACTCCGCCAAGGGGTCTGGGATGCCCAGACTTTCGCGTTCCACGTCCTCCTTGGCCCATATGGACCTCTTCCCCGCGTAACCACGGCTTCCGAGGTGGTGGCACCCCATGTTCCTCTCTTGAAGCCCCTTCATGTACTCTGACTTTTCTTTGGCAGCTTCGGCAATGCAAGCCGCTTTGAATATTTCAAACTGCTCTTTCGTAATTGTCGGATTATCCTTTACAATCTCGGAGTAGGGTTCCTCTTTGTCAATGATCCGATGTTTCACCCTTACTTTCCAGGCGGACAATGCGCCGCTAAACTTGCCCAGGGTGCGTTTGTTTATCTTCTTCATTGTCGGGTCTTTATCTGGATCAGTATATTTGATTTCATCCCGGCCCGGGAACAAGAATACTTGGTACAGCTTAGTTAGGAGGGCTCCTTCATATCTAGTATCTTCTTTAGTTTCTCATCATTGATGGTGGTGGTTGCCCGTAGGATGCAGCCTATTTGATTGCCGTAGCACGCGCGCGCTTCCGCAGGCTCTTTTGGCTCAAAAATGCCGCCGTCCACCTCCGTGACCACCAGTCTAGTAGTGATGAGCTGGTTTGGGCGCCGTTGTCTCTTTGGTTTCGGTTCTGTACTAGCTTTGACAGTCTCGGCGCCGGTCTCGGCGCCGGTGTCAGTCTCAGCGACAGGTGGGCCCTACAACAACCGTTGCTCATCGAGAAGGTCCAAATAGGTATCTGCCGCCGCGTAGACGTTGCAATCACCAGAACCCTATCCTTCATCGTTGCTAGCCATGTTTCCTACGATTAAATCTAGTCAATTAATTCTAGACCTAATAAAATGAATAATGACATAAAAAAGGCCAATGTTTTGCAGGAATGTTGATTCATTCCCATTGCGGAAAATCCCGGGCACTCGATATGTCCTAGTTTGTAGCACAAGTCATGCCGAAATTCACGAAAAATTTCGGCATGACCTTTGCTACAAAATGGACAAATAGAGCGCCTGAAATTTGCCGGAACGGAAATGAATCAACATTCCGGCAAAACATAGGCCACTCGGAATCATTCCCTGCAAACAACAAAAGGCCACTTGGGCACAATCGAACCACTTCAATGAAAAGATATAACATAACCACTTCAATGAAAAGATATAATCAACAATAATGGAATATGCAAATGAACATCAATGACATATATCATATAACATCAATTCTATTTTTTATAGCTAAATGCCATAGCTACTATTTTTTATTTTTAGCTAAATGCTTTTATTTTTTGTTTAAAGCTAAAAGCCTAGGAAGGGATCATCTTTAAAATAAAACTTGCCTAAATTCTATTCCTTGAAAAATAGTGATATTTTCAAAAATCAAAAACCTTTGCAAAATGACCTCACTAAACACTTCTCTACCTAGGACAGAACCCAAATTCTGTTCTAGCTTTTCCTCTCTCTCACACACACACACAATATTTTCTCTAACCCTTCTCTGCCTAGGACAGAACCCAATTAAATTGCAATGGAACTCCATTTTCTATAACCCTACTGCCCTAGTTAAACCTACTGCCCTAACTAAATTTTTGCTCTAAACTAAATTTTTGCTCTAACCTAGCCAACCTAGTTAACCTAGCTTGTTAACCTAATGAACCTAATTAACCAAGCTAGTTAACCTAGTTAGTTAACCTAGTTTACCTAGATAATTAACCTAATTAAACTAGTTAACCTAGCTAGTTCTCTGTCAAAGCCCTAACTAAATTTTTGCACTAACCTAGATAATTAACCTAATTAAACTTGTTAACCTAGCTAGCTAGTTCTCTGTCCAATGTTTGTGCTATGCATGAGAGAGAGAGAGGAGGGCTGGGGGCTTACAGAGGATGGCTCCAGTGGTGGCGAGGGAGGCAGGGGCGTCTCCGGTGACAGCGAGGGAGGCAGTGGTGGGGAGGGAGGCAGGGGCATCGAGGGTGGCTCTGGTGCCGGCGAGGGAGGCTCCGGTGGCGTTGATAAGGCCGCGCGGCTCTGGTGTCATTGGTGGCGGCTCCGGTGGCGTCGACGGCGCGCGGCTCTGGTGGCTCCAGGGGCGTCGACGTCGGCTGGAGACGGCGGCGAAGTGGGGCGATGGCGAAGTGGGGAGACGGCGGCGAAGTGGGGTGAGGGATTTGGGGGAGAAGTGGTGGCCGGGGGGGAGATAAACCGCGCGGGGTTAAGTCAAACGTAGCGGTAGCGCTGGTAGGCAAAAAGCGCTATAGCTAAGTTAGCTATAGCGCTTGTTGCAGAACGCGCTACTGCTATAGCTATTTATTTTCCCTTTTCTTTTCTTTTTTCCTTTTCCCTTTCTATAGCGGGGGTCTACAAAACGCGTTGCTGCTATATTATCTATAGCACCTGTTCTGAACAGATGCTACTGCTATGCCTTCCTCCTTTATTTTTCTTTTCCTTTTATTTTTCTTTACATTTTTTTTCCTTTATCCTTTTTCCATTTCTTTCATTTTCATTTACTTTTCTATTTGTTTTTCATTTTATTTTATTTTCATTAGCAGTAGCGCTTTCCTAGAAAACGCGCTGCTACAATAATATTAGCGGTAGCGCGGTTTGCCCAAGATCGCTACTACTATCCATAGCCTACTGACTTTGTAGTGGGAATTTTAGTAGTAGCGCTTTTCCCAGAAGAAGTGCTACTGCTACACCCGTATCTGTAGCACGGTTCATGTGCACGCGCTACGGGTAAGTAGCAGTAGCGCTTTGTTTTAACAGGCGTTACTGGTAAGATTCTGTGTATAAGGTTTTCCCTAGTAGTGTTACTTGCTTAGTATATAAATCATGTATTTGAGTTATATCATTCCATCATGTTTACATAGACATCATCTATCTGAATTATGGCTTGCCAACCCATTTAATAAAGACATCATATAGTTATATCATCTCATCTTGTTTAGTGTTTACATAGTCATCATATTTTGAATTATGTCATTCTATCCGTGAATTATATCATGCCATCATATTTCCATTAGCGGCACATGTGTGAATTATGGCATGCCAACCTATTTAATAAACACATCATATAGTTATATCATGTCATCCTGTTTACATCGTCATCATATTTTGAATTATGTCTTTCTATCCTGTTTAGTTAGCCATCATATATGTGAAATTGTGTCATGCTATCCTGTTTAGTTAGCCGTCATATATATGAAATTGTTTCATGCTATCCTGTTTGGTTAGACAACAAAAATGTGAATTATTTCATGCCCTCTTTTATTCCCCACTATCCATTGCACCTGTCTATCATACAATGCCTATACATTCAATTGCTTTTCTTGTTTCTCAGCCATTTGAATTGGAGGGGGTGATGGCAATATCTAAGGGAGTAAAAACACGGTCTTCAGAAATGATAGTGCTACCAGTCGATGCAGATAGAACCACGGTTGTACTTGTCCAAGAACCAGCTCCACAACACATAACCCAGACTCTCAAAGATTGTACCCCTACCCAGTTGGACAGAGAACCAGCTACACCCCTTCTAACCCCAACCCCAGTAGATAGAACCCAGTTCCAGTTGACACAACACCGTCTCCACCACAGAGCACCCAAACACGAGCACTTAGTAAGCAACTATGGTGCCCAAAGCACGAGGACCACCACTCCGAACCCCAACTCAACGCTTAAAGCAACAGAAGAATTGTTCTCAGGTCAGGTTCTGTAGCTAAGGTTCATACTCCTTTGCTCTTGCATCACTGTATTTACTCATACCAACTAATTTCAAATTTGAAGGATGCAATTGAAACTCCAATGTCGTAACAGGTATGTTTTAAACCTGTTTCTTTAATTGGTTTGCTCTTGTAACTTACTCTATGTTGATTTCAGTTTCAATTGAATAAACAGTTATGTTCTCATGTCATGCACATTACAAGTGTTGTTAGTGTTGTGTTGTTTCCCACACTTATATTGTGTCTATGCTGCTTTGTCTTAAACAGATATGATTTGAGCTATGTCTCTATCTTGATTTGGCAACATAAACTCGAATGATATAGACCATACAGTGACCATAGTACATAGATATATGTTTGTTTCATGTTGTTATCCTGTCCACTTTACTACTGAACTGGTTTACCAAAATGAGTTTCATATACAACATGGTAAACCTGTGATGTGTCTGCTTGTTTCTCTTTTAGAATGCGGAAAAAATATTGGAGAAGAGTACCCCGATATGCAATGTTATAGGAAGTAATGTAGATAAGGTTCAAGATAGTGAGACATCCCTGTTGGTCTCCAAGAAAGCTGATAAAAACTATCTTGAAGATAGTGAGACAACCCCAAAGTCATGTCTTGATTTAGTGTTCGAGGTACTGACCACTACTTCTGGCACAAGCTCTTCGAACTCGCTGCCTGAATCAGTTCGGCTTCTAGAGTCCCAACTTCAATTTGAAAGACATCAATCAGATGTGCTGTGACACGAAGCCAAAGGACTTAGGAAGTCCCTGCAGAATTCAGATGCATACTTTCTGGTGCAACAATAAGCGCTAAAGGAATTAAGCGCCAAACAAGAGAAAGCTAATAAGCTTGCTAAGCTTCTTGCCAGCATGGTGGGTACCCGGGATATTCTTTCTTGAGCTCTTCTGAAGTGGTTTCAGTTCTGGACTTGTTTTGTTGCGGCGTTTATTTGCACTGGTCACCAACTTTGACAACCAGTGTATGTAATATGCTGCTTTGTTCCCTGTATTCACACTGGTGGCAAACTTTGATGCCTAGTGGATGTAATCTTTGTGATCGCCGTAATATCCTACCGTTAGTTACTTGCTTATTTATTTTGTTATAGTCTTATTTATTTGTTTGCTTGTAGTTCTACAGTTCACTTTTCTCGGTTTCCTAGTGGCTGCAATGACCTATTTTTTTAAAACTAGGCCACAATAACCATGGGCAACATACAGGCCATTGTAACCATGGTCTTGCTATCTGCTGTAGTGACCATGGGCCTCATACGGGCCATAGATTCAATGGGCCTTTTACGGGCCGTATGATCGATTGGCCAATCATGGGCCGTACTATTCATGGACCAATAACAGACCGCAATATGGGCCGTAAACGGCCTAGAATGGGAATCGTCTGTTTATGGGCCGACCATAATGGGTCATTAATAGGCCGATGTGTATAATAGGCTTAATTCTATCGACAGGCATAACGGGTCGTTAATGGTCCATATTTGATGACGCTATGAAAACGGCCCAACGAATTAATGGGCCACAAACGGGCTGACTTTAACCACGGGCTGAATTTGGCCCACAAGCGGAACAGGCTAGTAACGGACCGTAAGTAATCGAATGCTGGAAATGAGCCCAATAATAAATGGGACCTTAGAAGGCCAAAAGTTAACACGAGTTGGAAACAGCCCAATGGAATAATGGGCCGTTAATGGGTATAAAGCGACATACTGTTCATTATGGGCTAGTTTCACCACGGCCCGTTTATGGGCCAAGAGTTACAAAGGGCCTCATATGGGCCGAAAGATGTCATGGGTCATACATGGGCCAGAAGTTATAACGGGTTGGAGTCATATTGGATGGCCTAGATGACGCTACTGGGCCTAATTCAGATAGGCTATAACGGGTCGTGAGTTAGCACACTGTAAATGGGCTATATGCAAACATGCTATTAACAGGCTTTCTGTGGGCCAGGCCGCTACCTTTTGACCAAGTCAAACAGGCTGGCCTTTTGACCTGAATTGGCCACTGTTGGCCTGAGCCACTTGTCGACGTATCATAGGCGCATCCTGTCCATTCGCTGGATGACATCTGTCCCAGCGCTGAGCTGACACGTGGATCCTCCGGCGAATGAGAATTTTACACGTGGAAAATCCCCATTGGTCCAGGCTGTTAATGGGTTATCGGATCCAAACTGGAACCCGATAGCTTAACGGTGACCCGTTATGGTGGACGCCACGTCTCGGTTACCTTGGACGAAAACACTTCCATGACGCGCCATTTATCGTCATGGAAGTGGACACTTCCGTGATGATAATTTTTGCATTGTCATGGAACACTTCTATGACAGCATAGGTATGACTATCTTGATTCTGTCATAAAATCATCATGGATGTACATGGATGATAGAAAACATGACCTACTGTGACAAACACGTATCATAACGGAAGTGGTTTTTTTGTAGTGATGCTTCGGGAATCACAAGCCTTAACACCAATATTCTTACTAAACCACAATTATTCACTAGTACCTCCCACATATTACCATCTCAGTATCGCAAAACTATTGCATGGAATCAAACTTATCATATTCAGTTATCTACATGAAAGTTTTTATTATATCCCTCTTGAATACCTATCATATCAGGACTAATTTCATAACATGTGTATATTGCCATTACTATTTATTAGACTCTCAAAAATATATAAGTGAAGCATGAGAGTGCAACTATTTCTTTAAAATATAACCACCGCTGTGCTCTAAAAGATATAAGTGAAGCACTAGAGCAACTGCCAAGCCTAAAAGATATAAGTGAAGCACAAAGAGTATACTAACATATCACGAATAAATGTGTGTCCCTCTCAAAAGGTGTGCGCAGCAAACAATTATTGTGGAAAACTAAAAAGCAAACAAAGCAAAGACTACTATAATATAAGACGCTCCAAACAAAACTCATATCATGTGATGAATAAAAATATAGCTCCAATTAGTATACCGATGGATTGTAGATGAAAGAGGGGAAGCCATCTGTCGCGGGAAACCACGGCCAACTATGGGGCCAAGGGGCCCCTTGCTGGTTCGGCAGGGGGGATGTCGCGTTGCACAAAGAGCAGAAGAACGTGGGGCAGCACGGCAGAGATCACACGGGCAATTTTACCCAGGTTTGGTGGATTGATGGTGGAAAAGTGGTGGTGGAGCATAGTACACTTGCCCGGTAGGCTCGCCCTGGGGAGGCAGTGACTACGCGCGTACGAGCGTGGGGGTGTTCAACTTTCCAACCCTTGCTACGGTTGCCATGGGCCTCCTTTTATAGGTTAACGGGTCACCACAGTGGCAAAACAGTCATTATGCATTGATAAGATAGCAAACAGTGCTATCATACCTAACTCTGCAGGCTGACAGAGTGCATTAAATGCACCACTCAACATCACATCGTTGCTCGCCCGGCAATCCTTGTCGGGCTCATCTTGCCAGCTCCATGTCTGCTTGCTTGACACGTCGCAGGACGGGTGTCATCTGTAGGTATTTCCTGTAGAAAGTGGCCGCCATGTGGCGAATGGCTGCCACTTAGTCACTTTGCGGCTTGACACCACATTGATCAATGACGTGGGTCGTGGTGAGATGGCTTGGTGAGGTGTCTTTGCCGTCGTGAGTCCCGGCAGGCCCTGCCGGGACATCTTGAATGCTTTCTTCTGGGGGAGCCCTTGTCCTTGCTAGGTCCGCCTGCCCGGCATGGGAGGCTTTTCTCCTGGTGGTGTCTTGCTTCTCTATCTTTGTCTTGGCCTTCTTAATCTGCCTGCTGGTTCTTCTAAGATCTTGGTCTCTTGTCTCTTGACACAGCCTTGGTGTTGTAATCTTGTTCTCGTGCCTGTGCACAGTCAGGGTAACAGACCCAGGGTTTGTTGCACCGACAGAAGTCCCCGGGCCTGCCCCAATCGCGCTGCTGGGCATTGTCGGTGTAGGTCCTAATAAGTGCACAGGCAGGGGCACTAAAGAGGCTGATCTCTTGGAGTCTTCTTTGCTTCTCCATCAATCTTGATTCTGGGCCAGTTTTCGGTTTTCCCATGCGTCGTGTAAAGCCAATCGTGGTGGGGCCATCTTTGCAATGGCCCGTGAATGACTTTAACGCATGGGGTAGAAACCGCCAATTCACTCTTCCCACCATGCCCTTATCCTTAGTCACGTATGCGGCATGCATCGCGCGGGGTAGGTAACAGAGGCGCGTGGCGCGGGAGAGCATCAAGGCGAGGGCCCGGTCTTCTTGAATTGGCGGAGAGGGGCGGCAATTGCTTGTTGAGGGAGCGGCTCCCTTTCTTGCTCCGCCTATAAAAGGAGGGGCGGAGGGAGAGCCGAGCCATCCATCTGCGGATCCTTTCTTCCCCTGTTTCTGCCTTTCGTTGTTCATGTTGAAGAGAAGGGCCCGGGGCCAATCTCCGGGCTCTAGCTTGCGCCTAGAGTTGTTGAGTGTTGGCGTTCGGGGAGTGAGCCTGGTCCAAGCTCGGAGAAGGCGTCATGGACGGGCTGCTCGTAGTGCGGGTGATACCAAGCTCTCCCGTTGTGAGGGATTGCTTGCTCCTTTTGCCACGGTTGTCTGCCGTTGGGTAGTGTGGTGTCTAGCCTCGGGTCACTTCCGCTCGTGGTCTTGGCGATCGGGTCCTTGGCGTCTCTAGGGTGTGCCCAAGAGGCAGGTCTGGGAATCATCGGTAAACCCAGCATTGCCCCATTCGGGAGCCGTGGGGATGATGACAACGAGAGGCGCGCCTTCCTGCCCGCCAAGGCAGGGAGGGGGCGTATCCTGAGCCCCCTGGCCGTCTTGGCCACACGCCATCTCTCCGGGGAAGGCGTCGGGCTGGAGTCCTGGCGCTCCCCCGGAGCGGTGTTGATGAAGATGAAGCTGGGGAAGACGGAGAAGGCGGGAGCCAGGCTGTCCAGTAGGAGCACGACTGCATCGACGCGTTCCTCGTACTGGCGACCTGCTGCCTTATCCCTCCATCCTCCCTTCCCGTTCCCCGACACCGTCATCACCATTTCTTGGTGACCGGGGAAAGGGTTGCTCCCTTGGCGCTTCCGCTTCCTCCAGTGGTCTCGTGGCCGACCCCCGGCGCCCCTCTCTGTCGGCGCCTATGCTGGAGCCTTCTGCCTGGTTCAGGAAGTGGTGACCAGGGAGCCCCTGAGGTGCTCCGTACATCTTCCTCCTTCGCAGCCTCGCCACCCCCGATCTTGTCAGGCTGTGCTCGGCAGCCGTTGACGGGGATCGAGGTGGTGTTGTGTCGATGCGTTGCCCATCCTCTTCTCTTCCCACCGCACTACCTGGGATAAGAGGGACATGTAGAGGAGTTTACGGAGCATTTATCTTTTTTCAATCTTAAACTCGTAAGCATTTGCCAAATTTTAGTTCGAATAATGTAATCTCTCGAGTCCATATATGTGTTCTGTAAGGTTTGTACTTGTATGACCAACATATTTATGAAAAAGATGAACCTTGCCGGGAACTCGTGCATGTATATGTCCAAGCAGAGGTGAAATGCCTCTTTATTTTAAATAAACGAGTTTTCCCCTGCAGGCTATCCTGCCGGTACCCTTTCTTCGTTGCCGGGGAACTAAGCTTACCGGCAAGAAATAGAGGGACCAGCCCCCCGCCAACTTCTTTTCATCAAAGGCCACTACGACCATCCAGGCCGAAGCAACATTCGAGCCAGGGCTGGGAGCACCTCAGTTTCGAAGAGTGGCGGGGTTTTCTTATGCACAAGTTTTAGCTTACAGAACACTTATGGACAAGAGGTAGAACTTATCTGTTTGGTTCACCCGGGATTGCAGCGTTGGTTCATCTCCCCATCTTCTTGCAGAAACCGAGTTCTCGGCAGGAACCTACAGCTTTATGCAAATAAGAATGATGCAGGATGCGATCCTATCTATATGCATATGCAAATGCTCTTGGAACGCTTATGCATGCATGCAACTTGGTCGGGGGCCCCCCAGCGCTTCGTTTATTTCTCTGGTGCTCAGGGTCATCGCCTGGCTTTGTACAAGGGGTTACATGCAACTGATGCAAGGCCTGTACAAAAGGGTGGCTGCCGGGTAGGGCCCGACAGCCGCGCCTTACGGGTAGAACTTGCGGAGATGCTCAATATTCCATGAGTTTTGCAATTGAATGCCATCTCCGGTCTCCAGACGGACTGCGCCAGGTCTGGTGACTCGTACTACCCGTTAAGGGCCTTCCCACTTCGGCGTCAACTTGTTTGTACCCTTGGCGGACTGAACGCGCCTAAGGACAAGGTCGCCTTCCTCAAAACACCAGGCATGAACCCTGTGGCTATGATAGCGATGCAGGGCTTGCTGATAGCGTGCAGCACACGTAGCAGCCCGGAGACGGTTCTCCTCGAGTAGCACAACGTCATCACGCCGGTGCTGATCTTGCGCTACTTCGTCGTAGGCAAGCACTCGAGGCAACCCGTAAATGAGTTCCATGGGGATAACTGCTTCCGCCCCATTGACCAGGGAAAAAGGAGTCTGCCCGGTAGCTCGATTTGGTGTCATTCTGAGGGACCATAGAACTACCAGCAGCTCATCGATCCACCGCCTGCCGTGCTTCTGCAGCGTATCAAAGGTTCTTGTTTTGAGTCCCCACAACACTTCAGCGTTTGCCCTCTCAGCTTGCCCGTTGCTTCTGGGATGTGCGACAGAAGCAAACAAGATCTTACTTCCGAGGGCATGAACATATTGCATGAAGGCGCGGCTCGTGAGTTGGGTGCCGTTGTCAGTAATGATCCTTGCCGGGATTCCAAAACGACACACCAAATCTTTCAAGAACTTGATAGCTGATTGAGCAGTCACCTTTCTCACGGCAGCAACTTCCAGCCACTTTGTAAACTTGTCGATAGCAACGAACAAGAAGTCAAAGCCCCGATCGCTCGGGGAAAGGGCCGAGGATATCGAGCCCCCAGACCGAAAATGGCCATGATAAAGGGATTTTCTAAAGAGCTTGGGCAGGCAGGTGGATTTTCTTGGAATGGAACTGACAGGCTTCACATTTGATGACTATCTCAACCGCATCTTGGAGGGTTGTGGGCCAATAGAATCCTTGTAGAATGCTTTCCCAACCAGCGCCCTTGATCCAATCTGGGAGCCGCACATGCCTTTGTGTATCTCAGCCAGCAGTTCCTTCCCTTCTTCCCGGCAGATGCACTTCAATTTCACACCGTTGGGCCTCATTCTGCACAGAGTGTCATCGCCAAACTGGTACATACTGGCCCTCCGGGCTACTCTTTCAGCCTCATCTTGGTCATTGGGGGTTTCTCCGGTTTGGACAAAGTGGACTATGTGCCTTACCCAAGTTGGCGCCTGGGGCTCAGCAACAAGGACTAGCGGCACCTCCTCAACTGCGCAGGGGCACATTCCTCGTTCACAGGGACCATGGGTCTGGCTGGAGGGTGCGGTCTGGCAGGTTGTGAGGAGTTGTTTCCAGCAGGGTCCCTGCCAGGAGCGGATAGCTCTACCGGGAGAGGCTTACCGGAGTCCAGCTTTATCCTTTTCCGGGCCATTGTTGCTGGAGATACGGAGGGCTGAGTAAGATGGAGAACAAAAGTTCCTAGTTCCACAGGAAGCTTTTGGGTAGCACACTTTGACAGGTGATCAGCTATGTTGTTTTCCGCACGAGGTATGTGCTCTGTTTGCAACCCATCAAAGTGCTCCTCCAATCTTCTCACTTCCTCAACGTATGCCTCCATCAATGGACTTTGGTAATCCTTGTTGACTTGTCTCACCACAAGCTGTGAGTCTCCTCGAATGATCAGCTTCTTGATTCCCAATTATGCAGAAATCCTGAGCCTGGCAAGGAGCCCTTCATACTCTGTTGTATTGTTGGTTGCCTCTTCTCGGGCAAAATGCATCTGGACGACGTACTTCAAGTGTTCCCCGGAGGGAGCGACGAGAAGCACGCCAGCCCCTGCACCTTGTAGGGAAAAAGCACCATCAAAATACATGATCCATTCTTGGGGCGCCTCCTTGCCGGGGATAACTGTTTCTGGCACTTCCTCGTCAGGGGTTGGTGTCCATTCTGCAATAAACTCTGCCAATGCCCTGCTCTGGATTGTTGATGTGCTCTCAAACTTCATACCAAAACTGGATAACTCGAAAGCCCACTCCACTATTCTGCCAGTAGCCTCAGGGTTCCGGAGTATCCTTTGCAACGGGAAGCGAGTGACAACCGTGATCTCATGGGCTTGGAAGTAGTGGCGCAGTTTCCTTGAGGCCATGATGAGGCCAAAGATCAATTTTTGCACGCCAGAGTACCTCGATCTAGCCCCCTGTAGCAGGGAACTGACAAAGTACACTAGGCGCTGCACCACTTTCTTCCTTACCGTGTCCTTGGGGTTTTCTTCGCTGTCGTGCTTATCTTTGTCCTGATCCCTATCTGACTCTGCCGGTCTTTGCTCACTCTCTGTTTCATCCACTTCCCGCTGCGCCACCAAGGCTGCACTAACCACTTGATTGGATGCCGCCAAGTATAACAGCAACGGCTCTTGCGGTTTGGGAGCAACCAAGGTGGACACAGAAGATAGGTAGGCCTTCAACTCTTGCAAAGCCGCATCTGCTTCTGGAGTCCACTTCATGGGCCCTGCCTTCTTCAAGATTTTGAAGAATGGCAAGGCGCGATCGGCAGACTTGGAAATGAATCTGCTTAGCGCAGCAACGCACCCTGTCAGATGCCTTACATCTTTGGTGCTTGGATCTGTTCGATGGCTTGGATCTTATCGGGGTTGGCTTCGATCCCCTGATGGGATACAAAGTACCTGAGCAGCTTGGCCAAGGGAACACCAAATACACACTTCTCCGGGTTGAGCTTCAAGTTGATCTTACGCAAATTGGCAAATGTCTCCGCCAATTCCTAGATAAGGGTTGATCTGTCCTTGGTTTTGACCACAATATCATCCATATAAGCCTCAATGTTCCTGTGCAGCTGTGGCCCAAAACCAATCTGGCCTGCCCTTGCAAAAGTAGACCCGGCATTCTTTAATCTGAAAGGCATACGGATAAAACAGTACGTACCACACGGGGTGATGAATGAGGTCTTCTCTTCGTCTTCCTTGGACATGAAGATTTGATGATACCCAGAATATGCATCCAAAAAGAAGAGCAAATCGCAGCCTGAAGTGGAGTCCACGATCTGGTCGATGCGCGGCAAGGGAAATGGGTCTTTCGGGCAAGCCTTGTTGAGATCTGTGAAGTCTATGCAAAGTCTCCATTTCCCATTGGCCTTCTGGACAACCACTGGATTTGCTAACCACGTTGGATGCAGCACTCCCCTGACCAAACCAGCTGCCTCAAGTTTCTTGATCTCCTCTGTAATGAATTGCTACCTATCCAAGGCCTGCTTCCAAACTTTCTGCTTGACAGGTCGGGCATGTGGGCAGACAGCAAGGTGGTGCTCGATTACCTCCCTGGGAATACTGGGGATATCAGATGGTTGCCAGGCAAACACATCAATATTCGCCCGCAGGAAGGCAATGAGCTCGCTTTCCTATTTGTCATCGAGGATGGCGCTGATGGTGAAAGTACCATCAACGCCAGCTAGCCCTGCCGGGACCTTCTTCACTTGTGGAGCAGCAACCTTGGATCTCTTGCTATTGGAACTCTCCGGCAAGTCATCAACAGGCGCAGCACACTCCGAAGAGGCGCGCTTCCCGAATTCCTTGTCGGAGCCCTTACTATCCTTCTTCTTCCCTTTGTTCTCCTTGGCGGGAACTGCCGCTGCTGCTACCTCTGCCGCGACTGCGTCCCGGTACATCTTGTCCACACAAATGATTGCGTCTTTCTCATCTGATGGGACGGAAATGACTCCAACTGGCCCTGGCATCTTCAAGACGTTGTAGGCATAGTGGGATCCCACCATGAACTTAGCCAGGGCTAGGCGTCCAAGGATTCCATTGTACGGTAAGGGGAGGTCAACCACATCAAACACAATCTTTTCAGTCCGGTAGTTCAGCTCTCCCCCAAACGTCACAGGCAATGTGATATTTCCCTTAGGATGACTCCTGCCGGGATGAACTCCTTGAAACGTGCCAGTGACTTTAACTCATTCTCTGCTATCTGAAGCTTGCTGATAACCTTTGGGGAAATCAGATTCAACCTGGCCCCGCCGTCCACCAACATCTTCGTGACCTTAAGGTTGCGGATTGTTGGAGAGACCAACAACGGCAAACATCCTACCGCGGTGGTGCAGTCATGATGATCCTCTTCGTCAAAAATGATGGGCGTGCGTGACCATTTGAGTGGTTCCTGGGCCCCTGGCACTGGTTCGACGGTATTAACCTCACACGCCCACCGCTTGAGTTGGCGGTGAGAGGCGTATAGGGACGCACCCCAGTCAATGCACAGGGCATCAGTGGCCTTCTGGAACTCCTGCTCACTGGTTTCCTCCTCATCCCCTTCATCACTCTCATCACCGCAGGCTTCCTTCTCTCGATCCCTGGCGGGTTTTCCTTTGTTCTGACGTGGTTTGCCGGGGCGATTTACTTCACCGCCACGACCCTTACCGCCAGCAACATTCTGTCCCTTTTCCTTGTCACGCTTCTCATATTCTGCTTTCTGTCTCTTGACAAGCTGCTCAACCTGATAACACTCCTGAAGGTCGTGGCCCTTGGTCCGATGGATCTTGCAGTATGGTCCATCACCTTTCCCGGCCTTTTCGGCGGCCGCGGCCTCCCGGTAGTCAGAGCACACGGCAACTTCCTTGTCGGTGGTTTCAGCCTTAACCTTCTTGCCGGTACTAGGGATACCCGACCCTTCAACAGACATTACCGTCTTATCCTTGCGCTTCTTATTGCGCTTCTTGCTCTTCTTCTGACAGGTGGACTCGTCATCATCCTCTGAATCAACATTAATGCAATCCTCCTCTCCGGGCAGTTTTCTTCCCTCCTCCATCCGAGCACACTTATCCACCAAGGTGTAAAGTTCCTTCATAGTCTTGGGCAACTGTACATTCATCTTGGAACGAATCTTCTGGTGGCGCACATTGGACTGGAAGGCGGCTATCACAGCTGCTGGATGGATATTTGGGATGTTTCTGTGGACTCTGCTAAATCTTTGCAAATACTTCCAGAGAGTCTCTCCTTCTTTCTGCTGAAGAAGCTGTAGATCGCTGGGCCGACCTGGTTCTTGATGGCCGCCAGTGAAGGCGCCAATGAACTCATGGCACAAATCAGCCCATGATGAAATGGAGTTCTCTGGTAGGTGCATCAGCCAAGACCTCACATTGGACTTGAGAGCCAAAGGGAAGTAGTTGGCGAATACCTTCTCATCTCTTCCCCCGGCAGCTTGAACAGCGATGGTGTAGATGCTCAGAAACTCTGTCGGGTTCAGCCTCCCATCGTACTTCTCGAGTATCTCTGGCCAACGGACTTGCCGCAGCTCACGAGTAAAGGTGGGGCACCCAACCTCGAAAGGTAGGTACCCGCCAGTATCGAGTGCAGGCTCGTCGACGTCAAGACCGTCACACCCATCAGCCCGACGGTGGGCGTCGCGGCGTTGCTCAAAGACAACACACGCGTCTCCCCTCTGCCTGTCCTCCGGGGCACGCTGCCGGCCTGGACGCGCTTGAGGGTCAGAAGAGGCTATCGACACACCATCAGGTTCTTGATTCCGCTGTGCCCGTGCTAGCTGCCGTGGCGGGGATTGTACCGTGGGGGTGGCCCCTTTCGTATGACCAGCAGCACTGGCCGTTGTCGTCGCTTGGGGAGGCCGTGGCGGGCCAGCTCGCTGCGAGCCCCCAGCCTCGGCAAAGCCGAGCAGGCTCTGGATGGTGGCACGCCATTCATCCGTCTGCTCAGCCGCTAGTGGAAACCTCAGCAGCAGTTGAGCCCGCGCCATGGCCTCCGTAGCGGTACTTGGTATGGGTGATGATGAAGCAGATCGTGCCGTCGCTCGGCTCCTGACGGGGCCATCAACGACCGTATCACGTCCCTGCTATTGTGGGATGGCCACCTGGATGGCATGGTGGCGCGGTGATGGCGCTTGAGGGTCAGCAGCTCCACTAGGCGCAGCAGCCTGGTCGACTCGTCCCGGGGGAGGTGCACGCACTGCGGCCGCCCCTGTGGTGGTGGCGGCCGGAGGGCGGCGATTCGCCCCGGACCGAGCGCCATTGCTGCGGCTGTGCCCATCGGCAAGGGGAAGGAGTGTGGATGGAGTAGCCCCTTCACCCGTACCTCGCGGAGCGTGGCCATCGGGGTGTTGCTGATGTTGCTCTCCTCTGGCGTCTCCTGCTCCTGCTTCGACCACAGGGGAAGTGGTGACAGTGCCGCCTGCCCCAACCACAGCCCCAGCGGCGTCCACCCTCTCGTGCGCCTCCTCGTCCCCCACAGCATTGATGGCTGCGGGCGGTGGCGCCTTCGAGGTGGATGGGTGAGCAGCAGCACCGGGCTTCTTCTTGGGCGCCATTGCCGACGGCACCGTCGAAGATGAAGATGGTGTGCTGCACACACTTTCAGGTTCGCGAAAGCGATCCCCCTACCTGGCGCGCCAAAGAAGTCGCAGGAAACCACGGCCAACTATGGGGCCAAGGGGCCCCTTGCTAGTTCGGCAGGGGGGATGTCGCATTGCACAAAGAGCAGAAGAATGTGGGGCAGCACGACAGAGATCACACGGGCAATTTTACCCAGGTTCGAGCCGCCGCGAGGCATAAAACCCTACTCCTGCTTTGGTGGATTGATGGTGGAAAAGTTGTGGTGGAGCGTAGTACACTTGCCCGGCAGGCTCGCCCTGGCGAGGTAGTGACTACGTGCGTACGAGCGTGGAGGTGTTCAACTTTCCAACCCTTGCTACGGTTGCCATGGGCCTCCTTTTATAGGTTAAGGGGTCACCACAGTGGCAAAACAGTCATTATGCATTGATAAGATAGCAAATAGTGCTATCATACCTAACTCTGCAAGCTCACAGAGTGCATTAAATGCACCGCTGAACGTCACATCGTTGCTCGCCCAGCAAGCCTTGCCGGGCTCGTCTTGCCAGCTCCATGTCTGCTTGCTTGACATGTCGCAGGACGGGTGTCATCTATAGGTATTTCCTGTAGAAAGAGGCCACCATGTGGCGAATGGCTGCCACTTAGTCACTTTGCGGCTTGACACCGCATTGATCAACGAGGTGGGTCATGGTGAGATGGCTTGGTGAGGTGGCTTTGCCCTCGTGAGTCCCGGCAGGCCCTACCGGGATGTCTTGAATGCTTTCTTCTGGGGGAGCCCTTGTCCTTGCTAGGTCCGCCTGCCCGGCAAGGGAGGCTTTTCTCCTGGTGGTGTCTTGCTTCTCTGTCTTGGTCTTGGCTTTCTTAATCTGCCCGCTGATTCTTCGAAGATCTTGGCCTCTTGTCCCTTGACATGGCCTTGGTGTTGTAATCTTGTTCTCGTGCCTGTGCACAGTCAGGGCAACATACCCAGGGTTTGTTGCACCGACACCATCCGGGGCATCCCCAAGCTTAAATGTTTGGTTCTCCTTGAATATTACCTTGGGGTGCCTTGGGATTCCTCAAGCTTATGGTCTTGCCACTGCTTATTCCTTCATCCATAGTGATCTCACCCAAAACTTGAAAACTTCAGCATACAAAACTCAAAGAAACCTCGTGAGATCCGTTAGTATAACAAGCAAATCATAAACTTTAGGTACTGTTATGTACCCATTCATATTTTATTATTGTATAATACCCACTGTATTCTAACTTCTCCATGACTTATACCTCCCGATATAATAGATAGCATCATTAAAACAAGCAAACGTGGGAAATTTGTATATCAATAATGTGTAAAAAAATTAGAATTTATCATGTTAGGTGAATTTCCACAATTCCAGTACTAGGCGCAAAAGTTTCTGTTTTCGCATAGAATCAAGTCAACTGTCTACCAAATCATCCCAATGGTTTTACTTGGCACAAACACTAATTGAAACATAAAAATACAATCATAATAGTAGCATAATTGTGTGAACACTCAAAAATAGAAGAGAAAAAGGAAAATAAAACATAACTATTTGGTTGCCTCCCAACAAGCGCTATTGTTTTAAGCCCTAGCTAGGCGTAATGCAAAGTTTCAAGTATTTTTATCGTTATTTTTCATCGCATAGGTGTCCCTCATAATTGATTCATATGGTGGCTTAATTCTATTTTTAGGGAAGTGTTCCATCCCATTTTTTAATGGAAATTGGAACCTTATGTTTCCTTCTTTCATGTCAATAATGCCACATATGGTTCATAGGAAAGGCCTACCAAGTATTATAGGACAAGAAGGATCACATTCAATATCAAGCACAATGAAATCCACGGGGACATAATTTCTATTACCAAGAATAAGAACATCTTTATTGAAAGGATCAAGAAGAGGGATCTAGAGGGTGGGTGATTAGACCCTTAACAAGCAAAAGTGGCAGTTTTTTATTTCTTCAAGTTAAGGTTGAGTTTAGCACATGTTAAAGTACTCACAAAACATTTCAAGCAAGCATGACAAGAGTATATGCAGCGGAAAGAGTAAAGCATGCAAGTTGCAAGAAAGTAAGGGGATGGGATTGGAGTTTGCAAACGCAATGGAGACACGGAGATTTTTGGCGTTGTTCCGATAGGTGGTTCTATCGTACGTCCACGTTGATGAAGACTTCAACCCACAAAGGGTAACAGTAGTGCGAGTCCACGGAGGGCTCCACCCACGAAGGGTCCACAAAGAAGCAACCTTGTCTATCCCACCATGGCCATCGCCCATGAAGGACTTGCCTCACTCACGTAGATCTTCATGAAGTAGGCGATCTCCTTGCCCTTACAAACTTCTTGGTTCAACTCCACATCATGACGAAGGCTCCCAAGCGACACCTAACCAATCTAGGAGACACCACTCGCCAAAAGGTAATAGACGGTGTGTTGATGATGAACTCCTTGCTCTTGTGCTTCAAATGATAGTCTCCCCAACACTCAACTCTCTCTGATTTGGCTATGGTGGAAGAGTGATTTGAGTGGAAAGCAACTTGCGGAAGGCTAGAAATCAAGGTTCAAATGGTAGGATGGAATCTCTTGATCTCAACACATGAGTAGGTGGTTCTCTCTCAGAAAATGTATGGTGGAAGTGTAGACACGTTCTAATGGCTCTCTCACAAATGGAGACGGGGGTGGAGGGGTATATGTAGCCTCCACACAAAATCCAACCGTTACACACATTTGACTCATCTCGGTGGAACCGAATGGTTAAACTCGGTGGCACCGATCAGTTCAAAAATGTGAACATTAGGAATCCCGGTGGGACCGACTGGAACAACTCGGTGGGATAGATGTGCTAGGGCTTAGGGAAAACCTCATCTCAGTGGCATCGATTCCATCAACTCGGTGAGACCGAAGTGAAGCAATAAGGCAATAGAGAGTTGGTCAAGCCATCTCGGTGAGACCGATTGCTATTTCGGTGAGACCGAAATATATGCAACTGACATCACAGAGTTGGCAAGGCCATCTCGGTGAGACCGAGACCCGTATCGGTGAGACCGAACTGTTAGGGTTTCTGGCTGTGGCTATGTCATATGAACTCGGTGGCTCCAGATAGAAAGAATCGGTGGGGCTGAGTTGGAGTTTTGGGTTTTGGACATATTTTGATGGAGAAAGTGGTTGAGGGTTTTGGAGCAATATCACTAAGCACTTTGAGCAAGTAAGCCATTGTAACACCCCAAAAATATTTCTTTTGGATTTCCAAAATCTTTCCCTTAAAATAAAATATTTTTGAATTATTCTTGTCATTATTCTCTTTATAGTTCTTGTATTCTGAAAAATTATTTTCAATTTTAATGGGATTTCAAATTTTCTTAGTAGTTCTGTTTTGTGAGGTTTAAAAAAATTATTTGGATATTTAATTTGGAGGTTTTCAAACAATTTTCATCCAGAAAAGTTTTGGGAATCATTAAGTTTTCAAAGGAAATAACCTTTTCACTTCCTTTTAGTCCATCTAAAATCCATCCAACAATTTTATTCCATTCCAACTTTATCCCACAAGTCACTCACATTCCTTTGGTTTACAATTCAAAAGTTTGGACAGAATCCAACTCTCTCCTACCCCACAAAAATATCTTTCACAATTCAAATAAATTCCAAAGTTGGGATTCATTTTATCCATCATTCCTTTGGTTTACAAAGGAACCACAATTTCTACAAGGATTCCACCTCCACCACAATTATCCCATCAAATATATGGTACCCACAACCCATTTCTCAAAAAATATGGGGTACCACAGTTCAAAAATTTCAAATTCCACTCAATTCAAATTTGGACTAGATTCAATATTTCTGATCCAAACATATTTTTAATTGATCCAAAAATTCCCAAACTCTGCCAAACTCCTTTTTGAGCATCCACACATTACCACAAAAATCCCAACAAAATCCTAAAATCTCTAGCACCTTCTGTCATTTTATCAAATAGCTAATGTGCACACTGTTCATCGCTATCCAAAATTCAGTTAACGGAATTTGGTTCAGTGGCAGAAACGACGGTGCCGTGCACTCCACTCCATCCCCACTCCTTCTCGTCCACGCCTCCTCCCTCGTAACTGCGCCGCCCTGGACCCCTCCTCGTCAGTGCCTCACCGCCGACAGCACAGAAGGAGGCCGGTGCACGTGCCTTCGTCCTCGGTGGTGGCAAGCCGAACTGATCCACGCGGCGCTCGCCATATTCACTCCTTCGCTGACCTCCCCCACCTAACTACTCACCACGCGGCACCTCCTCCGCACGCTCTCCACGCTGATGTTGCTTCCTTGAAGGAGCAGAGGGCTCTTCATGCGCTTGCTCTTTGGCTATTCTTTGTTCAGTAGAACCCTCGGCAACCTTATCGGCCTACTCCCTGGCAACCACGTCTTCGTCAGCAAGATCGTCCTCAGGCTTCCATACCTCTTTTTCAGTTTCAGCCGCCAAGTAGCCAAATTACTGGCCTCTGTAGCAAGCTGAGCTTCTTCTGCTCTTCTCGCAATATAAGCAATCTCCTCTTCGGTGGTGTCACAGATGAGGTTTGTCTCCTCTTTGATGGCCTTCTCTGACAAGTTATCGAAGAACTCCTACACACGTTCTTTCGAAGGCTCATCCCAGTCCCCAACAACACTATGAGCATTGCATTCCGGCATCATGGTGATGATGTAAGTGAGAGAAGAATTGTTGCAGAGAGGGATGATCCTTGCCGGCAGCTTGATCTTGCCGTCAGGTCTGAATAGAGCATGGTTGAGGGTTGTATGCTGCATGACCGTCAGGTTGTTGTTCAAGCTAGGGTGCATCCTCATGATATGAGCGGTGTTTTTGAAATCCCAAGCCGACCTCCCTTTGTTCTAAGAGGAGCAATTCGATGGTGGAGCAAATCAGCGCTAACCATCTCAATGGTGAGCCCGGCAACCCAGAGGCGGGTGATCCTGACGACAGTAATTGTGAGCTTCTCGTCCTGAGAGTTGAAGTCCCTCCAATCGTTGTGGCGGGATGGTTTGACCGGACGAAGCGAGCAAAACGCAGAAAATCTTTAGCTTCAATCCAGCACCATTTGTCCCGCCATTCCTCCCACTTCTTGTGCACATTCCCACTTGGGTAGATGTCCTTGTTCCAGCCCCTTGTAACCCAAGTGTCAGAACCAGAGAGGGCATCTCCTGTTTCCATGCAGAGGTATAAATAATGGCGAAACAGGGCTATGTTGGGGGTAATTTCAACAAAATTTCTCACAAAGATGAGCGAAAACCGACATGCAATTGACAACATTCGGCGTGAAATCAAGAAGATGGAAACCGAAAGTGTAAATGATGCCATTGAAGAAATCAGAGAAAGGGGGGCAGAGCCCGCAATAGAAATAAGCAACAAATAAAGGAACTCTTTTTGCATTGCCCCTGGCGAATCTAAGAAAAATGTGAGGAGCGGGGTGAGCTACTGTTGTCCCCCCCCCCCACATGTACGCATACTGGTCCACGAGGTCGCGTTTGTTGAGCACCGACGTGAAGATGGCATGCTTCTTCCGTGCCTCAGCCAAGGCTTCTGCGTCCGCGCTAATCACCTTAACTGAGAGTAATTTGCCATTATATTATCAAGGAGTTTTGTAGCTTCTCCCAATGTGATTTCCATAAAGGTACCACCTACAGGAGACTCTAGAAGATTTCTAGAAACAAAGTTTAGTCCCGCATAGAAATTTTGTATAATCATCCATAAACATAAACCATGAGTGGGACAATTTCTTATCATTAATTTCATTCTCTTCCAAGATTGTGCAACATGTTCATGCTCAAGTTGCTTAAAATTCATAATTTGATTTCTAAGAGAGATAATCTTAGCGGGAGGAAAATACTTGGCAATAAAAGCATCCTTACACTTGTCCCAACAATCAATACTATTTGGAGGCAAGGATGAAAACCAAGTTTTAGCACGGTCTCGTAGTTAGAACGGAAATAATTTCAACTTGAATATCGTTATCCACATCTTTTTTATTTTGCATATTGCATAATTCAATGAAAGTATTAAGATGGGATGCATCATCTTCATTAGGACTACCAAAAAAATGTTTTTTTCATAACAAGATTTAGCAAAGCGGCATTAGTATCACATGACTCCACACTAGTGGCGGGAGGAGCAATTGGAGTACTAATAAAATAATTATTATTAGTATTTGAAAAACCACACAACTTAGTGTTTTCTTGAGACATAGCAACAAAGCAAGCAAACAAGCAAACAAAGATAAGTTTGTGTTTTTGTATTTTTTTAGGAGTGGGGGAGATGAAAAAGAGAGGCAAAGGTAAATAAAAAGTATAGCAAGTAGATAATAGTTTGTGCGAAGGTACCCAACGCGGGCAACAATGTCGAGATACGATGATCTATAGGACCAGTGAGGCCCCTTTGCAATTCGGCTGGGGAGATCGACGAGCACGGAGAGCAAATCCAGAAGTTAACACGCGAGTTTTTTCCAGGTTTGGGCCGCCTTGGGGGCGTAAAACCCTACTCCTGCATTTTGGGTGGATTGACTTGGGCCTCAAGTTACAAACAAGCGTAGCTTGCCAGCAAGGTGCGTCCAAGGTGCAGCTATTGTGTGAGTATGAGCAAAGTGTCGACCCTTGCCTAGATAGACATGGGCCTCCTTTTATAGACAAAAAGGGGTCACCACAATGGCAACATGGTCATTACATGTCTGGAATAGTGGCTTCGACGTTATCTAACCTAATCCCACTAGACTAGGAAAAGGGAATTTAATGCACCGTGAGCTGATAGCGATCCTTGGCAAAATAGGCGTCTCTCCTTCTATGTCATCGATCTGGCCATGTCCTATCGTCTCGAAACATCCACTATATGGGTGTCAATAAAGTTAATCGCCTGATGATCCTCCCTAAGCTGCCTTCCTGCTCGACACCTAATCTTGACAAGCCATCAGTTGGTCGATGAGGAGGAGAGGCTGAAAATCGGGAGGGGGAACTTCTCGGCAAGAAGCTTGCCGCGTCTTGGCTTGCCCGTGTAGAGCTTTCTGGCAATTGGAATCTAGACCATCAGTACTAACTTAGTACTTCTCGATGACCTGCCTGGAGCTCTT
Source organism: Thinopyrum elongatum (assembly GCA_011799875.1). NCBI lineage: Eukaryota > Viridiplantae > Streptophyta > Magnoliopsida > Poales > Poaceae > Thinopyrum > Thinopyrum elongatum. Next base: position 280,790,798 of record CM022300.1, read on the forward strand.
CTTCACGGTCTCAACTCTTGTTTGCAGTAGTCCTCCGGCAAGCTATCGGTGTACTAAGATTTGGGTCCTTAGTACCCCAGACTTATGCACAGGCAGTGGTAGCCTTCCCGACGGCAAGGCTTGCCAAAGGACAACTAAAGATAAAATCAAGATACAAAGAAGACTTCCAGTCAGGTGATCGGAAAGTACTATAGAAGAGTACAGAAGGTTAAGGCTGGGGTTGCCGACAAGCTCCTTGCCGGGAAGCAAGTGAAGACCCGGCAAGCTCCTGATACGTCTCCAACGTATCTATAATTTATGAAGTATTCATGCCATGTTTACAACAATTCTATATGGTTTTGGTATTATTTGAATGGAACTAACTCGGACTGATACTGTTTATAGCAGAACTACTGTGGTGTTGTTTTTTGTGCAGAAATGAGAGTTCTCCAAATGCAACGAAACTTTTTGACGATTTTTTTTGAACAAAAGAGGCACTAGAAGCTTCGTGGGAGGACCAGAATGTGAAGTAGGTGAGCACAACCCACCAGGGCGCGCCAGGTGCCTTACCCGTGTGCTGGTGTCTTGTGGGCCCCTCGAAGCCCATCTTTGCATCAAACCAACACCAAAAAATCCTATAAATACAGAAACACCCAGAAATAACCCTAGATCAGAAGTTCTGCCGCCGCAAGCCTCTGTAGCCATGAAAAACAAATCTAGACCCTGTTCCCGCACCCTGCCGGAGGGAGAATTCATCATCGGTGTCCATCTTCATCATCCCGGTAGCCACCATGATGAGGAGGGAGTATTCCACCCTCGGGGCTGAGGGTTTGTACCAGTAGCTATGTGTTTAATCTCTCTCTCTCTCTTGTGTTCTTGAGTTGGCACAATCTTGATGTATCATGAGCTTTGTTAATATAGTTGGATCATATGGTGTTTTCCCCTCTCTATCTTGTTGTGATGAATTCAGTTTTCTCTTTGAGATTTCGTTTTATCGGATTGAATACTTTTATGGATTTGAGAGCACTTGATCTATGTCTTGGCACTCAACTTGCGGATTCCCGAGGTGACATTGGGGTAATCTATGCATAGGGGTTGATGCACGTTTTCGTCCTTGTTTCTCCAGTAGAAATCTTGGGGCACTCTTAGAGGTTCTTTGTGTTGGATTAACTATTATGAATATGAAAGTGTTTGATGCATATCGTATAATCAACTCATGGATACTCGCGGTGACATTGGAGTATCTAGGCGACATTAGAGTTGGTTGATGTGTATCATATGGTTTTATTTTTGTAGGAACTCTTGGATAGATTGCTCGGAAATGATAACTTGGTGTTATTTTAGTACGAACTCTTAGATAGATCGATTGGAAAGGATAACTTTGAGGTGGTTTCGTACCCTACAAACAATTTGTTCTTATGTGCTCCGCTAGATAAGAACTTTGGAGTGATTCTTCGTCGCACGTTGAGGGATGGTTATGTGATCCAATTATATTAGCATTGTTGAGAGATTGCACTAGCGAAAGTACGAACCCTAGGCCTCATTTTCAAGCATTGCAATACCGTTTGTGCTCACTTTTGTTACTTGCTACCTTGCTGTTTTTTATTGTTCCTATTACAAAAATCAATATCTACTATCATTACTACACTTGTATCACCATCTCTTCGCCGAACTAGTGCACCTATACAAATTACCATTGTATTTGGTGTGTTGGGGACACAAGAGACTCTTTGTTATTTGGTTGCAGGGTTGTTAGAGAGAGACCATCTTCATCCAACACCTCTCACGGATTGATAAACCTTAGGTCATCCACTTGAGGGAAAATTGCTATTGTCCTACAAAACTCTACGCTTGGAGGCCCAACATGAGTTTACAAGAATAAAGTTGCGTAGTAGATATCAAGGTCTTTTATGGCGCCGTTGCCGGGGAAGTGAGTGCTCGAAGGTATATCTTAAGATCTTGCAATTGTATCTTTTAGTTTCTTGTTTTATCACTAGTTTGGTTCGTAAAAGAAAACTACAAAAAAATAGAATTGAGGTGGCCTCATATTATTCGTCTTTATCATGTCTTTCTTGAAAATGATGGAAAGGAAAATTGTGCTCAATTGATAGAAGAAGAATTCAATAAAATGTTTGGCATAAATGATGAGCATGATTGCAATGTTGCTAGTATGAATTCTTTGAATATCCATGATGTTAATGATATGCAAAGCCATAAGCATGAGGATGTTATGTTTGATGAATATGCTATTTTTGGTCCCCCAAGTTTTGATGTGAATATTTATTATGATGATTGTGTGCCTCCTATTTATGATGATTATATTGATGAAAGTGGGTTTGGAAGAGTGTCAACTCTAGGTAACGATGATCCCACTATTTTGGATGGTGTTGAATCTTATTATAATGATAAAAGTGGATTTGGAGAGGTCATGACTTTATTTAGTGATGAATCCACTATTTTGGAAGAGGTTTTGATTGACTATGATAGCAAAATTGCTATCTATGATGATTATGGTGATGACATGTATGCTATAAAGAGTAATGATAACCATGAAACTTGTCATCATGATCTTAATGTTCAATTTGATTATGTCAACCAAGTATCTCATGATAGTTATTTTTTTGAGTTTGCTCCCACCACTATGAATAAGGATAAATTTTCTTATGTGGAGAGTAATAAAAAATTTATGCATGTGGATCATGAAAAATATGCTTTATGTGATAGCTATATTGTTGAATTCATTCATGATGCTACTGAAAATTATTATGAGAGAGGAACATGTGCTTCTAGATATTGCAATAATATCAAGTTTCCTCTCTATGTGTTGAAAATCTTGAAGTTTTTCTTGTTTTTCCTTCCTATGATAGTTGATTCTTGTTGCCATAAGTTGTTTGCTCACAAAATCCCTATGAATAGGAAGTGGGTTAGACTTAAATGTGCTAGTCATATGCTTCATGATGCTCTCTTTGTATTTCAATTCTTATCTTTTATGTGAGCTTGTTGGGAGACAACCCAACACTATTACCTACTTTTTCTTGCGTGTTCACATGATTAAGCTACTGTAGTAATCATGTTTTATAGCTTTTGTTTCAATAAAGTGCCAAGTAAAGCCTTTGGGATAGTGTGGAAGATAGTTGACTTGATTCTGTGAAAAGAGAGAAGCTTTTGCGCCAAGTACCAAAATTGTTAAAAATCACTGGAGGGTCAAAAAACTCTGAATTTTTATAGATGATTTATCTACAAATTTCCTACGTTGTCCTAAATTTTCAGAATTTTTGAAGTTACATAAGTATGACTATAATTCAGATCTTTACGTACTGTTCTGTTTTTGACAGATTCTGTTTTCAATGCATAGTTTGCTTGTTTTATAGTTTTGATGGCTTATATTCGTCAACATAAGTTGTAGAAATTGTAGGATACAGTAGGAATTGTGTGAGAACAATTATGAATCTTATCTTTACAGTACAAAGTGAATGATTTGTCTTTATCATACTAATCCATCTCACAAAGTTCCGTTAAGTTTTGTGTGATTTAAGTTTTCAAGTTTTGGGTGAGATATCGATATGAGAAGAATAAGGAGTGATAGGACCCTAAGCTTGGGGATGCCCAAGGCACCCCAAGGTAATATTGAAGGAAGATCCAAGCAACTATCGTCTCCAACATTATTGGTAACCTTACTTGGGGCTATATTTTTATTCGTCACATGATACATGTTTTGCTTGTATCATCATTTTATTTTATTATGATTTTCTTTCTGTTATTTATAATAATGTTTTGTATCTTTTACTTCAATAAAAATGTCAAGTATAGCCTTTGCTATGCTTATTTTGCATGTCTATATGTGGCTGTTTGAAAATAGAAAGTTGCACGCTAGTGCGTGAATTCTTGAGAAAAGTAAGAATGTGATAAAATTTTGAAATTTTATGCACAATAAAATATGATAAATTTTCTACAGTGTGGTAAATTTTCAGAATATTTGGAGTTAGGGAAGTATGAGTAAAATTGCACTCTTTACAGACTGTCCTGTTTAGACAGATTGCTGTTATGTTTGCGTATGTTTGCTTGTTTAATTATTCTATTTGAGGATAGGAGTATTAAATATGCATAGGCATTTAGTATGCAATACTGAATAATAATTTTAGTGATTTGCTACAGTTGAGAATGATAAGATTATTGCATTGATTTATAGTAACTTATCTCACGAGTTCTTATTGAGTTTTGTGTGGATGAAGTTTTTAAGAATTAGGGAAACCGGGATATAAAAGGAGTTAAGGAGACACAAAAGCTCAAGCTTGGGGATGCCCAAGGCATCCCAAGTTAATATACCAAGAAGTCTCAAGCATCTAAGCTTGGGGGTGCCCCGGTAGGCATCCCACCTTTCTTCATCGACAATTATCGGTTAGTCTCGGTTCAGCCTAAGGTTTTGCTTCTTCACATGATGCGTGCTATCCTTGGAATGTCATTTTATTTTGTTTTGCTTGTTTTTTTAATAAAGTACTTAGATCTGAAAGTTTCTAAATAAGAGAAAGTCCTCAAATAGCTACCCATTTACCTAACTACTCGCTTGATCTTCACTTATATCTTTTTGGAGTAGTTTGTCATTTACTCTTGTGCTTCACTTATATCCTATGAGTAAATTGTTAAATGAATTGAATATCATGAAGTTGAAATTATATGTTCATATCATACCTAGTAGTAGCTTCACATTGGGTTTAGAAAGTGAAATATTTTGAAGCTTGACAATCACAATATTGGTGATACAAGCAATTCATGAATGATTAGTATAAGGAAGAGAACTTTCACATACAAATATATTATCTTGGACATCTTCTATGATTGTGAATACCCATTAATTATTTTCAAACTTGAGAAAATTAGTTGAAGTTGCAAAAGGAAGACAACGTAATTAGTTATGGTTGTGTATATTTGCATAGAAGTTATATTGTTATGGATCCTCCAACATGTGGTGTTTGCTTAGGATCTTTTGCTAGCCAAAAATTCGTACTAAGTAGAGATACTACTTGTGCATCCAAAAACCCTTAAACCCATTTTCTTGCCATGAGTGTCCACCATACCTACCTATGGATTGAATAAGATCCTTCAAGTAAGTTGTCATCGGTGCATAAAGCAATAAAAGTTGCTCCTAAATATGTTTGATCTTTTATTGGAAGGGAAAATAAGCATTGTACAAACTTGTGATGGCAAAGTAATAAAAGCAACGGACTACATAATAAAGGTTGCTATCATAAGGGGCAATATAACATGACGTTCCTTTGCACTAAGACCTTGGGCATCCAAAAATAAAAGGCGCATGACAACCTCTGCTTCCCTCTGCGAAGGGCCCATCTTTTACTTTTAAGTATTGACTTTTATGCAAGAGTCAATAGTATACATTCTCATTTCAACCTCAATTATTCTCTAGTTGGCACGCATCATGTGGTGGGGAAAGATCTAGGCACATATGGCCAGTCAAATATATTTGATCATGATTTATTATTGTTGACAATTATCTCTATGATAAATGAGTTGGGAGGCAAAACATTAAGCCCCTATCTTTCTCTTTGTTCGATGGATGCCATTTGTTCTAAGAATATGCTTTAAGTACTAGCAATCAAAGAAGACTATATGATGATTGAGTATGTGGAGCTCTTACTTAGACTTTGTTTAGAATAAGTTGAATTGCAATTGTTTGGTGACTAAGAACATAGGTTGTTAAGTTTCAAGAGAATGCATTGTTTGAACCATAACATGTGAATTGGTTGCTACTTTCTCATGATGAGTTTTATGAGAAAGAGTTGCTGTTATGATGCTAGGAAAATTGATTGAAATTATCATTGATAAAACTTATGCACTATGCTAGCATTCACACTTCATAAATTATTACTTTTATCATACACCTACTCGAGGACAAGTAGGAATTAAGCTTGGGGATGCTGCTACGTCTCCAACGTTTCTATAATTTATGAAGTATTCATGCCATGTTTACAACAATTCTATATGGTTTTTGTATGATTTGAATGGAACTAACCCGGACTGACGTTGTTTTCAGCAGAACTACCGTGGTGTTGTTTTTTGCAGAAATGAGAGTTCTCCAAATGCAACGAAACTTTTTGACGATTTTTTTGAACAAAAGAGGCACTAGAAGCTTTCTGAGAGGACCAGAATGTGAAGGAGGTGAGCACAACCCACCAGGGCGCGCCAGGTGCCTTACCCGTGTGCTGGTGTCTTGTGGGCCCCTCAAAGCCCATCTTTGCGTCAAACCAACGCCAAAAAATCCTATAAATACAGAAACCCCCTAAAATAACCCTAGATCAGAAGTTCTGCCACCTCAAGCCTCTGTAGCCATGAAAAACAAATCTAGACCCTGTTTCGGCACCCTGCCGGAGGGAGAATTCATCACCGGTGGCCATCTTCATCATCCCGGCAGCCACCATGATGAGGAGGGAGTATTCCACCCTCGGGGCTGAGGGTTTGTACTAGTAGCTATGTGTTTAATCTCTCTTTCATGTTCTTGAATTGGCACGATCTCGATGTATCACGAGCTTTGTTAATATAGTTGGATCATATGGTGTTTTCCCCTCTTTATCTTGTTCTGATGAATTGAATTTTCCCTTTAAGATTTTGTTTTTATCGGATTGAATACTTTCATGGATTTGAGAGCACTTGATCTATGTATTAGCACTCAACTCGTGGATTCCCGAGGTGACATTGGGGTAATCTATGCACAGGGGTTGATGCATGTTTTCGTCCTTGTTTCTTCGGTAGAAATCTTGGGGCACTCTTTGAGATTCTTTGTGTTGGATTGAGTATTATGAATCTGAAATTGTTTGATGCATATCGTATAATCAACTCATGGATACTCGCAGTGACATTGTAGTATCTAGGTGACATTAGAGTTGGTTGATGTGTATCATATGGTGTTATTTTAGAACGAACTCTTGGATAGATCGATCGGAAAGGATAACTTAGTGTTATTTTAGTACGAACTCTTAGATAGATCGATCGGAAAGGATAACTTTGAGGTGGTTTCGTACCCTACAAACAATTTCTTCTTATGTTCTCCACTAGATAAGAACTTTTGAGTGATTCTTCATTGCACGTTGAGGGATGGTTATGTGATCCAATTATATTAGCATTGTTGAGAGATTGCACTAGCAAAAGTACGGACCCTAGGCCTCATTTTCAAGCATTGCAATACCATTTGTGCTCACTTTCGTTACTTGCTACCTTGCTGTTCTTTATTGTTCCTAGTAAAAAAATCAATGTCTACTATCATTGCTACACTTGTATCACCATCTCTTCGCCGAACTAGTGCACCTATACAAATTACAGGGTTGTTAGAGAGAGACTCTTTGTTATTTGATTGTAGGGTTGTTAGAGAGAGACTATCTTCATCCTACACCTCCCATGGTTTGATAAACCTTAGGTTATCCACTTGAGGGAAAATTTCTACTGTCCTACAAAACTCTGTGCTTGGAGGGTCAACACGAGTCTATAAGAATAAACTTGCATAGTAGACATCAGCTCCGAGTCTGGCAAGATTCCCACTACCTTGCCACCGCTCCACCTCATCGACCAGGTTGTCACTTGTCGTATAGGTGTCGAGCAGGAAGGTAGTTAGGTGTGGTTTTTCTGGGCACGTGTTAGCTCGCCGCTCTAAGGATAACTTTAATGACACACGTCCTAGGGGCGTGTCGAAGCAATATGAGGTAGATGGGTGAACGACACAGAAGGAGAGACAGTTCTTGCCGGGGAGCTCCATCAACATGACAGCTTAGCACATTTATGCATTGTCCTAACCCGTCAGAGTTAGGTATTTAGCAATGTAGCCACTATTCAACTTGTGTAAAGACTGTTTTTGCCACTGTGGTAACCCCTTTCTCTATAAAAGGAAGTCCATGGCTACCTTTACATGGGTCAAAACCCTGTCCATTTGCACACGTAGCTGCAGCTTTCGAGCACCTTGCCGGAACATGCGCACCTTGTAAATGGACATACACACATCCAATACACAAAGCAGGAGTAGGGTTTTACACTTCACAGTGGCCCGAACCTTGGTAAAATTCGTGCGTTCTTGCTAGTTCTGCTCTTCGTGCTCGCCGATCTCCCAGTCGAACCGCAAAGGGGCCTTTGCTGGTTCAAAAGATCGTCGTACACATGACACAAGGCTTGCCGTCGGGAAGGCTACAACTGCCTATGCACAAGTCAGGGTACTAAGGCACCCATGTCTTAGTGCATCGGTAGGAGGCCTAGGCCTGGGCAGGCACGAGTGGCAGAGGATAACTGATGTAATCTTCTCTTTTACCATGCTCCCCGCGATGTACATTAAATGCGGAACGTGGGAGAGGTGGATTGAAACGGCCGTAGAGGTAGTGCACTAAAAAAAGTGCATCCACGTCAGACAGTAAAGATCCAACCCCCATGCCTTCCCCATAAGAAGGAATCCGTGAGGGGCGGTGCTAATTTACCCCCTTCTTTCCAATCTAGCAAGCCGCCTCCTTCTTCTTCGTCATCCTCACGCCAGGACAGAGCATACTGCTCCTTCCATGCTACTCCACCGCGTCCTTCCTCAATCCCCCGCCCCCGCAATTGCCATGGCCCTAAAGAGAGCAAAGAAAGAAACTGACCTAGAGGCAGAGAAGAAGAAGGTCGAGAGGGAAACGCGGCAGCGGGAGAACACTGTCTTCCTGCCAACGCCGGCGGTTGATGATTTAGCCAAGAAATATTCGTATGTTTGGTCGAGCAAGACCAAGTATCATCCAGCTACAGAAGTTCTTCCAAGATCTGCTACACCAGTGGACAACCAATTGCACTTCTTTGCCACGTATATTTTATTGCGGACTCTGCCCGCCCTTCTTAGATATCTTCATAGAGGTTATGCAGTCATATGGATTCCATCTGGTAGATTTTGCCCATAATGCTATCTCTTGCATGTCTCTTTTCGCACACTTGTGTGAAAACTTCCTGGGGATAGCACCAAATCTTGCTCTATTCCAGCACTTCTTCATCCCCCGGATTGACAATGACACTCTCTCCAGCAGCGTTATTTGGATTCCAAGAATGGGAATGAAGAAGCACCGTATTGATGGCAAACTGCACACCAAGTGGAACGAGTGTAGGGCAGATTGGTGATGGATCAAGCAAGACAAAATTCCTCCGTTCTACCGTCTTCAGACTCAAAAAATCGAGAAGGGTGACACTTAAAGTAATGTTGGGCGCAGCGATGCCAAATTGGGGATAGCAATGTACAGGCTCCTCAGCCTCAAGGCTGCCGGCTTGACCATAGAAATGGTTGGGGTAGATTTTAATCATCACCGGATCGCCCCACTACAGCACAGAGGAGGCCAAAGAGCATGGGAATACGAGAATCCTACCAATGCGATGCGCCTGCACGCCAGGATCAACAACTTGTCAGTGATGGAACACTACTTTCTCATTTGCCAGCTTTTCAATAGAGGTTGTGATTTCCACTTGACTTGAAATTTGATTCCGCTCTACAACAACTCTGCCAACGGACACATTCTGGCCAAGATGCCAGAATGCGATGCCAAGGGTGTCATGCAGCAGTCGTCGGTACCCACCAAGGAGGAGGTGGTTGAATGGCTTGTCGGCTTGAAGGGGGAGGCCGTCGGGGTGGAGAACGACAAGGTGCACCCCACCAAAAATGACAAGGCCAAACTACTCAGGGCAAGAATCGAAGAGGCCAAAAAGGCTGCCCATCTCCGGGAAAGAGCAAAAGCCGCTAGTAAGGGAAAACAGGTTGTAGAGCATACCGAAGAGCACAACGAAGAGGGTGCTGAAGAGCATGCTGAAGGGGATGCTGAAGAACATGTCGAGAGCACACCGGCGAGACCATAGATGACAATGAACATTCTGATGATCATGACGGTGGTGAGACGGAGCACACCGGTGAAACCGAAGAGGGTGATGAGCAATAGGAGGAGGAGGAACCTTATGTTCCTCCTACCCTCATCAAGACTGCCATCGTGAAGAAGCCAGGCAGGAAGAAAGTAGCACATGTTGATCTGGCAAGCAGCGAGCTTGTCGCAACAAAGGTTGCTGGCAAGGCTTGCCAGGCCCAGCCCACTCGACGACAACCTCCCCGCGGTGACACCTCCCGGCAGCCAATTCTGTTAACTATTGAAGATATGGGTGCTTCGCAACCCCCAGTCTTCGGGGATAAAACGTGCCAGGAGTACTCTGCCACCGTCAACTACTGCCAGAGCCAAAGAAGTGGTGCTCTACGAGTTATCTATACTCAGCGACCCAGATGAGGAAGAAGAGTAAGCCCTTCATCCTTCCATCATCGTATTTCAAATATCTGTCATTGATTTTAACTATCTTGAATGACTTGGCCTTGCAGGGATGAGGTGCCGTTGGTGGAGAGAGGCGCCATAAAATGGCCAGGACGGCCGAAGAGAGCGAGGCGACAACAGATATTAAACAGGATCCAATTCCTTCAGATATCGCTGGCTCCAGCCCCCAGCACAAATCCAACCCACAATTCCCATTGGCATGCTCCACCGATGAAACTATCATCATGGAGACCGACAAGGAGGCGGGAGGCAGTTTTTTGGAGGGAGAGCATCAAGGAGTGGACCCCTCAGAGACGCGCTCGATATGTACTCCTCCGCCAAGCAACTCGCCGGCAACCAATATTGTCGGAGACTGAGCGACGGCAACCGACGTTGCCAGAGAAGAAACAGGGTCTCCTCCACAAGCTCACTAAGGTAAATCAAGGCTGAGTGCTATTTTATCTTTGCAAAGTTTTCCTTTTTGTCCTCTTGAACTTGATCTTGAATCTTGGGTTCCTTAATATTCTTTTATTGTCCTTCTTCATCTTGTAGGCTCAACTCCATTGGAAAAGGAAGGGCCCTTAATATATGTGCAAGAAATTGCAAAGAGCCCCGCTGATGAGGCTGCCAAAATTTCTGCTGAAGAGGCTACAACATCTGGTGCCGAAGAAATCAGGAATGCCGCCGAGGAAACCAAGAGAGCTCCTACTGACACATCTGCTCTTGTCGGCATGGATGTTGAAATGAGAGAGGCTGGCTATGAAGATCTAGCCGTCTTCAACCATCCAATTTTTTCTGAAGTGCAACCAGCAACTGACCCATTGGTGCATGTTCATCAGCTGCAACAATCTGAAGCCCCCGGCTCATTTGATGTCGGGAAGACCACCCTTGAAGATGCGTTTGTCGGGATCTTCATTCCCTTTTCTTGCAGCATCAAAGAGATGGACAACTTCGAGGACAGAACTGCTAATCTTGCTTTCTTAGAAACCATGGCTGCTTGGCTAAAAAATGTGCAAGTACGCTACAACAAACGTGGGGATAAAATCCAAGCAGAGTGGCAGGCTGTGGAGTTGGTCGAAAAGAAGCTGGATAAGAGGGTTGAAGATACCCACAAATGGTATGAAGAGAAGCTTCAAAGCATCAAGGGCGAAGAGGAAAGGATTTATGCCACCAAAAAGGAAGCAACAACTCTGGACAACAAGTTATCTGAGCGAGAAGCATAGCTTGATGCAAAGGAGAAGGACCTTGCTGCCAGAGAGGAGCCGCTTGCCGCCCAATGGCGCAGCAAGGACGGAGAGATCCAAACTCTGCTTGCGTAATGGACCTAGGAGCTAGAGCAAAAGCACAAGGAAGCCTAAGAACCTCAAGCACTGGATCACGGCGGCAAGCTCGCGTAGGCCGTCACTGCTGCAGAAGCAGCGGAGGCCGTCAAGGCGGAGTTGGATGCCATAGTGAAGAAGTTTGTAGAGGATCTTGCAATTGCCGGCAAGGAGTCCTTGGCGCTCAAAGCAGATATGGAGAAAATAGCTCACACCATGGCGGATTTGCAAACTTCACTATCCACCAAGAACCAAGATCTCACTGATGCCAAGGATTCCATTGCAGATATGAAGTTCAAGCTCACAACTATGGAAGAGAACCTTGAGGGAGGCGAGGCCAGAGAAGAGAACTTGCTGGTGAACTGGAACAATGAAAAAGCTTCGCTCGCCAATGTTGAGAAGTCCTTCAATGATCTGAAAAATAGAGTGGAACTATGGACCATGGGCCTTGTTGACATTCCAGAATGGCTCAGCTTGCAATTGACCACCATGAAGATGGACAACTACATCTTTACCGACAACGAGCATGAAGTTAACTAGCGATGGCTCCCTCTCCCCCTCCCACCTCCATCCCTCTGCTCCGCACCAACTCCCATGGTGATTCCTAGCTTAGATCTCTATGGAGGGCCTCTTGCATTGGGATTTTGCACCGAGCCTTGCCCTTGTATAATAGGTGAGAAGAAGGTTTGGTTCCATGGTCCATTTTTTGCCAGCTTGAGACTCCAACAATTCTTTTTGGTGGTTTCATTCTCCTCGGCCTCTTTCCCGCTCTCGGTTGATTCTGTTGGTCTTACCCTTGAATGTTGCATTGGTGGTATTTGCAAGGGTTTCAATGTGGTTCAGATCGACTCTCGATCTTTTCGGTTCTCTGTGGCAAACAATAAGGTGGGACACTTCATCTATAGACTCAAAGATCATATTTGGCCAGAGTTTGTTTGCCATTTCCACTTGTTTAATGGAAGATTTGTCAAAGTGTCCATCCTTCGGTCATGTTGGCATGCGGACGCAGTACTATCTGACATCTCTGATCACCGACGAATAGCTCTAAAACCCTCGTTTGGTTTCCTATGACATGGTTCACAATTGGATCCTTTGTCTGAAGTGGTTTTAAGCAAATTTGGGCTAGTACCTATTGATCGTATGGAATTCTCTAAGCAAATTTGGGCCTCATCCTCATTAGCCATGATCAAGAAGAGTTTCATACAACCTCGAGATTTTCGAATTCATTTCGGTTCTTTTTCTCCAGCAGCAAATATTATTCCCACGCTGGAATATTGCTTGACTTCCTTGGGTGGCACTGATCACATGGAATTAATGGAGCATTTTATGGCTCGGGCGGAATCGGAGGAGAAACAACCGACCGATTTCATTTATTTGGGGGAATTTAAATGCCCATTAAACGTCCCTTGTCCCACTTTATCGCTATGTTTTCTGAATTCATCCCTGAAATATGCTCCGCCTCATGATTTCTCACCCCCTAGATTGTCGGCCCGCCACAAAGCTAATCTGGCCCAAGCCCAATATTCAATGGAGGAAATTATCAATTTACCCACTAATTGGGCGGTCCTATGCCCTAGATGCCTTCAATGGGGACATCACAAAATCTCTTGCCAAGCTCGCCTAATTTGCATTAACTGCTCGACCCTTGATCACAAGGCCATCTACTGCCCAATGCTTGGCAAGTCTCGGTCAAATTATGGCCTCGAATTAGTGCAGAGAAATCACACCCTCCGGGCCAAATCTTCCGCACCTTCCCGCTTGAGCAAACGGGTAAGGAGACGCACTAAACCTACCGTCCGATGCACTATCTGTGGCATCTATGGACACGTTGAGCGATCACTACTGCAGGATGGTCCAAACGCAATAGTGCAATCAGAGACCCTTTGATGAAACTGTGTGTGATGCATTAATCGCTAACGGTGGTGTAAGAAAACCGTCAAAAATGATACGAACTGTTTGCGATGGCGTAGACATCAAACACAATTCAGATAAGAGTTGCGTGTGTGATATGTGGCATGCGGTTGGTCCATACAAACTATTTGCAATGAGCATAACTACAGAAATGGTTAGCCAGATGAGTGTGTGTGCGATATATGACATATAGTTCACTCGGATGAACTACTTGTGATTAGGCAACACAACAAAAACGGTCAGCCAGATCAAGGTGTGTGCAATATACGACATACAGTTCACTCGGATGAACTGTTTGCGATGAGCCAAGACAACAAAAATGGTTCAACTGAACAAGATGTGTGTGACACGCGGCAAACAGGTTCGTAATCAGAAATGTGTGCGAAGACCGATAATAACATAGACGATTGCTGCTAATAAGCCGTGTGTGCTGTGGGCAAATGCTTGCTGGTATCCAATTGTCAGCGATTGATGAAATCATCATCACCGATGGGTTCCCTAATTTACTACGTTGCGATGTGACTTGCTCTGTCTATAGAAGAACAACATATATAACCAAAATAAACATCCAATTACATAAGTGACTATACAAATCATTCGCACACACCTTAATAAAAAATTACATGCATTCTAAACTAGGAGAAACGATCATCTAATTATCTACTTCTTGTGATGCTGCCGCCACTACTCTATGGCTCGATCCCTCGTCTAGGGCAGGACGAAGGCACTTCCTCATGTCAACGATCCGCCCGTACATCTCGTAGCTTGTGTACGCGTCCTTGGCCGCGTACTTGACGTGTTCTTCAACCAGTCTCTACTCCCAGGAACTATGCCAGGCGATCCTATCCTTCTTGCTCTCATCCTTCATCTTCATGTAGTAGGGGTCAATGATGGCCGAGGCAAGGTCAACTAGGGATTTCTGATTGTTCTTGGTGTTGCCCCAGACCTTGTAGTGGTCACGGATGTTGACAAGATTCCGGCAGGATAAGCCCGAAACCTCAAGCGCTTTTAGATCGTTGGTGGTGTCCACCATAGCGAAACTGTAGTCAAGGCTATCGATAAACCTGGTGAAATGCTCGCAAGGCCTTGTGGCTAGGTGGTAGTGGTAGATGAGGACATGATGGTGCATGCACAACTGGGCGACGACAACCTTTTGATCTTGCCCTGCAAGACCGCTGGTGAACTCAAGGTCGAAGCCGATCACTTGGTACTTGTCCTCAGCAAGCAACTGCTGCATAGTTTGGATGGAGATCGCCATCGAGACCGGCTCATTCGTGTACACTGCCAAGAGATCCTTCCCCCTCATGTGGGTGTCCACTATGTGATGCGAGGTGAACTGCCGGCCGTTGTCATCATCGACCGCTAGGAGCACCATTTGAGCCACGGGGAGCGCCATTGGAGCCGTTGGATATCCTCTATGTATGTGTCGTGTGGCACGACAGATGAAGGTAAATGGTCGCGGGAATAAATGGGGACCAGGCGGCCTGGATTTTCGGCACGTCCGCATGTCAGTTTTTGCAGCGAGTAACTGCATCGTGGCACCGCGTCCGGTGCAACAGCATCCATAATGGCAGCACGAATGGACGTGATCGTGCACCGGCCCCAAACACTGGCAGGGCGTGCGGAGGGATGCGGGTAGAGCGCGTGGAGGGACACGAGAGCAGAGCGTGTATGGCGGGACGCGAGCAGAGTGCGCCACGGCCACCTCAACCGCAAGCAACCACACACATAGAGCAATTGAACACATAGGGAATGGTCATCTACAAGCCGACCGGCAGTTGCAAGCCAGTGGCATGGTGTGAAACTACATCGCGGTCTACATCACACGGTGGTCGAACAATCGTTCGCGACCCTGCATAGAGAGCGGCCGTGTGCTACATACCTCTGTCCTGGTTTATCAAAGAGGACTTACAAACCAGGATGGAGGTAGTAGGTAATTAAATCAGAAACGTTCTTTATTAACCATAAGTGTACGTGTCATTTCGCCCTCCTCTCACACGTCTTGTCACCCCGCTACCGGAAAGGGCTTCGAGCGTAAGCTTGAGCACCGTCCAGGCGTTCTTTTAGCCAAACTGTGGCTCGAAGTGGCGCCAATGAATCTTTGGTGAGCCCGTTGCCTCGCAACCGCGGATGTTGCCATGCATAGCCACGCAAGCTCCCCTCCCGACTCGGCGAAATCCCCAAAATCCCAATGCTTACCTGCCTGCTATATAAACCCTCATGACCGGCGAGTCCTGCATCACATTTTCCCCTCCCTCCCTGTAGCTTATCTCGTCTGCTTCTCCCACAATCGCCAATGGCACCAATCCGATGTCGTCGCTCAGCCACTCCACCATCATCAGAAGACAGCTCCAGATGGGAGGCTACACCGCGGCGGTGGCGCAGTCCCCAGTGTAGTGTAGTGCACGTGGCATCCCAGTTGGGTGTGCGCACAACACACACCACACTCTCCGTTGCCGCTGCCCATCGACAGCTGTTATCTGCAGCCGTTGCTGCCACCCCACCGTCTACCGCCATGTCCGCCACACCACCGTTGAAAGCCAGGGCCATCTCCCGCTCAGCCACCATAGCCCAAAGGTGGGAGGTGGCCGTTGTGGCCACCACCCCACTGTCGGCCATCGTGGCCACCGCTCCGCCACCGTGGCCCGAAGGCAGGAGGTGGCTGTCATAGCCGCCCCCCACCGTCAGCCACCATGGCCGCCACCCCACCGTCGACCGCCAGGGTCATCACTCGCTTAGCCACCGCCGCTCGAAGGCGGGAGGTGGAGGTGGAGCCCCACATGTGCGTCAGCGATATTGCGCGATACATGGAGTTCCTGTGGGAGGAGGAGGAGCGCCTAGTCGAGCACGCGAAGAGTCTTACGGCCGCCATGGCCGCAGCACACGTCGTGTAAAGGCACGGAATGAGGAGATCTTCAAGGAGTCCCGCCACTTCGAGAGGGGTCGTCTGGAGCGGCAGAGGGCATTCGAGGCGAGCGTCGCTAAAGGTGCAGCAGCGGCAGGCACCGGATTCCAATTGTCCAGCTCGTCCGTAGGCTCCTCCTCCTCTGCCTTTTACTGAGCGTGTTTGGCAAAGGAGAGGCTGCTGGAAGTAGTACAAAGCCCCTCCGTAGTAATATTTAGGGGCTATTTTGTTCAGTTCATCTGTCTATAGAATGGTTGAACTATACTACATACTTAAAATTAGCTAGTATATATAGTTGAACTAGCTGTTTCAGTACGTGGTTGGCAACAATTGGGGAAAAGTTTGGTTGGTTCAGCTGTCGAGTTGACTATTTGTATAAAGAACGACTGCTTAATCTATGAATGAAATCTATGCTTACTGAATTTCAGTTGCAAAATTAGATAGTGCTAGTGATTTTTAGCTGCACATTTGACAAATGGCAGTGTTACAAGGTTGACAAAGGGCAATGTTACTAGATCGACAAATGCCAATCTTTCCAGTTTGACAAAAGGCAATATACCCAATATGACAGATGCAAATCATACCATTTGTCTGTACGTGGTTACACACGGGTCAATAGAACAAATTGTTTGCGTTGAAGGGATGTATAAATCATGCGCCCCAGATTTTCTCTTGGCTTAGTGGCAAAGGAACCATAGCTCTCGCTTTGCATACCATGTTCAATCTGAACTGTTTGTGATGAAGAGATGCACAAATCCTGCGTGGCAAATTTTCCCTTGGCTTACTGGGAAGGACCATAGCTATCACTTTGCATACGAGTGTTCTATCTAAAACGTTTGCGATGTTGAGATGGACAAATCCAGTGTGGCACATTTTCCCTTGGCTTACTGGGGAAGCTCTCGGTTTGCATACGGGTGTTCTATATAAAATGTTTACAATGAGTGTTTTAAATTTAAAAACCATTGTTGTTTTTTTAAATCATTTGATAAGTCTGTACATTCACAGAGAAAAACATAAGGTTGTTCAAACCATACATTTCATTCAATCACACTGTTAATTTATATTCATACGATCGAGATACAATATTAAACCCAAAAAAACTAATTGCGGCAGAGGCGGAGGCACCGTGCCACGTTGGCGTTGTCCTTGTCGTCCTCCTGGACGCCGATGTTGAACTCTTCAATCCAGCACAGAATGTTCTCCACTTGGAAATCAAAGATCCTATCGTCGCGCGATCGACGGGCGGGGTGCGGGAGGACAGCAACTCATGGCGCTGCAATGTAGCGGTCGACGGTGGCGTCCCATGACGCTGAGGCGGGTGTGCGCACGGGCATGGGCGTGGCGGGTGTAGGCAAATGCATGGGGACCAGTGCCGCGGTGGGTGCAGGGGCGCGCACGGGCATGATCGGGGGCGCTGGCGCTGGAATGTACACAAGCTCGCGCGGGTCCGCGGGGACCTCGCTAACGCCCACTACTTCCAGGGCTGCGATAGTGCTCAGCGACCATCCCGTCAATGCTACGGGGATGGTCGCTAGCCGGGAGCGGGGATGGGAGCTGGGACGGGCGCGGGGGTAGTATCGATCGCGGCCAGCTCATTTAGGGACATGTCCATGAGGCCCCATTCTTCCTTATTTTCTATCTCGTCCGACTCGGAGTCGGCTTCACCAAACTGGAAGAGTAGCGGCAGATGATCCTTCTGCGCCATGGCGTTGGTGGATGTCTGCTGGAGGGGAATGGGAGGCGAAGAGTAAGGCTGCCCGTATTAAACAGTGGCTCGGGTGCCATTGATAGAGAGGTAGGGAGCGAGGCGGGTGGCCATGGAAGTCAAAGGGATCGCTTCCCAGTGAGCCTGCGCAGCGTACATATCGCACGCTTCCTGTTGAGCCTGCGCATTGGAGGACTGCTTGCATGCCTCCTAGTCAGCCTACACAGTGGTCTGCGCTTGCACGCCTCCTGTCTACTCAAGCAGCTGTCCGCACGGCACCTCCTAGCCATTAAAAGTGTGACATGTGGCCTCGCGTGACTGGTTAGCAGAACGCCCACTATTTAAATTATACATACGTTTAAGATGATAATGTGTCAGCTATTTGTTTCAAAATGCCTTTGTTGGCTGTTAATTCGTGGGCCTCTCTCAAATTGGACACAAAAATACCACAACATGTTGGTGCCATTCCATGATAGCATGCCAAGTTTCACGAATTTCAGACGAGTTTTGGATTTACTAGAATTTAAAAACCAAGTATCTCAACGTTTGCAGGCAAGAAACGATGCTGAGGTGTTTGAAATTCATTCCCATTTCTTGCATGGGACCTAAGCATGCACCCAAGGACCCACATTTGATTTTTCAACCCATTTTTCTACAATGGACCATGTGCATGTAGTTCAAATTTGAATTGTGCCATAAAATGCCTAGAAAACTCAGTTAATATACCAAATGTCCAAACGAACCTAGAAAAATTCCAAATTTTAACACGACACTCCTGTTGGTCTATGTTGCGACTAGAAAAATTTTTGAAAGCAAGAAGTGGCAACGAATATCGTGTCGTCCACACATGTGACATGTTCCCTACCTAAACCATGAGGCTTCTTGTGAGAAGCTCTGGTTTGTGAGAAGCTTATACCCAAACCTTCCCCAAATGGAACAATTTTTTTACCACAGCATGTTGACGCCATTCCATTATAGCATACCAAGTTTCATAAATTTCAGATGAGTTTTGGATTTACTAGAATTTAAAAACCATGTATCTCAATGTTTGCGACTGAGCGACGGTGTCGTGGTATTTGAAAATCATTCCCATTTCTTGCATGGGACCTAAGAATGCAACCAAGGACACAAATTTGATTTTATTAACCCATTTTTCTGCACTGGAGCATGTGCTTGTAGTTCAAATTTGAATTATGCACATAAATGCCTAGAAAACTCAGTTAATGCATAAAAATGTCCAAACAAACCACAAAAAATCCCAAATTTTAACACGATAGTCCTGTTGGTCTATGTTGCCACTAGAAAATAAATTGAAAGTAAGAAGAGGTAACGAATATCGTTTCGTCCACAAATGTGACACGTTCCCTACCGGAACCGTGAGGCTTGTTGTGAGAAGCTCTAGTTTGTGAGAAGCTTATAACAAAACCTGCCCCAAATGGGACAATTTTTTTACCACAACATATTGGTGTTGTTCCATGATAGCATGTCAAGTTTCATGAATTTTAGATGAGTTTTAAATTTACTAGAATTTAAAAACCATGTATATCATTGTTTGCGGCCGATCGACGGTGCTAAGGTGTTTGAAATTAATTCCCATTTCTTGCATGGGACCTAAGTATGCACCCAAGGAAACACATTTTACTTTTCAACCCATTTTTCTGCACTGGAGCATGTGTGTCGGAGGTAAATCCGGCTGATCTCGGGGTAGGGGGTCCCGAGCTGTGGATCTCGGATCGATGGGCAAGAGGGACGAAGGAGACAATGTTTACCCAGGTTCAGGTCATCTTGATGGAGGTAAAGCCCTATGTCCTGCTCTTGTTTATATTATGAGTATATCAAAGTGCCAAGTTGATCTACCTCGAGATCGTAAGTTGTGGTCTAAACCCTAGGAGTAATGATGAGTATCATCCTCTTCCGTATCAACTAGCCTGGCCTCGGCTTATATAATGTACGAGAGGCCTAGGATAACAAGAGTCCTAGTCGGCTACATCGGTGGAGAGGAGTCCTTTCCTTGATCACCAAGTCTTGTGGAATCTTCCTTGTATATGCCATGGGTTGCCCGAAGTGGTCCATTAGTGAACCGCCATGGGGTTACTCAGCCCGACCCACTGGTCGGGAGATGACGTGGTGAGTACCCCCTAGTCGAGGACACTGTCAGTATCCCCCTGAACCAGTCTTCAAGTTGGGGACGCTCCTCAGTTCTTCCGAGCTATTCTTCGTATTCGGCCATCGGTCTTGAAAGCTGGTTCAACAAATCTTCCTATCTTCGATCTTGAGGATTGCCGAGGTGTATCCGAAGAGCTCACACGTCGGGCATTCGAGGAGCCCCTTTAAGTTCCTGGCTTTTATCAATGCCTTGCTATATTTATGCCGCAGCTTAGGTTCGAAGCTTTTTCCCGTGGAGTGGTGTCCTCTTGCGTCCAAGCTCCATCGTCGGACTACATCTGAGTTATCATACATTACTTTAGTTTGAAACAGTTGAAGGAGTTCAGCCGAGCTTAATGCCGAAAATGCCCTCTACGATGCCAGCCACTTGCATCCGAGCTTTACACCAGACTGCTTCCAAGGTGATGCACCACCTCGGGCTTGGGTTGACTGTTTGCGGATATATTTTGGATAGATGCAATTTATTCTCTGCCGAGGTATATCGCCAGTAGCCCTCAAGGTGTATGTTGGCCTAAAATCCAAGATGTACCTGAAGGATGAAATAAAACCACTTATCCCAGTAGCCCTTGAGACTCAGGTCAATTCGCAAAATCGGCTTGAGGATCAATTCCAACCTCGGGAGTATGCGTAGGAATAGAAACATGGTGTGCAGTAGCCCTCGAGCCACTGGTCGGGTGGCGACACCAAATCAGGGGATCAATGTAACCCGTTAATGGTTTTTAAGTGAGAAGCACGAAGCCCAGTAGCCGCCGAGCCTTAATTTGGGCAAGTGTGGCCGAATTAAGGATCGGCATCAGGAGTAAATTGAATGTAATCACAATTTATGTGTAATGACTCTATGTATCCAAGTACTTTACATCATTAATGCTCGGATCCATATTGTACAAAACTGTGTTGATCGACCATTTGCTTCAACCTCCTTGGCCAGTAGCCGAGGAGTTCGTCCTACTTTATGAAGCCTTTATAAGGGCAAAGATTTACAGCAAACAAGGGAATCCACCCATATGGTTTTATAAACAAAGGTACACAAAGAGATATGTTATATTACTATTTAACGTAAGAAACATCTTCTCAGAAAAAAGTTCCTTTATAAGTTCCTTTTCCCTGTCATGTTGACCATGATCATGAGACCTCACCTCCGATCAATGTGGGAGGAAAATATTGAGGATTTAGTTTGGGGAAAATTCTCGAAGTCTGTGGTCTTAATGAACAAAAAAATTCACTTCCGTCGTTGCCGACCAATTATATTCTTAAGATGGCTAGCTTTTGGCTTCACCCAGTCTGAGTTACTAACCCGGATGACCCGGAAGTAACAATCACATAGGTGCTCCCTTTACCCCCTAGTCGAACTATCGGGAACATAGGGGGTAAGCACAGGAGCTAGGAAACCCAGCTTGGCCAAAATCTTAAGTCAAATTTGATGCATATTTATGGCATTGTAACGATGATTACGAAAGGTAGTGCTTGTATACTGAATACAAACACTGATGATATATGTTTATTTTGACTCTGTTGCGACTATTTATCATTTGAAAGTGGCCCATCGTCGGCTTCTACCCCTTTGTAGATGCTACGTGGGGTGTTTCCACAGTAACAAGACAACCCTTAGCCGACGTCTCGATGCCCGGAGGTGGTTGTGTGAGCGGAAACGAGGCAACCAGATATGGAGGCTTTATAACTTTCACTAGTCATAGGATCTTAAAGGTTGGAGGCTAGTTACTAGCCCCTGTTAGTGTTCGACGTCAGCCGAGGTCAAGCCATTAACACTTCGGCCAATTTGGTGAAAGGCCCATCATTTAACATGGGGTAACCTCTATCGATCTATCGTTTGACACAGTCATCGCATCGCTGACCAGTTTACGCTCATTGTGATAGTCAGTTTTCGGCTTTCTCCACTGAGGTACTTAACCAGTTTAAAGTGGAAGTAAAGTCGCAGTGGTTCTCCCTTTAACCTTAGCCAAACAATTGGGAACATAAGAAGTAAGCACTGGAACCGGGCAACCCAACTATTGACCAAAGACACAATTCAAAACTGATGCATATAAAGCAATATCCGAGAATGTTTTCTCGAGGAATCCATTGACTACCTCGGCTTTTGGTGGGTTCAGCTCTAGCTGCAGCTCGCTGTTGGTATTGCCGATGCAGTAAAGGCGTCTGGCATTGCAATGCGAGAGTTATGTTGGAGACACACAAATAGGTTAAAAGTGCCATAAGCTTGGTAAACCAAAAAAACCACATAAGAACTTTATGTCTAAATTAGACCACATTTTTTGTTGCCAATTCGAAATTAGTTTTTAAAATTAATTTGTGCTTCCGTCGTGCTTTAACTTGACATATCCGATCTAAGACTTCAAGCGGGTCAGCCTTCGGCTTTAACCTCCTATCCCGAAGGCGGAGTGCTTCTCAGGCCAGTTTAGTAAATTAAACTCAAGTGGTCGTAGAGGGAAATCAGGCTATCTGGCTATTGACCCCACACTCGAGTCGAGAAAGGAGTAGTAGAAAAAGACGTTGCAGCGATTTAGAAGAAAACACTTATTATAAAACGGATCATACAAATTTAAGAGCCCCTAGTTATCTTGGGTAAAAGAAGTGTTTTTAACAAAAAACGTTTTTAACAAACAACGTTTTTAACAAACTAAGTTTTTTGTTTAACACAAATATAACGCTTGGTCGAACCGAACAAAAAATAAAAGATTGGAAGAACTTTGAGCATGAAAGTGACTTAGTTGGTTAATGTGCTCGGTGTTGATGACGTGGTCCGGGCTTGTGACGGGACGAAGACGTAGTCCTCGGCCTGGACGAGGTCCCAGCCCCCAGGCCCCAGGTCATGGAGCGAGGAGCTCGGCTTGACAAAGTGGTGACATGGCATGGTCGATGCGGCTTTGTGAAGCCCCTGGTTTGGCTAACATGATGAAGCTGGCCAGCTGGTGACTCCGAAGTCCCCGTAGTAGGTTGACGAAGAGATAGCGAAGCCCCCGGTCTAGCCGAGGTGATGGGGCAGGTCGGTAAGGTGACGTTGCAGCCCCCATGCCAGCCGAGGTGTCGAAGCAGATCACTGTGGTGGACACCGATTTGAAGAAGCAACGACGCGGTGATGCCATGCAGGTCGGAACTTGTGACAGGGTCAATGCGGGCTTGAGAAGTGACTGCGCGGCGATGCTGGCGCGCTCAACCCGTGCAATCCGAGGGGCGATTATCTTGTCTTGTTTATTATTTGTCCTTCATGATGCCGAACTCTTGGTCAGCTTGCCGAGGTGATGATCCGAGATGGTTGTCATCGGCTCGATGAAGCGACGACACAGTCAACGCTGGCACAAGTCGACAGCCTTGGAGCAACGTTGTCGGGCTGGTTTGACACTACCGTGATGGTGAGGATTGCCTCAGAAAAGACTCAAATTTTGTATGCATGTGCTTGACGACAAAACACAATACCTAAATAAGAATTTGCTTCAAAAAAGGGCGTCTGCTAACCCATTCATGAAAAAGATGAACTCGGGTCGGATTCGTTTTCGCGCAGAAAACAGATCCAAAAATTGATGCACTAATCGGATGTTTACCGGAGATTGAATGGTCGAATCGAGCTGAAATTTTGAGGGGTGGTTGATATGGGAATTCCGCAGCCGATGAACAGTTGTATCTTCCAAATGATGTCGAGCTAACTGCAAGTCCCCTCGCCCCAAACTCGTCCAGATTGCCATCTAGTTTCGACAGGGCTTCGGTATATTAGAGATCGCCGGAGATTCTTCATCGGAACGCGACGAAATTTTGCAGGGTTGTTATAGACTCAATTCCGCACAATTCCACTGAAGCAATCATCAAAGCGATTCTCAAGGAGGCAGCAACAGCAAACACGAATCCATTGTCAAGAAATACTGCACAATCGCGCGAGGGCAATGTTTACATTGAGCCCCCGAGCTCCATGGACGATTTTTCCATGATCTTGATAGAGATCAGAGTTGAAGTTGATGATGTCACATGTCCAATCTTGATGATCCGACATGTAGCATTTCTAGTCAAGCCGGCAACGAAGATGCCGACGTCGACGATGAGGTTCGGTCCCGACGTGTAGATCGCGTCGGAGCCGATCTAAATTCCCATCGAACCGCGGCGATCACATAGCGGAACTCCCAATGAAAGCACCATTGTCGAAGGTAAATCTGGCTGACCTCGGGGTAGGGGGTCCCGAGTTGTGGATCTCGGATCGATGGGTAACAGGGACGATGGAGATGATGTTTACTGAGGTTCGGGCCCTCTTGATGGAGGTAAAACCCTACATCATGCTCTTGTTTATATTATGACTATATCAAAGTATAGAGTTGATCTACTTCGAGATCGTAAGTTGTGTTCTAAACCCTAGGAGTAATGATGAGTTTCATCGTCTCCCATATCAACTAGCCATACCTCGGCTTATATATTGTACCAGAGGCCTAGGATAACAAGAGTCCTAATCGGCTATGTCGGTGGACACGAGCCTTGACTTGATCACCAAGTATTGTGGAATCTTCCTTGTATATGCCATCTGTTGCCCGAAGTGGCCCATTAGTGAACCGGCATGGGGGTCCTTGGCCCGACCCATTGGTCGGGAGACAACGAGTACCCCTAGTCCAGGACACCGTCAATGTGCCTGTAGTTCAAACTTGAAGTCTGCACATAAAATGCTTAGAAAACTTAGTTAATGTATAAAAAATATCCAAACGAACCCCCAAAAATTCCAAAATTTAACACGACAGTCCTGTTGTTCTATGTTGACACTAGAAAAAAATGGAAAGCAAGACGAGGCAACAAATATCGTTTCATCCACAAAGGTGACACGTTCCCTACCGGAAACATGGGGCTTCTTGTGAGAAGCTCTGGTTTGTGAGAAGCTTATAACAAAACCTACCCCAAATGGGACAAATTTTTTACCACAGCATGTTAGTGCCATTCCATAATAGCATGACAAGTTTCATGAATTTCCAACGAGTTTTGGATTTACTAGAATTCCAAAACCAACTATCCTAATGTTTGTCGGCTAGCCATGGTGCCTCCGGAGGGCTCAGGATCCGACCCGGGCTTGAGGGATAGATGAACTCAATCTCCCCCAGCCCCTCTCGAAGGTGGAGACTAGCCTATATTTATACCGGCCTTTGTCCTCTTCCTCCGAAAACTCTAGGCGGGAAGGGATACTACAATAGCCATTTTGAAGGGGGACAGGAGTACATCCTATCCTGACTAAAGCTAGTCTTCGCCTGCCAAAGCTTCCTGCCATGACGCGGTGGTTGGCTCGGTGCTGACCTCCGTCCTGGCGAGCCCGCGGTCCTGGCCTTCTTGCACCAAAGTGGCAACCTTTGGGGATTGCTTTGGGAACCCGCATGCCGTCCTTGCCTAGCTCCTTAGCACAAAAGAGGAAAGCATCTCTATCTGCTCCCGCTGGCGCCCTTCTGGTTCCCATCACCCACGTGCAGCGTGAGGTGGGGTGGCGAGCCAAGAGATGTCCACCCCGTGGGGGCCCTCGGGAGGCAGCTTTGCGAGGCCACCCCGCCTAAGGCCCTCGTGAGCTCTTGATGACCCTTGCTGACGCTCGCCTCATGAGGCGGGGCCCTCGCGAGGGTCTTGCCTGTGAAGTCTTGACGCTAGGCCACGCCAGGCCTTCTGATGACGCCACGCGATGGGCCGCAGGCAGACGGGCCTGGGTACCCCCAGTCTCATCAGCCTGACAGTAGCCCTTAGGCCTGCGGTGCGCGCGACTCCGCTCGCGGCGTAGGGGAAGAGGGGGGCGAAGCAACGTGGGCCCCAAATGTCTGCGGGCCAGGCTTGACGCGTGGTGCACGACGGGGCATGGGACACCCCCACTTCTCCATGACGCCTCGGCAACTGCCCAGGCTGACATAAAGCCTGCTTGTGTTGGTTGCGTGGCCATCACTGCCCTGAAGGCGAAGGGGTATACACAGGTCTCCTTCGACCGCTATAAAAGGGCGAGCGGTCTGGCCCATGGCCCATCTCCGTCTTCTTGCCTCTCCATCTCCGACTATCGTTGCCGTAGCCATGGCACCCTTGAGGAGGTTTTTCGCCGCTGAGAAGGGAAAGGTGACGCTGGAGGGAGCCGAGCAGCCGCAACCAGTGAGGAGGCGACGTCGTCCTCGCAAGCCCACCGCCGGGCCCGGGGCGCCTCCCCGGGGACGTGGGCGTCCTCCATTGTCTGCCTACGCCGGGTGGAGAAGCCGCGGGCAGAACTCAGCCCGTGGGCGCGGGCGTGGAGACCGAGGCAGCCATGCCCGAGGGGGGAGGAATGGTGAAGGCGTCCAGCCACCTCGGTCATGGAGCCATTCCGCTGACCTGGCTCGCGAGTTCATTATGGGGATGCACGGCCAGCCCCGGACCTGGCTCCATTCCCAGACTCCTTTCCAGAAGAGATGGCAGACCGCGCGCCCCTAGTCCTGTGGCTGCAGCCGAATGGCTGCTGTAACGGGGCCTCCTGGGTGGTGACAGAGTTTTCTTCCCTCGGCTTTATGTTCCTGAAGCGGGGGTGGAAGTCGTTCGCCCGTGCCCGCAGCCTAAAGGGGGGCACTTTCGGAATCGGGGCTCCGCAGACCCAAACAAGGTTCGAACTCTCAGGTGTGCGTGAAGAACTCCGCTCAAGCTACAGCTTGCTGCTCACCGCCCATGGCTTTGCTCCGTCACGCTCGAGCGAGAGGGAAGAAGAGATGGACATGAGATTTACCCAGGTCTGGGCCACCATGCTGTGTCAAACCCTACTCCTGCTTTGTGGTGGATTGCCTCGCGAGGAGGATGAGTAAGAACTAGTACAAGTGTGAGCTGCCTCGGGAGAGCTCATCAAGGATCGATCCTTCTCTACGGTGGAGGCTAGTCTATATTTATACTGGCCCGGTCCTCTTCCCCCAAAAGCTCTAGACGGGAAGGGATGCCACAATGGCCAGAATTGAAGGGCGACAAGAGTACATCCTATCCTGACTAAAGGTGGTCTTCGCATACAAAGCTTGTGGTAGTGACACGCTGGTGGGCTCGATGATGGCCTCCGTCCTACCGACCCTGTGGTCTTGGTCTTATTGCACCGGAACGGTAACCTTTGGTGGATTCCTCGGGAACCCGCATGCTGGCTTTGTCCCTCTAGCACCAAAGAAAAAACTATCCTTGCATGCGCCCGCTGGCGCCCTCCTGGCTCCGGTCGTCATGGCTCACGTCACCGCGCGCCTCGTGAGGTGGGGTGCGAGCCTAGAGATGTCCGCTCCTCGGGAGGCAGCCTCGAGAGACCGCTTCTCAGGAGGCCTTGATGTAAGCTCGCCTCACGAGGTGGCGGCCCTCGCAAGGGTCTTCCTCATGAAGTCCTGATGCTGGGCCACGCTGGGTCGTCGATGAAGCCATGCGCTGGGCCGTAGGTAGACGGGTGAAAGTGCGTTATATCGACTAGAGGGGGGGTGAATAGGCGATTTTTACAAATTCGCCACTGAGGAATTTCAAGGTGAGGAAATTCCTAAGCGACGAACTACTTAGCAGCGGAATGAGTACTCAGATGCAAGCATAACAGAGCAGTAGCACAGTCATCATGATGAAATGAAAACAAGCACAGAGTACGAGTAGCGTAAACACAGGATAAGCAGGCTGAAGACAAACTGACTGAAGAATTTGAACTGAGGAAATTGAGAAAGTCTTCAGACAAAGTCTTCAAACAGTAATGATCAAATACATAGCAAGTATGCGAGGAAATGAAAGGGTTGAGGAAATAGAACTAGTAGCTCGGTGAAGACACTGATTTGGTAGACCAGTTCCAACTGCTGTGACAGTTGTACGTCTGGTTGGAGCGGCTAGGTATTTAAACCTGAGGACACACAGTCCCGGACACCCAGTCCTGAACACATAGTCCAGGACACCTAGTCCTCACCGTATTCTCCTTGAGCTAAGGTCACACAGACCTCGCCCAACCACTCGTGGTAAGTCTTCAGGTGACTTCCAAACCTTCACATACTCGGTCACTCGGCAATCCACAATTTCCTCTTGGATGCTCTAGACCATGACGCCTAACCGTCTGGAGGATGCACAGTCCTCAAAGGTAACAAGCGTCGGTTCCACACAGGAACAATCTCTTCAGTGATGCTCAATCACTTTGGGTTTGTAGGTGTTTGGGTTTTTGGGTTTTTCCTAACTTGATGATTTTCGCTCAAAGTCCTCGGAGGATGGGATGCTCTAAATGACAAGTGTCAATCTATTTCTTGGAGCAGCCAACCAGCTAGTGGTTGAAGGGGGCGGCTATTTATAGCCTAGGGAGTAGCCCGACATGATAAGACATAAATGCCCTTCAATGATATGACTGTTAGGTGGGTAGATATTTTGGGACAGCTGGCACGTAGCACAGCAACGGTCGGAAATTTGAGTATCAAATTCCTCAGGGCTATCATAATCCTCACTTGTAGGCAATCCGCACTGGCGAATTTCTAACTCCTCAGTCAGAACAAATTCCTCAGAGAACAGAAGAACTTCGTCTCTGTCACTGAAGAACTTGACTAAACTGTATGAGATTTCCAATGGCTTCACTCGAAAGGATTGGGTAGGTGTAGGATTTTGAGTTGAGCATCACTTGGAAACTTTTCCTTAGTTTTACCTCGACCCCCTTTAACAGTACGGTGTTTCCTATGACTCAAGAAGAAGAAATGAAACTACGAAAACAAAAGTCTTCACGCTTCATAATCCTCGCATGAATATCAAGTCTTCAGGGTCACACCAATTTCTTCACTTTCAAAGTCTTCAAGAAAACCAAAGTCTTCAGTTGAAGACATTCATTTTTAGGGGTCGACAATCATCGTAAATAACAAACTCCTCATAGATTTATAGACCTGTGTACACTCACAAACGCATTAGTCCCTTAACCTATAAGTCTTCAATACACCAAAATCACTAAGGGGCACTAGATGCACTTACAACGGGTCTAGGTACCGCCGATCCGAGAACCCCGATAGTACCCCCCGGACCCACGGTGCGCTCGGCCTTGCTTAGGAGTGAAGGCGAAGAGGAGAGGGTGAAGCGACGCTGGCCCTAACCGCCCGCGGGCCAGGATTGACGTGTGGCGCACGAAGGGGCACGGACGCCCCCACTTCCCCATGTCGCCTCGGCAACTGCCCAGGGTGACAAAAAGCCTGGTGCGCGTCATGGGGCTATCATTGCTCTCCCATCTTGCATCTTCCTCATCCTGTTGCAATCCCCTTTCTCTTGCAAGAGGCTCCTCCAGATCTAGACAGAGCGCCGCCTTTCCTTCTTCCCTGCTGGCGCCAGTGATTTCACGAATGGCGCCCGCCAGGAAAGCGAAGTCCGCAGCCCCGGTCATGAGCTCCTCCTCCCTCGCGCTGGCGCTCTTAGCCTCATCCATTGCTAAGGGGGGCCTCAATCCGGTGCTCCCGCTGACAGCCGGCATCATGAATGAGTGGGGCGTGATCCAGATCTGGCCCACCTCTGTGGCGCGGAGCAGCCTGGTAGAGTCTGTCTACCCCTTCTTCCTCCATAACATCTTCGCTGGGCTGGTCCCGCCCTTCTCCGAGTTCTTCTACGCCGTCCTTGAGCACTAGCAGATCCATGCCCTTCACCTCCAGCCCAACTACATTATGCTCTTGTCCATCTTCGCCTTCTACTGCGAGGCTTTCGTGGGCGTGAAGCCCTCGGTGGCCCTCTTCCGCCACTTCTTCAGCCTGCAGTTCACCGCCTGGGCCCATCGATCCGCATGCGTTTCCTTTGTCGACATGCTCAACAAACAGACACTCTTCAAAGCCAGGATGAAGGTGGAAGGCTTCAGGCATCGCTGGGTCTTGATGGACGCTCACAGCACCGACCCGCTCCTTGTGCCTCCGGCCGTGCTGCCTGAGCAGTTCGCAGATTGGGGCTCCGCGAAGCTCATCGACCCTTGAGCAAAACCCATCCTGAAGAAGATAGCCTCGCATATGAAGGCGAAGCTGCTGACAGGGGCGATGATCGTCAAGGAGTTCCTGGCGCAGTGCCTCATGCCGCTCCAATCATATTCGAAGCCCTTGTGGGAGTACGTAGGCACGGAGGACGCGATGAGGCTGCATGCCCCCGGCCTGACAGGCGCGGAGTTGGACGTGGCCTTGTTCACCCTGCTCGATTGCATCCCAGGGGACATCCTCGAGGCCATCGTCCCGCTGTATAGCCGCGACAACAAGGAGGAGCTCGTCGCGGCCATGCCCACCTTCAATGAGTGGGGGCTTGATGATGCCAGCCTCCCTTGCGAGGCTGGTCATGCTAGCCCTGGCGGGGGTTGCGGTTGTCCCAGCGGCCTCCGCCGCAGCCCCCTCCACAGCCAAAGCCATGGTCACTGTGCTCGGGGCGGCGGCCCAAGCGCTCGTCCTAGAGCGCCCTAAGCTCCTGACAGTCATCGGTGTTGTGGGTTTGCATGTTGTGGAAGACGCAGAATGGGCGAAGATCCTTGGAGGGCTCATCACGGTCACGGCCGCACTTCAGCTCAGGCTCTGCTGCCAGCATGGTGGGGCCCTTGCACTTCGCTTCCTTGGCCTTGGCCTGATTGTCTTCTGGATCGACGTCCGGGTGCTTGTGGAGGGAGAGGCGGCCTTCTTCGGCCTTGGCGCACTTGTTGGCCAGATTGAATAGCTCCAATGTCGAGCACAGGTCATCGTTGATGGCGAGCTCCTCGCTCATCCTGACATCTGTGACGCCTTCGGTGAATGCAGAGATGATGGCTTCATCTAAGGCCTTCGGGATCTTAAGGCGAACGGGTGAAGCGTTGAATGTACTTGCGTAGGGTCTCGCCCGGATGCTGCTTCACGCGTCACAGGTCGTTGATGGTGAGGGCGCGGTTACGGGTTCCTTAGAAGTTGGCGATGAACCGCTCGTGGAGATCATCCCACAAGGAGATCGACTCCTCCGGGAGGTGCATGAGCTAGGAGTGCGCGCCATCCTTGAGGGCCATGGGGAACCAGTTCGCCATGACCTTGTCATCGCCGTTCGCCACCTCGATGCTCAGCGCATAGAGCTAGAGGAACTCCATAGGGTCAGGGCTGCCATCGTAGCACGGCGGTAGATCCGGCTTGAACTTGACCGGCCAGAAAACACGGCGCAGCTCGCGAGTGAAGGCGTGGCAGCCCGCCGCGCTCACAGGCGTGGCCCGTGCGAGAGGGGCACGGTCTTGGCACCAACGCGTCGTAGCCTCCAGAACGGGCCGATCTTGGTGCTGGCGCGGTGGTGCCGATAGCGCGCGCGTCGTACTATGGCTGCTGCACAACCTGGCAGCTGGCCTCATCCCAGGCCAGCGTTGACGCTCCATGCGGCTGGTCATGCGGACGCGCGTTGCACCTTGGCTTGGCGTCGTCGTTGCGCAGGGGAGGAGGCGGAGGCGCGCCATGGGCCACGTTGCCCGCACGAGGCGGCGGCGGACGGAGCGAGTGGGAGGGCGCCGGGGCCTCGCGAGAGGAGTTGACGAGCTCAGTGATGCAGCCTAGCCAGGCATCATAGCCTTCATTCGTGGGGCGGTAGCGCAGCAGCTCGTGCGCCATGAGCAGCGTAGCCTGCGTGTTCGTCAGCCGCGGCAAGCGAGGAAGGATGAGGGCGTGGCCCGAATGAGGCAAGGCACGGCGGTGCATCCATCATGCTGCACGGAGGGTGGTAGTGAAGAGCCTTGCTGCTCATGGGCGGCAGGGTCGGTAGCGGCGTTGGCTGCGGGAGAAGAGCAGTGGCGAGGGGCGCCTCAGCCCGCCGGTGCCGTCTGGGCAACACGGGCGGCCCGGCGCTCAGTGCGAACATGATGGGCGTCGGCCATGCCGGTGGTGAGACGAAGAAGGAGCGAGGCACAAGGACTTCGACATGCCACTACCTGGCGCGCCAAATGTCGGAATCAGGGCTACGCAGACCCAAACAAGGTTCGAACTCTGGGGCATGCGCGAAGAACTCCACTTAGGCTACAGCTTGCTGCTCACCGCCCACGGCTTTGCTCCATCGCGCTCGAGCCAGAGGGAAGAAGAGATGGACACGAGATTTACCTAGGTTCAAGCCACCTTGCGGTGTAAAACCTTACTCCTGCTTTGTGGTGGATTGCCTCGTGAGGAGGATGAGTAAGAACTAGTACAAGTGTGAGCTGCCTCGGGAATGCTCAAGGATCGATCCTTCTCTATGGTGGAGGCTAGTCTATATTTATACTGGCCTGGTCCTCTTCCCCCAAAAGCTCTAGGTGGGAAGGGATGCCACAACGGCCATATTTGAAGGGGGACATGAGTACACCATATCCTGACTAAAGGTGGTCTTCGCCTACAAAGCTTCTGGTCATGACAAGCTGGTGCGCTCGGTGATGACCTCCGTCCTGCCGAGACTGTGGTCTTGATCTTGTTGCACCAGAACGGCAACCTTTGGGGGATTCCTTGGGAACCCGCGTGTTGGTTGTGTCCCTCTAGCACCAAAGAGGAAACTGTGCTTGCCTGTGCCCGCTGGCGCCCTCCTGGCTCTGGTCATCATGGCTCACGTCACCGCATGCCTCGTGAGGTGCGGTGCGAGTCTAGAGAAGGCTGCTCCTCGGGAGACCGCTGCTCGGGAGGCCTTGATGTAGCTCACCTCGTGAGGCGGGGGCCCTCGCGAGGGTCTTGCTCGTGAAGTCCTAATGCTGGGTCGCGCCGGACCGTTGGTGAAGCCGCGCGCTGGGCCATAGGCAGACCGGTCTGCGTACCCCCGATCCCAGAACCCTGATAGGCCTCCACTTCAAGTTTGAAAGGGACGCCATGCTCTTCGTCAAGATCTTTGGGGAGGCCGGCGACCGCCAGGAGTGTTCTATGTAGAGCGACAACGGCAGCAGCGACCAATCCCCCGGCAACGGCGGCAGCGGAAGCAGCACCTCCTCCGGGGAAAGTGGAAGCGGTGACGACTCCGACGACTCCCTGCGCCCCCGTATCAAGGAGGAGGACTCCGACTAGGCATGGGCGGCATCCAAGCCGGTGCTTCGGGACCGGCGGCCTCCGCGAGGAAGTTTATTTTGTTTTCTTTCATTTCCTGCATCAAAGCAACATGGGCCGCGCGGGGGCATGTAAGGACTTTGGCGTTCGTGCCTTATTTTAAACACGTTCGTGTTTTGCGACTGGGTTTAATTATGGCGTTCCTCATTTAGGTTTGGCCCCTTCTTCACGATCGCTTTAGTGCTCTGTGTCACCGGGACCCAGCCCTGAGCAAGCCTCAGCCGTCGCTGGTATGTCAGGTCACGATGCCTAGGACAAGGCCAGGCTGTGAGGGGCTCGAGGTCCGGTAAGCGCTCCTGTGGCACGATGCTCAGCAGGTCCCCCTTGACATGCAAGTGGCTCATGAGAGAGAAAAGGTTTCCACCCCAACGAGATTGCAAAAAGAAGGAACGTTATTAGTGAGACTTGCGTGTCGCGCGAGGCGATCAACTTAGCTTGGGGTGCAGTATGGGGAATACTTGCGACGTGAGGGCGCGCTTTCTTGGAGCTTGGCTTCGTGTCCACCTTCTGCTCTGCGATAAATCGACACAGGTGCTGCGAGGGGTGTGTGAAAAATTGGCTTTCTTTGTGTCTCAACCGATATCAACGCAGCCGAACTGCAACCCTCCTCCCCATATCTCCTCGCGAGGCCTGCCTCTCTTTTTCTCATTCGTTAAAATGTTCTACGTCCTCAGGACCCGGCCCTCGAGCGAGGCTTAGCTACCGTTGGTATGTCAGGTCACGATGCTTGGAACAAGGCCAGGGGGTGAGGGCTTGAGAGCCAGTAAGAGCTCCTGAGGCGCGATGCTCAAGAGCTCCCCTTTTAACGTGCAAGCGACTTGCGCAAAAAGGAGGTGACATGCTTCACGAGGATCATAGGGAGAAGAAATCTTAATTGGCTACGCTGAGCCTCACGGGGTGGTTGTACTTAGCTTTTCGTGGATGGTGATGTGGATCGGACCTTCACCCGCTCGGGGACTGGGCCTCCCGAGGCGATGAGGTGTTATTCGCACGCCCTCCGGATGCCAGGCTCTTGAAGCCTCTGCATGTTGACAGATTACAGGGTACATAGGGCCATGCGCGCTTGCAGGTCTATTCATGATTGTTCCGTGAGGAGACAAGGCACCAAGGACCTGATGAGGTGGCGTGCATGGGGCCGACCCGCGAGCCAGAGCTCGATCACTTAGGTTTAATAGTGCTGCAGGGACGGACCCAAGCATAGGCACCGTGCTAATAGCCCCCGCTCATGGGACATTCAGGAGGAGAGCTGCTAGCGCATGGGGCCCCAAGGGATGGTGCCTCCGGGTGTGATGCGATGTCGAGCACAAGGTTAATAGGCATAGCAACTCATAAAAGCATAACTGGATTTAATACATAGCCAAAAGGTGGGCAGATGTGGGGGTTGGCCCCAAACAGCTTGAGGATAATGCATCCTGCAGGGAGTCCTGAACCGAATAAACCAAAAGTCAACGGCAATGTTGTTGCGGAAGCATTGATGTAGCTGGCGAAGCATGCCGTGAAGGTTCGCCCATGAAGAGCCAAGTGGCTCCTTAGGCTCGGGAGGCTCACGAGGGGCCGGGGCCTCGTGAGATGCCAGCGCCGAGCGCCGGGCCTAATGAGATGCCAGCGCCAAGCGTCGGGCCTCGTGAGACACCGGCATGAGCTGCGTGAACCGCTGGTACATGGCGCCCACGTTCAGCGGGCCGAAGGGCATGCATATGTAGTTGTAGGGGACACCCCCGCTCCGGCCGACGCTTGACGGCCAGAAGAGGTCCTAGGAAGTGGCCCTATTGAGGCCGGGGATGTTGACGCACACGCGCAGCTCACCGCCTGCATCGGGAGCGGTAGCTGAACTGGTGGGGCGTGTGGGGCGACACTCGCCACGCATGGCCCCCGCTTCCTGAAGCTCACGGATCTCCTCGGTGATGAACTCTTGTGCTCCTGGCACCTTGCGCTGTGTTCCTTGCTTGCGGGGGCGAGCGTTGAAGCACGCATCCAAGTAGTGCCCGAGCACCTCCCTCGTCGCACTGGTCAGGTCAGACGCTCTCCATGTGGAAGCCCCTGATCCTAACCAGAGGGAGGCACTGGGCGTGCCTTCCTATGCGGGAGGAAGGCATGCCCCGGCGACAGGCGCAACACCCAAGGTGTCACAAGTGGGTGCCTTCTTTGCCTCATGGTAGCTCTGGGGCAGGAACTGCTTCTTCTTTGCGGGGACAGCCTCAGGAGGCTTGACACCATCCTCATCGTCGGAATTGTCGGCCGCCGCAGCCCGGTAGGCGTGCTCGAGGGAGCAGACCACATCCTTTTCTTCGCAGGCGATAGTGATGAAGCTGCTGCACCCTGGCATCTTGAGGACATTGTAGCCATGGTGGGTTACCGCCATGAACTTGGCAAGGGTAGGGTACCCCAGGATAGCGTTGTACGGGAGGCTAATGTGGGCCACGTCGAAGTCGATGAGCTCAGTGTGGTAGTTGTCACGGGTACCGAAGGTGATTGGGAGGTGCACTTGCCCCAGGGGAGTGGTGGAATCATCGGTCACCCCAGAGAATGGCCTGGTGGGCATGAGCTGAGCATAAGGCACTTGAAGTGTTTTCAAGGTTTCGATAGAGAGGATGTTGAGGCTGGTGCCACCATCGATGAGGGTTTTGGTGACAGACACGTTGCTGATGGTGGGCGTGCACAGCATGGGAGCACGCCGGTGGTGGTTGAACACCTATGGTGGTCCTTGAAGTCAAATGTGATGGTGCACTGCGACCACTTGAGGGGACGCACGACCTCAAGCCTCGAGAGTGCAGCATTCACCTCACGAGAGAACCACTTGAAGAGGCGATTGGACACAGGGGCCTGAGCTCCTCCAAGGATGCAGGCTACCACGCGAGTCTCCGGGTAGCCCCCAACCCCCTCGTCGTGCTGGCTGTTATCGTTCCTTCTAGGCGGCGGCGGCAGCAGCGGGAGGCCTGCATTGCCCTGAGGGACAAGCCTCATGAGGCTGATCGCGCCAGGCACCATTGCGAGGCTGATTGCGCCAGCCACCCTTGCGAGGCTGGTCATGCGAGCCCTGACGGGGGTTGCGGTTGTCCCATCAGCCTCCACCGCGGCCACCTCCGCGGCCGAAGCCACGGTCATTGCGGCCGGGGTGGCGCTCCAAGCGCTCGTCACGGATCACCCTGAGCTCCTGGCAGTCGTTGGTGAGCACATTGTTGTAGACACAAATAGGCGGCCATCCTTGCCGGGCCCATCGTGGTCATGGCCGCGCTTCAGCTCAGCCTCCGCCGCCAACATGGCGGGGCCCTTAAGCTTCACTTCCTTGGCGTTGGCCTTCTTGTCCTCGGGCTCGACGTCGGGGTTGTTGAGGAGAGAGAGGCGGCCTTCCTCCGCCATGGCGCACTTGTCAGCGAGGTTGAACAGCTCCAACGCCATGCATATGTCGTCGTTGATGGCGAGTTTTTCGTTCATCCTGACGACCATGACACCATCGATGAACGCCGAGATGATGGCTTCATCTGAGGCCTTCGGGATCTTGAGGCGCACCTGGGTGAAACAATGAATGTACTTGCGAAGGGTCTCTCCAGGGCGCTACTTCACGCGTTGTAAATCATTGATGGTGAGGGTGCGTTCGCGGGTGCCTTGGAAGTTGGCGATGAACCGCTCACGGAGCTCATCCCATGAAGAGATCGACCCCTCAGGCAGGTTCATGAGCCAGGAGCACGTGCCATCCTTTAGGGCCGCGGGGAACCAGTTCGCCATGACCTTGTCATCGCTGTTTGCCGCCTTGATGCTCAGCGCGTAGAGCCGGAGGAACTCCGTGGTGTCAGGAATGCCATCGTAGCCCGGGGGCAGCTCTGGCTTGAACTTGACCAGCTAGACCACCTGACGCAGCTCGCGAGTGAACGCCCTACAGCAAGCGGTGCTTATGGGCGTGCCCCACGCGTGAGCGGCGCGGTCTTGGCGCTCCGGTCCTGTGGCTTCTTGGACGGCCTAGTCTTGGCGCTGACGCAACAGCGCGGGAGGTGCACGCACGTCGAGCGGCGGCTGATGCACAATCTGGCAACTCGCCTCGTCTTGAGCCGGCACTGGTGCTCCACACGACGGGTCGCGCGACCGCGCATCATGCCGGGGCTCGGCGTTGTCGCCGCGTAGGGGAGGAGGTGGAGGCACGCCATCTGCCACGTCGCCTGTGTGAGATGGTGGAGGACGGAGCGAGTGGGAGGGCGCCAGGGCCTCGCCCGCGGCGTTGACAAGCTCGGTGATGCGGCCAAGCTAGGTGTCGTAGGCTTCCTTGGCAGGGCGGTAGTGCAGCAGCTCGCGCGCCAAGAGCAGTGCGGCCTGGGTGTTCGCTGGCCCGTGGCGAGCATGGGAAGATGAAGCTGTAGCCAGGGTGAGTGAAGGCGTAGCGATGAGGCCATCATGCTGCACAGAGGGCGGCAGGGAAGAGTACTGCTGCTCGTGAGCGGCGGGGTCGGTGGCGGCGTTTTGGCCACGGCAGAGGTAGAGTGGCGGCGGCTGTCGCAGCCCGCTGGCTCCGTCTGGTCGCGGCGCTCAGCATGAACCCGATGAGCATCGGCCATGGGGACGGTGGAGTGGGGACAGAACAAAGTAGATGAACTTCGGCACACCTCTACATGGCGCGCCAAATGTCGGAATCGGGGCTCTAGGGACCCAAGGAAAGGTTCGAACTCTGGGGTGTGCGTGAAGAACTCCACTAAGGTTTGCCTCACTGCTCACCGGCTCACAACGATGCTTCGGCGAGCTTGAGCGAGGGGAAAGGAAGACACAACTCGGCGATTTACCCAGGTTCGGGCCACCATGCGGTGTAAGATCCTACTCGTGCTTTTAGTGGATTGCCTCATGGGGGAGGATGAGTATGAATGAGTACAAGGATCTGCCCCAGGCTTGAGGGGTGGATGAACTCGATCTCCCACGGCCCCTCTCTAAGGTGGAGACTAGCCTATATTTATATTGGCCTTTGTCCTCTTCCCCCGAAAACTCTAGGCGGGAAGGGATACCACAACGGCCAATTTTGAAGGGGGACAGGAGTACATCCTATCCTGACTAAAGGTGGTCTTCGCCTGCCAAAGCTTCCTGCCATGACACGGTGGTGGGCTTAGTGTTAACCGTCGACCTGGCGAGCCCGCGGTCCTGACCTTCTTGCACCGAAGTGGCAACCTTTGGGGATTGCTTCGGGAACGCGCGTGTCGTCCTTGCCTCCTTAGCACAAAAGAGGAAAGCATCTCTATCCGCCCCAACTGGCGCCCTTTTGGTTCCGCTCATCGTAGCTCAC
This sequence comes from Thinopyrum elongatum, assembly GCA_011799875.1. Lineage (NCBI taxonomy): Eukaryota > Viridiplantae > Streptophyta > Magnoliopsida > Poales > Poaceae > Thinopyrum > Thinopyrum elongatum. Next base: position 280,829,291 of record CM022300.1, read on the forward strand.
ATCACCCAGCTCCGGTACGTTCCCTTCCTAGGCCTCGCCGCCGTCCACCACGTTGGTGCTCTCGGCGCGGTGTCATCAACATGGTCAACGAACGATAGCCATCAGAAGAGGACTATACGTGGTGAGGCTGACAGGTGGACCCACCAACTACATCTTCGCATGGAAGGAAGTGCCTTATTATTCCGTGAAAAAAATGATTCCTCCCCCTGACAGCTGGGACCCACCAGCTTTATCTTTGCACGGAAGGAAGTGCATTCTTATCCTCCCTGATAGCTGCGACCCACCAGGTCGAAGCGTACGTACCGTTGTCTGTGTGGTCGTAGATGTGTACGTACATAGCGGTCGTTCGGTCTATTTGCCATGATGAACCATGGCCGAGTATGAAGCGGTAGCAGTTCGGGCAGTTCCATCTAAATCCTGTACACATATGACAGCCACACTGCAAAAAAGACAGCCACGTACGTACATACGGGCATGGTCTCGAACGTGTACAGTGACGACGTCATGTTCATCGGCAGCCAACCGGCTGGGTCGGAACGGAGAAACAGGGTCGTGCTCATCGGGGGGCAACCGACTAGGTCAGAATGCATCCTATTCAACAGGAGCCAACCGGCTTGGATGGAACAGCCGAAACGGGGTCTGGCATACTGCAGTATGGAGGAAACATCCTTCTGTTCGACCGGCTACAGTCGAAACGGGATCTTGTTCATCGAGAGGGGTTTGGCATACCACAAAACGGAGGAAACGGACTTCTGTTCGAGCTCCTATGGTCGAAACGGGGTCCTGTTGATCGGGAGGAGTCTGGCATACCGCAAAACAGAGGAAACAGACTTCTCTTCGACTGCCTACGGTCGAAACGGGGTCCTGTTCATCGGGAGGGTGTGGCGTACCACCAAATGGGACTCCACGGGCTACTGTTCATCCACCGTCGACTTCCTCCACCTCCACCTGCTACTGTTCATCCACCATCGACCACCTTCAGCCTCCACAAGCCACTATTCATCCACGACTACTGTTCCTGCAGCCTCCACCGGCTACTGTTCATCCAGCCACCATGGGGTCCTGTTCATCCACCCGCAACTGGCGGGGTGTGGCGTACCGCGACACGGTCTCCTCAGGGTCCTATTCATCCAGGGGCAATCGCCTACTACCACGGGGTCATGTTCATCCAGCGGCAACCACCTACACACGGCCGGGGTCCTGTTCATCCAACCCCCACAGGGAATTGTTCATCCACAGCCAGCCAACCATCTAGGTCGACTCACCATGTCTCGACTCGTTCTAACGTACCACGCGCGTGGCAGCAACGGGCACTGTTCATCAAGAGGCAAACCCAACACAACGGGTGGCTACGTCTCGTACGGGGGCTCGATCGGCTTCAATATAAGCAGCGGCAGCGATCGATCGCTTGGGTTCAGTTAGCAGCACCAGCGAAGGAATTGCTTGGCTTCAGTTAGTAGGGAAGAGATCGATCGGCTTCAGTATGTAGTGGGATCGAACGATCGCTCGGGTTCAGTAAGCGAACGCCTCTCGCTTGGGTTCAGTTATAGCAAACACGGCTCGCACCACATGCGTGTACAAGAGAGAAACGCGCAAACCACACTGCATCACTCGGCCTGACCACCCACCGTAACTGGGAACTCCGCAAAAATTTCCTCGCCCTCACTTCTACAATGATTTTTTATGTCATGGACGGCCCAAAGAATGTCATGCAGGTGCCTCCCCGGCCTGTCCAGGACGAAAATCCCATTTTCTGTCATGATTTTTTGTCATAGAAGTAGGAGGCCACCACATCTATGATGATACGTGTTTTTTTTTCACAATTACCATCATAGAAGTGTCATAACCATGACAGAAAAAAATTCGTTCGGGCCAAAATGTCACGGAGTCTTTTTTTTGTAGTGGCTGAGCCCACCTCTGAGGCCTATATAAAGGGGAGTGCGTGCACCACTTAGGGTTGATCTTTTGCCATCCTCGATAGCCACCGCCACTCCCTACGCCCATGCCGTGCGACCGGATCTAGCAGTCCGCCGCCCAATGCTACACCCCGCATGTGTGGATACCTTGGAGGCATCGCACTTGCGGTGCTCGGACGAATCGGTCGAGGGATCCGCGAGGAACCGTTCACGGGAGATCACCATTTGAGGGTCTTCATGATTCACGAGAGTTTGGCTACGCAAGGAGGAGACTCCCCGAGAGATCGACTACACGCATCACCAACTCTTCTTCCGCTACGGTCACTACACGTCTAGTGGTAAACCTGATCCCGTGATCTATTTCCAGCAGCATGATCTTGGGTGCCCAGTAGAAATTTTTTATTTAGCGCTAGCGTAGCGTACCGCATGTTCCAACAGTAATATCAGAGCCTCCGCTGTGTGGTGATAGATTCGATGATATGCATATGAGATATGTAGATCAGTTCAGGTGTGGGTCGATGAGATCGGTCGCGCATGTTAGTGTTGCAGGTTGGTTTCGTGATCTTGTTTCCATGATTGTGACATAGAGTTCATGACACGAGTTACCCCTACCAGTCAGATTCCACCATTGGGGTAGACAGTGGAATGTAAAACCGGATGCAGCATGTGAAGATCGATGAGATTGATCAAATCAGAACGTAGATCAACATCGTGGAAATGTGATTTCCGCAGTGCTGAAATCTGTTGGAGCGGTCTCGGTAAAACGGCTGTAACTTTTGCATACAAAATCGGATTTTGGTCCACAACCTATCAAACTTAAGCTAACAAAAAGTTGAATTACCAACGAAATTGGAAACAAGTTTTTGGCACTTCTGGCTAGGCCAAAATCCGCTTGGAAAATAGAGTTTCAGAAGGTTTTATCTTCGGCGGTAGAACGACTGACTTGTTTTTGCAAGGAATGCTTGTGATTTGGTATAGCCCATGAATGTTGCTTGTACATTTTATTTCATGACCTACGTCTCATGAGTGCAGCAACCGGCAGGAGCCATATGGTTGTCCCATCATTGTATTAATGACCTGCGTGTCAACATGAGACGCCATGTAATGTAATTTACTTTCAGTAGCTATTAGTTTGTAATAGTGTAGTATCTTATGTAACACTTGGCGGTTGACACTGTGGCATGGAGATAGAGATTACAATGAGGACCACCATGCATGGAGATGGAGATCACCATGGGCAGGCTGCGCACATGGTAATGGAGATCACCATGCGCAGTCAAAAAAAGGGGCTATACCATATCACACATATATAAACTGGCTCTGAAAGCTTATCCCTTTTATGCACCCTTCTTTTTGCATGGTAGATGTTTTAAGTAGGGTGATCCCTAAAGAATGTCAAGTATAAATGCCTCCCCAGTTGCTACACCTTCACATGTCAAGTATATTTAGTGGTGGGCCTATAAAATTAGGCTGTCACTAGATCTCCTTCAGGTGATGGGTATGTGTCGGACACTTACATGCGAAGCATTGGTTGACTTGTCGTGGCTATCAGAATAGCTTTCGACCACGAGGCATAGGAGTTGGCGCGGCATGAGATGCCCCCAATAAGAAGAGTTGTATGGAGATATGATTAGCAAGAGTTGCTAACCGAGTGATCTTGTCTTCTAGCAGTGATGCAAAAGCTCACTAGTTGACCTGTTGATCTTGGATCTTGAATCACTAAGTATCAACCGAGGGATGTTGATTTTAGTGGGAGTAATGATCTTATTAAAATATTTAATATGAATTACTCTTCATGAATACATGTCTTAGTGTTTTGCAGATTTTTGTTGTAGATCAATGGCACCACCTGCTCAAGTTACCCCTTTTGCGTTGAAGTCAATCCTGGAAAAAGATAAATTGAATGGAACAAACTTTAGCACCTGGTATAGAAACCAGAGAATTGTTCTCACGCATGAGAATAAGGAACAAGTTCTAGATAATCTGCTTCCAGAGGAACCAGTCGATAATGCTAATGCCGCAACCAGAAATGCCTACCAGAAACTCATTGATGAATCAAACGAGATCAACTATCTCATGCTGGTTTCTATGGAGCCCGATCTACAGTAGTAGTTCAAAAATATGGAGGCTTTTGATATGACTGAGAACCTCAAAAGCATGTTTCAAATGCAGGCTAGGACCAAAAGGTTCAACGTCTGGTGATCCTTGATGGATTGTATGCTGAAAGAAGGTGATCCACTAAGCCCACATGTGATCAAGATGATCGGGTACATGCAAGCTCTGGATCGGTTGGGCTTCCCACTTGGGGATGAGCTGTCCACAGATACAATTTTGGGTTCTCATCCGGAGAGCTATGGGACGTTCATCTCGAACTACCATATGCATGGGACGGAAAAGAAGCTCACTAAATTGCATGGGATGCTCAAGGTGGCAGAGCAGGATATCAAGAAAGGTACGCATCGTCAAGTGTTGATGGTGCAGAACTCGGCTAAGTTCAAGAAGGGCTGGTCCAAGAAAAAGGCTATGGCAAAGGGCAAGGAGAAGGAGGCAACTCCAACTTCCGCCGCTGAGCCTAAGGCAGGATCGGCCTCGGGGACCATTTGCTTTCACTGCAAGGAACCCAGACACTGAAAAAGGAACTGCATCAAGTGGCTTGCCGAGAAGGGCAAGAAGACTGGAAGTGCGAGTTCTTCTTTAGGTACACTTGTTGTATATGTTATAGACATTTATCTTGTTGATGTTTCTAGTAGCTCTTGGGTATATCATAGTGGATCGGTTGTTCACATATGAAACTCAATGCAGGGGCTAAGCAGAACTATTAATGTCATAAGAGGAGAAGTTGGCATACGCGTCGGGAATAAAGCAAGAGTTGCTGCATTGGCCATCGGCACTATGCAACTTAATTTACCTTCAGGATTTGTAATGGAACTTGATAATTGTTATTATGTTCCTGCTTTGACTTGAAACATTATTTCTGCCTCATGTTTGATGAGACAAGGTTATGAATTCAGTATTAAGGACAATGGTTGTTCTATTTACTTGAATAATATGTTTCATGGCTTTGCACCCATTGTGAATGGGTTACGTATCCTAGATCTTGAAGGTGAGTCAGTCTATAGCATAAATGTCAAGAGGCATAAGCCTAATGAGATAAATCCGACTTACATCTGGCATTGTCGAGGACACATTATTCAAAAGCGCATGAAGAAGCTCCATGATGATGGAATTCAAACTTCGGTTGATTTAGAATCATTCGAGACAAGCGAGTCTTGTCTACTAGGCAAGATGACTAAGAGTCCTTTTACAATGAGTTGCGAGAGGGCGTCCGAGCTGTTGGAGCTTATACATAGTGATGTATGTGGACCAATGAGCACGACAGCCAGAGGTGGTTTCCAATACTTCATGACTTTTACCGACAATTTGAGTAGATATGGATATGTCTACTTGATGAGGCACAAGTCAGAAACTTTTGAAAAGTTCAAGGAGTTTCATAATCTAGTGGAAAAACAACTCGGCAAGAGAATCATACTTCTATGATCTGATCGTGGCGGTGAGTATATGAGCCAGGAGTTTGATCATCATCTGAAGAGTCGTGGAATAGTTCCACAACTGACTCCTCCGGGTACGCCACAGAGAAATAGCATGTCAGAATGGAGAATCAGACTCTGATGGACATGGTGTGATTAATGATGAGTAAGTTGGATTTACCCTTGTCATTTTTGGGATACGCTCTAGAAACTGTAGCTTTCACACTAAAAGGGTACCATGTAAGTCCATAGATAAGACACCATATGAGATATGGACTGCGAAGAGTCATAGTTTGTCTTTTCTAAAAGTTTGGGGATGTGATGCATATGTCAAGCGACTCCAGTCAGACAAGCTCAAACCCAAATCGGACAAGTGCATATTTGAGGGAAATCCAAGGAAAACCTTTGGATATTACTTCTACAACAGCGAAGAGGGCATAGTGTTTGTCGCTCGACATTGTGATTTCCTTGAGAAAGAGTGTCGGTGCAACAAACCCTGGGTCTGTTGCCCAGACTGTGCATAGGCACGGGGACGAGATTGAAGCACCAACCCAAGTCAGAATACAAGGGACTAAGAGATTCAAAAGACTAACATGCAAATCAGAGGGACCAAGATCAAGCCAAAGAAGCAAGGCACCATCAGGAGAAGGGCCTCCTTTGCCGGGCAGGCGAGCTCGGAAAGGGGCGAGGCCACCCCCAGAAGACGATGTCCAAGACATCCCGGCAGGGCCTGCCGGGGCACACGGAGGTAAAGCCACCTCACCAACTACTCCACCACGACCCATGTTGTCAATCAGTGCAGTGTCAAAACCGCGGAGTGACTAAGTGGCAGCCATTCACCACATGGCAGCCTCTCCCTACAGGAAACACCTGCAGGTGACACCCGTCCTACGACGTGTCAAGCGAGCAGGCGTGGAGCTGGCGAGATAGCCCGGCAAGCCTTGCCGGGCAACCAATGATGTGACGTTGAGCGGTGCATTTAATGCGCCCTGTCAGCCTGCAGAGTTAGGTAGGATAGCACTGTTGGCTATCTTATCAGTACATAATGACTGTTTTGCCATTGTGGTGACCCCTTAATCTATAAAAGGAGGCCCATGGCAACCATAGAGAGGGTTAGAAGGATGGATAACTCAGATCCCCATACGCGCGTAGCCACTGCCTCCCCGAGGCAACAATTGCCAGGCAAGTGTACTACGCTCCACCATCAATGCACCAAAGCAGGAGTAGGGTTTTATGCCTCACGACGGCCCGAACCTGTGTAAAAATGCCTATGAGATCTCTGCCGTCCTGCCACATGCTCGTCTGCTCTTTGTGCAACGCGACGCCCCCCTGCCGAACCAGCAAGGTGCCTCCTGGTCCCATAGGTGGCCGTGGTTTCCCGTGACATCTTTGGCGCGCCAGGTAGGGGGACCGCTTGCGCGAACCTGAAGCCGTGTGTAGCGCGTCACCTTCATCACCATCAGCATCATCGACGACGCCATCGACCATGGCGCCCAAGAAGAAACCCGGTTCTTTGGCTCATCCTGCCACCTCGAAGGCTCCGCCGCCCGCGGCCTCTAACGCTGTGGGGGGTGAGGAGACACACGAGGACGCGGACGCTGCTGTGGATGTGGTCGGAGCAGGCAGCGCTGTCACCACTTCCCCCGCGGCCGACGCAAGAGCAAGAGATATTGGAGGAGAGCAGCATCAGCAACATCCCGATGGCCACGCTCCACAAGGTCCGAGGGAAGGGGTTACTCCATCTGCGCCCCTTCCGCCCGCCGACGGGCACAGCCGCAGAAACGGCGCTCGGGCCGGGGTGAATCGCCGCCCTCCGACCGCTCCCACCACGGGTGAGGTCGCAGCACGTGCACCTCCCCCGGGACGGGTCGACCAAGCCGCTGCGCCTGAAGGAGCCACTGGCCCTCGAGCGCCTTCGCCGCACCACCCTGCCATCCAGGTGGTCGCCCCGCAGCAGGGAGGGCGCAGTGCTGCCGCCACTGGCACCATTAGGAGCCGAGCGACGGTGCGATCGACTTCATCATCACCCATGCCAAGTACAGCCTCGGAGGCCATGGCACGGGCTCAAATGCTGCTGAGGTTTCTACCAGTGACCGAGCAAATGGATGAATGGTGTGCCACCAACCAAAGTCTGCTCGGTTTCGCCAAAGATGGGGGCTCACGGTGAGCTGGCCCACCATGGCCGCCCCAAGCGACAGCAACGGCTCATGCTGCTGACCGTACAGAAGGGGCCATCCTCACGGTGCAGTCCCCGCCATGACAGCCAGCGCGAGCGCAATAGAATCAAGACCCCGACGATGTCTCGATGGCCTTTTCTGACCCTCGAGCGTGTCCAGGCCAACGACGAGCCCCGGAGGATAGGCGGAGAGAAGACACACGCGACGTTCTCGAACAACACCGCGACGACCTCCGCCGGACCGATGGGTGCGACAGCCCCAGCGTCGATGAGCCTGCGCTCGATATTGGCGGGTGCCTACCATTCGAGGTTGGCTGCCTGCCTTTACCCATGAGCCGTGGCAAGTCTGTTGGCCGTCTGTTCGCACGTGCAAGCCAGAGATACCTGAGAAGTACGATGGGAGGCTGAACCCGGCAGAGTTCCTGAGCATCTACACTATCGCTCTTCAGGCTGTCGGGGGAAGAGATGAGAAGGTGTTCGCCAACTACTTTCCTTTGGCCCTCAAGTCCAATGTGAGGTCTTGGCTGATGCACCTGCTGGAGAACTCCATTTTGTCATGGGCAGACTTGTGCCATGAGTTCATCGGTGCCTTCATCGATGGCCACCAAGAGCCGGGCCGACCCAGCGACTTGCATCTTCTCCAACAAAAGGAAGGAGAGACCCTCCGTAAGTATTTACAGAGATTCAGCAAAGTTCATAGAAATATCCCAAATATCCATCTGGCAGCCGTGATAGCCGCCTTTTAGTCGAATGTGCGCAACCGCCGGATTCATTCCAAGATGAACATACGGTTGCCCAAGACTGTGAAGGAGCTCTACACGTTGGTGGATAAGTGTGCTCGGATGGAGGAGGGAAGAAAGTTGCCCAGAGAGGAAGATTGCACCAATATTGATTTAGAGGATGAGGATGAATCAACAAGTCAGAAGAAGAGCAAGAAGCGCAGTAAGAAGCGAAGCGATAAGGCAGTAATGACTGTTGAAGGATCGGGTACACCTAGTACCGGCAAGAAGGCCAAAGCTGATGCCCCCGGCAAGGAAGCTGCCGTGTGCGCTGACTGCCGGGAAGCCGCTGCTGCCGAGAAAGCCGGGAAAGCTGATGGGCCGTATTGCAAGATTCATCGGACCAAGGGCCACGACCTTCAAGAGTGTTATCAGCTTGAGCAGCTTTTCAAAAGACAGAAAGCAGAATATGAGAAGCGTGACGAGGAAAAGGGTTAGAATGTTGCTGGCGGCAAGGGCCGAGGTGGTGAAGTAAATCGCCCCGGCAAACCCTTTTGGAAGCAAGGAAAACCCGCCAGAGGTCGAGAGAAGGAAGCCTGTGGTGATGAGAGTGATGGAGAGGATGAAGAGGAAACCAGTGAGCAAGAGTTTCAGAAGGCCACCGACGCCCTGTGCATTGACGGGGGTGCATCTCTGCACACCTCTCACTGCCAACTCAAGCGGTGGGCACGAGAAGTCAATGTCGTGGAGCCAGCACCCGAGGCCCGAAAGCTGCTCAATTGATCCTGTACGCCCATCATCTTTGACGAGGAGGATCATCCTAGCCGTACCACTGCGGTAGGGTGTTTGCCATTGTTGGTCTCCCCAACAATCCGCAACCTCAAGATCACGAAGATGTTGGTGGACGGCGGGGCTAGGTTGAATCTGATTTCCCCAACAGTTATCAGCAAGCTTCACATAGCAGAGGAAGAGCTGGAGGTTACCGGCACGTCTCAAGGAGTTAATCCCGGCAGGAGCCATCCTAAGGGAAAGACCACGTTGCCGGTAATGTTTGGGGGAGAACGGAACTACCGGACTGAGAGGATTGTGTTTGATGTGGTTGATCTCCCCCTGCCATACAATGGGATTCTTGGACGCCCGGCCCTGGCTAAGTTCATGGCAGCATCTCACTATGACTACAACACCTTGAAGATGCGTGGGCCACTGGAAGTCATCACCATCCCATCAGATGAGAAGGATGCAATCATTTGTGTGAACAAGATGTATCGGGATGCGGTCGCAGCAGAGGCAGCGGCAGCAGCAGCTCCCGCTAAGGAAAGCAAAGGAAAGAAGAGGGATTCCAGGGACTCCGGCAAAGAGTCCAGGAAGCGTGCCCCACCGAGTGCACGGCACCCGTTGACGACGTGCCGGAGTGTTCCAATGGTGAGAGATCCAAGGTCGCTGCACCCCAAGTGAAGAAGGTCCCGACAGGGCTGGCTGGCATTGATGGTACTTTCACTATCAGCGCCACCCTCGATGACAAATAGGAAAGCGCGCATGTTGCCTTCCTGCGGGTAAATATCGATGTGTTTGCCTGGCAACCATCTGATATCCCTGGTGTTTCCAGGGAGGTAATCGAGCACCACCTTGCTGTCTTCCCACATGCCCGACCTGTCAAGTAGAAAGTCTGGAAGCAGGCCTTGGAGAGGCAGCAGTTCATTGCAGAAGAGATCTAGAGGCAGCTGGATTGGTCAGAGGAGTACGGCATCCCACATGGTTGGCAAACCCAGTGGTAGTCCGGAAGGCTAACGGGAAGTGGAGGCTTTGCATAGATTTCATAGATCTCAACAAGGCTTGCCCGAAGGACCCATTTCCCTTGCCGCGTATCGATCAGATTGTGGATTCCACTTCAGGTTGTGATTTGCTCTCCATTCTGGATGCGTATTCTGGGTATCACCAGATCTTCATGTCCAAGGAAGATGAAGAGAAGACGTCGTTCATCACTCCATGTGGTACGTACTGTTTTGTCCGCATGCCATTCGGATTAAAGAGTGTCGGGTCCACTTTTGCAAGGGCAGTCCAAATTGGTTTTGAGCCACAGTTGCATAGAAACATAGAAGCCTATATGGATGATATCGTGGTCAAGACCAAGGATAGGGCCACCCTTATTCAAGATTTGGAGGAGACGTTTGCTAATCTGCGCAAAATCAATTTGAAGCTCAACCCGGAGAAGTGTGTATTTGGTGTTCCCTCCAGCAAGTTGCTTGGGTTATTTGTATCCCATCGCGGGATCGAAGCCAATCCAGACAAGATCAAGGCTATCGAGCAGATCCAAGTACCAAGGACAGTTAAGGATGTGAGGCGTCTGACAGGATGCGTTGCTGCGCTAAGCAGATTCATCTCCAAGTCTGCCGAGCGCGCCCTGCCATTCTTCAAAATTTTGAAGAAGGCAGGACCCATGAAGTGGACCCCGGAAGCAGATGCAGCTTTGCAAGAGCTGAAGGCCTACTTGTCCTTCGTGCCTACCTTGGTCGCTCCCAAACCCCGGGAGCCGTTGCTGCTGTACCTAGCGGCAACCAACCAAGTAGTCAGTGCAGCTTTGGTAGCGCAGCGAGAAATGGATGAGGCAGAGAGTGAGCAGAGACCGGCAGAGTCAGAGAAGGATCAGGACAGTAATGAGCACGGCAACGAGAGCAACCCCAAGGACGCGGCAAGTAAGAAAGTGGTGCAGCGCCCAGTGTACTTCGTCAGCTCCTTATTACAGGGGGCTAGATCGAGGTACTCTGGCGTGCAAAAGTTGATTTTTGGTCTTATCATGGCCTCAAGGAAACTGCGCCACTACTTCCAAGACGATGAGATCATGGTTGTCACTCGTTTCCCGTTGCAACGGATACTCCGAAACCCTGAGGCTACCGGCAGAATAGTGGAGTGGGCCTTGGAGTTATCCAATTTTGGTTTGAAGTTTGAAAGCACGTCAACCATTCAGAGCAGGGCACTGGCAGAGTTTATTGCAGAATGGACGCCAACCCCTAATGAGGAAGTGACGGAGACAGCTATCCCCGGCAAGGAACCGCCCCAAGAATGGATTATGTATTTTGATAGTGCTTTTTCCCTACAAGCTGAAGGAGCTAGCATGCTTCTTGTTGCCCCCTCCGGGCAGCACTTGAGGTACGTCGTACAAATGCATTTTGCCTGGGAAGAAGCAACCAACAACACAACAGAATATGAAGGGCTCCTTGCCGGGCTCAGGATTGCAGCTGAATTGGGAATTAAGAAGCTGATCATTCGAGGAGATTCACAGCTTGTGGTGAGACAAGTTAACAAGGATTACCAAAGTCCATTGATGGAGGCATACATCGAGGAAGTGAGGAGATTGGGGGAGCACTTTGACGGATTGCAAACAGAGCACGTACCCCGTGCGGAAAACTACATAGCTGATCATCTGTCAAAGTGTGCCACGTAGAAGCTCCCTGTGGAACCAGGGACTTTTGTTCTCCATCTCACTAAGCCCTCCGTATCCCCAGCAACAATGGCCCGGAAAAGGAGAAAGTTGGACTTCGGTAACCCTCTCTCGGTAGAGCTGTCCGCTCCTGGCAGAGACCCTGCCGAAAACAACTCCTCGCAGTCTGCCGGACCACACCCTCCAGCCGGGCCCATGGACCCCACGAACGAAGCATGTGCTTCCACAGCAGAGGAGGTGCCGCTAGTCCTCGTTGCCGAGCCCTAGGCTCCAACTTGGGCAAGGCACATTCTCCACTTCCTCCAAACTGGAGAGCTTCCCGGCAACCAAGACGAATCTGAAAAAGTAGCATGGAGGGCCAGTATGTATTAGTTTGTCGATGACACTCTATATAGAAGGAGGCCCAACAGTGTGAAATTAAAGTGTGTCTGCCGGGAAGAAGGAAAGGAACTACTGGCTGAGATACACAAAGGCATGTGCGGCTCCCACATTGGATCAAGGGCACTAGTTGGGAAAGCATTCCGACAAGGATTCTATTGGCCCACAGCCCTCCAAGATGCGGTCGAGCTAGTCACCAAATGTGAAGCCTGCCAGTTCCATTCCAAGAAAACCCACCTGCCTGCCCAAGCTCTTCAAACAATCCCTCTATCATGGACATTTTTGGTCTGGGGGCTCGATATCCTCGGCCCCTTCCCCCGAGCAATCAGGGGCTTTGAATTCTTGTTTGTTGCTATCGACAAGTTTACAAAGTGGCCAGAAGTGACTGCCGTGAGAAAGGTGACTGCTCAGTCAGCTATCAAGTTCTTGAAAGAATTGGTGTGTCGTTTTGGAGTTCCGGCAAGGATCATTACCGACAATGGCACCTAGTTCATGAGCCGCGCCTTCATGCAATATGTTCATGCCCTCGGATGCAAGATCTCATTTGCCTCTGTGGCACACCCCCGGAGCAATGGACAAGCTGAGAGGGCGAACGCTGAAGTGCTGCGTGGACTCAAGACGAGAACCTTTGATACGCTGCAGAAGCATGGCAGGCGGTGGATCGAGGAGCTGCCGGTAGTTCTCTGGTCCCTCAGAACGACACCAAACCGAGCTACCGGGCAAACTCCCTTCTCCCTGGTCTATGGGGCAGAAGCAATTATCCCCACGGAACTCATTTACGAGTCACCTCGAGTGCTTGCCTACGATGAAGTAGCGCAAGATCAGCACCGGCGTGACAATGCTGTGCTACTCGAGGAGAACCGTCTCTGGGCTGGTACGTGTGCTGCACGCTATCAGCAAGCCCTACGTCGCTATCATAGCCGCAGGGTTCACGCCCGGTGTTTTGAGGAAGGTGACCTTGTCCTTAGGCGCGTTCGGTCCGCCAAGGGTACAAACAAGTTGTCACTGAAGTGGGAAGGCCCTTACCGGGTAGTACGAGTCACCAGACCTGGCGCAGTCCATCTGGAGACCGGAGATGGCATTCAGTTGCAAAACTCATGGAATATTGAGCATCTCCGCAAGTTCTACCCGTAAGGCGCGGCTGTCGGGCCCTGCCCGGTAGCCACCCTTTTGTACAGGCCTTGCCTCAGCTGCATGTAACCCCTTGTACAAAGCCAGGGCGATGACCCTGTGCAAGAGAAAATAAAGAAGCGCTGTGGGGGGCCCCCGACCAAGATTGCATGCATGCATGAGCATTCCAAGATCACAGCATAAGCATTTCATGAGCATTTGCATATGCATATAGATAGGATCACATCCTGCATTCATTCTCATCCGCATGAAGCTACAGGTTCCTGCCGTGAACTTGGCTTTGGCAAGGAGTTGAGAAGGTTGCCCGGCACTGCGATCCCCGGCAAGCCAAACAGATAAGTTCTACCTCCTGTCCATTAGTGTTCTGTAAGTTATAACTTGTGCATAAGAAAAACCCGCCACTCTTTTGAGACTTACGTGCTCCCATCCCTGACTCGAACGTTGCTTCGGACAGGATGGTCGTAGTAGCCTTTGGTAAAAATAAGTTGGCGGGGGGCTTTCCCCTTTGCCTGTTACCCGGTAGACATAGCTCTCCGGCAGACAGAAAAGGTGCCGGCAGGATAGCCTGCCAAGGAAAACTCGTTTATTTACACTAAAGAGGCATCTCGCCTCTGCATGGACATACACATGCACGGGTTCCCGGCAAGGTTCATCTTTTTCATTAATATGCTGATACAAGTACAAGCATTACAGAACACAAACATGGACTCAAGAGATTACATTATTTGAATTAAAATTTGGCAATTGCCTACAAGTTTAAGATTGAAAAAAGATAAGTGCCCCGTAATCCCCTCTTTTTGTTTTCCCTCCATCAGGCACTGCGGCGGAAGGAGGAAAAGACGAGAAAAGGGCACCCAAGCAGGAGCCCATCCTGGTCCCGTCGCGACCCACCTGTCGTGGCCCGACAAGACCAGGAGTCGCGAAGCTGCGAAGGAGGAGTATGGGGGATGGGGCGGCGCCCTCTGGTCGCCACCTCCAGAGCCAGCAAGAAGCCCCGGCTTGAGCGCCGGTGGATTCATCCACCAAAGCTCAGCCGAAAGACTGCTGGAGGGGAGGCGAAGGCGCCAAGAGAACATCCCTCCACGGCCATCACCCTAGGAGGCTGGTGATGATGGTGCCGGGGAGGGAGGGGAAGAGCGGAAAGACGAGGTGGTAGGTCACCGGTCGGAGGCAAAGGCATCCATGCCATCGTACTCCGACCTGACCCCCTGCTACCTGCCTTCTCCATCTTCCCTCGTTTTCTCCTCACCACCGCTGCTCCCGAGAAGCGCCAAGACTCTAGCCTGGCGCCTTCCCCGGAGAGACGGCGAGCGGCCAGGACGGCCAGGGGACTTGAGGCGCACCGCTCCCTGCCTTGGCGGGTAGGAAGGCGCGCCTCTCATCAACATTAGCCACAAGACCTCCGGGAGGGTGTCGGGGCACGACACCTATGGGATCCCGAGAGACCCCTTTACGATTCGGCAGGGGGGAGAGGTATATGCAAAGAGCAGAACCAGTGATCGACACGTGAGGCTTTTACCCAGGTTCGGGTCGCTGATCAGCGTAAAACCCTACTCCTGCTTTGTGTTCTTATTGATGTTCTTGAGCCCAGCCTTCAGGAGCGCTCGCAATGAACAGTACGTTCAAAGGGCAGCTACGCATGCAGAATGGACCCGAAGTTCTCCTCCTCCTCTGTAGCAGTTGCCTTGGGCCTCCTTTTATATGCTCAAAGGGGTCTCCACAGTGGCAAAATGTACATACATTGAGGTGTAAAGTAGCTATAGGGTAACATACGTAACCCCTGACGGATTAGGACAAGCGCATTTAAAGCACCGTGAGGTGTCCGCTTAGGTGTCCTTACTTTCTTGGGGATGGAAAAAGGGGCCATCCCATCAGCACCGCTTAAGCTCTCCTCCACTGGCGCGTTGCCACGCATCCAGAGAAGGACCCAGAAAGTCAGGCCTTGTTACTGTGCCGGAGCGGTGGCATAGTGGCAGAATCTCGCCAGGCGCCGATCCTTGCCGGGCACCAATCCTTGCCGGGCGCCAGGGCTTGCCGGGCGCCGAGCTTTGCTGGGAACCAAGCCTTGTTGGGCGCCGAGGCTTGCCGGGCTCCATGGGCCATCCCGGCAATGATCTTGCCGAGGAGGCTGGCCTTCGATTACCAGCTTTGCTTATTTGTTGATTCTTAGATCTCTGACTTGATGATTTCCTTGATGACCTAAATCGACCTCGAGCTGATCCCGGCAAGCCTTGCCGTGAGGACGGCTACAACTGCCCGTGCACAAGTAAGGGGTACTAGTGGCCCAATACTTAGTACACCGACAGGAGCCCCCGGGCCTGGGCCATACACGAGTGCGAGGCGTTGTTGGGCTAGGCCCAAACAGTGCACGGGCACGCGTGGCAGGGGATTAACTGCTCGTAAAGATCTTGTTTTACTGTGCCCCCACTACGCGCACGGAGCGCGCGATGTGGGAAGTGCCAAAAAGGCTGCAAACTGTTTCGCGCCCACAGAGGCGCATTCATATTGGGGGATAAACAAGGTGGCCCCGCTCCTTCCCCATAAAAAGGAGAAGTCGTGGAGGCGCAAACCCATTCACCCCCCTCTTCTTCCCAATCTGGCAATCGCCATCGTCTTCCTCTGCTCGAGCTCAGAGTGAAACCTTCCTTCCCTCCTGCTCGCCGCTCCCGCGCTCGTTCCGTCCTTCGGCTTCCATCTCCACGGTCGCCATGCCGCCCAAGGCTAGCAAAGGCAAGGGCACGGACAAGGAGCCGAAGGCTGAAGTCCCGGAAAGCGAGCTGGTGAAGATGCGGAAGAGGCTCGTCGTCTTCCCTCCGACGCTTGACGCCGAAACCTTGAAGGGGCGATACCAATGCATGTGGGCGAAGGGAACACAAGCTCACCCCGCCACACGCGTAATCCCAGGTGCTAATTCCAAAGGCAGATCGGACAGATACCCCTTCTTCACTGCGTACTTTTATTGCAGGCTCTGTCCACCTTTTTCCGATTTCTTCAACGACATCATGTATACATACGGCTTCCGCCTTCTTGATTTCACGGCGAATGCCGTATTTTGCATGTCGATCTTTGCCCATCTTTGTGAAAATTTTGCCGGCGTGATCCCCAATTCTGCTCTTTTCCGCCACTATTTCTATCCTCGAATCCAAAAAGGAGAGGCTCTCTCTGGATCTATCGCTTGGATTCCAAGGGCCTGGAACAAAGAGATATACCCAGATGGAGTTTACCGCGAAAATTGGGACGAGTGGTGGGCCGAATGGTGCTGGATCCAGGAAGCAGATCCTCATCCTTTTTGCCATCCCCGGCGACAGAAGGTGGTCCGCGGCAAGGATTGGGGTGATCTCGCCGCAGAAGACGAGAAGCTCACAATCGCCACTACCAGGATCCTCCGCTTGAAGGCTGCCGGGCTGACAATGGAGATGATCGGCTTCGACTTCCTCCGCCGCTGCATCGCCCCTCTGCAGAATAGGGGGAGGCCAGCCTGGGAGTATAAGAACGCAGCGGATATCATGAGGCTGCGCCCCGGGCTAAACAACAACTTGACTGTTATGCAGCTTGGCGCTCTCCGCCAAAAGTTATTCCAGCGCGAAGACAAGCACCGGCTGCCGGCAAGGATCGTCCCCTTGTGCAACAACTCTACACTGGGGTCGATCATTGCCTTCTTGCCGATGTTCAACGCCCACGGCCTTGACCCGACCTGGGTCGAGCCAAGCGAGGAAGAAGCGCAGAAATTCTTCGACAATCTAACGGAGAAGCCTGTCCGGCAAGAGTCGGATCTTATTCGCGCCACCACAGATCAGGAGGTGGCATACATTGCTACCAGAGTGGAGGAAGCGAATCTTGCCGCCGAGGCCGGCAGCGTTGGCTTCACAGAGTGGGAAGCCAGCGATGCAGAGGTGGTGGTGGAGGTAAAACCTGCCGAGGAGAGCAAGGTTGCCGGGGAAGAAGGCGGCGCAGTCGCTGAAAGCTCATCCGGCGATGACACAGCCGAAGAGGAGACGCGAGAAGAGCCCTCGCCCCCGAAGAAGACAAAGCGTGTCCTTCGGAAAGCCGCATCGGGCATCCCGGCAAGCCAGCCTACATCGAGCGGCGAATCCCTCGGCAAGAAAGTGGCCGGCAAGAACGGACCGCGGCAGGGGGCCCGTCAACAGCCCGCGCGGCGCGCGAGACCCACACCAGCGGCCACCGCCGGAGTGGCAGGAGGGTCTCATATAACCATGCCAGAAGCTGCCCCGGTGCCTGCCACAGCCAAGCGGCCCAGGACCCCTCCTCCGCCTCCCCACTCAGACGCCGCAACGGAGGTCGACTTCGACATCTCCGGCTTCAGTCCGGAGCGAGAGGAAGAAGAGTGAGTACCTGTCACAACTTCCGCCTTGCAATCTGCCTCAGTCTTACTGACTTACTTGTATTGTTTCTGCAGTGACACAGAAACCTTGCTGGAGAGGATGGCGAAGAGGTCAAGGACTTCTACGGGCGACGAGCCCCCGGCAGGCTCCACTAGCGTGCCAGAGACCGTCATTGTTATCCCGGAGTCTAGTCCTCAACGCCGCCCCCAGCGCAGCCCCCAGCATAGCCCCCAGCGTAAGTTCATTGTTCTTCTTCCGCTGGCGGGTGCCGAGGTTTCCATTCTTGTCGCTGATATCTTCGGGTTCGCAGGAGAAGAATGGCAACAAGGAGAAGATTGCCCCATTGTGCCTCCTTCATCGACCGCTCCGCCCACAAGCACATCTCCGGCAAGAGATCCTGCCGACGAGCCTGTCCGGATTGAGGAGGAGCCGACAAGCACGGACTCCGGCAACCCATCCCCGGCAACCGGAGTTGCCGGGAGAGGCGAAGCTACCTCTCGACAGCCCGACGCAGGTACTCGATCGCCTCAGAGTGCTAGTTATTCTTTTCCCCTTACTTCTTTATCTTTGATCACTTCAAACTTCAACCTTGATCTTATTCTGTTTTGCTCCTTCGCCCTTCAGAGTTCTCTGTGATGGAACACATGGACGTCGACGTTGTGATCGAGGAGACCGCCAGGGATGCTGCCGCCGAAGCGGACAGGATCGCTGCCAGCGAGGCCACCAAGGATGACGTTGTCGAGGCTGGTGGTGCTCTTGACGGGGAGGCCGCCAAGACAGCACAAGAGGAAACCGCCGAAGAACCTGCTGAAGGAGGCGACAGGGAGGCTGAGGACCGCACTGATAGCATTCCTGCCACAGGAGCGCCAGGCGCTACACCGGCCACAGAGCCCCCTGTTACTGGTGAGGCGGCCACTGAAGACCAGCCATCAACATCTGAAGGCCCCTCATCCAGCAAGTACCTCAAGGTTGGCGAGAACCTGTTCATCAACTTGCCGGGGACGGCAAGCGCTGGGGCACCAGCCGAAGGAGAAGTTTTCGAAGAAATCATCGCTGCTGCCGGGCTTGAAGTTTTCGACAATCCCAGCACTAGCAGCGGCAAATCTGAAGAGGATCAGCTCCTTCAGGCCATGGGCGAGAACTTCCGCAAACTCCAGGCTCTCCACCGCGCCCGGAAAGACAAAGAGGACTCCAGAATGGCAGTTGTTGAGGCGGCCGAAGCAGATTTCCAAAGGCGCGTCGCACAAATGCAGATCTAGCACACCGAGGCCCTCCAAGAGTTGGTTGCCGGCCAGGAACAAGTGAGCCAGCAGTGGAATGAGATCCTCCTAAAGCAATCAGACATGGAGAAGGCGCATGATGAAGCTGTTCAAAGGATTGCTGCCGAAGATGCCCTCCTGACGGGGTGCCGCGTTGCTCTTGATGCTCATGAGGAAGATCTCACTGCTCGTGAGCAGGCGCTCGCCGCCAAGCTTCGCAGCAAGGATGAAGACATTGAAAATCTTGTCGCGCGGCGGACCCAGGAGCTGGAGCAGAAGCACAAGGAGGCGCTCGAAGCTCTAACCGCAAGTCACGCCGGCAAGCTCAAGGAGGCCGTCGATGCTGCCAAAGCTGCAGAGGCCGCCAAGAACGAGTTAAGCGACAAAGTAAAGAGGCTGGAGACAGATCTTGATGAGCACGGCAAGGAGCTCTCGACGCTCAAGGGGGACAGGGAAAAAACCCTCCACTCCTTGGCGGAGATGCAAGTCGCCCTGTCCGACAAGACCAAGCAGCTCTCCTCCGCGGCTGATGATATTGCGGTTCTGGAGCTGAAGCTGACCACGCTGCAGAAATCTCTCGAGGCCGGCAGGGCCCGTGAGAAGGCTCTACTCAAAGATCTCCAAGGAGAGAGGAACCTGCTCAAGAGCGCCGCCGCTGCCCAGAACGAGTACGAGAAGGGAGTGGAGATCTGGACTGGTCGTCTCATCGCTGCCGCGGAGAAGCTTACCGCAGAACTGTCAACCATGGGCTTGTCGAACTTCAGATATTCTTCCGAGGAAAGAATATCCCCAAGCACGAGATTGACGATGTTCTTTGAAAGCATCATCAACGCGTTGAGGGCGCTCCAGTCCAGCCGGGCGACCCAACTGGCGAACGAGACTCGCCGGCTTTGCCGGGCCGTCCTTCGCAAGGTGCTCCTCAAGGTGGTGCACAGCAATCCCGGCATCGACCACTCCAGCGCACTCGGCCACCTGCCAAAGGATCCAAATGTTGAGGCGCTTGAGAAGTGCATCGCGCCGATCCTTGAGAAGGTGGACTCCATCAAAAGGATCGAAGGCCAGCGCAGGGATTGAGTGCTTCCCTTTTATTCTTGCCGCCATCATCTCATGCAAAAGACAGTTAAGTCTCGAGTTAGAACTGTGGCAACTCATGGATGTAATATAATTTAACTATGTTTAGGCTCATGCTAGCTATTTTCCTTGTCTGATTCCTTTATGTATGGAGTTCATCCTACGCTTACTGAAAAACTTGCCGGCGCGCAACCTGCCGCGAGCGCTGGGTGCGGGACTTCAGCAGCCTGCCGGAGGCGCAGCGGCCGGCAAGACTCCTTGGCATTCTCAGTGCAGCCACTTAATTCGTTGAGCGGACTCGAAACAAAATAAGGGCGCAACTGATTACAACAAGGGTTCCTTCGCGTGCAGATTTTCCATACAAGAATCGGAATCGTCTAAGGAAGCAACTTGGTAATGAAAGAAAAACTTGCTCTGAGTTTTTAGGACTTAGCTTTCTGTCTTTGTCCTTCCTCCGGCAAGCATACGATTCCGAACGTCACCAACTGGTATTCATGTCTCCATTCCCCCCCCCCCCCGACAAATGTGCATGCGAGGAATCCTTCTGTCTTTAAGAAAAAGAAAGAAGAAAAAATAAAGAGATGAAACCTTGGCGGTTCGTTAGAACTTACCGGGATCAGGTGTTATACATCATCTTAGACAAACATGCATATATGAATGTGAATATGAGAATCAATAAGGAAATGTATAACACTTAATTTTATTCATCTGTGCTCAGGGTCTGCGCCTGGCTTTGTACAAAGGATCACATGCCTTGCCGGCAAGACTTGTACAAAAAGGTGGTTGCCGGGATCCCCCGGCAACCGCGCCTTTTGGATAGAACTTGTGAAGATGTTCGATATTCCAGGAATTACTCACTGGAATGCCATCCTCGGTCTCCAGGCGGACAGCGCCAGGCCTGGTGACTCGTACTACCCGATAAGGGCCTTCCCACTTTGGCGTCAACTTGTTTGAATTCTTGGCGGACTGAATCCGTCGAAGAACAAGGTCGCCTTCCTCAAGGCTTCGGGCATGAACTTTGTGGCTATGATAGCGGCGCAAAGCTTGCTGGTAGCGTGCAGCTCGCACAGCAGCCTGAAGACGATTCTCCTCAAGGAGCACAGCATTATCTTGTCGCAGTTGCTCTTGCACGAGCTCATCATAAGCGAGCACTCGAGGAGATCCGTATATGAGTTCCGTGGGAAGAACTGCTTCCGCTTCGTAGACCAGAGCGAAGGGCATCTGGCCGGTGGCTCGATTTGGTGTCGTTCTGATTCACCAAAGAACTGCCGGCAACTCATCAATCCAGCGTCTTCCGCACTTTTTCAGCTTGTCAAAAGTTCTGGTCCTGAGACCGCGCAACACTTCAGCATTGGCCCTCTCCGCTTGGCCGTTGCTTCTCGGGTGAGCAACAGAGGCAAAACAAATCTTGCCGCCAAGGTCTCGGACGAACTGCATGAAGGTGCGACTTGTGAACTGCGTGCCGTTGTCGGTGATGATCCTGTTAGGCACACCGAAACGGCAAACAATTCCTTTGAAGAACTTGACAGCCGACTGCGCTGTCACCTTCCTCACTGCTTCCACCTCCGGCCACTTTGTGAACTTGTCGATAGCAACTTACAAGTGCTCAAAGCCCCCGGCAGCACGGGGGAAGGGGCCCAGTATGTCGAGCCCCCAGACCGAAAATGGCCAGGAGAGAGGGATTGTTTGAAGAGCTTGAGCTGGCTGATGTAATTTCTTCGAATGAAACGGGCACGCTTCACACCTGGTTACTAGTGCAGTCGCATCCTGGAGGGCGGTGGGCCAAAAGAAACCTTGCCGGAATGCTTTCCCGGCAAGCGCTCTTGACCCTATGTGAGAACCACATATGCCCCCATGAATCTCTGCCAACAGCTGTAGTCCATCCTCTCGAGAAATGCACTTCAATTTCACACCGTTTGGTCTCTTTCTTTACAGGACGTCATCGACGAACTTGTACATAACAGACCGACGGGCTACTCTCTCCGCTTCTTCTTGTTCCTCAGGGAGTTCACCTGTCTGAAGGAAATGGACAATGTGTTGTGCCCACGCTGGAGCCTGAGGCTCGACAACTAGGACTAAAGGCATCTCATCCGCCGGGGGAACATTTGTCTCGACAGCAAGGGCCTGAGGCCCTGCCGGAGCCTGTTGTTCCCCGGCAGGCGTGTCAATCCTGGCATCTTCCTTGCCGGCGGCTCCGGGGAGCTCTGCCGGGAAGTACTGGCCAGAGTTCAACTTTCTTCTCTTTTCTTGCCGCATCGATGGCGCCACGGATGGTTGAGTCAATTGGAGCACAAAAGTTCCTGGTTCCAAAGGCAACTTGAGGGCAGCACGCTTTGACAGGTCGTCAGCAACGCTGTTCTCGGCACGAGGGACATGCTCCATTTGGAGACCGTCAAAGAGCTCTTCCAATTTCCTCACTTCATCTACGTAGGCTTGCATCAATGGACTTTGATAGCTCTTGTTAACCTGCCTGACGACAAGCTGTGAATCACCTTTGATGATGAGCTTTCTGATACCAAGGTCTGCCGCGATCCTAAGACTGGCAAGCAAACCTTCGTACTCTGCAGTGTTGTTGGTTGAGCTCTCCCGGGGAAAGTGCATTTGAACTACGTACTTGAGGTGCTCTCCGGTGGGTGCGACAAGCAGCACGCCAGCACCGGCGCCTTGCAGCGAAAAAGCCCCGTCAAAGTACATAACCCATTGCTGATCGATTTCCTTGCCGGGGAGACTTGCTTCTTGAACTTTCGTCTGGCGTCGGGGTCCATTCTGCAATGAACTCCGCCAAGGCCCTGCTCTGAATTGTGGAAGTACTTTCAAACTTAAGGCCAAAGCTGGCAGCTCCAACGCCCACTCCACGATCCTGCCGGTTGCCTCCGGATTTTGCAAAATCCGTTGCAACGGAAAGCGAGTGACGACGGTGATCTCATGTGCTTGAAAATAATGGCGCAGCTTTCTTGAGGCCATAAGGAGGCCGAAAAGCAACTTCTGCACACCAGAATATCTCGACCTAGCCCCTTGTAAGAGGGAGCTAACAAAATAAACTGGGCGTTGCACCACCTTTTTCTTCTGCACGGGCTCTTCTGTTTGCGCAGATCCTATCTTGCTGGGATCAACCCTTGACGGGGAAGATCTTGCCACGTCATCTGGCGGTCCTGCCGCTGATGTTGTCTCCTCATCAGCTTCCCTCTGCGCCACTAGCGCAGCACTAACCACTTGATTTGTCGCCGCCAGATACAGCAGCAACGGCTCTTGTCGTTTAGGTGCGACTAGCGTCGGCGGAGAAGAAAGGTATTTCTTCAAATCTTGCAGCGCCGCCTCCGCTTCCGGAGTCCATTTCATTGGACCCGCCTTCTTCAAAATTTTGAAGAAGGGCAGGGCGTGCTCAGCAGATTTGGAAATAAACCTGCTTAGAGCAGCAACACAGCCGGCAAGACGATGCACATCCTTGACGCGTCTCGGCGCTTCAATTTGCTGAATGGCTCTGATCTTGTCGGGGTTAGCTTCGATTCCCCGGCAAGATACAAAGAATCCGAGGAGCTTGCCGGAAGGAACACCGAACACGCACTTCTCAGGATTGAGCTTCAAGTTGATCTTGCGCAAGTTCGCAAATGTTTCTTCTAAGTCTTGAATGAGCATTGCTTTATCCTTAGTTTTGACCACTATATCATCCATATACGCCTCCAGATTTCTATGGAGTTGTGGCTCAAAACCAATCTGGATTGCTCTGGCAAATGTTGAACCAGCACTTTTCAACCCGAAAGGCATTCGTATAAAACAATACGTACCACATGGGGTGATAAAGGCGGTCTTCTCTTCATCTTCCTTTGCCATAAAAATCTGATGATACCCTGAATAGGCATCAAGGAAGGACAGGAGATCACAACCAGCGGTGGCATCCACAATCTGGTCGATGCACGGCAAGGGAAAAGGATCTTTTGGACAAGCTTTATTGATATCTGTATAATCGATACGAAGCCTCCATTTCCCATTCGCCTTCTGCACTACAACCGGATTGGCCAACCAGGTTGGATGAAGCACTCCTTTGACCAGTCCTGCCGCCTCCAGCTTCTTAATTTCTTCGGCAATGAACTCTTGCCGCTCCAAAGCCTGTTTCCTCACCCTTTGCTTGACGGGCCGCTCATGAGGATAGACAGCAAGGTGGTGCTCAATTACTTTCCTGGGAACGCCGGGGATGTTAGACGGTTGCCATGCAAACACGTCGACATTCGCCCGTAGGAAAGCAACGAGCGCGCTTTCCTATTTGTCATCTAGGGTGGAACTTATGGTGAAAGTTCCCCCCGTTCCGTCCTCCTTGGCAGGCACCTTCTTGGTTTCTGGCGGGGCAGCCTTGGACTTCTTGTTCTTGCCTGTGGAACTCTCTGGCACGTCCTCGACGGAAGCGCAGCGCTCCGAGGAGGTGCGCTTGCCGGAGTTGGCGCCAAGGTTCCTGCCGGTGTCCTTCTTCCCCCCGGGAGTTCCAGCGGCAGGAGCAGATGCCTTGATGGCAGGTGCTGCAACTGCTTCCCGGTAAAGTTGGTCGGCACAGATGAGCGCATCCTTCTTATCGGAATGGATAGTGATGACGCTCAACGGCCCAGGCATCTTCAAGATGTTGTATGCGTAGTGTGATGCCGCCATAAACTTAGCCAGCGCTGGCCGACCAAGGATCCCATTGTATGACATGGGGATCTTGGCGACATCAAACACCACCTTTTCGGTCCTGAAGTTAAGCTCGCTGCCAAATGTTACCGGCAGCGTGATCTTGCCCTTAGGCTGGGTTCTTCCCGGATTGACCCCTTGAAACGTACCCGTTTCCTCAAGGTCTTCTTCGGGAATCTGAAGCTTTGTGAGCACATCTGGTGAGATTAAGTTTAGGCCGGCCCTGCCGTCAACTAACATCTTTGTCACCTTGAGGTTGCGAATTGTCGGGGAAACCAACAATGGCAAACACCCGACCGCAGTTGTGCGATCAGGGTGATCCTCGGCGTCGAAGATGATAGGCGAGCTGGACCACTTCACAGGCCTACATGCATCGGGTGATGGCTCTGTCGCATTAACCTCCCGCATCCACTGTTTAAGTTGGCGGTGGGAAGAATGCAGCGAGGCACCCCCATCAATGCACATAGCCTCCGTAGCCTTCTGGAATTCCTGCTCACTGGATTCGTCATCTTCTTCATCATCATCTCCTTCTTTATCTCGGCCCCGAGCGGGCCGGTCCTTCTGCTGCTTGGCCTTGCTGCGGTGACCCCCTCGGCCACCGCGTTTCTTGCCGGACCCCTCAGCACCATCTTGGGCCTTCTCCTTGTCTCGCCTCTCGTATTCGGCCTTCTGCTTTTCGGCAAGCTGCTCAACTTGCCGGCAGTCCTGGAGATCGTGGCCCTTAGTGCGATGGATCTTGCAGTACTGCTTGCCGGAGTTCTCTGACTTGTCGGCAGCCGCCAAGGCCTGACAGGAAGGGCACCCAGCAAGATCCTTGCCGGGGGCGCCAACCTTGGCCTTCTTGGTGGCGCCAGGGTTGCTGGATTCCTCGACGGCAAGCACGGCCTTGCCTCCGCACTTCCTATTCCGCCGTCGGCCTTTCCTTGATGGGGCCGCGGCATCTTCTTCTGAGTTGCCTGCCGCACCAACAGCCTCACCGGGGAGTTTCCTCCCCTCTTCAGCTCAAGCGCACTTGTCGGCCAAAGTGTAAAGCTCGGCAATACTCCTGACTTTGTTCATTGCCAGCTCTTCCTGCATCCTGCGGTTACGCACATTCTGATGGAACGCGCTAATGACAGCGGCAGGATGAACATCAGGAATATTGTACTGCACCCGGCTGAACCTCTGCATAAACTTGCGCAGGGACTCGCCCTCCTTCTGAGGGACGATGTGCAAATCACTTTCTTGGCCAGGAGCTTGGTGGCCTCCAACAAAGGCGCCAACAAACTGATGGCACAGATCTGACCAGCAAGAAATAGAATCCTCCGGCAGATGCATCAACCACGACCTAACGTTGGGTTTGAGCACCAACGGGAAGTAGTTGGCAAGTATCTTGTCATCTCGGCCCCCGGCAGCTTGCACCGCAATGGTGTAGATGCTCAGGAACTCCGAGGGATGGGTCTTGCCGTCATATTTCTCTGGGACCTCTGGCTTGAAGGTTCGGAGATTGGGCCACTGGACTTGCCGCAGCTCACGGGTAAACGCTGGAGGTCCTACCTCGTAAGGCAAGTCTCCTACGTTCCCTGGCGCGGGCTCGTCGACAACCGGCCCCGCGCGCTTATCAGACTGATAGCGCGCTTCCCGTCGCCGCTCGATGGTTGTTCGAGCGTCCTCCTTGCCTCGTTCCTGGAGAACCAGACACTGATCACGGCGCATCCGTGGATCGGACGACGCCGTGGAAACTTCTTCATGGCGGTCGACTTGCTGAGTCGTCGGCCGCTGCTGACGCCGCGGAGGAGAGTGCACCGTAGTTGCACCACCTCCGGTTTTCTCTGCACTGACTCGCGTCGGATCGATGGGCCTCCGCTGAGAGGGCCCTGCCTCTTGCGGTCCATCCTTGTTAGCGAAGCCGATAAGTCTCTGGATAGTAGCTCGCCACTCCTCCATCTTCTCCGGGGCGGGAGGAAAATCGAGGAGCAGCTGTGCACGTGCCAAGGCTTCCGCTGGCGTAGGTGGCGGCGACAGGTGCGAGGTGTGTGAGGTGCTCTGACTCCTAACCAAGTTAGAAGGAGCACCGCCACGGTCACGCGACCGCGCGCCACCTTCGCCGGCAACTCGGTGTGCATGCTGGTCCCGCGCATCTTGGGATCTATGCGCAGAAACCTTTTCGTGAGGATGCCCCGAACCACCAGCGCCATGATGTCGCTCATCTCGCACGACCTGGACAGGTTGCGAGGCTCGTGCCGGCGCGGGAGCTCCAGCGGGCGCTCTTCGATCTCTAGAGTTTGTTGTGCCACCCGTAGGCAACACAACGCCATCTCTAGATCCAGCGGCGCGCAAGTTACCACTGCCACTGCGAACGATACCGCTCGCTTGGCTTGGGTCACCAGAACACCGTGGGGGTTCCATTCCTCTTCCTTCTGCACCCACACCATCGCCTGTCTGCGAAGGCGCAGGCAAAGCAGATCCGAACGGTTGTGCTGTCGCAGCATTCTTCTTCTTGGGCGGCATGACGATGAAGATGATGAAGGAACTAGGACGTCTACCACCAGATCAGGTTCGCGCAACCTTCAATCCCCCTACCTGGAGCGCCAAAGATGTCGGGGCACGACACCTATGGGATCCCGAGAGACCCCTTTACGATTCGGCGGGGGGGAGAGGTATACGCAAAGAGCAGAACCAGTGATCGACGCGTGAGGCTTTTACCCAGGTTCGGGCCGCTGATCAGCGTAAAACCCTACTCCTGCTTTGTGTTCTTATTGATGTTCTTGAGCCCAGCCTTCAGGAGCGCTCGCAATGAACAGTACGTTCAAAGGGCAGCTACGCATGCAGAATGGACCCGAAGTTCTCCTCCTCCTCTGTAGCAGTTGCCTTGGGCCTCCTTTTATATGCTCAAAGGGGTCTCCACAGTGGCAAAATGTACATACATTGAGGTGTAAAGTAGCTACAGGGTATCATACCTAACCCCTGACGGATTAGGACAAGCGCATTTAAAGCACCGTGAGGTGTCCGCTTAGGTGTCCTTACTTTCTTGGGGATGGAAAAAGGGGCCATCCCATCAGCACCGCTTAAGCTCTCCTCCACTGGCACATTGCCACGCATCTAGAGAAGGACCCAGAATGTTAGGCCTTGTTACTGTGCCGGAGCGGTGGCATAGTGGCAGAATCTCGCCAGGCGCCGATCCTTGCCGGGCACCAATCCTTGCCGGGCACCAGGGCTTGCCGGGCGCCGAGCTTTGCTGGGAACCAAGCCTTGTCGGGCGCCGAGGCTTGCCGGGCTCCACGGGCCATCCCGGCAAGGATCTTGCCGGGGAGGCTGGCCTTCGATTACCAGCTTTGCTTATTTGTTGATTCTTAGATCTCTGACTTGATGATTTCCTTGATGACTTAAATCGACCTCGAGCTGATCCCGGCAAGCCTTGCCGCGAGGACGGCTACAACTGCCCATGCACAAGGGGTGCTAGTGGCCCAATACTTAGTACACCGACAGAGGGGCGGTGCTAGGATTACCAATGGTCTCCAGCCCCGCCTCCCGGCCGAGCCTCGAAGGAACCAAGAGGTTTGCCACAGCAAGGACCAGGCTCACTCCCTGAGCGTCAACACTGGCATTTGGCAGCACTAGCCCCAACCAAGGGCCCGGGGTCTGGCCCCAGGCTCTCCTCTTCAGCATAACCAATAGAGGCAGAAAACAGAGGAGAAGAAGAATGCGAGGGTGGGTGACTTGGCCCTCCTCCACCCCTCCATTTTATAGGCGGATCGGGAAGGGGAGCCGCTCCCTCAATAGGCGACCACCGTCCTCCTCCACCAACTCAAGATGACCGGGCCCTCGCCTTGATGCTCTCCTGCGCCACGTGCCTCCGTTACCTACCCCGCGCGATGCATGCAGCATA
Source organism: Thinopyrum elongatum (assembly GCA_011799875.1). Taxonomy (NCBI): domain Eukaryota; kingdom Viridiplantae; phylum Streptophyta; class Magnoliopsida; order Poales; family Poaceae; genus Thinopyrum; species Thinopyrum elongatum. Next base: position 280,857,777 of record CM022300.1, read on the forward strand.
CATGTCTAAGGATAAGGGGGTGGTGGGAAGAGTGAATTGTCAATTTCTCCCCCGTGCATTAAAGTCATTCACGGGCCATCACTGGAAAGGCCCCTCCACCATTGGCCTTACACGACTCGCGGAGAAACCGGAAACTGGCCCAGAATCAAGGCTAATGAAGAAACAAAGAAGACCTCAAAAGACCAGCCTCTTTAGTGACCCCGCCTGTGCACTTATTAGGCCCTACCCCGACGACGCTCGGCAGCGCGTTCGGGGCATGCCCGGTGGCTTCTGTCGATGCAACAAACCCTGGGTCTGTTGCCCAGACTGTGTACAGGCATGGGGACGAGATTGAAGCACCAACCCAAGTCAGAATACAAGGGACTAAGAGATTGAAAAGACTAACATGCAGATCAGAGGGACCAAGATCACGCCAAAGAAGCAAGGCACCATCAGGAGAAGGGCCTCCTTTGCTGGGCAGGCGAGCTCGGCAAGGGGCGAGGCCACCCCCGGAAGACGACGTCAAGACATCCCGGCAGGGCCTGCCGGGGCACACGGAGGTAAAACCACCTCACCAACTACTCCACCACGACCCATGTTGTCAATCAGTGCGGTGTCAAACCACGGAGTGACTAAGTGGCAGCCATTCACCACATGGCAGCCTCTCCCTACAGGAAACACCTGCAGGTGACACCCGTCCTGCAACGTGTCAAGCGAGCAGGCGTGGAGCTGGCGAGATAGCCCGACAAGCCTTGCCGGGCAACCAACAATGTGATGTTGAGCGGTGCATTCAATGCGCCCTGTCAGCCTGCAGAGTTACGTATGATAGCACTGTTTGCTATCTTATCAGTACATAATGACTGTTTTGCCATTGTGGTGACCCCTTAATCTATAAAAGGAGGCCCATGGCAACCATAGAGAGGGTTAGAAGGTTGGATAACTTAGATCCCCATACACGCGTAGCCACTGCCGCCCCGAGGAAACCCTTACCAGGAAAGTGTACTACGCTCCACCACCACCTTTCCACCATCAATCCACCAAAGCAGGAGTAGGGTTTATGCCTCACGATGGCCCGAACCTGGGTAAAAATGCCTGTGTGATCTCTGCCGTACTGCCACACGCTCGTCTGCTCTTTGTGCAACGCGACGCCCCCTGCCGAACCAGCAAGGGGCCTCCTGGTCCCGTAGGTGGCCGTGGTTTCCCGTGACAAAGAGTTTCTCAATCACAAGGTTAGTGGGAGGACGGTCAGAGACAAAGAAATTCGAGAACCACACGGGGATGTTCCGGTAGGTGATTCTGTCACACCGGAGTTAGTCAAGGAACCCGTAGTGGAGTCGATGCTAGTTCCACGGAGCTCGGAAAGATTGCGTAATATGCATGACTGCAATGTGTTGTTCTTGGAGAACAACGAGCCGCCTACGTATGCGGAAAAAATGGAGAGCCTTGATTCTGAGTTATGGCTTGAGGCCATGAGATCCAAATTAAAGTCCATGATTGAAAATAAAGTTTGGAACTTGGTTGACCTGCCAGATGGCGTTCGAGCCATTGAGTGCAAGTGCGTGTTTAAGAAGAAAACTGATATGGACGGAAATTTCACAGTCCATAAAGCTCGACTTGTCGCTAAAGGTTATCGACAAGTTCAAGGAGTTGACTACGATTAGACTTACTCAGTGGTAGCGATGCCTAAATCAATTCGGATCATTCTTTCTATAGCAACATATTTCGACTGTGAGATATGGCAGATGGATGTCAAAATGGCTTTCCTTAAAGGAAATTTAATCGAGGATGTGTATATGACACAGCCTGAGGGTTTTGTCGATCCAAAGAAGTCTAGCATGGTATGCAAGCTTCAGAGATACATTTATGGATTGAGGCAAGCATCTCGGAATTGGAACATTCGTTTTAATGAAGCGGTCAAAGAGTTTGGCTTCATCAAGAACGACTATGATCATTGTGTGTTAAAAAAGGTCAGTGGGGTCGCATTTCTGATCTTATATGTGGATGACATATTATTGATTGGAAATGATGTTCAAATACTTGAATCTGTCAAGGACTCATTGAAAAATAGTTTTTTTATGAAGGACTGGGGAGAAGCAGCTTATATTTTGAGAATCAAGATCTATAGAGATAGATCAAGATAGCTTATTGGATTAAGCTAGAGTGTGTATATTGACAAGGTGTTGAAGCATTTCAACATGCAAGATGCCAAGAAGGGTTTCTTGCCCATGTCAAATGGCATTAGTCTTAGCAAGACTCAGAGTCCTTCGACTCCTGATGAGCGAAGACACATGGATGGGATTCTGTATGCTTCGGTTGTTGGGTCCATCATGTATGCTATGGTATGTACTCATCCCGATGTTAGCTTTGCTCTCAGTGTGCTGGGCGAATACTAGGCTAATCCAGGTGAGAGTCCTTGTACAGTGGTTAAGAATATCCTTAAGTACTTGACAAGGACTAAGGATATGTTCCTGGTTTTTGGAGGTGAGGATGAGCTCATTGTAAAGAGTTACACCGATGCTAGTTTCCAAACCGATACGGATGATAGTCGATCACAATCTGGGTTTCTATTCATTATGAATGGAGGAGCGATGAGCTAGAGGAGTTCCAAGCAAGATACGGTACCTGATTCTACAATAGAGGCTAAGTACATTGCGACTTCTAAAGCTACAAAAGAAGGTGTTTGGGTGAAGAATTTTATTTCTGATCATGGTGTGGTTCAGAGTGCGTCCAATCCATTGGACCACTATTGTGATAATAGTGGTGCCATCGCACAAGTCAAGGAACCTTGGAACGATCATAAAACCCAACACATACTTAGACGTTTTAACCTTATTCGCGACATTGTCGAGAGAGGTGATGTAAACATATGCAAGGTACACACAGATGCAAATGTTGCTGATCCATTGACGAATCCTCTCCTATGGCCGAAGCATGAGGCGCGTATGACCTCCATGGACATACGATGCCTAAATGATTAACTCTAGTGCAAGTGGGAGACTGTTGGAGATATGCCCTAGAGGCAATCATGTGATGATGTTATTTCCCAATGTATTCATGAGTCCTTTGTATTGTCCTTAAACATCATCAATGATATGTATCAATAAGTATGTGACTTGTTTGTGGAACTATGTATTGTATGATGATCGCTCTAATGGTCCCTAGTTGATAAGGTTATGCTAAACCGATAGTATATGACTCGGTTAATGACTATGTTTCACAAGTCATGTGCATGGAGATGCTAAACCGATAGTATGGACTCGGTGAAGGAGATCACCTAGTCAGATAGACCCACTTTGAGATGCAACGAGATATCATCATTTGTTAGTCTAAAGTATAATGTCTATGCCATGTCCTATACCTGAGGTCCTCGCATGTTCTCGGGATGAGGATCGACTCACTTAGGGTCTATGAAATGCTACTCCGTAACTAGGTAGTTATAAAAGGTAGCTTTCAAGTGAGTCGTGAGACATGCCGTGAGACATGGCTGACCAAGATGGGATTTGCCCCTCCTATTTGGAGAGATATTCTCTGGGCCCTCTCGAGTGATCAGATTCGGAAAGCATGGCCATGCGACTTGGGTTAAGTGTTAACGCAGTTCAGGAATCTGTATCATGGTGTCGAGAAGAGAGGTCGAGCTACCACAAGCGTGACAAGTACTCGCCTTGAGATCGACAACATATATCATGAGGCAAAAGGAATGTTGCATATGACACATTGTCGAGGTTCGTCAAACGACTTTATGCACACATGGGAGTTGGCATGTTCTGCTAGGAGCCGCTACCAACTATCGACTCTGGTTGTGTCCATGTGTACGTGAACCCATAGGGTCGAACAATTAAGGGGCTGCAGCCCATTAGGATTGGATCTGAGTGGAAAATGGATGTAGACTCCTAGTGGGCTCAAGTGTTGAGCCCACCTTGGAGGTCTATATAAAGGGGAGTGGGCGCACCACTTAGGGGGTATCTTTTGGCACCCTGGATTGCCGCCGCCACCCCCCACGCCCATGCAGTGCAACCGGACCTAGCAGTCCGCCACCCGACGCTGCACCCCACACGTGTGGTTCGCACTTGCGATGGTCGAACGAATCGTTCGAGAAATCCGCGAGGAACCATTCACGGGAGATCACCATTCGTGGGTCTTCACTATTCATAGGAGTTCGGCAACGTGAGGAGGAGACGCCCTGGGAGATCGACTGCACTCATCACCAACTCTACTTCCGTTGTGGTGACTGCGCATCTAGTGGTAAACCCGGTCCCGTGATCCAGCATCATGATCTTGGGTGCGCGGTAGAAATTTTTTATTTGGTGCTAGCATAGCGTACCGCGTGTTCCAACACTGTGGGCCTGGCCATTGCCCCCACTGGACCTCTGGTGACTCGTGGTCATCGCCCCAAGGCCCCGCACCCATTTCCACAACTGAGGTTCGCCGCAGCACTAGGGCCAACAAGTACAATGGCTTTCGTCTGCCTCAACTCTCTGACACCCGTGGTGTGAATACTAAAGTCAAGCCTAGTATAACCCCATCCACTGGCTCATCCTCCAACACTGGAGACAAGGTGACTGACGAAATCGCCCCCCCCCCCAACTCCTATCTGGGTCCTCCAAGCAATTGGTTCAATCCTTGTGTATCCCTGAATCAGAACTGAGTGCTGAAGTGCTACTGGCGGCACCTTCCATTGTCAACGTGTCGTCTGCAGGTACACCCTCGTCGGAGGTTCACGAAGCAGACGCTTCCCCCGACTCTCTTAATTCCGTCTTTCTTTTTCCCAATTTTGCATAGCTAGAACATTATTATGTGGAACATCTGGGGTTTAAATTCCAAAGAGAAACAATTAGCCCTTAATAATGCAATCCTATCTAGTGACTGCTCTATACTCTACCAACAAGAGACTAAAAAGACCTCTTTTGATCTTGCTTTTATTAAGACGTGTTGTCCTCGACAGTTTGATCAGTTTGCTTATGTCTCGTCGTGGGGTTCCTCTGGAGGTCTTCTTACTATCTTGAAAAGCTCGATGTTTAATAGTACTATCATGTTTTCTGAAGGCTTTGCTTTGGTCGTTAGTTTCGTTAGTACACAATCCACTCAAACATATATGGACGCTAGCTAACATTTACGGCCCATGCACTGGCAATGAATGAATTACATGTACTAATTGGTTGTATGATCTCGATATCCCAAACATGCATGATTGGCTATTATTAGGTTATTTCAATTACATCCGGGCGCCTGACAATCGTAATAAACCTTGCGGCAATACGCGAGATATGTTCACATTCAATGATATTATCCGCAATCAAACCTAATTGAGCTGCCCGTCAAAGGACGAGCATACATGTGGAGTAATATTGTCGGTGTACTAAGTATTGGGCCACTAGTACCCCGTACTTGTGCATGGGCAGTTGTAGCCATCCTCGCGGCAAGGCTTGTCGGGAACAGCTCGAGGTCGATTCAAGCCATCAAGGAAATCATCAAGTCAGAGATCTGAGGATCAGCAGATAAGCAAAGCTGGAATCCAAAGGCCAGCTTCCCCGGCAAGATCCTTGCCGGGATGACCTGTGGAGCCCGGCAAGGCTTGGAGCCCAGCAAGGCTTGAAGCCCGGCAAGGCTTGGAGCCTGGCAAGGCTTGAAGCCCAGCAAGATTCGGCGCCTGGCGAGATTCTACCACTATGCCACCGCTTCGGCACAGTAACAAGTTTGACATTCTGGGTCCTTCTCTGGATGCGTGGCAACGCGCCAGTGGAGGAGAGCTTAAGCGGTGCTGATGGGATGGCCCCTTTTTCCATCCCCAAGAAAGTGAGGACACCTAAACGGACACCTCATGGTGCATTAAATGCACTTGTCCTAATCCGTCAGGGGTTAGGTATGATACCCTGTAGCTACTTTACACCTCAATGTATGTATATTTTGCCACTGTGGAGACCCCTTTGAGCATATAAAAGGAGGCCCAAGGCAACTGCTACAGAGGAGGAGAACTTCTGGCCCATTCTGCATGCGTAGCTGCTCTTTGAACGTACTGTTCATTGTGAGCGCTCCTGAAGGCTGGGCTCAAGAACATCAATAAGAACACAAAGCAGGAGTAGGGTTTTACGCTGATCAGCGGCCCGAACCTGGGTAAAAACTTCCCGCGTCGATCATTGGTTCTGCTCTTTGCATATACCTCTCCCCCCACCGAATCGTAAAGGGGTCTCTCGGGATCCCATAGGTGTCGTGCCCCGACATCTTTGGTACGCCAGGTAGGGGGGTTGAAGGTTGCGTGAACCTGATCTAGTGATCGACGCCTTAGTTTCTTCATCATCTTCATCATCATGCCACCCAAGAAGAAGAGCGCTGCGACGGCGCAACCGTCCATGTCCGTTTTGCCTACGCCTTCGCGTACGGGCGACGGCGTGGGTGCAGAAGGAAGAGGATTAGAACCCCCACGGCGTTCTGGGGATCCGAGCCAGGCGAGTGGCATCGTTCGCAGTGGCAGTGGTAACCTGCACGCCGCTGGATCTAGAGATGGCGCTGTGTTGCCTACGGGTGGCACAATGAACTCGAGAGATCGGAGGGCGCCTGCTGGAGCTCCCGCGCCGGCGCAAGCCTCACGACCTACCCAGGTCGTGCATGATGAGCGACGTCATGGCGCTGGTGGTTCGGGGCGTCCCCATGAAAAGGTTTCTGCGCATCGATCCCAAGATGCGCGGGACCAGCATGCACACCGAGCTGCTGGCGGAGGTGGCACGCGGTCGCGTGACCGTGGTGGTGCTCCTTCTAACATGGTTAGGAGTCAGAGCACCTCACGTACCTCTCACCTGTCGCCGCCGCCTACGCCAGCAGAAGCCTTGCCACGTGCGCAGCTGCTCCTCGATTTTCCTCCTGCTCCGGAGAAGATGGAGGAGTGGCGAGCTACTATCCAGAGCCTTATCGGCTTCGCCAACAAAGATGGGCCGCAAGAGGCAGGGCCCTCGCAGCGGAGGCCAATCGATCCGGCGCGAGCCGATGTAGAGAAAACCGGAGGTGGTGCAACCACAGTGCACTCCCCTCCGCGGCACCAGCGGCGGCCGACAACCCAACAAGTTGACCGCCATGAAGAAGTTTCCACGGCGTCATCCGATCCATGGATGCGCCGCGATCAGCGTCAAGTTCTCCAGGAACGAGGCAAGGAGGACGCTCGAACTACCATCAAGCGGCGACGGGAAGCGCGCTATCAGTCTGATAAGCGCGCGGGGCTGGCTGTCGATGAGCCTACGCCAGGGGACGTAGGAGACTTGCCTTATGAGGTAGGGACTCCAGCGTTTACCCGTGAGCTGCGGCAAGTCCGGTGGCCCAATTCCCGAACCTTCAAGCTGGAGGTCCCAGAGAAATATGATGGTAAGACCCATCCCTCGGAGTTCCTGAGCATCTACACCATTGCGGTGCAGGCTGCCGGAGGCCGAGATGACAAGATACTTGCCAACTACTTCCCGTTGGTGCTCAAACCCAACGTCAGGTCGTGGTTGATGCATCTGCCAGAGAATTCTATATCTTCATGGTCAGATCTGTGCCATCAGTTTGTTGGCGCCTTTGTTGGAGGCCACCAAGCTCCTGGCCAAGAGAGCGATTTGCACATCATCCCTCAGAAGGAGGGCGAGTCCCTGCGCAAGTTTATCCAGAGATTCAGCCGGGTGCAGTATAATATTCCTGACGTTCACCCTGCCGCTGTCGTTAGCGCGTTCCACCAGAACGTGCGTAACCGCAAAATGCGGGAAGAGCTAGCAATGAACAAAGTCAGGAGTATTGCCGAGCTTTACACTTTGGCCGACAAATGTGCTCGAGCTGAAGAGGGGAGGAAACTCCCTGGCGAGACTGTTGGCGCGGGGGGCGAATCAGAAGATGAAGACACCGCGGCCCCGTCAAGGAAAAGCCGGCGGCGAAACAGGAAGCGCGAAGGTAAGGCCGTGCTTGCTATCGAGGAATCCGACAACCCCGGCACCGCCAAGAAGGCCAAGGTTGGTGACCCTGGCAAGGATCTTGCCAGGTGCCCTTCCTATCAGGCCTTGGCGCCTGCCGACAAGTCAGAGAACTCCGGCAAGCAGTATTGCAAGATCCATCGCACCAAGGGCCACGATCTCCAGAACTGCCGGCAAGTTGAGCAGCTTGCCGAGAAGCAGAGGGCCGAATATGAGAGGCGAGATAAGGAGAAGGCCCAAGATGGTGCTGATGGGTCTGGCAAGAAGCGCGGTGGTCGAGGGGGGCGCCGCGGCAAGGCCAAGCAGCAAAAGGATCGGCCCGCTCGGGGCCGAGACAAAGAAGAAGATGATGATGAGGAGGATGATCAATCCAGTGAGCAAGAATTCCAGAAGGCTACGGAGGCCATGTGTATCGATGGGGGTGCCTCGCTGCATTCTTCCCACCGCCAACTCAAATAGTGGGTACGGGAGGTCAATGCGGCAGAGCCATCCCCAGATGCATGTAGGCCCCTGAAGTGGTCCAGCACGCCTATCATTTTCGACGCAGAGGATCACCCTGATCGCACAACTGCGGTCGGGTGCTTGCCATTGTTGGTCTCGCCAACGATTCGCAACCTCAAGGTGACGAAAATGTTAGTTGACGGCGGGGCCGGCCTAAATTTAATCTCACCGGATGTGCTCAGAAAGCTCCAGATTCCCGACGAGGACCTCGAAGAAATGTGTACGTTTCAAGGGGTCAATCCGGGAAGAACCCAGCCTAAGGGCAAGATTACGCTGCCGGTAACATTTGGCAGCGAGCTAAACTTCAGGACCGAGAAGGTGGTGTTTGATGTCGCCAAGATCCCCATGTCATACAATGGGATCCTTGGTCGGCCAGCGCTGGCTAAGTTTATGGCGGCATCACACTACGCGTACAATGTCTTGAAGATGCCTGGGCCGTTGGGCGTCATCACTATCCATTCCGATAAGAAGGATGCGCTCATCTGTGCCGACCAACTTTACCGGGAAGCAGTTGCAGCACCTGCCATCAAGGCACCTGCTCCTGCCGCTGGAACTCCCGGGGGAAAGAAGAAGACCGGCAGGAACCTTGGCGCGAACTCCGGCAAGCGCACCTCCTCGGAGTGCTGCGCTTCCGTCGAGGACGTACCGGAGAGTTCCACCGGCAAGAACAAGAAGTCCAAGGCTGCTCCACCGAAGACCAAGAAGGTGCCTGTCAGAGAGGACGGAACGGGGCAAACTTTCACCAAAAGTTCCACCCTAGATGACAGATAGGAAAGCGCGCTCATTGCTTTCCTGCTGGCGAATGTCGACGTGTTTGCATGGCAACCGTCTCACATCCCCGGTGTTCCCAGGAAGGAAACTGAGCACCACCTTGCTGTCTGTCCTCATGCGCGGCACGTCAAGCAAAGGGTCAGGAAGCAAGCCTTGGAGCGGCAAGAATTCATTGCCGAAGAAATCAGAAAGCTGGAGGCGGCAGGACTGGTCAAAGGAGTGCTTCATCCAACCTGGTTGGCCAATCCGGTTGTAGTGCGGAAAGCGAATGGGAAATGGAGGCTTTGTATCGATTATACAGATATCAATAAAGCTTGTCCAAAAGATCCCTTTCCCTTGCCGCGCATCGACCAGATTGTGGATGCCACCGCTGGTTGTGATCTCCTGTCCTTCCTTGATGCCTATTCAGGGTATCATCAGATTTTTATGGCAAAATAAGATGAAGAGAAGACTGCCTTTATCACCCCATGTGGTACGTATTGTTTTATATAAATGCCTTTCGGGTTGAAAAGTGCTGGTTCAACATTTGCCAGAGCAATCCAGATTGGTTTTGAGCCTCAACTCCATAGAAATATGGAGGCGTATATGGATGATATAGTGGTCAAAACCAAGGACAAAGCAACGCTCATTCAAGATTTAGAAGAAACATTTGCAAACTTGCGCAAGATCAACTTGAAGCTCAATCCTGAGAAGTGCATGTTCGGTGTCCCTTCCGGCAAGCTCCTCGGATTTTTTGTATCTTGCCGGGGAATCGAAGCGAACCCCGACAAGATCAAAGATATTGAGCAAATTGAAGCGCCGAGACGCGTCAAGGATGTGCGTCGTCTTGCCGGCTGTGTTGCTGCTCTAAGCAGGTTTATTTCCAAATCTGCTGAGCGCGCCCTGCCCTTCTTCAAAATTTTGAAGAAGGCAGGTCCGATGAAATGGACTCCGGAGGTGGGGGCTGCGCTGCAAGATTTGAAGAAATACCTTTCCTCTCCGCCGACTCTAGTCGCGCCTAAACCACAAGAGCCGTTGCTGATGTATCTGGCAGCAACAAATCAAGTGGTTAGCGCTGCGCTAGTGGCGCAGAGAGAAGCTGATGAGGAAGCAACACCAGCGGCAGGACCGCCAGATGGCGCGGCAAGATCTTCCCCGGTAAGGGTTGATCTCGGCAAGACAGGATCTGAGCAAACAGAAGAACCCGTGCAGAAGAAGAAGGTGGTGCAGCGCCCAGTTTATTTTGTTAGCTCTCTTTTACAAGGAGCTAGGTCAAGATATTCTAGTGTGCAGAAGTTGCTTTTCGGCCTCCTTATGGCCTCAAGGAAGCTGCGCCATTACTTTCAGGCACATGAAATCACCGTCGTCACTCGCTTTCCGTTGCAACGGATTTTGCAAAATCCAGAAGCAACCGGCAGGATCGTGGAGTGGGCGTTGGAGTTGTCCAGTTTTGGCCTCAAGTTTGAAAGCACTTCGACGATCCAGAGCAGGGCCTTGGCAGAGTTCATTGCAGAATGGACCCCAACGCCAGACGAAGAGGTTCAAGAAACGACTCTTCCCGGCAAGGAAATCGATCAGCAATGGGTTATGTACTTTGACGGGGCTTTCTCGCTGCAGGGCGCCGGTGCTGGCGTGCTGCTTGTCGCACCCATCGGAGACCACCTCAAGTATGTAGTCCAAATGCACTTTCCCCGGGAGAGTTCGACCAACAACACTGCGGAATACGAGGGTTTGCTTGCCGGTCTCAGGATCGCGGCAGACCTTGGTATCAAAAAGCTCATCATCAAAGGAGATTCACAACTTGTCGTCAGGCAAGTTAACAAGAGTTGTCAAAGTCCATTGATGCAGGCCTACGTAGATGAAGTGAGGAAAATGGAAGAATGTTTTGACGGTCTGCAGATGTTGCACGTTCCTCGTGCCGAGAACAGTGTTGCTGACGACCTGTCAAAGCGTGCCGCCCTCAAGTTGCCTGTGGAACCAGGAACTTTTGTGCCCCAATTGACTCAACCATCAATGGCGCCATCGATGCGGCAAGAAAAGAGAAGAAAGTTGAACTCTGGCCAGTACTTCCCAGCAGAGCTCCCCGGAGCCACCGGCAAGGAAGTTGCCGGGATCGACATGCCTGCCGGGGAACAACAGGCTCCGGCAGGGCCTCAGGCCCTTGCTGTCGAGACGAACGTTCCCCCGGCGGAGGAGATGTCTTTAGTCCTAGCTGTCGAGCCTCAGGCTCCAGCATGGGCGCAGCACATTGTCCAGTTCCTTCAGACAGGTGAACTCCCTGAGGAACAGGAAGAAGCAGAGAGAGTAGCCTGTCGGTCTGTTATGTACAAGTTCGTCGATGACGTCCTGTACAAAAAGAGACCAAACGGTGTGAAATTGAAGTGCATTCCTCGGGAGAATGGACTAGAGCTGTTGGCGGAGATACATGGGGGCATATGTGGCTCTCACATAGGGTCAAGAGCGCTTGCCGGGAAAGCATTCCGGCAAGGTTTCTTTTGGCCCACCGCTCTCCAGGATGCGACTGCACTAGTAACCAAGTGTGAAGCGTGCCAATTTCATTCAAAGAAATTACATCGACCATCTCAAGCTCTTCAGACAATCCCTCTCTCCTGGCCATTTTCGGTCTGGGGGCTCGACATACTGGGCCCTTTCCCCCGTGCTACCGGGGGCTTTGAGTACTTGTACGTTGCTATCGACAAGTTCACAAAGTGGCCGGAGGTGGAAGCAGTGAGGAAGGTGACAGCACAATCGGCCGTCAAGTTCTTCAAGGGAATTGTTTGCCGTTTCAGTGTGCCCAACAAGAGCATCACCGACAACGGCACGCAGTTCACAAGTCGCACCTTCATGCAGTACGTCCAAGACCTTGGCGCAAGATTTTTTTGCCTCTGTTGCTCACCCGAGAAGCAACGGCCAAGCGGAGAGGGCCAATGCTGAAGTGCTGCGCGGTCTCAGGACCAGAACCTTTGACAGGCTGAAAAAGTGCAGAAAACGCTGAATTGATGAGTTGCCGGCGGTTCTTTGGTCAATCAGAACGACACCAAATCGAGCCACCGGCCAGACGCCCTTCGCTCTGGTCTACGGAGCAGAAGCAGTTCTCCCCACGGAACTCATATACGGATCTCCTCGAGTGCTCGCTTATGATGAGCTTGAGCAAGAGCAACTGCGGCAAGATGACGCTATGCTCCTTGAGGAGAATCGTCTTCAGGCTGCTGTGCGAGCTGCACGCTACCAGCAAGCTTTGCGCCGCTATCATAGCGGCAAAGTTCATGCCCGAAGCCTTGAGGAAGGCGACCTTGTTCTTTGGCGGGTTCAGTCCGCCAAGAATTCAAACAAGTTGACGCCAAAGTTGGAAGGCCCTTATCGGGTAGTACGAGTCACCAGGCCCGGCGCTATCCGCCTGGAGACCGAAGATGGCGTTCCAGTGAGCAATTCCTGGAATATCGAACATCTTCGCAAGTTCTACCCATAAGGCGCGGTTGCCGGGGGCCCCCGGCAACCACCCTTTTGTACAAGTCTTGCCGGCAAGGCATGTGATCCTTTGTACAAAGCCAGGCGCAGACCCTGAGCACAGATGAATAAATTTAAGTGTTGTACATTCCCTTATTGATTCCCATGTTCATATTTATATATATGCATGTTTGTCTAAGATGTTGTATGACACCTACTCCGGGTAAGTTCTAACGAACCGCCAAGGTTTCATGTCTTTATTTTCTCTTCTTTCTTTTTCTCAAAAGACAGAAGGATTCCTCGCGTGCACATTTGCCGGGGGGGAAGGGAGATATGAATACCAGTTGGCGACGTTTGGAATCGACGCTTGCCGGAGGAAGGACAGTGATAGAAAGTTAAGTCCTAAAAACTCAGAGCAAGTTTTTTCTTTTATTACAAGGTTATTTCCTTGGACGATTCCGACTCTTGTATTGAAAATCTGCACGCGAAGGAACCCTTGTTGTAATCGGTCGCGCCCTTATTTTGTTTCGAGCCCGCTCAGCGATTTAAGTGGCTGCACTGAGAACACCAAGGAGTCTTGCCGTCCGCTGCGCCTCCAGCAGGCTGCTGAAGTCCCGCACCTAGCGCTCGCGGCAGGTTGCGCACCGGCAAGTTTTTTAGTAAGCGTAGGGTGAACTCCATACATAAGTGAATCAGACAAGGAAAATAGCAAGCATAAACCTAAACATAGGCAAATTATATTACATCCATGAGTTGCCACAATTCTAACTTGAGACTTAATTGTCTTTTACATGGAATGACGACGGCAAGAAAAAGGGGAGCACTCAATCCCTGCGCTGGCCTTCGATCCTTTTGATGGAGTCCACCTTCTCAAGGATAGGCGCGATGCACTCTTCAAGCACCTCGACATTTGCGTCCCTTGGCAGATGGCCGAGCGCGTTGGAGAAATCGATGCTGGGATTGCTGTGCACCACCTTGATGATCACCTTGCGGAGGACGGCCCGGCAAAGCCGGCGAGTCTCGTTGGCCAATTGGGTCGCCCGGCTAGACTGGAGCACCCTCAACGCGTTGATGATGCTTTCAAAGAACATCGTCAACCTGGCACTTGGAGATATTCTTTCCTCGGAAGAATACTTGAAGTTCGATAGGCCCATGGTTGATAGTTCTGCGGTAAGCTTCTCCGCGGTAGCAATGCGACGTCCATTCCAGATCTCCACTCCCTTCTCATACTCGGTTTGGGCGGCGGCGGCGCTCTTGAGCAGGTTCCTCTCTCCTTGGAGATCCTTGAGTAGAGCCTTCTCACGGGCCTTGCCGGCCTCGAGAGACTTCTACAGCGTGGTTAGCTTCAGCTTCAGAACCGCAATGTTATCAGCCGCAGAGGAGAGCTGCTTGGTTTTGTTAGACAGGGCAACTTGCATCTCCGCCAAGGAGTGGAGGGTTTTTTCCCTGTCGCCCTTGAGCGTCGAGAGCTCCTTGCCATGCTCTTCGAGATCTATTTCCAGCCTCTTCACCTTGTCGCTCAGCTCGTTCTTGGCGGCCTCTGCAGCCTCGGCAGCATCGACGGCCTCCTTGAGCTTGCCAGTGTGACTTGCAGTCAGAGCTTCGAGCGCCTCCTTATGTTTTTGCTCTAGCTCCTGGGTCCGCCGCGCGAGAAGATTCTCGATATCTTCATCTTTGCTGCGAAGCTTGGCGGCGAGCGCCTGCTCACGTGCGGTGAGATCTTCCTCATGAGCATCAAGAGCAACGCGGCGCCCTGTCAGGAGGGCATCTTCGGCAGCAATCCTTTGAGCAGCTTCATCATGCGCCTTCTCCATATCAGATTGCTTCAGGAGGATCTCAGTCCACTGCTGGCTCACTTGTTCCCGGCCGGCAACCAACTCTTGGAGGGCCTCGGCGTGCCAGATCTGCATTTGTGCGACGCGCCTTTGAAAATCTGCTTCAGGCGCCTCAACAACTGCCATTCTGGAGTCTGCTTTGTCTTTCCGGGCACGATGGAGAGCCTGGAGCTTGCGGAAATTCTCGCCCACGGCCTGAAGGAGCTGATCCTCTTCAGATTTGCCACTGCTAGTGCTGGGGTCGTCAACAACTTCGAGCCCGGCAGCGGCAATGATTTCTTCAAAAACTTCTCCTTCGGCTGGTGCCCCAGTGCTTGCCGTCCCCGGCAAGTTGATGAACATGTTCTTGCCAACCTTGACGTATTTGCTGGATGAGGGGCCTTCGGATGTTGATGGCTGGTCTTCAGTGGCCGCCTCACCAGTGGCAGGGGGCTCTGTGGCTGGTGCAGCGCCTGGCGCTCCTGTGGCAGGAATGCCGTCAGTGCGGTCCTCAGCCTCCCTGTCGCCCCCTTCAGTACGTTCTTCGGCGGGTTCCTCTTGTGCAGTCTTGGCGGCCTCCCCGTCAAGAGCACCACCAGCCTCGACAGTGTCATCCTTGGTGGCTTCGCTGGCAGCGATCCTGTCTGCTTCGGCAGCAGCGTCCCTGGCGGTCTCCTCGATGACAACGTCGACGTCCATGTGTTCCATCACAGGGAACTCTGAAGGACGAAGGAGGAAAACAGAATAAGATCGAGGTTGAAATTTGAAGTGACTAAAGACAGAGAGATAAGGGAAAAAGAGTAACAAGCACTCTGGGGCAATCGAGTACCTGCGTCGGGCTGTCGGGAGGTGGCTTCGCCCCTCCCGGCAACTCCGGTTGCCGAGGGTGGGTTGCCGGAGTCCGCGCCTGCCGGCTCCTCCTCAATTAGGATGGGCTCGTCGGCAAGATCTCTTGCCAGGGACGTGCTTGTGGGCGGAGCGGTCGATGAAGGAGGCACAATGGGGATGTCTTCCGACAGCTCTCCTTGTTGTCGTTCTTCTCCTGCGAACCCAAAGGTATCAGCGACAAGAATGAAAGCCTCGGCACCCGCCAGCGGAAAAAGAACAGTGAACTTACGCTGGGGGCTGTGCTGGGGGCTGCGCTGGGGGCTGCGTTGAGGACTGGACTCCGGGCTGACAACGACGGTTTCTGGCACGCTCGTGGAGCCTGCCGGGGGCTCCTCACCCGTAGAAGTCCTTGACCTCTTCGCCATCCTCTCCAGCAATGTTTCTGTGTCACTGCAGAGACAATACGAGCAACTTAGTAAGATTGATCCAGGACTGGAATATAAAGGCCGCGGCAAAGTACTCACTCTTCTTCCTCTCGCTCCGGACTAAAGCCAGAGATGTCGAAGTTGACCTCCGCTGCGATGTCTGAGTGGGGAGGCGGAGGTGGAGTCCTAGGCCGCTTGGCTGTGGCAGGCGCCGAGGCAGCTTCCGGTGTGGTAGTACGAGACCCTCCTGCCGCCCCAGCAGTGGCCGCTGGTGTGGGTCTCGCGCGCCGCGCAGGCTGTTGACGAGCCCCCTGCCGCGGTCCAGTCTTGCCGGCCGCTTTCTTGCCGGGAGCTTCGCCGCTCGAAGAAGGCTGGCTTGCCGGGATGCCAGATGCAGCCTTCCGAAGAACACGCTTCGTCTTCTTCGGGGGTGGGAGCTCTTCTCGCGTTTCTTCTTCGGCCGTGTCCTCGCCGGACGAGCTCTCAGCGGCTGCGCTGCTCTCTTCCCCGGCAACCTTGTCCTCCCCGGCAGGTTTTACCTCCACTACCACCTCTGCGTCGCTGGCTTCCCACTCTGTGAAGCCGACGCTGCCGGCTTCCGCGGCAAGATTTGCCTCCTCCACCCTAGTAGCAATGTAAGCTACTTCTTGATCGGTGGTGGCTCGGATGAAATCTGACTCTTGCCGGACAGGCCTCTCCGTCAAGTCGTCAAAAAACTTCTGCGCTTCCTCCTCGGTTGGCTCAGCCCAGGTCGGGTCAAGACCGTGGGCGTTGAACATCGGCAGGAAGGCAATGATTGACCCCAAGGCAGAATTGTTGCACAAGGGAACAATCCTTGCCGACAGCCGGTGCTTGTCTTCGCGCTGGAATAATTTTTGATGGCGAGCGCCAAGCTGCATAGCGGTCAGATTGTTGTTCAGCCCGGGGCGCAATCTCATGATATCTGCCGCGTTCTTGTATTCCCAAGCTGGCCTTCCCCTGTTCTGCAGAGGGGCGATGCGGCGGCGGAGAAAGTCGAAGCCGATCATCTCCATCGTCAGCCCGGCAGCCTTCAGGCGAAGGATCCTGGTGGTGGCGATTGTGAGCCTCTCGTCTTCCGCAGCGGGATCGCTCCAATCCTTGCCGCGGACCACCTTCTGTTGCCGGGGATGACAAAACGGATGGGGATCTGCTTCCTGGATCCAGCACCATTCAGCCCGCCGCTCGTCCCACTTTTCGCGGTAAACTCCTTCTGGGTATATCTCCTTATTCCAAGCCCTTGGAATCCAGGCGATAGAACCAGAGAGGGCCTCTCCTTTTTGGATGTGAGGGAAGAAGTAATGGCGAAAAAGAGCAGAATTGGGAATCACGCCGACAAAGTTTTCACAGAGATGGGCAAAGATGGACATGCAAAGCACTGCATTCAGCGTGAAATCGAGAAGACGAAAGCCGTATGTGTACATGATATCATTGAAGAAGTCGGAAAAGGGGGGACAGAGCCCGCAATAGAAATATGCAGTGAAGAAAGGGTATCTGTCCGATCCACCTTTGGAGCAAGCACCTGGGATTACGTGTGTGGCGGGGTGAGCTTGCGTCTCTTTCGCCCACATGCACTGGTATCGCCCCTTCAGAGCTTCAGCATCGAGCAATGGACGGAAGACGACGAGCCTCATCCGCATCTTCGCCAGTTCGCTCTCCGGAACATCGGCTTTCGCCTCCTTGCCCTTGCCTTTGCTGGCCTTGGGCGGCATGGCGGCTGTGAGGACGGAAGTTGGGGGTGGAGCGAGCGTGGAAGCAGCGGGCGGAAGAGGAAAAGGCTTCGCTCTGAGCTCGAGAGGAGGAAGGCGATGGCGATGGCCTGATTGAGAAGAAGAGGGGGGTAAATAGGCTTGTGCCTCTGCGGCTTCTCCTTTTTATGAGGAAGGAGCGGGGCCGCCTCTTTTATTCCCCAATGTGAATGCGCCTCTATAGGCGCGAGGCAGTTGCAGCCTTTTTGGCACACTTCCCACGTCGCGCGCTCGGTGCGTGTAGTGGGGGGCACAGTAAAACGAGATATTTACGAGCAGTTAATTCCCTGCCACGCGTGCCCGTGCACTGTTTGGGCCTAGCCCAACAAGGCCTCGCACTCGTGTATGGCCTAGGCCCGGGGGCTCCTGTCGGTGTACTAAGTATTGGGCCACTAGTACCCCGTACTTGTGCACGGGCAGTTGTAGCCATCCTCGCGGCAAGGCTTGCCGGGAACAGCTCGAGGTCGATTCAAGCCATCAAGGAAATCATTAAGTCAGAGATATGAGGATCAGTAGATAAGCAAAGCTGGAATCCGAAGGCCAGCTTCCCCGGCAAGATCCTTGCCGGGATGACCTGTGGAGCCCGGCAATGCTTGGAGCCCGGCAAGGCTTGAAGCCCGGCAAGGCTTGGAGCCCGGCAAGGCTTGGTGCCCGGCAAGATTCGGCGCTTGGCGAGATTCTACCACTATGCCACCGCTTCGGCACAGTAACAAGTCTGACATTCTGGGTCCTTCTCTGGATGCGTGGCAACGCGCCAGTGGAGGAGAGCTTAAGCGGTGCTGATGGGATGGCCCCTTTTTCCATCCCCAAGAAAGTGAGGACAACTAAACGGACACCTCACGGTGCATTAAATGTGCTTGTCCTAATCCGTCAGGGGTTAGGTATGATACCCTGTAGCTACTTTACACCTCAATGTATGTGCATTTTGCCACTGTGGAGACCCCTTTGAGCATATAAAAGGAGGCCCAAGGCAACTGCTACAGAGGAGGAGAACTTCTGGCCCATTCTGCATGCGTAGCTGCTCTTTGAACGTACTGTTCATTGTGAGCGCTCCTGAAGGCTGGGCTCAAGAACATCAATAAGAACACAAAGCAGGAGTAGGGTTTTACGCTGATCAGCGGCCCAAACCTGGGTAAAAACTTCCCACGTCGATCATTGGTTCTGCTCTTTGCGTATACCTCTCCCCCCGCCGAATCGTAAAGGGGTCTCTTGGGATCCCATAGGTATCGTGCGCCGACAAATATGAACAGGACTCCCTTTTAGAATAGCTCGAATGGTTCCTCACGTCTCTCCATTGGATGAATTTTTACCCCAAGACACTGGTTAAACCCCTCGGTAAGCCTGTTTTGGACCATACGCCCTGCGTGGTCACAATTGAAACAACGATTCCTCGAAGCAAGCTATTCTGATTCGAGCCATATTGGATCCTTCATCTTGGGTTCATGGGCCTTGTTCGTGATATATGGGCTAAACCGGTTCATTCTTCCAACGCTGCCACCATCCATTACCGCAAGTTTAAAACACTCAGACACGCGCTAAAAAATATGGAGTAAGCAAATCTCACGGCTCTCGGTCGCCATTGACGATTGCAACAATGTTCTACCTCACATAGACGAACTTAAAAACGAGTGTAAGTTATCTATTCCAGAAGCCAACTTCAGAACTATCCTTAAGAAGCACTTGATAAGACTCCTCCAATATCAAAAACTATATTGGAAAAAGCGCTGCACAATCCATTGGATCAAATTCGGGGATGAAAATACCAAACAAATTCAGGCAGTTGCTACGAAATGATACCGCAAGAACAACATTGCTTGCTTCCGTGATGATGATGGTAACCAAGTTGAGGATCACCCTGGCAAAGAAGCTTTGCTGTTCCAAACTTACAAAAACCGCCTCGGCAACATCACCCCATCTGAGATGAAATTTGACCTTCAAGCTATCATTAAACGGGCTGCAAACTTGGAACACCCGACTGGTCCTTTTACTCATGCAGAGATTGACACCGTAGTGAATGAGATGCCAGCTGACCGTGCCCCTGTCCCAGGTGGTTTTAGTGGAGCGTTTCTTAAGGCATGTTGGCCAATAATCAAACAGGACTTCTATTCTCTTTGCTTGCAATTCAATGAAGGTACCCTTGATCTCACAGGCATCAATGATGTCCTGATCACTCTCATCCCCATGATTAACTCACCGAAGACAGTTAATGACTACCAACCGATCACCCTTCTCAACTATTGCCTCAAGCTAATCACCAAATTGCTAGCCAACCGTCTACAACACATGATATTGTAACTGGTTCACTGCAACCAATATGGTTTTATTAGAGGCAGAACCATACAAGACTGTCTTGCATGGGCATTTCAGTACATCCACCAATGCGAGACGTCCGGGAGGGAGATCATTATGGTTAAATTAGACTTTGCCAGGGCCTTTGACACAATTGGTCATGAACCTATGATTAACATCATGAAGCACATGGGTTTCAATGACAAGTGGATTGCTTGGATCAAAAGTATCTTCTCCTCTGGGTGCTCTTCGGTACTTCTTAATGGCGTCCCAGGTCAACAATTTCACTGCCGTAGCAGCGTCCGGCAAGGGGACCCCCTCTCACCCCTCTTCTTTGTTCTAGAGGCGGATTTTCCTGCAGGCTGCAATCAATGATGCTTTCAGACAAGGCAAGATTGACCTGCCATTCCCATGCATAGGCCAAACTAGTTACCCTGTTATCCACTACGCTGATGACATGATTCTCGTTCTGCCTACCTGTGCACGACAAGTCGCACTCGTCAAAGAGTTCCTTTCTGATTATGCATCTTCGGTCGGCCTCAGAATCAAATTTCATAAATCAATGTTGATCCCTATGAATCTTGAGGAGGCCTCCACTGCCAATATAGCTAACATCTTTGGTTGTTCGGTTGGTGAAATGCCTTTTACATATCTTGGCCTACCGCTTGGTACCTTGAGACCCACTGTCCAAGACTTCAATGCATTGATTTGAAGCGTTGAGAAATGCCTTACTTCCACAATTGCCATGATGTCGTATGGGGGCAAGCTTTCTTGGCCAAACGCCACAGTCACCTCCCTCTTGATATTTTCCATCTACACTTTGAAAATCCCTCCCAAGGTTCTTGATATGCTAGACAAGATCAAACGCTGATGCCTTTGTCTAAGAAAACTAAACAGGGAGAAAAATGCAACTCTTTGGCTATGTGGGATATGGTATGCAAGCCCATTAAACATGGAGGGCTTGGCGTGATTAACCTTAAAATTCAAAATGAAGTGTTGCTTGTGAAATTTCTGCACAAGTTCTACAATAAAGGGATATCCCGTGGGTACACCTGATCTTGGACAGCTACTATACTGACAAGATCCTGCACGCGACTGACATGATGGGATCATTCTGATGGAGAGACATTCTTAAGCTCACCGCCATTTTTTGTGGGGTTTCAAGAGTGCAAGTGGTCGATAGTACTACGGCCCTCTTTTGGAAGGATCTCTAGCTCGAAAGTGTACTAGAAGATAGCCATCCACATGCTTTCTTTTTCGCCCTGCATGAGGACGCCTAAGGATTTCTTGGAGAGCACGACTCTACATGAAACCTTCCATCTACCTCTATCCCCCCAGGCCCTCGAGGAAGTGCGTGACCTCCAAGATCTCTTGATGAGAATAATCCCCTCCTCTAAAAATAATGATGTATGGCACTACGTCTGGGGGAAGGCGGAATACAAAGTGGCTGATTACTACAAATTTTGCTTCATAGATGTTCAAGACCACCCGGCTTTCAAATGGATTTGGGGCTCCAAGTGTACCATTAAGATTAAGGTCTTCAATTGGCTGCTCCTCCACAATAGACTCAACACACATAACATGCTAAAATGACACCACTACAATATCGGGGATGATTACATTTACCTCCTGTGTGGACAACACATTGAAGAAACAGTGGATCACATGATTTTCACCTGCCCATTCAGCCAAGCCTGTTAGAGTAAGCTTGATGTCAACTGTCCCATGTTCACCTCTCACCTTGACGTCATCCAAATGACCCAGGCCACCTGGCACAACGCGCTCTTCATTGAGACCTTCCTTATAGCCGCTTGGAGCCTGTGGAAAGAAAGAAACAACAAACACTTCAGGGGAGTGAGCCCATGCTTGGGCTCTTGGCTCAAAAGATTCAAGGAGGATTTTAACCTGTTACAGCATAGGGTTTGGGAGGCTCATAGAGCCACAATAGTTTCATTTTGTACTGCTCTTACCTAACCTCCACCCCCTTCCATTCGCCACCTCCCACTTATGCTTGTGGGAGGCTGGGCTTGTACACAATATGAAACTTTGTAACCCCCCATATATATATGAGTAAACAGTAGGAGCCTCTCCTACTGTCAAACACTTCAAAAAAATGAGCATGAAGTTCCAAGAGCCAGGCTGACGCTCTTCTTTGAAAATCTCATCAAGGCGTAGAAGATGCACCATGAGGAGAGATCCGCCAGCTTCACGAGCGAGTCCCGCAAATTCTGCCACGGCGTCCTCTTCAAGGTACTCGTCAAGTCATGTACCAAAACCCTAGTATCGATATATCCATGTAACATCCCAAAATTCTAAATTTTGGAATGTTAATTATTTAAATAGGATTAAATAAAAACTTGCTTGTGTTGTTTGTTGTTAGATAATTTTGACTAGGATTTGAAACTTTTGGAGTTTAAATGAATATTAATTGAGAGGGATTAAAAGGACTTTCCCAATTATTAATTTGATTCTTATTTTGGGTTTATTGAATATTCAAATGAGAGGGAATAAAATGACTTCCCGAATATTCCTTTCGACCTTATTTTGAACTTTGAGAATATTCATAATGTTTCCAATTCAAAATATGAGAGAGGATGAAATGACTTCCTCAAATGATAATATTGGTGAATAATTGAATATTCTCTTATTTCGAAAAAAAATTATATTTAAAACAATCCAGCTCAAAACAAAAATCAATTGAGAGAAGGTAATATGACTCCTTCAATATGAAAATAGTTGGAAATGTTTTAAATGTTGTTTGAGTATTTGTTTGTGTGCTCAAAACCATTTTGGGAATTATTTATAGAGCACAAATAAAGTTATAAAGTATTTATATGTATTTTTATAAGTATTTTGTACTGGAAAAAAATGTTCACTATTCTATATATTAGTATATGTATATTCTGTAGATGTTCTGGTATTTTGTAGAAAATGTTTTGGATCATTTTTTTTAGCCAAAGTCATTTCTATGAATAAAACAGAATAGGAAATACCTAAAAATATTCCAAAACCTAAGCTGCAACCTATCTGGCTATCCCTCGCCACGCGCGAGCAGCACGCAGCATAGCCGGCCCATCAGCAACCACAGCGCAGCATCAGCCCAGCTCGCGCGCGCGCTTGCGACAGCGCTGACGCCAGCGTCGCGCCCACCTGCCAGCCTCTCTGCTCTTTCTTGTTCCACCTATGCGCGGGACCCGCCCAATTTCTTCCACATCCCGCTCGGTCTCCTGCTTCTGGCCGACAGCACAGACCAGGCCGATGCGAACTCCCTGATTCGCGTGACCCCAAACCGTTTCTCCAATCAAAGCCACTGGGAGATCCCCTGGATCCATCTCATTCGTTTCCCATCGTCACCTTGCAGAACAGGCCCCGATTACAAGCGCTCGATCTCGCAGGTCTTCGCCTCACCACCATGCTTCGCTGGTCGATTCCGTCACCTACAGAGGTCCCCGACGCTCCCCTACTACTCCTTCTTTACCCTCTCTCTGCTCCGCTTCGCCCTGACCCACTTTCCCCTTGAGCAGAGCACCGGATCAAGCACACACATCAAGAACTGAAGCTCCAGAACTCCGCCGGAATTCATGCGCATAGCCACCACCGCCCGATGAAGAAATCGCCGTCGCCATCTACACCAGAGCCACTGCCATAACATGCCTCAGCCTCACGTCATCTCTGCATCACCGGAGAAGCCCCGCTGCCTACACCCGAAGCCACTGCCGTCTTCCTCTGTTTCTGGTGAGCGCGCGCGTAGAGTCACGTGGGCCAATCACATGATGACACATCGCCACATGCTACAGTAGCCTCAGTTCAAAATCATATCTTTGGACAGATTTTCACTAATTTTTCATTTAGCTATATCTCTTGATCCGTTTAGTCAAATTGAGTGATTTTTTTCCTACATGTTCATAATAACGTCTACTGTCTTGTAGAATAAATATTTCATTTGTTCAAAATTTTCAAATTTGACCATTTCAAATTCAAATTTGAATCTTCATTCGATCATATCCTGCAAACCGTATATCCTATTTAATTGATTCCTTTTGTCTATGAACACTTGTGTCATATACTTTCTGCTCATATTCAATATACTCTAATTCAAACACCTTTTGAACTGTTTGAATTTAAATTCAATTCAAACTTCATATCACTATAATTTGAGTTGTAGTGTTCCTATTCATTTAATTCTTTTTGCAAATGAACTCTTATGTCATATGCAATATTTCATACAACATTTATGTTGTTTCCAGATATTTTGATCATGTTACATACTACCTCCACTATAATCTTATATATCAACACTTCATCAACAATTGACTCTTTTGAGTTGATTCCTTCACCGTCCACCTTATAGCACCATGCACACCTATATTATATATTAAGCCCAACTATATTATTCTTGTTCTACCTTGCCATATTTGTTTTTTCATTCTTTTGGTTCTTCTATATGGCATGGTTTTTTATTTGAGTTCTTTCGTTGCGATAGATTGCCCGGGGCGTGACGAGTAGAATTATCAGGAATTGTGAGTGCGACGGTCATCATCAAATATACAGGCAAGTTACACCTTGATCATACTTCAACCTATTATTTTTCTATGCATGTAGTTATATATATCACATTACTATATTATGCATGTGTAGGAATATTATGGTAGTATGTTATTGCTACTGAGTTTCAGTTTAGTATGGCCTTATTTTAGATCGTGGTAGTGTATTCTTGCTATGCTTTGTAGACGGGGATTTGGTTCGTGTATGCATCGAGATTATGTGATGACTATATATAATATAACTTGAGTAAAAACATAATATATAATTCACCTCTGGACGGACAGGGTTGCATCATGGTTTCTTGTTCCTTTTCTAAGGACATGGACCATGGCTAAGTGCGCCCGAACGGGTGGTTTCAAGAACATCATGGTTTATACCCTCTGAATATAAGTGGGTGTCATCTAGGCTCAAAAAGATCAGACAGACTTAGTGACTAGTAGCTTCCATGTCCAGCCACTGGCTATATGGGCTCTGGCTTAGTTGATCAGTTGCGGAAACCTTACCCGGATGTGCTGGCAGATGTAGTTATGATAGTTGGGATGGGCCTCCTGTAGGACTAGGCGACTGCTTCTGAAATACTTTCTCTCAATCTTTGGGTTGAGTCTAGTGGGTAAAGTGTACAGACCTCTGCAGATTGTGAAAACTAATCATGATTAGCCGTGTCCCCGGTTATGGACAAATTTGAGCAGCTAGACCATTACAATTGTTGGATGATCTTGACAGATGATACTTTAATAAAATTTGAGTGGGGAACTTAATAATGAGGATAGGTTGGAATTGGATTCCCCAATTCAACCATGTGTATTAATTGTAGCAAGACAAATTTAAATTTGACTATTATATTATGTAGTTATCAGGGAAAAATTAGCTTTTCTGCAAAACAACCACTACACTATCCTCTTGATATACCTTGCATATAGATGTAGGTCTGTATTATAATTCCTGCGTGACTTGCCAATACATTCAAAGTATTGACCCTTCGTGGCTGCAACGTTTCATGTTGCAGATTTTATACGACGAGTGAGTGATATGATGTAGGGTTACGATGTCTATACTCAACATTTGCGTGTGGTGTTGTGGACTTCATGGAGATTTTATTTGCTTTTTTGCTACATTTTGTTTGTATGCTAGCTTGAGCTATGCAGGTATGTATTATATTAAATTCTGGATCTACGATGTAATATTACGACATGTGGCTTATTCTTGATATTACATATTGTACTATGTGTGCTAGCTATTGATCTAGGGACTAACAAAGTGAGCACAGAGACATCGAATCTTATCAGGTTCGGTTCGTTACACTCCAAGGCCTTCAAAAGCTTGTTGAAGGGAGCAGACACCAAGGCTGCCAAAGAGCTTGCCACGTCGCTTGCTGACAAGGTCAGCGAAATCCATAGAACTGAAGGCCAGCGCAAGAACGAGCTCCTTCCTGTTACCATCTTGTCGCCAATGTAGTTCATGTGAAAGACAAGTCTATCTTAAGTTAGAACTGCATTTGGCTTATGATGTAATATAAACTGTTGTCTGATGAATGGATGCTCAATATTCGATGAGTTGTGCGCCAAAGTGCCATCTTTGGTCCCCAGACAGATTGTGCCAGGTCTGGTGACTTGTGCTACCCGGTAAGGGCCATCCAAATTTGGTGTCAACTTGTTTGATCCCTTCGTGGATTGGATTCGACGAAGAACAAGGTCACATTCCTCAAGGCTCCGGGCGTGCACTTTGCGACTATGGTAGCGACACAAAACTTGCTGGTAGCATGCAACATGTACAGCTACCCAGAGTTGATCTTCCTTGAGGAGCATGACATCATCTTTCCACATTTGCTCTTGCTCAGCTTTGTCAAAAGCTTGCAATAGAGGTTACCCGTATGTGAGTTCCATGGGGAGCACCACTTCTGCACCATAGACCAGGGGGAAAGGTGTCTCGCCGGTGGCTCAATTTCGTGTCATCTTGAGTGACCAAAGAACTGCCGACAGCTCGTCAATCCAACGCCTTCCACACTTGTGCAGCCTGTCAAATGTTCTTATCTTGAGTCCTTGCATCACTTCTACATTTTCCCTCTCCACTTGGTCATTGCTTCTCGGGTGAGCAACTAGTGCAAAACAGAATTTTCTACCAAGGTATTGGTAGCATTGCTCGAAGGCGTGACTCATGAACTGCGTGCTGTTGTCGGTGCTCACCCGGGTTAGCACATCAAAATGGCATACTAGTCCTTTGAAGAACTTGGCAATTGTTGACCCACAAGTATAGGGGATCAATCATAGTCCTTTCGATAAGTAAGAGTGTCGAACCCAACGCGGAGCAGAAGGAAATGACAAGTGGTTTTCAGCATGGTAATTTCTGCAAGCACTGAAATTGTCGGTAACAAGTAGTTTGATAGCAAGATAATTTGTAACAAGTAACAAGTAACAATAGTAATAATAAGTGCAGCAAGGTAGCCCAATCACTTAGATGGCAAAGGACACGCCAAAACAGTCTTAGATAATAAGTAAAGCATTCTTGAGGGCACACGGGAATTTCATCTAGTCATTTTTATCATGTTGGTTTGATTTGCGTTCGCTACTTTGATAATTTGATATGTGGGTGGACCGGTGCTTGGGTGTTGTTCTTCCTTGAACAAGCCTCCCACTTATGATTAACCTCCTCGCAAGCATCCGTAACTACGAAAGAAGTATTAAGATAAAAATCTAACCATAGCATTAAACATATGGATCCAAATCAGCCCCTTGCGAAATAGCGCGTAAACTAGGGTTTAAGCTTCTGTCACTCTAGTGACCCATCATCTAATAACTACTCCATAATGCATTCCCTTAGGCCCAAAGATGGTGAAGTGTCATGGAGTCGATGTTCACATAACAACACTAAGGGAATCACAACATACATATCATCAAAATATCGAAAACATATCAAATTCACATGATTACTTGCAACATGACTTCTCTTGTGGCCTCAAGAACAAAGGTAACTACTCACAAGTAATATTCATGCTCAAGATCAGAGGGATATTAAATAGCATAATGGATCTGAACATATAATCTTCAACCAAATAAACCTTATAGCATCAACTACAAGATGTAATCAACACTACTAGTCACCCACAGGTAACAATCTGAGGTTCCACTACAAAGATTGAACACAAGAGATGAACTAGGGTTTTGAGATGAGATGGTGCTGTTGAAGATGTTGATGAAGATTGGCCTCTTAAAGATGAGAGGGCTGTTGGTGATGACGATGGCTTTAATTTCCCCCTCCAGGAGGGAAGTTCCCCCGGTGGAATCGCTTCGTCGGGGGGCAAAAGGTGCTCCTGCCCAAGTTTCGCCTTGAGACGGCAGCGCTCCATCCCGAAAGTCTTCTCCTTATTTTTTCTAGGTCAAAAGACCTTATGTACCAGAAGATGGGCACTGGAGGTGGGCTGAGGTGCCCACTACCCACCAGGGCGTGCTTGGGGGGCCTAGCGTGCCCTGGTGCCTTGTGGCCACCTTGCAACCGCCCTTTGGTAGTTATTTTCTCCAATATTTTTTATATATTCCAGAATAATTCTCCGTAAAATTGTAGCTCATTTGGAGATGTGCAGCATAGGTATGTCTGACATATCCTTTTCTGGTCCAGAATTCTAGCTGCCGATATTCTCCTTCTTTGTGTAAACCATGCATATTATGAGAGAAAAGGCATTAGAATTACTCGACAAAGTGTTATAATGCATAAAGACACTATAAATAATAGTAGGAAGACATGATGCAAAATGGATGTATCAACTCCCACAAACTTAGACCTCGCTTGTCCTCAAGCGAAAGCCGATATTGAAAATCATGTCCACATTTTCAGAGAGAGAGGCATCAATAAAAACAAAATACGGACATAGTAGCATCATGCTTGTTATTATAATAGCAACAAACTTTATCATAGAACTTTATCATATGGCTTCTCATGAACAAGTAACAATTCATCACATCATCGAAGTAAAAAAGCATAAACTTTATTCAAAACAAACAAACTATGTTCTCAGTCAACTTTGCAACTACAATTCATCATATTTTCAGGAATGGTCTTGTATCGGAGCCTTTTGGCAAGTCCCACAACATATATATGAGCAAAAAGTTTCAACTAGACACATAGAAAGGTAGGGGCTTATAGTTTCGGCAACTTATTCACCTCAAGGGTGATGTCAACAATAATAACTCATGCTCACTCATATCCAACTGGATATATGTGCCTAGATCTTTCCCCACCACATGATGCTTGCCAAAGAGAAAAATAAAAAGGAATAGAGGGAAATACTTTGACTATTGCATAAAAGTAAACGATATGCCCTTCGCAGAGGGATGCATAGGTTGTCATGTGTTTTTTGGTTTTGTATGCACAATCACTTAATGCAAAAGAACATCATGTTATATTGCCCCTTATGATAGTAACCTTTATTATGCAGTCCGTCACTTTTATTACTTTGTCATCGTAAGTTCGTACAACGCTTATTTTCCCTTACACTAAAGGATCAAACACATTTAGGAGCAATTTTCATTGCCTTTTTCCACCAATGATAACTTACTTGAAGGATCTTACTCAATCCATAGGTAGGGATGGTGGAGGCTCAAAACATGGATTTGGGTTTAAGGGTTTTGGATGCACAAGTAGTATCTCTACTTAGTGCGGATTTTTGGCTAGCAAAGATATTGAGCAAGCACCACATGTTGAAGGATCTATGACAATATAACTTCAATGTGAATAAGAAAAAACATAAATCATTACATTGTCTTCCTTATCCAACGTCAACAATTTGGCATATGATATTTAGTGGGAGCTCACAATCATAAAAGATGTCCAAGATAGTATATTTGCATGTGAATCTTCTCTTCCCTTATAAATTCTTTCATGAATTGCATCATTGACCAATGCTATGTTTGTCAACTTTCAATAAATTTTACCACTTATACTTTTCCTTATGTGATGTCATTACTTACCATAAGATTAGCATACGATCTTTTTCATTATTTCCTTTATTTTGATTGAAACAGAAAAGTAAAGAAGCAAAAACTCAAATTAAACTTTATTATATAACTCTCACTAGATTACATAGATAGATAGATCATGAAACTAGCACTCGAAAATAGATCATACTAAACTTTTATTCAACTAAATCATGAAATAGCTAAGGATCGAACTAAAATAGGTAATGGTAATAAAAGTGATGATGATACGATACCGGGGATCTCCCCCAAGCTTGGCACAAGCCAAGGGGAGTGCCCATACCCGTGTACTCAAGTATCCTTCTTTGGTGGTGAAGGCGAAGATGGTGATGAGGCAGTCTTTTTCTCCAGCTTGCGCCTGAGGCTAGAGATTTCCTCCCTTAGATCATCATTCTCTAGCTCAAGCTTTAGTACCCTTTTGCATAATGCTGCCTTGCTCTCCTGCAGAAAATGAGATGGGATAAATTGGATCTTAGATTTGTTTGCTTTGTTAGAGAGGCTTGACTTCTTGAATTCCAAGTGCATATCTCTAGACTGGGGTAGTGGATATTCATCTTCATCAGAGCTATCATCTCTTGTTTTCTCCATGTCAACGTCTTCCTCCTCATCCGTGGTCCAACCATAAGGATCCTCCTCCCCATAGACCTTGGGGTTTGCGATATAATCAACGACATAGCTCTCTTTATCTGAATCTTGAGACGACATATTTTCAGATCTACAAGAAAAACAGCATGAAACAAGAATAGGGGATTTCTCCATGATACGGTGGTCAAATCGTCCGGGGGTATCTATAAATATTTTTTATCTTGGGAAACAAGTATACGGAAGGAAAACGGAGTCAAGAAGGTGCCTGAGGGGCCCACTACCCACCAGGGCGTGCCAGGTGGGGCAGGCGCGCCCTGGTGTCTTGTGGGCACCTGGGTTGCCTTCCCGGTTGTTTCTTATTTTTCTATTTTTTCTAATAATCCAAAACTGTCAAAAAAATTGCGGATTTTTCGGAGACCGTTTACTTACCGTATCATGTACCTCTTCCTTTTCAGGGTTCTGGAGTGTTCTGGAAGGTTTCTTTTATGTGTTCCTTCGGTTTCATGGTTTGGATAATATTAGTTTCAACATTAATAGGCGCACCTGAAATATAGTGCTTAATTCTTTGTCCATTGACCACCTTCGGGTTGGTACCTTCGGCATTATTAATATTGATAGCTCCAGCGTGATAAACTTCTTCGATGATATATGGTCCTTCCCATTTGGAAAGAAGTTTTCTTGCAAAAAGTTCTAAAACCAGAATTGTGCAATAGAACATGTTCACCAACTTTGAATTCTCTTTTTGGATTATTTTGTCATGCCAACTTTTAACTTTTTCTTTAAATAGTTTGACATTTTCATAAGCTTGGGTTCTCCATTCATCTAGTGAGCTAATATCAAGTAACCTCTTTTCACTGGCAAGGTTGAAATCATAATTGAGTTCTTTAATTGCCCAATATGCTTTATGTTCTAACTCAAGAGGCAAATGACAAGCTTTTCCATAAACCATTTTATATGGAGACATACCCATAGGATTTTTATAAGTTGTTCTATAGGGCCAAAGTGAATCATCAAGTTTCTTAGACCAATTCTTTCGGGACCTATTGATGGTTTTTGTAATATTAATTTTATTTCTCTATTGCTAAGTTCAACTTGACCACTAGATTGAGGATGATAGGGTGATGCAATTCTATGGTTGACATCATATTTAGCAAGCATTTTACGGAAAGCACCATGAATAAAATGTGAACCACCATCAGTCATTAAATATCTAGGGACTCCAAACCTTGGGAAGATAACTTCTTTAAGCATTTTAATGGAAGTGTTATGATCAACACTACTAGTTGGAATAGCTTCTACCCACTTAGTAACATAATCAACAGCAACCAAAATATGTATATACCCATTAGAGGAAGGAAAATGTCCCATATAATCAAAGCCCCAAACCTCAAAAGGTTCAACAAAAAGTGAATAATTCATAGGCATTTCTTGACACTTACCAATATTACCAATTCTTTGACATTCATCACAAGACAAGAGGAACTTACGGGCATCTTTGAAAATAGTAGGCCAATAAAAACCAGATTGTAATACCTTATGTGCAGTTCTATCTCCCACATGATGTCCTATGTAGGCTTCGGAGTGACATTTCTGTAGGTTTGTTCCAGTTCATGCTCAGGTACACAACATCTAATAATACCATCTACTCCTTATTTATAAAGATGTGGGTCATCCCAAAAGTAATGTCTTAAGTCATAGAAGAATTTTTTGTTTTGTTGGTATGTGAAACTAGGTGGTATAAATTTAGCAACGATATAATTAGCATAGTCAGCATACCAAGGAGTATTATGAGAGCTAGTTGTTCATCAGGGAAGCTATCATCAATAGGTAGTGGGTCATCAAGGATATTTTCTAACCTAGACAAGTTATCAGCTACGGGGTTCTCAGCTCCTTTCCTATCAGCAATATCTAAATCAAATTCTTGTAGCAAGAGAACCCACCTAATGAGTCTAGATTTATCATCTTTTTTTTCCATAAGGTATTTACTAGCAGCATGATTAGTGTGAACAATTACTTTAGAATCAGCTATGTAAGATCTGAATTTATCACAAGCAAACACAACTGCTAAAAATTATTTCTCAGTAGTAGCATAATTTCTTTGGGCACTATCTAGAGTTTTACTAGCATAATGGATAACATTTAATTTCTTATCAACTCTTTGGCCTAGAATAGTGCCAACAGCATAATCACTAGCATCACACATAATTTTAAAAGGCAAGTTCCAATCAGGTGGTTGAACTATAGGTGCAGAAGTTAAGGCTTTCTTAAGTGTTTCAAAGGCTTCTACACAATCATCATCAAAAACAAATGGAACATCCTTTTGTAAAAGATTAGTAAGAGGCCTAGAAATTTTAGAGAAGTCTTTAATAAACCTCCTATAGAAACCAGCATGATCGAGGAAACTGCGAATACCTTTAATGTCTTTAGGACATGGCATTTTCTCAATTGCATCCACTTTAGCTTTGTCCACCTCAATGCCTCGTTCAGAAATGTTATGCCCCAGGACAATGCCTTCATTAACCATAAAGTGGCACTTCTCCCAATTCAAGACAAGATTAGTTTGTTCACATCTCTGCAGAACTTGATCAAGGTTGCTTAAGTAATCATCAAAAGAAGTTCCGTAAATGGAAAAATCATCCATGAAAACCTCAACAATATTTTCACAAAAATCAGAGAATATAGCAATGATACATCTTTCAAAGGTAGCAGGTGCATTACATAAAACAAAAGGCATACGTCTATAAGCATAAGTCCCAAAAGGGGAAGTAAAGGTGGTTTTCTCTTCATGGGGTTGCGATACAGGTATTTGAGAGAAACTGGAATATCCATCAAGAAAACAAAAGTGTGTGTGCTTTGACAATCTTTCTAACATTTGGTCAATGAAAGGTAGAGGGTAATGATCTTTTCTAGTAGCTTTATTTAATTTTCTAAAATCAATTACCATTCTATAGCCAGTCACTATTCTTTGTTGATTAAGTTCATTTTTATCATTAGGAAGAACAGTTCCTTTCTTAGGGACACAATGAATAGGACTTACCCATCTACTATTAGCTATGGGATAGATTATACATGCTTCCAGAAGTTTTAGTATTTCAGTTGTTACCACTTCCTTCATCTTAGGATTCAATCATCGTTGGTTATCAACAACGGGTTTAGCATCAGGTTCCATATTAATCTTGTGCTGACAGAGAGTGGGACTAATGCCCTTAAGATCATCAAGAGTATATCCAATAGCAGGACGGTGCTTCTTCAGAATTTTTAATAATCTCTCTTCTTCGTGTTCTGAAAGGTTAGCACTAATAATAATAGGATATATCTTTTTCTCATCAAGATAAGCATACTTCAAAGTGTCAGGCAATTGCTTTAATTCAAAAAAAGGATCGCCTTTAGGTGGAGGAGGACCTCCTAAAGTTTCAATAGGTAAATTGTGTTTAAGGATAGGTTGTTGTTCGAAGAAATTTTTATCTATTTCATTTCTTTCATGCAGGTGCATATCATTCTCATGGTCTAGCAAATATTGTTCTAGTGGATCAGTAGGAGATACGGCAATAGAAGTAAGACCAATTATTTCATCCTTACTAGGTAATTCTTTGTCATGAGGTTGTCTATGAAACTTAGAGAAATTAAACTCATGAGACACATCACCAAAAGTAACACTGATAGTTTCTTTCTCACAATCTATCTTAGCATTGATAGTGTTCAAGAAGGGTCTACTAAAAATTATGGGACAAAAGTCATCTTGTGGGGAAACAAGAACTAGAAAATCAGTAGGGTATTTTGTTTTCCCACACAAGACTTCAACATCTCTAACAATCCCAAGTGGTGTGATGGTATCTCTATTAGCAATTTTAATAGTAACATCTATGTCTTCTATTTCAGCGGGTGCTATATCATTCATAATTTCTTGGTATAAAGTAAAAGTGATAGCACTCACACTAGCACCTATCTCCTATTTTAACTGAGACAACAGGCATGCCAACAACAGGCTTGTTCTTATCTTTAGTATCGGGTTTGGCAGTTCTAGCAGCTTCATCACAGAAATAAATAACATGCCCATCAATATTATCAACCAAGAGGTCTTTGACCATAGCAACACTAGGTTCTACTTTAATTTGCTCTGAGGGTTTAGGTGCTTTAATGTTACTTTTGTGAACCACTATTGATACCTTAGCATGTTCCTTTATCCTAACTGGGAAAGGTGGTTTTTCAGTATAAGCTGTAGGCACAACTGGATCAACATTGTATATGATAGTTTCATCTTTAACTATTATCGGTTCTTTCATTTCTTCTTTAATATGGGGATGATACTTAAACCATTTCTCCTTAGGGAGATCAACATGAGTAGCAAATGATACACAAAAATAGGCTACTATCTCAGAGTCAAGCCCATATTTAGTGCTAAACTTGTGAAAAGCATCGGTATTCATAAAAGATTTAACACAATCAAACTCAAGCTTAATACCTGACTCTTTACCTTTGTCGAGTTCCCAATCTTCAGAGTTGCGTTTAATTCTTTCCAAAAGATCCCACCTGAATTCAATAGTCTTCTTCATAAAAGAACCAGCGCAAGAAGTATCGAGCATGGATTGATCATTACGAGAAAGCCGAGCATAAAAATTCTGAATGATATTTTCTCTTGAGAGCTCATGATTGGGGCATGAATATAACATTGACTTAAGCCTCCCCCAAGCTAGAGCGATACTTTCTCCTTCACGAGGCCAAAAATTATATATATAATTCCGATCACGATGAACTAGATGCATAGGATAAATTTTTGGTGAAATTCCAATTTCAATCGATTCCGATTCCAAGATCCAATATCATCGCATAGCCTATACCATGTCAATGCTTTTACCCCCAAAGATAAATGGAAAACCTTATTCTTAATTTCATCGCCGGGTAAACCTGCATGTTTAAACAATCCACAAATTTAATCCACATGTATCAAATGCATATCGGGATGCTTCGTTCCGTCTCCTGCATAAGGATTAGCTAGCAATTGTTCTATCATACCCAAAGGAATTTCATAACCAATATTTTCAGTAGGTGTAGTAGGTTGAGGGGCAACTATTTGTGTTTCTGGTCGAGGTGAAGATACCCTAAACGAACCCCTCAAAGGATTGTTTTCCATAGTAACAAGTGACAATAAATTTCAGCACGTAGTATAAGTTTTTCCTTACCGATTTCCACTTACCAAGAGCCCTTCACTCCCTGGCAACGGTGCCAGAAAAGAGTCTTGTGAACCCACAAGTATAGGCGATCAATCATAGTCCTTTCGATAAGTAAGAGTGTCGAACCCAACGAGGAGCAGAAGGAAATGACAAGTGGTTTTCAGCAAGGTAATTTCTGCAAGCACTGAAATTGTCGGTAACAAGTAGTTTGATAGCAAGATAATTTGTAACAAGTAACAATTAACAATAGTAATAATAAGTTCAGCAAGGTAGCCCAATCCCTAGGATGGCAAAGGACAGGCCGAAACAGTCTCAAATAATAAGTAAAGCGTTCTTGAGGGCACACGGGAATTTCATCTTGTCATTTTTATCATGTTGGTTTGATTTGCGTTCGCTACTTTGATAATTTGATATATGGGTGCACCGGTGCTTGGGTGCTGTTCTTACTTGAACAAGCCTCCCACTTATGATTAACCACCTCGCAAGCATCCGCAACTCTGAAAGAAGTATTAAGATAAAATCTAACCATAGCATTAAACATATGGATCCAAATCAGCCCCTTACGGAATAGCGCATAAACTAGGGTTTAAGCTTCTGTCACTCTAGCAACCCATCATCTAATAACTACTCCAAAATGCATTCCCTTAGGCCCAAAGATGGTGAAGTGTCATGTAGTCGACGTTCACATAACACCACTAATGGAATCACAACATACGTATCATCAAAATATCGAACACATATCAAATTCACATCATTACTTGCAACATGACTTCTCCCGTGGCCTCAAGAACAAAGGTAACTACTCACAAATAATATTCATGCTTAAGATTAGAGGGATATTAAATAGCATAATGGATCAAAACATATAATCTTCCACCAAATATACCATATAACATCAACTACAAGATGTAATCAACACTACTAGTCACCCACAGGTACCAACAAGGTTCCGGTACAAAGATTGAACACAAGAGATGAACTAGAGTTTTTAGATGAGATGGTGTTGTTCAAGATGTTGATGAAGATTGGACTCCCAAAGATGAGAGGGTTGTTGGTGATGACGATGGCTTCGATTTCCCCCTCCGGGAGGGAAGTTCCCCCGACGGAATCGCTCCGCTGGAGGGCAAAAAGTGCTCCTGCCCAAGTTCTGCCTTGAGACGGCAGCGCTGCACACCGAAAGTCTTCTCCTTATTTTTTCTAGGTCAAAAGACCTTATGTACCAGATGATGGGCACCGGAGGTGGGCCGAGGTGCCAACTACCCACCAGAGCACGCCTGCGGGGCCTGGCGCTCCCTGGTGCCTTGTGGCCACCTGGCAGCCCCACTCTGGTAGTTATTTTCTCCAATATTTATTATATATTCCAAAATAATTCTCCCTAAAATTTCAGCTCATTTGGAGATGTGCAGAATAGGTATCTTTGACATAGCCTTTTCAGGTCCAGAATTCCATCTGTCGGTAATCTCCCTCTTTGTGTAAACCTTGCATATTATGAGAGAACAGGCATTAGAATTACTCCACACATTGTTATAATGCCTAAAAACACTATAAATAACAGTAGGAAAACATGATGAAAAATGGACGTATCAGCGGCTGACTATGATGTCACCTTTCTCACTGGCTCTACCTCAGTCC
Source organism: Thinopyrum elongatum (assembly GCA_011799875.1). NCBI lineage: Eukaryota > Viridiplantae > Streptophyta > Magnoliopsida > Poales > Poaceae > Thinopyrum > Thinopyrum elongatum. The sequence continues at coordinate 280,894,404 of CM022300.1, forward strand.
ACTTCGTGAACTCGTCGATTGCTATGTACAAGAACTCAAAGCCCCTGATGGCACGGGGGAAGGAGCCGAGGATGTGAAGCCCCTAGACTGAGAAGGTCCAGGAGAAAGGGATTGTCTGAAGAGCTTGAGCCGGCTGATGAATGTTCTTGGCGTGGAACTAGCATGCTTCGCATTTTGTCACCACAGCCACCACATCTTGAACGGCTTTCAGCCAATAAAAACCTTGATGAAAAACTTTGCAGACAAGCGTGCGAGACCCAATATGGTAGCCACATACCCCTTCATGTATCTCTGCCACCAGCTTCTGTACATCTTCCTGGCAAATGCACTTCAATTTCAACCCATTTGGTCTCTGTCTATATACAATGCTTTCAACAAACTGATACATACTTGACTGGCGGGCTACTTTCTCAGCTTCTTATTGTTCATAGGGAAGTTCACCTGTCTGAAGGTAATAGACTATCTGTTGTGCCCATGCCGGAGCCTATGGCTCGATGACAAGGACTAACGGCATCTCTTCTGCTGCGGGAGCACTTGTCTCGACGACAAGGATCTCAGGTCTTGCCGGAGCCTGCTGCTTACCGACAAGCATCGAGTTGTTTTCAGCAAGCTCCTTTCCAGCGGCTGTGGGAAGCCCTGCCGGAAAGTAATTGCTGGAATTCAACTTTCTTCGCTTGTTTGGCCTCCTCGATGGTTTAACTAAGGGTTGATCCAGAAGGAGTACAAAGGTACCTGGTTCCATAGGTAATTTCTTGGTGGCACGCTTCAACAGGTTGTCGGCAATGCTGTTCTAGGCACGAGGAACATGCTCTGCTTGCAGACCATCAAAGTGCTCTTCCAACTTCCTCTCTTCATCCACGTATGCCTCCATCAATGGGCTCTGGTAATCCTTGTTCACCTGCTTCACCAGTAACTACGAGTCGCCTCTGATGATCAACTTTCTGATACCAAGGTCGATTGTGATGCGGAGTCCGGCAAGCAATCCTTCGTACTCAGTAGTGTTGTTGGTGGCTTCCTCTTGGTGAAATTTCATTTGAACCACATACTTGACATGAACTCCGGTGGGTGCAACAAGCAGCACTCCGGCAACGGCGCCCTGGAGCGAAAAAGCACCATCAAAATACATGATCCAATCTTGGGGTGCTTCCTTGCCGGGGAGAGAGGTCTCCGGTGTTTCTTTGTTTGGAGTTGGTGTCCATTCTGCAATGAACTCTGCCAAGGCTCTGCTTTGGATTGTTGATGTACTTCCAAACTTGAAATCAAAGCTGGACAGCTCCAACGCCCACTCCACTATCCTGCTGGTGGATTCTAGATTTCTCAAGATGCGCTGCAATAGAAAGCGAGTGACGACACTGATCTGATGTGCTTGGAAGCAATGGCCCAGCTTCCTCAAGGCCATAAGGAGGCCAAAGAGTGACTTCTGCACACCTGAGTACCTTGATCTAGCCCCCTGGAGAAGGGAACTAGCAAAGTAAATTGCGCTGTACCATCTTCTTCTTCAAAGCTTGATGTTCTGTCTCATTTGCCTGCGCAGAACTTTGGTTGTAGGCACATGACCTTGTCGAAGAAGATTCCGGCTTGTCGGCTTGAGGCTCTGCAGTTGCTATCTCTTTGTCTTCTGCTTCCCTCTCGGCCACTAGTGCGACGCTAACCACTTGATTGGTTGCCGCCAAATATAGCAGCAACAACTCTTGTGGTCTTGGCGCAACTAGTACTGGCGGAGAGGAGAGGTACTCCTTCAAGTCTAGGAGCGTAGCCCCCACTTCAGGGGTCCATTGCAATGGACCTGCTTTTTCAAGATTTTGAAAAACGGCAAGGCATGCTCAACTGACTTGGAGATGAACCTGCTTAGAGCTGCTACACAACTAGCAAGACGACTCACGTCCTTGAGGCGCTTCGGTGCTGCCTCCAACTGCTCAACTGCTCAATCGCCTTGATCTTGTCGGGGTTGGCTTCGAATCTGCATTGAGATACAAAGAACCCGAGAAGCTTGCCGGACAGAAAGCTAAACACGCACTTCTCATGGTTGAGCTTTAAATTGATCTTGCGCAAGTTCGCAAACATCACTTCCAAATCTTGGATCAGTGTATCCTTGTGCCTGGTTTTGACCAGTATCATCCATATAGACTTCCACATTTCTGTGTAGCTGAGGACCAAAAGCAATTTGCACAACCCTTGCAAATATCACGCTTACACTCTTTAATCCGAAAGGAATGCGTACAAAATAGTACGTACAACATGGAGTAATGAATGCCGTCTTCTCCTCATCTTCCTTGGCCATGAAAATCTGCTGATAACCAGAGTAGGCATCAAGAAAAGAGAGCAGGTCGCAGCCAGCGGTGGAGTCCACTATCTGATCAATCCGCGGCAAGGGGAAGGGGTCCTTTGGGCATGCTTTGTTTATGTCAGTGAAGTCAATACAAAGCCTCCACTTCCCATTTGCCTTGCGAACAACCATGGGATTTGCCAACCAAGTTGGTTGTAGCACTCCTCTGACCAAGCCTGTCGCATCTAGTTTTTGGATTTCTTGGGCAATGAAATCTTGCCGCTCCAAATCCCGCTTCCTGACCTTCTGCTTGACATATCTCGCATTAGGGCAGACAGCAAGGTGGTGCTCAATCACCTCCCTGGAAACGCCGGGGTTAATTATCAGATGGTTGCCATGCAAACACATCAATATTCCCTTGTAGGAAGGTGACGAGCGTGCTTTCCTATTTGCATCAAGGGTAGCACTCACAGTAAAGGTACCGCCAGTGCCATCCTCCCTTGTAGAGACTTGCTTCGAAGTAGGTGATGTGGTCACCTATTACAGGTAGGGTCAAGGACCCATCATTCTGGACCCACATGGGGCCCATCACCATCGTAGGTAGGTCCTTGGACCAAACCAGCATTCGGATACTTATATTAGGAAATCCACTCGGACAGCTCGATAGCACTCGGACGACCACCCGCCACTCGGCAGACGGATCATCACTTAGACCAAGAAGTCAAGCAGGTGGCGTGGGAGTTGCAACGTTAAAGGAATCCTAAGTCATCCACTAAACAGAGTCATGGCTACCGTTATCTGTAACTGTCATAGTAGAGACTCATTATACTAGTAACTGACCCATTCAATGTCATTAAATGCCCAAACGGCGTGGAGGACGTAGGGCTGTAGCACACTCTATATAAGCCACACACCCCTCCATAGCCGGGGAGGAGCAATCCTTGTAACCATACCCATCAAAATCAAAGCAAGCCCCAGGGCACGAGATGTAGGGCTTTTACCTCCGCTGAGAAGGGCTTGAACTCGTTAAACACCGAGTGTTACACCCGTGCCGTAGCTAGGTTTTGTCCCTTATTCGTACCCCTAGTACTCATGTTCAGGATCGTAACCCCGACAGTTGGCGCCCACCGTGGGGCAAGGCATCTAGCAAAATTTCATGGTGTATGTGGAATCCTTCTTCATCATGTCAGTCGGCGGCGAAATCCGCTTCGTGGCGCTCGCCTTCATCGTCGACGACTCAGCGTGGCTTCACGAGGCCCCGCTGGACATGGAGGCACTGCCCGTCCGTGGCACGATGCACTTCCACGCATCGTCATACGGAGTCCTTCTCCGACAGCCCTCAGCTCCGTACTGAGTGGCTGCCCACTCTACCATCGCATGCCTCCGCAAGCGTTCCGGGCGCTCGCGGTTGCAGCGCTAGATCAAGCACGCCATGGCCATCCAGGCCGCGACAGAGCATGTGGCGACTCTCGAGTTCGACGAGCCCACCCTCGACCTCTTCGAGGGGTCATTCGGCGATTCCTCTGAGGAGTCTGAGTGCGAAAACACCGACTCGACCGCTGAGGTTCTCATGGCGGATAACTCCAAGCACCGCGCCCCCCCGGGATACACTAACACCTAGGATGGGCGTGTGGGTGCGTCACACGGCAACACGGATGGCGGTGCCGAGGGCCACGAGCCTTACGTGCCTCAAGCTCTCACCCGAGAACAACGGGACGAGCTCCATCGTAGGAACGAACAGCTCCTGAACAGCCCCATCACCGGGACGACCCCCGAGGCATTGGCCACGGAGTCGACTCGCCTGCCATATTGGCCAAGCGCGATTGCCTTGAACAGCTTCAGAGGGAGCTGGACGAACATGAACACCGTCAACCCAGTTCCAGTCGGCACAAACGCCAGCTCTTCTCGAGTGACCAACCTCGTAAGTATCAGGTCCTCAGTACTCCATTGCAAAATCTGGCAGCTGCCACTTGGATCGCAGATTCTGTCCAGCCCTCTAGCTCTGCGGTCGGTGAAGGGATTTGGCAGATCCATGCGCTCCTGAAAATGGCGCTGTTGTAGAATGCGGTGGTGTCACAGTCCAGAGATCGGATCCACAACGCGTCAATGCGCGCGGACACCGTTCAGTCGGCTCATAGCCCACTTGGCTCTGGCAGGCGCCGAGTCACTTCCTCCTCAAGATATCATCACAAAGATCGGAGGTGCGATCGAGTTGCGTCACCCCAGTGTCACGGTGACTACGATTGTGCCATGATGCGTCCACCACGAGATGTTGCGTACAGGCGCCAGCCCTACGATGAGAGGCGGACACACAGCGAAGATCGCAGGCCGAGTCCCACTCATCACACAAGGGACACTCGAGGCCCGTAGTTCAATGCAAGATCCGTTCTCACTCAGAACCTGGTCGACAGGGGCCGGGCCCTGCAAGAAGGCCAAGATCACGACGTACCAAGTGGTTCCATACCATCGGGTCCCGAGTGCTTCAACCATTACATACGGGCTGTTGAGATTCCCAACAACTTCAGGTTGGCCAAAGGGATCATCAAATTCACTGGCGAGTCCAAGCTTGAGATATGGTTGGAAGAATACCGAGTGGCGGTTTAGATCGGCGGTGGCAACGACAATGTGGACATGAAGCATTTGCCGCTTATGCTCGAGGGCTCCGCTCGGGCCTGGCTTACACAGCTCCCGCCAGGTAGCATATTCTGTTGGGATGATTTGGCGAGAGTGTTTGTCAAGACATTTGAAGGCACTTACAAGAGACCGGCTGGTCTAGCCGTGCTGTAGCACTGCGTATAGAGGCAAAATGAGACTATCGGTGAGTTCATTCAGCGGTGGACCACCTTGCACAATACGGTGGAGAACATCACCGAGCACCAGGCGATCTGCGCTGTCAAGGCCGGAGTTACATACCGAGAGCTGAACATGAAGTTCGGCCGAACTGAGACTCCGACGCTCAGTCGGCCTATGGAGATAGCCAATCAGTATGCCAATGGTGAAGACAAAGACCGACTGAGAAGCGGTAAAAGCTGAACAGGCGATGCCCATCAGTCGAACAGCAAGGGCAAGAAGCACAAGCAGAAGGCTAAGGCTGGAGGGAATGCTGAGGCTATGGCTCTGGCCGGCCAGGGCAAAAGCAAAGGTTCCCAAAAGCAAAAGAAGGACTGGAAGGGAAAAAAGCAAGTCGCCAAGAAGAGTGACATCCTCGACCAACCCTGCCAGATCCACACAAAGAAGGACGAGGAGGGCAATTTGATTTTGCCCAAGCACACCACTCGAGAGTGCCGTCTCCTGAAGAAAGAGATGCGACAAGATTCCTCTGGGGACAAGGATGAAGATGATGATGATGAAGGCAAGGGTACCTCGGGGTACCCCAACGTCGAGAACATCTTGATGATCTTCGCCGACGTCGAGAGCAAGAGTCACCTAAAAGTCATTAACCGAGAGGTCAACATGGCAGTTCCGACTGTCACCAAGTACCTCGACTGGGCCAAGACGCCAGTGACCTTTGATCAGTCGGATCACCTAGCCCACATACCGACCCCCGGTGGTAGGCCTTGGTAGTGGACCCGGTCGTTGGTGGAGTCCGATTGCGCAAAGTCCTAATGGACGGCGGCAGCAGGCTTAACATCATTTATGCCGACACGCTGGAGGCGATGGGCATTCCAATGACCCGGCTTAGCAAGGGCAACATGCAGTTCCACAGGGTGATCCCTGGCAAGATAGCCAAATCACTCGGACAAATCGCCCTCGATGTCATATTCGGCAAAGAGAAAAACTTCCGAAAGGAGCGGCTGACTTTCGAAGTGGTAGAATTTCGGAGCTCTTACCACGCTATCCTGAGTAGGCCAGCCTACGCATGATTCAAGGACGAAAGGCGTGATCTCTATCACGAGCAATCGGAAGTTGGTCGAAGAGTGTCTCCAGAAGGGTTCTCAGATCACTGACGAACAGATGGTGATGGCCGAGTTAGATGAGTACAAGAAGGCGATTGATTCAAGGGAACTGCTAATGTCCAAGAAGCCGACTGTGGAATCCACATTCCAGTCGGCAGGGGAGACGAAGCCAGTGCACATCCATCCTGAGGACCTGATTGCTGCCCCGACCAACATCTCCACCACCCTTGATAGCAAATAGGAAGGCGAGCTCGTCCAGTTCCTCCGTGAGAAGTGGGACATCTTCGCATGGAAGCCTTCTGACATGCCGGGTGTTCCTAGGGAGTTGGCTGAGCATAGACTCCATGTCGACTCGATGATGAAGCCTGTCAAAGAGCACCTTCGATGATCTTCCACTGAGAAGTGCAAGGCGATTGGCGAGGAGATAGCGTGGCTCTTGGCCACCGAGTTCATCCGTGAAGTGTACCACTCCGAGTGGCTCGCGAACGTTGTCATGGTGCCAAACTAGAATAACTCTCTCCGGATGTGCATCAATTTTAAGCACATCAGTCGGGCCTGCCCGAAGGATCATTTCCCTATCCCTCGCATAGATCAGATAGTAGATTCTACTGCCATGTGTGAGAGGTTGTCGTTTCTAGATGTGTACTCCGGGTACCACCAGATCTGAATGTATGGTCCTGATGAAATAAAAACAGCGTTCAACACCCCATTCAGGTGTTTTTGTTATATCTCTATGCCATTTGGGTTGAAAATTGTTGGGGCCATGTTTTAGCATATGATTCAGAAGTGCCTACAGAAACAGATCAATCGGAACGTAGAGGCCTACATGGATGACATCATGGTCAAGTCCAGGAAAGGTTCCGACCTCCTGACTGACCTCGCCGACACCTTTGCGAATTTGTGCACTTTTGGAATCAAACTCAACCCAGCTAAGTGTACATTCGGCGTACCCGCATTCAAATTACTCGGTTTCCTTGTTTTCGAACATGGGATCGATGCCAAACCTAAGAAGATCGGGGCCATCATCCGAATGAAGCAACCAGAGCGTCTCCATGATGTACAACGCCTCATAGGCTCCCAGACAGCCTTGAGCAGATTCCTCTCTAGACTTTGGTGAAAAAGCCCTGCCGCTTTACAGATTGATGAAGAAGTCAGACAGGTTCAAGAGGACACCCGAAGCGCAGGCTGCGTTCCAGGAACTTAAAGCCCTGCTTTTCACCTAGCCGGTGCTAGCTTCTCCGAGCAGCAAAGAGCATTTGCTCCTATACATTGCGGCCACGGGCAGAGTTGTTAGTATGGTTCTCACTATGGAATGGGAGGAACAAGGCAAAACCTTCAAGCTCCAATGACCAGTCTACTACATCTCCGATGTCCTGACCCCTTCCAAGCAGAGGTATCCGCATTATCAGAAGCTAGTATATGGAATCTATCTAACTACAAAGAAGGTGGCGCATTACTTTCAAGAACACTCAGTCATGGTGATAAGTGACTCCCCTCTGTCTGAGATCATGAACAACAGAGATGCAACGGGCCGAGTGGCAAACTGGGCCATCAAGCTCCTTCTGCTGGACATCAAGTTTGAAGCCAAGAAAGCCATCAAGTCGCAAGCCCTGGTAGATTTCCTTGCCGAATGGATTGAGCAAGAACAACCCATCCCGAGTGTTCCCAAACACTGGACAATGTTCTTTGATGGGTCCAACATGCTCCACGGCTCCGGGGCCGGAGTAGTCTTGGTGTCTCCTAAAGGCGACCGACTCAGTTATGTGCTTCAGATTCACTTTGACTCCTCCAACAACGAAGCCGAATACGAAGCTCTCCTATACAGACTGTGAATGGCAATTTCTCTGGGAATTCGCCGACTGATGGTCTATGGCGACTCGGACCTAGTGGTCAACCAAGTCATGAAGGAGTGGGATATCGCAGTACAGCGATCACTGGCTACTGCAACACTGTCAGAAAGCTAGAGAAACACTTTGAAGGGTTGGAACTCCATCACGTGCCACGCCTCAAGAACCAAGCAGTTGACGATTGGCCAACATGGGTTCAACCCGGAAGGCAGTACCCAAGAATGTGTTCCTGGAACACCTACACTCACCCACAATCACGGAAGACCCTTTTGTGGAAGAGCCCCTGCAACCAGTTGGTCCTTCTAATCCGACTGAAGTGGACGTCCCCGTGGTAATCGACCTGGTCCAAGAGATCCTTGTTATCACTCACGAGTGAACTGAACCGTACCTGGCGTAACTGATCAGGCAGGAGCTCCCAGAAGATGAAGCTGAGTCCCATCAGATCGTCCATCAATCTAAGGCATTCACCGTTATGGGAGATCAGTTGTACAAGAAAAGCATGACCGGAGTCACTCAGCGATGCATATCACCGGAGGAAGGGCAGTAAATTCTGCAAGAGATTCACTCGGGAACATGTGGTCACCATGCATCCTCTCGGACCATGGTCGCCAAGGCATTCAGAGCCGGGTTCTATTGGCCCCAAGCCAATGAGGCTGCCCGAGATATATTGGATCAATGTGTCGGGTGCCAGTTTTACACAAATCAGTCACACAAGCCGGCGTCCGCTCTGAAGAATATTCCCCTCACTTGACCGTTCGCCGTCTGGGGACTCGACATGGTCGGCCCTCTCTGGACCAGGGCGAGCGGTTTCACTCACCTGTTGGTGGCAGTTGACAAGTTCACCAAGTGGATCGAGGCCAAGCCAATAAAGAAGTTGGACTCAGCCACTGCCATTTAGTTCATCAAAGAGATAATGTTCAGATTCAGAGTCCTTCACAGCATCATCACCGACAACGGATCCAACTTCGACTCGGATGAGTTCCGTGAGTTTTGCTACACCCAAGGCACTCGAGTCGATTACACCTCCGTGGCGCACCCGCGGTCGAATGGGCAGGCCGAGCTGGCAAATGGACTCATACTCCAAGGATTGAAACCCCGCCTCATGCGCGACATAACCCACGTGGCAGGGGCCTAAGTAACTGAGCTACCGTCGGTCCTCTGGGGCCTACGGACGACCCCGAATATATCTACCAATCGCACCCCGTTCTTCATTGTGTACAGATCAGAAGCAGTTTTGCCATGTGACTTGCTCCACAATTCTACCCGAGTAGATCTTTACTCAGAAGCCGAAGCTGAAGAGGCAAGGCAGGATGGACTCGACCTCTTGGAGGAGGAGCGTGAGCTATCGCTTATAAGATTGACGTCGTACCAACAAGACTTGCGTCGCTACCACGACAGGCACGCCAGAGGGCGTGCCTTCTAGGAAGGAGATTTGGTCCTCCGAATGGAACAACAGAAGCCTCACAAGCTAGCACCCCCTTGGGAGGGGCCATTCACCATATCCAAGGTCCTACATAATGGAGCATACAGACTCTACACCATCGCCAAAGAAACACAAGAGCCCAGAGCTTGGAACATGGATCTGGTCCGCAAGTTTTCACTTGAAATAAAATTTCTCCTTTGTAATAATTAGGCCGAACGTACTTAGATGAATAAAAGGCTTGCTTTTCCCATATATCGTCTAGTTCGACCTACAGTCACATTTTCATTGAGGTGACTAACTGCATTCGAAAACTAACACACCTCCAATGGGTGAGGATAAGAGAAGCCTTAGCTGCGAACCAGTTTTTGCCTAAGTTAAAAAGTAATCCGAGTGAGAATCTGCTCCACACTCGGGGGCTTAGCTGCGAACCAGTTTTCGCCTAAGCTAAAAAATAATCCGAGTAAGAATTTGCTCCACACTCGGGGGCTTAACTGCGAACCAGTTTTTGCCTAAGTTAAAAAGCAATCCGAGTGAGGATCTGCCCCACACTCGGGGGCCTAGCTGCGAACCAGCTTTCGCCTAAGTTAAAAAGTAATCCGAGTGAGGATCTGCTCGACACTCGGGGGATTAGCTACGAACCAGCTTTCGCCTAAGTTAAAAAGCAATCCGAGTGAGGATCTACCCCACACTCGGGGGCCTAGCTGCGAACCAGCTTTCGCCTAACTTAAAAAGTAATCCGAGTGAGGATCTGCTCCACACTCGGGGGATTAGCTGCGAACCAGCTTTCGCCTAAGTTAAAAAGTAATCTGAGTGAGGATCTGCTCCACACTCGGGGGCTTAGCCGTGAACCAGTTTTTGCCTAAGTTAAAAAATAATCCGAGTGAGAATTTGCTCCACATTCGGGGGCTTAACTGCGAACCAGTTTTCGCCTAACTTAAAAAGCAATCCGAGTGAGGATCTGCCCCACACTCGGGGGCCTAGCTGCGAACCAGCTTTCGCCTAAGTTAAAAAGTAATCGGAGTGAGGATCTGCTCCACACTCGGGGAATTAGCTGCAAACTAGCTTTCGCCTAAGTTAAAAAGCAATCTGAGTGAGGATCTGCCCCACACTTGGTGGCCTAGCTGTGAACCAGCTTTTGCCTAAGTTAAAAAGTAATCCGAGTGAGGATCTGCTCCACACTCGGGGGATTAGCTGCGAACCAGCTTTCGTCTAAGTTAAAAAGTAATCCGAGTGAGGATCTGCTCCACACTCGGGGCTTAGCTGCGAACCAGCTTTCGCCTAAGTTAAAAAGTAATCTGAGTGAGGATCTGCTCCACACTCGGGGGCTTAGCCGCAAATCAGCTTTCGCCTAAGTCAAACAAAGCACAGAAAGCAAATAATCGCTCAAGTCGAAGATTTGATCCGTTCGAATGTTTCAAGCAAAAATGAAACGAGCTCAGGGCTTGGCAAAGTGTACGGTTACTGCAACCACCCGGCATTCCAGGACAAATTTAAGTAAATGTTTTAAGCGTCGGGCTGAGGGCTGGTCGGCTCGACAAAGGTCTCCAAGTCAATCCCGTCGGTGATGCGTGTAGCAGCATCAGTGAAGGTTTCCATGAAATCCTCAAACTTGAGGTTCTTCTTGTTCATCACTCGGAGGCCCTTTAGCTTCTCCTCATCCATGTTCTTGCAATGAACATGGACAAGTGATAGCACCACGTTAGCACTACTTCGTGCAGCCGACTTCTTCCAAGCTTTCACTCGGGCAGGAGCCTCGTTCAGCTGCATCATGACTGCCTCTAGGTCCATCTGAGTATCCTCGCCCGGCTGGAGCCCCTTGTTGATCCGATCCAGAGCACCTCTCATCTGAATGATATAGCCCAAGGCATTCTCCAGGCGGTCTTCCAGCCGCAGGATGGCGAGGGCCACTTTGTCGGCGATGAGTGACCTAGAAGGATCCAGATCCCTCTCAAGCCTCTCCAGCTCCAGCTCCGTGTTATAGCAGTGCTTTGAGTGGAAGAAAACAGCCCATGAGCAAATGATTGAGATAAACTCAGTAGTATATGGATCTCATTAGGCCAAGAAAAACTTACCAGCAAGCTTCTCACTAAACTCTTTGCATAATTCCTCAATATACAACTCCAGGGCATTCTTCTTCTCCGTGAGCTACACGACCTTCTCCTCCAGGGTCTGCTTCTCCTGCGCAAAGGCACCAGCTTGATCTTCACTCTTCTTCTTCCATTCAGAAGATTCACCTTTGGCAGCATCGATGGCAGCCTTAAGGTCATTGATCTCTTCCTCCAACTTGCCGACTGAAGCCAGCTTCTTGTCAGCGAGCTTAGTCTTGGTCCTGGCCTCCTTTTGAGCCAACACCAGGTCCTTGTCCTTCTTCTCCAGGGCCTGCTTCATGGTTTCTAAAGAAATAGAAGTCCTGAGCCTCATTACAAGTTGGGTGTTCTCGTTACGCACATCTGTCGAAGCGGAATGACTCGGACCAAAAGGGAAATGCAGTATGCAACTACCAGACGGAGGAAACGGCTTACCTCCCAGGGCTTTCTTCTCTTTCTCCAGTAGGGCGCTCTTGAGCTTCTCAGCTTGCAGGTACAATCGAAGGGATATCATCTCCTTCTCCATCATAGCATAGTGGGACCCCAACTCACAAGTCCTCTGCAGCATACAAGAAATAATCAGTCAAAAAAACCCGAAGGAAAAGCTGAGGCACCAACTCGCAAACACCCGGTCAGACACTACCAGGAAGTCTGCGGCATACTACCGAGTGGAACAAGCTGGATTAGTACCAGATCTTGAAGTACCCTCTGACTACCGAGTCAGCAGCATACTACCGAGTGGAACAAGCTGGAACAGTACCAGATCACGAAGTACCCTTGAACTACCCACTCGGTCATGCCCCCCGAAAGGAAAAAGCTTGACCAGTACCAAATTCTCGAGTACCTTCTGGGTCGGCCAGACACCCCCGAGAGGAACAAGCTCGATCAGTACCAAATCCTAAAGTACCCTCTGATCTAACTTCACTCGGCCAGTTTCTGAGTCAGAAATGAAGAAGATAGAGGAAAACAACACACACTGATCTATTGTCATTCGGCTAACTTCCAAGTCAGCAACGAAGAAGATCCGACCCGATATCTCACCAATGTACGAGTGATGCCGGACATCCCATGTGCCCAGCAACAGTTCTAAAGACCGCCGCCAATTGCCCGCAATCGATGACAACCTCGGGGACTACATCCAGTGGGTGCACTCAGCGTGCCCCCACTGGAAAGTGACTCATCGATGAGCTAAAAAAACGACAAACAACCCCAGGGTGAAATGACAACAAGTTCTAAGACTACCACCGACTACTCCAGACAATGGTAGCCTCGGGGACTACACCCAGTGGGTGCACTCAGCGTGCCCCCACTGTATCGTAACCACTCAGACACACCCCGGCTAGAATATGAGTGGATACGTCAAAAAACACACAAACAAAAACTTCAAAGACTTCGGCCGACTGAATTCAGACGACAGGAGCCTCAGGGACTACGCCCAGTGGGTGCACTCAGCGTGCCCCCACTAGATCGTGAACACCCAGTGGGTGTGCCCTATGCAAACGCACTAACAAAAACCCTACCACAGGATAAGGAAACAAGACTTCGACCGGAAATTATACTCACAATGGTACTTACTCGGACGTTGGTCTACAGCGCCACCCTGGCGTCGTAAGCCTCCTTCAGTCGGTCACACATCAAGCCCGCCTGGATCAGAGCCTCCTTACTCACCCCCACTTGATCTTCAGGGACATCGTACGGGGGGAAGGATGTGGCTGGGGCCGATGGAGACCTGGCTGCAGGCCTCGGAGCCGGAACCACCGTCGACCCGCTCGGAGGAGTTGGCGTAGATCCTATGGTCGGGACCCTCAAGTCGAAGGCACCGAGCCACCCTGGGCCAGAGGACTCGGCCCCGCAGCTCTTGCGGCAGCCTTCGCCAAAGAGACACGGGTCACTCGGCGAGGGGAAGCATCCTGGATCGGCACATCAACTCTCGGTGTTTTCTCCTTGATGGCCTCCGGATTGGACGGGTCGACCCTCTCATCGTCATCTAGCTAAATGATCTCAGGTGGGGCTGCGAGGATACACGAACTAGGAAAATTAGCAAAGTTCAGTCGGAAGAAGTCTAACCATTCCAGTCGGTAGGTGCAAAATACCTTTGGAGGTAGCGACGTCCACCGCGTCGGCCTCACTCGGGCCTTGCTTACGGGCGTGTGGGTCCACTGAAGTCATCGAGGTGCCGTTGTTGCGAGGATCAAACAACACTCGGTCATCAACTGGATCAGCACAAAAATCAAGCAAAGAATTGATGAAAGCACTCACGTCGAGGCCAGAGGCACAGCCACCTTGATCTGAGGCACCGCGGCCTTCTGAGGTTTAGTGGATATCTGCTTGGGCAACTTGGGCTGCTTCTCAGCCTATCTCTCAGCCTTAGTACGAGCATGCTTGGAGCTCCGAGTCGTCTTCCCTGAAGCAGTCGGCTGTGGAGCCTTACCCGCCTTGCCACTCGGATCGTGTTGCGCCTTTTGTGGGGTTCCTTGGGGGCCTCATAAGATGGAGAGGACTCGTCCTCCTCTCCATCCTCCGAGCTCTCGTCCACGTAACTCTCCTCTTTGTCATAGTCATCGTCATCTTTGTCAGACTCTTCCGAGTAGCGGCGCTCAGAGCAACTCACCGCGTCCTCAGGCGACCGGTCAACAGCTGGAATTTTGGAGATCATGTTCTGGAATTCCTGAAGAGCAAACACATCGAGACACTAGAATCAGATAAATGGAAAACAACGTACCAACGAGTCGACTGGGCAGAAGTACTTTACCTCAACAGTCAGTGGGAGCTCTTTGTAATAGGCTGGCACCAGCCTGGCTCCCCGCGGATTGTCTCGAGCGCAAGTGATGGCCTTGATCTTGGCCCCCACATCCTTCTCGGCGAGCTCCTCCGGGTGCACTCGGGTAGGGTAATTTGGCCCTTCGTACAGCCACATGGGGTGGGACCTAGCCTGCAGCGGCTGAATTCGATGGGTGAGAATGGTCTCCAGCAGATCCATGCCGTTCATGCCGGCGTTTATGATTCCCACCAAGGCGGTGGCCAAGATGCCGACCGCCTCTTCTACTCCCTCGCCACCGAAAGATACCCGGGGCCCTCACCCCTCTTCTGAATACGGTGGGAGTCCCGACTGGTTAGGGGCACTGGGAACGTCCCTGCAGTAAAACCATGTTCCCCGCCACCCCTTGACGGATTAGGGGAAACTCATATTCGGGAAGGAGCTCCCTCTTCGGACTTGGATGCCCAAGCCCCCCCCCCACAGCTGGGTGACATGGGTCTTCGCGCCGGCTGACAAGTACTTCTTGACAGACATCGACTGACAAGTGGAGGTCTTCTTGAAGAGGCCCCAGTGGGGGTGGCAACCCAGGAAGTTCTTGCAAAGGGAAACGAAAGCCGAAAGATAGATGATGGCGTTGGGAGCGAGATGGTGGAGTTGCGCACCAAAATTGTCGAGAAACGCTCGGAAAAAGGGATGGGAAGGCATGGAGAAGCCCCGCATAACGTGGGTGATGAGCAGGAGGCGCTCATCCTCCTGCGCCGCCGGCTCAAACTCACATTCACCCGGGCGACGCCACCCATCGCGTGGGATGAGTCCCTCCTCTGCGAGCTCCTCCAGCCGACGAGCCGAGATGCGTGACGAGGTCCAATCCCCCGACGCACCTCCGGCCACCACATCGGAGCCAAAATAGGAGGCCTTTCCAACATTCTTCGCCTTCTCCGCCTTGGCTATGGATCCCTTCGCCATTGTTGCACGCTCGAGTGGAGGAGAGGAGCGGAGGAGTCGGGGCAGGAGAAAGGGGATCTGAGGCCCCGACCCCCGTCTCCAAATCTTTTATATCGCTGAGAGAATCTTGAGCCGGATCTCCCGCCGCAGATCTATGGATCAATGGCCCACGCGACGGGGCTTCATGCAGAACTAGCGCGACATCTGGCGGATGTCATGCACGAGAATCGAGGAGCCATGCCCCTACTTTCCCCACTAACGCATGACTTTACCGCTTCTACACGTGCACACACAAATTTAAATCCCGCGGTTTTCGGGCCAAATATATCCGGTTGATTACCCGCAACCCCCTTCCTAAAGGGCACATGTCAGTCCGACTAACCACCCTCAGCGGGGACCCGTGCACTCGGCCACGTTAAACACCCGACTGAAGTCTTCTTTAGGATCGTTATGTGACGAGCTTGACGCCCCTCTGTGGGTTCACTTGGCCCTCTCAGTAGGCTGCAAGTTGCATGACTCGTAAACCTGGACTCGTAGAAGGCAAACACTGGCGTTCCCCTGGGATAAGGAGTGGCATCTCTCCAGAGAGTCAGACCACACGCCGGCGTCGCCACTCGAGTTGTGATGGCATGTCCTCACACGGGCCCCTAGTCTATCTCCTCCGAGAGACAAAACGAATGCCACCGGGTTTTTTCTCGACGATCAACGACACCCGATCATTTGGGTAAACCTGTAGGCTAGAATCCATTGTGTTTTTGTCGAAAGAACAACAAGCCACGACTCGGAAACATATTCCGATTGCTCCCGCGGCACTCGGATTCAACCGAAGGATTGGTTCATTTGTTCTACAAAATCACAACCGATTCGGGGGCTAATGATGTGGTCACCTATTACAGGTAGGGTCAAGGACCATCATTCGGGACCCACATGGGGCCCATCACCACCATAGGTAGGTACCTGGACCAAACAGCATCCGGAGACTTACATCAGGAAATCCACTCGGACAGCTCGACAGCACTCGGACAACCACCCGCCACTCGGCAGACGGATCATCACTCGGACCAAGAAGTCAAGCAGGCGGCATGGGAGCTGCAACGTTCAAGGAATCCTAAGTCCTCCAGTGAACAGAGTCATGGCTACCGTTATCTGTAACTGCCCTAGTAGAGGCTCATTATACTAGTAACTTACCCATTCAGTGTCATTAAATGCCCAAAAGGCGTGGAGGACGTGGGGCTGTAGAGCACTCTATATAAGCCACACCGCCCTCCATAGCCAGGGAGGAGCAATCCTTATAACCATACCCATAAAAATCAAAGCAAGCCTGGGGCACGAGACGTAGGGATTTTACCTCCGCCAAGAGGGGCATGAACTAATTAAACACCGAGTGTTACACCCGTGCCGTAGCTAGGTTCTGCCCCTTATTCGTACCCCTAGTACTCATTGTCAGGATCGTAACCCCGACAGCAGGTAGTGAGCCGTTGGCCTTCTTTCTTTTGCTGGTAGAGCTCTCTAGTACGTCCTCAACGGGCATGTTGCACTCTAAGGTGCGCTTCCTGGTGGCCTCGGCAGAGGTCTTGCCGGTACCCTTCTTGTTTCCTCCCACGGGAGCTTTGTCGGCATGAGCAGGTGCCTTGACGGCAGATGCTGCCACTGCCTCCCGATAGGGCTTGTTGGCGCAGATAACTATGTCCTTCTTGTCGGAGTGGATGGTGATGACGCTCATCGGGCCTGGCATTTTCAAAGTATTATAGGCATAATGCGACGCTGCCATAAACTTTGTCAGGGCCAAAAAACCATGAATCTCATTGTAGGGCAATGGTATCTTGACGACGTCGAAAACGTCCTTCTCGGTCATGTAGTTCAGTTCGGTACCAAAAGTGACTGGCAAGGTAATCTTGCCAGTGGGCTGGCTCCTCCCGGGATTGACCCCTTGAATCGTTCCCGTTTCCTGGAGATCTCCGTCAGGGATTTGCAGCCTCCTGATCACATCGGGGGAGATCAGGTTGAAGACGGCCCCACACCAACCAACACTTTTGTCACCTTGAGGTTGCAAATTGTCAGAGAAACCAACAAAGGCACCCAACCATAGTGGTGCGGTCAGGGTGGCCCTCGGTGTTTAAAATGATGGGTGTGTCAGACCACTTGAGCGTCTTCTATGCCTCTACTGCTAGTTCAGCCACATTGATCTCACACGCCCACTGCTTGAGCTAGCGATGAGAGGAGTGGAAAGATGCACCTCCATCAACGCACATGGCCTCCACAGCCTTTTGGAATTCCTGTCCCTCAGATTCCCCATCATCGTCATCACCATCATCCTCGCCCTCATTCTTCTTGCGGCCGCGAGCAGGCTTCTCCTTCTGCTACTGGCCCTTGGTACAGCGACCCCCACGGCCACCGTGGTTCTTCTTGTCAGACCCACATGCGTCATCTTAGCCTTTCTCCTTCTCATGCTTTTCGTACTCTTTATTTGCTTTTCGGCAAGCTGCTCCACTTCCCCGCACTCGTTGAGATCATGGCCCTTGGTTCTGTGGATCTTGCAGTACGGCCCATTGGTCTTGCCGGCCTGTTCACCCACAGTAGGCTGGCGATCACAAGTACACATGGTAAGATCCTGGCCGGCATCCCCGGCCTTGGTTTTCTTGGCGGCAATGTCGCCAGCTCCCTCAACTGTCATCACTATCTTTCCCTTGCGCCTGCGATTCCATTCTCGACCTATCTTATTTGGGGTGGACACGTCGTCATCCTCAGAATCAACCTCGGCTCCGACATCCTCCACGGGAAGTTTCCTCCCCTCCTCAGCACAGGCACACTGGTCCCCCAAGGCATACAAGTCATTAATGGTCTTCAACTGCTCGATGTTCAACTCAGCCCGCATCCTACGACTGCGAACATTCATGTGGAATGATGTTATCATATCAGCAGGATGCACATCAGGAATGTAGTGATGCACATGACTAAACCTCTGTACATTCTTTTGAAGGGGTTCACCATCCCTCTGTGGAATCAAGTGGTTGTTGCTGGGCTTCCCCGGAGGCTCATGGCCCCTGATGTAGGTCCCAGCAAACTCATGACACAAGTCCGACCAAGAAGAAATGGAGCCCTCTCGCAAGTTCATCAGCCAAGATCTCACGTTGGGCTTGAGTACCAATGGAAAATAGTTGGCGAGAATCTTGTCGTCTCTGCCACCAGCAGCTTGCACCGCGATGGTGTAAATTCCAAGAAACTCGGATGGATTTTTAGCTTGCCATCATACTTCTTCAGCAAGTCAGGCTTGAAACTTCGGGAAGAGGGCCATTGAACTTGCCGCAGCTCACGGGTACACGTCGGGCAGCCCATATCGTAGGGTAGGCACCTAGGGAACCCCGGCACAAGCTCGTTCACAACTGGTCCTTATCCCGCGACTGACTAACGACGCGCTTCCCGGCGCCGCTCGATGGTAGTTCAAGAATCCTCAACACGCCGGTCATTAATGACCTGGCATTGATCCTGGTGGCGATTCCGGTGGCCTGGCTGACCAGACGATGCCATGGACATATCATCACGGGAGTCGACCCACTGGCTCTCCCGCACTTGTCGGGGAGGAGACTGCATCGTTTGTGCACCACCCCTGGTTTGCCCATCAGTCCCTCGTACTAGCGTCGTTGGCTGCCACTTAGAGGGATCCAGCGGCCACGCCCCATCGTTGTTGGTGAAGCCCACGAGACTCTCGATGGTGGCATGCCACTCATCCATCTTCTCCGAAGCTGGAGGAAAATTTGGCAGTAGCTGCACCTACGCCAGCGCATCCCCGGCGACGTGGGCATCATTGGGTGTAAGGACTGGGAGGTGGCTCGACTTCTGTGCGAGCCAGAAGGAACTCCATCTCTATCTTGTTGCATCGGTCGATGCTCGCTATCAGTTTGACGTGGCGGTAGGCCATGCGCACCATGGGATTGGTGCACATGCTCCTTGCCTGGACGCCGGCTAGGGTCGGCGTCATTGCGGGGAAGTGCTTCGTGTCAATCTTGCAACGGCCTCGGCATGCGCCTCGTTGTTCCATCAGTCTTGGATCCCACGGTGCCGTCCTTGGACGTAGCCGCAGGGACCTTAGGAGCCGCAGCGCCTCCTCTTGACGTAGCACCGCGCGGGTCTTGGCTCCTGCTAGAGTGACGACTCTTTACACCAGAACGGCGTGGAGAGTGCTCGCCACCGTCCCCACCCGCCGGAGTTGTCTGGGTCGGCAGCTTAGAAGCAGATGGTGCACCAATCGCTTCGCTCTTCTTCTTGGATGCCATGGATGAAGAAGATGGCCAAACTTGCATGAAAACTACTGGAGTAGATCCGCACAACCGATCCCGCTGCCTGGCGTGCCAAAGATGTCGGGGTAAGACGACCTATGGGACCAGCGAGGCCCCTTTGCAGTTCAGCTAGGGAGATCGATGAGCATGGAGACCAAAATCCTACTCATGCCTCTTGGGTGGATTGACTTAGGGCTCAAGTTACAAACGAGCACAGCTTGCTGGCAAGGTGTGTGCAAGGTGCAGCTATTGTGTAAGTGTGAGACAAGTGTCAACCCGTGCCCAGGTAGCCATGGGCCTCCTTTTATACACAAAAATGGTCACCATAGTGGCAACATGGTCATTACATGTCTGGAATAGTGGCTTCAACGTTATCTAACCTAATCCCGATGGACTAGGACAAGGATATTTAATGCACCAGAGTTTATAATGATCCTTGGCAAAAAGGCATCTCTCCTTCTGTTCCATCGGTCTGGTCGTGTCCTATCATCTCGACATGTCCACTAGACGGGTGTCAATAAAGTTAAACTTTATGCAATGTGTTGACACACGTCTTGATGGTCCTCCCTAAGCTGAGCAGTGCATCCTATTGTCTCGACATGAACACTAGACGGGTGTCAATTAAGTTAAACTTTATGCAATATGTTGACACACGTCTTGATGATCCTCCCTAAGCTGCTTGCTCGCTCGACACCTAATCTTGACAAGCCATTAGCTGGGCGATGAGGTGGAGCGGTCGAAAAGCAGTAGGGGAACTTACCGGCAAGGAGCTTCCTGGGTCTTAGCTTGCCGGTGCGGAGCCTGCCGGCAACTGGAATCTTTACCTTTAGTACTCACTTAGTAATTCTCGATGACTGATACGTCTCCAACGTATCTATAATTTTTGCTCGTTCCATGATGTTATATTATCATTCTTGGATGTTTTACAATCATTTTATAGCAACTTTATATCTTTTGGGACTAACCTATTGACATAGTGCCCAGTGCCACTTCCTATTTTTTCCTTGTTTTTTACTTCGCAGAAAATCAATACCAAATGGAGACAAAATGCAGCGAAACTTTTTGGAGATTTTTTATGGACCAGATGGAACAACTTGGGCCGAAGAAGTACCAGAGGGGTGCCCCGAGGGGTCCACAACCCACCTGGGCGCGCCTGGGGGCCCAGGCGCGCCCTGGTGGGTTGTGCCCACCTCGGTGGCCTCCCGCACCACCTCTTTGCTCTATAAATACCCCAATATTCAAAAAACCCTAGGGGAGTCGACGAAACACAATTCCAGCAGCCGCAAGTTCCAGAACCACCAGATCCAATCTAGACACCATCACGGAGGGGTTCATCATCCTTATTGGTGCCTTTCCGATGATGCGTGAGTAGTTCATTGTAGACCTTCGGGGCCGTAGTTAGTAGCTAGATGGCTTCCTCCCTCTCTTTTGATTCTCAATACAATGGTCTCTTGGAGATCTATTTGATGTAACTCTTTTTGCGGTGTGTTTGTTGGGATCCGATGGACTTTGAGTTTATGATCAGATCTATATTTTTATTCATGAAAGTTATTTGAGTTTCTTTGATCTCTTATATGCATGATTACTTATAGCCTCGTATTTCTTCTTCGAATCTTTGGTTTAGTTAGGCCGACTAGATCGATTTTTCTTGCCATGGGAAGAGGTGCTTTGTGATGGGTTCAATCTTACGGTGCTCAATCCCAGTGACAGAAGGGGACATGACACGTATGTATCATTGCTATTAAGGATAACAAGATGGGGTGTATTCCAACATGAATAGATCTTGTCTACATCATGCCATCGTTCTTATTGCATTACTCCGTTTCTCCATGAAATTAATACACTAGATGCATGCTGGATAGCGGTCGGTGTGTGGAGTAATAGTAGTAGATGCAGGCAAGAGTCGGTCTACTAATATTGGACGTGATGCCTATATAATGATCATTGCCTAGATATCGTCATGATTATTTGAAGTTCTATCAATTGCCCAACAGTAATTTGTTTACCCACCGTATGCTATTTTTCTCGAGAGAAGCCACTAGTGAAATCTACGGCCCCGGGTCTATTCTTCACCATATTTGCTTTTCGATCTATTATTTGCTATTTTTATTTTCAGTTCTATTATTCCAAAAACCCAAAAATACCTTGCTGCACTTTTTTGTTACTTCTTTTATTTCACGTTTATTCGAGATCTATTTATCCAATCTATCATAATTTTTCTCCCATCCATGTGACAATTTCTGGCAGCGTTACCCGAAAGGGATTGACAACCCCTTTAACACGTCGGGTTGCAAGTATTTGTTCTTTGTGTGCAGGTACCATTTACATAGTTTTGCTTGGTTTCCTACTGGTTCGATAACCTTGGTCTCATCACTGAGGGAAATACCTACCGTAGTTGTGCTGCATCATCTCTTCCTCTTTGGGGAAATACCGACGTAGTTCAAGCGACATCAAAAGGAATTTCTGGCGCCGTTGCCGGGGAGACATCATCAACATCTATCAGGTTCCTAATCACAAATCTCATCTCCTTGCAATTTACATTATTTGTCATTTGCCTCTCGTTTTCATCTCCCCCACTTCTAAAACATTTTTGCGAAAAGGACAAAAATATTTGCCTTTTTATTCGCCTTCTTTTCGTTTGCCTTTTTCTTGTTTGGTCTTTTGTTTGCTTGTGTTGCCATGTGCCATCTATATTCTTGCATCTTCGCTTGCTAAAAATCTATTGATATGGATCCCCATCCACTTGCTAATCTTTTTAAAAGATCCAATCATGATGAACCAATTGCTAGTGAGTTGAGTGCACTAGATTATCTTTATGAAGTTTTGCTTGAGATTCGTGAATCCAAAAATTGTGATGAAGAAATTTATGAAGTAATTCATGATAGCTCCTTGAATGAAAAGCATGATTGCATTGATTTTACTATAAATTCTATTAATGTCAATTGTGCTAATAATATGCAAAACCCCAAGCTTGGGGATGCTAATTTTGCTATGTCCGCTACTCATTGCAATGATCATGATTGGGGTGATTCTTCTTATGATCTTCAAAATTTATTTAAGCCTCATGATGAATATGATATTGATAATAATGTTTGCAATAATATTGAAAGTGGGTTTGGAAGAGCGTCAACTTTAGGTAAAAATAATCCCACATATTTGGAGAGTGTTCAATCTTACGAAATTTTTGATGAATGTGGGTTTGGAGAGGTCATGACTTTAGTTGATGTTAATCCCACTATTTTTGAAGATTTTAGAACTTTTATGCATGTGGATCATGGAGAGAAAATTTTATATGATAGCTATATTGTTGAATTTGACTATGATCCTACATGTAATAATTATGAGAGAGGAAAATATGGCTGTAGAAATCTTCATGTTACTAAATTACCTCTCTTCATGTTGAGATTGTTATTGTTTATTTCTTCTTACTTGCATATGCTAGATATTTTGTGTCTTGATAATTTTCCTCTTATAAAATTCCTATGCATAGGAAGAGAGTTAGACTTAGATGTGTTTGTGAAATGTTTAAAGATGCTCTCTTTGTGTTTCAATTATTATCTTTATGTGAGCATCAATAAAATCATATGCCTAGCTAGGGGCGTAAAACGATAGCGCTTGTTAGGAGACAACCCAATGAATACAATTTATTTTTGCTTTTTTTTTCTGTTCTTGAGTGTTTGCACAATTATTCCTCTGTTATGATTGTGTTTCTTATGTTTTAATTAGTGTTTGTGCCAAGTAAAGCCTTTGGGATAGCTTTGGTGATAGTTGATTTGATCTTGTTGGAATACAGAAACTTCTTCCTACAGTAAACTAATTATTTAAAATCACAGACATGACGAAAAATTCTGATTTTTTTTACACAAGATTGATATACAAATTTCCTCTATTGCCCTAATTTTTTATAAGTTTTCGAGTTACAGAATTATGAGAACAATTCGCATCTTTAGAGACTATTCTGTTTTTGATAGATTCTGCTTTCTTTGAATTGTGTGCTTATTTTGATGAATCTATGGTTTGTATCGGGGGGTATAAGCATGGTAAAGTTAGAATACAGTAGATATAATGCAATAACAAAATTTGAATGGGTTTTCTATAGTAGTTAAAGTAAAGATTGGTTTTCTTATAATAACGGATCTCACGAAGGTTTTGTTGAGTTTTGTGTGATTGAAGTTTTCAAGTTTTGGGTGAGATCACGATGGATGAAGGAATAATGAGTAAGAAGAGCCTAAGCTTGGGGATGCCATATGGCACCCCAAGCCATTATCCAAAGAGAAACAAGCAACTAAGTTTGGGGATGCCCCCGAGTGGCATCCCCTCTTTCTTCTAACGACCATCGGTATTTTACTTGGAGCTATATTTTTATTCGTCACATATCATGAGTTTTGCTTGGAGCGTCTTGTGTTATTTGAGTATTTTCTTGTTTTGCTTTTTAGTTTGAGTCATCTATCCTTGCTGAACACATCTATTTGGGAGAGCCAAAATTATACTATGATTTATTAGAATTGCTCTATGTGCTTCACTTAAATTTTTTTTAGCTATGGAATTGCTCTAGTGCTTCACTTATATCTTTTTTAGCACGGTGTGCTTTAATATTTTTGAAGAAATGCTCTCATGCTTCACTTAGATTTATTTGAGAGTTAGTAATTTTGAAGAAATTCTCTCATGCTTCACTTATATTATTTTGAGAGAAGAAAATTTTATGCTCATGTTCTTCACTTAGATTTGTTTGAGCTATCAAAAGCAATATATGAAACAAGTCCCAAAGTGATAGATATTCAAGAGGGATATAATAAAAACTTTCATGAAGATCATTGGACAAAATAAACTTGATTCTTTGTAATAGTTTAGCGATATGGTGATATAACATGTGAGTCATGTTGATGAATAATTATGCTTTATTAAGAATATTGGTGTTGAGGTTTGTGATTCCCTATGCAAGCACGAAAGTCAATAGTTATGCAATGAAATTACATCCTACCTATGGTGCATTATTCGGTGTTAGTTATGCTTAATGCTCGCTTATGAGATTTTTCGTTTCTTGGTTGGATGCTTCTCAATCTTTTTGCTAGCCTTCACTTGTACTAAGTAGGAATACTACTTGTGCATCCAAAATCCTTAAACCCAGTTTTGCCATATGAGTCCACTATACCTACCTATATGTGGTATTTTCGTGCCGTTCTAAGCAAATTTGTATGTGCCATCTCTAATTTTCAAAATAAATTTCCTTTTTGTGTGCTCGTACCGCTCATGAAACGGTAGGGGGTGGCTGATATTTTTCCATGCTAGATGTGTTATTCTCAAGATGAGTGTTTATTCACTTGTCATTGCACGAGAGTACGGCAAAGGTATTAGGGATGCCCAGTCCCGAAATGAAAAATGAATTTACTTTATGTGGTCAAATAATAAATTCCTTGGAAAGTGTTGGTATGGACGGTACCCGTGCATACATGGAAAAAGGAATAAACTTTATTTTTTGTTTGGGAACCGCCTATGATATATCTAGCATGGAAAGTATTGGGAACTACTCGATCGTATTCGTTGACAGGAAAATCATGCCACCCAAAATGTTTTATCTCTATCTTTTTCGCTTTGAGCTCTGGCACCTCTACAAATCCCTACTTTCCTCTGCGAAGGGCCCTTCTATTTAATTTATGCAATTTTTATTTTATTTGAGTCTCCATCTTTTCTTATAAAGCACCAACTAAGGGGCACTATGATCGTACTTGAGCATTGGGTGTAGCTAATATTCGAGTGTGTTTCATGAATGGATCAATGATTGAGCATGATGGGCTAGGGATAACTTGCTTTAGTGTTGATATTTTGAAAGACATGGTTGCTTGTTGATATGCTTGAGTATTGAAATCTTCATGTCAAAAATAGACTATTGCTTTGAATCATATAAAAGTCCAAATGTCCAGGCTACAAAAGAAAAGAATCTGTGATGAACATTTTAGGCAGCATTCCACATAAAAATTCTGTTTTTATCATTTACCTACTCGAGGATGAGTAGGAATTCAGCTTGGGGATGCTGATACGTCTCCAACGTATCTATAATTTTTGCTTGTTCCATGCTGTTATATTATCATTCTTGGATGTTTTACAATCATTTTATAGCAACTTTATATCATTTTTTGGGACTAACCTATTGACATAGTGCCTAGTGCCAGTTCCTGTTTTTTACTTCGCATAAAAATCAATACCAAACGGAATCCAAACGCAGCGAAACTTTTTGGAGATTTTTTATGGACCAGAAGGAACAACTTGGGCCGAAGAAGTACCAGAGGGGTGCCCCGAGGGGGGTATAGCCCACCTGGGCACGCCTGGGGGCCCAGGCGCACCCTGGTGGGTTGTGCCCACCTTGGTGGCCTCCCGCACCGCCTCTTTGCTCTATAAATACCCAAATATTCGAAAAACCCTAGGCGAGTCGACGAAACACAATTCCAGCCGCCGCAAGTTCCAGAACCACCAGATCAAATCTAGACACCATCACGGAGGGGTTCATCATCCTCATTGGTGCCTCTCCGATGATGTGTCAGTAGTTCATTGTAGACCTTCAGGTTCGTAGTTAGTAGCTAGATGGCTTCATCTCTCTCTTTTGATTCTCAATACAATGGTCTCTTGGAGATCTATTTGATGTAACACTTTTTGCGGTGTGTTTGTTGGGATCCGATGAACTTTTAGTTTATTATCAGATCTATATTTTTATCCATGAAAGTTATTTGAGTTTCTTTGATCTCTTATATGCATGATTACTTATTGCCTCGTATTTCTTCTTCGAATCTTTGGTTTAGTTAGGCCGACTAGATCGATTTTTCTTGCCATGGGAAGAGGTGCTTTATGATGGGTTCGATCTTACGGTGCTCGATCCCAGTGACAGAAGGGGACATGACACGTATGTATCATTGCTATTAAGGATAACAAGATGGGGTCTATTTCTACAGAATAGATCTTGTCTACATCATGTCATCATTCTTATTACATTACTCCATTTCTCCATGAACTTAATACACTAGATGCATGTTGGATAGCGGTCGATGTGTGGAGTAATAGTAGTAGATGCATGCAGTAGTCGGTCTACTAATCTTGGACGTGATGCCTATATAATGATCATTGCCTGGATGTCGTCATGATTATTTGATGTTCTATCAATTGCCCAACAGTAATTTGTTTACCCACCGTATGTTATTTTTCTCGAGAGAAGCCACTAGTGAAATCTACGGCCCCCGGGTCTATTCTTCATCATATTTGCTTTCCGATCTATTATTTGCTACTTTTATTTTTAGATCTATTATTCCAAAAACCCAAAAATACCTGGCTGCACTTTTTTATTACTTCTTTTATTTTGCGTTTATTCAAGATCTATTTATCCAATCTATCATAATTTTTTTCCCGTCCACGTGACAATTTCTGGCACAGTTACCCGAAAGGGATTGACAACCCCTTTAACACGTCGGGTTGCAAGTATTTGTTCTTTGTGTGCAGGTACCATTTACATAGTGTTGCTTGGTTCTCCTACTGGTTCGATAACCTTGGTCTCATCACTGAGGGAAATACCTACCATAGCTGTGCTGCATCATCCCTTCCTCTTTGGGGAAATACCGACGTAGTTCAAGCGATATCAATGACCTACCTAGAGGTCTTCTTCATTGTCTTGAGTCTTGTTTGCAATAGTCCTCTAGCAAGCCTTGCCGTTAGGAAGGCTACAACTACCTGTGCACAAGTCAGGGTACTAAGGCACCCATGTCTTAGTGCACCGACAAACAGGGTTGTCAATCCCCTTGAACTCGTAACTTGCAAGAATCAAATCTTGTATAGGTAGATAGATAAATTGCAAAATAAAATAAAGGATAAGAAATTGCAGCAAGGATTTTTTGGTTTTTCATATGTATGATAAAAGTAGACCCGAGGCCATAGTTTTCACTAGAGGCTTCTCTCTCGAACACAACATATGGTGGGTAGACAAATTACTTTTGGGCAATTGATAGAAAAGCGCATAGTTATGACGATATTCAAGGCAATGATCATTTATATAGGCATCACGTCCGAGACAAGTAGACCAACTCCTGCCTGCATCTACTACTATCACTCCACAAGTAGACCGCTATCCAGCATGCATCTAGGGTATTAAGTTAATAAAAACATAGTAATGCCTTAAGCAAGATGACATGATTTAGACAAATTAAACTCAACTAATATGAGTAAACCGCATCATTTTACCCTTAATGAAAAACAACACAACTACGTGTCTTGTCCCTTTTTGTGACTGGGATAGAGCACCGCAAGATTGAACACATCAGAAAGCACCTCTCCCACTAAAGATAAATAAATCTAGTTGGCCAAACCAAATGGATAATTCGAAGAGAAATACAAAGGTAAAAAAATCATGCATAATAAAGTTCAGAAAAGACTTCATTACTTCTCATAAATATTTAGATCCTAAACCCACAATTCATTGAATCCCAACGAACACACCGCAAAAGATGATTACATCGGATAGAACTCCAAGAATGTTGAGGAGAGCATTGTATTGAAGATCAAAGAGAGAGAAGAAGCCATCTAGCTACTACCTATGGACTTGTAGGTCTGTGGTGAACTACTCACGCATCATCGGAAGGCAGCAAGGATGATGTAGAAGCCCTCCATGATTGATTCCCCCTCCGGCAAAGTACATGAAATGGCCTCTAGATGGGATCGCGGAAGAATAGAAGCTTGCGGCTGCGGAAAGTGTTTCGGGTGGCTCTCTGGTATACTTGGAATATTTAGTATTTTATAGAGACAAAATTAGGTCAAGAGGTGCCACGAGGGGCCCACAAGCTCATGCCCCTCCAGGGCACGCCCTGTGAGCTTGTCGCACCCTCGTGGCTCTTCAGGTCTTCACCCGAATCTTCGTGGACCCCTTCTAGTGCAGAAAAAAATAATCCATGGATTTTTCTCCGTTTGGATTCCGTTTGACATTGATTTTTTGAAAAGCCAAAAAAGCAAAAAACAACAACTGGCACTAGGCACTAGGTTAATAGATTAGTCTAAAAATGATATAAAATAGCATATAATTGCATATAAAACATCCAAGATTGATATTGTAATAGCATGGAACAATAAAAATTATAGATACGTTGGAGACATATCAATTAGCACTATTGAGAGATTGCACTAGTGAAAGTATGTACCCTAGGCCTTGTTTTTAAGCATTGATAGACCATTTTGCTCACTATTTGCTACTTGCTACATTCTTGTTTTTATTATTTCAGATTACAAAAACCTATATCTACTATCCATACTACACTTGTATCACCATTTCTTCGCTGAACTAGTGCACCTATACAATTTACCATTGTATTTGGTGTGTTGGGGACACAAGAGATTTCTTGTATTTGATTGCAGGGATGTTTGAAAGGGAACATCTTCATCCTACACCTCCCATAGATTAATAAACCTTAGGTCATCCACTTGAGGGAAATTTGTCATTGTCCTACAAAACTCTGCGCTTGGAGGCCCAACATAGTCTACAAGAAGAAACTTGCGTGGTAGACATCAAGCTCTTTCTGGCGCTGTTGCTGGGCGAGGTGAGTGCTTGAAGGTATATCTTTAGATGTTGCAATTGAATCTTTTTGTTTCTTGTTTATTCACTAGTTTGGTTTTATAAAAAAGAAAACTACAAAAAATGTTAGTGAAGTTGCATCAAGTTCTTTATGTTTATGATGTCTTTCTTGAAAATGATGGATCGGAAATTTGTGCCAAAGTGTTAGAAAAACAATTCAATAAAATGTTTGGCATAAAATCTTTGAATGATAAGCATGATTGCAATGTTATTAGTATGCTTGATATGAATATCCATAATACTAATGATGATTGTACAAGTCATGATAAAAAGGTTGGTTATAAGCATGTCAATTTTTGTGGAGTGCATAAACTTTGTGAAGACATGCCTTATAGGGATGATAGATTTTGTAAGATGCATAAACATGATAAAACCAATTGGTGGATTAAAGTGATAGATGAATTTGCTACAAAATTATGCTATCTTCATCCCATTACTTCTGAACTTTGCAATAAGATTGGTCATCTTAATTTCCAATGCATACTTTTTCATGATCAAATCATTGCCAAATATTGTAACAACTTGATTACCCTTGAACTTTATAATAAACTTTGTCTATTTTTCGGGTGTGAAGAATTGACACATAAAAATAGTTGGTTCGAAGCATTCATGTTCATAGACTATACTGAAACTAATCTATAGGAAATCTATATGTTTTGTGTGGTAAATTGCAATGAGAATGCTTATATTGCCAACTATAGAAAGACGAAAAAACCAATAGAATATAAAAGTAATACTAATAGAAGGGTGAAGATTTCCCCTTTCTCTCCTATTGTCTCTCGTGATGAAACAAGTGATGAGGAGGAGCTTCCTATCCAACCAATCTCTTCAATAAGAAGCTCGAAAGAAATAATTAAACCCACAAATAATGTGGGGAAGAAGAAGAGGAAGAGCGGAAGGAAAAATCAAAGGTAAAAAGGTATCTCTCCCAAATAATGTTGCTCCTATTATTGTTGTGCCTCATGATAATGAATCAAAAATAATTTTGGACGATAATACACTTCATGATGATATTGTTTTTTGGACTTTTTCCAGAATGTCCAAAGGAACTATGGAGGATGATTTTGTTGTGCCTATTACTTGCCGCAATAATTATGATTGGGAAAACAATAACACTTCTTATAATCTTGAAAAATCTTTTTGGCACCAACTAGGAAAATTATTATGATAGTAATTGTTATACTATTGGTGTTATTCATGCTATTAATGATAATAGTGATTATGCTAGTGATTTGCAGAGCCACAATCTTGGGGATGCTATGTTTGATGAGAATGACATTTTGAGAATTTATTTTCTGCAAATAATATTTATCCTAAGGTTGGGGATGCTATGCTTAATGAAGATGATCTTTTTAGTCCCCTACTTTGAATGATCAAATGTATTATGACTGCATGCCTCCTATTTATGATGATTGCAATAAATATAAAATTGGGTTTGGAAGAGTGTCAACTTTAGGTAATAATTATCCCACTATTTTGGAGGGTGTTGAATCTTATTATAATGATAAAAGTGGATTTGGAGAGGTCATGACTTTATTTAGTAATGATTCCACTATCTCGGAAGAGGTTTCAATTGATTATGATGAGAACAAAGTTGCTACCTATGATGATTATTGTGATGATACTATGCTATAAAAAGTAGTGATGATTATATTTATGAAACTTGTCATAATTATGATTAACTTTCTACTAAACATTACTCTTTTAAGGTAGAAGCAATTTATAGTATTGAAGTTTTATACTATACTCCCACTATTATGAATGAGAAACAATTGCTTTTGAGAAGAGTAATAAAAATTATATGCTTATGCATCATTAAAAAGAATGCTTTGTTTGATAGCTATATTATTGAATTCATTCATGATGCTACTGAAAATTATTATGAGGGAGGAACATATCCCAATAATATCAATATTCCTCTCTATGTGTTGAAAGATTTGAAGTCATGCTTGTTTTGCCTTCATATGCTAGTTGATTCTTGCTCCCATACGTTGCTTTCTCACAAAATCCCTATGCATAGGAAGTGGGTCAGGCTTAAATGTGCTTTGCCATATGTTTCATAATGCTCCCATTATGTTTCAATTCTTTACTTTTATGTGAGCATCATTGAAATCATCATGCCTAGCTAAAAAGGCTATAAAGAAAAGTGCTTGTTGGGAGACAACCCAATACTTATACCAACTATTTTTGTGTGTTCACATGATTAAGCTACTACAGTAATCATGTTTTGTATCTTTTATTTCAATAATGCGCCAAGTAAAGCCTTTGGGATAGTGTGGATACTTGTTTATTTGGTTCTATGCAAAAACAGAAAGTTTAGTGTCCAGTGCATGAATTTATGTACTTTAATGGAACGTGAAAATTCTGGGTTTTTTACACGGTACTTATATGCAAATTTACTACGTTTTTCTAATTTTTCAGAATTTTTGGAGTTACAAAATTATGGTTTTTGTTTAGATCATTACAGACTGTTCTGTTTTTGACAGATTCTATTTTTGATGCATAGTTTGCTTGTCTTATAGTTTCTATGGCTTATATTGGTCAATATAAATTATGTAAATAATAGATTAAAGTAAGAATTTTGTGAGAATAATTATGAATCTTTTCTTTATAGTACCAAAGTCAATGATTAATTCTTTATCATGCTAACCTATCTCATGAATTCCATTAAGTTTTGTTTGATTGAAGTTTTCAAGTTTTGGGTGAGATGTCGATATGAGGAGAATAAGGAGCGGAAAGACCCTATGCTTGGGGATGGCCAAGGCACCCCATGGTAACATTCAAGGAATACTCATGCATCTAAGCTTGGGGATGCCCCTGATGGCATCCCCTCTTTCGTCTTCAATATTATCGGTAACCTCACTTGGAACTATATTTTTATTCATCACATGATATGTGCTTTGCTTGGAGCATCTTTCTGTTTTGTTTGTTGTTTGAATAAAATGTTTAGATCCGAAAGTTTCAAATGAGAGAGTCCTCACATAGCTATTTAATTGTTTGACTACTCATTGATATTCACTAATATATTTTGGAGTAGTTTATCATTTACTCGCGTTCTCCACTTATATCTTAAGAGTAAATTGTTGAATGAATTTAATATCATAAAGATGAAATTATATGTGCTTAATATGCTTATCTGATGCCTAGTATTAGTTTCGCAATGGGTTTATAAAGTAAACTCTATTGAAGATTACTATATGTAAGAGAAATTTCACATACAATTATATTATCTTGGACCTCTTTTATGATTGTGAATACCCATTAATTATTTTCAAACTTAATCAAACTGGTTGAAGTTGGACAGGGAAGACAACGTAATAATTTATGTTTTGGTATATTTGCACAGAAGTTATATTGCTATGGATCCTCCAACATGTGGTGCTTGTTTATAATCTTTGCTAGCCAAAATTTTGGTACTAAGCAGGAATATTGCTTGTGCATCCAAATCCTTGAGACAAGTTTCTTCCATGACTGGCCACCATATCTACCTATATGCGGTATTACCCTGCCGTTCCAAGTAAATATGCATGTGCCATCTCTAAAATCTTCAAATAAACATCTATTTTATGTGCCCGTACTGCTCATGGAGCCACGGGGCTGTCAATATCTTCCATGATAAGTGGGTTATTCTCATGATGTGTGTTTATTCACTTGTCCTTGCATGAGACAGGCTGGTAATTGGGATGCCCAGTCCCGTTAAACAAAAAAAATAAAGAAAGATGTAATTACACAAAGTATTCGTAGAAACTTGATTATTTGGAGGGCACCCGTGAATTCGGCTAGCCATGGCTTGTGTTTGTATGGTTGAGGGGGAGTAAACTTTTCATTTCCGCTTGGAAACCGCCAATAATGTATTTAGCATGGAAGATATTGAAATCCTGTGTTGTGACATTCACAGGAAAAGCACACTACTCAATATGTATTCATCTCTGTTTTTAGCAATGAGCTCTGGCACCACTGCAAATCCCTGGTTCCTCTGCGAAGGGCATATCTTTTACCCTTTTCTGTCAATTTTATTTTTGTTGAGTCAAGTTCTTATTCCAACCTCAATTATTCTCCACTTCATAAGCATCATGTGGTGGGGAAAGATCTAGCCCCATATATCCAGTCAAATATATTTCATCATGAATTATTTTTGTTGACAATTATCTCTATGATAAGTTGGCAGGCAAAACATTAAGCCCCTTTCTTCCTCTGTGTTTGATGATGAGGTCACAGGCCTAGGGTGCCTAATGTAAAGGAGCCCGACCTTGACTTTGACTAGGGCCTACCAAGCACAGTGGGCATCAAGGAATCGTAAGAAGGAGAGGGTGGGCGGATGTGTACCCCAAGGTAGACGACGGCGGCCAGATCGATCTGATATCTTCTCCATGTAAACCCTAGACCTCTTCTGTCTATATAAAGGGATGTCTAGGGCCCTCATTAGGGATCCAATCTAGAACAAACACTCGGTAGACATATCAACCCACCATTGTAATCTTCTGCATGAGGTATCCCCTCACCATGAATACCAAGACAAAGCAGGACATAGGGTATTACTTTTCGGAACCTGAACCTGGGTAAAATGTGTGTGTAGACTCTGTTTTGATACTTCCAGTCTCGTCATGAACCCTACCAGGGATCTGACGGGAATTCGCTCTGTTAGTTGGCGCGCCAAGCACGGGTGACGTTGACCAGAGAACGAACCTGGCTTGGAGAATCATCAGAGGCCGGCGATCTCTTGCTAGGCCATATCCTCATGTTCGGCTATTTTAAGCTAATCGCTGATGGATCGGGGTGGTTCCTCGACATCTCGCCTTCGCACTACGTCAAATGCATGTACGACAGGCAAGGGAAGGCCCTAAGGGTCTATGGTTGACCCAATCACTGTGCTTGGAGATGTATCACATGATCTCCCCGGCGCTACGGGGTTTCCTGTGATACCTCTGTGAACATGATATTCACTACGGTTGACACGCGCCGAAACCAGAAGCTTGCCAGACGCGCGATCTACACAGTATAGGACGCGACTAGCGAACGACTGGCATGGTCCCAAGAGATGATTACCTTCGATACTAGGGACCACCCCAAAGACATCATACAGCCAGGAAAACATGCCCTGGTACTAGATCCCATCATCGGGGGCTGCCGCCTCTCACGCGTCGTGATGGACGGAGGCAGCGCCCTCAACATCATCTTCACTGACACCCTAGAGAAGATGATGTTCTCCCAGGCGGGACTACAGAGGTCGGACGTCGGCTTCCACGGAGTGGTGCCGGGCCGCCCGGTGTGCCCTTTAGGCCAGATCAACCTCGAGGTCATCTTCGTAGATGAGTCAAACTACCAAAGCGAAACCATACAGTTCGAGGTCGCTCCCTTCCAAAGTGGCTACCACGCGATCTTGGGCAGACCCGTTTATGTGAAGTTCATGGTAGTCCCATCCTACGCCTACCTACATCTCAAGATGCCTGGCCCTAACGGCAGGATCACTGTCCGAGGAAGCATGGAGAAGGCCTACCAGGCTGAAGTGGCAAACATGGAACTCGCTGAGGCCGCACTCGCCTCTGCAGAGCTCGCCAAGATAAGAAAGGGGATAGGGCCATCCGAGGCTGAGCTCCCCTAGAAGTCGCGCCCTAGTCCCATCTTTCAGTCGGCAAAGAAAACCATGAATTTCCAGGTCCACCCTGAGGACCTCGACAAAACAGAGACCATCGAAGGAGACCTCTCAACGGACCAGGAGGTAGAGCTCCTCGCCTTCCTCCAGTCTAACTGGAACATATTCGCATGAAAGCCCGCCGACATGCCGGGAGTGCCGGTGGAGAAGGCCGAGCACTGCCTAAACGTCCGCAAGGGCACGAAGCCGGTACAGCAAGCCCTACGACACTTTGCCACAGAAAAATGAATGGCAATAGGAGAGGAAATAATGCGTCTACTCGCGGCCAAGTTCATAAGGGAGGTCGCACACCCAGGGTGGCTGGAGAACCCCATGATAGTACTAAAGAAAAACAACATGTGGCGCATGTACATAGACTACACCGACCTCAAAAAGGCAGGCCCCAAGGACCTATTCTCGCTGCCAAGGATCGATCAGATAATCGATTCCATAGCAGGGTAGGAACGTCTGTGCTTCCGTGACGCATATTCATGATAGCATCATATACGGATGAAACAATCTAATCATGAGACAACCTCCTTAGTCACGCTGTATGGACCCATCTGCTATGTCCTGATGCCATTCGGCCTCAAGAACGTGGGGGCTACATACCAACGGATGATGCAGAAGTGTTTCAATGAACAGATCGGTGTAAACGCAGAGGTCTGCGTCGATGACATTGTGGTAAAATCCAAACAAGGCTTGAGCCTCCTCACCGACCTCCAGCAAACCTTCGACAACCTCCCCAACTTTAGCATGAAGTTAAACTCTGACAAATGCGTCTTCGGGGTCCCCGCAAGTTAGCTGCTGGTATTCATTGTGTCCCAACAAGGGATAGCGGCAAACCCAGCGAAGATAAAACCCATACTGGACCTCGAGCCCCTAGAGACAATGCGTGATATACAAAAGCTTGTGGGTTGTGTGGCGCTGTTGAGCAAGTTCATCTCAAGACTAGGAGAGAAAGCACTGCGCTATACCGCCTCCTCAAGAAGGGTGACAAATTCTATTGGAGTGACGAAGCCAAGCAAGCGTTCGTCGAAATCAGGACACAGTTGCAATCAAATCCACTCCTGGTCTCCCCATCCCAATCAGAACCCATGTTCCTGTACATTGCAGCAACAACCCAGGTAGTCAGCATGGTCATCGCTGTTGAACGGGAGGAGGCCGGAAAGGTACACCACGTGCAACACCCGATGTACTACGTCAGTGAAGTGCTCACGCCTTGCAAGACCAGGTACCCACACTATCAAAAGATAACATATGCAGTGTTCATGGTGGCAAGGAAGCAGAGACATTACTTCCAAGCCAACCCAATAACAGTGGTCAGCCATGCATTACTGTCAGACATCATGAACAACAAAGACGCCATAGGTCGCGTGGCGAAAAGGCCAATTGAACTCTTGCCCTTCGAGCTCTCCTCCATGCCTAATGCACGCATGACTCTAGGCCAACCCCTTGTGATGGTCGCCCGCCCATCCTTTACTGTCTTCATTAGGACTTCTCGGTGCTCATTGTAGTCTTGATGAAATACTCTAATCTTCATTGCATTTCCACCATTCATGCATTGTGCAAGGTAATCTTGAGTAAACTGCTTTGGGAACCACTACAAACGAAAAAGATTCAGACATTGTTGTCTCACAACTCATTATGGGCAGTAAAAAAAGAAGGCTACAGAGTTCGTAGTTACCATTCTACAACTCACTATTTTGTTGGATAGAGCGTAAACAAATAATTTCATTGCCATCATTCATATCTTTTTGCTAATAATCCTTATCAATATCCTCACTTGATGATGGTTCATGAATATCTCATTTCCCCATACGCAAAAAGGGTCAATGTGTCGATCTTTGCTGAGGACATATGTACCTACAAGCAACAAGTCAATGTAAGAAGCTAAAAAGTGTCCAGGCATGGATCTATATGCACTACATTATGGAACGAGGGGGATTATCAACCGAGGGATGAAACTAACCTCGGTGAAAAATGCTGGGCACTCCTGTTGTTGTCCTGCATAAGTACATGGAAAGGCATGATAAGTACAACAAGCTTAACATCAAACAAATATAGCCGTGGTAAACAACCTCATGTCCAAATGATAGCTTGAATGTGTTGGTTTCAGCATGCTGTTAAAGCAGATAAAAAATGGAGGGGAATGTTAACTACAACAAGCTTAAAAGCCCACAAATATTGTAATTCAAATTGGTATTGTGGAAAATGAATAGAATGTAGCTCATGCTTTGTCACGCCCAATATGCGATCCTATCCTTGAGGAACTTAGTGGTCCCACCGAGGATAGAAGCGCACAGTGAAGACACTTTGCATGGTGGATATCATTACATCGTACCAGGCACAACACACTTTGGGGATACATACATAGGCATACAATTGCCACATGAATACATCAATACATAGAAAACACCATACAGAAGAGCAACATCCGACTACGGATGAAAACAAACGAAAAACATGAAGGACATCCACCCTGCTAGTCCAGGCTGCCGACCAGGAACCTAACCCAAGATCGACGAAGCAGAAGAAGCACTCCAAACAGATCAACCATCGCTCTCACGTCAAATCATCGCATTACCTATACCTGCAACTCTTTTGTTGTAGTAATCTGTGAGCCACGAGTACTCAACAATCCCTTTACTATGGGTATCAGGACTAGCAAAGCATAATGGGTATGGAATGTTTAAGTGGTGAGGTTGCATCAAGCACTAAGCATTTGTATGGTGGCTAACTTACGAGTACAATAGTAAGAAGAGTAAAGTACACATAACGGTCGCAAACTAGTAATGATCAAGAAGTGATCCTGAAGTACTTACGAGTCAAGCATAACCCCACCGTGTTCTCTTCCCGAACTCCCTCGAAAAGAGATGGTCACGGTTATGCACGTGGTTGGTGTATTTTAGTTGAACTTTAGTGTCAAGATCTCTACAATCGGATATTATAAATTTCCAAGTCATCACATAACCGCAGGCATGGCTCTCGAAAAGATTAAACACTGCAGGGGTGTCCCAACTTAGTCCATCATAAACTATCACGATCCACTTTGAAAAATCTCAACCTCAGGATAACCATGTCAACCTAGTGTAAGCACGAAGTATCCTCGGAATCCCGGTGCACAAGATATTTCGACAATGGTAAAACAAAACCAGCAAGACCGCCCAGCATGTCAACGATCCCGATAGGAGCCGCACGTATTTCGTTCTTAGGACACGACTGGATGGGACAAGCTACGAGTAAAATCAGTCCTCTAGTTTCCCAGCGATGGCCCTGCAGGCTGCCCGTTTTGTACCAACACCATTTGGCACTGGCCAACCTGTATTATGTTGAATTAAGAATCCTCGAGGACGCGACCCCTGCTACTTCTTGAGCTTGCATTGGTTTTTCCCTTGAAGAGGAAGGGGTGATGCAGCAAAGTAGAGTAAGTATTTCCCTTAGTTTTGAGAACCAAGGTATCAATCCAGTAGGAGACAACACGCAAGTCACCAAATACCTGCACAAACAAACACCAAACTTGCACCCAACACGATAAAAGGGGTTGTCAATCCCTTCACTGTTATTTGCAAAAGTGAGATCTGATAGAGATAGGTAAAACTAAACAAAAGATAAAGTAAATAGTTTTGGGTTTTTTTGGTTTATAGATCTGAAAATAAAAGATTGCAAAATAGTAGATCAGAAAGTAATATGATGGAAAATAGACCCCGGGGCCATAGGTTTCACTAGAGGCTTCTCTCAAGATAGAAAATAATACGGTGGGTGAACAAATTACTGCCGAGCAATTGATAGAAAAGCGCAAAGTTATGACGATATCTAAGGCAATGATCATGAATATAGGCATCACGTCCGTGTCAAGTAGACTGAAACGATTCTGCATCTACTACTATTACTCCACACATCGACCGACTGCTGCCTGCATCTAGAGGATTAAGTTCATGAAGAACAAAGTAACGCATTAAGAAAGATGACATGATGTAGAGGAATTAATTCAAGTAATATGATGAAAACCCCGTCTTTTTATCCTCGATCGCAACAATACAATACGTGCCTTGCTGCCCCTACTGTCACTGGGAAAGGACACCGCAAGATTGAACCCAAAGCTAAGCACTTCTCCCATTGCAAGAAAAACAAATCTAGTTGGCCAAACCAAATCGATAGTTCGAAGAGACTTGCAAAGATATCAAATCATGCATAAAAGAATTCACAGAAGATTCAAATAATATTCATAGATAAGCTAATCATAAATCCACAATTCATCAGATCTCGGCAAACACACTGCAAAAAAGTATTACATCGAATAGATCTCCAAGAACATCGAGGAGAACGTGGTATTGAGAATCAAAGAGAGAGAAGAAGCCATCTAGGTACTAGCTGTGGACTCGTAGGTCTGAGGTAAACTACTCACGCTTCATCGAAAGGGCAATGGTGTTGATGTAGAAGCCCTCCGTGATCGAATCCCCCTCCGGTAGGACGCCGGAAAAGGCCCCTCGATGGGATCTCACGGGTACAGAAGGTTGCGGCGGTGGAAAAGTCTTTTCGTGGATGCCTCTGGTGGTTTGGACATATAAGAGTATATATGGGCGAAAGAATTAGGTCAGGAAGTGCACGAGGGGCCCACAAGGGTGGGGGGCGCGCCCTCCATCCTTGTGGCTGCCTCTTGGCTTCCCTGACTTGCACACCAAGTCCTCTGGTTTCCTTTTGGTCCAAGAAAGATCATCGCGAAAGTTTTATTCCGTTTGGACTTTGTTTGGTATTCCTTTTCTGCGAAACTCAAAAACAGGGAAAAAACAGGAACTGGCACTGGGCTCTAGGTTGATAGGTTAGTCCCAAAAATAATATAAAATAGCATATTAATGCATATAAAACATCCAAAACAGATAATATAATAGCATGGAACAATAAAAAATTATAGATACGTTGGAGACGTATCAAGCATCCCCAAGCTTAATTCCTGCTCGTCCTCGAGTAGGTAAATGATAATGTCGGGGACTGACACCTATGGGATCCCGAGGGACCCCTTTACGATTCGGCGGGGGGAGAGGTATACGCAAAGAGCAGAACCGGTGATCGACGTGGGGGGTTTTTACCCAGGTTCGGGCCGCTGATCAGCGTAAAACCCTACTCCTGCTTTGTGTTCTTATTGATGTTCTTGAGCCCAGCCTTCAGGAGCGCTTGCGATGAACAGTACGTTCAAAGAGCCGCTACGCAGCCAGAAGTTCTCCTCCTCTGTAGCAGTTGCCTTGGGCCTCCTTTTATATGCTCAAAGGGGTCTCCACAGTGGCAAAATGTACATACATTGAGGTGTAAAGTAGCTACAGGGTATCATACCTAACCCTTGACGGATTAGGACAAGCGCATTTAATGCACCGTGAGGTGTCCGTTTAGGTGTCCTCACTTTCTTGGGGATGGAAAAAGGGGCCATCCCATCAGCACCGCTTAAGCTCTCCTCCACTGGCGCGTTGCCACGCATCCAGAGAAGGACCCAGAATGTCAGGCTTTGTTACTGTGCCGAAGCGGTGGCACAGTGGCGAAATCTCGCCAGGCGCTGATCCTTGCCGGGCACCAATCCTTGCCGGGCGCCAGGGCTTGCCGGGCGCCGAGCTTTGCTGGGAACCAAGCCTTGCTGGGCGCCGAGGCTTGCCGGGCTCCACGGGCCATCCCGGCAAGGATCTTGCCGGGGAAGCTGGCCTTCGATTTCCAGCTTTGCTTATTTGCTGATTCTCAGATCTCTGACTTGATGATTTCCTTGATGACTTGAATCGACCTCGAGCTGATCCCGGCAAGCCTTGCCGCGAGGACGGCTACAACTGCCCGTGCACAAGTAAGGGGTACTAGTGGCCCAATACTTAGTACACCGACAGGAGCCCCCGGGCCTGGGCCATACACGAGTGCGAGGCGTTGTTGGGCTAGGCCCAAACAGTGCACGGGCACGTGTGGCAGGGAATTAACTGCTCGTAAAGATCTTGTTTTACTGTGCCCCCACTACGCGCACGGAGCGCGCGATGTGGGAAGTGTGCCAAAAAGGCTGCAAACTGTTTCGCGCCCATAGAGGCGCATTCATTTTGGGGGATAAACAAGGTGGCCCCGCTCTTTCCCCATAAAAAGGAGAAGTCATGGAGGCGCAAACCTATTCACCCCCCTCTTCTTCCCAATCTGGCCATCGCCATCGCCTTCCTCTGCTCGAGCTCAGAGCGAAACCTTTCTTCTCTTCTGCTCGCTGCTTCCGCGCTCGTTCTGTCCTCCGGCTTCCATTTCCACAGTCGACATGCCGCCCAAGGCCAGCAAAGGCAAGGGTACGGACAAGGAGGCGAAGGCTGAAGTTCCGGAGAGCGAACTAGTGAAGATGCAGAAGAGGCTCGTCGTCTTCCCTCCGACGCTCGATGCCGAAACTTTGAAGGGACGATACCAATGCATGTGGGCGAAGGGAACGCAAGCTCACCCCGCTACACGCGTAATCCCAGGTGCTAGTTCCAAAGGCGGATCGGACAGATACCCCTTCTTCACTGCATATTTCTATTGCGGGCTCTGTCCCCCCTTTTCCGATTTTTTCAACGACATCATGTATACATACGGCTTCCGCCTTCTTGATTTCACGCCGAACGCCGTATTTTGCATGTCGATCTTTGCCCATCTTTGTGAAAATTTCGCTGGCGTGATCCCCAATTCTGCTCTTTTCCGCCACTATTTCTATCCTCGAATCCAAAAAGGAGAGGCTCTCTCTGGATCTATTGCTTGGATTCCAAGGGCCTGGAACAAAGAGATATACCCAGATGGAGTTTACCACGAAAAATGGGACGAGTGGCGGGCCGAATGGTGCTGGATCTAGGAAGCAGAACCTCATCCTTTTTGTCATCCCCGGCGACAGAAGGTGGTCCGCTGCAAGGATTGGGGCGATCTTGCCGCAGAAGACGAGAAGCTCACAATCGCCACTACCAGGATCCTCCGTTTGAAGGCTGCCGGGCTGACAATGGAGATGATCGGCTTCGACTTCCTCCGCCGCCGCATCGCCCCTCTACAGAATAGGGGGAGGCCAGCCTGGGAGTATAAGAACGCAGCAGATGTCATGAGGCTGCGCCCCGGGCTGAACAATAACCTGACTGTTATGCAGCTTGGCGCTCTCCGCCAAAAGTTATTCCAGCGCGAAGACAAGCACCGGCTGCCGGCAAGGATCGTCCCCTTGTGCAACAACTCTGCATTGGGGTCGATCATTGCCTTCTTGCCGATGTTCAACGCCCACGGCCTTGACCCGACCTGGGTCAAGCCAAGCAAGGAAGAAGCGCAGAAATTCTTCGACAATCTGACAGAGAAGCCTGTCCGGCAAGAGTCAGATCTTATTCGCGCCACCACAGATCAGGAGGTAGCATACATCGCTACCAGAGTGGAGGAAGCGAATCTTGCCGCGGAGGCCGGCAGCGTTGGCTTCACAGAGTGGGAAGCCAGCGATGCAGAGGTGGTGGTGGAGGCAAAATCCGCCGAGGAGAGCAAGGCTGCCGGGGAGGAAGGCGGCGCAGTCGCTAAAAACTCATCCGGCGACGACACGGCCAAAGAGGAGACGCGAGAAGAGCCCTCGCCCCCGAAGAAGACAAAGCGTGTCCTTCGGAAAGCCACATCGAGCGTCCCGGCAAGCCAGCCTACATCGAGCGGCGAATCCCCCGGCAAGAAAGTGGCCGGCAAGACCGGACTGCGGAAGGGGGCTCGTCAACAGCTCGCGCGGCGCGCGAGACCCACTCCAGCGACCACCGCCGGAGCGGCAGGAGGGTCTCGTACAACCGTGCCAGAGGCTGCCCCGGCGCCTGCCACAGCCAAGCGGCCCAGGACCCCTCCTCCACCTCCCCGCTCAGACATTGCAACGGAGGTCGACTTCGACATCTCCGGCTTCAGTCCGGAGCGGGAGGAAGAAGAGTGAGCACCTGTCACAACTTCCACCTTCCAATCTGCATCAGTCTTACTGACTTACTTGTATTGTTTCTGCAGTGACACAGAAACCTTGCTGGAGAGAATGGCGAAGAGGTCAAGGACTTCTACGGGCGACGAGCCCCCGGCAGGCTCCACTAGCGTGCCAGAGACCGTCATTGTGAGCCCGGAGCCTAGTCCTCAACGCAGCCCCCAGCGTAAGTTCATTGTCCCTTTTTTCTGTTGGCTGGTGCCGAGGCTTTCATTCTTGTCGCTGATATCCTTGGGTTCGCAGGAGAAGAACAGCAACAAGGAGAAGATTGCCCCATTGTGCCTCCTTCATCGACCATTCCGCCTACAAGCACATCTTCGGCAAGAGATCCTGCCGACGAGCCCGTCCGGATTGAGGAGGAGCCGACAAGCACGGACTCCGGTAACCCACCCCCGGCAACCGGAGTTGCCGGGAGAGGCGAAGCCACCTCTCGACAGCCCGACGCAGGTACTCGATTGCCTCAGAGCGCTAGTTATTCTTTATCTTTGGTTACTCCAAAATCTAAAAACTCGATCTTATTCGGACCTCCTCCTTCACCCTTCAGAGTTCTCTGCGATGGAACATATGGATGTCGACGCCGTCATCGAGGAGACCGCCAGGGATGCTGCTGC
This sequence comes from Thinopyrum elongatum, assembly GCA_011799875.1. Classification (NCBI taxonomy): domain Eukaryota; kingdom Viridiplantae; phylum Streptophyta; class Magnoliopsida; order Poales; family Poaceae; genus Thinopyrum; species Thinopyrum elongatum. The sequence goes on from CM022300.1 coordinate 280,937,695, forward strand.
CGAAGCGGACAGGATCACTGCTAGCGAGGCCACCAAGGATGATGTTGCCGGGGCTGGTGATGCTCTTGACGGGGAGGCTGCCAAGACAGCACAAAAGGAAATCGCCGAAGAACCTGCTGAAGAGGGCGACAGGGAGGCTGAGGACCATACTGACAACATTCCTGCCGCAGGAGCGCCAGGCGCAGCATCGGCCACAGAGCCCCCTGTCACTGGTGAGGCGGCCTCTGAAGACCAGCCATCAACATCTAGCGAGCCCTCATCCAGCAAGTATCTCAAGGTTGGCGAAAACCTATTCATCAACTTGCCAGGGACGGCAAGCACCGAGGCACCAGCCGAAGGCGAAATTTTCGAGGAAATTGTTGCCGCTGCCGGGCTCGAAGTCGTTGATGATCCCAGCGCTAGCAGTGGCAATTCTGAAGAGGATTAGCTCCTTCAGCCCATGGGCGAAAACTTCCGCAAACTCCAGGCTCTCCATCGTGCCCGAAAAGAGAAGGCGGACTCCAGAATGGCAGTTGTCGAGGCAGCCGAAGCGGATTTTCAAAGGCGTGTCGCACAAATGCAAGTCTGGCACGCCGAGGCCCTTCAAGAGCTGGTTGCCGGTCGAGAACAAGTGAGCCAGCAATGGAATGAAGTCCTCCTAAAGCAATCAGACATGGAGAAGGCACATGATGAAGCTGTTCAAAAGATCGCTGCCGAAGATGCTCTCCTGACGGGGCGCCGCGTTGCTCTTGATGCTTTCGAAGAAGATCTCACCGCACGTGAGCAGGCGCTCGCCGCCAAGCTTCGTAGCAAGGATGAAGACATTGAAAATCTTGTCGCACGGCGGACCCAGGAGCTGGAGCAGAAGCACAAGGAGGCGCTCGAAGCTCTAACTGCAAGTCACGCCGGCAAGCTCAAGGAGGCCGTCGATGCTGCCGAAGTTGCAGCGGCCGCCAAGAACGAGCTGAGCGACAAAGTGAAGAGGCTGGAGACAAATCTCGACGAGCATGGCAAGGAGCTCTCGACGCTCAAGGGGGACAGGGAAAAAACCCTCCACTCCTTGGCGGAGATGCAAGTCGCCCTGTCCGACAAGACCAAGCAGCTCTCCTCCGCGGCTGATGATATTGCGGTTCTGGAGCTGAAGCTGACCACGCTGCAGAAATCTCTCGAGGCCGGCAGGACCCGCGAGAAGGCTCTACTCAAGGATCTCCAAGGAGAGAGGAACCTGCTCAAGAGCGCCGCCGCTGCCCAAAATGAGTACGAGAAGGGAGTGGAGATCTGGACTGGTCGTCTCATCGCTACCGCGGAGAAGCTTACCGCAGAACTGTCAACCATGGGCTTGTCGAACTTCAGATATTCTTCCGAGGAAAGAATATCCCCAAGCGCCAGATTGACGATGTTCTTTGAAAGCATCATCAACGCGTTGAGGGCGCTCCAGTCTAGCCGGGCGACCCAACTGGCGAACAAGACTCGCCGGCTTTGTCGGGCCGTCCTTCGCAAGGTGCTCCTCAAGGTGGTGCACAGCAATCCCGGCATCGACCTCTCCAGCGCACTCGGCCACCTGCCAAAGGATGCAAATGTTGAGGCACTTGAGAAGTGCATCGCACCAATCCTTGAGAAGGTGGACTCCATCAAAAGGATCGAAGGCCAGCGCAGGGATTGAGTGCTCCTCTTTTATTCTTGCCGCCATCATCTCATGTAAAAGACAATTGAGTCTCAAGTTAGGACCGCGGCAACTCATGGATGTAATATAAATTAACTATGTTTAGGCTCATGCTAGCTACTTTTCTTGTCTGATTCCTTTATGTATGGAGTTCATCCTACACTTACTGAAAAACTTGCCGGCGCGCAACCTGCCGCGAGCGCTGGGTGCGGGACTTCAGCAGCCTGCTGGAGGCGCAGCGGCCGGCAAGACTCCTTGGCGTTCTCAGTGCAGCCACTTAAATCGTTGAGCGGACTCGAAACAAAATAAGGGCGCAACTGATTACAACAAGGGTTCCTTCGCGTGCAGATTTTCCATACAAGGGTCGGAATCATCCAAGGAAATAACTTGGTAATAAAAGAAAAACTTGCTCTGAGTTTTTAGAACATAGCTTCCTGTCTTTGTCCTTCCTCCGGCAAGTGTCGATTCCGAACGTCACCAACTGGTATTCATATTTCCCTCCCCCCCCCGGCAAATGTGCACGCGAGGAATCCTTCTGTCTTTAAGAAAAAGAAAGAAGAGAAAATAAAGAGATGAAACCTTGGCGGTTCGTTAGAACTTACCGGGATCAGGTGTCATACAACATCTTAGACAAACATGCGTATATGAATGTGAACATGAGAATCAATAAGGAAATGTACAACACTTAAATTTATTCATCTGTGCTCAGGGTCTGAGCCTGGCTTTGTACAAAGGATCACATGCCTTACCGGCAAGACTTGTACAAAAAGGTGGTTGCCGGGAGCCCCCGGCAACCGCGCCTTATGGATAGAACTTGCGAAGATGTTCGATATTCCAGGAATTACTCACTGGAACGCCATCGTTGGTCTCCAGGCGGACAGCGCCAGGCCTGGTGACTCGTACTACCCGATAAGGGCCTTCCCACTTTGGCGTCAACTTGTTTGAATTCTTGGCGGACTGAATCCGTCGAAGAACAAAGTCGCCTTCCTCAAGGCTTCGGGCATGAACCTTGCGGCTATGATAGCGGCGCAAAGCTTGCTGGTAGCGTGTAGCTCGCACAGCAGCCTGAAGACGATTCTCTTCAAGGAGCACATCATCATCTTGCCGCAGTTGCTCTTGCTCGAGCTCATCATAAGCGAGCACTCGAGGAGAACCGTATATGAGTTCCGTGGGGAGAACTGCCTCCGCTCCATACACCGGAGCGAAGGGCGTCTGGCCGGTGGCTCGATTTGGTGTCGTTCTGATTGACCAAAGAACCGCCGGCAACTCATCAATCCAGCGTCTTCCGCACTTTTTCAGCCTGTCAAAAGTTCTGGTCCTGAGACCGCGCAGCACTTCAGCATTGGCCCTCTCCGCTTGGCCGTTGCTTCTCGGGTGAGCAACAGAGGCAAAACAAATCTTGCCGCCAAGGTCTTGGACGTGCTGCATGAAGGTGCGACTTGTGAACTGCGTGCCGTTGTCGGTGATGATCCTGTTAGGCACACCGAAACGGCAAACAATTCCTTTGAAGAACTTGACCGCCGACTGCGCTATCACCTTCCTCACTGCTTCCACCTCCGGCCACTTTGTGAACTTGTCGATAGCAACGTACAAGTACTCAAAGCCCTCGGTAGCACGGGGAAAGGGGCCCAGTATGTCGAGCCCCCAGACCGAAAATGGCTAGGAGAGAGGGATTGTTTGAAGAGCTTGAGCTGGCTGATGTAATTTCTTCGAATGAAACTGGCACGCTTCACACTTGGTTACTAGTGCAGTCGCATCCTGGAGGGCGGTGGGCCAAAAGAAACCTTGCCGGAATGCTTTCCCGGCAAGCGCTCTTGACCCTATGTGAGAGCCACACATGCCCCCATGTATCTCTGCCAACAGCTCTAGTCCATCCTCCCGAGGAATGCACTTCAATTTCACACCGTTTGGTCTCTTTCTGTACAGGACGTCATCGACGAACTTGTACATAACAGACCGACGGGCTACTCTCTCCGCTTCTTCTTGTTCCTCAGGGAGTTCACCTGTCTGAAGGAAATGGACAATGTGCTGCGCCCATGCTGGAGCCTGAGGCTCGACAACTAGGACTAAAGGCATCTCATCCGTCAGGGAAACATTTGTCTCGACAGCAAGGGCCTGAGGCCCTGCCGGAGCCTGTTGTTCCCCGGCGAGCGTGTCGATCTCGGCAACTTCCTTGCCGGCGGCTCCGGGGAGCTCTGTCGGGAAGTACTGGCCAGAGTTCAACTTTCTTCTCTTTTCTTGCCGCATTGGTGGTGCCACGGATGGTTGAGTCAATTGGAGCACAAAAGTTCCTGGTTCCACAGGCAACTTGAGGGCAGCACGCTTTGACAGGTCGTCAGCTGTGGCGCCCCCGATCCGTGCTCGATCGTACACTAATCATGCACGCAAACGTGTACGATCAAGATCAGGGACTCATGGGAAGATATCACAACACAACTCTAAAACATAAATAAGTCATACAAGCATCATAATACAAGCCAGGGGCCACGAGGGCTCGAATACAAATGCTCGATCATAGACGAGTCAGCGGAAGCAACAATATCTGAGTACAGACATAGGTTAAACAAGGTGCCATAAGATGGCTAGCACAAACAGGGATACAACCGATCGAACAGGCGCAGGGCCTCCTGCCTGGGATCCTCCTAACTACTCCTGGTCGTCGGCGCCCTGGACGTAGTAGTAGGCTCCGCCCTGGTGGTAGTAGTCGTCGTAGGTGGCGTCTGGCTCCTGGGCTCCAACATCTGGTTGCGACAACCAGCAAGAAGGGAAAGGGGGAAAGGAGGGGGAAAGCAACCGTGAGTACTCATCCAAAGTACTCGCAAGCAAGGATCTATACTACATATGCATGGTATATGTGTAAAGAGGCAATATCGGTGGACTGAACTGCAGAATGCCAGAATAAGAGTGGACTATTCCTGTCGAAGACTACGCTTCTGCAGCCTCCATCTTGAAGCAATAGAAGAGATTAGTTGGAAGTTAACCAAACAACAACGTATAGCATAATCCTACCCGTCGATCCTCTCGTCGCCACCATGCGAAGAAGCGACCACCGGGTTTATATCTGTCACTTGTAAGGGTGTGTTTTATTAAGTATCCATTTCAGTTGTCATGAGGTCGGAATACAACTCCGGGTCGTCCTTTTACCGAGGGACACGGCTATTCGAATAGATAAACTTCCCTGCAGGGGTGCACCACATATTCCCCAACACGCTCGATCCCCTTTGGCCGGACACACTTTCCTGGGTCATGCCCGGCCTCGGAAAGATCCACACGTCGCAGCCCCCACCTAGGCTCAACAGAAGGGTCAGCACGCCGGACTAATCCTAGGCACTCTGGGGTCTGGCCCATCGCCCAGTGCGCTCCTGCACGTTGCGTACGCGGCCGCAGCAACCTAGCAACCCACACATCACGGCGGTTACGTTATCGCGGTCCAACACGGCGCGCGCCGCTCAGTCGCTGACGTTAAGAAGGCTTCAGCTGATACACGACGCCGGGATACCCATAACTACTCCTGCGTAGTTGGTTAGTGCGTATACCCAGTGGCCAGACTCAGATCAAATATCCAATCTCGTTAAACGTGTTATTATGAAGTAAACGCGAACGCCGACCAGGGCCTGGCCCACCTATCTCCTAGGTGTCTCAACCTGCCCTGTCGCTCCGCCACAAAGATCCACACAAAGGGCCGTTGGACAAAGGTCCTTTCAGCCCCCAATCCGTGAATCACTCGCGGGTACTCTTCGAGCCGACCCGACTTTAGTCACCATCTGTATAGTATGTATATATGTATAGTATACACCCTGATCACCTCCCGAGTGATCACGGCCCGATAGTATAGCAAGGCAGACTGACAAGAATGCAGGGCCAATGATGATAAACTAGCATCCTACACTAGGCATTTAGGATTGCAGGTAAGGTATCAACAACAGTAGCAACAATGAAGGCTATGCAGCAGAATAGGATTAACCGAAAGCAGTAACAGCTAAACTACTCTAATGCAGCAGTATAAGAAGAATAGGCGATATCGGTGATCAAGGGGGGGGGCTTGCCTGGTTGCTCTGGCAAGTAGGGGTCGCCAACAACGTAGTCGGTCGGGGCACCAGCAGCTGTCGTCGTCTCGTATCTACCGAAGGAAAGAGGGGGAAGAAACAGTAAACACACACCAATAATGCAACAGGGATCATGACATGTCTAAACGCAGGGCCAGGTGATATACAACCTAACTAAGCGATTTAGTTAATTTAGGAATTTATTCGGATTTATTAATTAGGGTTGGACACTATTCATTTATCGAAATCGGTCTAATTGTTCAACTTTCTCATAGCTGCGGGCATCTGACGGGAATACGGAGGATGTATTCGGGTTCGTATCGTCGTTCTGAGCAAGTTTCATGTATAAAATATTTTCATCGGAGTTACGGTTTAAAGATACGATTTTCTAAAGTTTTTATTAATTTCTGAAATTTTAATTAATTATTAATTCAACATTATCCGAAACATGATTGATGACGTCAGCATGAACATCATGCTGACGTCACAGTTAATTAAGTTAATTACTATTACTGTTTAATTACACTAATTAGTTAATTAGATTATCCTAATCAGGATTAATTAACTAATTAATTAACTAATAATTAATTAATTATTTTAATTATTTATTTTATTTCTATTTTCTTAAAACTTGTTTCTGGGCCGTGGCCCCATTCGTCAGCGTCACAGGGTTTCGGGCCCCACTGGGCAGTGGCCCAGGGGGGGGTCTAACGGGTCGGGGCGACGGGCGCAGCCCGAACGGCGCTGGCCCGCGGTGCGCACCGACCGGCGGCGCGGGCAGTCGGCGGGCGCGGCGCCGCGAGGCCACGCTTGGGCGGGCCGTGGCGATGCGGCGCCACCGGAGGGAGACGCCGGGGCCGTGGAGGGGTACGGCCGGAGCGGGCGGTTGGCGGCGAGAGCCGACGCGGGCGCCGAGCGAGGGCATGGGCGGCGGCCGCGCGCGTCGGCTCAGACGCGGCGATGGCTGCGGTGCGCCGGGCGCGTGCCAGCAGCGACGCCGCGCGGCACGCGCGTTGCGCGCGGCGAGGTGCGGGAGCAAGGGGGGGAGAGGCCCGAGCCTCACCGTGATTCCGTAGGGACGGTGGCAGCGGGGTCGGGTGGTCGACGGGGACGACGGCGATGGGAGCAGGCCGGCGGGGACGAAGCCGACGTAGACAGCAGACCGGCGAGGGAGCGCTCCGGGCGTGGCGTCGTGCGGCGAGGGCGAGGCTCGCGGTCGGGCGCGTCGGGGCGAGCGGCTCGAGGGAGCAGGCCGTCGAGGGAGAGCGGGCTCCGGGCGGCGGCGTCCAACGGCGACGGCGAGCGGCGCGGTCGACGGGGCGGACGGGATCGGGAGATCCCGATCCAGATGGGGGGGGGGGAGAGAAAGCGAGGGGGAGGGGGGGATCGGGGTAGGGCTAGGGTTTCTGGTGGGGGGGGGGGGTGGCTATGTGGCGCCGGCTGGGCCGGCCTGGCGGCCCGGTGGCTTGCTGGGCCGAGGCCCAGTCGGGTGGGGTGGGGTTCCTTTATCCTTTTCTGTTTCTTTTTTTTTCCTTTTCTTTATTCTCTTTTCTCCACTGTTAAATGTTTAGGCCCCAAATGGTTTTTGTAAAAAGTGTGACCTATTTCATAAATACCAGTGCATTATTCCGTAACACCTAAAATTAGTTTGGACAAAACATAATTCCATACTTATTTCAGATTTAATAAATGGTTATTAAATATTATCTTTATCCACTGTTTGAGGTTGTTCGAGTCACTTATCCAATTCCAATGATGTTGGTTTCAATTTTAGAATAGCCTCTGGAATATTTGTTATTTATCTGACATTTTAGTTTCTATGTTGGACAACTTTTATATTCCACTTTCATTTAAATTTGAATTTGGCTTAGGAGTTGAAATGCAATATGATGCTAATGATGATTATGCACTATTAATCATGATGACATGGCCTCATCAAAAGGGTGATCACTGTAGCTTAATACAGGGGGTGTTACAAATCTCCTCCACTACAAGAAATCTCGTCCCGAGATTTAGGAGGTAGAAAGAAACGAAGCGGGGTATTCATCGCGAAGACGATCCTCGCGTTCCCAAGTGGCTTCATCCTCAGAATGGTTTGACCACTGAACCTTGAGGAACTTGATAACCTTCTGGCGTGTGCGACGCTCGGCTTGATCGAGAATGCGGACCGGATGCTCTTTATAAGAGAGGTCTTGTTGCAGTTCAAGCAATTCGTGATCTACTCCGCGGATAGGGTCTTTGAAGCAGCGGCGGAGTTGTGATACGTGGAACACATCGTGAACCTGAGAAAGGTTCGGTGGAAGTTCCAACTGATATGCCACTCTACCACGCCTTTCAAGAACAGTGAAAGGACCAATATAGCGAGGAGCTAGCTTGCCCTTGATCCCGAACCGGTGTGTACCTTTCATCGGTGTGACTCGAAGATAAGCCTTTTCGCCAGGTTGATAGACCATATCTTTGTGTTTGCGGTCATACTGACTCTTTTGAGGTGACTGAGCAGTCTTCAAATGCTCGCGGACAACGCGAACTTGATCTTCGGCAAGTTGAATAATATCCGGACCGAAGAGTGGACGTTCCCCAGTTTCTGACCAATTTAGAGGGGTTCGGCACTTTCGTCCGTACAATACTTCGAAGGGGGCCATCTTCAGACTGGCTTGATAGCTGTTATTGTAAGAGAATTCGGCATATGGGAGAGATTCTTCCCATTTCCTTCCGAAGGATATGACACAAGCTCGAAGCATGTCTTCGAGAACTTGGTTGACTCGTTCAACTTGTCCTTGAGACTGAGGGTGAAAAGCGGTGCTGAAGGACAGATGAGTTCCCATAGCTTCTTGGAAACTTGCCCAGAATCTTGAAGTGAATAAGCTGCCACGGTCTGAACTGATAACCAGTGGAATACCGTGAAGTGAAACAATTCTGGACATGTAGAGAGTTGCGAGCTGACTAGCAGTGATCGTCTCTTTGACGGCTAGAAAATGTGCAACTTTGGAAAGTCGGTCAATGACGACAAGAATAGCATCATTACCTTTCTGCGATTTGGGAAACCCAGTGATAAAGTCCATTTCAACATGGTCCCATTTCCATTCAGGAACAGCAATTGGTTGCAGAGTTCCGGCGGGCCTTTGATGTTCTGCTTTGACGCGACGGCAAACATCACATTCAGCAACATAGCGAGCAATGTCTTGCTTCATGTTTGACCACCAGAATCTTTGACGGATGTCTTGGTACATCTTGGTACTGCCGTGATGAATAGACAACGGAGTGTCGTGAGCTTCTTGCATGACCTCCTGAGTCATACCCAGGTTACCTTTAGAGGGGACCACTAGACGACTTTTAAAGAACAAGGTGCCAGTATCATCAATAGTGAAGAACGAAGGCCTTCCTTCAGCGAGATAGCGCTTAATCTTGTGGGCTTGAGAGTCATAACCCTGCAGCGTCTTGATGCTGTCCACGAGATCTGGTTTAGCAACCAGGGTATTAAGAGAACCCTAGGAAACAACGTGGAGGTTCATTTTGTAGGAACCTTCAGGAGGGGGAGCGAGTGCTCCAGGAGGAACAATGTGGAGATTCAGCTTTCTGAATTCTTCAATAAGCGAAGGTTGAACTTCGTGAAACTGGAGGTGACTGCAATAAGACTTGCGGCTCAAGGCATCGGCCATTACATTAGCCTTGCCAGGGGTATAAGAAATACCCAAGTTAAAATCCGCTACGGTCTCCATCCATCTCTGTTGACGGAGGTTCAGGTCTGGCTGAGTGAACAGATACTTCAGACTTTGATGATCGGTGTAGATCTCGCAACGATTACCGAGAAGGTAATGTCGCCACTGTGTTAGTGCATGGATGACGGCAGCAAGCTCGAGGTCATGTACTGGGTAATTCTCTTCGTGCGGACGCAATTGACGCGAAGCATAAGCAATTACTCTGCGGTCTTGCATTAGGACACCGCCTAATCCTTGACGGGATGCATCACAATAGATGACAAAATCCCTCTGGGAATCAGGAGGGGCAAGCACTGGGGCAGAAGTCAGCTTGTCTTTGAGCGTCTGGAAACTTTCCTGACACTTTTTCGTCCAATCGAACTTGACGCCTTTATGAAGCAGGTTAGTCAGGGGCTTGGCGATCTTGGAGAAGTTCTCGACAAATCGACGGCAATAGCTGGCGAGTCCGAGAAAACTTCGAACTTGCTTGACGTTCTTTGGAGGAGCCCAATCAAGAATAGCCTGAACTCGCTCGGGGTTGACGGCAATACCATCCTTGGAGATGACATGCCCGAGGTATGTTACTTCGGGAAGCCAGAATTCACACTTGGAAAACTTAGCATATAGTTGATGCTCTCGAAGTTTTTCTAGAACAAGTCGAAGATGTTCAGCATGTTCCTCTTTGTTCTTGGAGTATACTAGGATATCATCCAGGTAAACCACGACGAACTTGTCAAGGTATTTCATGAATATATAATTCATCAGGCGGGAGAATGTGGCGGGAGCATTGGTTAAGCCGAATGACATGACAGTGTACTCGTATGAGCCATATCGAGTAACGAAGGCGGTCTTTGGGATATTCTCTTCACGAACACGGATCTGGTGGTAACCCAACCTTAAGTCGAGTTTAGAGAACACTGATGAACCCGCCAGTTGATCATACAGATCGTTTATCCGAGGAAGGGGATATTTGTTCTGGATAGTTGCTTGGTTAATAGGACGGTAATCTTGGACCAATCGGTTTGATCCATCCTTCTTCCTGACAAAGAGAGAAGGTGCTCCCCAAGCAGAGGAACTTGGGCGAATGAAACCCTTACGAAGTGAAGCGTCGATTTCCTCCTTAAGTTCAAGGAGTTCATGCGGCGGCATCTTGTAGGGTCGCTTGGCGATAGGAGTGGTGCCTGGTTTCAAGTCGATGACAAATTCGACCGCTCGAGCAGGGGGTAGTTTAGTAAAAGCAATTGCGAGTGTTTAGCGACAAGTATGATGTAACACGACAATACTCCAAGCAGTGTTATAGATACATAACAGTAGTCGATTAAGACATACAGATCCATACACAACGTCGGGTACAAGCGGACAGCATAACGGCGCAAATCAAATGCTAGACATACTAGGCGGCGCGCAGGCACGCGGTAAGGAAGTAGACAACGAGAGATAGCAAAGGCTACATCAACGTCAGAGAGAACCACTGTAACGGGGTAGCTGCGAGTGCGGACGACGAATGTTCGTCGCGGAAAGATCCTGTGCTCCATGTGCACTCTGATGCAGAACCCGGTCTCGAGCTGTAAGAAGAGGTCCACGTGTCGGTGTGTGACCTCCAACAGCAGGCCAGTCAATACCAGCATACATCTGAGTCCTGCGCAGATAAATGATGTGCTCCGGATGTATCCCTGCACGAACAGCGGGCAGCAACTGCGTCATAGCACCGTAGAGACGTGCTCGAGTGGCAACCAACTCGACGGCAAGAGCCCGAACAGTGCGATCCAGAGCCTGAGTGCACTGAATCAGAACGCGCGGGTCGTAGCGACGAGGCTCGTACGGGGCACAGATAGCTGTGTAGTATCCGGTAGCATCTCCAGCAGGGGCATACGGAATGTATCGGAACTCAGAGTCATCCAAGATAGCATTGTGCTCCCCTCGTAGACGTACGACAGCAGATTAGGCGGCATCATGGACTGCCATCTCAATCGTCACGCCTAATCCGTGAAAAAGGTGTAGCTCGGTGTCTGAGTTGTTCTGCTGATCATAAATCCGAACTTCAGCATAGTACTGTTCCTGGTTGAACTCGCGATAGTCCTCATAAACCAAGTACTCAGGGTACCAACGGTAGCCAAGTCTGGTCATGAGAGCGATCAGGACAGCTGGAAACCCAGGGGTATTACGAGCCCAAGTGCGAAGCACAAGCTGTGTCGTAGGACGCGGTGGAAACAAACGGTCCATCTGAAAATAGAGGAAATTCAGGTTTGTCAAACGACAATAAGAGGTTTAACACAACTCGGAGAGAAAGGTTAAACAAAACAATGGAAAGGAAAATGATTACCAGACTAATCAGATCAACGACAGGGAAATCGCACAGATATCCAGCTCTCCGGGTAGACAGAATTTACGAGATCCTAAGTGTCGGCGTTAGTAAAATTCATTTAACCCGAGTAGAAGAGAGATCAGAGCCCCAGAGTATAGACGAGGAATAAAAGATCCTAATACCACCCAGTTGGCAATGTGGGCCCGTAAGCCACACAGCCAAGTTAGTAAAACGGTTTTCTTTGTCTAGACTCAACTTCGGCCAAGGAATTGGAAAGGGGGATTCCTACAGGCAGTCGGCTCTGATACCAACTTGTGGCGCCCCCGATCCGTGCTCGATCGTACACTAATCATGCACGCAAACGTGTACGATCAAGATCAGGGACTCACGGGAAGATATCACAACACAACTCTAAAACATAAATAAGTCATACAAGCATCATAATACAAGCCAGGGGCCACGAGGGCTCGAATACAAATGCTCGATCATAGACGAGTCAGCGGAAGCAACAATATCTGAGTACAGACATAGGTTAAACAAGGTGCCATAAGATGGCTAGCACAAACAGGGATACAACCGATCGAACAGGCGCAGGGCCTCCTGCCTGGGATCCTCCTAACTACTCCTGGTCGTCGGCGCCCTGGACGTAGTAGTAGGCTCCGCCCTGGTGGTAGTAGTCGTCGTAGGTGGCGTCTGGCTCCTGGGCTCCAACATCTGGTTGCGACAACCAGCAAGAAGGGAAAGGGGGAAAGGAGGGGGAAAGCAACCGTGAGTACTCATCCAAAGTACTCGCAAGCAAGGATCTATACTACATATGCATGGTATATGTGTAAAGAGGCAATATCGGTGGACTGAACTGCAGAATGCCAGAATAAGAGGGGGATAGCTAGTCCTGTCGAAGACTACGCTTTTGGCAGCCTCCATCTTGAAGCAATAGAAGAGAGTAGTTGGAAGTTAACCAAGCAACAACGTATAGCATAATCCTACCCGTCGATCCTCTCGTCGCCACCATGCGAGAGAGCGACCACCGGGTTATATCTGTCACTTGTAAGGGTGTGTTTTATTAAGTATCCATTTCTAGTTGTCATGAGATCGGAATACAACTCCGGGTCGTCCTTTTACCGAGGGACACGGCTATTCGAATAGATAAACTTCCCTGCAGGGGTGCACCACATATTCCCCAACACGCTCGATCCCCTTTGGCCGGACACACTTTCCTGGGTCATGCCCGGCCTCGGAAGATCCACACGTCGCAGCCCCACCTAGGCTCAACAGAGAGGTCAGCACGCCGGACTAATCCTAGGCACTCTGGGGTCTGGGCCCATCGCCCAGTGCGCTCCTGCACGTTGCGTACGCGGCCGCGAGCAGACCTAGCAACCCACACGATCACGGCGGTTACGTTAGCGCGGTCCAACACGGCGCGCGCCGCTCAGTCGCTGACGTCAAAAAGGCTTCAGCTGATACCACGACGCCGGGATACCCATAACTACTCCCGCGTAGTTGGTTAGTGCGTATAGGCCAGTGGCCAGACTCAGATCAAATATCCAATCTCGTTAAACGTGTTATTATGAAGTAAACGCGAACGCCGACCAGGGCCTGGCCCACCTGTCTCCTAGGTGGTCTCAACCTGCCCTGTCGCTCCGCCACAAAGATCCACACAAAGGGCCGTTGGGACAAAGGTCCTTTCAGCCCCCAATCCGTGAATCACTCGCGGGTACTCTTCGAGCCGACCCGACTTTAGTCACCATCTGTATAGTATGTATATATGTATAGTATACACCCGTGATCACCTCCCGAGTGATCACGGCCCGATAGTATAGCAAGGCAGACTGACAAGAATGCAGGGCCAATGATGATAAACTAGCATCCTACACTAGGCATTTAGGATTGCAGGTAAGGTATCAACAACAGTAGCAACAATGACAGGCTATGCAGCAGAATAGGATTAACCGAAAGCAGTAACAGGCTACACTACTCTAATGCAAGCAGTATAGAGAAGAATAGGCGATATCTGGTGATCAAGGGGGGGGCTTGCCTGGTTGCTCTGGCAAGTAGGGGTCGTCAACAACGTAGTCGGTCGGGGCACCAGCAGCTGCGTCGGTCTCGTAGTGTACCGAAGAGAAGAGGGGGAAGAAACAGTAAACACACGGCAATAATGCAACAGGGATGCATGACATGTCTAAACGCAGGGCCAGGGTGATATACAGCCTAACTAAGCGATTTAGTTAATTTAGGAATTTATTCGGATTTATTTAATTAGGGTTGGACACTATTCATTTATCGAAATCGGTCTAATTGTTCAACGTTCTCATAGCTGCGGGCATCTGACGGGAATACGGAGGATGTATTCGGGTTCGTATCGTCGTTCTGAGCAAGTTTCATGTATAAAATATTTTCATCGGAGTTACGGTTTAAAAGATATGATTTTCTAAAGTTTTTATTAATTTCTGAAATTTTAATTAATTATTTAATTCAACATTATCCGAAACAGTGATTGATGACGTCAGCATGACATCATGCTGACGTCAGCAGTTAATTAAGTTAATTACTAATTACTGTTTAATTAACACTAATTAGTTAATTAGATTATCCTAATCAAGATTAATTAACTAATTAATTGACTAATTAATTAATTAATTAATTTAATTATTTTAATTATTTATTTTTATTTCTATTTTCTTAAAACTGTTTCTGGGCCGTGGGCCCCATTCGTCAGCGTCACAGGGGTTCGGGCCCCACTGGGCAGTGGCCCAGGGGGGGGGTCTAACGGGTCGGGGCGACGGGCGCAGCCCGAACGGGCGCTGGCCCGCGGGTGCGCACCCGACCGGGCGGCGCGGGGCAGTCGGCGGGCGCGGGCGCCGGCGAGGCCACGGCGGGGCGGGGCCGTGGCGATGCGGCGGCCACCGGAGGGAGACGCCGGGGCCGTGGAGGGGTACGGCCGGAGCGGGCGGTTGGCGGCGAGGAGCGACGCGGGCGCGCGAGCGAGGGCAGTGGGCGGCGCGCGCGCGCGTGCGGCAGAGCGCGGCGAGGCTGCTGTTCTCGCGGGCGCTGCGCGAGCATGCGAGCGCTTCTAGCGCGGCACTTGCCGGTGCCGCGGCGAGGTGCGGGAGCAGAGAGGGGGGGAGAGGCCCGAGGCCTCACCGTGATCCGTAGGGACGGGGCAGGGGGGTCGGGGTGGTCGACGGGGACGACGGCGATGGGGAGGCAGGCCGGCGGGGACGAAGCGGCGACGTAGACGAGGCAGACCGGCGAGGGAGCGCTCCGGGGGTGGCGTCGTGCGGCGAGGCGAGGCGGCGCTGTCGGCGCGTCGTGCGAGCGGCGCTCGAGGGAGCAGCCGGCGAGGGAGAGCGGGCTCTGGGCGGCGGCGTCCAACGGCGACGGCGAGGCGGCGCGGTCGACGGGGCGGACGGGATCGGGAGATCCCGATCCAGATGGGGGGGGGGGGAGAAAGCGAGGGGGGGGGGGATCGGGGGTAGGCTAGGTGGGTTTCGGGTGGGGGGGGGGTGGCTATGTAGGCGCCGCTGGGCCGGCCTGGCGGCCCGGTGGCTGCTGGGCCGAGGCCCAGTCGGGGGGGGGGGGGGGGTTCCTTTATCCTTTTCTTTTGTTTTTTTTTTTCTTTTTTTTTCTTTTCTTATTCTCTTTTCTCCACTGTTAAATGTTTAGGCCCCAAATGTTTTTTGTAAAAGTGTGACCTAATTTCATAAATACCAGTGCATTATTCCGTAACACCTAAAATTAGTTTGGACAAAACATAATTCCATACTTATTTCAGATTTAATAAATGGTTATTAAATATTATCTTTATCCACTGTTTGAGGTTGTTCGAGTCACTTATCCAATTCCAATGATGTTGGTTTCAATTTTAGAATAGCCTCTGGAATATTTGTTATTTATCTGACATTTTAGTTTCTATGTTGGACAACTTTTATATTCCACTTTCATTTAAATTTGAATTTGGCTTAGGAGTTGAAATGCAATATGATGCTAATGATGATTATGCACTATTAATCATGATGACATGGCCTCATCAAAAGGGTGATCACTGTAGCTTAATACAGGGGGTGTTACATCAGCAACGCTGTTCTCGGCACGAGGGACATGCTCCATTTGGAGACCGTCAAAGCGCTCTTTCAATTTCCTCACTTCATCTACGTAGGCTTGCATCCACGGACTTTGATAGTTCTTGTTGACCTGCCTGACGACAAGCTGTGAATCACCTTTGATAATGAGCTTTTTGATACCAAGGTCTGCCGCGATCCTAAGACCGGCGAGCAAACCTTCGTACTCTGCAGTGTTGTTGGTTGAACTCTCCCGGGGAAAATGCATTTGGACTACATACTTGAGGTGCTTTCCGGTAGGTGCGACAAGCAGCACACCAGCACCGGCGCCTTGCAGCGAAAAAGCCCCGTCAAAGTACATAACCCATTGCTGATCGGTTTCCTTGCCGGGGAGGCTTGTTTCTTGAACTTCTTCGTCTGGCGTCGGGGTCCATTCTGCGATGAACTCCACCAAGGCCCTGCTCTGAATTGTGGAAGTGCTTTCAAACTTAAGGCCAAAGCTGGACAACTCCAACGCCCACTCTACGATCCTGCCGGTTGCCTCCGGATTTTGCAATATCCGTTGCAACGGAAAGCGAGTGATGACGGTGATCTCATGTGCTTGAAAATAATGTCGCAGCTTTCTCGAGGCCATAAGGAGGCCAAAAAGCAACTTCTGCACACCAGAATACCTTGACCTAGCTCCTTGTAAGAGGGAGCTATCAAAATAAATTGGGCGCTGCACCACCTTTTTCTTCTGCACAGGCTCTTCTGTTTGCGCAGATCCTGTCTTGCCGGGATCAACCCTTGCCGGGGAAGGTCTTGCCGCGTCATCTGGCGGTCCTGCCGCTGATGTTGCCTCCTCATCAGCTTCCCTCTGTGCCACCAGCGCAGCACTAACCACTTGATTTGTCGCTGCCAGATACAGCAGCAACGGTTCTTGTGGTTTAGGTGCGACTAGCATCGGCGGAGAAGAAAGGTATTTCTTCAAATCTTGCAGCGCCGCCTCCGCTTCCGGAGTCCATTTCATTGGACCTGCCTTCTTCAAAATTTTGAAGAAGGGCAGGGCGCGCTCAGCAGATTTGGAAATAAACCTGCTTAGAGCAGCAACACAGCCGGCAAGACGACGTACATCCTTGACGCGTCTCGGCGCTTCAATTTGCTCAATGGCTTTGATCTTGTCGGGGTTAGCTTCGATTCCCCGGCAAGATACAAAGAATCCGAGGAGCTTGCCGGAAGGAACACCGAACACGCACTTCTCGGGGTTGAGTTTCAAGTTGATCTTGCGCAAGTTCGCAAATGTTTCTTCTAAGTCTTGAATGAGCGTTGCTTTATCCTTAGTTTTGACCACTATGTCATCCATATACGCCTCCATATTTCTATGGAGTTGTGGCTCAAAACCAATCTGGATTGCTCTGGCAAATGTTGAACCAGCACTTTTCAACCCGAAAGGCATTCGTATAAAACAATACGTACCACATGGGGTGATAACGGCGGTCTTCTCTTCATCTTCCTTTGCCATAAAAATCTGATGATACCCTGAATAGGCATCAAGGAAGGACAGGAGACCACAACCAGCGGTGGCATCCACAATCTGGTCGATTCGCGGCAAGGGAAAAGGATCTTTTGGACAAGCTTTATTGATATCTGTATAATCGATACAAATCCTCCATTTCCCGTTCGCTTTCCGCACTACAACCGGATTGGCCAACCAGGTTGGATGAAGCACTCCTTTGACCAGTCCTGCCGCCTCCAGCTTCTTAATTTCCTCGGCAATGAATTCTTGCCGCTCCAAAGCCTGTTTCCTCACCCTTTGCTTGACGGGTCGCGCATGAGGACAGACAGCAAGGTGGTGCTCAATTACTTTCCTGGGAACGCCAGGGATGTCAGACGGTTGCCATGCAAACACGTCGACATTCGCCCGCAGGAAAGCAATGAGCGCGCTTTCCTATTTGTCATCTAGGGTGGAACTTATGGTAAAAGTTCCCCCCATCCCGTCCTCCCTGGCAGGCACCTTCTTGGTTTCCGGCGGGGCAGCCTTGGACTTCTTGTTCTTGCCGGTGGAACTCTCTGGCACGTCCTCGACGGAAGCGCAGCACTCCGAAGAGGCGCGCTTGCCGGAGTTGGCGCCAAGGTTCCTGCCGGTCTTCTTCTTCCCCCCGGGAGTTCCTGCGGCAGGAGCAGATGCCTTGATGGCAGGTGCTGCAACTGCTTCCCGGTAAAGTTGGTCGGCACAGATGAGTGCATCCTTCCTATCGGAATGGATAGTGATGACGCTCAACGGCCCAGGCATCTTCAAGACGTTGTACGTGTAGTGTGATGCCGCCATAAACTTAGCCAGCGCTGGCCGACCAAGGATCCCATTGTATGACACGGGGATCTTGGCGACATCAAACACCACCTTTTTGGTCCTGAAGTTAAGCTCGCTGCCAAATGTTACCGGCAGCGTGATCTTGCCCTTAGGCTGGGTTCTTCCCGGGTTGACCCCTTGAAACGTACCCATTTCCTTGAGATCTTCGTCGGGAATCTGAAGCTTTGTGAGCACATCTGGTGAGATTAAATTTAGGCCGGCCCCACCGTCAACTAACATCTTCGTCACCTTGAGGTTGCGAATTGTCGGGGAAACCAACAATGGCAAACACCCGACCGCAGTTGTGCGATCAGGGTGATCCTCGGTGTCAAAGATGATAGGCGTGCTGGACCACTTCAGAGGCCTACATGCATCGGGGGACGGCTCTGCCGCATTAACCTCCCGCACCCACTGTTTAAGTTGGCGGTGGGAAGAATGCAGCGAGGCACCCCCATCAATGCACATAGCCTCCGCAGCCTTCTGGAATTCCTGCTCACTGGATTCGTCATCTTCTTCATCATTATCTCCTTCTTTATCCCGGCCCCGAGCGGGCCGATCCTGCTTGGTCTTGCCGCGGCGACCTCCTCGGCCACCGTGTTTCTTGCCGGACCCCTCAGCACCATCTTGGGCCTTCTCCTTGTCTCGCCTCTCGTATTCGGCCTTCTGCTTCTCGGCAAGCTGCTCAACTTGCCGGCAGTTCTGGAGATCGTGGCCCTTAGTGCTATGGATCTTGCAGTACTGCTTGCCGGAGTTCTCTGACTTGTCGGCAGCCGCCACGGCCTGACAGGAAGGGCACCCGGCAAGATCCTTGCCGGGGTCGCCAACCTTGGCCTTCTTGGCGGCGCCAGGGTTGCCGGATTCCTCGACGGCAAGCACGGCCTTGCCTCCGCGCTTCCTATTCCGCCGCCGGCCTTTCCTTGACGGAGCCGCGACATCTTCTTCTTCTGAGTCGCCTATCGCACCAACAGCTTCACCGGGAAGTTTCCTCCCCTCTTCAGCTCGAGCACACTTGTCGGCCAAAGTGTAAAGCTCGGCAATACTCCTGACTTTGTTCATTGCCAGCTCTTCCCTCATCCTGCGGTTACGCACGTTCTGATGGAACGCGCTAATGACAGCAGCAGGATGAACATCAGGAATATTGTACTGCACCCGGCTGAATCTCTGCATAAACTTGCGCAGGGACTCGCCCTCCCTCTGAGGGATGATGTGCAAATCACTTTCTTGGCCAGGAGCTTGGTGGCCTCCAACAAAGGCGCCAACAAACTGATGGCATAGATCTGACCAGCAAGAAATAGAATCCTCCGGCAGATGCATCAACCACGACCTGACGTTGGGTTTGAGCACCAACGGGAAGTAGTTGGCAAGTATCTTGTCATCTCGGCCTCCGGCAGCCTGCACCACAATGGTGTAGATGCTCAGGAACTCCGAGGGATGAGTCTTGCCGTCGTATTTCTCCGGGACCTCTGGCTTGAAGGTTCGGAGATTGGGCCATTGGACTTGCCGCAGCTCACGGGTAAACGCCGGAGGTCCTACCTCGTAAGGCAAGTCTCCTACGTTCCCTGGCGCAGGCTCGTCGACAACTGGCCCCGCGCGCTTATCAGACTGATAGCGCGCTTCCCGCCGCCGCTCGATGGTTGTTCGAGCGTCTTCCTTGCCTCTTTCCTGGAGAACCAGACGCTGATCACGGCGCATCCGTGGATCGGACAACGCCGTGGAAACTTCCTCATGGCGGTCGACTTGCTGAGTCGTCGGCCGCCGCTGATGTCGAGGAGGAGAGTGCACTGTAGTTGCACCACCTCTGGTTTTCTCTACACCGGCTCGCATCGGATCGATGGGCCTCCGCTGAGAGGGCCCTGCCTCTTGTGGTCCATCCTTGTTAGCGAAGCCGATAAGGCTCTGGATAGTGGCTCGCCACTCCTCCATCTTCTCCGGGGCGGGAGGAAAATCGAGGAGCAGCTGCTCACGTGCCAAGGCTTCCGCTGGCGTAGGTGGTGGCGACAGGTGCGAGGTGTGTGAGGTGCTCTGACTCCTAACCAAGTTAGAAGGAGCACCGCCACGGTCACGCGACCGCGCACCACCTTCGCCGGCAGCTCGGTGTGCATGCTGGTCCCGCGCATCTTGGGATCTATGCGCAGAAACCTTTTCATGGGGATGCCCCGAACCACCAGCGCCATGATGTCGCTCGTTTCGCACGACCTGGACAGGTTGTGAGGCTCGCGCCGGCGCGGGAGCTCCAGCAGGCGCTCTTCGATCCCTAGAGTTTGTTGTGCCACCCGTAGGCAACACAACACCATCTCTAGATCCAGCGGCGCGCAAGTTACCACTGCCACTGCGAACGATACCGCTCGCTTGGCTTGGGTCACCAGAACGCCGCGGGGGTTCCAGTCCTATTCCTTCTGCACCCACACCATCGCCTGTCTGTGACGGCGCGGGCAAAACGGACCCGGACGGTTGTGCTGCTGCAACGTTCTTCTTCTTGGGCGGCATGATGACGAAGATGATGAAGGAATTAGGGCGTCGACCACCAAATCAGGTTCACGCAACTTCAATCCCCCAACCTGGCGCGCCAAAGATGTCGGGGACTGACACCTATGGGATCCCGAGGGACCCCTTTACGATTCGGCGGGGGGAGAGGTATACGCAAAGAGCAGAACCGGTGATCGACGCGGGGTTTTTTTTACCCAGGTTCGGGCCGCTGATTAGCGTAAAACCCTACTCCTGCTTTGTGTTCTTATTGATGTTCTTGAGCCCAGCCTTCAGGAGCGCTTGCGATGAACAGTACGTTCAAAGAGCCGCTACGCATGCAGAATGGACCAGAAGTTCTCCTCCTCTGTAGCAGTTGCCTTGGGCCTCCTTTTATATGCTCAAAGGGGTCTCCACAGTGGCAAAATGTACATACATTGAGGTGTAAAGTAGCTACAGGGTATCATACCTAACCCCTGACGGATTAGGACAAGCGCATTTAATGCACCGTGAGGTGTCCGTTTAGGTGTCCTCACTTTCTTGGGGATGGAAAAAGGGGCCATCCCATCAGCACCGCTTAAGCTCTCCTCCACTGGCGCGTTGCCACGCATCCAGAGAAGGACCCAGAATGTCAGGCTTTGTTACTGTGCCGAAGCAGTGGCACAGTGGCGAAATCTCGCCAGGCGCCGATCCTTGCCGGGCACCAATCCTTGCCGGGCGCCAGGGCTTGCCGGGCGCCGAGCTTTGCTGGGAACCAAGCCTTGCCGGGCGCCGAGGCTTGCCGGGCTCCACGGGCCATCCCGGCAAGGATCTTGCCGGGGAAGCTGGCCTTCGATTTCCAGCTTTGCTTATTTGCTGATTCTCAGATCTCTGACTTGATGATTTCCTTGATGACTTGAATCGACCTCGAGCTGATCCCGGCAAGCCTTGCCGCGAGGACGGCTACAACTGCCCGTGCACAAGTAAGGGGTACTAGTGGCCCAATACTTAGTACACCGACAGATAAAAACAGAATTTTTGATGTGGAATGCTACCTAACATATTTATCCATGTAATTTCTTTATTGTGGCATGAATGTTCAGATCCGTATGATTCAAAACAAAAGTTTAATATTGACATAAAAATGATAATACTTCAAGCATACTAACAAGATAATTAAGTCTTCTCAAAATAACATGGCCAAAGAAAGCTTATCCCTACAAAATCATATAGTCTGGCTATGCTCCATCTCCATCACACAAAATACTCAAGTCATGCACAACCCTGGTTTTAGCCAAGCAATTGTTTCATACTTTAGTATTCTCAAACTTTTTCAACTTTCACGCAATACATGAGCGTGAGCCATGGACATAGCACTATAGGTGGAATAGAAGGTGGTTGTGGAGAAGACAAAAAGAGGGAGATAGTCTCACATCAACTAGGCATATCAATGGGCTATGGAGATGCCCATCAATAGATATCAATGTGAGTGAGTAGGGATTGCCATGCAACGGATGCACTAGAGCTATAAGTTTATGAAAGCTCAAAAAGAAAACTAAGTGGGTGTGCATCCAACTTGCTTGCTCATGAAGACCTAGGGCAATTTGAGGAAGCCCATCATTGGAATATACCAGCCAAGTTCTATAATGAAAAAATTCCGACTTGTATATGAAAGTGACAACATAGGAGACTCTCTATCATGAAGATCATGGTGCTACTTTGAAGCACAAGTATGGAAAAAGGATAGTAACATTGCCCCTTCTCTCTTTTTCTCTCATTTTTTTTCTTTTTCTTGTTTTTTTTTTTCTTTCTTATTTCCTTTTTTCCTTTCTTTCTTTCTTTTTTTCTTTTTTTTCTCACATGGGACAATGCTCTAATAATGAAAATCATCATACTTATATTTACTTACAACTCAATACTAGAACAAAATATGGCTCTATATGAATGCCTCCGGCAGTGTACCGGGATGTGCAATGAATCAAGAGTGACATGTATGAAAGAATTATGACCGGTGGCTTTGTCACAAATACGATGTCAACTACATGATCATGCAAAGCAATATGACAATGAGGATGCGTGTCATAATAAACGGAACAGTGGAAAGTTGCATGGCAATATATCTCAGAATGACTATGGAAATGCCATAATAGGTAGGTATGGTGGCTGTTTTGAGGAAGGTATGTGGTGGGTTTATGGTACCGGCGAAAATTGCACGGCACTAGAGAGGCTAGCAAAGGTGGAAGGGTGAGAGTGCGTATAATCCATGGACTCAACATTAGTCATAAAGAACTCACATACTTATTGCAAAAATCTATTAGTCATCGAAACAAAGTACTAGATGCATGCTCCTAGGGGAAGGGTTGGTAGGACTTAACCATCGCGCGATCCCGACCTCCACACAAAGGATGACAATCAAAAAATAGCTCATGCTCCGATTTTGTTACATAACGGTTCACCATACGTGCATGCTACGGGACTCACAAACCTTAACACAAGTATTTCTCAAATTCACAAGTACTCACTAGCATGACTCTAATATCACCATCTTCATATCTCAAAACAATCATAAGGAATCAAACTTCTCATAGTATTCAATGCACTTTATATGAAAGTTTTTATTATATCCCTCTTGGATGCCTATCATATTAGGACTAAATTTATAACCAAAGCAAATTACCATGCTGTTTTAAAGACTCTCAAAATAATATAAGTGAAGCATGAGAGTTCATCAATTTCTATTAAATAAAGCCACCGCCGTGCTCTAAAAAGATATAAGTGAAGCACTAGAGCAAAATTGCCTAGCTCAAAAGATATAAGTGAAGCACAAAGAGTATTCTAATAAATCACGATTCATGCGTGTCTCTCTCAAAAGGTGTGTACAGAAAGGATGATTGTGGCAAACTAAAAAGCAAAGACTCAAATCATACAAGATGCTCCAAGCAAAACACATATCATGTGGTGAATAAAAATATAGCCTCAAGTAAAGTTACTGATAGATGAAGACGAAAGAGGGGATGCCTTCCGGGGCATCCCCAAGCTTAGGCTCTTGGTTGTCCTTGAATATTACCTTGGGGTGCCTTGGGAATCCCCAAGCTTAGGCTCTTTCCACTCTTTATTCCATTGTCCATCAAATCCTTACCCAAAACTTGAAAACTTCACTACACAAAACTCAACAGAAAATCTCATAAGCTCCGTTAGTATAAGAAAATAAATCACCACTTTTGGTACTGTTGTGAACTCATTCTTTATTTATATTGGTGTAATATCTACTGTATTCCAACTTTTCCATGGTTAATACCCCCCGATATTACCCATAGATTCATCAAAATAAGCAAACAACACATAGAAAACAGAATCTGTCAAAAACAGAACAGTCTGTAGCAATCTGGAAATCTCAAATACTTCTGTAACTCCAAAAATTCTGAAAAATTAGGACGACCTAATAAATTTGTTTATTAATCTTCTTCAAAAATAATCAACTCAAAATCACTCTTCTGTGAATTATCGAAATTATTTTCCTGGGCGCAAAAGTTTCTGTTTTTCAGCAAGATCAAATCAACTATCACCGTAAGCTATCCCAAAGGTCTTACTTGGCACAAACACTAATTAAAACATAAAACCACATCTAACCAGAGGCTAGATGAATTATTTATTGCAAAACAAAACCTAAAAAGCAAAAACAAAAATAAAATTGGGTTGCCTCCCAACAAGCGCTATTGTTTAACGCCCTTAGCTAGGCATAAAAACAAGAATAGATCTAAGTATTGTCATCTTTGGTATGCAATCCATAAGTGGCTCCCATAATAGATTCATAATACAATTTAATTTTCTTTCTTGGAAAGTGTTCCATGCCCTTCCTTAACGGAAATTGAAATCTAATGTTTCCTTCTTTCATATCAATAATTGCACCAATCGTTCTAAGGAAAGGGCACATAATTGTTATTTGCAACAATAAGAACATCATTAATCCTTCCCATAGGTTTCTTAATAGTGGAATCTGCAAGATGCAAATTTAAAGAACAATCATCAAATTCACGGAAACCTAATACATCACAAAAAGTTTTTGGAATCGTGGAAACACTAGCACCCAAATCACACAAAGCATGGCATTCATAATCTTTAATATTAATCTTAATAGTAGGTTCCCACTCATAAGAAAGTTTTCTAGGGATAGAAACTTCCAATTCAAGCTTTTCTTCAAAAGATTGCATCATAGCATCAACGATATGTTTACTAAAAGCTTTGTTTTGATTATAAGCATGAGGAGAATTCAACACGGATTGCAACAAGGAAATACAATCTACTAAAGAACAATTATCATAATTAAATTCCTTGAAATCCAAAATAGTGGGTTCATTGCTACTTAAAGTTTTGACCTCTCCAATCCCACTTTTATCAATTTTTGCATCAAGATAAAAAAAACTCCGAATCGTTGGGACGCCTTCTAACTAAAGTTGACTCATCTCCAGTCCCATATTTATCAAGATTTATATTGTAAAACAAAGATTCAATAGGAGTCACATCAATCACTTTAAGATCTTCATCATTATTTTCACGAAAACTAGAAGAACACATTTTTACAAACCAATCTTTTTTAGCACGCACCTTAGTGGTTCTTTCTTTGAACTCATCAATGGAAATTCTCATAGCCTTGAGAGACTAATTGATATCATGCTTGGGTGGGATAGATCTAAGTTTCAAAGAATCAACATCAAGAGAAATTCTATCCACGTTCCTAGCCAAATCATCAATCTTAAGCAATTTGTCTTCAATCAAAGCATTGAAATTCTTTTGCGAACTCATAAATTCTTTAACACTATTCTCAAATTCAGAGGGCATCTTATTATAATTTCCATAAGAATTGTTGTAGGAATTTCTATAATTATTAGAGGAATTACTAGGAAATGGCCTAGGATTAAAATTGTTCCATAGATTCATTATTGTTTTCAATCAAAGTGGATAAAGGCATATCATTGGGATCCAAAGAAACACTCTTGCTAGCAAACAATTTCATAAGTTCATCCATCTTTCCACTCAAAACGTTAATCTCTTCAATTGCATGCACTTTTTTACTAGTGGAAGATCTTTCGGTATGCCATTGAGAATAATTAACCATAATATTATCTAGAAGTTTAGTAGCTTCTCCTAGAGTAATTTCCATAAAAGTGCCTCCCGCGGCCGAATCTAAAAGATTTCTAGAAGCAAAATTCAATCCGGCATAAAAATTTTGTATAATCATCCACAAATTCAAACCATGAGTAGGGCAATTTCGTATCATCAATTTCATTCTCTCCCAAGATTGTGCAACATGCTCATGATCAAGTTGTTTAAAATTCATAATATCGTTCCTAAGGGAGATGATCTTAGTGGGAGGAAAAAACTTGGAAATAAAAGCATCTTTACACTTATTCCATGAATCAATACTATTTTTAGACAAAGTTGAAAAGCAAGTTTTAGCACGGTCTCGTAGTGAGAACGGAAATAGCTTCAATTTAACAATATCATTATCCACATCTTTCTTCTTCTGCATATCACACAAATCAACAGAATTGTTTAGATGGGATGCGGCATCTTCACTAGGAAGGCTAGAAAATTGATCTTTCATAACAAGATTCAGCAAAGCGGCATTAGTTTCACAAGATTCCGCATTAGTAGCGGGAGCAATCGGAGTACTAATAAAATCATTATTATTGGTGTTGGAAAAATCACACAGTTTGGTATTCTCTTGAGTCATTGTGACAAAGCAAGCAATCCAACACGCAAGCACACAAAAAGCAAACGAAGAAGACGAACGGAAGAAGGGCGAAGAAAAGGCAAAGAGAGAGGGGCGAAGAAAAGGCAAACTTTTCGAAAATCAAAGTAGAGTAAGGAAAACGAGAGGCGAATGGAAAATAATGTAATGCAAGAGATGAGAGTTTATGATGGGTACTTGGTATGTCTTGACTTGGTGTAGATCTCCCCGGCAACGGCGCCAGAAATTCTTCCTACTACTTCTTGAGCTTGCGTTGGTTTTTCCCTTGAAGAGGAAAGGGTGATGCAGCAAAGTAGAGTATGTATTTCCCTCAGTTTTGAGAACCAAGGTATCAATCCAGTAGGAGACAACACGCAAGTCACCGAATACCTGCACAAACAAACACCAAACTTGCACCCAACGCGATAAAGGGGATGTCAATCCCTTCACGGTTATTTGCGAAAGTGAGATCTGATAGAGATAGGTAAAACTAAACAAAATATAAAGTAAATAGTTTTGGGTTTTTTTGGTTTATAGATCTGAAAATAAAAGATTGCAAAATAGTAGATCGGAAAGTAATATGATGGAAAAAAGACCCGCGGGCCATAGGTTTCACTAGAGGCTTCTCTCAAGATAGAAAATAATACGGTGGGTGAACAAATTACTGCCGAGCAATTGATAGAAAAGCGCAAAGTTATGACGATATCTAAGGCAATGATCATGAATATAGGCATCATGTCCATGTCAAGTAGACCGAAATTTCTGCCTGCATCTAGAGTATTAAGTTCATGAAGAACAGAGTAACGCATTAAGAAAGATGACATGATGTAGCGGAATTAACTGAAGCAATATGATGAAAACCCCATCTTTTTATCCTCGATGGCAACAATACAATACGTGCCTTGCTGCCCCTACTGTCACTGGGAAAGGACACCGCAAGATTGAACCAAAGCTAAGCACTTCTCCCATTGCAAGAAAAACCAATCTAGTTGGCCAAACCAAATTGATAGTTCGAAGAGACTTGCAAAGATATGAAATCATGCATAAAAGAATTCAGAGAAGATTCAAATAATATGCATAGATAAGCTGATCATAAATCCACAATTCATCGGATCTCGGCAAACATACCGTAAAAAAGTATTACATCGAATAGATCTCGAAGAACATCGAGGAGAACGTGGTATTGAGAATCAAAGAGAGAGAAGAAGCCATCTAGCTACTAGCTATGGACCCGTAGGTCCGATGTAAACTACTCACGCTTCATTAGAAGGGCAATGGTGTTGATGTAGAAGCCCTCCGTGATCGAATCCCCCTCCGGCAGGACACCGAAAAAGGCCCCTAGATGGGATCTCACGGGTACAGAAGGTTGCAGCGGTGGAAAAGTCTTTTCGTGGATGCCTCTGGTGGTTTGGGCATATAAGAGTATATATAGGCGAAAGAATTAGGTCAGGAAGTGCACGAGGGGCCCACAAAGGTGGGGGCATGCCCTACCCCCCTGGGCGCGCCCTCCGTCCTTGTGGCTGCCTCGTGGCTTCCCTGACTTGCACTCCAAGTCCTCTGGTTTCCTTTTGGTCCAAGAAAGATCATCGCGAAAGTTTTATTCCGTTTGGTATTCCTTTTCTGCGAAACTCAAAAACAGGAACTGGCACTGGGTTCTAGGTTAATAGGTTAGTCCCAAAAATAATATAAAATAGCATATTAATGCATATAAAACATCCAAAACAGATAATATGATAGCATGGAACAATCAAAAATTATAGATATGTTGGAGACGTATCAACCCCCTATGCAAATTTAATTATTTAACAGTATTATTATGTTGGCAACTATTAAAACCAAAGTTGGGCCATGCTGGAAGAGTTTTATTCAAAGTGAGCAATCAAGGGGGGCCCATAAACCTAAACCATGATAGGAACGCAAATCAAGGAACATAACACCGGTATGACGGAAAACAAGGGCGGCAAGGTTGGAACAAAACACCAAGCAAAAGGCCGAGCCTTCCACCCTTCACCAAGTATATAGATGCATTAATTAAATAAGAGATATTGTGATATCCCATGAGATCCATGTCCCAACATGGAACAACCTGCACTTCACCTGCAACTAGCAATGCTATAAGAGGGGCTGAGCAAGCGGGAACATAGCCAAACAATGGTTCGCTGGGAAGGTGAAAAAGATTAGAGGTTTATCAAGGCAATTTGGGAGGCTTGACAAACAAGCGGTAGGTAGCGTGACATAGCGATAGCATCGAGACAACTAGCAAAGCAAAGATAGGAGTGATATCCAAGGTAATGGTCATCTTGCCTGAAACCCCGCTCGAAAGAAGACAGAGTCCATGAAGTAGACGAATCAACGTAGCCGAACGCATCCTCACAATCGCAACGAAACCGGAACTATCGAGAAGAAGCACAACCAGAAAGAAGTAAACAACATGGTAAACAAGCAACATAAACATGGCATGATGCACAAACAAGTATGATGCATGACAAGATTAAATATTCTTACTCATGGCAAGAGATGATGCATAAAAGAACCTCACATCAAAGCAAGTTTAAATAAGGCCGAAAACATCACATAACAATTCCGGAAAGTCCCCTTATGCAAATTTTGAATTCGTTACTGATATGATTAAAACACAATGTTAATGTTGTTAAACAACGTGTTAAAGTGCACCATGATGATCTACACATTTTTCTAATCAAGTTACATATGTAGATCATTTAATTCGGAGCTACGGTTTAAAGATGTGAGCTAAACAAGTTATCATGGCATTGATGCAAAATGCATGCAAACATCAACCACAAACACTCAAATCGTGGATGCAACAAGAGAATATGAAACTACACACAATTCTAAGCAAGTTTCATATAGGACATGATCAAAACGGAGCAACGGTTCAACACATACACACAAGGCAAGTTTCAATAACAATCTGCTCAAAATAGTGTGATGCCTAATTAGGAGCAACAAAACATGATGCTACAGGAACAGGATGGGCAAAAAACTGATATGCACTTATAGTAGAGATAACATACTTCAATTTATCTTTAAGGTTCAGGTTCATAAGCATCATGGTTAGTTTAATATGCTCCATGCAAAATGCAATGTTCTGATAAGATTAGGACTTGGTGAAAAACTGGGCATATATGACAACAGAGTTAAAACGATGGCATGTTGGAGGCAAGAAACAAGTATGCTACAGTGCTAGAACATGGCATCAGATGGCATAGCATGCTAGTACATGTCATGGATCTCAAATCATACAACATGGCATATTAATAGGAGATCCATGTTTTTTGCATTCATCAAAACAATATGCAACCAAGAAATAAGTTGATTCACAGACCTGGTGAAAATCTGGGATTGCAAAACAGTAACATTAGGATGCTGACATTGGATGCACATAACACCAAGCATAGCAATTTTAATAATTATGAAATTGATATGGGCATACAGTAGACATGGAGGAGGCGGCGAGGACGCGAGGCGGCGGCAGCTCTGGGTCCAGTGAGAGGCCGAGGCAATGGGGTTCAGCGCGTAGCGCAATGGCGGCCGGAGGCGCAAGGCGCGGTGGCACGGAGGGAGCCGAGCGGTGTGGGGACGCTCAGGAAGAGGGCGTGATGGTCGTGGGCAGCGGCCCGATTCATGCCTGGGCAGGCTGTATCTAGGCCCCGCGGGCCTGCAGTGCGGGAGTAGAGAGGAGGCGAGGTGGGAGGTAGGGGGAGGACATGGCGCCAGGGGGTTGGCCGAGGATGGCAGCTCAGGTGGCAGCGGGGTGATCTGGAGGTGCCATGTTTCGAGGGGAGGCTGGTCACGCACGGAAAACATGGAGGAGGAGGCTGGAGTTAGGAGAAGGTTCGGATTTGGGGCAGGTTTCTTGATTTGGATGAGGGGGGCTGCTTAAATAGGAAAGATATAGGGTTTGAGAGAGTTTGGCGGTTTTCGAACCCTCCGATCAAAATCAGAATTCTCCGGGGGAAGGAAGGGGTGTGCTGGTCTTAGGTGGGCTGTGGAGAGGCATTGGATGAGATGAGAGGAAAGAAGAGCGGCCCAGCACAGGGTTTTCAGATACCGAAAATGTTCGATGATTATATCGGCTATAGTGTCGCTATAGTTATCCGTTGGGGTATCAAACGGACTCCGAACATGACCAAATTCGGCAGGCGGTGGACCGACAATATAACAAGACTGCATGCCAACTTTCACCACATTCTGAGAACATTTTTATCCCACTGATAAAATAAGTTTTCGGAGGTGTCACGGGCTCGTGCGAGGGTGGAAGGTCTCTGAACAGACAACAAAGACAACAGAGAGAAGAAGCAAATACGAATGGGTGCAAGTTTTGAAAGAATGACAGCACGGAGTGCCGATCCAATGCGAATGATGCAATGATGAATGCAACAACTAGATGAATCACATGGCAACAACGAAAATAAATGGAAGGCAACTGGAGTGTCAGTCTCGGCGTGTCACTACACCCTCCCACTAACAGAAGATCTCATCCCGAGATCTTAGGAACGGAACGGAAGAGGAAGAGAAGATGAAAATGAAAATGAAAGGAAACGAACGAAATCCCGAGGAAGAGAATCGACTAAAGAGGACTCATCCTGACGTCAAGCTTGGGAAGAATTTGAGAATAACTCCAAAAAAATTAGAAGAGCCAGGTAAGATCCTGGGGATAAACCTGTGGGTTAGGGCCCACTGAAAAGATATACCATTGGAACGATCACTTGAAAGAGAGATGATGCACCAGAATGATTGAAAAGGATATGATCCGCACTGAAAGTTTGAATTGGATTCACCGGAGACGAAAATGAGAGAGAGAATGTTAAACTAGATGAGATTCCACCTGTTGAAACAATTGAGGAGGGAATGAAGAGGCTTTGCATGAATAAAATGAATGCTCGATTCAAGACTTCAGGCTCCATGAAGAAAAAGGAAGGGTGGGTGGGAAAATAAAGACAACTTGGGACGGGGAAAACGACGCCGTTGAGAAAACTGAAAATTGAACTTGCAAAAGATGTAGAGGATTGAACCAATTTGAAGAGAAGTGCACCGGTTTAAAAGGATTGACATCGCAATGATTGAAAATACCCACATGATCCTAAAGAAATTTTGAAGGGGGATAATAGTAGAATAAAACACCTATGTCACAACTCCTCACCAAAGCGACGAAGGGGATAAGGAGTAAAAAGAATTCTTATTCTCTGATATAACTAGACTCCGAAAATAGTTTTCCTGCTAGACTCGACAACAGGCAAACTATGATCAATCAAGGGGGCTCCTATGGTCGGTCGAGGCTCTGATACCAACTTTTCACACCCAATATGCGATCCTATCCTAGAGGAACTTAGAGGTCCCACCAAGGATAGAATCACATATTGGGTGTGACATGCTTAAACATCACACTAGATAAATGTGTAAAACTGAAATAAAGGGCATGTGTTAACTACACCAGGCATAACAGGAACCAAATATAGCCATTCAAACTGGTATCGATGAAATCGAACTGCACAGTTCCGACTTGCACATAATGAACATCACATTGTGAATAACTGAAATAAACAAGGCATATATGATCATATAACAACCAAATATAGCCATTGAAAACTGGACAGAGGCTCACTTCAACCAACCTAGCAAGCAAATATAGATAAACAAGGCATCTGCTTGAAAACTGAACAAATGCTCACTGAAACCAACCTGACAAGCAAATACAGATAAATATGTCATCTGCTTGAAAACTGGACAAATACTCACTACAACCAACCTCACAAGCAAATACAGATAAACAAGGCATCTGCTTGAAAACTGGTTAAATGCTCACTTCAACCAACCTAACAACCAAAATACAGATAAACAAGGCATCTGCTTGAAAACTGGACAAATGCTCACTGCAACCAACCTAACAACAAAATATAGATAAACAAGGCATCTGCTTGACAACTGAACAAATGCTCACAACAACCAACCTAGCAACCAAATACAGATAAACAAGGCATCTACTCACTATAAACAACCAAATATAGCCATTCATGAAACTAAAGTAGACAATTCATACTTAAACATCACATAGCCCAATTTAACATTACATTTTTGCATAACTGAAATAATTAAACATGGCACAGTTAAAACACTGCATGGAAAAAGCTACTACAACAAAGGGTACATGTTGGATAGCTAGAAAAAGTAAGATTTGCTGATAGGATATTACCTCACTTGTCGTGGACGGAATCCTTCCACTTGGAAGAGCACAGACCCATGGTGCGCTCCCTGATGTCGCAGATGGGTTTTTTCACCTTGGTAGAGCCATACTTGGTGCCTTCTCATGGTCGTGGTCGATGAGATCTGACTTATCAGCTAAGGATCCCAAGTCGCCGCCGTAGAACGTGTCCTCCGGAAATGACAAAATGGGCTTGATGATGTACAAGGATAGCAAATACTTGACCGCGTGGCGGAGGAGGTCAGCAATAGGGCCTTCAAAGAGATCGACAATGGTTGAACCAGAGGGGTTAGGGATGGACCACTTAACCAATGATATGGCCCATGCCATCTTTCCCGAGATACAGTAATACGCGAGCCTGCTGACTTGAAGCCTTCGGCATGGCAACGTAGTCAACGTCCTCGCCGGCTTCTGTGGTGAGGTGTTCCTCGGGGACCAACAGGTCACACGAACGGCGACAACCTCGCCATCGTCCGTCGAAGAGGCCATGATAAACCTATTTTTGGCCGTACGCTCGTCAGGCTCCCTGGGATATGTGGTCGGGCTTAGACCACGACTCTCTAAAGTAGGGGATGTGGATATGGGGGGAGGGACACCGCATGCCTCATCTAAAAACTTAGGGTGGCGAGGGTATGGGAATTGATGTGTAACTGAAACTTTATTATCTAAGTTAGGAGGCACGGGCAGACTGACAGGGGGTTGGCGCGCGGGGTGGAGGCGGGGGGGGGGCGGGGGTGGAGGGAATGAGGGGTCAGGTTGTGGACTGTGGAGGAGGGTCGGGGTAGTGTTTGAGGATACGTCGTGGCTACTGAAAATTTTAGTAATGGTAGGTGGAGATGGTGGTGGACGAGGGAGGGTGACGGTTCAAATGCCTCGGCTACTAGAATTTTACTATAAGGTCGGTGGTGGAGGAGTGGGGGTGACGGTTGAAATAATGTGGCTATTGAAATTTTGGTCAAGGAATTGAACCAGGGCGGGAGCAACCAAGATCGCACACCATCCGAAAAGAATAACTTTGTATGATAATAAGGAAAAGCCGCGGAACCGCCGATTTTTGCATCGCTCAAGGCGGGTAGCTTTTTCTGAGATTTCTAGCTAGTTGCTTTATCGCACACGGTTCGTCCTAATTTTTAGGCGCAGACATGGAATTCCTTCTAAATATCCTATACACATTACGCCCTTCACCCTTGCTCGCGCTTGCGAAGTGGTGGCAATTTTACAAGGCACGAGCATCACATATGGTTAAGCCAGTGCCCCCGTGTCGGTTGCGCGTCATCTGAGTCATCTGCTACTTTATATAGCACCATTTGGCAACAAAAAAACATGAGAGGGTTAGAACAAAACCACAGCAGCATGTGGCCCAAATATATATGTATGAAAAGGGTGGTGTGCGATGTTCAAATTCCTAATGCACAACTTTGACTGCGCTGGCTAGAAGACAACAACCACCTGGAAGTCACCAAATATATGCAGGAATAAAGGTTGTGATGTTTAAATACACAATGCACAGCTTTGGTGGCAGCTGCCTCACAAAGCAGAAAGCCCCCTTGGATATATCTACAATGACAGGCTAAGGTCATAGCTACGGTGCTTGCCCCACCCCCAGTTTGTGTCGGCGGGACACATGCATGTACTCATACTTTGGTCGGACATGCATGTCACCATGACCTACCATAAGACGGACCAGTGAATCTATCTTGGTCAAACAACCACTGTTGTTGTCGGTAAAAAAGGAATATAATAGACTACTCGGGCCCATAGATTGGACCATCATCAAAAACCGCACGAGAGGGCCACAAAACTAGCACCACGTGCATGCAGCCCAAAATGATGTACGTTGGAAGGGGTGATGTGTTTTGAATACCAAATAATATACAATTTTGGTGTGGCGCCTACCTCTCTATACGGACAACCCCCATGAAAGCTAGGTAATTAAGGACGACATAGGTATGGTGTCGGGCCAACCCACCAATTCGAGCGCATGGGAGGGAATCCTGAGAACGCATGAGCTCGAACCTTGCTCAGACATATCACCGTGAACCGTCCTAACACGAACCAGGACGAGTCCATTCATGGCCAAACCCCCTCATTCTCGGTCAAAGGGATGATATATATAGACCCCAGGAACCCACACATATGTGTGTCGTCTAAAACCGCACAAGGGAGATGGGGTCAATTAGAAGACCCCTATACCCTGCATGCGGTCCAAAAATATGTATGGGTGGTGTGTGATGTGTTCTAATCCCCAATGCACAACTTCGCTGGGGCACCAGCTACATTACAAACCGAACACCGTACCCCAGGAAGCCAGGTTCAAGACATACAATGCCGGTTCTCCAACTTCGAGGCAGCGGGGGGAGGGGGTATCCAACGCATGTGCTCAAACTTAATTTGGTCTGACATGCCACACAGAGCAAGAGGAACCTGTCATGGTCAAACCATTATTGTACATTGGGTTAAAGGGATATATGAGGAACCTGTCATAGTCAAACCCTTCTCGTACAATGGGTCAAAGGGACAGATTGTGTGGGCCGATAAATCTCGATCAATCTCTGATTTTTCAAAACAGGAAATAACAAAAAAACATCATTCTACAAATTTCCAAAACAAGGATCTCAAGGTTTATATAATCAACATGATAGGTCACTACAGACACATTTAGATGCTAAATGTTTGTAATGACTGTATCATGGTGCTTAAATGAAGCTTGAGATATGCAATTTCCCACCCGGTCACCCATCCTTAGACTGCTCTAGCCCAACACGCTTAACTTTTGCATTCTATTCGACACGGCTAGCGGATGGGAAGCTTCCCCTTGCTGATAAGAGTTACCTCCTCGCCTTTAAGGCATTTCCTGCTGGTTACCGTGTGGGGCCTACTCCCTACTATCACACACGTTTGTGCTTTTAGAAAATGTGTGCAATCTTTACATACCGGACCACTTCCATTAAAACTTACATTATATTTTTACATAAAACTAGCTGGAAGAAGCAAGAGCATTGAATTTTCATTAATTAAGAACAAAATAGTTACCCAGTTAATTGCGAAAAACCAGGCGAAAACTGAAACAAACAGGGCCTAGACCTATGTGAACTCTTGGCTAAGCATAAACTAGTACATGCCTTCATCCATGCATCTGATATGCTCGCGGAACTGGTGTACCGCAATATCGATCTCTGCCCAGGATATTTCATGGGCGACGGTTGATTCCAAGCCGCAACGAGCATTTTGCTCTACTTCGTCATTAGCGGCACCTGGGGGGCCGAGGAGGTCGAAGTGCCAATCGACCAGCCCGTTGGCATCGTGGCGGCCAATTCTGGCAGTACGTATGTTGTCCGGTGCAGTTATGGCGTGGACGGCGGCTTCCCATTCCTGGCGGGGAATCGAGATGCTAACCGGCCGTGGAAATGTTCTCCTGAGTGGTTGAGTAAACAGGATGCTGACATTGCTCCGCTCAGATAGTGTCGCGCACCACACCTAATGCGAGGCGGCTTTTCTCTTGAACTTGTGTGGCAGCGCTTTGACACTCTTGCTCTACTCCGCTCCATGGGAGCAACGAACACATGTGTAGACATTGGCCTACTCAAGCACTGGGGCGCGACAAAACCACTCTTGCTCGTTCTGGCTCTCCGGCCTACTCTGGCTCGTTCTCCTAGTCGAGGAGGTTGATGGCGACGGGGCCCTTCGCCGGATTGGCATGCTTGGAATGGTATACTGTGCTATGGCTAGTGTGTTGCAGCCTAGCCTTCTATGCCCACTGAAACTAGTAGCGGGAAACCAATGGGACGAGTGGCGGGAAACCGATGGGAGGAGTGGCAGGAAACCGATTGGGGGAGTGGCGGGAAACGGTAGCGTGTTTTGAAATATAACACCATTAATATGGAAAACTTACAAAAGAAGGAAACACGAGCTAGCACGATGCGTGCGTGTAGTGCTTACCCAGGGGTGCCAGACAGTTGAGCATAGCCGATTAAATATTCAGGGTTCGTTTGGCCTTTTTTATATATTATAATTGAGTTTTCTAGGAATTAATTTAATGTGCATAATTCAAATTTGAACTACAAATACATGCTCCAGTGCACCCAAATCGGTTGAAAAAATGTACAAGTGTCCTTGGGTGCAAGTTTAGGTCCCAGGCAAGGAATGGGACTGAATTACAAACATCTCGGCATCCTGGCTCGGCCTCAAACATTGAGAATCTCGGTTTTAAAATCCCCGTAAATCCAAAACTCACCCCAAAAATCATGAAACTTGGCATGGTGTCATGACATGGCACACGTATGCCATGGTAAAAAACTATCCAATTTGGGGCAAGCTTTGTTACAAGCCTCTTACAAACCGGAGGTTCTCTTAAGAAGCCTCGTGCTTCCGATAGGGAACGTGTCCCCCTTGTGGGGGAAATGACTATCGCTGCCTCTTCTCGCCTTGTATTTTTTTCTACAGGCAACATAGAATAACAGGAGACTCGTGCTGAAATAAGAAATTATTCAGGGTTCATTTGGCCTTTTTTATACATTAATTGAGTTTTCTAGGCATTTACTGTCCATAATTCAAATCTAAACTACAAGCACATGCTCCAATGCACAAAAATGGGTTGAAAAAATCGTACATGTGTCCTTGGGTGCATGTTTAGGTCCCATGCAAGGAATGGGAATGAATTACAAACGTCTCGGCATCTTGGCTCGGCCTCAAACATTGAGAATCTTGCTTTTTAAATCTTGATAAGTCCAAAAATCACCTGAAATTCATGAAACTTGGCATGGTGTCATGACATGGCACATATATGCCGTGGTAAAACAATTCTCCAATTTGGGGCAAGGTTTGGTACAATCCTCTTCCAAACCAGAGGTTCTCGCAACAAGCCTCGTGGTTCCGATAGGGAACGTGTCCCCCTTGTGGGCGAAAAGACAATCGTTGCCTCATCTCGCCTTGTATTTTTTTCTACATGCAACATTGACCAATAGAAGATTCGTGCTAAAATATGAAATTATTTAGCGTTGGTTTGGCCTTTTTATACATTAATTGAGCTTTCTAGGTATTTAATGTCCATAATTCAAATTTGAACTACAAGCACAAGCTCTAGTGCACTAAAATGGCTAGAAAAATCATACATTTGTCCTTGGATGCATGTTTAGGTCCCATGCAAGGAATCAGAAGGAAATACAACCGTCTCGGTGTCCTGGCTCAACCTCAAACATTGAGAATCTTGGTTTTTAAATCCCTGTAAATCCAAAACTCACCCGAAATTCATGAAACTTGGCATGGTGTCATGACATGGCACACATATGTCGTGGTAAAAAAATTGTCCAATTTGGGGCATGTTTTGGTACAAGCCTCTTACAAACCGGAGCTTCTCGCAAGAAGCCTCGTGGTTCCGATAGGGTACATGTCCCTCTTATGGGCGAAATGATAATCGCTGCCTCTTCAAGCCTTGTATTTTTTCTAAACACAATATAGACCAAAAGGAGATTTGTGCTGAAATATGAAATTATTCAGGGTTCGTTTGGCCTTTTTATACATTAATTGAGAGTGCTAGGCATTTAATGTCCATAATTCAAATTTGAACTACAAGGACATGCTCCAGTGCACCAAAATGCATTGAAAAATCATACATGTGTCCTTGGGTGCATATTTAGGTCCCTTGCAAGGAATGGGAATGAATTACAAACGTCTCGGCGTCCTGGCTCGGCCTCAAACAATGAGAATCTTGGTTTTTAAATCCCCGTAAATCTAAAACTCACTCAAAATTCATGAAACTTGGGATGGTTTCATGACATGGCACATACAAGTTATGGCATAAAAATCGTCCAATTTGAGACAAGACGCACACATTAATAGCCAACGTAGGCATTTCGGAACAAATAGATGACATGTTACTATCGCAAACGGTTGTATTTTTGAACTGTGGGTGTTCCAGTAACCATTTACGTGTGGTCACTCGTCCCTCTTTTTATTGGAGAGTACTACCACAGTCCTGGTTTATTGGTCCTCTTTATATTTTGTGCCAAAATTTAACGATAGTCGGTGGCGTGCTTGCAGCTGTTTGATTAGACAGGACGAGCGTGAAAAGTCCGCCATGCAGGCTCGACGGGACGCATGTGAGTAGTCCACAGCATAGGCTCGACAGGACGTGTGTGAGCTATCCGCCATGCAGGCTGAATGGGATACGTGCAAGCAGTCCGCCGAACCTGCTCATCGGGAAGCAAGCTCTTTAACCTCCATCCACATGCCGCCCGCCTCGCTCACAACTTCTCCATTAATGGCGGCTGAGCTGCTATTTCACATGTGGTTAAAGCACCTGGATGGAGGATGTTTGCTTGTAATCCCATGGCCCCACTCAATGTTAGAATTGCTTTGTTCGTGCCTCGCTGAGAACGTGATTTTAGCCTGTATTTGACACGTATTCCGGATAATTTAAAATCCCACATGCGGCAATGGATAATACGACGACAAATTTACAATGGCAACGGATAATACGACGACAAATTTACAATGGCACGGTTAATAATTTCCTTACATATTTTGGATAATTTAAAATGCCACATGCGGTAACGCCCAAAAGACACAAGGGCAAGAGAAGAAGGAAATCATAAACAATGATCTAGGTCGCTGTTGTCTGTACTCCTCGATGGATCGTTTAGCGAGGAGTTCCTCCAGCTCCTTCTTCACATCCTCGTAACTTTGCTTGACAGCAACCATGGATTCCTCCACCTGCAGCTCATGCTTGATGCATAGCTTCTTCAAGTCATTCATAAGTTCCTCAACGACGGCTTTCAGCATCATCCCCGAGGCACTGCTCTTCTCATGCAACTTCTTCCAGCAGGCAGCCTCCTCCTCCTTCTTGGCAAGCTCCTTGTGGAGCTTCACATTGTCACCCATGAGTCGCACGATGAGGCCTGTTGACTTCTCAACCAAGGCATCGCTAATCACAAGCAACTTCACCAAGGTGTCAACCAGCTCCTGCTGCTTAATTAGGCACTACAAAAAAACACTTATGTGATGATACGTGTTTGTCATAGTAGGTCATGTTTTCTGTCATGCATGTACATCCATAATGATTTTATGACAGAATCAAGATAGTCATACGTGTGCTGTCGTAGAAGTGTTCCATGACAATACTCAAATTATCATCATGGAAGTATCCACTTCCATGACCATAAACGGCGCGTCATGGAAGTGCTTTCGTCAATGGTAACCGACAGGTGGCATCCACCATAACGGTCATAGTTAAGCTAGCGGGTTCTAGTTTGGATCCGATAACCCGATAACAGCCTGGACCAATGGCGATTTTCCACGTGTAAATTTCTCATTCACCGGAGGATCCACGTGCCAGCTCAGCGTTGGGACAGATATCAACCATCCAATGGACAGGAGGTGCCTATGATACGTCGACACATGGCACTGCCCAATAGTGGCCCATTTAGGTTAAAAAGGTCGGCCCGTTTGACTTGGTCAAAAGTTAACGAGCCGGCCCATCGAAAGCATGTTAATGGCCTGCTCGTGTATAGCCCATTTATGGCCCGTTAACTCACGACTCGTTATGGCCTTTCCGAATTCAGCCCTTTAGTGTCAGATGGGCCATCCGATATGAAGGAAATATGCCCTAGAGGCAATAATAAAGTTATTATTTTATTTCCTTATATCATGATAAATGTTTATTATTCATGCTAGAATTGTATTAACCGGAAACTTGATACATGTGTGAGTACATAGACAAACAAAGTGTCACTAGTATGTCTCTACTTGACTAGCTCATTAATCAAAGATAGTTAAGTTTCCTAGCCATAGACATGAGTTGTCATTTGATGAACGGGATCACATCATTAGAGAATGATGTGATTGACAAGACCCATCCATTAGCTTAGCACGATGATCATTTAGTTTGTTGCCATTGCTTTCTTCATGACTTATACATGTTCCTCTGACTATGAGATTATGCAACTCCCGAATACCGGAGGAATACCTTGTGTGCTATCAAATGTCACAACATAACTGGGTGATTATAAAGATGCTCTACAGGTGTCTCCGATGGTGTTTGTTGGATTGGCATAGATCAAGATTAGGATTTGTCACTCCGTGTATCGGAGAGGTATCTCTGGGCCCTCTCGGTAATGCACATCACTATAAGCCTTGCAACCAATGTGACTAATGAGTTAGTTGCGGGATGATGCATTACGGAACGAGTAAAGAGACTTGCCAGTAAACGAGATTGAACTAGGTATGAGGATACCGACGATCGAATCTCGGGCAAGTAACATACCGATGACAAAAGGAACAACGTATGTTGTTATGCGGTTTGACCGATAAAGATCTTCGTAGAATATGTTGGAGCCAATATGAGCATCCAGGTTCCGCTATTGGTTATTGACCAGAGATGTGTCTCGGTCATGTCTACATAGTTCTCGAACCCGTAGGGTCCGCACGCTTAACGTTCGATGACGATTTGTATTATGAGTTATGTGATTTGATGACCGAAGTTTGTTCGGAGTCCCAGATGAGATCGGGGAAATGATGAGGAGTCTCGAAATGCTCGAGAGGTAAAGATCGATATATTGGAAGGCTATATTCGGACATCAGAAAGGTTCTGAGTGATTCGGGTATTTTTCGGAGTACCGGGGAGTTACGGGAATTCACGGGGAGAAGTAATGGGCCTTATTGGGCCATACGGGAAAAGGAGAGGCAGGCCACGTGAGGAGGCGCACGCCCCCCCTTGCCCAAACCGAATTGGACTAGGGGAGGGGGTGCAGCCCCTCTTTCCTTCTCCCTCTCCCTTCCCCCTTTCCTACTCCGTATGGGAGGTGGAATCCTACTAGGACTAGGGAGTCCTAGTAGGACTCCACACTTTGGCGCGCCCGCTAAGGGCCGGCTGCCTCTCCCTCTCCCTCCTTTATATACGGAGGCAAGGGGCACCCCAAACACACAAGATCATTGATCCTTAGCCGTGTGCGGCGCCCCCCTCCATAGTTTTACACCCCGGTCATATTTTCAGAGAGCTTAGGCGAAGCCCTGCCGGAATCATTTCATCATCACCGTCACCACGCCATCGTGCTGACGAAACTCTCCCTCGGTCTCAGCTGGATCAAGATACGAGGGACGTCACCGAGCTGAACGTGTGCAGATCGCGGAGGTGCCGTGCGTTCGGTACTTGATCGGTTCTTGCTAGAAGCCCGTAGTAGCCACGTAAAACTTGCAACAATAAAGTAGAGGATGTCTAACTTGTTTTTGCAGGGCTTGCTATGATGCGATATGGTCAAGACATGATGTGATATAATTTGTTGTATGAGATGATCATGTTTTGTAATAGAGTTATCGGCAACCGGCAGGAGCCATATGGTTGTCGCTTTATTGTATGCAATGCAATCGCCATGTAATTGTTTTACTTTATCACTAAGTGGTAGCGATAGTCGTAGAAGCAATAAGTTGGCGAGACGACAATGATGCTACGATAGAGATCATGCTGGAGCACCGGTGATGATGGAGATCATGCTGGGGCGCCGGTGACAATGAAGATCA
Source organism: Thinopyrum elongatum (assembly GCA_011799875.1). NCBI lineage: Eukaryota > Viridiplantae > Streptophyta > Magnoliopsida > Poales > Poaceae > Thinopyrum > Thinopyrum elongatum. The sequence goes on from CM022300.1 coordinate 280,979,682, forward strand.
TGACGGTGCTTCGATGATGGAGATCAAGAGCACAAGATGATGATGGCCATATCATGTCACATATTGAATTGCATGTGACATTAATCCTTTTATGCATCTTATTTTTCTTTGTACGGTGGTAGCATTATAAGATGATCTCTCACAAAATTTCAAGGTACAAGTGTTCTCCCTGAGTATGCACCGTTGCGGAAGTTCTTCATGCTGAGACACCACGTGATGATCGGGTGTGATAGGCTCTTCGTTCAAATACAACGGGTGCAAGACAGTTTTGCACATGCGGAATACTCAGGTTAAACTTGACGAGCCTAGCATATGCAGATATGGCCTCGGAACACTGAGACCGAAAGGTCGAACGTGAATCATATAGTAGATATGATCAACATAGAGATGTTCACCATTGAAAACTACTCCATCTCACATGATGATCGGACATGGTTTAGTTGATTTGGATCACGTGATCACTTAGATGACTAGAGGGATGTCTATCTAAGTGGGAGTTCTTAAGTAATATGATTAATTGAACTTTAATTTACATGAACTTAGTCCTGGTAGTATTTGCAAATTATGTTGTAGATCAATAGCTCGCGTTTAGCTCCCCTGTTTTATTTTTGATATGTTCCTGGAGAAAACTAAGTTGAAAGATGATAGTAGCAATGATGCGGACTGGTTCTGTGATCTGAGGATTATCCTCATTGCTGCACAGAAGAATTATGTCCTTGATGCACCGCTAGGTGACAGACCTATTGCAGGAGCAGATGCAAACGTTATGAACGTTTAGCAAGCTCGATGTGATGACTACTTGATAGTTTAGTGCGCCATGATTTATGGCTTAGAACTGGGACTTCAAAAACGTTTTGAACACCACGGAGCATATGAGATGTTCCAAGAGCTGAAATCGGTATTTCAGACTCATGCCCGTGTCGAGAGGTATGAGACCTCAGACAAATACTTTGCCTACAATATGGAGGAGAATAGCTCGACCAGTGAGCATGTGCTCAGAATGTCTGAGTACTACAGTTGCTTGAATCAAGTGGGAGTTAATCTTTCGGATAAGATAGTAATTGGCAGAATTCTCTAGTCACTATCACCAAGTTACTGGAACTTCGTGATGAACTATAATATGCAAGGGATGACAAAAACGATTCCCGAGCTCTTCGTGATGCTGAAATCAACAAAGGTAGAAATCAAGAAAGAGCATCAAGTGTTGATGGTTAACAAGACCACTAGTTTCAAGAAAAAGGGCAAAGGGAAGAAGGGGAACTTCAAGAAGAATAGCAAGCAAGTTGCTACTCCCGGGAAGAAGCCCAAGTCTGGACCGAAGCCTGAAACTGAGTGCTTCTACTGCAAAGGGACTAGTCACTGGAAGCGGAACTGCCCCAAGTATTTGGCGGATAAGAAGGATGGCAAAGTGAACAAAAGTATATTTGATATACATGTTATTGATGTGTATTTTACTAGTGTTCATAGTAACCCCTGGGTATTTTATACTAGTTCAGTTGCTAACATTAGTAACTCGAAACAGGAGTTGCAAAATGAACAGAGACTAGTTAATGACGAGGTGATGATGTGTGTTGGAAGTGATTCCAAGGTTGATAAGATCACCATCGCACTCTCCCTCTACCTTCGGGATTAGTGTTGGACCTAAATAAATGTTATTTGGTATTTGCGTTGAGCATGAATATGATTGGATCATGTTTATTGCGATACGGTTTTTCATTTAAGTCAGAGAATAATTGTTGTTCTGTTTAAATGAATAAAACCTTCTATGGTCATACACTCAATACAAATGGTTTATTGAATCTCGATCGTAGTGATGCACATATTCATAATATTGATGCTAAAAGATGCAAAGTTGATAATGATAATGCAACATATTTTGTGGCACTGCCGTTTAGGTCATATTGGTGTAAAGCGCATGAAGAAACTCCATTCAGATGGACTTTTGGAATCACTTGATTATGAATCATTTGATGCTTGCGAACCATGCCTCATGGGCAAGATGACTAAGACTCCGTTCTCCAGAACAATGGAGCGAGCTAATGACTTATTGGAAATAATACATATCGATGTATGCGGTCCGATGAGTGTTGAGGCTCACGGCGGGTATCGTTATTTTCTGACCTTCACAGATGATTTGAGCAGATATGGGTATATCTACTTGATGAAACATAAGTCTGAAACATTTGAAAAGTTCAAAAGAATTTCAGAGTGAAGTAGAGAATCATCGTAACAAGAAAATAAAGTTTCTATGATCTGATCGCAGAGGGGAATATTTGAGTTACGAGTTTGGCCTTCAATTAAAACAATGTGGAATAGTTTCACAAACTCATGCCACCTGGAACACCACAGCATAATGGTGTGTCTGAATGTCATAACCGTACTTTATTGGATATAGTGCAATCTATGATGTCTCTTACCGATTTACCACTATCGTTTTGGGGTTATGCATTAAAGACAGCTGCATTCACGTTAAATAGGGCACTGTCTAAATCCATTGAGACGACACTGTATGAACTGTGGTTTAGCAGGAAACCTAAGCTGTTGTTTCTTAAAGTTTGGGGCTGCGATGCTTATGTGAAAAAGCTTCAACCTGATAAGCTCGAACCCAAATCGGAAAAATGCGTCTTCATAGGATACCCAAAGGAGACTGTTGGGTACACCTTCTATCACAGATCCGAAGGCAAGATATTCGTTGCTAAGAATGGATCCTTTCTAGAGAAGGAGTTTCTCTTGAATGAAGTGAGTGGGAGGAAAGTAGAACTTGATGAGGTAATTGTACCTTCTCCCAAATTGGAAAGTAGTTCACTAGAGAAATCAGTTCCAGTGATGCCTACACCAATTAGTGAGGAGGTTAATGATGATGATCATGAAACTTCGGATCAAGTTGCTACCGAACCTCGTAGGTCAACCAGAGTACGTTCCGCACCAGAGTGGTACGGTAATCCTGATCTGGAAATCATGTTACTACACCATGACGAACCTACAAACTATGAGGAAGCGATGATGAGCCCAGATTCCGCGAAATGGCTTGAGGCCATGAAATCTGAGATAGGATCCATGTATGAGAACAAAGTATGTACTTTGACTGACTTGCCTGATGATCGGCGAGCCATTGAGAATAAATGGATCTTCAAGAGGAAGATAGACGCTGATAGTAGTGTTACTATCTACAAAGCTCGAATTGTCGCAAAAAGGTTTTCGACAAGTTCTAGGTGTTGACTATGATGAGATTTTCTCACTCGTATCGATGCTTAAAGTCTGTCTGAATCATGTTAGCAATTGCCGCATTTTATGAAATCTGGCAAATGGATGTCAAAACTGCATTCCTTAATGGATTTATTAAAGAAGAGTTGTATATGATGCAACCAGAAGGTTTTGTCGATCCTAAAGGTGCTAACAAAGTGTACAAGCTCCAGCGATCCATCTATGGACTGGTGCAAGCATCTCGGAGTTGGAATATACGCTTTGATAAGGTGATCAAAGCATATGGTTTTATACAGACTTACGGTGAAGCCTGTATTTACAAGAAACTGAGTGGGAGCTCTGTAGCATTTCTGATATTATATGTGGATGACATATTGTTGATTGGAAATGATATAGAATTTCTGGATAGCATAAAAGGATACTTGAATAAGAATTTTTCAATAAAAAGGACCTCAGTGAAGCTGCTTAAGTATTGAGCATCAAGATCTATAGGGATAGACCGAGACGCTTAATAGGACTTTCACAAAGCACATACCTTGACAAGATTTTGAAGAAGTTCAAAATGGATCAGTCAAAGGAGTTCTTGCCTGTGTTACAAGGTGTAAAATTGAGTAAGACTCAAAACCCGACCACGGCAGAAGATAGAAAGAGAATGAAAGTTATTCCCTATGCCTCAGCCATAGGTTCTATAAAGTATGCAATGCTGTGTACCAAACCTATTATGTACCTTGCCATAAGTGTGGCAGGGAGGTACCAATAGTGATCCAGGAGTAGATCACTAGACAGCGGTCAAAATTATCCTTAGAGGACTAAGGAAATGTTTCTCGGTAATGGAGGTGATAAAGAGTTCGTCGTAAAGGGTTACGTCGATGCAGGCTTTGACACTAATCCGGATGACTCTAAGTATCAATCTGGATACATATTGAATATGGGAGCAAATTGGCTAGAGTAACTCCCTGCAGAGCATTGTAGACATAGAAATTTGCAAAATACATACAGATTTGAATGTGGCAGACCCGTTGACTAAACTTCTCTCACAAGCAAAACTTGATCACACCTTAGTACTCTTTGGGTGTTAATCACATGGCGATGTGAACTAGATTATTGACTCTAGTAAACCTTTTGAGTGTTGGTCACATAGCGATGTGAACTATGGGTGTTAATCACATGGTGATATGAACTATTGGTGTTAAATCACATGGCGATGTGAACTAGATTATTGACTCTAGTGCAAGTGGGAGCCTGAAGGAAATATGCCCTAGAGGCAATAATAAAGTTATTATTTTATTTCCTTATATCATGATAAATGTTTATTATTCATGCTAGAATTGTATTAACCGGAAACTTGATACATGTGTGAGTACATAGACAAACAAAGTGTCACTAGTATGCCTCTACTTGACAAGCTCGTTAATCAAAGATGGTTAAGTTTCCTAGCCATAGACATGAGTTGTCATTTGATGAACGGGATCACATCATTAGAGAATGATGTGATTGACATGACCCATCCATTAGCTTAGCACGATGATCGTTTAGTTTGTTGCTATTGCTTTCTTCATGACTTATACATGTTCCTCTGACTATGAGATTATGCAACTCCCGAATACCGGAGGAACACCTTGTGTGCTATCAAACGTCACAACGTAACTGGGTGATTATAAAGATGCTCTACAAGTGTCTTCGATGGTGTTTGTTGGGTTGGCATAGGTTGAGATTAGGATTTGTCACTCCGTGTATCTGAGAGGTATCTCTGGGCCCTCTCGGTAATGCACATCACTATAAGCCTTGCAAGCAATGTGACTAATGAGTTAGTTGCGGGATGATGCATTATGGAATGAGTAAAGAGACTTGCCGGTAAACAAGATTGAACTAGGTATGAGGATACCGACGATCGAATCTCGGGCAAGTAACATACCGATGACAAAGGGAACAACGTATGTTGTTATGCGGTTTGACCGATAAAGATCTTCGTAGAATATGTAGGAGCCAATATGAGCATCCAGGTTTCGCTATTAGTTATTGACCAGAGATGTGTCTCGGTCATATCTACATAGTTCTCGAACCCGTAGGGTCCGCACGCTTAATGTTCGATGACGATTTGTATTATGAGTTATGTGATTTGATGACCGAAGTTTGTTCGGAGTCCCGGATGAGATCGGGGACATGATGAGGAGTCTCGAAATGGTCGAGAGGTAAAGATCAATATATTGGAAGGCTATATTCGGACATCGGAAAGGTTCCGAGTGATTCGGGTATTTTTCGGAGTACCGGGGAGTTACGGGAATTCACCGGGAGAAGTTATGGGCCTTATTGGGCCATACGGGAAAAGGAGAGGCAGGCCACGTGAGAAGGCACGCGCCCCCCCCCCCCCCCCCCTTGCCCAAACTGAATTGGACTAGGGGAGGGGGTGCAGCCCCTCTTTCCTTCTCCCTCTCCCTTCCCCCTTTCCTACTCCGTATGGGAGGTGGAATCCTACTAGGACTAGGGAGTCCTAGTAGGACTCCACACTTTGGCGCGCCCCCTAAGGGCCGGCTGCCTCTCCCTCTTCCTCCTTTATATACGGAGGCAAGGGGCACCCCAAACAGACGAGATCATTGATCCTTAGCCGTGTGCGGCGCCCCCCTCCACAGTTTTACACCCCGGTCATATTTTCGGAGAGCTTAGGCGAAGCCCTGCCGGAATCATTTCATCATCACCGTCACCACGCCGTCGTGCTGACGAAACTCTCCCTCGGCCTCAGCTAGATCAAGAGTACGAGGGACGTCACCGAGCTGAACATGTGCAGATCGCGGAGGTGCCGTGCATTCGGTACTTGATCGGTTGGATCGCGAAGACGTTCGACTACATCAACCGCGTTACTTAACGCTTCTGCTTTCGGTCTACGAGGGTACGTGGACACACTCTCCCGCTCGTTGCTATGCATCACATAGATAGATCTTGCATGATCGTAGGTAAAATTTTGAAAGACTGCATTCGCCAACACGATATAATTCTAGCTCGTTGTCACTTTTGGCCCATGACATCTTTCGGCCCATATGAGGCCTTTTGTACCTTTGGCTCTTTAATGGCCCGTAGTGAAGCTGGCCCATAATGAACAGTAAGTTGCTTTATACCCATTAACGACCCATTATTCTGTTGGGCCGTTTCCAGCCCGTGTTATCTTTCGGCCTTCTAAGGGCCCATTTATTCTTGTGCTCATTTCCAGCCCTCAATTACATATGGTCTGTTACTGGCCTGTTCCACTGATGGGCCAAATTCAGCCCGTAGTTATAGTCGGCCCGTCTGTGGCCCATTAACAATTTGGGCCTTATTCATCCTGTCATGTATTATGGCCCGTTAACGACCTGTTATGCCCATCGATAGGATGAAGCCTCTACTGTCTTACGGCCTATTAATAGCCCATTATGGCCTAAGCCCACAAACATTAGTTTCCGATTCTGGCCCGTTTATGGCCCAAACCGCATTCCAACTTTGGTTCGCAATCGGTACGGCCCGTCAGGGGCCCTTGGATCATAAGGCCCATAGTCGGCCCATGGATCGTACGGCCCGTAAGAGGCTCATGTATCATACGGCCCATAGGAGGACCATGGATCCTATGGCCTGTAGGAGGGCTGTGGTTACAATGGCACATATGTGGACCATTGTTATTGAGGCCACTAGGAAACGGAGGAAAAAGAACTACATTACTACAAGCAAACAAATAAACAAGACTATAAGAAAATAAATAAGCATGCAACTAACACTAGGATATTATGGTGATTACACAGATTACATCCACTGGGCATCAAAGTTCGCTACCAGTGCAAATATAGGGAACAAAGCATCGTATTACATACACTGAGCGTCAAAGTTGGCCACCAGTGCAAATAAACGCTGTAACAAAACAAGTCTAGAACTGAAACCACTTCAGAAGAGCTCAAGAAATAATTTCCTGGGTACCCACCATGCTGGAAAGAAGCTTAGCAAGCTTATGATCTTTCTCTTGTTTGGCACTTAATCCTCCAACTTTTGTTGTTGCACCAGAAAGTATGCATCTGAATTCTACAGGGACTTCCTGAGTCCTTCGGCTTCTTGTCGTAGCACAGCTGATAGATGTCTTTCAACTTGTAGTTGAGACTCGAGAAGCCGAACTGATTCAGGCAGCGAGTTCGAAGAGCTTGTGCCAGTAGTAGTGGCCAGTAACTCGAACACTACATCAAGACATGACTTTGGGGTTGTCTCACTGTCTTCAAGATAGTTTTTCTAAGCGTTCTTGGAGACCAACAGGGATGTCTCACTATCTTGAACCTTATCTGTATTACTTCCTTCACCATTGCATAATGCGGGACTCTTCTCCAATGTTTTGTCGGCATTCTAAAAGAGAAACAAGCAGAGACATCACAGGTTTAGCATGTTGTATATGAAACTCATTTTGGTAAACCAGTTCAGTAGTACAGTGGACAGGATAACAACATGAAACAAACATATATCTATTTAGTATGGTCCATATCATTGTAGTTTATGTTGGTAAATCAAGATAGAGACACAGTTCAAATCATATCTGTTTAAGGCAAAGCGGCATAGACAAAATATAAGTGTGGGAAACTACAAGGCACTAACAACACTTGTAATGTGCATGACATGAGAACATAACTGTTTATACAATTGAAACCGAAATCAACATAGAGCAAGTTACAACAGCAAACCTATTAAAGAAACAGGTTTAAAACATACATGTTGCGCCATTGGAGTTTCAATTGGATCCTTCAAATTTGAAATTAGTTGGTATGAGTAAATACAGTGATGCAAGAGCAAAGGAATATGAACCATAGCTACGGAACCTAACCTGAGAACAATTCTTCTTCTGCTTTAAGCGTTGAGTTGGGGTTCGGAGTGTTGGTCCTCGTGCTTTGGGCACTGCAGTTGCCTTACTAACTGCTCGTGTTTGAGTGCTCTATGGTGGAGAAGGTGCTATGTCAACTGGAACTGGGTTACTATATGTTGGGGTTGGTGTTAGAAGGGGTGTAGCTGGTTCTCTATCCAACTGGGTAAGGGTACAATCTATGCGAGTCTGGGTTATGTGTGGTGGGGCTGGTTCTTGGGCAAGTACAACCGTGGTTCTATCTGCATCGACTGGTGGCACTGTCTTTTCTGAAGACCGTGTTTTTACTCCCTTAGATACTGCCATCACCCCCTCCATTTCAAATGGCTGATAAACAAGAAAAGTAAATGAATGCACAGACATTGTATGATAGACAGGTGCAATGGATAGTGGGGAATAAAAGAGTGCATGAAATAGTTCACATTTATGTTATCTAACCAAACAGGATAGCATGACACAATTTCACATATATGATGGCTAATTAAACAGGATAGCATGAAACAATTTCACATGATTGCTAACTAGACTGGATAGAATGACATAATTCAAAATATGATGACTATGTAAATTGGATGACATGATATAACTATATGATGTGTTTATTAAATAGGTTGGCATGCCATAATTGACATACATGCCGTCTATGGAAACATGATGACTTGATATAATTCATGGATAGAATGACATAATTCAAAATATGATGACTATGTAAATAGGATGAGATGATATAACTATGTGATGTCTTTATTAAATAGGTTGGCATGCCATAATTCAGGTACATGCTGTCTAAGTAAACATGATGGCATGATAAAATTCAAATATATAATTTATATACTAAGCAAGTAAGCAGATGGCAATCGCATATATGATGTCTAAACTAAGTAGATGGCATTCAATATTGTCTATATGATGTAAAAACTAAGCAATGCAAGACAACATATGCATGATATGAGTAATATAACCCTCCCATGTTTGAGCATACACCTCAGGGGTAAAATAGGATTGGTCATCTGTCTCTGAATCCTCCTTTGAGGAGCTATCTATAACTAGCAAGATATCTGCTTCAACATGTAGTATTGTCTGCTCTGAAGACCTTGTTTTCACTCCAGATTTTTCCATCACCGATTCGAATGGCTGATGCACAGGAAGAGTAATTGAATATACAAAATTCTCGACAAGTGTAATACGTAATAAAAAAAGGATGGCATGATTTAATTCACATATATGATGCTTGGCTAAACAGCATGGCATTGCATAATTCACATATATAATTCCTTGCAACAAGATGGCATTGCATAATTCACATATATAATGCCTTGCAACAAGACGGCTTTGCATAATTCACATATATGGTAATTAGACACTAAACATGTGGCATTCAGACAAAGCATGTCTAAACTAAGCAAATGACATAGCAATGCAAGATACCATACGCATGATATGAGCAATATAACCCTGCCAAGTTAGAGCATACACCTCGGGGGAAATAGGACTGGTCATATGTCTCTGAATCCTCCTCCGAGGAGCTATCCGTAACCAGCAAGATATGCGCTTCGTTAGATAGCACTGTCTGCTCTAAAGACCTTGTTTTCACTCCAGATTTTTTCATCACCGTGTCAAATGGCTGATGCACAGGAAGAGTAGTTGAATGTACTAACATTGTTGACAAATGTAATGAGTAATGAAAAAAAGGATGGCATGATATACTTTACATATAAGATGACTGGCTAAGCATGATGGCATTGCAAAATTCACATATATGATGCCTGGTTAAACAAGATGGAATTGCATAATTCACATATATGATATAGAAACTAAAGAGATGGAATTCACACAAAGCATGTCGAAACTAAGCAGATGACATATTTGATGTGTAAAGTAAGCAATGCAAGGCCCCATATGCATGATATGACCAACATCAACATGCCAAGTTAGAGCAAAGACCTTAGGGGGTAAATAGGAGTGGTCCGCTCCCTCTGAATCGCCCTCTGAACAGTTATCTTCCTCTTGATTACAATCTAGAATGGGGGAGGGGGCTGCCTTTGCGCCCACCATGGAGCGACATATGCGCATGGCCCGTCTCTTTTTCTCTACATGTTCAGTACCATTGTGTAGAATAACTGACATGCATAGGAATAAAACATCATGAGATTATGTAAGGAGTGCATGCAGAAATCCGGAGTGATGGTAGCAACCTGTGGATAGACCCAAAACAAATGATAGCAAGCAGATAATACCTTTAGTTAAAAAATACAGATAATGGCTCCTTTACTATTTGTTTCCCACCCAACATGGAAAACATAGTAGACACCCGAGATTAACCAGATTGTAGATAGATACTATTTGTTGCTGCCCCGATATGTACCCCACAACCATTTAAAAACTCAAATTTGAGCATTAGTTTGGACCAGACTCAGATTCTAAGAGGTGAACAGGATGATAAAGTAGCAGGTAATATTAAGCGATGCATAATGTAAGCAACCACGAAAGAATGCTACCTCTCTTGCGGACCAATGTAGTCCTCAAGGTCATCTGCTCAGTTGATGATGGTAATGTAGTTGTGGTGGCTGCCGGCGGCAGGGAAGAACATCTGAGGCAGTGATAGACAGTCTGGAGGGCGGATCCCTGCTGTCGTGAACTGGCGCGACAGGAGCTGGACAAACAACACAAGGTTTTCTTTGAAACCTATCTATATCAAAAGTAATTCTGTAAGGGCACGTTTGAATTGGAGGATTCTAACAACGCATGGGATAGGAAGTACGCAGGAATAGGAAAGGAATGCACATGCAAAACAGAGGATTTGCAAACATAGGATTTCTGTCAATCTGGGTGTTTGATTCACAGGCATTGGAAGATCACAGGAATGCCCAGAAGCATGGAAAAATTAGGTCAAACCACAAGAAAATATGCAGTTATAATGCTATTATGCTCCTATCACTTTGTCTTGTTCTTCATGAATAGGAATTTGAAAGGAGGGCCAAGGGGATATTAAAATTCCTATGGTTTTTCTTTGAAAGAGACACTAAAGGAAAAAATCCTACAATTTTCCTTCGCTACATTCCTTTGAACCAAATGCATGAGAATAGTAGTACCATAGGAAACTTTCCAATTCATATGTTTTTCCCTCACTTTTCCTTTCAACCACTAGCGATTCTAGTATGCAGGTTTGAACAGGCAAAATCCTACACTCCAAAAATGTTTTTGTAGTACTTCTACTACTTTGGACCCAGGCCACTACCCTACTAGCTCAACTCCCAGGCCCATCAACACATGCACACCTCGAACATGAAGAAATAAATAATGATGGCTTTCAAGAGAGTCCATCACGGATAACTAACCTGCCTAGTACCTCACTTCTTGTCATATAGGAGAAACTCATCGTATTTCTCATTACTATGCGTGCTCAGTGGACAATTATATATAATATGTAGAGTAAAAAAGCAATGCAACAAGTGTACAACCTCTTTAGTGAGGCCATGACAATCTCATCACAATTGGGTTGGTCGCTGAGGATGATGCGGTTGATGTGGCTGTCGGAGGCGGGGAAGATCTTTGGCGTCTAGGGATGGAGCAGAGGGTACTGCTCCGCTGTGATGGACGGTTTCGTCGTTGGAGCAGCTCTGGTGAGGTGTACAATGGCGAGGCTGAATCAGGAGAAGAGAGATAATGTTAACCTGAAGTGGTATTCTAATAGCATCTCTAATAGATGATGTAAAATACATCACCAAAATGTGCTAGATGTAAAACACATCGGCCGCCCATCTCTCAACTTAACTGTTGAAACCAAATTTTACTGTCAAAACTGAATTTTACTGTCAAAACTGAATGCACTAGTAGCTGAAAATCAGTGCACTAATAGTTTTGGCTGCTCGAGCACTAGTGGCAGAGTAGCAGTTATCTAAATCGATAGCCGCTCTAGCAGGGAATGTACTACCAGAGAGCAGCCGGGGCAGCTGGTCATGCAGCAGCAGCAGCGCCCGGAGCAGCAGTGCGTGCGAGAGCCGGGGCAGCTGGTCATGTAGCAGCATCTCGGGTAGTAGCAACAGGAGCTCAAGCGAGAGCCGGAGCTGCTGCTCGTGCAGTAGTTGTGCGAGCAAGAGTAGAGCAGCAACACAAGCAAGAGCAAGAGCAAGAGTAGCAGCACATGCAAGAGCAAGAGCAGCAGCAAGAGTAAGAGCAAGAGCGGACCATGCATGGAACAGAGAGCAAGAGCAGAGCAGCAGCACGAGCAAGAGCCAAAGCAGCAGTAGCAGGGCCAGCGAGAGCCGGAGTAGCAGTAGCAGCTCCTACTGATGTGGACATTGTCGCCAAGGGACTAACACCATGGAGGAAGTGGCCGACGATGCCACTATAGATGGAGCCGATGGCGGCTCGAGATCGAGCACCGGCAGCACCGTGAGATCGAATCAAGAAGATAATGCAGCGATTAGTGTAGAACCTCTGTGGTGGCGCCGATTAGGCCTTAGCTTCATCGGAGGAATCGGTGATGATGCTGTTGTTCCGACGGTGCAGATGAAGACGACGTTGTGGGTATGGAGGTGGCGCGATAGACGAAGGGAACATCGGGGCAGCTCCTTTGAGGTGAAGGACAGGGTGGCTGAACCGGCGGGATGACGAGATCGATGACAGATCCTCATCCGGTGCGGTGGATGAGGGACGTCAAGCTATTGCGGTGAAATCTCGTCGGGGAAGAGGCTCCGGCTGGGCAGCGGTCGGGTGGCAGACGGAGAAGGGTGCGGGGCTTTGCGGGTTTTGGCAGCCTCGGTGTACGAATGGGGGGCAGAGGGGATGGGAGGGGGAACCTTGGGTAAGGGACGCGCTTGTCTGAAATGTGGGGTAAGTTACAAAAGTACCCCCACCGATTTGAACTAGGCGGTTCTTTTAGTTCAGGGGTATAATGGGAATTTCACGTGTTGGGATTTTGTAGGAGGTGGGAGTTTTCATGAGCGTTGTAATTTTGGGATAGCAAGGCACGGGTTGAGATGGAGGGAGTTTTTGAAGCACAACGAGACAAAGAGATATCTTAAAATTTCGGGATAACAAGACGTGGCTTGAAATTTCGGGACAAGACATGTACTGTGCCAAATCAATTCGCACTTCCCTCAACAAAAAAAAGAAAAAAATCAATTCACAGCACACAAGAGAGTCTTGTCCCGTTTTCTTGTATGAGTTACTACAAATGCCATTCAAAATTTTGAATCCATGATATGTTCAACTAAAATATTTCGCTAGTTGTATAATGCATGTAACTTGCTACTCAAATGAACATTTTGTTGCATTCCAAATGTATATACTACCGCTTCAATGTGAACTAAATTTGAATTCCTTTCTTTATTTGAATAAGATCTACAATCATGAGTGTTGTCAGTTAAACCATCATCTGTATATTATCTGGACAACACACCACATGATTATTGTCAAGTTAGATATGAACTATGTGTATTATATGAACTCAAACTTGAATTTTTTTAATCCACTTTATGCTGATTTCAACTCATAGTACATTTCAAGCTCTAGCTAGATCTTCATAATCTAAACCATGTCTCTTATCTATAATGTGTTTATCACATAACATATGGTGCCCCGGCCCCCACGCCTACAAGTATTTAGCTGCGAGCTGCAAACGCCACACATTATCACAGATTCAAAAAAATGTGACATTGTTCGATATATAATATTGTTTAGATTGTTCGATATTTAGCTATGAGTTGCAAATGCCACAGGTTGTCACATTATAGTATAACATGTCCAAAACCACACCACACATATCACCACTATATTCATGCATGCATGGGTATAAAACACCATGATCTCTTATTCAAATATATGAATCCACTTTTATAACGAATTATGATCTCTGTTAGTCTTTTACACCCATACAATCCTCTTATCTTTGTAGCTAGCATTAACTTTCTCTCGTGCATGCACATGCCCTCCCCCTCCCACAGCATTCTCTCCATCATGCACATTCATTTTTTTCTTTAGGTCATTCTCCCATGGTCTCCAAAACTCCTTCTTTCCAACACACACCGATCGATAAAGCTCTCTAGCCAGGTCTGCCTACCACATACACACACACTTTCCACGTGTAAACTCTCGCCCCTCTTTTCATCAATCTCGCAAATCGCACACTCCTCCCCCCTATCTAGTAGGCTATTGCACCACCTCCTAGCTCCATTCCCTCTCTCTCTCTATCCATCTCTCTGGGCCTTATTTGCCTCTAACAAATGGATGTACACCGATCGATCTCCCTCTATACATATAGCTAGCTAGGTCATCTATAATTCTTTTCCCCACGCACCGATCGATCTACCTCGTTAGTTATGTCTCTCCCATTCTCCGACACACAACAATTGATCTACCAATCTAGTTAGGTTTGCTTACCAAACACATAAGCATGGTTCCCCCTTCATCATCCATGCATGCCTCCCAAGGCGTCTGTCACGCACTCACACACAGAAACACATGTCCTCTCTTCTTGATACTGTAGTTGTACCCTCCGTTTGTCTAGTAGGCCTCTCCCACCATCTCCGAGAAGCAACTCCACCACCACCCCTCGGGCACTGTAGCTCCACCTCTCTGTGTCCCAACCTTTTTCCTGTCCTACACTTATGTAAGGATGTTGATCGATCTCCCTCAAGGCATAGCTAGGTCTGTCCTTCTCCACACATATACCAGTTGATCTATCTCTCTAGTTAGGTCTCTGCCTCCCCCTCACACCAATAGATCGAGCGCTCTAGTCATCTCTCCCTGCCACACACAAACTTGCCCTCTCCCCTCTGATGTTCCAGTAGGTCAACCGCCCTATATCTTTGACATGCACACACACAATTTTGCTGGCTCTCTTCATCGATCTCGCACACACACACACACACACTTGATCATCTCTTCGATTCTATCGATTTTCACTCTGATGATCCCTTCCTTTCTTCTTGTGGATCGCGCCCTCTATATATGATATAGCTAGGCCTCTATTTCACACACATTGCATGTGTCACATTTTTTTTGAGATATCATCGACACATATTCCCTATCTATCTCTCACGCACACAAATACACTCACGAAATCACCCCCCCCCCCAAAACACTCACAAACACACACACCATCCCTCTCTAGGTTTGTATCTCTCCCACACACACCCATGTAGGTGGGGTACGTGCACAAAGAGAAGAGGTGCGCGCACGACGCACGTACTCCCCTCTCTTTCCAACCGCGCGGGTACATGGTGGAACTCATTTATGTATGAAAAGGCAGCCCACGTGATAATTTGACTCGTGTAGTTGTTGTCCACTTCATAGAGGATCGTGTACCATGTGTGAACAAACAAAGTGCGACTTGACGCGTTGGCGCCTTATTTAAATAAAAGGTTTTATTCGTCAATGGCGCACATACATAATATAAATGATTGTTATTGAGAGAGAAAATAAAGTCGTTCTAGTATACTATATATAATATAGGCAGGAGCCTTAATGCTTGCTTGCTGGGGTCGGTCTCTTCACACTCTATCACACAAGATGGCAACAGACAGTCTCTCTCTCTCTCACAGCTTGTCCCTGATCCGGCCGAATCCAGTCCGCCGGCGGAAAGGGAGGATGTGCAATGTTGCTCCGGTCATCGGCGTCGAGGCAGGAAATCCACAGCCGGCACGTCCCGATCTGCGATACCCGCCGTTCTCTCTAAGCAAGCTCCGGCGTGGTAGGGCCTTTGCCCCTTGCTGACTGCCGCAGTATGGGAAGATCCCACCCGCCGCTGCCCTCCTGGTTACATCCCGACAACCCTCAGGTACAGCTTCCTCTGGAACCAGCCTTGCTCCACCGCCCGTCTTCCCACGTCGCTGCATGGGGAAAATCCTGCATGTGCATCTTCTCTAGTTCTTAGCCTAGAACGTACTATAGCTCGGCCGGCGTACTATCCATGTTTCATCAGTAGTGCCACTATTATTGCAATCACACTTATTCAATATCCTTGTCAACAGGAATGCTCAACACCATTTTAGTGGAACTGCACAAAATGATGGGATGGTGCTTGCATCCAACTGCTACATGTCTTGGCGAGCATCAATGAGCCGTGTGAAATTGGCTACCAAAATGTCCACCATGGCCAAGAAATGAAAGCATGCCTATGGACCTGATCGATCATTTTTTTCCTTATTTGTACACCTTCTCACAACTTTGTCTTAAGCTGTGAAGTAAATATTGGGTCTGACATGTGAATCATTGATATGCATTAGCATGCATGTTAGTTTCCTTTGTATTTGATGGAATGTTCTAACAAGTAAGCCTTCAAGGCAAGACACATGAAATAAAAGTTGAAAGCTTCATAGCATTGTACAAGTATAATTTTATCTCGCAGAGAAACTATATTTACTAGCACAGTATATATAAACAAATGCTGAAAGGTCAATAGCACTGCAAGAAACCATTCTTGGAGCAGGACAGAACTTTCTTTCCTCAACATGTGGGACATCTAGCATCCGGGTCCACGTGCCATGCACCAAATTATGAGTGCACAACCGCAAGTAATACTCACCCGGTCACCCCGGTCGTTGTACTGCAGTAATAATGACTAATGAGCCATCAAAACTCAAAGCCACACCTTTCCTATAGTAAGTTGGGCGCATGAACAACACATCATTTCACACATCATTGAATCCTCTCGTAATAATTTTCCAAGAAAAACACCACACGTGAAGATTGGACGATGCTGTTTATTTTACCCGAATTGGATGGTAGTGTTGCAGCAAGGCATATAACCCTTCTCCGAAACATCAAGTATGGCCTTATGGGGATGCTTCTAGAAAATAATATTCCTTCCCTTCCGGTTTATGGGCCTCAACTCCAAATCTAAACCAAGCAATGAACTAGTACTACTAGACAATGAGTGTTTACTATCATGTACTACGTACAAATTGCAACACATGCATATGTTAGCAGTACAATGACCACGTACGAAATTGATGGTACTATGATTTGTGTAAGTTGCATGTCATGTTATTGCTCTATCATGTGGCCAAAATTAGCCTTGAAAACACATTTTAGACACTATATGGATTGAGGGGGTACATGCATTGCTGAGTTTTCTCTTAATCCTTGCATGCAACATTTTTATTGAAGCTTGAAATGTGAACATGTGAATGGGAGTGACTAGTATAAGCCTTCCAAAGGAACTGTAGTACTAATGGTGTCATACTCCCTCCGTTCACCATCACATGTTCAGTACTTTTGCGAACTATAGTAACAAATTTATTCCACCACTCACCATCTATTTTGGTTAGAGAGATTTCAAATTGAGCCATATATACTCGAAAGTAGGCACTTATGTACTACTTTGATGTGTCCCGTCAACTAGCAGAACGAGGAGAAGCTTGCTTACTACGCCCTCTCCCTCACCCACGGGTGTGGTGGCTCGTAGAGTCGCAAGACGAGGAGAAGCTTACTTACTACGCCTACGCCCTCTCCCTCACCCATGCGTGCGGTGGCTTGCACGACGAGAGAAGCTTTTACTACTCCCCCCGTTAGACGTATACTCCTCATCCCTACCATGGTTAGAGAGATTTTCATATTGTTTGAAATATATGTCTTTTAACAGATATCAATATGAACTACATACTCCAAGTACTAATGTATATAGACGTATTTTAGAGTTTAGATTCACTCATTTTGCTCCGTATGTAGTCCATATTGAAACAGACGTACTAGTACGCACTCTCCCTCGCCCCTCGCCCATGCAGTGGACGTGCAGCAATTCAACCGGTATGAGGTAGCCAGAAGCATATACTGTAGTACCATCATTGTTCGACTTCCCGAAGAGACGAAGAGACAAGTGCAAGGTTATTAATATTTTTGAGATGCCAAGCACACTGTTTATAGGAGAATGAGTAATAGTACTAGTAGTAGTACTGTATGAGGAAGAAGGCAACAAGAATGCAAGTTTTGCGTGACAGTTTCTTCTTACTGGACTTGCTAGACCTAGTGGACCTCATTGTTGCAATGGGACTATCATACAAGTATGTATCATAGATGGCATGATTCAGAGTGGTGGGCAGCGGGAATAATATTCGGAGCAACTTAGTATTAAACCCCATGAAGAAGCCCCATCGAAAGGAATAGCCATCCTCTACATGTGTTCCTATGTAAAATGAGTAAATGAGACAAAAAGAGAAAGAGACAAAGTAAAAGATATCACCAGCCTTAGAGCCAGCCTTATAACTAGCCCTATTGTACTATCAGTGAATGCTATTTCTAGGTTGTGATTGACATAGCTATATTATTAACCATGCTACGGAGGTAGCAGTTTTTTTCCGGAGTAGCAGCGGATGAATATTCAACGAGGAGTGAAATGATGGTTGCTTCCTCTATCAAACTTAGGGAAAGGTGGCCCTCGTGATTTGATGGCTCATTAGTCATTATTACTTCCTATACTCTTTGCCCATTTAATAACCTCATGGTAGAGTAGTTGGCTATACTTTTAACCATGTTCGAAGACAAGAGGTGCAGGCACCGACGCACGTACTCTTTGCATCTTCCCCAACCACACATGTGCGGCTACACGATGGAGGTCATTTCTGTATGAAGATGCAGCCCACATGATAATTTGACGCGTGTAGTAGTTACTCACTTGATGGAGGGTCGAGAACCATGCATAAACGGTGTCACGTTATTTATATAATAAATAAAGATTTTTTTCTTCAATAGCATGTACGCAATATAAATAGGTTTGTACGGAGACAAAAAGAAATTGGTCCACTATATACATAGCCAGGAACCAAGAAGGTTGCTTGCTAGGGTTGCTCTCTTCACACTCTCTCACACAAAACAACTATTGCCAAATATCTAGTCACACATCCGGGCGGATCACGTCCGCTGGGGGGAGGGGAGGATGTTTTGTGTAGACACGGTCGTTGTCGGCGAGGGCGAAAACCCACTGTCGGGGTGCCCCGATTAGGGGTCCCCGCCGTTCTCTCTCACAAAACCAGCGCAGTTGCCTTTTGTCCCTTGCTCACTGCCGCAGTGTGGGCAGATGCCGCCTCCCACCGCCCTCCTAGCTACATCCCAACATCCCTCACGTACAACTTCCTTCACAGCCGGCTTGCACCACTGCCCCAGCTCCCCACATCGCTCCATGTGGATATTTCTCTACTTCTTTGCCCCGCACATACCTTTACTATCTTCTATTTGTGATGAGTTTATGTCTCATCAACTAGTGCCTCTATTCTTATTCTAATCACACTTCTTCAATTTCTTTGCCTACAGGGACACTCAGCTCGATTTTAGTGAAACTGTATAAAATGATCGGATGTTCAAAGGGTTGCAAACTTAATTCCTTCGGATGGATCAACCTAGCCAACAAATTAAGGCCTGGTTAGGGTTTAGGGTTTGAGGCCTAGAGATTGCTTCGATCATTTTTTTCTTTAGTTGTCTCTGTTCCAAAATAAGTCTCTCAACTTTAGTACAACTTTGTACTAAAGTTGGCAAAGTTAGTATAAAGTTGAGACACTTATTTTGGAATGGAGGGAGTATATATTGGCTATAATCTATGAATCATTGAGATGCAATAGCATGCATGTTAGTCTCCTTTGTATTTGATGGAATGTTGCAACGAGGCAACCTTGGACGCAAGATACATGAAACAGAAGCTGATAGCTTCATAGCATTATACAATATTATCTCTCTTAGAAATTATTGTGTTGTGTACTAAAGAGCTATGTGTCGCACGTATCCAAACAATATGGTGATAGTGTGAGGTGGGCCATGTAATCACTGAGCTTCCATGTTTTCGCTGCTTTTGCACTCCTCCGGTGTAAGAGTGGAGAAAATTACAGCTTTATCATAGGATAAAAAAAAGAAAAAGAGTGCAGACGCTCTACGGCGCGGTTCCTGGCTCCAAAATCATTCTACCTCCTTTCGCTGAAATGTGGGACATCCAGCATCCATGTACACGTGTCATGCACCAAAGTAAAGTGTACAGTACAACTGAGACTCAGCACAGTCGTACCACCTCCAAAATAATGACAAATGAGCCATGAAATCACATAGACCCGGTAGGGAGTAAGTTGGACGGACGAAGCAACCATCACTCTTCGTTGAATCTGCTTCTCCCTTCAATGCAGGCGCTAGTGAGAGGTCGCGTCCACTCTGTCTGGGCACGAATGCGGCAACAACTCTCTGGAGCCGTGAAGACTATTTCGGGCAGGAAGCGTGCGCGGGCAATGGAGGGGGTTTTGGTGGGCCAGGGCAGTCAGGAGCGAGCGTGGTAGCTGTCCGGATTGGACGCCCGGAAACAAGAGAATGGTACACCTATGTAAATATTGGTATTACTGTAGGTTGATGTTTCGTGCTATCACAGAATAGAATTACATCTCTCTCAAAAAAAAGAATAGAATCAAATCGACCTACTAAGTACACGTAATTTAGGTATCTCCCCTCCCCCTCACCGACAGGTCAATCGATGTGACTCTAGGTCTTCCTCCCACACACCATCTCTCGGTAGGTCGATGTTTTGCTCTCTAACACACATGCACACACACTTTAATCTTCGGCTTGATTAGGTTCATAGGATAGGAATATCATAGGAGTGGGAAACCACAGTAAGTGAGATAAATGGAGTAAGTACAAGAAGAGAAGAGGTACACACACGTTCGTTAGGGACACAGTCGCTGCCTCCCACTCTAGCCCAGCCGACCACAGCACGACGGCCGGATATGTGACTCTCTCGTCCCAGCGTCGGCAGTCAATCGCTATATCTGCGGCCATGGGATTGACGCACGCGGCTGCCGGATGTGGCGCATCCCGCCCGCCTGCGACTCCGCCTTGCCATGGATTGTCCGACTACTGGGTCGCACAACAACAGCAATGCCTCCGTGTCGCATGCATGTACTGAATCCACCTCTAGCCGGTCGGACCTATCCCATCAGCCGTTCACTGGCAAAGACACGGGCGGCCACTGTCCGGTCTCGGCCCTGACCGAACGGCTAGTCGATTAACCGTTGCCGCTCATAAAGTGCGATGACTGCCTGCGGCAGGCCGTGCGCCGCGTTTCTACCATGCCGGAGCATCCCGGATAGGTGTTCATCAAGTGCACAAAAGATAAGGTGCGTACTTCTTTTGAGTCAGCTGTGCTCCCGTACTCGGTGCATGTTCGGTAGCTTATACTGAAATTTGTGTGTAGGATCAATGCAAGTTTTGGTACTGGGAAGAAGAATACATCGATCTATTGATACAATGAAATTTGGTAGATGCTCATGCACTCCCTGCTATAATAGAGGCTAGAGATGAGACTAGAGATGAAATTAGATGTGAAGCAATGTCTACTTCTTTAGAATCGAAGAAGAAAGAAGTGTGCAAGCCCGAGAAGCCACAGATCAACAATGAAGACATAGAGAAGATAATAATCCAATTAGTGGGAGTAGTTATGGAAATTGGATATCTTTTAAAATGTCTAATTGTGGTTCTTGTTCTCTTTGGTCTTGCTCTCCTAGCAAAGAATTGGTGAATGTACTTCCATGTATCAAAATGTTGTTGATGGAATAAAGAAATGTGCTAGAAAAAAAATGTATGCATACGGCCACCGGCCGTATCAATTATGTTGGTTCTGAATTTTTGCCACTAGTTCATTATGTTGGCAAACTCTGATAAAAAAATAATCCGTAAAGAAATATAAGAGTTGTGATCTAAACGCTCTTATATTTATTTACAGAGGAAGTATTATATAACTACATAAAAAAGAAGCCAGTAATATTTATTTTTTGTTGGCATGTATTATCAATTTTTTGTTGAGGCAAAAAAGAAGCGCATTTTTTGTTGGTATTTTCGAGTCCCTTTCTAAATGGCTGACCCTACTGCGGAAAATGATATGGCATTGGAAAGCTTATGAAAATGTGCTTCTTTCTCATGTAGAAACTTTTTTCTAATTTTGAACGGTTTAAGAATAATTTAGAAAATGGTCGAAGTTCCTCCGAGTTTGTAATTTTGAGTTAACTTTTCAATGGATTGTCGGAATGTAGCAAATGATATGTCGTTGGAAAGCCTAGACAAATGCAAAACTTTTATGTACAGAATGTTTCTCCCATTTCCTTACAGTTTTACGTCAATCTTGAAAATGGCTGAAACCGTATTTTGGCTGTAATTTATGCAAAGTTTATTGGAATGGGGCACATAATAAACCTTTGGAAATCTATTGAAAATGCAAAACATTTCCTTAAAGAAAGTTTTCTCTAATTCCCAACTATTTTTAAGTAATTTCGAAAATGGCAAAATCATGCGTTCTGCCTTCATCGCCAAAACAGAGTGTTCGGAGATGCACTATGTGTAGAAGTTGAACTTCTGGGCCATGTCTATTTGAGCTTCACTCTTTTTTTTGCATGCTATTTTTTCCCGTAACTCCCCAACCACTTACCGGAATTGAGGAAATTATATAATGATGGGAAGCTATTGAAAACACGCAAGTTTTCCGTGTTGATCATGTTTTCATACTGACGATGATTCAAAAGATTTTTTTTAACGTAAAAATGTGTTTTTAACGGTATAAATGAAACTTTTAAACCATTCATGGGACTGTAGCATATAATATATCATTGGAAAGCTTATGAATAGGACCAACATTTTCATGCAGAAACTTGTTACAAATTCGTTGCCATTTGAGACCAGTTTTCAAAATGGCGAATACAACATTGGTTTTCCTTTTCTTTACCTGCAATTGAAGGTCGAAAGTCTCACAATTTAAGTTTTGAACTATGTAGGGAGGAGCACGTGCACTTCTTGCAACAAACCTTTTAAGCATTTAGTTTTGTATTCTTTTATTCTCATGTGAAACGCATTCCGTGTAGTAGTTGCAGGTCCCGCTGTTTTCACTTTGAACTTCTGTCACGTATTTATGTTCAACCTCTCTCACAAGAATTTTTTAACTTTCTCCGGCCGATGACTTGAACTTCTAGCAACAATTTTTTTGGACTTTCCGTTTTTATTCATTTTTTCTCATATGAAAGACACACCATGTAGTACATGATCTTCTGGGTGTTATCTCTTTGAACTGCTCTCTGCTTTTTTTGCCCTAACCCCTAAAGAACTCATCAAAATTGAGCATGTAAATACTAGGTTTTTATAATCTCTGAAGTTCTCTATTTTTTTAATTTGAACTTCTTAGTTTTATTCTTATAAAAGAAAAAAATGATTTTTAAGTAAACATCGTATAACCTTTTTAGAATTGAACTTCATACATTAATTTTGCATAGAAACAAGCAGAATTTGAGGTTGTTGTATACATTGAACTACTCGTTTTGAAAATATGAAATTATTGATTTCATTTTTCAAACCAAATTGCTCCATTTTTTTTGGAATGCAAAAAACGACGCTACCCTTTAGCAACGGAAAAATTTGGAATTTTTTATAGACATCAAACTGCTCTATTTTTCATTTTTGAACATCTTTGTGTATTTTTAGAATGGGAAAAATGGAGTTTTTTTTAATAAATGACCAACTTCTTCGTTATTTCGAATTGAACTTCTTGGTCTATTCGTTAGTAACGGGACAATTTCGAGTTTTTGTAATAATTATCGAACTGCTCCGTTTTTGGACATTGATCTTCTTGCTTTATATACATTGAACTAATCTATTGTTTTAAATTAAACTTCTTAGTTTTTTTAATCTGAACTTCTCGGGTTTTTCTTGAAACGGTGAGAATCAAATTCTCTGTTATTCTAAATTGAACTTCTAGGTTTTCATTTATTTTGAAAAGGGAAATTCTGGATTTTTTTAAACTTTGAACTACACCATTGTTTTAATTTGAACTTCTAGGTTTTTAGAAACTTTCAAACCATTTTATTGGAATAACAAGTATGATTTTCTAGAAACATTGAATCAACTTTTACAAGGAGTCATTTCTCTTAAAATTCGTCGCCATTTTAATGAGTTTTTTTATGATGTCAAAAAGTGACATCAATTGTTTTAATGAGTTGTTTTTATAACTTAGGATTGGTTATTTTAATTTGCACTTCTTAGTTTTTTTTTAAATTTTGTTTTAGCGGATGCATGAACTCTCTCGGTGACACACGTTGGACTTCCAAGTTTTTTTGTACTTGCTCATTTTTTGGGTTTTTGAACTTGTAAATCCTAGGTTTTTATAAACTTTGTACTTATCTGCTATTTTAATTTGAAGTTCTTTGATTTATTCTTAGAAGGGAAAAAACATTTTTTTGTAAATATCAAACAACTTTAAAACAAATGAACTTCAGACTTTTATTTTTTCCCAGAAACGGGGAGAATTTGAGTTTTTAGTATACCGAACTACTTCATATTTTTTTTTGAACTTCTTGATTTTATTCTTTAATAACGATGAAAAATTGTTTTTTATAAAAATTGTACTGCTCTATTTTTTAATTTGGACTTCTTGGTTTTCTGTCTTTTAGTAATAGAAAAAAAAACTAGTCCTGTAATAAACATTGAACCGCTCCGTTATATTCAAGTTGAAATATTTTTTTTTCAGAAACATGGGCAATCCGTTGAAGTGTGAATTGCTTATGAGACCCTCAAGCACATGGGCAACATGTGTAGATACACTCTTTAGAAATAGCTATAAAATAAACATACACATGATCTGCTCCAATGAAACCCTAAAGTTTGAAGTGTGATTTGCTAAAAAATTGAAAAATTGAACTATCTACTTCCCTACTTCAATACGGAACTATGGACAACATAAAAAATATAAATTTCAAACATAGGCACACAAGAATTCGCTACAAGCATTTCAGAGCGATATTTTTGTTTATTTTGGTCAACTTTTGTCATGTACAAGGATTCAGAAATGTACAATATTTTTTTCATAGTAGATGAAGTCCTAAATAGCAAGAATAGGAGTGAGCAACCACAACAAATGCATTATAATGGCAAAGCTCGAGAACATCTATGGCTTTTTTCTAACTTGAACATCTCTAATGAAAAAATGCTTTTTTTCTACGACCTTCTCTGCTGGTCATCTTTGAACTTCTATGAAATTAAATTTTGGTTGGAGCTGGAGACTAGTATATAAGCAAAGAAAGGGTACAATTCTCAAAAAAAGTAAAGAAAGGGTATGGTGCAAAGTAAACTACATAACACACCAATCATACACAAGTGCACGTACAAGAAGTACTATACTAGTCTAGCTCACACAGACATTTCACCGAACATGAGTCGTGCATGTAGAAAACTGTTTTGCACAGAGCCAATGGTTTGCTCTTTTCATGATCGGCGCCTAGGTCGACATTACCATGCAACCGTGTGTTGGCCCGCAACATATAAAGAGCAATCTTTTCTAGAGCAGGCGCATCTGGATTGTACAAAGACATGCCGCCCATGTCGAGCAGTCTAGCTTGTACAAACCTATGTCGAGTTCCGACCATTGTGAGATAACTCACCGCAGTGGGGTGCACGAGCCACTACACGCATGAGTAGTAGTGGTGGAGGACGCACCTTTCTGGCCGGCATAGTACGACAGCGGCACAATCACATGGGACAATGCCTCCATGCGGCAGGTGGAGCTGGTCCAGTGAAATAGCAGTTCAGGCATCCTATGTGGTGGCACGCGCGTAGGGGAGCCATGGCTCGCGGACCGAGATGAGCGGTGGTGACGGGTGGGGAACTTTGCAGGGAGAGGCGATGGGAGCAGCTGTTCCAGGGACGAGCCCTCCACGGGAAGGTCGAGTTGGCCCTCGAGAGAAGGCGAATTAGTCCTTAGCGGTGGCCGAAGTCGCGGGGCGGTGGCTGCTCGTGAAGATCCAGGGGAAGGGAGCGAATGGGGAGGTGGAAGTCCAGATCGAGGTGTAGGCGCCGTCCATTGAGGGGAACGATGGTGATGTGTGGCGGCTCACATGGGGAGGGTGCTTGGACTTTCGGCGTCATCCGGGAGATCCGAGGGGTGGAATACCGCAGGGCGAGCATGCCATTAGCGTGTGAGCTCAGGGCAGTGGGATGCATGATCTTGGGAGAGTAGGCGGCGGCGCACGAGCTCTGCAACAGCGGTGGTGGTGCATGAGCTCTAGAACAGCCGCGGCTACGCGCGAGCCTGGGAACAGCGCGCGCGCTGGATCGGGAACGACGGTGGTGCACGCGGTGGTTGGGCGACGTGTGGCGTCAGCGGTTGATGAGGTGTGTTGCGGTGGTTGGGCAGCGCGCGGCGGAGGGGTTCAGCGGGAGTGGCGAGGTTGCTGGTCGGCCCGTGGCGGCAGGGGATGGGGATCGAGGAGATTGGTCACGGGAGCTGGGGAACGTGGGCTTGGAGTGGGTTCATTTTTTTTGTGCTTTCACACTCTCTCACCCTCTACAAATCTAAACAAGACTGTGTTGGCCTTTCTCTCTCCCCCTCACTGCTGGTGAAAGAGCCGGCAGGATCCTGTCCACCATTGAAAGGGAGAAGGCTTAACGCTGTCGCCGTCAGGGAGGGATGGAATCCACTGCCGGCGGTGTTGTACTCTTTCACCTAGCGCCGGCACGGGAGGGCTTCTGACCCCCTCTTCCTCGCTACTGTACATAGTGTGGGCAGATCCGGCCTCCGGCCGCCCACCGAGCCACACCCCGACAACCCTAAGGTATAATTTACTTAATCCACATGCATTGCTCTACCTACCTGTGGATTTTTTCGCTTCTGCACTCGAATCTAGGTGCTGGATCAAATAGGAATGAAGGGGGGAGAGTAGTATAGCATGAATCTAGGACGTGGTTAAAAGTGGAAAGGATTGGGGAAAATCTAAAACATGGTTCAAAGAGGAAACGAAGGGGGAAAGTACTACAGACTGGCTATCCAACGGCTCTGTTGGTCAAAAAGTGAAAACAATGACAAACGCAGTACATACATCTTGTTGACGCTCAAAAGTGGCACAATCATAGAGAGTAGCTTTAAGTTATATCAAGACTAATTCAAACTTATGATTGGAGGTCACCTCTGGATGTCTCTCTTTAAGAAGATCGAGATTGATATGAATATGGTATAAAACGGAGCTCTTATGCAATAGTTATGACAAGTTCAGAGATGCACATGTTGACACAAGATTAAAGAATGGCATTAAACTCAATAAGATGGCCTCTGATGGAAAACGTTTCACACGAAAGTTGTGTGTCTTGTCAAAACAGTCGATTT
Source organism: Thinopyrum elongatum (assembly GCA_011799875.1). NCBI lineage: Eukaryota > Viridiplantae > Streptophyta > Magnoliopsida > Poales > Poaceae > Thinopyrum > Thinopyrum elongatum. Next base: position 281,006,855 of record CM022300.1, read on the forward strand.
TGATATAAAAATTGTCTCCATCCGAGTTTATATGCACAAGTTAGAGCCATCGGAATGCAGCCCTGCCAGGAGGCAAAATATGGCACGCCTCACCTTACACGCGTTTGATGGGTAGCGCCACCAATCGGCTGTATTGCATGAGATATTCGGCCCTAAACATGGCTTCGAATCAAAAAACATTCAACATGAAAGTTGTTCACCTCGTCGAAACGGTCAAAATTGCTTTTGGGCTCATCTTCATCCGAGGTCGTTAGTGCCCTGTGTGACCTAAAAACCGAACTGCTTTCCCAGACTTACATAAATCCGAGTTTGGTTAATTGTGGAAAGATTTGGACGTGATTTGGAGTCCTTTTCTTGTACGGTAAGTCCAGCCGCCTCATAAATAGATGAGAGGTGATGGCCGATTGAACAACACATAATCGAACAAATCATCTACCACTTTTTATCTTTTATCTTTTCTCCTTGACCTTAGTTCTTCTTCTTCCTCGTTCTCCGTTCGTTCTTCTTGTTGAAGGGCGGCGAACCTCGAGGCCCTAGGGGTGATCAGGTCGACCTAGGGTAGCCCATAGCCGCCGCGCGCCCTGACGGGGTCCCTCCCGGGTGTATGGGGTTTCAGGTCTACAAAAGCGCCTGCCGGATTGCTTTCGTATCGCGCTTCCGGACGGGTCTCCTTCGACGTGAGCTATGGTGCATCACCCCCGGTGTCGAGGGTACACAGTGACGTGTTCTTGTGCGAACACACTTTTTGGTGACTCTACTGGGGACGAAGCTTTGAACGGTCTCCAGCCCGTTCTTGCTATGAAGAGATCGTCATCTAGGGTTTGTAATCTGCAAAGGTAATATGAATATCCAATTCCCTATTGTAGATGCAAATAATTCATATAGTGTTACTAGATCGTTCAATGAGTATACTCTATCGGCTAGCCCTAGTTTTTTCAAGCATGCATCTAATTACGTGCAAAGGCCGATTCAAAGTAATTTACATGCTTCAACTTCTTATGATACTAGTAACATGTACCATATATACTCCAACTCTCATGCATCGGCAACCCCACAAATCGTTATGCCGATGACCGACATGATGAGTTTGGTCAATCAAGTTGAAACACCTCGTGTAAGAACTTCCAATAGCATGTGGCAAAGTGTTTCCCCTTTTTATTCATCGGCAACTAATTTGCAATATACTAGTTCAACCATGCCGATGCATTGGGAGAATTGGCCATGCTACTACTAGCTATTCGGCCAGTTACTCTCAACCGTCATATACTACACCTCATGACAGTAATTTTTCAGCACCATACACAACTGTAGATGTTCATAATTCGGCTTCACACCTTTCTGGTCATAGCCGAATAAATGTAAATTTTACAGGAGTGGTTGTGCCCAATATTGTAGAAGATGAGGTAGTTGTGGCTGCATTGAAGAGTTTAGCCCAGAATAAGAGGATTAGTGCTCTTTGCCTCGAACAACATGAAAAGGGGCTATTTCCTGATTATGCGACAATAAAAGCTAGAGTTTTGCAAGAAGATGAATCTTCGCCAATTGATAAAACTGGCAAGCAAAAAAATGGTTTTACAACAATGCATATGCCTTCACCTAGTACTACATCATATTATACACCCCCTACACAATTGCAAAATTTTGGCAACACTCGTGTGTCATTTCCAAAAGAATCTAAAAGCATTGGGGGGCAATCATATCTGGAGTGGGCTGAAATTGAGAAAAAACTTCAAGCCAATTTTGCCGCTCGCCGCCAGAAACAAATAGAAAAAGAATTGGCTCAAATAAAAGAAGCATTGCCAATTGGTAGAATCAATGAAAAGAAGGAGATTCGGAACATGAAAGTGCTTCGGTTGAAAAAGCCGAATCAAGTAGTATATATTCTGAGTCCATCAAATCCAAAGAGGCAAGCATTATTGAGAAAGGGCATGGCAAGCATAGCAAAATGACCATGCTTGATTTTCTGAAGTTAAGGAAACCTACTCCGTGCCACAGAAATTGACAAGCCTCAAGGACAAGAACAAGTAGCCGAACAAAGTTCAGTTGACAAGGATCTTCAAAGTAACAATGCACGGAATCAAGAAAAAGGTGTTGAAAAGGTGTTGGGGAGCCATCCAAAGATGGAGAAAAGTATTATTTGAAGTGATACAACCATCATGCTCTCCCAATATATTTGAGGAGGTATGTTTAGCAAGTAATTTACCTATTTTCGGATTTGGTCAGAACTTTGTTGTTGATGCATCTATTAGAAAAATCCTCATGAGTAATTTTGAAAGACCAATGAAGAAGGGTAATTTACTTGTTAACAGTAAAATTGTTATAGAACATATCGGTCAACCCATTACGCCATTTATAAAGACCGATAATGACTTATTGTTGCAACCAAAGCTTTCCCCATTGCTTTATCTAAAGTTCATATCTAAATGGGTAGCTTTGCTTATTTCGTACTTGGCTTGCACTTGGTCTCAATTGGGACCTGTATGTTCTAACTATTTTCGTTTTAGAAATTTAAAGCCAAGGTTAAATTGTGTTGAGAAAACCGATGCTAGTATAATATCTTACCCAAAGACATCGGAGATAGAGTGCAAAACACAATGCATAGCCGAATGGTGTGATGCAAAATCTGAACCATTCGTTTGCTTAACTCCAAAGCCGTTCTCACAGCAAGATCGGCTAGAAAATAAAAAAATTTACCTTCAATTCAAGCATGTGTGATCAAATATTTGATTTATTGCTGAAAAATAATTACATAAGAATTCTCGATCACCATGTCAAGCTATCAATTCAAGGACGAATGTATTGCAGGTTGCATCATATGTTCAAACATAACTTTGAGGATTGCAATATGTTTCGTCAAATAGTTAAATCGGCCATTAATAAAGGACGATTGAGATTTGTTGAAACACCAAAGGATGACTAGTCTATTCTGATTGTCCTGATGGCAATTTTTTTTGCATCGGGTTCTTCAAGCTGATTCATTAAATGATGAGAAGGTAAAAACAGTCGATGATGGTATCAAGTTTTCAAGTAAAGAAGTTGTTCAAGAGCAGAATGAAGATATTCTTGAAGGTGGGAATTCCCTCAAGGTTGCACGGAAGACGCCACGTACTGGGGGGCAACCAGAAAATTCAGAGATCGATGAAAGCGAACCAAAAGAAAACAAAGGCCGAAATAAGCGCAAGTGTAAGAGATCAAAAATCACCTTCGCTGAACTATTGGATAAATATCAAAAGAAGAGTGAAGAGAAGAATGCTTATCGGCCAACTCATGCAAAGAAACCAAGATCACCCCCAAGGCGCAAATATGAGGATCGGTATTGGCAAAGTGAGAAATTTAATGCAACATATCCGTATCCTTATTTTGGGCCGCCAATGCCAATGCTGTGGATACCTCCCTATGCTCATGTAGATCCATATCCATCATGGGACATGTATGATACAAGGGCACATTCTCCATCTTATTTTAGATCATCTCATCAATATTATGCAGCTCCGAGAAGATCAACATTTGAACAATCAAATGTTAAAGACCGTTTCAATCATAAGGAATTGGTCCGGAGCTCAAAGAAGAAGAAAGAGGTGGTCAAACAAGTTTACCGCGTTAAAAGAGATGGTCATAAGAGTGCTACTTCAGATTTGATCTCAAGTCAAAAAGAGTCAATAAGTGTTGACATTGGCTACTAAAGGCAATGAGATGAAGCAATCAATAGTTGAGAGTCAAAGTGCCAAATCTGAAGAAAAGAAGTTGAGGGTGCATAAGGCCAAAAAAGAGTTTCCATTATTTGAAACAGAAGCACAGCCGAGGTACCCACTTGCCTTATCGTATTGGCAAAAGAAGGAATTACAAAAGCTTAGTGCACAAGAGCTGAAAAAGAAGAATATGGCATGGGTTCCCAAGAGGAGCAGTCAAAATAAAAATGATGTGCAACCTTCTATTGCAACAAGTGTTACAAAAGTGAAGAAAGAGAAGGATGGAAGCCAAAAACAATTAAGCCGAAGGTTTGCATCACCCCATAAAAAATCTTCGGTTAACACGTCATCCATATTCGCCAAACATGCTATTGATGTCTTTGCCATGGAATTCATCCCCATGTATGATTGGTCACCCTCCATGGCCTTATCTAGATCCATGAATGCAATATAATTTCTTATATCATGAAAGGGTATTACCAAATCACTATATATTTGATTAGCTACAAGTTTATTGCTGATCCAACGGGCCGAAATATTTGATTTGTCATTTCATTTTTTATTTCGGCTATACTTGCTTTGGTGGATGAAGTTTACATGGACCTTATGTTAATGGCCGATATTTATCTACCATCCTAATACTATGTCAAACCATGGCCGGTGTAGTATCTGAACATCATCCTTAGTTCGATTGGAAAGCGAGACAAGCCTTTGGTTGCCATAGGTGCTACACATATTGAGGCGTTCGGTGATTCCTTATGAGAAGTGCAAGAAATATCCAAGGGTTATCAATGTTTTGACAAATCACTTATAATTTATTTTGAGGTATGTCTAGATGTAAAATTTATCTTGGGTTGCTTTAATACTGCTCATATATCTGGACATGACAATTGAAGAGCAAATGAGTTGGCACAGCAATCATCCGGCTACTATGTTGATCATGTTGTATTGCATATATCTATCAATGGCTGATGCTTATTCTCGCCAACGTAGGTAAGGCCGAATTGGAACTCATCGCTTCGGGCACTAATGAAATTTCTATGCAGGCGAAAGTAAGGACTGGAGAAACTTTATTGTTGATTATCTACAAAATTCTAGAAAAGGGTGAAAAATATGGTTCAGAGGACGACCTTGAGATACATATCTACGGAACTTTATCATCGGATTGTTAATGAAGTTGAGATGGTGTCACCCACGTTTGTATCAAGGATTCAAACAAATAACGGTTGATATATAAATATCGCCCTAAGCAAAGACATGGCCGATACACAATTATCGCCCTAAGAATATAAATGGCCGATGGAGTGTTGACATCGTCCTTAGAACCAGCATGGAAGAAGTTACTTTTCGGCACGCTAGCTTTGCTAAAAAACAGGGGGGCATGTGTTGACGCTCAAAAGTGGCACAATCATAGAGAGTAGCTTTAAGTTATATATCAAGACTAATTCAAAATTATGATTGGAGGTCACCTCTGGATAGCTCTCTTTAAGAAGATCGAGATGGATATGGACATGGTCTAAAACGGAGCTCTTATGCAATAGTTATGACAAGTTCAGAGATGCTCATGTTGACTCCAGATTAAAGAATGACATGAAATTCAATTAATATGGCCTCTGATGGAAAACGATTCAACACGAAAGTTGTGTGTCTTGTCAAAACGGTCGATTTTGATATAAAAATCATCTCAATCCGAATTCGTATGCAAAAGTTAGAGCCATCGGAATGCAGCTCTGCCGGGAGAAAAAATATGGCGCGCCTCACCAGACACGCGTATGATGGGTAGCGCCACCAATCGGCTGTTTTGCGTGAGATATTCGGACCTTAAGATGGCTTAGAGTCGAAAAACATTCAACATGAAAGTTGTTCGCCTTGTCGAAACGGTCAAATTTTCTTTTGGGCTCATCTTCGTCTGAGGTTTTTAGTGGCCTGTGGGACCTAAAAACCGAACTGCTGTCCTAGACTTACCTAAATCCGAATTCGGTTAATTTTGGATAGATTTGGACGTGATTTGGAGTCCTTTTCTTGTACAGGAAGTCCAGCCACCTCATAAATTGATGAGAGGTGATGGCCGATTAAACAACACACAATCGAACAAATCATCTACCACTTTTTATCTTTTATCCTTTCTCCTTAACACTAGTTATTCTTCTTCCTCGTTCTTCGTTCATTCTTCTTGTTGGAGGGCAGCGAACCTCGAGGCCCTAGGGGCGATCTGGTCGGCCTAGGGCAGCCCATAGCTGCCGCGCATCCTGACCGGATCCCTCCCGGGCGTGTGGGGTTTCGGGTCTGCCGGATTGCTTGTGTACCGCACTTCCGTACGGGTCTCCTTCGACGTGAGCTGCGGTGCATCACCCCCGGCGTCGAGGGTACACGGTGACGTGTTCGTGTGCGAACACATCTCTAAGGAACTAATCTTTCTGCGAGTGGGGGACAAGGCTGTAGAGTTTTAGCAGGACTAGATTTGTTGCCCTCACGTAGGAAAAGGTGCCTAAAGAGAAAAATATTGGGACCAACATAGATATGCTCCTTGGGTTTTTGTTGCATCGGTGGATGCACATGGTGCTGGTGCGTCCACTGTCCCATACAACTCTTTAAGCTGTTGTTAATCTAATAATGCCCCTGGAAAATTGGAGCAATGCCACAGTTAAAACCAAATTACATGTTTAACAAATTTTATTATTAATATCATCTCTCTGTTAATATGAATCAATGCCACTGTTTGATAAATGCTACTGCCTTGCTTTCTTTCCTATTTAGATAAGTTTGATGCTTCTTTTTGTGGGCTTCTGTGTCGTCCATCATTATTGACCAGTAATTGTTTCCTTTGCATCTCTGTGCAAACAACTTTATCTACTTGACCTCGTTGCTATTGCAACCTTTTGTTGCACTGCACAAAACACACTTACTGACAACGTTGCTTGATTGCGACTGCACAAGATGAGATCGGACTTCCTATCCATGTTGACAAATTTGTTTCACATCTTCTTCGTGTGAGTTGTTTGAATTCTGCGTCATGAGAGGTCAGTACTGGCCTTCTTCCACATGATTGTGCAGTGTGCTTTCACATGTTGTGCAGTACGGTGATGTTGCTTGATTTTAGTGAACTGCACAAAAGAAGACCAGACTTCCAATCTGTATGTGCACCATAATATCCCATTGAGGTAAGATAATGATATTTCACAACTGTGGCCTACTACTGTTATCAGAAAATTAATGTTGTTGTTTAGGGCTATACTTGTGCTCCCTAATTGACATGCCAAATCTTACATTGAAGGCGAAGCTTGTCTATTATTGAACCAGGTGATGAAGGGGAAGAACAAGTGGAAGAAGAACAAAAATCAAATCCTGGTGTTGTATGAAGCACTAGAACTGTGATGACACAAGTAATGATATAGTTTTGCATCTTAATTTATTGCTACGGCCGAAACGAGCCATTGTTCTGCCACTGTGATTTGATGCCACTCTTAATGTAATATGTAGTTATCTCTACATGTGCAAATAGGGATCTTGTTTGAAGATAACATATATTTTAGTGGAACACAAGAAGATGTTGGAAACATTAAAATAATCAAGGAGTATACAGTAAGCATGGCAACCACAGTAGATAATCATGGATTGCTCCGGAGAAGTGCTTCATCTATATGCTTTATGCAATAAGCCTATTGACAAAGGTTGGTACCGGCCCACAGCTTTGATCCATATGATTGAGCTTTGTCATCTCTATTGGTGTTTGTGCTACTGTTTAGCTACTGTAATGATAAAGTGCTATTGTTTCGCATGTTAATCTAAGGATGCTAATAAATTGAGGCACCATTTTGCCACCGTTAATGCCACTGATAAAATGAAGTAATAATACAGTTCAAGTAGAGCTGCTATTTTTTGTATCATATCATTTCCCATGAGGATAATGAGGATGCATCTCTTTGTGACTATACATTTCATCAGTTAGTCCCATTGTTAATGTAAAGGCATGTTCTAAATATTTCCTTTCCTTTTTTGTGAGCAATCAGGGATGCTAGCATTTAGTTGTTCTCTTGTCTTTGCACAGCAGCATCTTCCTCCTTTGAAGAAGAATATGGTGTACATGAAGTGCCTATTTCCGATTATGCCACGAAGAAGAAGGCCAATCTATCTTCTTATCAGAAGGAGTAGTTGGAGGATGGTTACATTACGGCCCACAAGACCAAACTAACTTCAGCTCAGAAGGACTCAGAGATCCCCATCTAAGTTTATGTGATGGGAAGTACAACATTGTTGTAGAATTCTTTCTACTGAGTTACATTTTTTGAATGTGTGTTCTGCATGGATCATATAGGTGCATATTTAAACTATAAAGTGTGAAGTGCTGGTTATGAAATATTAATGAAAACACTATCCAATAATGTGAATTCATAAGCAGTCATCTCTAAATTTAAATACAGTTTGCTTCACACTAATCTCTTTTTTTTGTATTTATGCAAACAGGGATGGTCAGCTTGATTTCAGGGGAACTGCACAAAATGTTTTGATGGTTCGTGCCCTCCATAATACTTCATCATGCACAATACATCGAATGTTGTCGAATCATTCATTTCCACCTTGACCCACAAAACTAGCTACAAGAAAGGAGCTGTATAAAGGAGAAATCCTACAAGCTACACGCGAAGTTCGTTGATTTTAGTGGAAAACCGATGACAAAACCCGCCTATTCCACAATCGCAGGCATTTGATATTTTGGGATGGGAAAACCTTCTCAAAGTTTGCTCATTGATGTTTGCAAGAAGACAAGCATTTGATATTTTGGATTGGTAGAACCTTGCCAAATTTTGCTCATTGATGTTAGCAAGAAGACCTGCATTTGATATTTTGGAATGGGGCGCCTTTTGCTGTCAGCAGCATTGATCAATTTTTCTTTATTTGTGTCTTTTGTTGTGAAGAATATTGGCTGTGACGTGTGAATCATCGATTGATTGTTGTGAATGTTGTCTATGAATTGCCAAGCCTGTGAGTTTTATTGCAATATACAGCCACGCTAAAAACTGCTCAAACTTGTTGTACATGTGAAACGGTGGAAAACGAGGTGATCTCTGTGCGTCCTAAGAATAATGCTAGAACGTATTGTTTTGCATGTTCATCTAAAGCCACTAATACAACAATTCGAACTAACCGTGTGTCCTGAGAATAATGCTAGTACGTATTGTTTTCCATGTTCATCTAATGCCACAGATACAAGAATTCGAATTAACATGACTAAATTCATTCAAACACGGCCAGATTTCATATAAACATGTCGCATTTCATTACATTTCAGACAATCTTCAACAAAAAAGCGGTGCTCTTCCGGGTCTGGAGTTATAATTAATTAACCTAATCTATTATCTTCGGCGCCCATTCCCCTTGTCCGGCAGAGCCCCAAGAACTCAAGCTTCTTCTCTAGGTCCACCTCGCCGCTCTGCAGCTCCGCCTGCGGAGCCAATGGAAGTGAACCTGTCCGCCTCCATGTCGTTGCCAAGCAGCTAATCGGCCGTCGACGTTCAACCCGCCAAGCTTGGCTTCAACTGGAGGGGAGGAGAGGTGGCCTTACTTGGACCCGAGAGACAGCGACCTACCAGCTTCTACTCTTCCTCATTTTCAGTGTGGCGCGGTCTCGTTGCCGGCGGGGCGGAGCCTCGATGGAGCTGGTGATGTCCTTAGCATCATTGCCAGCGGGGTGGCGCCTCGGCAGAGCGGGAGAAATCCTCCGCGTTATTGCCGGCTGGGCGGGCCCTCGATGGAGCCGGTGATGTCCTCTACCTTGTTACCGGCATGGTGGGGCCTCGACGGAGCTGACGAAGTCCTCCACCTCATTGCCGGTGATGTCCTCTGCCTCGTTGCAGATGGGGCAGGGCCTCGTCGGAGCAGGCGAAGTCCCCCACCTAGTTGTTGGTGGGGCGGGGCCTCGACAGAGCTGGCGATGTCTTCCGCCACATTGTCGGTTTCGCCAATAGCGCTATGCCCGCTTCATCATCCTCCTTGTAGGCGGCCGCAACCTCCTCCACCCACATGAGGTACTGCCAGCGTGCGAGGCAGCTCTCGCGAGCGGAGTGGTACGACTCGAGCAGCGCCTCCTGCTCCGCCTTGCTCCGTGGTGATCTGGTCCTTTGCCTACACTTTCTCCTGGAGGACTTGGGGTTGTAGGCGGTGTCAGCCTGTGCTTCCCGCAACTGCTCCTCTGCCTACAGGTGCTGCCGGAGGACCTGGTGGTTGTAGGTGGCATCGGCCTATGCTTCCCGGAACTACTCCTCTCGTTGTTGCCTCACCATGTCCATGTATTGGGCACGTGCCTCGCCAATGGTCATGGTGCAATGCACTGGTGAGGATGGCACGGAGGAGGAGGTTGGTTCCAACTCATCGATGATCATGTTCTCCATTGGGACATCATCGTACCCTGGCTGTTTGCCGGCCGACCTACCAGTCGACAGCAACAGCTGCCATCTCCTTCTTCTTGTCTGTCGTCCGCCCGTCCCGGAGATCGGTGGAGAGAGAGGAAGCCATGGTGGGAGTGGTGCGGAGAGGAGAAACGAAACGGAGGCGGATGACTGTGGCTATGGTTGGGGCAGTAGTTTATATAGAAATGGTGGGCAGCAGAGGGACGGGTGGGTGGCGCCAGAGTAGCCGCCTCGGCAACCATGTATAATTAATGTGGGCAGCACACAAAGGGCAGTTGTATTGTTTGAACGCGGAGCAGTTGCCTGCACCGGGAAGCGGCACGGGCGGCGCTGACCGTTTCGGGCGGGAAGCTTGAGCGGGCGAGGGAGGGGGTTTGGTTCGGCCAAGGCGGTCAGACTCGTGCTTGGCAACGGTCCGGTCCAGCAGCAGGACATGCTGGCTCGCCGAGCTCAGCGACGACACCCAGACAATGGACGAGTCTTTCGACCAGGATCCAGCACCACCGCCCATGCTGATTCTTGCCATGTTCACCATAGAGCTGGTGCGGTCACACTTCGACGTGCTAATGGCGGAAGAGCTACTAGCGCCGCTGGAATCAGCATTCCGGCAAGCGTAGGAGGACTAGTGCTACAACCTCCGTCTCCTCAGCGAGCACCGGCTCCTGGAGGGACGAATCACCGGCGAACAAGTGAACGAAAATGCCATCGCGAACATGTGGCCCGATGATCCTGGCTCCTGACTGAGCAGCTGGCGCTATATCAGACCATCCTTAGGGCCCACGAGGCCCTCTCCGTCATCCTTCGTGTTGTTGCGCTCACCGTGGCGCCGCCATCTCGCGTTGTCAACATAGTCAACAAATGAGAGGAATCAGGAGATGACTTTACATGGAGAGGATGATAGTATGGACCCACCAGGGCCATGGCCGTACGTACGCAAGTGCCTCCTTACAACTACAAGACAAAATTCTTCCTCTTGGTTTCCTAACATCAGGGTCCCAGACCATTTTCAACGTATACTCAATAAATGAGGGTATTGCCCAAGGAGCGGCTGACAGGTGGGACCCAGCAGGTCAAGTAGTATTTTTTTGAGGGGTGAGCAGTATTTTTTTAGCGATGTCTTTGTTGTTGTTGAGAGGAGCAGGATATCAACTGGGCGGGCTGTGGCCCGTCTAGGCGAGGCTATTGTTTTATATTGACGAAATATCCAGCCCATATATTAATTTTTCTATGTGAAAATGGCTAGCCCAGCTTTACTTTTTTTTGAGGAATACCCAACCGAGGCCAACTTGTTATTCTCTGCCCTACTGGGCTGCAAATCTTTCCTAGGAGGGATGCATTCAGCTTGCCCAGAAAATGGGCTTTAAGAAATAATAAATGGACTGTAAATATAAAAAACGCACCGAACCGGTAATTAGTTTAAAAATTAGGTTTTTTGATTTTTAAAGTTTTAATTTCATTACTTGTTGTGCTCCAAAAATTTCGTTTGATTTTTACCTAATATAAATTTATTTTAAAATTAGATTGAATCTGACTTGAAATTTCGGGATAAAAAATAGTTCACATCCCATCAAAATGTGGATTTTTTTTTTGAAATTATTAACCATTGTCCTGGCTAGAAAATGGGCTGTAATGTTAACAAACAGTAAACGGGTTGTAGTAAATTTCATTAGAATTAAAAAATGGGCTGTAAATTAATAAAAATAGCAAATGGGCTATATGGTGTCTGCCACAGATGTGATGCTCACTTATGGGCCTACTAAGTTGACGTGCACGCAAGGCTTTGTCAACTTATAGTCAACACACGACATCCAACGGCTCTCGTACTTCTTCAATCTCGGATATTCTTGCTTTAGCTGCCCAATCGACCGGCGGTTATACCACCTGCTCCCGTCTCCCGTGGCCGGCTGTGCTGCCGCGCAGGCCTCACCGGACCACCCTACTCCCATCATTGTCCAGCCATTCCTCTACTCACCCACACCTCATGTTATTCTCTGGCGACGGCAGCCTCACACCGCAGCCGAACCAGTGAACCCTCATACTCCCTTCTGTGTGGGCATCCACTTTTGTGTCTTCGTCAGCTCTGGGTTGTTCCCTTCCTAGGCCTCATCATCATCTAGCGTTGGTTCTCTTAGCGCGGCGTTGTCCACTTTGTCAAATGACTGCCATCAGAAGAGGGATGTACGTGCAGAGGCTGGCAGTAGGGACCCACATGGTCCCTAGCCGCATGCAAGCAAGTGCCTCCTTATTATGTGAAAACAAATGATTTCTTCCCCTGACAGGTTTGACCAACCAGCTATATCTTCGCATGCAAGGAAGTGCCTCCTTATTACGCACAAAAAAAAAGATTCCTCCCCTGAAAGTGCAACTAATCCCCGGGTGGTTTTGGTAATTCATAACAACATATAGCTCATTCAACTAATATCCTTTCAAGTTAAATATTTCAGAAAGTTCAATGATTGGCATGGCACATGGACTAGAGAGGTGGACCCCTCAAAATGCTAAGGACAAATATTGGCAAAAGCACAAGACTCTACATTTTTATTTTAGTGATCCAAGATCACATTGAGTCCATAGGAAAAGCCAATACTATTAAAAGGGGATGATGTGTTGCTTAATGGTCTACTTGCTCAAAGTGCTTAGTGATATGCTCCAAAACCCTCAACCACTTTCTCAAATCCAAATATGTCCTAAACCTAAAGTCAAACTCGGCCCCATCGATATGATCTATTCGGTGCCACTGAGTTCCTTTGACATAGCCACTGCCAGAAACCCTAATCTGTTCGGTCTCACCAATAGGGATTTCGGTCTCACCGAGATGGGATTGCAAACTCTCTGTTTCCCTTCGTAATGTTTCAGTCTCATCGAAATGAGCGATCGGTCCCACCGAGTTCGCAATGCAAACTCTCTGTTTCCCTTTCGTAACATTTCGGTCTTTCCGAAAGGAGCGATCGGTCCCACCGAGTTAGCCTGACCAACTCTCTATTTGCTCATTGCTGAAATCGGTCTCACCGAGTTCATGCAAACAGTCACACCAAGATGAGGTTTTGCCCTAACCTTAGCACATCGGTCCCACTGAGTTGATCATATCGGTCCCACCGAGAATCCTAACATTCACATTTTGAACTGAATTGGTCTCACCGAGTTCTTCTATTCGGTCTGACCGAGTTGGGTCAAATGTGTGTAACGGTTAGATTTTGTGTGGAGGCTATATATACCCCTTCACCCCCTTCTCTATTCAAGAGAGAGCCATCAGAACGTGCCTACACTTCCACTACTCATTTTCTGAGAGAGAACGACCTACTCATGTGTTGAGATCAAGACATTCCATTCCTACCACAAGAATCTTGATCTCTAGCCTTCCCCAAGTTGATTTCCACTCAATTCATCTTTCCACCATATCCAAATCTGTGAGAGAGAGTTGAGTGTTGGGGAGACTATCATTTGAAGCACAAGAGCAAGGAGTTCATAATCAACACACCATCTATTACCTTTTGGAGAGTGGTGTCTCCTAGATTGGTTAGGTGTCACTTGGGAGCCTCCGACAAGATTGTGGAGTTGAACCAAGGAGTTTGTCAGGGCAAGGAGATCGCCTACTTCGTGAAGATCTACCCGAGTGAGGCAAGTCCTTCGTGGGCGATGGCCATGCTGGAATAGACAAGGTTGCTTCTTCATGGACCCTTCGTGGGTGGTGCCCTCCGTGGACTCGCGCAACTGTTACCCTTCGTGGGTTGAAGTCTCCATCAACGTGGATGTACGATAGCACCACCTATCGGAACCACGCCAAAAATCTTCGTGTCTACATTGTGTTTGCCTTCTCCAAACCCTTCCCTTTACCTTCATATGCAATGTTTTACTTTACGCTGCTACACTCTTAGAATTGCATGTGTAGGTTGATTGCTTGACTTGTGCTAAGTTGCTAAAATCTGCCAAGATTTAAAATTGGGAAAAGGCTAGATTTTTATTTGGTCAAGTACTCTAATCACCCCCCCTCTAGACCTACTTTCGATCCTACAAGTGGTATCAGAGCTTTGATCTCCAATTGCCTTGATTTCCATAGCTTTGGTGATCATAGCCTTGGTTTCACAACCTAGGAGAGTATGGCGTCTAGTGAGGGAAATTACCACCGTAGAGGTCCTTACTTTGATGGTACTAATTTTGCTAGTTGGAAGCATAAGATGAAAATGCATATTCTTGGACATAACCCCACCGTTTGGGCTATTGTGTGTATTGGTTTGCAAGGTGAATTCTTCGAAGATGGAAGAGAACCAAATCGTGAAGCAACCGCGGAAGAATTGAAGATGTTGCAATACAACACTCAAGCTTGCGATATCCTCTTCAACGGATTGTGCCCGGGAGAATTCAACAAAATCAGCCGCCTTGAGAATGCAAAGGAAATTTGGGATACTTTGGTTGATATGCACGAAGGTACCGAGTCTGTCAAGGAATCCAAATTGGATGTGCTTCAAAGTCAACTTGACAAATTCAAAATGAAGGAGGGTGAAGGAGTCGCTGAAATGTATTCTAGGCTTGCTCTCATCACAAATGAGATTGCCGGCTTAGGAAGTGAAGAGATGACTGACAGATTCATCATCAAGAAGATCCTAAGAGCCTTGGATGGAAAATATGATACCGTGTGCACTTTGATCCAAATGATGCCCAATTACAAAGATCTCAAGCCAACGGAAGTCATTGGTAGAATTGTTGCTCATGAGATGTCACTTAAGGATAAGGAAGAGCTTCACAACAAGTCTAGTGGTGCTTACAAAGCTTCATGTGATGCTCCCACAACATCAAGTGAGAAACAAGCCTTCAATGAAGAAATGAGCCTAATGGTGAAGAACTTCAACAAGTTCTACAAGAGTAGAAGCAAAGAGAGAAGTTCTAAGTCAAGGTCCTACAATGACAAAAGATCTTATAGTCGTGATCACAATTGCTATAATTGTGGAAGACTCGGACATTACTCTAGTGAATGTACGTCTCCCTACAAAAGAAGAGAAGACTCACCTAAAAGGAGAAGTAAAAGAGAGGAATCACCTCCAAGAGAGAGAAGGAGTAGAGATGATCGTTATGAACGAAGACCCTCTCGCAAAAGCAAGGATTCGTAAAGGAAGGACAAGTCATCAAAGAGCTACACAAGACGAAGACATCAAGCTCATGTTGGTGAATGGGTATCCGGTTCCGACTCCGACAACCACTCCGAGAGAAGTTATCACTCCGACTCCGAATATACTCAAGATGAAGGTGTTGCCGGTCTTGCACTTGTGTCATCCAACTCCTACGACATATTTGACTCACCAAATGAAGGAATTGGAAGATGCTTCTTGGCTAAAGGCCCCAAGGTATCACACCCCAAGTATGTTGATTTTAATAGTGATGAGGATGGTTTGCTAGGTGATGATGATTTACTTGTTGACAACTCTAGTGATGAAAACTATGATGAAATTGCTATTAATCATGCTAATCAAGATGAAACGAATGACAATGATAAGAAGGAGATTGAGCGTCTAACTAAAGAATTAAACACTCTTAAGTTAGCTCATGAAACTACCTTAGAGGATCATCGAGAGCTTTTAAAGACTCATGAGAAGCTACGCTTTGAAAAGCTCAATCTAGAGCAAGAGCATGGGTTCTTAAAAGCAATCAATGATGATCTTCGTAAGAAAAGTTCTTCTTACATTGCCAAACATTTACTCTTGTCTACTTACATGCCACAAGTAAAATCTAGCAACAAGAACAAGAAAGATTCTTCTTCTAGTAGTAACAATAATCATGCTAAATCCAATATTGTTGCTTCTAGTAGTTCTCTTGATTCCACTAATGATTCTCTTAGCCAAGTTACACTTGAGCAAGAAAATAGCTTATTGAAGGGAATTATAGAGAAAGGTGTTTACAAGAGCCTTGCCAGAAGTAAGCAATTTGAGGAGATTGTACGCAAGGAAGGAAGGCACCAGAAGAATCAAGGTGTTGGTTTTGATCGCAAGTTCAATGCCAATGGAGTTGAGTGGGAAGAAGATCAATACCCCAAGACAAAGTTTGTTCCTCAACAAGAGAAGTATGACCCCAATTCTTTTGATGGAACACAAGCTCAAGATGATCTTCCACCACAAGACCACAAGCTAAAAGGCAAGGACAAGCTTCAAGAGAAGATTGATTCATTTGAAGAAGCTCCAAAGGCCTTGGTCAAGTGGGTTCCCAAGACTACATCAAGTTCCACTTCATCAAGTACGACTACAACTCCAAGGATCCCCATCAAGTTGATGTGGGTCCCAAAGAAGAAGAACTTGAGAGTTCTTGAGGGTGACTCCGCCAACATACTTCACTCATATTCATTTTGGCAAGGACAAGTGCAATCAACTTCCATATCTTGCACTAGTTCAAGGAGTCACAAACCCTCTTGTTGGTAAGACAAGAGACAAGGTAACCTAATGCTTTCATGGAAAACATCATATGTGTATTTCACTCTATGTCTATGGATATCCTTGTGTGTTCCTTGTGGGACTAACCCATGTAGGTATTGAAAGTGCAACTCACTCCAATGGATTGCTCCAAATGATCTACATCAACATTGAGCATCCACATCTTCAACATCTACATGAAGTCATCATCGACAAAACCCAAGGTTAGTTCATCCCTCTTAGGGGGGATATCACATCTAGGGGGAGCTTTACTCTAAGAATTGAGCTAAAGCATCTCTAATGGTGTGAACACAACAATGCTTTATGTAAAAGTGGTAACCCCACTTGTGCTTAAACGATGAGTATGACTTATGATCAAATGTTCTCATTTGACTCCTAAGTCAATATACTCATATATAGATGACCTAGTCATCGCCAATTGCTTGATAGATGCTAGAGTGTTTGTGCATGCTTTGCCACATATTTCATTTGCTATGTTATTGTGTGAGCATGTTGGTTGCATAATTTTCTCCATTCGAGGACATCCATTTGTTGTTTTGATTGATTGGTTTCTCTTTTTGCCAAATGGATCTGCCTAAGTACTCCCTCTAGCTATCTATGCTTTTCTCGTCTCAAACTCTATTCATGCTACATCACCAAGTTTGATCAAGTCAAATTCGGACCCTCCGGGTGAGGAGCACTCGGAGCCACCGATCCTCAAGGGCTTAAACTTTCAAAACCTCTTAATGGCTTTCGGTCTGACCGATTCATCCATCTCGGTCTCACCAAAATCATTGGGTCGATCTAGGTTTTCACCTCGGTGCAACCGATTAGAAAAGTTCGGTCACACCGAGTTGCAGTAACCGCTTGCGATTCTGCATCTCGGTGCCACCGAGTCGTTCCACTCGGTCACACCGACAGTGACTGGGTATATATATCCGCGGGTTGAAATTTGGAAATTCCTTCAAACTCCCAACCGCGCCTGCCCAACTCTGCCGCCCCCTTGGTCTCCGGATCATCGCCGTTGTCGCCAGCGCCCTCCTGCTGCTGGTCTCCACAGCCGTCAACGGGATTCTTCACCGTCGTTGTCGCTGTAGCGAGTCCGCCGCCAAGTTAGGGTACGGACTCGATCCCTTTGTGTATTCCTTAACTCCGATTCTTGCACAAAGGTTAATGCCATGCTTTTAGCCACGATTGAGATCATCCTATCCAACCAAAACTTCCTCTAGATTAGTTTTGATGCAAAAACTTAGGGTTAGGTTTCCGGCGAACTCATCTCGGACCGACAGATTTGAAGTATTTGGTCTCACCGATTTGGCCCAGGCCATTGCACATGTACAACTTGGTCTGACCGAAGTGTACGAATCGGTGTGACTGAGTTTACTTTCTCTGTCAAACCTAGCATCTCGGAGTCACCGAACTGCATCTTGGTCTGACCGAAACTGCCTGTTTAGACTCCAAAGTTGCTTTGGTGTCACCGAGTTAGTCATATCGGTAACTCCGAAATGCTTTATGCAGAAAACTAAAATTTAGTTTTTGAGTCAAACTTGTTACCAAAATAGCTGTACTTCGTGATACTCATCTACTCTGCCTATACCTATCTATTCACAGGGTCAATGTTAGCCGTGTCAGACATCAGTGACAGCCATAACAGGTCAGAGGAGCAAGCAAATCTTAATGAGGGAACTAGTACCTCCAATAGCAGTTATGATGAGGGTAGCAGAAGCACCCCAAGCAACTTGCCTAAGGCTGCAACTAGGCAAAGGAAGAAGAGAACCTCAGATTCTGAAGATGAGGACTTTGTGGTTGATGAGGAGGTCACCTCAAAGAAGAAGGTAGTCAAGAAGGAGTATGCTGCTGCTGTTGCCACCAAGCCTGGCATGAAGAAGAAAACTCCTGCCAAGAGAGTGCCTATGTCAAAAGCCAGAGCCTCCACTCAAGAAACTATGGAGTTCACTCTTGAACCAAGAGAAGAAGAGGCTGCTAGAGGCAAGAAAAGGAAGGAAAGGGTCAAGAAGACCATGGCCAGAGTTATTGGCAGATCATCAATGATGAAAGATCCAGATGAAGATGATGAGGAAGAAGCTGTTGAGCCAGCACCAAAGTCTCAGAAGCTTATGGGAGATGCAATCAAGTCTGGGGCTGTTCATCTAAGCCCAAGACAGCTCCAAAGCCATCTGCCCAAGCTCAAGTCCCAAAGCCTACAGCACCTAAGAGATCCACCAGAAAGATCCCAGCTGCTGAAAAGAAAAAGGCCCCAGTGCCTGAAGTTCAAGAGGATGAGGAGCAGCAAGTGCTCAGGAAGCTCAAACCAAAAATTCCAGATCATGATGAAAATCATCCCATAGCTGAAAACATGAAGTTGAGAAAGGATGCAGGTCTCAGACTGTGGAGACAGACAGACAGACCCATATGTTGTGAGGAGAATGACAGCTATGGACTACAGATTTCACACCAAGGAGCAGCAAGACTTCTATGAGACAGTTCTTTTGGACAAGAAGCCATAGTCAGTGACATGAGATGGGTTGAATGGAAGTTCATTGATGACAATGAAGATTACTTCCTTGGAGTTCATGAGAATTTCAGGATGAACGGAGTTGACAAGTTTGTTGGTCAGAAGCTGACTAAATGGAATGATGAGATGGTCATGCAATTTTATTCAACTGCACACTTCTATCCGGATGGCAAGATAGTCTGGATGACTGAAGGCACAAGATACCAATCATCTATTCCAAAATGGGCCAAATTGATCAATGCCCCTGAAGAAGGTGAAGATGACACACATGTCTATGCCAAGCCCAGGAAAGATCATAACTCCATGGTTCACATGTACAAGGAAATTCCTGATCATGCCTTGGAGTCTCACAAGTTTGGCTCCATCTACTATCTGTTGTCAAGGCTGCCCACTATCAACACTATACTGAGGCACACTTTGTTGCCCAAGTCAGGAGATGACAGGATGATCAGAGGTCACTCAATAAACTTGCTGCATATGTTTGATGTGCCAGAGAAGTTCAAGGTGATGACCTTGATTGTTGAAACCATCAAGAGAACTGCTGCTGATGAAAAGAGGTCATGTCTATATGCCCCACACATTCAGATGCTCATCAACTCCAAGATGGGAACAGGCACATATCTACTAGACAGAGAACACCTTCCCCTGAGGCCAGACTTTGAGGACAATGTTGTTGTCATGGATGCATCACATCCTACATCTGTAGAGGCTCAGGAGAAGCGAGAGCAAGCTAAGGCAGCAAAGACTTCCTAGATGCCAGATGTATCAGCTGTGAATCTCAAGACCAAGCAAGATCAGCTCACTTATCTGCTTGAGTCTATAATGAGGATTGAGAAAGGACTAGCCACCCTAACTCAAAACCAAGAAAGTCTTGAGAGGATCATTGAAACAAAAATTTATGATCTAGACTTGAAGGTCACAGAGATCCAAACCACAGTTGAGCAACTTCGAGAAGAGGCAGAGGACAGGAGAGGAAGAGTCACCACAGATGCATTTCATAGAGTGCCAAGAGCACAGAGGTCTGCAGCAGAGTCAGTTTTCACAGATTCCAGAGCTGCAGCTTCAGCGCGTGCAGCAACTGCCACTGTTGCACCTTCAGTTGCAACTCCTCCAGCTCCTCAGACAACAGCAGAAGCCTTTGCAGACGGACTCCTCTCAACGCCATCTACGCATACCGGAGCCACCAGCCTGAAGACCATTTCAGGAGCTCCCAAAGATCATGCCTAGAGTGTCGAATAGCACTATGCATTTTTGAGCTTTTTGGTAACTTGTTGCCAAAGGGGGAGAAAGTGTATAGATCTTAGGTTTCGAGAGAGAGAGAGAGAGTGTGTGTGTTTTGCTTTTGTTTGCCTCTCTTGCTACTTGATATTTGTTTGTTTGGTTGTTACATTTTTTATGCTTGTGTGTGAGATACACTTATGATCATGTGGTTGATCATTATGCTTTAATGTGTGCTTGAATGATGCTATCTATAATACTTGTGTATAATCAATCATGTTTCCCTTGATGATGAGTGCATGTGCTTTACATTCTATCATTTTGAGCGCTCCACCAAGATGTATGTGACATGGAATAGTAACCCATGATCCTAATCGATTGTGCATTTGCATTCAAAAGCAAACTTTAAATAATGCACAAATTTAGGGGCAGCTCTTGCTTATCACATACTTCGCAAAGCGACGATATATTTCATTCATATTATCATTTGTCGAAGCTTTGATCTATATGTTGTCATCAATTACCAAAAAGGGGGGATTGAAAGTGCAACTAATCCCCGGGTGGTTTTGGTAATTCATAACAACATATAGCTCATTCAACTAATATCCTTTCAAGTTAAACATTTCAGAAAGTTCAATGATTGGCTTGGCACATGGACTAGAGATGTGGACCCCTCAAAATGCTAAGGACAAATATTGGAAACGCTCAAGACTCTAAATTTCTATTTTAGTGATCCAAGATCACATTGAGTCTATAGGAAAAGCCAATACTATTAAAAGGGGATGAGGTGTTGCTTAATGGTCTACTTGCTCAAAGTGCTTAGTGATATGGTCCAAAACCCTCAACCACTTTCTCAAATCCAAATATGTCCTAAACCTAAAGTCAAAATTGGCCCCACCGATTTGATCTATCCGGCGCCACCGAGTTCCTTTGACATAGCCACTGCCAGAAACCCTAATCTGTTCGGTCTCACTGATAGGGATTTCGGTCTCACCGAGATGGGATTGCAAACTCTCTGTTTCCCTTCGTAACATTTCGGTCTCACCGAAATGAGCGATCGGTCCCACCGAGTTCGCAATGCAAACTCTCTGTTTCCCTTTCGTAATGTTTCGGTCTTACCAAAAGGAGCGATCGGTCCCACTGAGTTTGCCTGACCAACTCTCTGTTTGCTCATTGCTGAAATCGGTCTCACCGAGTTCATGCAATTGGTCACACCGAGATGAGGTTTTGCCCTAACCCTAGCACATCGGTCCCACCGAATTGATCTTATCGGTCCCACCGAGAATCCTAACGTTCACATTTTGAACTGAATCGGTCTCACCGAGTTCTTCTATTTGGTCTAACCGAGTTGGGTGAAATGTATATAACGGTTAGATTTTGTGTGGAGGCTATATATACCCCTCCACCCCCTTCTCTATTCAAGAGAGAGCCATCAGAACGTGCCTACACTTCCACTACTCATTTTCTGAGAGAGAACCACCTACTCATGTGTTGAGATCAAGACATTCCATTCCTACCACAAGAATCTTGATCTCTAGCCTTCCCCAAGTTGCTTTCCACTCAAATCATCTTTCCACCATATCCAAATCTGTGTGAGAGAGTTGAGTGTTGGGGAGGCTATCATTTGAAGCACAAGAGCAAGGAGTTCATCATCAACACACCATCTATTACCTTTTGGAGAGTGGTGTCTCCTAGATTGGTTAGGTGTCACTTGGGAGCCTCCGACAAGATTGTGGAGTTGAACCAAGGAGTTTGTAAGGGCAAGGAGATCGCCTACTTCTTGAAGATCTACCCGAGTGAGGCATGTCCTTCGTGGGCGATGGCCATGGTGGGATAGGCAAGGTTGCTTCTTCGTGGACCCTTCATGGGTGGAGCCCTCCGTGGAATCACGCAACCGTTACCCTTCATGGGTTGAAGTCTCCATCAACGTGGATGTACGATAGCACCACCTATCGGAACCACGCCAAAAATCTTCGTGTCTACATTGCGTTTGCCTTCTCCAAACCCTTCCCTTTACCATCATATGCAATGTTTTACTTTCCGTTGCTACACTCTTAGAATTTCATGTGTAGGTTGATTGCTTGACTTGTGCTAAGTTGCTAAAATCTGCCAGGACTTAAAATTGGGAAAAGGGTAGATTTTTATTTGGCCAAGTAGTCCAATCACCCCCCTCTAGACCTACTGTCGATCCTACATCCCCTACTAGCTGGGACCACCAGATTTGGTGGCTGACTTGTGGGCCTGCTAAGGTGACTTGTACGAAGGGTTTTGTTAACTTTGTCAACCAAGATTCTAGCAGTAGTGACCGTTGGATGTTAATCCAACCGCCAGGCTGCTTCTTCAACCTCTGATCTTCTTGCCCCAGCAACCCAAACAGCGCCGGTCGTATTGCCTGCTCCTACCTCCTATGGTCGGCTGTGCTACCATGCAGGCCTCACCGCCCCATCCTACTCCCACCACTGGCCAGGCATTCCCTCTACTCACCCACACAACCTGTTATTTTCCTGCGACGACATCCTCACACCATAGCCGAACGAGTCAACCCTCGTACTCCCCTCCGCGTGGGCAACCACAACGAAGTCTTCCCCGGCTCCGAGTCATTCCCTTCCTAGGCCTTGCTGTCGTCCACTGTCTTGGTGCTCTTGGCGCAGTGTGGTTAACATGGTCAATGAACGATAGCCATCGGACGACGACTGTACGCGAGGACACTGGCAGCTGGACCCACCAGCTACATCTTCGGACGCAAGGAAGTGCCTCCATATTACATGCAAAAAAATGATTCCTCCCCCTAACAGCTGGGACCCACTAGCTATATCTTCGCATGCATAGAAGTGCCTTCTTATCCTCCCTGACAGCTGGGACCCACCCGGTCGAAGCGTACGTAGCGTTGTCTGTCTGGTCGCGAACATGTACATACATACTGGTCGATCGATGTCTCTACAAGGATGAACCGTGGTCGAGTAGGGAGCAGCATGTGTCGTAGTATAGTCCGGCCCCTACATAGCAGTCCATGCAGTCCCGTCTAAATGGAGTATACGTACATACAACCACGCTGCAAAAAATACGGGCACGTACGTACATACAGTCGGGGTCTCGAATGCGTACTCGCGCATACGTACGGCCAGGACTCGTGTACATGGATAGGTAATGGATGGCAGAAACAGCCTCATGTTCATCGGCAGCCAACCGGCTGGGTCGGAACGGAGGAAACAGTGTCGTGTTCACTGGGAGCCAAGCGACTGGGTCGGAACATGTCCTGTTCATCGGGCGCGAAGCGACTGGGTCGGAACGTGTCCTGTTCATTGGGATCCAGCTGGCTTGGTAGGAACAGCCGAAATGTGGTCTGGCGTACCACAAAATGGAGGAAACAACTTTTTGTTCGACTGCATAAGGTCGAAACGGGGACCTGTTCAACGAAAGGAGTCTGCGTACCGCAAAACGGAGGAAACAAACTTCTGTTTGAGGACCTACGGTCGAAATGGGGTCCTGTTCATTGGGAGGGGTGTGGCGTACTACAAAATGGGACTCCATGGGCTACTATTCATCCATCGTCTACGGCCTTGCTCCAGCCTCCACAAACTACTATTCTTCCATCATCGACTTCCTCCAGCCTCCACCTGCTACTATTCATCCACGAACTACTGTTCATCCAGCCTCCACGTGCAACTGTTCATCCAGCCTCCACGGGGTCCTGTTCATCCACCCCCAACCGACTGGGGTGTGGCGGTCTCCTCGGGGTCCTGTTCATCGAGCGGAAACGGCCTACTACCACAGGGTCCTATTCATCCAACCCCCATCGGGAACTGTTCAACCACAGCCAACCAACTAGCTTGACTCACCATGTCTCGACTCGTTCTACGTACCGCGTGCACGGTAGCAATGGGCACTGTTCATCAAGTGGCAACCCAACACCGGCTAGCTAGCTACGTCTCGCATGGGGTTCAATCGGCTTCAGTAAGCAGCAGCAGCTAGCTAGCAATCGATCGCTCGGGTTCAGTTAGCAGCCGTAACGAAGGAATTGCACGGGTTCAGTCAGTAGTGAAGGAATCGCTCAGGTTCAGTTAGCAGCCAAGGGATCGATCGCTCTGGTTCAGTAATGTAGCTAGTGCAATCGCTCGGGTTCAGTAAGCGAATGCCTCGCTCGGGTTCAATTAGCTAACGCCTCACACACACGCGCGTACGAGAGAAACGCGCAAACCATAGTGCATTGCTCAGCCCTGACCACCCACCGTAACCGGCAACTCCCTAATATTTTCATCGCCCTCGCTTCTACCATGATTTTTTTCGTCATGGATGGCCCAAAGAATGGCATGTAGGTGCATCTCCGAACCGCCCAAGATGAAAAGCCCAATTTCTGTCATGGTTTTTTGTCATAGAAGTAGGAGCCCACTACATCTATGATGATACGTGTTTTTGTCACAATTATCGTCATAGAAGAGTCATAAGCATGACAGAAAAGAATTTCATTCAGGCAATAATGTCATGATGTGTCTTTTTTGTTGTAGTGAGGCTAGCGAGAATGTCATCATCACTGGCCAAGGACTTCAGCACCACCAGCTCGTTGCGTTTGCTGATGCGGCGAGTGCGCTTGTGAGAGCCCTCGCCTGCCCATGAGAGCTTGTTCGAGGGCTCCGTGACATGGCAGAACATCTCTGCTGCGGCTCCCACGTTGCGGCAGGTCCTCTCTAGTGCTTCCGCGGCCTTGGTCTTTGCTCCCTGGTTATATCTCAACACGTTTAGGTTTGATCCGTGTGAACAAATTTGCAATTACTTATTGTGTGATAATTTGGAATGTAATGGGAAATAAGCTCCAAATTTATTGATGGTTTTGGGCTCAAAGCCCGAAATGGTTCCCGGATGGCGTACGTGGGCCCACATTCTCGGATGTGTACGTGTCTTCCCACTATCACACACGGTCTAGGTATCATCATCGTGTCCGATGCATTAGCCGTCGCACCTCCCAGGGGTGCCAGAAGGTTGACCAGAATTGTTATATGCAGGTGTGGTTGCTGGGCATTGAGGCGGTCGCGGTGTACTCTGCTCTCCCTCCTCGTGCAGTCCTCATCATTGAGGCGGCCGCGGCATGCTCTGGTCGCGTCCCTCTTTGCGCTTTCCTCGTCGTTGAAGCGGCCGCGATGCGCTCCGCTCTGGCATCCCTACACGCGCTCTGCTAGCCCTAGAGACAAATTTACAAGCAATGGTTAATAATTGTCGATATGCAACATTTCCATATAATTATAATAAAATATAGGCTAAAAGGCTGCATTGGCAGGCTTCCAATGATGGTCTTCTCGGACTCCATGATCAGCATAGCAACCTTGCGGCCGTTCATTCCGAGTGTTCGGACCCATGGCCACGGTACCCGTTTCTGCCCGCGAAGCTCCTGGCGCTGGGAGGCTCTTGGGGCTGCTGGGCCTCTTCTAGTAGAGATTGACAACATGCAATCGCCCGCATGACAAGCTTGCGGAACCGCTCTATCTCCATGTATCTGCTCTGGTAGCAAATTCTATCCATGACCTACATCCTCAAAATATCACGTTGGCGATGTTCTACTTCGTCGGGGACATCAACTCCACCAAGGATGTGCTCGAGCCTGGCCACCTAATCATCGGGATCAAGGTTGTGACGGCCACCGAAAGCAATGATGAGGCGGCACATAGGCTCTCTCATAACTGAACTGCAGAGGACCTCTGCCCATTCCTGGCAGGGCATCAGGCTCTCAGTGAGCACCAGTCACGGTGGCTCTTCGGGTGGGTCATCGATCATGCCACCTAGCAGCTCTGGATCTTTTGCGTGGTGGATGGCAAACTGCTCATCACACTTCCTCTACAATATCTCCATTGTGCACTCAAGGAACGACACGGCGACACCGCTGCTGATGGCCCATTGAGCCTGCACCCGCCAACGAAGCTCTTGCTTTTCGACCTGCTCCGGCTTGTTCTTGTCACTGAAGATGTAATCCATGAAGGGGTCAATGTTGAAGCTTTGGTTGCCTGGCATGCTTGGAATAACTAATGGTAGATGGGTGTGGACTAGATCTGTGCACAGTGTCACTACGGTGTGTTGCCGCCTGGGTCATATAGAGCTAGTCACTAGCTGGTGGGGGGAAACCGATGAGTGAAGAGGCGAGAAGCATTGGCATGGATAGCGGGACATGTGTATAACACCATTAATTTCTGCAGTGCGCATCTGTGTTGGTAGGTATGAGCTGGTATATGCATCCGCCGGCTTGTGGACGGCTATTCCCTGCTATGTTCAACTGCTATATGCCATAATTATGCATGTGCTTTCTCGCCGTTGAGGCGGCCATGGCGCGCTCTGCTCGCGCCCCTCCACGCGCTCTACTTGTCGTTGAGGCGCCGCTGCATGCTTGGGTTGCACCCCTCCACGCGCTTTGATCTCGTGTCCCTCCGCGTGCGCTCTGCTGGCGGTCGGGGCGGGCACACAATCACTTTGGGGGCCCCATATGCACGCGGTTGTGTCGTGCGTACGACCATCTATGGTGTCATGGTGAGACCTTTGTGGTTTGACTGGAGGGATCCTTGTGCACAAAGAGCGAACCCAGCAGGAAATGCACAGTGTTTACGCAGGTTCGGACCGCTGTCAAGCGTAAAACCTACTCCTTCTTTGTGTGTTAATGTGTGTATATGTCCAACTTAGATGGAGCGCACGTGTGGCAAGGTGCTCGGGGAGTGCAGCTACGCGTGCAAATGGATAGGGTTTCGACCTTTGTTAAAGTAGCCATGGGCCTCCTTTTATAGACTAAGGGGTCACCACAATGTCAAAATGGTAAATCTACACTGTAAATAGTGGCTACAGTGCTATGTACCTAACTCTCACGGGTTAGGACAAATGCATTTAATGCACCATGAGGTGTCTTGTGGATGGAGCTCTCCGGCAAGGCTGGTCTCTCCTTCTTTGCCGTTCATCCATCTACCTTCTATTCCTTTGACGCGTCATTTGGACTAGTGTCATTAAAGTTGTATCTTTGGTGGTGAGTACCCACGTGCCCAGACAAGTATCACCTAACTTCCTGCCCGCTCGACACCACATCAACAAGTGACAACCTGGTCGAGGAGGTGGAGTGGTGGCAATGCAGTGGGATTCTTGACAGGCCCAGAGCTTGCCGGGCTTGAATCTTGAGATGTCCTCCCCAGCAAGGATCTTGCCGGGTCCTTGAATTATGTCTTCAGCATTTCTGATCTCTTTCTTCTGAGACCTTCTTTGCTTCTTATAATCTGGTCTTGTGTTTGTCTTTTTAGTTCCTGCAGCAAGCCCTACCGTCGGGAAGGCTGCCACTTCCTGTGCATAAGTCTGGGGTATTAAGGACCCCATTTTTAATACACCGAAAGGAGCCCCCGAGCCTAGGCCATACACACATGTGAGGTGTCGTTGAGCTAGGCCCAAACAATGGACAGGCACACGTGCTAGAAGATAACTACAAACTCTGTTATAATTTCCTCTTTTACTGTGCCCTCCACCATGCGTACTACATGCAAGGTGTGGGATTGGAGAAACTGGGGGCCACTGGAGTAGTTTGCCTGGCAATGTGCGGTCATTTCGAATAGTAAAGAGCGAGCCCCCATGCCTTCCCCATAAAAAGCAAGGGCGCGGAGAGCGCGGTTCATTCACCTCTCCCCCTTCCAATCTGCGCACCACCATCGTCTTCTACCCCCGTCTCCCCTTCCCATCTCGGTGCTTCCAGGAAGCACCACCACAATGGTAAGGGGAAAGTGTCGAGCTCATGCATCTGTCATTGCTGCAAGGGCTCTCCTCGGCACACCGCGCACGTCCCGGCCACGATCACGGAGGTCGGCCCCAGCGTCCACGGAAGGGCAGCGGCCCGCGGTCACAGAAGGTGTGGCATTCGAGGTCATGCAATCATGGTGGAGTGCTCGCCATTTTGTCCCAGCCCATTCCGCCCCAAGTGGAGGGCCACACGGAGGACACAGCGCATGAGTTCATCATGGAGCTGTGCCATCGACCACGTAGTTGGTTGTGTGTCCCTTGTCCCTTCGCCAGGGCGATGGAGGACAACCATCTGTCCGGCCTGTGGCTGCGAGTGGACGGCTGCTGCAATGGCCCCGTCTGGGTGGCTGTTGAGGCTCTCCCCAATGGCATCATGTATCTGACGCGGGGGTGGAAGTCGTTCATCCACGCCCGCAGCTTAGGCCAGGGACGCCTCCTCCACTTCAGGCTGGTTGGATCTGACACGCTCTTCATGAAGTTCTTCATGGCTTCGGGTGCTCGCCTCAAGTGCTGTGCAGAGAGCTCGAGCAGCAGCGACTCGGATTCCTCCAGTGAGAGCGACAATGACAATGACGACGATGAGAGCTCCCCAAGCGTCAAGATCGAGGAAAGCGATTCTGACTAAGTACGGGTGACACTTTGGTTTAATCCTGAATCGTGTCCCGATCAAGTTATTTTCTTTTGTTCTTGTATTGTGCCCAATGTAACCCTGCAGGGAAATGTTTAAAAGAAATGTTATCGGGCACTTCTGAATGAATATCTACTCTTTGTTATGCTTGATGAATGCGTGATGTTTTTCCTTGGTCGATTCTGTTTTTGCCAGGTTTTATTCACTACGCTTTTTAGAAACTTGCCGGTGTGCACACTTGCTGTAAGTGCTTGAGGAACGGATCCTTAGCAGCCTGCTAGAAATGTCGCTGCCGGCAAAGTCCCTTGGCGGTCTCACCGCAGCTGCTTAGATTGCTTGAGCAGTCTCGAAACAAAATAAGAGCACAACTAAGAGCGACAAGGTTCTCTCGCATGTAGGTTTTCCATACAAAAGCCAAAAACATTCAAGGAAGATAGCTCTACAACAATGAAATTTATTTGAAAGTTTTTCAACTTGGCTTTTCATTGTTGTACTTCTTGTCATGGAATATTAACTTGAACGTCACTTGCCGATGTCCATACCATCATTCCTCCCAGCAAACTTTCACGTGAGGCAACCTTCTGTCTTTTGAGAAAAGAAAGAAGAGAAAATAACGATATGGAACCTTGACAGTTCCTTAATCATCCATACAAGGCAAGCATATCACAACACCACAGAAAAAAACATATAATTAAACATGTGAATTGACTAGAGTTGTGAAACACTTAGCTTTATTTCACTTATGCACAGGGTCTGTGCCAGGCTTTGTACAAAGGATTACATGCTTTGCCAGCAAGCTGGTACAAAAGGTGGTTGTTGGGCAGCCCGGCAACCTGCGCCTTACGGGTAAGACATGTGAAGATGCTGAATATTCCATGAGTTATGCACTGGAGTGCCATCTTCGGTCTCTAGGCGGACTGCGCCAGGCGTAGTGACTCGTATTACCCAGTAAGGGCCTTCCCACTTCGGCGTCAACTTGTTTGAATTCTTGGTGGACTGAACTCACCGAAGAACAAGGTCGCCTTCCTCAAGGCTCCTGGTGTTAACCGTGCGGCTATGATAGCAGTGCAATGCTTGGTGGTATCGTGCAGCATGTACAACAGCCTGTAGACGATCTTCCTCAAGGAGCGTGGCATCATATCGATGCGGCTGCTCTTTCTCAAGCTCATCATAAGTGAGCACTGGAGGTGACCTATACATGAGTTCCGTGGGGAGCACTGCTTCTGCCCCATAAACTAGGGAGAATGGTGTCTGGCCAATGGCTCGATTTGGTGCCGTTCTGATTAACCAAAGAACCGTCAGAAACTCATCAATCCAGCGTCTTCCATATTTGTGCATCTTGTCAAAAGATCTTGTCTTGAGCCCGTGCAGCACTTCAGCCTTCGCTCTTTCCGCCTGGCCGTTGCTCCTTGGGTGAGCAACTGATGCAAAGCAGATATTGATGCCAAGGTCATCAAGGTATTGCATGAAGATGCGGTTCGTGAACTGTGTGTCGTTGTCGGTGATGACCCTGTTGGTTACTCCAAAATGGCAAACTAGCCCTTCAGAGAACATGACGACTGACTGTGCGGTCACCTTTCTTACCGGCTCCACTTCTGGCCACTTTGTGAACTTTTCAACTACAACGTACTAGTACTCAAAGCCCCTGACAGCGTGTGGGAAGGGGCCGAGTATGTCGAGCCCCCAGACCCAGAAGGACCAAGAGATAGGGATTGTTTGAAGAGCTTGAGCTGGCTGATGTGACTGTTTCGAATGAAACTGGCATGCTTCACACTTGGTTACCAGATCAATTGCATCACGGAGGGTAGAGGCTAGTAGAAACCTTGCCGGAAAGCCTTGGCAGCAAGGGCTCTTGATCCTATGTGTGAGCCACATATACCCCATGTATCTCCGCCAACAGCTTTTGTCCATCTTCCAGATAAATGCACTTCAATATCACCTCTTTTGATCTCTTTCTATAGATGTCGTTGCCGACAAACTGATACATACTTGATTAACAGGCTACTCTTTCAGCTTCTTCTTGATCTTCGAGAAGTTCTCCTGTCTGAAGGAATTCGATAATCTGATGTGCCCATGCTGGAGCCCAGGGCTCGACAACAAGGACTAAAGGCATTTCTTCAGCTATGGGAGCGCTTGTCTTGACGGCAAGAACTTGGTTCGTTGCTGGAGCCTGCTGCTCACCGACAAGCTTGTCGCTATCTCTGGCAACATCCTTGCAGGCAGCTTCTGGGAGCTTGGTAGGAAAGTACTTGCTGGAGTTGAACTTTCTTCTTTTGTTCTGTCTAACTGATGGTGTTACAGATGACTGAGTTAACTGGAGCACAAAATTTCCTGGTTCCACAGGTAGCTTGAGTGCAGCGACCACAGTTAGCTTGAGTGCAGCACGCCTTGATAGATAATCTGCAATGCTATTCGCTGCATGAGGAACGTGCTCTATTTGCAATCCGTCAAAGTTCCCTTCCAATTTTCTCACTTCATCAACATATTCTTCCATCAATGGACTCTGATGATATTTGTTAACTTGTTTTACAACCAACTGTGAGTTGACTCGGATAATAAGTTTTCTGATTCCAAGGTCTACCGCTATCCTGAGACCGACAAGTAGTCCTTCTATTCGGCAGTGTTGTTTGTCGCCTTCTCCCTGGGAAATGCATCTAAATTACATACTTGAGGTGCTCTCCGGTGGGTGCGACAAGAAGCACTCCAGCACTGGCGCCTTGCAGTGAAGAGACCCCATCAAAGTACATAATCCAATCCTTAGTTGTTTCTTGCCGGGGAGAGAGGTTTCTGGAATTTCTTCGTCTAGCGTTGGCGTCCATTCTGCAATGAACTCTGCCAAAGCTCTACTCTGAATCGTTGATGTGTTTTCAAACTTGAGATCAAAGCTTGACAATTCCAACGCCCACTCAACAATCTTGCTTGTTGCATCTGGATTCCTCAAGATCCTTTGCATTGGAAAGCGAGTGACGACAGTTATCTAGTGTGCTTGGAAGTAGTGGTGCAGCTTCCTTGAGGCCATAAGGAGACCAAAAAGCAATTTCTACACCCCAGAATATCTTGACCTAGCTCCCTAAAGAAGGGAGCTAAAAATATATATTGGGCGATGTACCAACTTCTTCTGCACAACTTGTTGTTCTAATTCATTTACTTGCTCTGCACTTAACCTGTCGGCACCAGGACTTGCCGGAGAAGATACCGGCTTGTCACTTGATGGTCTTGCATTTGCTACTTCTTCGCTTTCAGCTTCCCTCTCCACCACCAGTGCAGCACTAACCACTTGATTCATTGCCGCCAAGTATAACAGCAACTGCTCTTGCGGTCTTGGTGCAACCAGTGTTGACGCAGAGGAGAGCTACCTCTTCAAGTACTGTAGTGCTGCCTCCACTTCTGGGGTCCATTTCATTGGACCTGCCTTTTTCAAAATTTTGAAAAACGGCAGGGCGCACTCTGCAGACTTGGAGATGAACCTGCTTAGTGCAGCAATGCAACTGGCAAGATGACGCACATCCTTGGCATGCTTTGGTGCTTCAATCTGCTCAATTGCTTTGATCTTGTCGGGATTGGCTTTGATCCCATGCTGAGAAACAAAGAACCCAAGAAGCTTGCGGGATGGAACAGCAAACACACACTTCTCAGGGTTAAGCTTGAGATTGATCTTGCAAAGATTAGCAAACATCTCTTCTAGATCTTAAATGAGTGTTGTTCTGTCCATGGTTTTGACCACTATATCATCCATATATGCTTCTACATTTCTATGCAGCTAGTGCTCAAAACCAATCTGGACTGCTCTAGCAAATGTTGAACTAGCACTCTTTAATCCAAAAGGCATACGTATGAAGTAGTACGTGCCACATGGAGTGACGAATGCGGTCTTCTCTTCATCTTCTTTTGACATGAATATCTGATGATACCCAGAGTAGGCATCAAGGAACAATAGCACATCACATCCGGCAGTGGAGTCAACAATCTGTTCGATGCGCGGCAAGGGTAATGGGTCCTTCAGGCAAGCTTTATTGATATCTGTATAATCAATGCAAAGCCACAATTTGCCGTTCACCTTGCGCACAACAACTGGATTAGCCAACCATGTGGGATGGAGAACACCTCTGACCAAACCTGTTGCTTCCAACTTTTTGATCTCTTCGGAAATGAATGGTTGCCGCTCCAAAGCTTGCTTCCTCACCTTCTGCTTGATAGGTCACGCGTGAGGATAGATGGCAAGGTGGTGCTCAATTACCTCCTTGGGAAAACCAGCGATGTCAGATGGTTGCCATGCAAACAAATCAACATTCGCCTGCAGGAAGGCAACGAGCGTTCATTCCTATTTAGCATCAAGGGTGGAACTTATGGTGAAAGTTCCCCCCTGAGCCATCCTCCTTGGTGGACACCTTCTTGGTTTCTGGTGGAGTAGCTTTGTTCTTCTTGCTCTTGCCGGCAGAGCTCTCTTGCACATCCTCGATGGGAGCGCAACACTCTGAAGAGGCGCGCTTGCCAGAGTCAGTGGTCTTGTCAGTCTTCCTCCTCTTCTTCCCCACGGGAGCTTGGTCAGCAGGAGCAAGTACCTTTGCTGCAGATGCCACAACTGCTTCCCGATAGAGTTGACCAGCACAAATCAGCGCATCATTCTTATCGGAGTGAATGTTGATGACACTTATCGGCCAAGGCATCTTTAGTGTGTTTTAGGCGTAGGGGGTGCTGCCATGAACTTTTCAAGTGCTGGGCGTCCAAGGATTCCATTGTAGGGAAACAGAATCTTTACGACATCAAAGACAATCTTCTATGTCCTATAGTTGAGATCACTGCCACCGGCAAAGTGATCTTGCCCTTCGGCTAGCTTCTTGCTAGATTGATTCCCTGGAATGTGCCAGTCTTCTTCAGATCCTCATCAAAAATCTACAGCCTCTTGATCACGTCAGGCGAGATCAAGATGAGACCAGCCCCACCGTCAACCAGCATCTTTGTCACCTTGAGGTTGTGTATTGTTGGAGAAACCAACAATAGCAAGTACACAACCGCAGTTGTATGATCAAGGTGGTCCTCGGTGTCAAAAATGATGGGCATGTTGGACCATCTTAGGGGCTTCTGGGCACCCACCACCGGCTCCGTCGCATCGACCTCACGCACCCACTGCTTGAGTTGGCGGTGAGAGGAGTGCAAAGATGCACCTCCGTCAATGCATATGGCTTCTGTGGCTTTCTGGAACTCTGCTTCACTAAACTCATCATCATCCTCTTCGTCTTCATCATCATCATCATCTCCTTTCTTGTCTCGACCTCTTGCAGGCTTCTCCTTCTGCTGCTTGGTCTTGCTGCGGCGTCCTCCTTGGCCACCATGTTTCTTGCCGGATCAATTTGCACCATCAGCCTTCTGTTTATCTCTTTTCTCATATTCAGCCTTGTACTTCTCGGCAAGCTACTCTACTTGTCAGCAGTCTTGAAGGTCATGGCTCTTGGTGTGATGGATCTTGCAATACTGCTTGCCGGAGCCTCCGATCAGATTAGCGGCCACCAAGGCTTCACATGAGGCGCACCCGGCAACCTCCTTGCCGAAGCTCTATGCCTTAGCTTTCTTGGCAGGGCCACTATTGCCAGATCCCTCTACAGCAAGTACAACCTTGCATATTCACTTCCTGTTGTGCTTGCGGTTTTTCTTCTTCGGGGTGTTGGTGGTACAGTCATCTTCCAAATCAGATTCTGTGGCAGCCTCCTCCCCAGGAAGTTTCCTTCCTTCCTCAGCCTGTGCACACTTGTCGGCCAAAGCATAATTCTTGCCAACATCCCTCACCTTGGTCATGGCCATCTCTTCCCGCATCTTATGGTTCCTCATGTTCTAATGGAATGCAACAATGATTGTTGCGGGGTGGATATAAGGAATGTTGCATTGCACACGACTGAATCTCTGAATGTACTTGTGGAGCGACTCATCCTCCTTCTGCGGGATCATCTATAGTTCAGTTTCCTGGCATGGAACTTTTTGGCCACCTGTGAAGGCACCAACAAATTTGTGGCACAAATCTGCCCAGCATGAAACAGAGTCTTCTGGCAAGTTCATCAACCATGACTAGACGTTGGGTTTGAGCACCAACGGGAAGTAGTTCACGAAAAGCTTATCGTCCCGAGCTCCAGCAGCTTGCAGCGCGATGGTGTAGATGCTCAGGAACTCGGAAGGGTGGATGTTGTCATCATACTTCTCCACCTCTGGCTTGAAGTTCGGGGTATTGGGCCACTGGACTTGCCATAGCACAAGGGTAAACGCAGGACAACTTACCTCGTAAGGAAGGCCGCCATTGTTCCCTAGTGCAGGCTCATCAATAGCAAACCCCGCACGCCTATCAGATTGATGGCGTGCTTCCCGTCGCCATTCGATGGTTGTATGGGCATCCTTTCCGCACCGTTCTTGTAGAACTTGGTGCTGGTCGCAGTGAGCTCGCGGATCACACGATGCCATGGGTGCGTCATCATGGGCGTCGACCCGCTGGCTTTGCCATGGAGGTTGTTGCTATCATGGAGGGGACTGCACCGTGGGTGCTCCACCTCTAGTCCTTTGTCCGTCAGTGTGCACCGGGGCGGTGGGCTGCTGTTGTGAAGGTCCCACCTGTTGTGGTTTGTCATTGTTGGCAAAACCAACAATACTCTAGATAGTGACCCTCCACTCGTCCATCTTATCCGCAGCAGGAAGAAACTACAGCAGTAGTTGTGCTCATGCCAGGGCTTCTTCTGGCATGGACGGCATGGAGAGGTGTGAGGAACTAGTCGTGTTCTTGCTTCCGATTGATCTGGAAGCAGCGCCATCTCGAACATGCAACTTTGGCCTATTGTCACCAATGCACTGGCATGTGCTTGCCCTGTGCATCTTGAGGATGATCCGTAGGACCCTTGCCGTGGGGACGCTCGGAGCCGCCGACGCCATGGCGTTGCTCGACGTGCACGGTCTAAGACGGCCGCGCTGTGGGCATCCTAGAGCGTGCCCCGTTGTCCCTGGAGTTGCCGCGCCACCCGCAGGCAGCATGGCCCCATCCTTGGACCTGGTGGCAAGAGGGTCGTTGTCATTGTGGACGATGCCACACGCCTGGCTGTGATCGCCAGAACATCCCGGAGGCTGTTCTTGGCCCCTGCCACCGCCTCCACCA
Organism: Thinopyrum elongatum; assembly: GCA_011799875.1. Classification (NCBI taxonomy): domain Eukaryota; kingdom Viridiplantae; phylum Streptophyta; class Magnoliopsida; order Poales; family Poaceae; genus Thinopyrum; species Thinopyrum elongatum. The sequence goes on from CM022300.1 coordinate 281,042,585, forward strand.
CCACTCGCGCCACCGCCCGTGTCGTCTCCTATCTGCGAAGGCACTGGTGGCTTGGATGAAGATGAGCCGACCGCCATGGTGCCCTTCTTCTTGGGCACCATGGCGAAGAAGCTGACGCGCTTACTGTTGATTCTGGTTCGCACAAGTGACCCCCTGCCTGGTGCGCCGTAGATGTCATGCATATGACCATGTATGGGATCATGGCGATCCCTTTGTGGTTCGACTGGAGGGATCGACGTGCACAAACAACAGAACCAGCAGGAAACGCATGGTGTTTACCAGGTTCAGGCTGCTGTCAAGCGTAAAACCCTACTCCTGCTTTGTGTATTGATGTATGTATGTGTCCAACTTAGATGAAGCGCACGTCCGGCAAGGTGCTTGGGTAGTGTAGCTATGCGTGCAAATGGACAGGGTTTCGACCTTTGTTAAGGAAGCCATGGGCCTCCTTTTATAGACTATGGGGTCACCATAATGTCAAAATGGTAAATCTACACTGTAAATAGTAGCTAGAGTGTTGTGTACCTAACTCTGACAGGTTAAGAAACATGCATTTAATGCACCATGAAGTGTCTTGTGGATGGAGTTCTCTAGCAAGGCCGGTCTCTCCTTCTGTGTCGTTCATCCATCTACCTTCTATTCCTTTGACACATCATTTGGACGGGTGTCATTAAAGTTGTATCTTCGAAGGTGAGCTGCCACGCGCCCAGACAAGTATCACCTAACTGTCTGCCCGCTCAACACCACATCGACAAGTGACAACCTGATCGAGGAGGTGGAGCGGTGGCATCGCAGTTGGATTCTTGTCAAGCCCGGAGCTTGCCGGGCTTGAATCTTGAGATGTCCTCCCCGGCAAGGATCTTGTAGGGTCCTTGAGTTGTGCCTTCAGCATTTCTGATCTCTGTCTTCTGAGACTTTCTTTGCTTCTTATAATCTGGTCTTGTGTTTGTCTTTTCAGTTACCCTTCGGCAAGCCCTACCGTCGAGAAGGCTGCCATTGCCTGTGCATAAGTCTGGGGTATTAAGGACCCCATTTTTAATACACCGACAGGTTGCCCCGCGTGGGTCAGCACGATGCAGTTACGTGCGGCATGATGGAATTACACGCTGCAAAAACTACCATCCGGGCGAGCCGATATTTCAGGCCGTCAGGCCTCCCCATTAACTCCCACGGCCATTATAACCATAGTCTCTTCAACCTTTCGATCGCACCCCATAACACAACAAGCACACCCACGACGACACATATAGATAGGATATCTAGCGGTGCTCCAATGGAGTTCGGCGTGCATCATGTGGACACCCACATGAGGGAGAAAGTCCTCTCGATGGTGTATGCCATCGACCTGGCCCTGGTGGAGGAAACCATCAACATCATGGAGCAGTTTCTTGCTGAAGATGACAAGTACAAAGTGGTCGGCTTCGACCTCCAGTACACCAGCGGTCATCCCGGGAAAGATCAGAAGGTTACCGTCGCCTAGTTGTGCATGCACCATCACGTCCTCGTCTACCACTACTGCCTGGCCACAAGACCTTGTGAGCATTTCGCCGGGTTTGTCAACACCCCCTACTACAAGTTCACTATAGTGGACACTATCAATGATGTCAAAGCACTCAAGATTTTGGGCTTGGCCTGCCAAAAGCTTGTCGACATCCATGGCCACTACAGTGTCTATGGCAGCACGAAGTACTCCCTGGTTGAACTCGCCGTGGCCATCTTCGAACCCTACTACGAAAACATTAAGGATCGTGCCACGAAAAATCCTAGAGCCTGGCATGGTGCCTGGGTGCGGAGACTGGATGAAGCTCACCTCAAGTTTGCGGCCAAGAACATGTACACATGCTACAATATGCACAGGCGGATCGTTGACATGAGGGAGTGCCTTCTTACTATAATTGGCGAGGGATCGAGCCACCAGCAGAGCTGCGGTGGAAAGCGTCACAACAAGAGGTAGATGATTATTAGATATGATCATTTATCCTAGTTAATTATGCATGTAATTGTTTACTTTGGTCTGTGCAAATGCCATGTGTGTACTAGTCACTTATGTAGTTTTGGCTAATCGCATCGCAAATGGACTAAACTAGGAAAGCCGTCGATGATGATTTCAACAATCACTGACAATTGTATACCAGCAATCGTTTACCCACAACACACAGAGCTTATTAGCAGCAATTGTCTGTGTTATTATCAGCCTTCACACACATTTCTGATTACGGACCTGTTTGCCATGTACCACACACATCTTGTTAAGTTGAACCATTTCTGTTGTCTTGGCTCATTGCAAACAGTTCATCCGGGTGAACTATAGGCCGTCTATCGCACACAACTTGATCTGGCTGACCATTTCTATTGTGTTGCCTAATCACAAACAGTTCATCTGAGTGAATTGTATGTCGTATATCGCACACACCTTCATTTGGCTGACCGTTTTTGTTGTTATGCTTAACACAAATAGTTCGTATGGATCAACTGTATGCCACAAATCGCACACGCAACTCTAATCTGAATCATGTTTGATGTCTCCACCATCGCAAACAGTTTGTATCATTTTTGACAGTTTTCTTACAACACCGTTTGTGATTAATGCATCACACACTATTTTGTCGAAGGGTCTTTGATTGTAGTATCGCGTTACCAGCATCATGCAGCAGTGTCTCCTACAAGCCACGAATGGCAGTTAAATCACAAGCCATCGCCGATTTCCTCATCGAGTGGACAGAGGCCCAACAGGTCCCCAAAAATGTCGACCTCAAGTACTGGACAATGTACTTCGATGGATCAATGACTGTGCAAGGTCTAGGGGCCGGAATAGTCCTCATCTCTCCAAGAGGCAATAAGATGAATTATGTCCTTTAGCTACATTCCGGGACTCCAACAACCTGTCGGAATATGAAGCTCTCCTCCACGGGCACCGGATCGTGGCCTTCATTGGCATCCGACGTCTCATTTGCCGCGGCAACTCCGACCTCGTGGTACAACATGTAATGAAGATGTTGGACACCAAAGACCCCAAGATGGCAGCATATTATGCTGCCGTCCGAGCACTTGAAGGGAAATTCGATGGAACTCAAGCTGCACCACGTCAAGAGAAGCGACAACATAGCAGCAAACAACCTCGTGTGGGTCGGGTCATCCAAATGGCCCGTCCCAGATGAGACTTTCCTGGAGATACTACCCCAGCCATCTGTCAAGATAAAAGACCTCGGCACAGTAGAGATGGGCTGCGGCAGCACATAAAGCACAACCCCACCACCCGCCCCACCGCCTTCAGCCACCTCGGAGGAGGTCGTGATGGAGATCCACGCACAAGACTGGATACAACAACTACACACCTATATGACCAAAGGCGAGCTCCCTCAAGACAAAACAGATGTGCGATGCATCGTTTGCCGCTTGAAGGCGTACATCAATGGCGAGCTGTGCAAACGTAGTCAGGTGGGCATTTTCCAGTGATGCGTGTCAAAGGAAGAGGGGAAAATCTCTTTGAAGAAATACACGTAGGGGCTTGCGGCCATGACGCAGCCCCCAGAACAATTGCAGCAAAGGCCTTTAGGCATAGTTTCTTCTGGCCCCACGTGATGCGTAACACCGAAGATATCGTACGCTGCTGCGACGGCTAATAGCGATTCACCAACAAGACACACATGCCGACGTCAACCCTAACAACGATACCCCTCACATGGCTATTCGCGGTATGGGGGCTAGACATGGTTGGCAAGCTAACACCCTCGCCAGGAGGCCATATATTCTTGTTGGTAACTATCGACAAGTTCACCACGTGGATTGAGGCCAAACTAGTAACAAACGCAGAGGCCGACACAACGGTCAAGTCTGTCTTCGGCCTCATACACCATTTCGGTGTCCCGCACAGCATCATCACTGACAATGGGTCCAACTTCACCGCCTTGGTGTTCAAAGATTTTTGCCACCAACAACGCATCCATGTTAACTACGTGTCTGTGGCACACCCTCAGTCCAACCAGCCAATGGCTTGATCATACAAGTTCTAAAACCCCGCCACATGACGCCCCTCGTTCGGGCAATAGGAAACTGGGTGGAGGAACTCCCCTCCATCCTCTAGAGCTTGCGGACAACCCCGAACAATCCATTGGCTACACGCCCTTCTTTATGGTCTACGGGGCGGGAGCAGTGCTAGCATCCGACATCGAATACGACTCTCCATGTGTCCAGGCGTACGAGGAGGAGGTCGCCGAAGAAAATAGGAAGGATGACGTCACTGCCAAGGAAGAAGCGCAACTCCTCGCCATCGAACGCACCAGCATTTACTAGCAGAAACTATGGCCATATCAAGGCCGGCACCTGCAGGCATGCGAGTTCAACCTCGGCGACCTCGTCTTACGCCTCGAGCAGAATCCAAGAAACAACAAGATGTCCTTGATAACCCACAAGTATAGGGGATCGCAACAGTTTTCGAGGGTAGTATTTCACCCAAATTTATTGATTCAACACAAGGGGAGCCAAAGAATGTTTGCAAGTATTAGCAATTGAATTGTCAATTCAACCACACCTAGAGAATAAAATATCTGCAGAAAAGGGTTTAGTAGCATAGTGGTATGATAGTTTGATAGCAATAGTAATAGTAGTAATAGTAACAGTAACAGTAACAGTAGCAATTTTGTAGCGATTGTAACAGCAGCAAAAACAAAAGTAACTTAGGAAAGGTCAATATGCAAAAAGCGTACACATTGGATTAGTGATGGATATTCGTGTTTGATGATATTCATCACATAACAGTCACAACCTAGAGTGATACACAATAGCTCCAATTCATCAATGTAATGTAGGCATGTATTCCGTATATAGTCATATGTGCTTATAATAAGAACTGGCAAGATATCTTTTGTCCTACCCTCCCATGGCAGCGGGTTCCATAAGGAAATCGAAGGGATATTAAGGCCTCCTTTTAATAGAGAACTGGAACAAAGCATTAACACATGGTGAATAAATGAACTCCTCAAACTACGGTCAACACAGAAAAGAATCCCAACTAATGTCACTTTGGGGTATGCGGATCATAACACATAATAGGTGCATACAACTTGCAAGATAGGATCTAAAACTCCAATGTATTCATGAAAACATAAAGGGTTCGGATCTGAAATCATGACACTCGTGCCCTATTGACAAGCATTAAGCATAGCAAAGTCATAGCAACATCAATCTCCGAAGATAGTGGGTACTCGGGATCAAGCCCTGACAAATTGACTCGATTAGATGACAAATCTCATCCAACTCCATCACTGTCCAGCAAGCCTATGAAGGAATTACTCACTCTTGGTGGTGAGCATCATGAAATAGGTGATAATGAAGGGTTGGTGATGATGATGGCGATGAATCCCCCTCTCTGGAGCCCCAAACGGACACCCGATCAGCCCTCCTGATGAAGAACAGGAGGTGGCAGCTGCTCCATATCGTAAAACGCAATGAAACTTGTTCTCGTATATTTTTAGGGAAAAAGGAATTTATAGGCTTGAGGTTAGGGTCACTGGAGTAACGTGGGCCCCATAAGGTAACAGGGCACGCCCGGGGGGGTGGTCCCGCCCTGATGCCTTGTGGGCAACTGGTGGCCCCCTCCGGTGGATCTCCGCTCTAGTATTATTTATATATTCCATAAAAAATCTCCAATAAGTTTTGTCCGATTCCGAGAACTTTTCTTTCTGCACAAAAAACAACACCATGGTAGTTCTGCTGAAAATAGCGTCAGTCCAGGTTAGTTTAATTCAAATCATGAAAATTAAAGTCCAAAACAAGAGCAAAAATGTTTGGAAAAGTAGATAGTACATAAACGTATCAATCCCCCCAAGCTTAATTCATTACTTGTCCTTAAACAATTCAGTTGACAAAGTAAAAGTGATAAAGAAAAACTTTTACAAACTATTTGTTCTTGTATCCGTATATAAGCTTAAATAGCACCCAAGTCTTCAGTAAAGATCATGAACTAACCATGCCAATGATAACACTTAGAAATCACATTTACTCATATCGATGGCATAATCAACTAGAAAGCAATAATAACATATCTCAAATGCCAACAATTCGTCACAACGATCATGATATAATATGATAGCATGGTATCTCGCTAGCCCTTTCTGAGACCGCAAAACATAAATGCAGAGCAGCTCCAAAGTTCAAGCAGCGAGTAAACATTGTAATTCATGATAGAAGAGATCCAGTCAAGATGCACACAAGATTAACTATACTCAATGCATAAGAATGACAATAGCGTTCTCAGGACTGGTGATTTTTGAGAAGGTGATGGCTGAACAATAAAAATAAATAACATTAAAGTAAACAGATAGGCCCTACGCAGATGGAAGGAGAGATTTGCAGAGGTGCCAGAGCTCTAAGCTTAAATCAGAGATGAATACATTTTGAGAGGTATGCTTTTCCTATCAACGTTACGACAGAGGATTTTCAATATTATCCAGGCTGAACGCATTATTGGTGGTTCCCAAGCGGAAAGGTAGAGTTTACTACCCCTCAACCATCAAACACAAGCCATGACTAGCTGAAGTCTCAGGTGCCCTCCATAGCAACAACTTTTCAGGGGAGTTTGTTTCATTATATATTTTTTCATTTTGATTATAGGACTGGGCATCCCAATTACCAGCCTATCTCATGCAATGATAGGTGAATAAGCACCAATCATGAGAATAATCCTCTTAGCATGGAAGATATTGACCGCCCACTGTTGTTCCATGAGTAGTACAGGAACACAAAACAGATGATTATTTGAAGGATTAGAGGTGGCACATGCAAATTTACTAAGGACGGCAGAGTAATACCGCATATAGGTAGATATGGTGGGCTCATCTGGAACAACTTTGGTTTAGGGATTTGGATCTATAAGCAGCATTCCCGCTTAGTACAGGTGAAGTCTAGCAAATAGATGGAGAAGCGACCAACTAGAGAGCGATAACGGTCATAATCATGCATTGAGAATATCTAACGTTGAATACTAGCATGAGTAGGATATGAACACCATGAACATAAATATCGTGGAGGCTATGTTGGTTTTGAATCAACTACATGTGTGAACATGTGACAAGTCAAGCCACTTGACACGTTTAGAGGAGGATACCGTACAAACATACTACATCATAACCATTTTAATGCATGTTAACATACAAGATAAATAATTATCCACTCCTAGCTACTTGAGCATGGCATGAGCAACTATAATATCTAATTGTCATCACAAACATGTTTACTCATAATATGCAGAATCATGGATACTGAGTTAAACATATTTACAAAAACAAAAACAAGGAGAGTTCATACCAACTTTTCTTTGCCACAGTAACTTCATCAAATCATCGTCATTATTGCCTTTCACTTGCACGAGCAACTAATATGAAAATAATAATAGTGCAAGAGTGTCGTGGACTAAGCTAGAATCTGCAACCATTTTATTCAAAGGAGAAGACAAGGTAATGTTGGCTCTTCGTTAGACCAATAGTAATGCATATGAGAGCCACTCAATATTTTCATCGTGGTCTTCTCCTTACGATGACTCAATGAAAAGAAAGGAAATTCAGAGAAACACACTAAAATATTTTTGGAGTTTTTATTTTTTCTGAAGAAAGCAAACTAATGAAAGAAAAACAAAAGGCGAGAAAAACTATTTACATGGGAAAGCTCCCAATAAGCAAAACAAGAAACGGGAAACCTTTTTGGTTTTGTTTTACTACTACGAACTAACTAAACAAGAATGAAAAATCGAAAAGAAGCGAGAAATATTTTTGGATTCTTAAAGTTTTTCAAACACAAAAGAACAAAGTAAAAATAAAACTAAGTATGGATATACAATGAAAGAGGATGAACATCAACAACTTGAATGAATGTGTGAACATGAATGTAATGTCGGTGAGAAAACGTACTCCCCTAAGCATAGGCTTTTGGCCTAGCTTGGCAATCACCACCAGTAGTAGCCATCGGGCGAGGTGGTGGCGCCCGAGCGTCCCAAGGCTGGCCCTTGTTCTGTGTCGCAGCCAACTCGTTCCTATAAGCAGTGATGTCCGATGGCATGATGACGCAACCATGCTTGGCATGAGAATCAAACAAAGAGGGTGCAGGCAATAGAATAATATCACGAGTATCCTCACTAAATACCAAATTATAAAGAATGTGGTGAGGAAGCTCAGGGTTATCAATAAAATGGTGATCTATCATAGCCTGGTGATCCAAATAAACTTTAGGCAGCAAGTAATCATTGTGGCATATATTAACATGGAAACGTCTCGCTAGGAGAGTAGCATAAATACAACCATGAACTTTACCCCTTGTCATAGTGTGCAAGCGGTGCGCAATGATAGCTCCGAGGCTATAAGTGTTGTCACCGAAAAGTGTGCGGCAGAAAATGGCGAGGTCAGGGGCACTGAGCCTACCACCTTCCTCCCTAGCAGTCAAGCATTTCCCTATGAATAAACCAAAGTAGTGCATAGTGGGAAAATGCAAACTAGTAGCTCTGGTTCTCGACACGCCCCTACGCTCTCCCACAGTTAAAGTGCAGAGGAAGTTATCGAATTCCTCTGGTCGAGGCTCTCTCAATTCCCCATCATAGGGAAGCAAACATATCTCACATAACTCTGTAAGTGGCATCTCATGATGTTCGACATATAAATAAAGCGTACCATGCGGAGATTAAGCCAATGCAAGAAATGGAAACTTTGCATGAAAGAATTTGCAAGGATGTGGTATTGATCACACTCATCTGTGAGGAAGTTGGTCAACCCAGCATTTGCAACAAATTGTGTGATCTCTTGGTGAAAGCCGGCTTCATTCATGAAGACATTGTGTGGCAATTCGCACTATTGGACCTCCTCCTATGTGGAATGTTAAGGTCATGGTTCGGGGCATCCCCAATGATCCCCTTGGAACTCCGGCTCAAAGAACCTCTCCGAAAGAAGTTCATTTTCATAAGAACAAATTTATGAAATTTTTGGACCACAAAAAGATGTTAACAAAACATCACAAGATTGATAGCAACTACTCATATGGATGTCCAGAGGCTATATCAAGCATTCAAACTACTTGGAACTCAAAGAATTCAACATGCAAGCTCATTTTCATTAGCACCAAGAGAATCAAAATATGCAAAACATAATCCAATAGAGCAAAAAGTAATTGCAGCAATGGAGAAGTCACATACCAAGGAGCAATCCCTCAAAACAGTTTCAGAAATGGAGCTCCGAGCAAAGAGATCAAAAATCTCAGGTTTGGGAGCAAGAACATGAGAGAGAGAGAGCAACCAGGCTTTTTTCTATAGGTAAGAGATCAAGTGGGCTGAATGGCTAAGTTAGTGGGGTCCTATGGACCCCACAAGCCATCTTGGCGCGCCATGTTGCCTTGTGAGCAACAGGAGCAGCCCCCTGGGATGTATTCAGTGCCAAAAATTCTTAAATATTCCCTAAAAAATCATGTTAAAATTTTACAACATTCTGAGCACTTTTATTTTTGGCCCTTTTTTATTGCATGAATAATTCAGAAAACTAGATAATCAAGGCATTTTACTTTATTAAACTAAAAATAACAAAGAGCAAACTATGATTACAGAAGGTTGTGTCTACTAAATTCATCGACCACATGCCCCTAAAAAAGAAACCATTAATAAGGTTGATCAAGTCTTAATAAACTATTTTTGAGTAACATTAAACTGGAGAATCTTCGTATAACACTAGGTTACCTCAATGGGGATATGCATTTCCCCAATAATAAGAGTTTCATATTTCTTTTTGACAGTAGGAAGAGGGAATTTGAAAACTCCAATTGTGATTGTCGAAACCTTTTCAATTCAATTGATTCCATTAACCGAACTTTGTTTCTTTGGAAAATGAATCATATGCTCATTACCATTGACATGAAAAATGACCTTGCTTTTGTTGCAATCAATAACAGCCCCTCCAGTATTCAAAAAGGGTCTACCAAGGATAATCGACATGTTGTCATCCTCGGGCATATTAAATATAACAAAGTGTGTTAAGATAGTAACATTTGCAACTACAACAGGCACATCCTCACAAAGACCGAAAGGTATGACAGTTGATTTATCAGCCATTTGCAAAGATATTTTAGTATGTGTGAGTTTATTGAAATCAAGTATTCTATATAAAGAGAAAGGCATAACAAGAACAACGGCTCCCAAATCACATAAAGTAGTTTTGACATAACTTCTTTTAATGGAGCATGGTATAGTAGGTATTCCTGGATCTCCTAGTTTTTTAGGTACTCCGCCCTTAAAAGAATAATTTGCAAGCATGGTGGAAATTTCAGCTTTAGGCATCTTTCTTTTATTAGTGACAATATCTTTCATATACTTAGCATATGAAGGCATTTTGAAATTATCAGTCAAGCGAGTGCGCAAAAAGACAGGTCTAAGCATTTCAACAAAGCACTCAAAATCCTCCTCATCCTTATTTTTCGGAGCCTTATAGTAGGAAAAGGTATGGGTTTCTGAACCCATGGTTCTCTTTCTTTACCATGTTTTCTAGCAATGAAATCTCCTTTATCATATCTTTTATTTTTAGGAGATGGGTTATCAAGATCAACAGCAGGTTCAATTTTTACGTCATTATTAGGTTCTTTATGATTATCTGGTTGAGCATCAACATGCACATCATTATTATCATTATCACTAAGTGGATGTTCATTACCAGATTGTGTCTCGGCATCAGAAATAGAAACATCATAACTATTCTCAGAAGGCTTTTCTACCATAGGTTCACTAGAACCATGCATAGTTCTATCATTTTTCCCTTTCTTTTTCTTCTTTGATGAAATAGGTACATCAATATTAGTTCTCTGAGAGTCTTGTTCAATTCTTTTAGGATGACCTTCAGGATATTGTGGCTCCTGAGTCATTCTATCTCTTCTAGTCATTACTTTAATAGCATGATCATTCATTTCATTATTCATCTCATTAAGTAAATCATTTTGTGACTTAGAATTTTGTTCAACTGAGTATGAACCATGGATGCATGTTTACCTAGTGTAACATCCTGATTTTCGGAATGTTTAATAAAAAGTTTTCCAAAAAGCAGGGCCAGAAAATTTGATTTGTTTTGTTTGGTTAATACAAGCTTAAACTGAGTTTTTTTTAATAATTTGGAGGATTTGATTTGAACTAATGCCCAACTAAATTAAATTTGAGTTTTGTTCTTTACTTTTAGCTGGGTTTATTTTCCTCGTCTTTAGCATATTGGATATGCGTGTATGAATTCTTTGGATTTTAAGTTATTTGATATTTGTTTGAGCTTTTATTTATTTTATAGATTTTCCTTTCCTAAAAGGGAAATCAATTTCTATTTCCTTTTTTTCTCAAACTTTGGCCGAATTTCCAATGCCCAATCTGCCTCCTCTCTTTTCTTTGTTTTTTTTCCTCTCTGTCTCTCTCACGTATGGACCAAGCCCATATGTCTCTTTTGTTTTATTTTGTTTTCTCTTTCTTTATTGGGCCGCATCCCAACCAGTCCCTCTCTCTTTTTTTCCTCCTTCCCTTGCTTCCTCATGGGCCTGATTGAACTGACCCATTGTCCTAGCTAGCGAACACCTCTTCTCTTTTCTCTTCTCTATACGTTACCTTACACAGAATAGAAACAGCCACTTCGTACTTGATTGCTTCCCTTATAATCTCTATAAACTAGATCGGGATCGCGCCTTAGCGCGAGGGTGCCAGTCCCAATGTTTTGGTCAATCAAGTAATGCCAAGTCAGTAGGAATCCAGGTTTATCATGTGCATCCATATAGGATAACAATAAAGTGGAAAGAAACTTCCATCTGTTTCAGTCCTGTCCCAGCTATAGTAAGTTAAAATGTAGTACATAATATAAAACAACATCATATATTATTATATGGAATGAACATGAATAATTATGGAATCCTATGTTAAAGGCCCTTCTCGAAAGGAAAGCAGGAGGAAGCAGAACGCACATAATAGTAATGGTTCAGTACAAAACAGAGAACTAAATGATACATGGTATTAATGTTTTAGTATGAAACACCTTAGTAGTTTAAAATCACAGTACAAATACTTAACACAACCCAATTCTACAAAATCCTAAAAGTTTAGTCTTTAGACCATGTCATGGTAATCAGCGGTAAAACAAATCATGAGGTAGTTGCTGTACAGGCAGATGATCCCCAACGTCAACCGGTACGTGGATCCTTTTTCCTACAAAAGCTGAGATGCTTAAAAAAACATTGCAATTAATGCCATGCAGTCATTTAGCAAAATTCTTAGAAAAATAGATGTTACTCTCTCCCTAAAGAAATATAAGAGCATTTAGATCACTACCTGTGCTCTTATACTTGAGCTTGTCTTCTCAGCATGTGTAGTTTCAGCTGGTTTCTCTTGTGTGGAGCCATTTAGTAAGCATCCATTGAAAAGCAATAGGAGTACTAAAGGTGCAGAGATACCAAATTATTCAGGCTTTGATGCATCTCTTACCACTGTCTTATTCAGAGACTGTATACTCTTAAGATCCAAATCAGGAAGTTTCAACCAAAGGATCTTCAGTTATCACTTATTTCCCGTTCAATCAGATCATTATTCTCTTCCCAAAATAGACAACAACATTCTATCGTCTGAAGATATTCTCAGAACGAAATGGTATTTTTATCTCTAAGAGGGTTAAGGTGGGTCACCTGACATAATGCAAAGGGCTTGTGATTGTATACCTATGTTCCAGAAACGATCATCAGTTTTAACTTAGTTGTGAGGTTCACTTTTCTAAGAAACCAAGTCATGATTAGAACTTAGAAGACCATACTAAATAAAGCTACTTTCATGTGCATAATAAATTAACACAGCCAAAAGAAGGTTTCACACACATGGACTGTTTGTAGTTGCTACTTGCATCAATGATAGTAGGCTACCTTAGAAAACAACAAAATATTACATAGAACTAAGGCGCAACGTTTACAACATGCATGAAGAACAAATTATCATTCTATACCAATGTTGTAGTCCCTCCGATCCATATTAATTGTCGGCGACAATTAATATGGATCGCGCGGGGGTGGGGCGGGGGTATTTTTTCCTTGAATGTTTAGGATTCAGTTTCTTCAACTATTGCATTCACCCTATGTGCATGTGCATTAACAATTCTTAGGCAACAGAAACATGGAAAAAAAGCAAGAGGACCAACATACATGAGATACAATATTTTCTTCTGAAAACAGGAACATACCTTATTAGCCTATAGAAGTGCAGTGAGTGTTCTTCAGTAGATGAGAGAGAGGCACTTTCTAAATCAGATGGTACAAAACTGCTGAAAGAGTAAAGTGCTTGACCGAGCAAATTAGTCGGTGCTCGCCAACCATATAATCGAGACAATTAGTTCATAAAGTATGCAATTTTCTCTTCCTGCAATAATGTATCAAGGTGAAGGCATCAATAATAGTGGACATCATAATTTAACCGCAGGACCACTATTTTAAGTCCCATTAGTATGCAGACCAGATTTAGAATCTAAAGTTGGATGGATGTGTTTAGTACAAGACAAAGAAAAAATTGAATCTAACGATTCCTCACACATATGGATAATTTGGAAAGGAATGCAAATGATTATGAGGACTAATCCTTAAACTTTATATTCGCACCTAGCTATCAAAAAGTAATGCATATATGAATATCCAGGATAAAACAAAATATAAGGACTATTCCTTAAACTTTATATTCGCACCCAGCTTTATATTCTCACCCACTATCATTCTGTGCATTTTTTTACTTTTCCAGTAGAATTAGAAGTTGAAATCATTCCCCCTTTTGTCAGAAGCAAAAAAACAGAACAAAAATAAATGCATATATGAATATTCAGGATAAGAAATAGAGTGCCACATGTCATATAATGCAACTTCCAAGCCACACATCAAAATGGATAAAATGCAACAATGTATATAGAAAGCATTGCGTGTTACCCAGAAATTTCTAACCGTGCTAATGCAAACAAAATATAAGATATCAAGGTCATGCACCTCCGGAGTGAACTGATGTACTCTTCCCTGGATTGCTCCTCCATTTCCTTCAACTCTTGGTCGTAGCTAGACAGCTGCAAAAGGTTCGTCAAAATCCAATAAAAAGTCAGGTACGTGTGCTTGCATTGTGCAAGTTCTAGGCATGCCTCCGCGCCAATGAATAATATCAACACGCTGAGGAGTAGCTTGGAAGCGATACCGGCAAGTTGAGGATGGTGTCATAGCCCTAGTACTTCAATGCCGCCAGGCCGTAGGCGCGCGCCGCCGCTTCCTCTCCGCCATACGCCCCTGCAACGACGGCCGGCTTTCATATATCTCAGCGATGCCAAGACTGAGCTCTAATATCAACAGCTCAGTACACTATGAATGCCTACTAAGAAGAACTGAATGCCTACTAAGCAGAACTGAATGCCCACTCAGGCAACTTTGTTTTTTTTGCTTTCCGGTCAGATGATACAGGCTCACGTACATATGCTCATTTTACTTTTTTCTACTACAGTTTCAGGAAGCTGTGTCTTTTGTAGAGCAAGAACATCTGAGCTCCTTCCTTTTGCATGATGTTGCTTAGTTAATAGGAGAGCTCACACCTGCGCTAACAAACAAATAGTAATACTGCTATTTAACCATGCTCAAGAGCTATTTACCAATTCAACAGTTATCCTATCCTACTAATTTCACAGCTTGAGTTCAGTACGGACTACAGAGTATAAGTATAACATAAGCTACACTTTATAGAGAAGATATAATCAACTATACTGTACTGCTTGCTTGCTTGTTTTCCATTAGTGTATGATTACAAAGTCAGAACAAACTTGTGGCCTGACAAGTGACAACTCAGCTAGAGCAAATATACAGTTAATTAGTCAAAACCATAAACCATATTCAGGCTCTCAACATCTTTCTATGGATATATGAAAGCACAAGTGCTCCCTGGGTGATTTTGGTAATTAATGTCAACATATCTCTTGTTGGACTAATACTTCTATCTAGTATATTTCAGAGAGTTCAACAAAGGCGTGGCATGGACAAGAGGATGTGGGACCCCTTCAAGATGCTAAGGACACATGTTGGCAAAAGCTCAAGACTCTACATTTTTCATTTTAGTGATCCAAGATGGCATTGAGTCCATAGGAAAAGCCAATACTATTAAAAGGGGATGAGGTGTTGCTTAATGGCTTGCTTGCTCAAGATGCTTAGTGATATGCTCCAAAAGCCCTCAACCACTTTATCATTTTTCACATTTGTCCTAAACCTAAAGTCAAACTCGGCCCCACCGATTTGATCTATCCAGCGCCACCGAGTTCACTTGACATAGCCACTGCCAGAAACCCTAATCAGTTCGGTCTCACCGATGGGATCTCGGTCTCACCGAGATGGGCTTGCAAACTCTCTGTCGCCTGTTGCAATCATTTCGGTCCTACCGAGATATTCAATCGGTCCCACCGAGTTTGCTTGACCAACTCTCTGTTTTGCTTATTACCAAAATCGGTCTCACCGAGTTTGTGTAATCAGTCAAACCGAGTTGAGGTTTTACCCTAACCCTAGCACATCGGTCCCACCGAGTTGATCATGTCAGTCCCACCGAAAACTCTAATGTTCACATTTTGAACCATATCGGTCTGACCGAGTTTCAGTATTCGGTCCCACCGAGTTTGGTAAATTGTGTGTAACTGTTAGATTTTTTGTGGAGGCTATATATACCCCTCCACCCATTCTCCATTCATGGAGAGAGCCATCAGAACGTGCCTACACTTCCAACATTCATTTTCTGAGAGAGAACCACCTACTCATGTGTTGAGACCAAGATATTCCAATCCAACCAGAAGAATCTTGATCTCTAGCCTTCCCCAAGTTGCTTTCCACTCAAATCATCTTTCCACCAAATCCAAATCTGTGAGAGAGAATTGAGTGTTGGGGAGACTATCATTTGAAGCACAAGAGCAAGGAGTTCATCATCAACACACCATCTATTACCTTTTGGAGAGTGGTGTCTCCTAGATTGGTTAGGTGTCACTTGGGAGCCTCCGTCAAGATTGTGGAGTTGAACCAAGGAGTTTGTACGGGCAAGGAGATCGCCTACTTCGTGAAGATCTACCCTAGTGAGGCAAGTCCTTCATGGGCGATGGCCATGGTGGGATAGACAAGGTTGCTTCTTTGTGGACCCTTCATGGGTGGAGCCCTCCGTGGACTCGCGCAACCGTTACCCTTCGTGGGTTGAAGTCTCCACCAACGTGGATGTACGATAGCACCACCTATCGGAACCACGCCAAAAATCTCCGTGTCTCCAATTGCATTTGCACACTCCAATCCCATCCCTTTACATTCTTGCAAGTTGCATGCTTTACTTTCCGCTTCTCATATACTCTTGCCATGCTTGCTTGATATGTATTGTGAATGCTTAAACTTGTGCTAAAACTCCACCTTAACTTGAAGAAATTAAAATTTGCCACATTTTTTTGTTGAGGGTCTAATCACCCCCCCCCCCTCTAGACACCTCTACTCGATCCTTTCAATTGGTATCAAAGCTTTGGTCTCCATTGCTTTGGTTTAATCACCATTGGAGGAAGATGGATGAGTCTACGTTGGGGAGTCTTAGATGTAGAGTGCCTATACTAGATGGAGAGTTCTTTCTTGAATGGAAAAATGAGATGCTTGAGATTTTCAATGAATATCACTTGAACAAGTACATTACTAGCCCTTGTGCGCCCCTTGTTGATCCTTTGCATCCTACCCCCGATGAATCTATTGACATGATTCGCAAATCTTAGAACTGTCAATCTTATCACTAGAGGATTGCCTAGAAACTTGATAGGTCGCTTGCCTACTCTTGATTGTGCCTATACCATATGGAGATTTCTTGAGGAAAGATTTCCAAACTACTCCTTACAAAACTTAGATGAGATTCTTCTTAAGTCCATTGCTTTAAATAAGATGAGTCCTAATGATCCTAAGTTTGGTGATTGTCTATTTGAGCTTCGTGACCTTATGCGTGCGAAAGGAGATGTTGGAATTATTAGCAATATCATTTTCGAAGTCACTAGAATTCATAAAGATGAACATTGTCATGGTCATAAAGCTAATGAATCACTCTCTCTAGGTAATGATCAATCACAAGACGATGTTGAACATGGATACTATGATGAGGATGATGATAGTGACTTTGATCTCGATGAGTCTATGAGACACTTTGGTCTTATGGCTAATCTTTGCGGCTACATGGCTGGAGGAAAGGAATGGGTTCTTGATACACTACTAGAAAAACGGCTATAGATAATATGGACACTAATGGCGCACTGTACACGTGGTGCGCCATTACAAAATAGTAATGGCGCACCATGTGTAGGTGCACCATTAGTAACCTAAACAGTAATGGCGCACCAGGAGAAAAGTGCGCCATTACTATGTTTGACCAAGGTTTGACCCAATCCTGGACATAGTAATGGCGCACTTTGTATAGGTGCGCCATTAGTAAGTTGACATAGTAATGGCGCACTTTGTAAAGGTGCGCCATTACTAACTTTCTGAGGTGGCCAAAAAATTCACCAAATGCACCCCCCCCTCTGGACCGCCTTTTCAGTTTCAAAAAAAATAAAAGAAAATGATAGAAATGTCAAAAAAATAAAAGAAAATAAGATTCCCATGTGATATGTGGTCTAGTTGTTAGCAAAATTTACAAACATGAATTTTCGACTTTTTTGCAAAATCTCTCGAGAATTTGTAAAATGGGCATAACTTTTGCATACGAACTCCGATGAAAAAGTTTTTTATATGAAAAAATCATCTACTTGAAAAGTTATATCCGAATTCAACAGGGGGGAACCCCGTTGAAGATTTTTAGAATCCTCAAAAACCTAACAGAAAAAAAGTTACGGGGCTTTCAAGATCTGGAGAGGCAAAAAAATTCAAAAAAAATCAAACTCAGTAATGGCGCACCTGCCCATTGTGCGCCATTACTATCTTCCCGCCTTCAAAATTCAAACTATATAAAAAAATAAAAAAAAGTTAGTAATGGCGCACCTGCCCAAGGTGCGCCATTACTATCTTCCCGCCTTCAAAATTCAAAATAAATCAAAAAAATAAAGAAAAAGATAGTAATGGCGCACCTGCCCACGATGCGCCATTACTATGCTGTATATATGGCTGGGTGGTGTCCTCTCCTCCTTACCTCTTCATTTTTCTCTTCCACTCCACCTCTCCTCCACTCCATCTCCTCCTCTCCTCCACTCCATCTCCCCTCCTCTCCTCCACCATACTCCCCTCCTCCTCTCCGGCGACCTCCTCCTCCTCCTCTCCGGTGACCTCCTCCCATTCCTCTCCGGCGACCTCCTCCTCCTTCTCCGGCGACCTCCTCCTCCCTCCTCTCCTCCCTCCCCTCACGGTTTCTCTCCCTCCTCTCCGGTGAGCTCCTCCTCCCTCCTCTCCGGTGATCTCCTCCTCCCTCCTCTCCGGTGAGCTCCTCCTCCCTCCTCTCCTCCCCTCCCCTCACGGTTTCTCCTCCCTCCTCTCCGGTGAACTCCTCTCCGGCGACCTCCTCCTCCTCTCTGGCGATGTAGGCGAGCTCCTCTCCGGTGACCTCCTCCTCCTCCTCTCCGACGATGTAGGCGAGCTCCTCTCCGGTGACCTCCTCCTCCTCCTCCCTCCTCTCCTCCTCACGGTCTCTCCTCGGCCCTCCTCTCCGGCGAACTCCTCTCCGGCAAAAGAACGTACAAGATCCAAAAACGAGAACAAAATTTGAAAAAATATCGTGCAAAAAAACGAGCAAAAAAATGAGCAAAAAAGGGCAAAAAAATCGCGATCCAGATCCAGATTCAAAATTCAAAATAGTAATGGCGCACCGTGGGGGTTAGAATGTGCGCCATTACTATTTTCCCGCTTCCAAATTCAAAAAAATCGACAAAAAATAATAATAAAAGTTACCAGTGGCGCACCTGAAAAGGTAGTAATGGCGCACATGTGGTGCGCCATTACTACCTGAGATAGTAATGGCGCACCAGGTGGTGCGCCACTGTTATGTAGATTAACAGTGGCGCACCAGGCGTGCGCCATTACTATTTATTAGTAGTGGCGTGATAATAGTGGCGCACCTATAGTGCGCCATTAGTAGCCAAAATAGGTGCGCCACTAACAGCCTTTTTTCTAGTAGTGATAGTGGATGTACCGATCACATGACCGGAGACAAGGATATGTTTCGTGAGCTCGCTGAAAACGACGGCCCTCAAAAGTATGTCACTTTTGGTGATAAATCAAAGGGTAAGGTGGTTGGCCTTGGTAAGGTGGCATCTCACATGATAGCTCCATACAAAATGTCATGCTCATTGAATCTCTTGGCTATAATTTACTCTCTGTATCTAGACTAGCCGATTTCGGTTTCAATGTCCTATTCACTGAAGTAGATTGCCAAGTGTTTCGAAGAGATAATCATAAAATGGTCTTTACCGGCATACGTAGAGGTGATCTATACATTGTTGATTTCACTAAAAAGGCTCAACCTAGAACTTGCTTAATTGCTAAATCTTCTAAAGGCTGGTTGTGGCATAGAAGGTTAGGTCATGTGGGCATGTGAAATCTTGATAAGCTTATTAAAGGTGACCATATCCTTGGAGTGAAAGATGTTATATTTGACAAGGATAGATTGTGCAGTGCTTGTCAAGCAGGAAAATAGGTTGGAGGAAGCCACCTCGTGAAGAACATCATGACCACGAGAAGACCGCTCGAGCTACTTCATATGGATCTTTTTGGTCCAAACGCCTATAAAAGTCTCGCTGGAAATTCTTTTGGTTTAGTCATAGTCGATGATTTTTCAAGATTTACGTGGGTGTTCTTTCTTGATGATAAATCGCAGGTCCAAAAGATCTTCAAGAACTTCGCTAGGAAGGCCCAAAATCAATTTGAAGTGAAGATCAAGAAGGTTCGCAGCGACAACAGAACGGAGTTCAAGAACGCCAATGTGGACACCTTTATTGACGAAGAAGGGATTTCACATGAGTTCTCGGCTACGTACACACCTCAACAAAATGGAGTTGTTGAGAGGAAGAACCGGATGCTCATTGAAATGGCTAGAACGATGCTTGATGAGTACAAGACGCCAAAACACTTTTGGGCGGAAGCGGTTGAGACAGCTTGTCATGCAACAAATCGTCTATATCTTCACAAGCTACTCGGCAAGACGGCATACGAACTTCTCACCGGTAACAAACCCCAAGTTGGATACTTTCGAGTATTCGGCTCAAAGTGCTATATTCTTGATAAGCATCGTCACTCTAAATTTGCTCCTAAATCTCATGAGGGTTTCCTACTCGGTTATGGCTCAAACTCTCACACATACCGTGTCTACAACAATTTCACCCGAAAGGTTGAAGAGGCGGTAGATGTGAAGTTTGATGAATCTAACGGCTCGCAAGTAGAGCAATTGCCAATTGACGTAGGAGACAAAGACCCTTCGGAAGCAATCCAAGACTTGTCTATTGGCAAGATCCGTCCAACGGAGGTGAAGGAGAGTACCTCGTCCGTCAAAGTGGAAGCCTCTACCTCACGACAAGGTGACCCAAGAGTTGACACGGAGGCGTCCACAAGTGGGACACGCCAAGATGAAGAAAACGAGGATGTACACCAAGATGAACCTCATCAACCTCCTTCTCCACCTCGACAAGAAAATGACAACATCAACAACGAAGAAGGCCAAGAGGAAGAACAAGATGTGGAAGAGGATATTCCACCCCGACCTAAGAAAAAGCTCTCATGAGTTAGAGCAAGAGTCTCAAGAGATCATCCCGTCGAACAAATCTATGACGATATCCAAACCGGGAGAATTACACGCTCTAAAACACGCTTAGCTAACTTTTGTGAGCATTACTCATTTATCTCTAGTATTGAACCAATGAAGGTTGAAGATGCTCTAGAAGATCCGGATTGGATAAATGCTGTGCACGAAGAGCTACACAACTTTGAGAGGAACCAAGTTTGGACATTGGTTGAGAAGCCCGACAACAACCACAACATCATCGGTACCAAATGGGTGTTTCGCAACAAGCAAGATGAAGATGGACAAGTCGTTTGCAACAAAGCACGTCTCGTCGCCCAAGGATACACTCAAGTTGAAGGTATGGACTATGGTGAGACATATGCCCCCGTTGCTAGACTTGAGTCCATACGAATCTTACTTGCCAATGCAAATCATCATGATATTACCTTATACCAAATGGACATCAAAAGTGCTTTTCTTAATGGTGAAAATGAGGAGGAAGTTTATGTCAAACAACCTCCCGGCTTTGTCAATCCTAAGAAACCTAATCATGCTTACAAACTTCACAAAGCTCTTTATGGTCTTAAGCAAGCTCCTAGAGCATGGTACAAATGCTTGACCAAGTTCCTTATTGAAAAAGGCTTTGAGATTGGAAAAATTGATTCAACACTTTTTACTAAAAGGGTTAATGGTGAATTATTTGTGTGCCAAATTTATGTGGATGATATCATATTTGGTTCGACTAACCCTCATTTTAGTGAAAAGTTTGGAAGGCTAATGTCGGAGAAGTTTGAGATGTCTATGATGAGTGAACTCAAGTTCTTTCTTGGTTTGCAAATCAAGCAAACTAAGGAGGGTACCTTTGTCTCTCAAACAAAGTACTCCAAGGACTTATTCAAGAAGTTCAACATGCAAGAATGCAAAGGTATGAGTACTCCCATGCCTACTAGTGGACATCTTGACTTGACCAAGGATGGCGAACCTGTTGATCAAAAGGTTTACCGCTCTATGATCGGTTCATTGTTATATCTATGTGCCTCCTGTCCCGATATTATGCTTAGTGTGTGCATGTGTGCACGATATCAAGCGGCCCCCAAAGAAAGTCATCTTAAGGCTGTGAAAAGGATAGTGAGATACTTAATTCATACACCAAATTTTGGCATTTGGTATCCTAAGAGATCTTCTTTTGATCTTGTTGGCTACTACGATTCGGACTATGCCGGAGACAAGGTTGATAGAAAGTCCACTTCGGGTACTTGTCAATTTCTTGGTAGATCTCTTGTGTCTTGGTCTTCCAAGAAACAAAACTCGGTATCCTTATCCACCGCCGAAGCGGAATACATTGCCGCCGGTTCATGTTGTGCTCAATTACTTTGGATGACCCAAACTCTTAAAGATTATGGGATTCATGTGAAACATGTTCCATTGCTTTGTGATAATGAGAGTGCTATTAAGATTGCTCACAATCCCGTGCAACATTCTCGAACTAAGCATATTGAAGTTTGTCATCATTTCATTCGAGATCATGTTGCTAAAGGAGACATTGATCTTAAGCATGTTCGTACCAATAAGCAATTGGCGGATATATTCACCAAACCGCTTGATGAGAAAGTATTTTGCCATTTGAGAGGTGAACTGAACATCATTGATGCTTCAAAG
Source organism: Thinopyrum elongatum (assembly GCA_011799875.1). Taxonomy (NCBI): domain Eukaryota; kingdom Viridiplantae; phylum Streptophyta; class Magnoliopsida; order Poales; family Poaceae; genus Thinopyrum; species Thinopyrum elongatum. Next base: position 281,064,981 of record CM022300.1, read on the forward strand.
TTGGAGTAGAAACTCCATTTGGATACATGCAAGGCATGAGCCTTTGACTAATCCTTGATATTTCTCTTATGATGATGATCATATGTCTTGGATCTATATTTGTACTCATGTTATCTAACCACTGTAGGTACATGGATGAATCTAAATCTACGAGATTGCAACTCAATCATATCTTGAGCAATCTCTACATCACCAAGTTTCTACAAATTGGTGATTAAAGACAAGGAAGCACGAAACCCTTCAACATATCCTTTGACAATCTCTATATATCAAATTTCATTTGGTATCAAACCTCATGCTTGTCATTTTGGATACACAAGTGCTCTTCCTTGCAAGACTAACCCATGGAGGTAGATGAACTCAAACTACAAGTGGTGCTCCCAACTCTTGATGAGCTACATCAACCTTGAGAAACCCACACAAGTTCAACTACATGATCAAGATCAACACCACCACCCAAGGTATGTTATTCCATCTTAGAGAAGCTTTACCCCAAGTCATGGGTCAAAGCAGCTCAACAAGATGTGAATACAACAAAATGCTTAAATGAAAAATGGCAACCCCATTTTGAGCTTAAACGATGAGTATGACCTATGATCAAGTGTTCTCACTTCACTCGTCAGTCAATATACTCTAACATAGGTGACTTTGTCGCCGACCAACTCTAGATGAAGTTCTCTTGCGCTTTTCTATGTTCTTGCATTTGTTTCTTGCATACACATTTAAAAAAAACTTCATCTAGATTTCTTTTCTTTTCTCTGTTATGTTCTGCATTCCATGCATCCAATTCATTGCAAATATTTCAGTTAATTCCTTGCAAATCTTTGTGAGATCTTATTTGCCTAAGTGAGCTGAGATGACAATTGTTTTCTCTCTGTGTTGAAATTGGCCTCACCAATTTGTTCTTCTCGGCCAAACCGAAACAACCCGGTGCCACCGAAGCAAAAAACTCGGAGTAACTGAATTAAATACTGAGAAAACACTTTGCCATATGCATCCTGCATATTTGTTCCAGCTCCACTCGATGATTCTTGTCCTCTACCAGCATCTTATATTACATGTTGCTTTGTACTGTGACTCAAGGACCAAACCTACTTGACTCATGCTCCAGAAGATCCCTTCTTGGAAATTGATGTCAAAGGGGGAGAGAGAGCACATCAAAGCTTATCACATAAGAGAGAATGCACACCTTAAGCTTCTCCAGATGCTTATTTTCCATAGAGGAGAGAAGTCACATGTCTTCAAGAGGGGAAAGACATGTTAGTATGTGTTATGTTTGTTATGATTGTTTTACTCTGATTTTGTTTTGCTCTGATTTTCTTTTCCCTATCTTCCCCCATTATCTAATATATAATATTCAGGGGGAGAGAGAGGTCATTTCCAAGGGAAGAAAATCTTCGAATTCATTACTCTTTGGGGACATGTCAATATCCAAATAGAGTACTAAGTACTCACTCACTACATGTCATCCCAATCTTGGTACTCTTGTAGTTTTCTGTTCCTGCTCCGCTTAGTAGATATTCCTGTGTTATCTAACCTTGTTTACTCAGGTTCATCTCTTCCAAAGCCAGCTCATGACCGCAAGGTAAGTATGTGCATCACACTCATGTGCATCATGATCTCTTGCTGATGTACATATTTTTTGCAAGAAGGAATCATGAACATTGAGGTACACTTCCTATATTCACATCATTTGCTCTGATGCATATAGCCAAGATACATGTAACTCATTGCTTACACTGTCATGCTTATGCATTCACATGGTCTTATATTCTATATTTACATGATTGCATACATGTAGGGGGAGCCTATGCATGTTACATGTCTTTCCAAAGCTTTACTTGCTATTCTCTATATCTTTATCTAAAAGCTTTGATGTATGTTGTCATTAATTACCAAAAAGGGGGAGATTGAAAGCACAAGTGCTCCCTGGGTGATTTTGGTAATTAATGTCAACATATCTCTTGTTGGACTAATACTTCTATCTAGTATATTTCAGAGAGTTCAACAAAGGCGTGGCATGGACAAGAGGATGTGGAACCCCTTCAAGATGCTAAGGACACATGTTGGCAAAAGCTCAAGACTCTACATTTTTCATTTTAGTGATCCAAGATCACATTGAGTCCATAAGAAAAGCCAATACTATTAAAAGGGGATGAGGTGTTGCTTAATGGCTTGCTTGCTCAAAATGCTTAGTGATATGCTCCAAAAGCCCTCAACCACTTTCTCATTTTCACATTTGTCCTAAACCTAAAGTCAAACTCGGCCCCATTGATTTGATCTATCCAGCACCACCGAGTTCACTTGACATAGTCACTGCCAGAAACCCTAATCAGTTCGGTCTCACCGATGGGATCTCGGTCTCACCGAGATGGGCTTGCAAACTCTCTGTTGCCTGTTGCAATCATTTCGGTCCTACCAAGATATGCAATTGGTCCCACCGACTTTCCTTGAGCAACTCTCTGTTTTTCTTATTACCAAAATCGGTCTCACCAAGTTTGTGTATTCGGTCAAACCAAGTTGAGATTTTACCCTAACCCTAGCACATCGGTCCCACCGAGTTGATCATGTCGGTCCCACCGAAAACTCTAACATTCACATTTTGAACCATATCGGTCTGACCGAGTTTCAGTATTCGTTCCATCGAGTTTGGTAAATTGTGTGTAACGGTTAGATTTTTTGTGGAGGCTATATATACCCCTCCACCCATTCTCCATTTGTGGAGAGAGCCATCAGAACATGCCTACACTTCCAGCATTCATTTTCTGAGAGAGAACCACCTACTCATGTGTTGAGACCAAGATATTCCAATCCAACCACAAGAATCTTGATCTCTAGCCTTCCCCAAGTTGCTTTCCACTCAAATCATCTTTCCACCAAATCCAAATCTGTGAGAGATAGTTGAGTGTTGGGGAGACTATCATTTGAAGCACAAGAGCAAGGAGTTCATCATCAACACACCATCTATTACCTTTTGGAGAGTGGTGTCTCCTAGATTGGTTAGGTGTCACTTGGGAGCCTCCGTCAAGATTGTGGAGTTGAACCAAGGAGTTTGTACGGGCAAGGAGATCGCCTACTTCGTGAAGATCTACCCTAGTGAGGCAAGTCCTTCGTGGGCGATGGCCATGGTGGGATAGACAAGGTTGCTTCTTCGTGGACCCTTCGTGGGTGGAGCCCTCCGTGGACTCGCGCAACCATTACCCTTCGTGGGTTGAAGTCTCCACCAACGTGGATGTACGATAGCACCACCTATCGGAACCACGCCAAAAATCTCTGTGTCTCCAATTGCGTTTGCACACTCCAATCCCATCCCTTTACATTCTTGCAAGTTGCATGCTTTACTTTCCTCTGCTCATATACTCTTGCCATGCTTGCTTGATATGTATTGTGAATGCTTAAACTTGTGCTAAAACTCCACCTTAACTTAAAGAAATTAAAATTTGCCACCTTTGTTTGTTGAGGGTCTAATCACCCCCCCTCTAGACACCTCTTCTCGATCCTTTCAATATATAGGGGATCTCAGTCTGAAGCCCAATTTCCTTTGTTGGTGCTCTTGCCGGCAGCCCAACAGGAGATAGAGATACCCTGCTTCTGAATCCCGTTATCCTTTGGTTGTTCTCTTGCTGGCAGCACAGCATGACACGGGGAGGGCAGGGAGATGGGGCGAGGGAGAAGTGGGCACTACCTGGTGGCTGAATTACCGGTGGAGTGGCTGAAATCACCCACACCCTGCTAGGCTGGAGTCGAACTGCAGGAAGATATCGCCACGAGAGGATGCGGCTGCTACCTCGCATATGATTTTTTTATGACTATTCTGGTGACTTGTCCTTCCTGACATATTTCTCCTTCTGTCCATTCTGACAATTTTATGAAACAGTTTGAAGTTCCTCTTCTTAGATGGAAACTTCTTAAACATTAAAAGTTTGTGCAGAGAAGCTAGAGGACATAAAACTTAAGCTTTGCTGCTTCTTGTACCTGATCCTTCGTCATATGATATAGCCATGTACAAGTTTTGGCGAATTATTATCATGTGTGGTAGTCGATCGGTGAACTTTTGTGTTGGTTTGATATTTTTTTATATGTTCGTGACATGTCTAGGAGTCGCTCATAATTATTTCATAATTTTAGAAGTTAGATGTGATTGACTATATTTATTGTAAGAATTTCTTTTAATTACCTATTATAGTTTTGTACGTTGTCTCGTATTGTTATTTTTGCGTATCGTGTAGTCCTCTATTGTGCATGCGTACAAATTTTTATGAATGTTCACCATGTATAATTCCATAGAATTATTTTAGGATTCCCTTTGTTTACCGTATCATCAAATACATCATATCTGGATTTTTGTTTAGCATGGAGAAATCTTAGATATAGTTTACATATTCATGTTCATCCATGTCGCATGATTGTTTTATTGCTTTGAAACTATACTATGTCTAGTATAGTTGAGTCGTATTATTCATGTGTTTAGCATAATTTATTTATGCTAGATGTTTAATGAATTGCCTAGTTGTTCCTCTTGTTTTTAGGAATGTGTTATGCAACATTATATGGTTAGTTGTTTTATGTTCTGGCTTATATTTCTATTGCTATATAGAATTTGTTCTTAGCATATATTACATCTTGATAATTATCAGGTGTGTTTACTTATCTTAGCTGATCGTTATGCCATATTACCACTTGTTCAAAATTGAATGCATGTTTTATTGTATGTTTCCCATGTGTCATAAAATTGCTAGTTTGTAATGTATGATGACATATATGGTTAGCCTTTGATTGGTTGAGATATATGTTAGTAGTTATGATCTCATCTATTCTAATTAAGTAGTATTCCTTCTTGCTGGAACAATACCATGCCATGTTATTGTGATTGTATAACTAGAATGCATAGTATGGGTGTACCAATTCGTGTCGTGTATCTCCGTAGTTGTGTATCCCATGTCGTTGCAAGTCTAAGTTGTACTAGTTAGGAAATACAAGTCGTCTTCGTTATTCATGCTATGATATTTCATTGATTTCATTGCTTGATGTCATTGATGCCATGGCATAGATGTTTACTTGCTTGCATGTGTAGTATGCTTTATCCTTGTGCTTATATGTCACATATCATGATAGTACGGTGTGATATATCCTTACTTGATATTTAGGTTAGTCGTTATCAATCAACTTATGTTGTATTTATGAGTTGAATTGTATTGGTACCCTAGTGTGTAGCTCGTGTCATGATCATCCCCATGTTTAGCATTATATCTGGTTTATCTTACTATTTCATTTGTTGTACCTAAGCCTAGACATCATTTCGTGAGAGTGATCTTTCATGTTTTATTATGTTCCACGTGCTATAGTTGAGTACTTAGTCCCTTGTGCTTCTTGTAGATGATTACCCTTGTCACATGTTAGTCTTATGAGTGTTTTATACTTGTTGCAATAGTTCATCTCATGCTTAGAATAATTTACCTTTCATGTTAGTTGATTGTGTTGTGGTGATAATATAACTGCTAGTGGTATTGGTATTAGTTATTCTTTAGTATTAAGACCATGTCCTAGTTTAGTATTTCTCATGATAACTCGTATATTTGATGCTTGTGTTTTTAGTTAAGACCTTTCTATGATCCTATACTCACATGCCTTGTAAGTTGTGACTTATTACTTAATTATTTTTGCCATGGTCTTGGTTTGTCTTTTGTTCTAGAAATGCTTGTTACTACTTATTATAGTTGATGTATATGTTTGACTACTATTAACCATTATAAATATTATATTCTATCTATATATTTATCTGTGGTTAACTTTCACCTGTATCATACCATGCTATGATTGTGTAGTTATAATGCATTTGATGGTTACATTTCATGTGTGTTGATGCCATTGTTTTTGACACATGGTAGTTTCCTATTAACCAAGATGTGTAGTGGGCACGACTATTCCATAAGAGAACATTAGTCTTGATCGCCAAGCCTTCTTTAGCCACTTCAACCCAACAATGTCCCTTGTTGAATCATATCTCTTACCTCCCTATCATGCTACCTCATTTCAGAATCTCCATCTTGATCAATATCTTGTTATCCATCCAGTATTAGTTTGTTTTGGATGTTATTTGGATTTACTTTTGCTTTGGTATTTATTTGATTTTCATTTGGTATCATTACAACGAGTAGGGAGTGACAATGTTAGACATGAGGACAATTGCGTTATCGAGGAAGGACTCAACAACGAAGGCATGCATCCTTCTTTGATCATACTTATCCTATGTTTCACAAAATTGCATTGAGTTTTATGGTTACTATATGCATGCTTTTTAATCTCGTAGCTAGCTTGTCGATTGACACATTACCTTGATCTGCTTGTCGCCTATTCACTTGACACCTGCGTAGAAATATATAATATTCTGCTAGAGTAGAAATGCTTAGCCATGCTTATTACCCTATAGGTGCTTTGTTGAATGACCTTTGAGTCATTGAAACATGAACTTCTGCGGGGAGTATCCTCGGCACAGATGGGGGGACCGGTTTGAGGACATATTCTCAGTTCCGTGCGCCAGACCCAGCGGGCATGTCACATCTTTGGGGGATCTAGTCCAAAGACCTCGTCACAATCTCCTTGCCGGTATACCGGATGGTGTACTACACTAGCGACGGCTAGTGGTAACAAGTTGGGATTGTGTCGCGTGGGTAAAGTTTACAACCTCTACAGAGTGTAAAACTATTCAAATAGCCGTGTCCATGGTCATGGACGACACATGAATCCTTCTTGACATACAGGACCTGTCTTGCTTATTCCCTCTTTGCCCCTATTCTTCGAACCTATGAAGGACGTGAGTTGATCGAGGATCCTCACTTTGATGAAAGTTATTCTGGAGATAAAACATGTTTTCATCAAAACTGCTTTTATCCAACTGTTATATTGTTTTCAAACAAAATAAGCTTTTATGCAAATGAGACATACAGCCTTCCTTTAAAGCCACATGTAGCTATTAGGACCTTCTCCGAAGGAGGCATGTTGAGTATGTAATGTACTCATGGTAATACTTTTGTCGATAACAGAGTTTCATCAAGACCGAAGTGATGACTATGACTACTATGGCGATCCGTAGGAGTGAGGTCACACGGACTACATCGACTGCCTATGGCTAAAATGCAGTCACTACGCATTTGTACTTTCCGTTGTTTTTTTATTGTAATAAATGCATGGGACATTTCTCTATATATGCCTTGTGGCAAGATTTATTAAACTTGTAATACATTTACGTATTGTGCAATTGTAACACCCATGTGTAATGATGCTACAGTAATACCTGGGTTAAGTTAACTATTTTGCTAAACAAGTGTTTGATCATCATTGTCTCATATCTCTTTCAAATTCCACTTGAATTCAATTTCAAATAATAAGTGCAATTGAAAAATTCCCAAAAATGAAAACTAAAATGTTCATCATGTGGCAAATATTCTTTTGATAATATTGGTGGTAAACCAACATTTTTGAAAAATGTATAATTGCCCTAAACTAATTAAAACAATGTTCAAAACAATTAAATTAAATGCTTTTTAATTTATAAAAATAATAAACTACATTATTTTGGCACCAAATGAATCATAGTAGTGGCCTAAGTTATAATGGTATTTAGGTGCAAACTTTGTACTTTATGAAACTATTTTGCTTTTTGAAAATAAGAGAAAAAAGAAAATTGTTTTAAAAAAAAGGGAAAAGGGCCACAGCCCCTGCCCCCCCGGGCCTCGGCCCACCACAGCCACCTGGGCCGGCCCAGTTCCCCCCCGCACCGGTCTTTCCCCACTGGGCCTCGGCCCACCACAACCACCTGGGCCGGCCCAGTTCCCCCCCGCACCGGTCTTTCCCCCTTTCCTGTTCCTCGGTCTTAGACCGCAACAGGGGCGTCCCCATCGAACCCACCTCGCCGGCGTCGTGGGCGAGGGGATAAGCCAGCGCCCCCTCAATCCCCTCTTCCACTCGCCCACTCACCTGCCCTCCTTCCAGGTCCATCCCCCCTCTCTTCCTCTCCCTTCTCCCTGCATTTGGCCGGGCGCAGCCGCCGCCGTGCGCCGCCCAATACCGCGGCCACAGTCATCGCCGAGCCCAGCAACCATGCCTAGGAGGTGCGCCGGCCTCTGCTACCTCATCCTCGACCGCGAGCTCGAGTCGGAGCACTCCAAAGCATCGCCCTCTCCTTCGTCTTCGCCGTCGTACGTTGAAGGTCGCCGCCGCCGTCTCGCTCCACCGAGCCCTCCCCGTGCTCACTTTGCTCTACTACAGGAGCTCATTGAGCCCCTCCTTCTCTTCCCTCTCTCTCCCGTGCGAGTTCGACCCGTCGCCGCCCCTCCTGCCCGTGGCCGAAACCGCCGCCCGCCATCGCTACGAGCTCGCCGTGGCCGCGAGCAGCGCGTGAGCTCGCGCGCTTCGCATCGCAGTCCCCGCGCGCCCTTGCACCTCGCATGCGTCCCATGCCATGCTCGTGCTCGCCCCGTGCCCCTATTCATACCCGCCCTGCTGCAGCTGCTGCCGTGCTCCTTCCGCCGCCGGGTTTGGCCCCGACCGGCCTCGCCGGCTTCTCCGCCGTTGTCGCTCTGCCCACTCACTAACCACGCCCCTGCCTTGCCCTGGTGCCGTCCCGTGCCCCGGTCGCTCGACCTTGCTCCATGGGCTCGATCCTGTCGGGCCAGTCCTCGCCGCCGCTGACCTTCGACGTCCCCGCCGACCAAGTGCTCCCCCGCGTCGCCGGCCACCATAGTCCGATGTGCGGCGTTGCCCTCACTCGATAGCCGCTCCCCGTGAACCAAACGGCTGCCTGGAGACCAAACCCGAAGGTCTCCGCCGCGATTCTGGATGCCAGCGGTTAACCGCCGGTGGTGATAACGTGGCGCTGTAGTTAACCTGCTAATGACGCGGTTAAGTACTCCCCCGTGCCTATGACAGTGGGTCTTGTCCGGTTTAACTTACGGTTAATAAAAAAGAATGGGTTAATTAAACTAACCAGGGGCCCCGCTGGTCAGTTTGACCTAGCCACGTGGGCGTTGACTGGGCCCAGCCGTCAGCGGCTGTGTCCAGCTGACAGGTGGGACCCCAGCTGACAGGTGCTGACCAGTCAATGTTGACCCAGTCAATTGCTGACTGGGCCCACATGTCAGCCTCTGTTGCACACTTCTGGGTACACTTTTGTGTACCCATAGCTTTCAGCTATTTAATTTTTGAATTAGTAATAAATACAAGGATTTTCACAAAATGTATTAAAACTTCATTAATTCATATAAAATAATCCGTAACTCGGATGAAAATCATTTATATATGAAAATTGCTCAGAAAAATCCAAGGAATCCGTTTATGTAATCTGTTCATCTGTCACATGCCTCTAGCATGCTGAACATGGAACCGTCCCCTCTCGTTCATCTGTCCATAAAATGCCGAACACTGGGAAAACATCCCCGGATGTTTTCCCTCTCTGTCTACAACGTGTAGCATTGCATTAAGTCACCCTAGCTTCGTGTATTATCATGTCATGCTTATTGATGCATCTGTTTGCCCTGTATTTACTGTTTCTTCCCCCTCTTCTCACCGGTGGACCTTGAGACCGATGCCGCCCCTGTGATCGAATACGTCGCCGACCACCGTTCCTTTGCAGTAGAGCTTCCAGGCAAGCAAACCCCCCAGATCATTCCGATATCGCCCATTTCACTTCTCTCTTACGCTTGCACTAGAACTGCTACTGCTTTTGTATAATCCTGCTCTGATGCATAGCCTGTTTTGGTTACCTGCTTTCATACCTTACCTGCTTATTCTAAACTGCTTAGCATAGGCTGGTTAGTGATCCACAAGTGACCCCTCACCTTGTCCCAGTTGCCCTGCTTCATGATCGATGACGCGATCAACATGATCGATGTCTAGAGCCTGACACATCACATCACACCCCCTTAGTTGTATGACACTCCAGGGTTACTATCTAGTGCCGAGGGTGATACCTCGTATAGCACTTCTGATGTTAACTCTGTAGTGTAGTTAATTGGTCATGGTCATCGAGGGTGATTCCTCCTTCACCACTCCTGATAACGACTCTGTCGTGCAACCCTTCAAGTGTGGACCATCGAGGGTGATTTCTCCAAGTCCACCTTGACGGTTACATCGAGTGGGAATCCATCAAGGGTGATTCCTCGGGCTTCCCCCTTGTTGTTTTGGACACACGGTTACTTTGACTTTACCAAAGAACCATAACTGAAGTCGGGTCGGCCCCGAGGGGTACCCGTGAGAGAAAACTGAAGTCGGGTTGACCGTGAGTTGATGTGTAGTCGGGTTGATCTGGAGGATACCCGCGAGTTTTCCACGCGGCGCAGCCGGGCATTCTTAGCCCTTGCCGCAAGTCCATGAGACAGGGCGACGGGACCACATATCATGGATCATTGCTCATTACCGCGTGCTACCAAGACACTAACGATTTGGATATGTGATCCGAGTAGGCCTCTGGCCTTTTCGCACTAACCACCACGCGGGAATAAGTATGGGCACTCTGCGTCGTATGTATGAGCCAAAAGCTCTTCGGACATCAGCGACTAAGCGGTGCGCGCCGGGTTGGACTGGAACGCCTGGACTTGTACAAGGGGGCTAGGTCTGCTCACCAGCCGCGTACACAACGTGCAGTAGTGCAAAGGGCGATGGGCCCAAGACCCCTGCGCGCTTAGGATGTAGACTAGCATGCTTGCCTCTCTATTGAGCCTAGGTAGGACTGCAGTGTGTTGATCGGACGATGGTGTGTCTGGCCGGAGTTGATCGAGCGTGGTGGGTAAGTTTGTGCACCCCTGCAGGGAAGTATTATCTATTTTGATAGCCATGTCCACGGTAACGGACGCTCAGAGTTGTATCCCGATCGATACAACTAGAACTGGATGCTGAGGCATGAAAAGGATATGATGGCTCTGGGATTGCTTTCTCGCAGGGAGTCGAGGAAGTGGTCTCTGGGCGATGTTACAACATACTTAATATTATTATAATATGTTACTCTTACCTCTTCTGATGCTGCAAGATGCTTGAAGATGCTAGTCTTTGATAGGCTAGGCTTTTCCCCTTCTCTTCTGGCATTCTGCAGTTCAGTCCACAGATACAACCCATTCCTTTGAAATAGATGCATACTTAGTTTAGATTTGATGTAAGTCTTGCGAGTACTTTGGATGAGTACTCACGGTTGCTTTGCTACCTCTTTTCCCCATATATCCTATTGCTACGATGAGATGATGTATCCCATGATACAGATGCCACTATCGACGACTATTACTACCCCGAGGGTACCTACTACTACGTGGAGACTGCCGACGACCAGGAGTAGTTAGGAGGCTCCCAGGTAGGAGGCCTTGCCTTTTCGATCATGTTGCTTTTGTGCTAGCCTTCTTAAGGCAAACTTGTTTAACTTATGTCTGTACTCAGATATTGTTGCTTCCGCTGACTCTTTTGTTTTCAAGCTTATGTATTCTAGCCCTCGAGGCCCCTGGCTTGTAATATAAAGCTTGTATGACTGAATTTGTGTCTAGAGTTGTGTTGTGATATCTTCCCGTGAGTCCCTGATCTTGATCGTACAAATTTGCGTGTATGATTAGTGTACTATTGAATCAGGGACGTCACAAGTTGGTATCAGAGCCGACTACCTGTATGTAGCCCCCTTTCCAACTCCTTTGCCAAAGTTGAGTCTAGTCATTACAAAACTTTTACTAACATGGCTGTGTGGCTTACGGGCCCAAGTTGCCATTAGGTGGTGTTAGGATCTTTTACTCCTCGATCTTTATTCTGGGACTCTGATCTCTCTTCTATTCGGGTTAAACGAATTTGCTAACTCTAACATTAGGACCTCATCATCGCATTCACCCCAGAGCTGGATTATCTAGAATTATTTCGTTGAAATTCATTTTGAATAATACACTCACTGTCATGTTGACTACCATGTGGTATCCATCGTACCTCTTCAGTTATGCATGTTACCTCATAAATGATTCATTGTCTTTGCAAATGCTCAATGCTAAACTACCTCCTGTTGCATTTTAGCAGGATGGTTATGCCCGTTGGTCATGGCCGTGGTGCCAACAATCCACCACTGACTGAATTCATGGCCGGTATGATACAGCAGTTTGAGATGAATCGCCAGTTGATGGAAGGAGTCATGGCTCAGTTTCCTCGTTCGAATATGAATCAGCAGCTAGCCCCAGTAACTCTGCAGGACTTCATGCACCTCAACCCGACCATCTACCGCAGCTCAACTCAGCCCCTTGATGCTGATGACTGGCTCCGTGACATCACGTATGAAATGGAGTCTGCTAGTGTGGCCCCTACTAGCTATGTCACCTTTGCATCATTCTTGCTGAAGCGTCTTGCTGCTCAATGGTGGGACAGCCACATGCGTACCCTACCTACTGGAACAGTCATCACTTGGCCGGATTTCCATGCTGCTTTCCATGCCCGCTCCATTCCTCAGGGAATCATGGACATGAAGAAGCGTGAGTTCCGCAACCTCACCCAAGGCAACAAGACAGTTGATGCTTATCAGTGAGAGTTCCTGGACTTGGCACATTATGCTGAAGAAGAAATTGCCACTGATGCACGCAGGCAGGAAAAGTTTCGCGACGGACTCGAAGCTGACATCATGCTAGCGTTGCTCGTTCATGACTTTGCCGACTTTGCCACCTTGGTGAACAAGACCATTCAGGTTGAGACTAGTCTTCAGGAACACCAGGGATCTCTCAGGTGCAACCGTGATGCTGGCTCATCTTCGGGGCCAGCATCGCAGAAGTGTAAGATATGGATCCCCCATAGTATGTACCGTCCAACTGCACCTACACCAAGACAGCCCTATGCTGCTCCACGTCTGCCACCTTGACCACCTAGGCAGCCTCTTCGGACTGCACCACCCCGAGCTCCTGCTCCCAATCCCAATGATGGTCTGTGCTTCAGATGTGGCTGTCCAGGTCACCTTGCCAGAGAGTGCAATCAGAATCAGAACTAGCTGGCTCTGCCTTCTACTGGCCGTAACAACCAATCCCGCACCAACAATGCCAGGCCTTATGGTCATGGTCAGGCTAATCATGTTGATCTGAATGAAGCTCAAGACTAGCCTGCTACTGTGATGGGTACTCTTCTTGTTAATTCAGTATCGGCTTCTATTTTATTCGATTTAGGAGCATCGCATTCATTCATGTCAGAAAATTTTGCATACGCACATGACATTCGATGCGAGCCCATGAACACTCCGATAGTGGTACGTACCCCTACAGGCCAATGTCAAACTACCATGATCGGCCGCGATGTCCCCATTGAAATTGACGGGTTAGAGTTCCATGTTTCTCCATTATTCTGGAGTCTTCAAATATTGACCTCATTCTAGGAATGGAATGGTTGAAGGCACATACTGCTTCTATCGTTTGCACAACCTGGTGAACAAGCTTATTTGTGTGTCACTCCTTTGAGGGGCACTCATCGGTTTGGAGTCAAGGGCAAGCTAGCTCCCCGCTATATTGGTTCCTTCCACATTTTCGCCCGTCGTGGACTAGTGGCTTATCAATTGTTGTTGCCACCTCAATTCTCTCATGTCCATGACGTCTTCCACGTGTCGCAACTTTGTCGTTGCTTCAAGGACCCGAGCATGAAGTGGATACAACATTAATTGAAGTTCAAGATGATCTCACATACAAAGAGCATCCGATCCGTATTGTTGAAGAAGCTGAACAACGAACACGCCAGAAGGTTACCAAGTTCCTCAAGGTGCAATGGTCGAATCATACCAAAGATGAAGCCACTTCGGAATGCGAGGATAACCTCCGTGCTGAATACCCCGATCTTTTCCCTTCTACCTCTTAATTCTCGGGACAAGAATTTCTTTTAGAGGAGGAGAGTTGTAACACCCCTGTGTAATGATGCTACAGTAACCCCTGGGGTTAAGTTAATCACTTTGCTAAACAAGTGTTTGATCATCATTGTCTCATATCTCTTTCACATTCCAGTTGAATTCAATTTCAAATAATAAGTGAAATTGAAAATTCCCAAACATGAAAAATAAAATGTTCATCATGTGGCAAATATTCTTTTGATAATATTGGTGGTAAACCAACATTTTTGCAAAATGTATAATTTCCCTAAACTAATTAAAACAGTGTTTAAAACAATTAAATTAAATGCTTTTTAATTTATAAAAAATAAACTACTTTATTTTGGCACCAAATTAATCATAGCAGTGGCCTAAGTTATAGTGATATTTAGGTGGAAACTTTGTACTTTATGAAACTGTTTTGCTTTTTGAAAATTAGAAAAAACAGAAAAAATTTAAAAAGCAAAAGAAAACTGTTTAAAAAAAGGGAAAAGGGCCACAGCCCCTGGCCCACCTGGGCCGGCCCAGTTCCCCCCGCACCGGTCTCTCCCCCTTCCTGTTCCTCGGTCTCAGACTACAACAGGGGCGTCCCCGTCAAACCCACCTCGCCGGCGTCGTGGGCGAGGGGATGAGCCAGCGCCCCCTCAATCCCCTCTCCCACTCGCCGAATCACCTGCCTCCCTTCCAGGTCCATCCCCCCTCTCTTGCTCTCCCTTCTCCCTTCTCCCCGCACTTTGCCGGGCATAGCCGCCGCCGTGCGCCACTCGATCCCGCGGCCACAGTCATAACCGAGCCCGACAACCGTGCCTGGGAGGTGCGCCGGCCTCCGCTACCTAGTCCTCGGCCGCGAGCTCGAGCCGGAGTGCCCCGAAGCGTCGCCCTCTCCTTCGTCTCCGTCGTCGGACACCGGAGATCGCCGCCGCCTTCTCCCTCCACCGAGCCCTCCTCGCGCTCACTTTTCTCGACTACAAGAGCTCGGTGAGCTCCTCTTTCTCTCCCCTCTCTCTCCCGTGCGAGTCCGACCCCGTCGCCGCCCCTCCAGCCCGTGGCCGAAACCACCGCCTGCCATCGCTACGAGCTCGCCATGGCCGCGAGTAGCGCGTGAGCTCGCGCGCCCCGCGTCACAGTCCTCGTGGGCCCTTGCACCTCGCATGCGTCCCGCGCCCTGCTCGTGCTCGCCCCGCGCCCCTGATCACGCCCGCTCTGCTGTAGCTGCTGCCATGCTACCTTCCGCCGCCTCGTCTGGCCCCGACCGGCCTCACCGGCTCCGCCGCCATTGTCGCTCTGCCCACTCACTGACCACGCGCCCTACCTCGCCCTGATGCCGGCCCGCGCCCCGGTCGCTCGACCTCGCTCCATGGGCTCGATCCCGTCGGGCTAATCCCTGTCGCCGCTGACCTTCGATGTCCCCACCGACCAAGTGCTCCCCCGCGTCGCTGGCCATCGTAGTCCAACGCGCGGCGTCGCCCTCGCTCGATAGCCGCTCCCCGCGAGCCAAACGGCCGCCTGGAGATGAAACCCGAAGGCCTCCGCCGCGATTCTGGATGCCGGCAGCTAACAGCTGGTGGTGATGATGTGGCGCCGTAGTTAACCTGCTAATGACGCGGTTAAGCACTCCCCGTGCCTACGACAGTGGGTCCCGCCCAGTTTAACTCTTAGTTACTAAAACCGAATGGGTTAATTAAACTAATTAAGGGCCCCGGTGGTCAGTTTGACCTGGCCATGTGGGCGTTGAATGGGCACAGCCGTCAACGGCTGTGTCTAGCTGACAGGTGGGACCCCAGCACCCCTTGACCAGTAAATGTTGATGTAGTCAATTGCTGACTAGGTAGTTGACTGGGCCCACATGTTAGCCTCTGTTGAACACTTCTGGGTACACCTTTGTGTACCCATAGGTTTTAACTATTTAATTTTTGAATTAGTAATAATTTCCAGGATTTTCAAAAATTGATTAAAACTTTGTTAATTCATATAAAATAATCTGTAACTCAGATGAAAATCATTTATATATGAAAATTGCTTAGAAAAATACAACGAATCCGTTGATGCAATTTGTTCATCTATCACATGCCTCTAGCACGTTGAACATGGAACCGTCCTCTCTCTTTCATCTGTCCAAAAAATGCCGAACACCGGGAAAACATCCCGGATGTTTTCCCTCTTCGTCTGCAATGTGTAGCATTGTGTTAGGTCACCCCTAGCTCCACGTATTGTCTTGTCAAGCTTAGTGATGCATCTGTTTGCTCTGTATTTACTGTTGCTTCACCCTCTTCTCTCCAGTAGACCCCGAGACCGATGTTGCCCCTATGATCGACTACGTTGCCGACGATCGTTCCTTTGCAGCAGAGCTTCCAGGCAAGCAAACCCCCTTGATCATTACGATATCGCCCATTTCCCTTCTCTCTTATGCTTGCACTAGAACTGCTACTCCTTTTGTATAATCCTGTTCTAATGCAAAGCCTATTTTTGTTACCTGCTTTCATACCTTACCTGCTTATCCTAAACTGCTTAGCATAGGCTGTTTAGTGACCCACCAATGACCCCTCACCTTGTCCCAGTTGCCCCGCTTGATGATTGATGACTCGATCAACATGATCGATGTCCAGAGCCCGACACATCACATCACACCCCCTTAGTTGTACGACACTCCAGGGTTACTATCAAGTGCCGAGGGTGATACCTCATATAACACTTCTGATGTTAACTCTGTAGTGTAGTTAATTGGTCGTGGTCATCGAGGGTGATTCCTCCTTCACCACTCCTGATAACGACTCCGTCGTGCAACCCTTCAAGTGTGGACCATCGCGGGTGATTCCTCCAAGTCCACCTTAACGGTTACATCGAGTGGGAATCCATCGAGGGTGATTCCTCGGCCTTCCCCCTTGTTGTTTTAGACACAAGGTTACTTTGACTTTACCACAGAACAATGAATGAAGTTGGGTCGACCCCGAGCGGTACCCGCGAGAGAAAAGTGAAGTCGGGTTGACCGTGAGTGTACCTACGAGTTGATGTGTAGTCGGGTTGATCTGGAGGATACCCGCGAGTTTTCCACGCGGCGCGGCCGGGCGTTCTTAGCCCTTGCCGCAAGTACGTGAGACGGGGCTACAGGACCACATATCGTGGATCATTGATCGTTACCGCGCGCTACCAAGACAATAACGATCTGGATATGTAATCTGGGTAGGTCTCTGGCCTTTTCACACTAACCCCAACGCGGGAATAAGTATGGGCACTCTGCGTCGTATGTATCAGCCGAAAGCTTTTCGGACATCAGCCACTGAGCGGTGCGCGCCGGGTTGGACTGGAATGCCTGCACTTGTATAATGGGGCTAGGTTTGCCCACCAGCCGCGTACGCAACATGCAGGAGTGCAAATGGCGATGGGACCAAGACCCCTGCATGCTTAGGATGTAGACCGGCGTGCTGGCCTCTTGCTGAGCCTAGGTAGGACTGCGGTGTGTTGATCGGTCGTGGCCGGTCATGACCTGATTGTGTGTCCGGCCGGAGTTGATCGAGCTTATTGGGTAAGTTTGTGCACCCCTGCAGGGAGGTATTATCTATTCGAATAGCCGTGTCCACGGTAACGGACGCTCGGAGTTGTGTCCCGATTGATACAACTAGAACTGGATGCTGAGGCATGAAAAGGATATGATGGCTCCGGGATTGCTTTCTCGCAGGGAGTCTAGGAAGTGATCTCTGGGCAATGTTACAACATACTTAATACTATTATAATATGTTACTCTTACCTCTTCTGATGCTGCAAGATGCTTGAAGATGTTAGTCTTCGATAGGCTAGGCTTTTCCCCTTCTCTTCTTGCATTCTGCAGTTCAGTCCATAGATACAGCCCATTCCTTTGATACAGATGGATACTTAGTTTAGATCTGATGTAAGTTTTGCGAGTACTTTGGATGAGTACTCACGGTTGCTTTGCTACCTCTTTTCCCCATATATCCGATTGCTGCGATCAGATGATGGATCCTAGGAGCCAGATGCCACCGTCGACGACTATTACTACCCCGAGGGTGCCTACTACTACGTGGAGACCGCCGACCACCAAGAGTAGTTAGGAGGCTCCCAGGTAGCAGGCCTTGCCTTTTCGATCATGTTGCTTTTGTGCTAGCCTTCTCAAGGCAAACTTGTGTAACTTATGTCTGTACTTAGATATTGTTGCTTCCGCTGACTCGTTTGTTTTCGAGCTTATGTATTCGAGCCCTCGAGGCCCCTGGCTTATATAAAGCTTGTATGCCTTAATTTGTATCTAGAGTTGTGTTGTGATATCTTCCCGTGAGTCCCTCATCTTGATCGTACACATTTGCGAGTATGATTAGTGTACGATTGAATCAGGGGCGTCACAACAATGATACCATTTCGCTGTGTTGTCAACATTGATCCTGGGGTTGACAAATATACACAAGAGGATCTGGAAGTTAATTCCGGGTTCTCATAGAAGTGGTATCAGAGCCAATGTCGACCTAGTCGCGTGGCCTTAGTTAGAAATGGAAAGCCTTAAGGACTATTTTCATTAAAAAAAGTTAAAAAAGAGTATTTTCATAGTCTTCTTCTCCACTATTTCTCTTCTTGCATTATCTTATTCAAATAAGGTTTGAACTCTACTTATCTACCTTCTTCTCCGTAGTATGTGAATCATATTTTTCCTGCCCATGGTGTTGAGAAGTCAAAACCTTCGCAAGATGTGCCAAGAATTTCAAGATAACTTCAACCCCTGAAGCTTTGAGTAGCAACATTTTTCCAAGAGAAGACAATTCGAGACCTCAAGAAGGCAACAACCATCGATCATGCTCCAATTGTCAATGTCGAAGATTTGCCCCGAGATTATTGTGACCAGCCATATAGGATTAGGTTGGTTAACAACCCTATAGTGATAGAACTCATAGCTTGTAGACGCAAAACCTTTCTTGTGTGAGTATTGTCTGCATATTTTTGGTGTTTTCCTATGCAGTCATACTAAAACCCTATTTGCCAAAATGTGTTGCTTTTGAGTTTTATTTGGATAGTTTCTTGATTATCCGGGTGTTATATTTTGTTTATCTTCTGGGGTATCTCCACCTTGTGTAGGATTCTTTTACTCCTATTATGATGTTTCCCTCTTCTCTCTAAACCCTGGAAGACACTTTTAGAGCAAGGAAGCCACAACAACCGTTTGGAAGTCTTCCTCACGCTTTGGCTTCGTATGTAGATCACGGGCCACCTTCCTAGAGATGATCTATTCTGGTTTCAGCCGCAATACTTATTCTGTTGCTCTTCGGGCATCGAACGATTGCCTACCCGTTTGAAACTTTTTACCATCGCATATTTCTCGCAATGATTTCCCTGAGTTACAACTCGAGAAATAATTCATGTCTTTTTCCCTGAGTTCACCGTCAGTTTGCCAACTTTGTGGAGATGAACTCTTCCAGAGTTTTCCCTCTTGTAGCGTTCGTAGGATGATGAAGATCCCGAAGAAAGGATGACGCCTTCATCATGAGGGTTTGAGGCAGAGAAATGAAAGCATCAACGAAAGGGATCAACTTCATCGAGAAGAGCAACCAAGAACGAGAAAATCTATTGGAATTTTGTAACCAGGACCTTCCCCTTTTACTCCACGTCTTAAATCTCAGGACGAGATTTCTTGTAGTGGAGGAGATTTGTAACAGCCCGGTAGTTAAGCTATGAAGAGGAAGATTGCCGGTAGCTGGAATTCTGGACCGGAAAGGCCTATATTCGAGGCAACCTTTCTGAACATCTCCAAATGAGCTGAAAATTGACGGAGAATTATTTTGTAATGTATTAAAAATATTGGTGAAAGAAATACTATAGGGGGACCCACCAGGCAGCCACAAGCCTGGGGGGCACGCCCCCCGAGCTTGTGGTGAGCCTGGAAGGCCTCCAGGGCCCATCGTCTGGTATATAGCCCCATTTACCCTAGAAAAAATAAAGAGAGAGCTTTTGGGGCAAATCGCCACCATCTTGAGGAGGAACCTGGGCAGGAGCACTTTTGCTCTCCGGTGGAGCGATTCTACCGAGGAAACTTCCCTCCGGGAGGGGGAAATCGGAGCCATCGTCATCACCAATGCTCCTCTCATCATGGGAGGATCAATCTTCATCAACATCTTCACCAGCACCATCTCATCTGAAACCCTAGTTCATCTCTTGTATTCCATCTTTGTATCAAAACCTCAGATTGGTACCTGTGGGTTGCTAGTAGTGTTGATTACATCTTGTAGTTCATGCTAGTTGGTTTATTTGGTGGAAGATTATATGTTCA
Organism: Thinopyrum elongatum; assembly: GCA_011799875.1. Classification (NCBI taxonomy): domain Eukaryota; kingdom Viridiplantae; phylum Streptophyta; class Magnoliopsida; order Poales; family Poaceae; genus Thinopyrum; species Thinopyrum elongatum. The sequence continues at coordinate 281,085,092 of CM022300.1, forward strand.
AATCCATTATTCTATTCAATACCCCTCTGATCTTGAGAATTAATATGATTTGTGAGTAGTTTCTTTTGTTGTTGAGGACATGGGAGAAGTCTTGTCATAAGTAATCATGTGAATTTGGTATTCGTTCGATATTTTGATGATGTGTATGTTGTGATTCCCTTAGTGGTGTTATGTCAATGTTGACTACATGACAATTCACCATATTTGGGCCTTAGGGAATGCATTGTGGAGTAGTAATTAGATGATGGGTTGCTAGAGTGACAAAAGCTTAAAAACTAGTTTATGCGCTATTCCGTAACGGGCTGATTTGGATCCGTACGTTTCATGCTATGGTTAGATTTATCTTAATTTTTGTTTCGTAGTTGCGGATGCTTGCGAGAGGAGGTAATCATAAGTGGGAGTATTGTTCAAGTAAGAACAGCACCCAAGCACCAGTCCACCCACATATTAAATTATCAAAGTAGCGAACGCGAATCAAACAAACATGATGAAAGTGACTAGGTGAAATTCCCGGGTGTCCTCAAGAATGTTTTAGCTGCTATAGGAGAAAGTTCCGGGATGTCCTTTGCTACAAAAAGGATTCGGATACCTTTCTGCACCTATTGCTACTATTGTTATTTGTCACTTGTTACAAATTATCTTGCTACCAAACTATCTGTTACCGACAATTTCAGTGTCTGCAGACATTACCTTGCTGAAAAACGCTTGTCATTTCCTTCTGCTCCTCGTTGGGTTCGATACTCTTACTTATTGAAAGGACTAAGATCGATCCTTTATACTTGTGGGTCATCAAGGTACTTTTCTGGTGTCGTTGCCGGGGAGTGAAGCGCTTTTGGTGAGTGGAATTTGGAAAGGAAACATTTATATTACGTGCTGAAATTTAGTGTTACTTGTTACTATGGAAAACAATCCTTTGAGGGGTTTGTTCGGGGTATCTTCACCTCGATTGGAAGCGCAAAAGAGTTGCTCCTCAACCTACTTCACCTACTAAAAATATTTATTATGAGATTCCTTCGGGTATGATAGTGAAACTACTAGCTAATCCTTACGTAGGAGATGGAACAGTATATCCTGATATGCACCTAATCTATGTGGATGAAGTTTGTGGATTATTTAAGCTTGCAGGTATATACAAAGATGAAGTTAATAATAAGGTTTTCCCTTTATCTTTGGGGGGAAAGGGATTGACATGGTATAGGCTAAGCAATGATATTGGAGCTTGCGATTGGAACCGATTGAGATTTGAATTTAATAAGAAGTTTTGTCCTATGCACCTGGTTCATCATGATCGGAATTATATATATAATTTTTTGCCTCGTGAAGGAGAAAGTATTGCTCAATCTTGGGGGAGGCTTAAGTACATGATGTACACATTCCCCAATCATGATCTCTCAAAGGAAATTATTTTACAGAATTTTTATGCTCAGCTTTCTCATAATGATCAAACCATGCTCGATTCTTCTTCAACTGGTTCCTTTACGAAGAAAACTATTGAATTTAGACGGGATCTTCTGGAAATGATTAAACGCAACTCTAAAAAATGGGACTCGACAAAGGTAAAGAGTCAGGTATAAAACTTGAACTTGATTGTGTTAAGTGTTTTAAGGATACCGATGCTTTTCATAAGTTTAGCACTAAATATGGACTTGACTCTGAGATAGTCGCTTCCTTTTGTGAATGTTTTGCTAGTCATGTTGATCTCCCTAAGTAATAGTAGTTTAAATATCATCCCCCTATTAAAGAAAAGGTTAAGGAACCAGATATTGTAAAAGATGAAACTATTATTTACAATGTTGACCCAGTTGTGCCCACTGCTTATATTTGGAAGCCACCTTTTCCAGTTAGGATAAGAGAACATGCTAAAGTTTCGACTGTGGTTAATAAAAGATATGTTAGAACACCTAGACCCTCTAAACAAATTAAAGTTGAACCTAATGTTACTTTGGTGAAAGATCTCTTGGTCGATAATATTGATGGGCATGTTATTTATTTCTGTGGTGAAGCTGCTAGAATTGCTAAACCCGACACTAAAGATAAGAATAAGCCTGTTGTTGGCATGCCTGTTGTCTATGCTAAAATAGGAGATCATTGTTATCATGGCTTATGTGACTTGTGTGCTAGTGTGAGTGTTATTCCATTTAACTTATATGAAGAAATTATGAATGATATTGCACCTGCTGAAATAGAGGACATTGATGTTACTATTAAACTTGCTAATAGAGATACTATCTCACCACTTGGGATTGTTAGAGATGTCAAAGTCTTGTGTGGAAAAATAAAATACCCTACTGATTTTCTAGTCCTTGGTTCCCCACAAGATGATTTTTGTCCCATTATATTTGATAGACCCTTCTTGAACATTGTTAATGCTAAGATCGATTGTGTTAAAGAAACTGCCAGTGTTAACTTTGGTGATGTATCTCATGAGTTTAATTTCTCTAAGTTTTGTAGACAACCTCTTGATAAAGAATTTCCTAGTAAAGATGAAATTATTGGTCTTGCTTCTATTGTTGTACCTCCTACTGATCCATTAGAACATTATTTGCTAGACCATGATAATGATATGCACATTAATGAAAGAAATGAAATAGATAAGATGTTCTTTGATCAGCCACCTATCCTGAAACATAATTTGCCTGTTGAGACTCTTGGAAACTTTGAAGAAAAGAGATTTAATTAAAACAATTGCTTGATACTTTGAAGTATGCTTATCTTGATGAAAAGAAGATATATCCTGTTATTATCAGTACTAACCTTGCAGAGCATGAAGAAAAGAGATTATTAAAAACTCTGAGGAAGCACCGAGCTGCTATTGGATATACTCTTGATGATCTTAAGGGCATTAGCTCCACTCTATGTCAGCATAAGATTAATATGGAGCCTGATGCAAAACTAGTAGTCGATCATCAATGATAATTAGATCCTAAGATGAAGGAGGTTGTAAGAACTGAAATATTAAAACTTCTGGAAGCAGGTATAATGTATGCCATAGGAGATAGTAGATGGTCAAGTCCTTTTCATTGTGTCCCTAAGAAAGGAGGCATTACCGTTGTTCCTAATGATAAGAATGAGCTGATTCCACAAAGAATTGTAACTGGTTATAGGATGGTAATTGATTTTTGAAAATTAAACAATGCTACTAGAAAAGATCATTAACCCTTGACTTTTATTGATCAAATGTTAGAAACACTATCTAAGCATACACACTTCTGCTTTCTTGATGGATATTATGGTTTCTCTCAAACACCTGTATCACAAGCCGATCAAGAGAAAACCACTTTTACTTGTCCCTTTGGAACTTATGCTTATAGACGTATGCCTTTGGGTTTATGCAATGCACCTGCTACTTTTCAAAGATGTATGACTGCTATATTCTTTGACTTTTGTGAAAAGATTGTTGAGGTTTTCATGGATGATTTCTCCCTTTACGGGACTTCTTTTGATGATTGCTTGAGCAACCTTGATCGAGTTTTGCAGAGATGTGAGCAAACTAATCTTGTCTTGAATTGGGAGAAGTGCCACATTAATGTGAATGAAGGTATTGGCTTGGGCCATAAAATTTCCAAACGAGGTATTGAGGTAGATAAAGCTAAAATTCATGCAATTGAGAAAATGCCATGTCCTAAAGATGTTAAAGGTATAAGAAGTTTCCTCGGTTATGCTAGTTTTTATAAGAGGTTTATTAAAGATTTCTCTAAAATTTTCAGGCCTCTTACTAATCTCTTGTAAAAAGATGTTCCATTTGATTTTATGATGATTGTGTAGAAGCCTTTGAAAAACTTAAGAAAGCCTTAACCTCTACACCTATTGTTCAACCACCTGATTGGAACTTACCATTTGAAACTATGTGATGCTAGTGATTATGCTGTTGGTGTTTTTCTAGGACAAAGAGTTGATAAGAAATTAAATGTTATTCATTATGCTAGTAAAACTCTAGACAGTGCTTAGAGAAATTATGCTACTACTCAGAAAGAATTTTTAGCAGTTGTGTTTGCATGTGACAAATTTAGATCTTACATAGTTGATTCTAAAGTAATTGTTCACACTGATCATCTTGCTATTAAATACCTTATGGAAAAGAAAGATGCTAAACCTAGACTCATTAGGTGGGTATTGCTACAAGAATTTGACTTGCATATTACTAATAGGAAAGGAGCTGAGAATCCCGTAGCTGATAACTTGTCTAGACTAGAAAATATTCTTGATGAACCACTTCCTATTGATGATAGTTTTCCTCATGAGTAGCTAGCTATTATAAATTTTTCGCGTAACACTCCTTGGTATGCAGACTATGCTTATTACATTGTTGCTAAATATTTACCACCTAGTTTCACATACCAACAAAAGAAAAAGTTCTTCTTCGATTTGAGACATTACTTTTGGGATGACCCACATCTTTATAAAGAAGGAGTAGATGGTATTATTAGATGTTGTGTACCTGAACATGAATAGGAACAAATCCTACGGAAGTGTCACTCCGAGGCCAACTAGGGACACCATGCTGAAGACAAAACTACGCATAAGGTATTACAATTTGGTTTCTATTGGCCTACTCTCTTCAAGGATGCATGTAAGTTTGTCTTATCATGTGATGCATGTCAAAGAATTGGTAATATTAGTAGACGTCAGGAAATTCCTATGAAATGTTCACTTGTTATTGAACCATTTGATGTTTGGGGATTTGATCATATGGGACCTTTTCCTTCCTCTAATGGGTACACTCATATTATAGTTGTTGTTGATTACGTTACTAAGTGGGTAGAAGCTATTCCAGCAAGTAGTGTTGATCACAACACTTCTATTAAAATGCTTAAAGAAGTTATTTTCCTGAGGTTTGGAGTCCCTAGATATTTAATGACTGATGGTGGTTCACATATCATTCATGGTGCATTCCGTAAACTGCTTGCTAAGTATGATGTCAACCATAGAATTGCATCACCTTATCACCCTCAGTCTAGTGGCCAAGTTGAATTGAACAATAGAGAAATAAATTTAATTTTGAAAAGACTGTTAATAGATCTAGAAAGAATTGGTCAAAGAAATTAGATGATGCATTGTAGGCATACAGAACGGCTTACAAAAATCCTATGGGTATGTCCCCTTATAAAATGGTCTATGGAAAAGCATGTCATTTACCTCTAGAGCTGGAACATGAAGCATATTGGGCAATTAAGGAACTTAACAATGATTTCAAACTCGGTGGTGAAAAGAGGTTATTTGATATTAGTTCTTTAGATGAGTGGAGAACAAAAGCTTATGCAAATGCCAAGTTGTTTAAAGAAAAAGTTAAAAGATGACATGATAGAAGAATCCAAAAATGGGAATTCAAAATAGGAGATCAAGTTTTATTATACAATTTTAGTTTAAGAATTTTTGCAGGAAAGCTCCTCTCTAAATTGGAAAGACCGTATATTGTTGAGGAAGTTTATCGTTCTAGTGCCATCAAGATAAATAACTCCGAAGGCACTAACCTGAAGGGGGTCAATGGGCAAAGAATTAAACATTATATCTCAGGTATGCCCATTAATGTTGAAACTAATATTATCCAAACTATGACACCAGAGGAACACATAAGAGAAACCTTTCGAAACATTCTGAAGCCCTGAAAAAGGGGTAGGTATGTGCTACGGTAAGTCCACCAACTCCAAAAGTTCCATAAAAGTATTTCCTGTCCAGTTTGGAATATTTAAAAAATTAGAAAAATAATAAATAGTCTGAAAAGTGCACGAGGGAGCGACAAGCCCGAGGGGTGCGACCTACCCCCATAGGCCCCCTTGTGGGCTTTCCCGACTCCATTTTTCTTCCATGTACTTGTCCTTCATGAAAAATTTCATTATATATACTCTCGGACGTTTTAACCACCGTATCGCATAAATCTCCTCTGTTCTTGTTTCGTGTTGTTTTTCTGGCAGATCTAGTTCTCAATGGCTCCCCAAAAGCTCCGTGCCAAGCATCGTATTGTGCAACCATCGCCGGGCAAATGCCCATACAGCAAGGTCTATTATGAGTGGTCGTTAGGCGAGGAGGACGATGGCAAGGAGGATAATGGCAAGGAGGAGAAGGTCGGAGAAGTTGCAAGAAACCATGTCTAAGAAGGAGGGCAGTCCATGCCCATAAAGGAAGTTGCAGAGGAGGGAGATATCCTTCAACATTTCTATGATCATCTCTCCCCATCTGAAATCGAAGCCCTAAGTGTCTTTGAAACAGTTTGTGTTCAAAATACATATCTCACTCGTGAAGTTATTTTGTTGGAAGAGCAAAATATCGCCCTTCGGAGCATCAACTGTAAATTGGAGTATCTGCTAACGCTGAAGGACAAGCTCACCAACACTTCATCATCGTCATCACCAAAGAAAGAAACATGAGTACACGGGTATGGGCACTCCCCTTGGCTTGTGCCAAGCTTGGGGGAGGTGCCCCGGTATCGTATCACCATCACCTTTTATCATCATTATCTATCTTAGTTCGATCCTTAGTTATTTCATGATTTACTAGAATAAAGTTTTAGTATGATTTATTTTCGAGTGTTTCTTAGTGATCTATTTATCTATCCATGTAATCGTGTGCGAGATATATAATAAAGAGTAATTTGAGTTTTGCTTTCCTTTCTTGTTTCAATCTTAGCAATGGAAAAGAAAAGAATAAAAGATCATATGCTACTCCCATGGGGAGTAATGTCTTCACATAAAAGAAGTATAGATGATGAAATTTGTTGGAAGTTAACAAGCATACATTGGTCATTGGTGCAATCCATGAAAAAGTAGTAAAGAGAGAGAGAGAGAGAGAGAGAGAGGTCTCACATATAAATATACTATCTTGGAAATCTTTTATGATTGCGAGCCCCCATAAAATATTCTATATCAATTAGTTGATGTTGGACAAGGAAGACAACATAATGAGTTATGGTTGTTTACATTCACATAGAAGTTATATTGTTATGGATCCTCTAACATGTGGTGCTTGTCTAGGATCTTTTTCTAGCCAAAAATTCGCACCAGGTAGAGATACTACTTGTGCATCAAAAACCCTTAAACCCATCTTCATGTCATGAGAGTTCACTATATCTACCTAGGGATTGAATAAGATCCTTCAAGTAAAGTGTCATCAGTGCGTAAGGCAATAAAAATTGCTTCTAAATATGTATGATCTTTTATTGTAAGGGAAAATAAGCATTGTACGAACTTGTGATGGTAAAGAAATAAAAGCGACGGATTGCATAATAAAGGTTGCTATCACAAGGGGCAATATAACGGGATGTTCCTTTACATTAAGAGCTTGCACATCCAAAAACAAAAAGCGCATGACAAACTCTGCTTCCCTCTACGAAGGGCCTATCTTTTACTTTTGTGTATTTACTTTTATGCAAGAGTCATTAGTGTTAATCCTTATTCCTCTCTACGTACTCTTTAGTGGAAAGCATCATGTGGTAGATAGATCCAGACATATATATCCAGTTGGATGTAGGTGATCATGGGTTATTATTGTTGACATTACCCTTGACGTAAATAAGTTGGGAGGCGGGACTATAAGCCCCTATCTTTCTATGTGTCTGACCGAAAGTGTTGCTCTATAAATACGCCTGGAGTGTCAGCAAATCATAGATGACTAAATGATGGTTGAGTATGTGAACTTGCTAAACAAAGCTCTTACATAGACACTTTCTGAAAATATGATGGATTGTGATTATTTCAATGACTGCAAACATAGTTTGTTAGTTTCCAATAAAGTTTATGTTCCATACTTTAGCGTGTGAATGAATTGTTACTCTGGCATGAGAAGTTTTATGATGATGTATTTTTGTTATGTTAATGACCATGATGCTTTCGTGTCCGTATTTTAATTTTTATCAACACCTCTATCTCTAAACATGTGGTCATGATTATCGATATCGGCTTTCGCTTGAGGACAAGCGAGGTCTAAGCTTGGGGGAGTTAATACGTCCATTTTGCATCATGTTTTCATGTTTATATTTATTGCATTATGGACTGTTATTTCACTTTATAATACAATTCTTATGCCTTTTCTCTCTTATTTTGCAAGAATTATATGAAGAGGGAGATTGCCGGCAGCTGGAATTCTGGACCGGACAGGGCTATATCGGAGGCAACTTTTCTGAACATCTCCAAATGAGCTGAAAATTGATGCAGAATTATTTTGGAATATATTTAAAATATTGGTGAAAGAAATACCAGAGGGGGACCCACCAGGCAGCCACAAGCCTGGGGGGCGCGCCCTACGCCCCTGGGCGCGCCCCCCGACCTTGTGGTAACCCTGGGAGGCCTCCAGGGCCCATCTTCTGGTATATAACCCCATTTACCCTAGAAAAAGTAAAGAGAGAGCTCTCGGGATGAAGCTCCGCCGTCTCGAGGCGGAACCTGGGCAAGAGCACTTTTGCTCTCCGCCGGGGAAACTTCCCTCCGGGAGGGGGAAATCGAAGCCATCGACATCACCAACAACCCTCTCATCATGGGAGGACCAATCTTTATCAGCATCTTCATTAGCAACACCTCATCTCAAACCCTAGTTCATCTCTTGTATTCAATCTCTCTCTCTAAACCTCAGATTGGTACCTGTGGGTTGCCAGTAGTGTTGATTACATCTTGTAGTTGATGATAGTTGGTTTATTTGGTGGAAGATTATATGTTCAAATCCATTATGCTATTCAATACCCCTATGATCTTGAGCATTAATATGATTTGTGAGTAGTTGCTTTTTTTCTTGAGGACATGGGAGAAGTCTTGTCATAAGTAATCATGTGAATTTGGTATTGATTCGATATTTTGATGATGTGTATGTTGTGATTCCCTTAGTGTTGTTATGTGAACATCGACTACACGACACTTCACCATCTTTGGGCCTAAGGGAATGCATTGTGGAGTAGTGATTAGATGATGTGTTGCTAGAGTGACAGAAGCTTAAACCCTAGTTTATGCGCTATTTCGTAAGGGGCTGATTTGGATCCATATGTTTCATGCTATGGTTAGATTTATCTTAATTATTCTTTCATAGTTGCGGATGCTTGCGAGAGGGCGTAATCATAAGTGGAAGGTTTGCTCAAGTAAGAACAGCACCCAGGCACCGATCCACCCACATATCAAATTATCAAAGTAGCGAACGCGAATCAAACAAACATGATGAAACTGACTAGATGAAATTCGCATGTCTCCTCAAGAACGTTTTACTTGCTATAAGAGAAAGTTCTGGCCGATCCTTTGCTACAAAAAGGATTGGCCTACCTTGCCGCACCTATTGCTACTATTGTTACTTGTCACTTGTTACTAATTATCTTACTACCAAACTATCTGTTACCGACAATTTCAATGCCTGCAGACATTACCTTTCTAAAAACCGCTTCTCATTTCATTCTGCGCCTAGTTGGGTTCGACACTCTTGCTTACCGAAAGGACTACGATTGATCCCGTATACTTGTGGGTCATCACTGGCTCATCATCAAGTCATGGGTCGGGTCTTATGACGTAATGTGAGAAGAACTAGTAAGCATTAGCCCCCAAGTGCCATGTGGAATGCTTGCAACTGCATGGGACTTGTAACACAATGTATGTCAAAACTTAGTTGATGTAGCCCCCAAGTGTCGGTTCATTAGCCAACGGTGGCTCGGGACTTCCAGTAATATGGCTAACTTGATAATTCTGGATATGTTGGAAATGTTGGACTATGCCGAGTCATCTTCTGCCGACTTACAGAAAGAATTGAAGGAGAGAAATTTGAAAGAGAAGCTTGAATGCTTATCTTCTGATTTCCAAAAATCGTTGCTCATTACAACTGATGCTCTTCAGAAAGCCAAGGCTAACTTTGAAACAGAGACAAATGCTTTAACCAAGAGAGCAGAAGATGCAAAGGCCAAGCTTGAGCCAGTGCAACATGAGCTGGTAACACTGAAAGGCCAGATCAAGGACATGTGCATAGCCATCTTTGGTAAGTATGAAACCTTACAAGCGGCCAAAACCATGACGGCTCAATGTATAGCCCAGGTTATTGATATGTGTTTGATGGATGTTTTGACAGGCAGACTTTGTTGTTACATGATATATTTTACTTTGTGCTCACTAATAAATTACAAATCATTATCAATTAAAATTGGCTTTGATATACCTTGGGATCCAGGTGGATCAATTATTTGAGCACTATATGCCCAGCTTAATGGCTTTAAAGAAAGAGCTGCCTAGGAGACAACCCGGAAGTTTTAGAGAGTCATTTGTTTCTGTTGTGTGCTTTTAAAAAGTTTAAACACAAAATAATTTAGAGGAGAACCTAAAAACTTTTTTCAAAAAAAGAAGCGATTGGAAGGTTATGCATTGGTGAAGTGAGGGTCGACTTTGAACACTTGTGTTCATGCTCATGGAAACAATGTGGAATTTGTCATGGAAGTTTCTCGTGAAAATAATTATTCCCTTGTACAGATCCATTTTATTATAAAAATAAGATGCCAAGATTTACCTTTAGGGTGTTTAAATTGCTTGTTTGGTGTGTGCTGTGCAAAAACACAAACTTTTGCAGTAGTTCTTGAATTTTGGTAATTTACTGGAACATGCAAAAAAATTGAAAATTTTACACAGTACTGCCATGCAATTTTTTTTATTATGTACTAATATTTCAGATTTTTTGGAGTTAGAGAAGTATATGTACCATCTGCATCTTTACAGACTGTCCTTTTTTCACATATTGCTGTTATAGTTTCGTTATTTGCTTATGTTTGAAATCATGTTGAGCCACGTTGGCTTGGGAGCCATAGAATTGTGATAGCATACAGTGGGTAATGTTTGATTATAATTATACAATAATGTCACAGCAGGACATGATGGGATTTGATGTTATATGTACTAACTCTCTAATAAAAAGTTTGGTTAAGTTTTGTGTGGATGAAGTGTTCGAAGATCGAGGAGGTATCGATATGAGGACAATAAGGAGAGGCAAGAGTTCAAGCTTGGGGATTCCTAAGGCACCCCAAGTAAATATTCAAGGAGACTCAAGCGTCTAAGCATGCGGATGCCCCAGAAGGCATCCCATCTTTCTTCGACATATATCGGTATGTTTTGGTTTTTGTTTTGCTCACATGATATGTGTAAATTCTTGGAGCATCGTGTGCTTTTTATTTTTCTTTTAATAATGCACCATGATGGTATGGGATAGTCCTTGGTTGATTTATAGAATGCTCTTTGCACTTCACTTGTATCTTTTGAGTATGGCTTTATTGAATGCTTCATGTGCTTCACTTATATAATTTGAAGTTTGGATGCCTGTTTCTCTACATATAGAAAACCATTATTTGTAGAATGCTCTTTTGATTCACTTATACTTATTAAAGCGTGGGAAAGTCTTTTGTAGAAAGAATTAAACTCTCATGCTTCAGTTATATCTATTTAGAGAGTCAACGGGAATTGGTCATTCACATGGTTAGTCATTGAATCCTACATAAAACTTGTAGATCACTGAATAAGATATGTTTGATTCCTTGCAATAGTTTTGAGATATTGAGATGATAATATGTGGGAGGTACTAGTGAATGATTGCAGTTTAGTAAGAATATTGGTGTTAAGTTTTGTGATTCCCGAAGCATGCACGTATAGTCTCTCGTTATGCTAGGACGTTGGAGCATGATTTATTATTGATTGTCTTCCTTATGAGTGGTGGTCGAGGATGAGCGATGGTATTTTCCTACCAATCTATTCCCTAGGGGCATGCATAGTAGTACTTTGATTCGAGGGCTAATAAACTTTCGCAATAAGTATGTGAGTTCTTTATGACTAATGTGAGTCCATTGATTATAGGCTGTAACGCCCGGATAATTAAGCTACAGTAATCCCAAGTTAATGGTGCCATGTCATCACTCTTACTGTAGCTAATCCTCATTTGCATTCAAACACGATTCAAAATTCAAATTCAAATTAAAGACCAAAATTCAAATTTCTCAAACATGCAAACTAAAATGTTCAAAGAGTGGTAAATATTCCATAACTAATTATGGTGGTGAACCAACATTTTTATAAAGTGGTTTAATGCACTAAAATAATTAAAACAGTGGTCTAAATAATATTTAATTGCTTTTTAAATTATTAAAAATACTAAACTATTTTCTTTAAACCTCAAACTAATTGTGGCAGTGGCATATTTAATAACACTAATGTTGGGTCTAGGTTGTATTTTACAAAACTAAAAATAAATTGAGACTTAAATAGAATTAATTAAACATAAAATAATAACAAAAAGAAACAAAACAACTGGACCCTCCCCCCTCACCGGGGCTCGGCCCGGCTGGACCGCCAGGCTGGCCCACCGTCGCCGATCCCTTCCCTCTCCCCTATTCATGCGACCGTGTCACTACCGGGATGGGGCGCCCCCGGCCGTCTTGCCGGCGTCAACGGGGAGGGGATAAGGCCGCCCTCCCCGCGGTCCCCTCGCCTCCCCGCTCCACTTCCCCCTGGCCTCACTCCTCCTTGGTGCCCCTCCCAGATCCATCTTCTCTCTCTCCCTCATTGCCCTCTCCGCTCGACCGAACGCCGTGGTCGCAACTACCCGTCACCGCCGCGGCGACCGGCAACCCCTACGGCGGTGTTGCTGTCTAGAAGAGCCGTCGTCGTTTTCGTCGCTTGCGCCCACGAGATCAAGCCGAGAAGCCCCTGCTACGCCAGATATAGGTCGCCTTCCTTGGGCCGCCGCCGTCGCCCTCGACTCCAGCCACCGCCCTGCGCTAGTAAGCCCCCCAACGGCCTTCGTGTGCCGCAACGTGAGCCCCCGCCCCTCTCCCTTCCTCCGTTTATACGCCATCGATCTGTAGCCTGCTCCCCGCACCGATGCTGCGTTCGCCTCCGGCCAACGCCGCTTCTGCCTTCTCCTATTTTTGTTGTGGTTGTGTGCCGCCGCCGCCTGCTGCTTTTGCTCGCCGCGTCCCGCGCTGCCGACCGCACCGGCCACACCCTCGTGCCTGCAGCCCGCGTGCGCGGCCTCGCCTGGCTGCGCCTCTGGCCGCCTCGACTACCGCGCTCGTGCCGTGTCCCTACACCACCCGCGCACACCCGCAACTGCGCCCGCACGCCCCGCCTCTGCTCACTCATGCACCTGCGCCCTCTGTTGCCCAGCGCCGTGCTTTGGCCGCGCTCGACGCACGCGCGCATGCCCAGGGCAACGTTCCCCCTCGCACGCCCCTTCGCGTGCCGGCCCCACCCTCTGCCTCTTGGCCCTCTTCCCCACACCGGTAGCCCCGCACTGCCCGCACGCCGGCCGCACTCGCCCCCTTGCTGCCCCTGCTCAACCGCGTCGCCGCCTCTCTGCAGCCGCTGGTGCCCCGCTCCCTCACCCGCAAGTCCTGCCAGCCTTCGCTGCTGAAGCTGCGCCATAGCCGCTCGCACCCCTGACCATGTCGCGGCCGCACCCCTGAGCACACAGGCCTGTTCATGGCTGCCGCCGCTTCCCCGCATGCTCCGGCACCCACCAGCCGCTCCGCTCCACCGCCCAGACCTACGACGTACGCCCGCGCCCCTGGCTCCGGCGACCCGAGGCCCCGCGTGCTGGCCTCCCGGGTCCGCTCCGCCGGCCGGCGCCCTCTGTTGCCCCAGTGCGGGTGCACGGGCACCCGCACCGGATAACCTGCCCCGCTGGGCTGGCCTTGTGCCACTACCAGCGGGCCCCATGCCCTTGCTTAATAAAAAAAGTTTTTTAAATAATAATAATAATATACAATTAATTAACTTAATTAATCTTGTTGAATTAAACTAAACCTAACTAACTTAATTAATTTGGTTGGTTAACTTAGACAGTCTATGACGGGGGGGCCCACCCCCTGTTCACCAGTCAAACTTTGACTGGTCAACTGGGTCCCCCTGGCCCACTTGTCATCCTCTCTGTACACTGTTGTGTACACAGAGCTGGGTGCACTGATGACCCAAAAGTATAGGGGTTCTATCATAGTCCTTTCGATAAGTAAGAGTGTCGAATCCAACGAGGAGTAGAAGGAAATGACAAGCGGTTTTCAGCAAGGTATTCTCTGCAAGCACTGAAATTGTCAGTAACAGATAGTTTTGTGATAAGATAATTCGTAACGGGTAACAAGTAACAAGTGTGACTAAGGTGCAACAAGGTGGCCCAATCCTTTTTGTAGCAAAGGACAAGCCTGGACGAACTCTTATATAAAGCAAAGCGCTCCTAAGGATGCATGGGAATTATTGTCTAGTTAGTTTTCATCATGCTCATATGATTTCCTGTTCGTTACTTTGATAATTTGATATGTGGGTGACCGGTGCTTGGGTGTTGTACTTACTTGGACAAGCCTCCCACTTATGATTAACTACTCTCGCAAGCATCCGCAACTACGAAAGAAGAATTAAGATAAATCTAACCATAGCATGAAACATATGGATCCAAATCAGCCCCTTACGAAGGAACGCATAAACTAGGGTTTAAGCTTCTGTCACTCTAGCAACCCATCATCTACTTATTACTTCCCAATGCCTTCCCCAAGGCCCAAATCTTGGTGAAGTGTCATGTAGTCGACGTTCACATAACACCACTAGAGGAAAGACAACATACATCTCATCAAAATATCGAACGAATACCAAATTCACATGATTAATTATAACAAGACTTCTCCCATGTCCTCAGGAACAAGCATAACTACTCACAAAGCATATTCATGTTCATAATTATAGGAGTAATAAATATCATTAAGGATCTGAACATATGATCTTCCACCGAATAAACAAACTAGCATCAACTACAAGGAGTAATCAACACTACTAGCAACCCACAAGTACCAATCTGAGGTTTTGAGACAAAGATCAGATACAAAGATGAACTAGGGTTTGAGAGGAGATGGTATTGGTGAAGATGTTGATGGAGATTGACCCCCTATCGATGAGAGGATCATTGTTGATGACGATGGCTTCGATTTCCCCCTCCGGGAGGGAAGTTTCCCCGGCAGAACAGCTCCGCCGGAGCCCTAGATTGGTTCTACCCAAGTTTCACCTCGAGACGGCGGCGCTTCATCTCGAAAGTTGTCTTCTGATATTTCCTAGGTCAAAACCCTCCATATAGCAGAAGATGGGCACCCGAGGCCTGCCAGGGAGCCCACAAGCCACAGGGGCACGCCTAGGGAGTAGGGCGCGCCCCCCAGGCTTGTGGCCTCTTGGTGGGTCCCCTCTGGTATTTTCTTCGCCCAATATTTTTTATATATTCCAAAATAATTCTCCGTAAATTTTCAGGACTTTTGGAGTTGTGCAGAATAGGTCTCTCAGATTCACTCTTTTCCGGTCCAGAATTCCAGCTGCCGGCATTCTCCCTCTTCATGTAAACCTTGTAAAATAAGAGAGAAAAAGCAAAAGTATTGTACCATAATGTGTAATAACAGCCCATAATGCAATAAATATCAATATAAAAGCATGATGCAAAATGGACGTATCAACTCCCCCAAGCTTAGACCTCGCTTGTCCTCAGGCGAAAATCGAAATCGATAATCATGTCCACATGTTTAGAGATAGTGGTGTCGATAATATAAAATATGGACATGAAGGCATCATGATCATCTTTCGAATAGCAACATAATTTGTCATATAATTTCTTATGCCAAAGTAACAATTCATTCACAAGGTAATGTATGAAAAAAGAACTTTATTGAAGACTAACAAACTATGATCTCAGTCATCGAAGCAATTGCAATTTATCATAATGTAGGAAAGAGTCAATATAAGAGCTTTTCAGCAAGTTCACATACTCAACTATCATTTAGTCTTTCATAATTGCTAACACTCACGCGATACATCTGAGATCAAAGTTTCAATCGGACACAGAGAAAGATAGGGACTTATGATTTCGCCTCCCAACCTTTTACCTCCGGGATAATGTCAACAATAATAGCTTATGAATATCTACATCCGAGTGGATATACATATCTGGATCTCCCCCCAACATATAGTGCTTGCCAAAAAGAAAAAGTGTAAAAAGGAATAGGTGGTGATCACCATGAACCGTGTATAAGGGTAGAAGATAAAAGTAAAAGATAGGCCCTTCGCAGAGGGAAGCAGAGGTTGTCATGCGCTTTTATGGTTGGGTGCACAAAATCTTAATGCGAAAGAACATCACTTTATATTGCCGCTTGTGATAAAGAAATTTATTATGCAGTCTGTCGCTTTTATTTCTTCTATATCACAAGTTCGTATAAAGCTTATTTTCCTCACACTAATAGATCATACATATTTAGAGAGCAATTTTTATTGCTTGCACCGATGACAACTTACTTGAAGGATCTTACTCAATCCATAGGTAGGTATGGTGGACTCTCATGGCAAAACTAGGTTGAGGGATGTTTGGATGCACAAGTAGTATCTCTACTTGGTGCAAAAGATTTGGCTAGCATGGGGTGAGAAGCAAACTCAACATGTTGGATGTTCCATGACAATATAACTTCTATTCGGATATAAAGAAACATAACCCATTACATTGTCTTCCTTGTCCAACATCAACCTTTTAGCATATAATATTTTAATGAGCGCTCAAAATCACAAAAGATGTCCAAGACAGTATATTTATGTGAGACCTCTGTTTCTTTATTACTTCCTATTAATTGAAACAATGACCAAAACTTTGTTTATCCACTAACAACAAGTTTCACGGGACATACTTCTTATATGTGAAGTCGTCACATCCCATAAAATCATTATACAATCTTTTTATTTCTTTAATTCTTTATTTCTTTTTCTCATGATCATAGCAAGAAAGCAAGGCCCTCAACTCAAAACTAATCTTCATTATATAACTCTCGGACTCGATTACATACAGGGAACAAAAAGCAAAACTAAAAGCTAGATCATACTAAAACTTTATTCTACTAAACCGAGATATAATAAAAAAAGATCGAACTAAGAAAAACAATAAAGGTAAAGATGTGATGGTGATACGATACCGGGGCACCTCCCCCAAGCTTGCCAGTTGCCAAGGGGAGTGCCCATACCCATGTATTTAGATCTCTTTCTTTGGAGGTGGTGATGATGGAGTTTCGATTAGCATGATTAAGCTACCCTTCAGATCCTGCAATTCTCGGAGTACACATTGAAGCATAATTGCATTCTTCTGAATCTCCTCTAAAAGATGCTTATTTTCTGGCCACCATGAGATTTTCCCTGCACCACTTTCACTTGGATGGGATATATCCCAATTGGAGGGTATGTGTGTGCGAGGAGTATTCTCCACTCCATAATTATGAACCAAATTATGAAAGTTGTTCCGATGTAACCTGTGTAAGGGCCTCTTAGGAGGAAGTCCTTCTTGTATCTGTTGGCCTTCATGGTTGCTCATAGTCCCTACGGCTTGATGGGGGTTGGGAATAGTGGAGATGCCAGCCAGGGTGCCTCTCTCCAAAGCCGGAGGGTGGACCTCAAGCGAATCCCCTTGATCTTCTTCCATCGTGACTTCCTCGACCACCGCCCTCTTGAGTTCCATCTGCATCAACCAAGCATCGTTGTCCACATTGTTGGAGGAGGAGGAAGACATGATGCCTGGCCTTGAAAACTCTGGCAGAAAACAACTCAAAATGAAAACAGGAGATATTGCTGTGGTACGGTGGTCAAAACCTTCGGGAGATTAAATAGTGAATTTTTACCGACCAAAAGAAGTGTTCCACAAGAAAACGGAGTCCGGAGGGCACACGAGGTGGCCACAGGCTAGGGAGGCACGCCCTGGGGGTTAGGGCGGGCCCCCAGGGCTTGTCGCCTCCTCGTGCACTTTTCGACTACTTTTAATTTTCCTAATTTTTTAAATATTCCAAAACGAAGAAAAATTGCCATTGAAAAAGTTTTGGAGTCGGTTTACTTACCGTACCACATACCTATTCCTTTTCAGAGTCTGAAACGTTCTGGTAGGTTTCCCTTATGTACTCCTCCGGTGTTATGGTATTAATAATATTGGTCTCAACATTTATGGGAGTACCTGAGATATAATGTTTGATTCTTTGCCCATTTACCACCTTCGCATTGGTGCCTTCGGCTTTGTTGATTTTGATGGCACCGGAATGGTAGAGTTCCCCGATAATATAAGGACCTTCCCATTTTGAGAGAAGCTTTCCTGCAAAAAATATTAAACGAGAGTTGTATAGCAAGACAAGGTCACCGACATTAAATTCATGCTTTTGTATCCTTTTGTCATGCCATCTTTTAACATTTTCTTTAAACAACTTAGCATTCTCATAGGCTTGGGTTCTCCATTCATCAAGTGAGCTAATGTCAAATAACCTCTTCTCACCGGCAAGTTTGAAATCATAGTTGAGCTCTTTAATTGTCCAATAAGCCTTATGTTCTAGTTCAAGAGGTAAGTGACATGCATTTCCATAAACCATTTTATATGGAGACATACCCATAGGGTTTTTATAAGCGGTTCTATAAGCCCAGAATGCATCATCAAGTTTCTTAGGCCAATTCTTTCTAGATCTATTAACAGTCATTTGCAAGATCAACTTTATTTCACGGTTACTCAATTCTACTTGACCACTAGACTGAGGATGATAAGGAGATGCAATTCTATGGTTGACATCATATTTAGCAAGCAATTTACGGAAAGTACCATGAATAAAGTGTGAACAACCATCAGTCATTAAGTATCTAGGGACCCCAAACCTCGGGAAAATAACTTCTTTAAGCATTTTAATGGAGGTGCTATGATCAGCACTACTAGTTGGAATAGCTTCTACCCACTTAGTAACATAATCAAAAGCAACCAAAATATATGTATACCCATTGGAGGAAGGAAAAGGTCCCATATAATCAAAGCCCCAAACATCAAATGGTTCAATAACAAGTGAATAATTCATAGGCATTTCATAACGTCTACTAATATTACCAATTCTCTGGCATTCATCACAAGACAAGACATACTTACGAGCATCTTTGAAGAGAGTAGGCCAATAAAAACCAGATTGTAATACCTTGTGTGAAGCTCTATCCCCAGCATGGTGTCCTCCATAGACCTCAGAGTGACACTTGTGTAAGATTTGTTCCTATTCATGCTCTGGTAGACAACGTCTAATAACACCATCTACTCCTTCTTTGTAAAGGTGTGGGTCATCCCAAAAGTAATGTCTTAAATCATAGAAAAACTTTTTCTTTTGTTGGTATGTGAAACTAGGTGGTATAAATTTAGCAACAATGTAATTAGCATAATCTGCATACCATGGAGCATTACGAGAAGCACTTATGACAGCTAATTGTTCATCAGGAAAACTATCATCAATAGGTAGTGGGTCATCAAGAATATTTTCTAACCTAGACAAGTTGTCTGCTACGGGGTTCTCAGCTCCCTTTCTATCAATATAATATGCAAATCAAATTCTTGCAGCAAGAGAACCCATCTAATAAGTCTAGGTTTAGCATCTTTCTTTTCCATAAGGTATTTAATAGTAGCATGATCGGTGTGAACAGTAACTTTGGAATCAACAATATAAGATCTGAACTTATCACGAGCAAAAACAACTGCTAAAAATTCTTTTTCAGTAGTAGCATTATTTCTTTGAGCACTGTCTAGAGTTTTACTAGCATAATGGATAACATTTAATTTCTTCTCAACTCTTTGTCCTAGAACAGCACCTACAGCATAATCACTTGCATCACACATAATTTCAAAGGGTAGAGTCCAATCAGGTCGTTGAGCAATAGGAGTAGAAATCAAGGCTTTCTTAAGGATTTCAAATGCTTCTACACAATCATCATAAAAAACAAATGGAACATCTTTTTGCAAGAGATTAGTGGGAGGCCTAGAAATTTTAGAGAAGTCTTTAAACCTCCTATAGAAACCAGCATGACCAAGGAAACTTCTTATACCTTTGATATCTTTAGAACACGACATCTTTTCAATAGCATCAACTTTAGCTTTATCAACTTCAATACCTCTTTCAGAAATTTTATGCCCCAAGACAATACCTTCATTAACCATAAAGTGGCACTTCTCCCAATTCAAGACAAGATTAGTTTCTTCACATCTCTGCAAAACTCGATCAAGGTTGCTTAAGCAATCATCAAAAAAAGTTCCGTAAATGGAGAAATCATCCATGAAAACCCCAACAATCTTTTCATGAAAGTCAGAGAATATAGCAGTCATACATCTGTGAAATGTAGCAGGAGCATTGCACAAACCAAAAGCCATTCGTCTATAAGCAAAGGTACCGAAAGGGTAAGTGAAAGTAGTTTTTTCTTGATCCTCTTTTGACACAAGTATTTGAGAAAAACCAGAATAACCATCTAGAAAGCAAAAGTGTGTATGTTTTGATAGTCTTTCTAGCATTTGATCAATAAAAGGTAGAGGATAATGATCTTTCCTAGTAGCCTTATTCAACTTTCTAAAATCAATAACCATTCTATAACCTGTAACAATTCTTTGTGGAATCAATTCATTCTTATCATTAGGAACAACAGTAGTACCTCCCTTCTTAGGGACACAATGAACAGGACTTACCCATCTACTATCAGCGATAGGATAAATTATACCTGCTTCCAGAAGCTTTAGTATTTCATTTCTTACAACTTCTTTCATCTTAGGATTTAACCGTCGTTGGTGATCAGCAACTGGTTTAGCATCAGGCTCCATATTAATTTTATGTTGACATAGAGTGGGGCTAATGCCCTTAAGATCATCAAGAATATGTCCAATGGCGGCACGGTGCTTCTTCAGAGTTTTCAAGCACTAGTAATAACAGGATATATCTTCTTTTCATCAAGATAAGCATATTTCAAAGTGTCAGGTAATTGTTTAAGCTCAAATACAGGATCACCCTTGGGTGGAGGAGGATCCCCAAGAATCTCAACAGGCAAGTTGTATTTCAAGACATGCATTTGGTTAAAGAATATTTCATCTAATTCCTTTCTTTCGTTCATGAACATATCATTTTCATGGTCTAGCAAATATTGTTCTAAAGGATCAGTAGGAGGCACAACAATAGAAGCACGACCAATAATTTCATCTTTATTAGGCAATTCTTTATCATGGGGTTGTCTACAAAATTTAGAGAAATTAAAATCATGAGACACATCCCCAAAACTTACAGTAACAGTTTCTTTTTCACAATCTATTTTGGCATTAACAGTGTTCAAGAAAGGTTTACCAAAAATAATTGGACAAAAATCATCTTGTGGGGAACCAAGAACTAGAAAATTAGTAGGGTATTTTATTTTTCCACACAAGACTTCAACATCTCTAACAATCCCAATTGGTGATACAGTATCCCTATTAGCAAGCTTAATAGTGACATCAATATCTTCTATTTCAGTAGGTGCAATATCATTCATAATTTCTTGATATAAAGTAAAGGGAATTGCACACACACTAGCACCCATATCACATAAGCCATGATAACAATGATCTCCTATTTTAACAGAAACAACAGGCATGCCAACAACTGGTCTATGTTTATCTTTATCATCGGGTCTAGCAATTCTAGCAGCTTCATCACATAAGTAAATAACATGCCCAGCAATACTATCGACCAAGAGATC
Source organism: Thinopyrum elongatum (assembly GCA_011799875.1). NCBI lineage: Eukaryota > Viridiplantae > Streptophyta > Magnoliopsida > Poales > Poaceae > Thinopyrum > Thinopyrum elongatum. The sequence goes on from CM022300.1 coordinate 281,106,577, forward strand.
TTTAACCATAGCAATACTAGATTTAACTTTAATTTGTTCAGGGGGTGTAGATGTTCTAGTATAACTCTTATGAACCACAGCTGAAGCTTTAGCATGTTCCTTTATTCTAATAGGGAAAGGTGGTTTCTCAATATAAGCAGTAGGAACAATAGGATCAACATTATAAGTAATAGTTTCTTCTTCAGCTTTAATTGGTTCTACTACTTTCACTTCAATTGGAGGATGATATTTAAACCACTTCTCCTTAGGGAGATGAACATCAGTAGCAAATGATTCACAGAAAGAAGCTACTATCTCAGAGTCAAGTCCATACTTGGTGCTAAATTCACGAAAAGCATCGGTATCCATAAAAGATTTAACACAATCAAAGTTGAGATTTATACCTGACTCCTTACCTTCATCGAGTTCCCAATCTTCAAATTTGTGTTTAATTCTTTCCAATAAATCCCATTTGAATTCAATAGTCTTCTTCACAAAAGAACCAGTACAAGAAGTATCGAGCATGGATTGATCATTACGAGGAAACCGAGCATAAAAATTCTGAATAATAATTTCTCTTGAGAGCTGATGATTGGAGCATGAATATAACATTGACTTAAGCCTCCCCCAAGCTTGAGCAATACTTTCTCCTTCATGAGGCCAAATATTATAAATATAATTCCGATCACGATGAACTAGATGCATAGGATAAAACTTCTGATGAAATTCCAATTTCAATCGATTGTAGTTCCAAGTCCCTATATCATTGCATAGCATATACCATGTCAATGCCCTCTCCTTCAAAGATAAAGGGAAGACCTTCTTCTTGACTTCATCCTCGAGCAAACCTGCATGCTTAAATAATCCACATAGATTAGATGCATATCAGGATGTAATGTTCCATCTCCTGCATAAGGATTAGCTAGCAGTTTCTCTATCATACCTAAAGGAATTTCATAATAAATATTTTCAGTAGGTTCAGTAGGTTGAGGGGCAACTCTTTGCTCTTCCGGTCGGGGTGAAGATACCCCGAACAAACCCCTCAAAAGATTAATTCCATAGCAACAAGTGACAGTAAATTTCAGCACACTATATAAATGTTTCCTTACAAAATTCCACTTACCAAAGGCGCTTCACTCCACTGCAACGGCACCAGAAAAGAGTCTTGATGACCTAGAAGTATAGGGGATCTATCGTAGTCCTTTCGATAAGTAAGAGTGTCGAACCCAGCGAGGAGCAGAAGGAAATGACAAGCGGTTTTCAGCAAGGTATTCTCTGCAATCACTGAAATTATCGGTAACAGATAGTTTTGTGATAAGATAATTCGTAATGGGTAACAAGTAACAATTGAAACTAAGGTGCAGGAAGGTGGACCAATCCTTTTTGCAGCAAAGAACAAGCCTGGACGAACTCTTATATTAAGCAAAGCGCTCCTGAGGACACATGGGAATTATTGTCAAGTTAGTTTTCATCATGCTCATATGATTCGCGTTCGTTACTTTGATAATTTGATATGTGGGTGGACCGGTGATTGGGTGCTGTCCTTACTTGGACAAGCCTCCCACTTATGATTAACCACTCTCGCAAGCATCCGCAACAATGAAAGAAGAATTATGATAAATCTAACCATAGCATGAAACATATGGATCCAAATCAGCCCCTTACGAAGCAACGCATAAACTAGGGTTTAAGCTTCTGTCACTCTAGCAACCCATTATCTACTTATTACTTCCCAATGCCTTCCCCTAGGCCCAAATCATGGTAAAGTGTCATGTAGTCGAGATTCACATAACACCACTAGAGGAAAGACAACATACATCTCATCAAAATATCGAACGAATACCAAATTCACATGATTACTTATAACAAGACTTCTCCCATGTCCTTAGGAACAGACGTAACTACTCACAAAGCATATTCATGTTCATAATCATAGGAGTAATAAATATCATTAAGGATCTGAACATATGATCTTCCACCGAATAAACAAACTAGCATCAACTACAAGTAGTAATCGACACTACTAGAAACCCACAGGTACCAATCTGAGGTTTTGAGACAAAGATCGGATACAAGAGATGAACTAGGGTTTGAGAGGAGATGGTTCTGGTGAAGATGTTGATGGAGATTGACCCCCTCTCGATGAGAGGATCATTGGTGATGAAGATGGCTTTGATTTCCCCCTCCGGGAGGGAAGTTTCCCCAGCAGAAGAGCTCCGCCGGAGCCCTAGATTGGTTCTGCCAAAGTTCCGCCTCAAGACGGCGGCGCTTCGTCCCAAAAGCTCTCTTCTGATTCTTTCTAGGTCAAAACCCTCCATATAGTAGAAGATGGGCGCCGGAGGCCTGCCAGGGGGCCCACAAGCCACAGCGGCGTGCCCCCCAAGCTTGTGGCCTCCTGGTGGTCCCCTCTGGTATTCTCTTCGCCCAATATCTTTTATATATTCCAAAATAATTCTCCGTAAATTTTCAGGACTTTTGGAGTTGTGCAGAATAGGTTTCTAGATTCACTCCTTTCCGGTCCAGAATTCCAGCTGCCGGCATTCTCCCTCTTCATGTAAACCTTGTAAAATAAGAGAGAAAAGGCATAAGTATTGTACCATAATGTGTAACAACAGTCCATAATGCAATAAATATCAATATAAAAGCATGGTGCAAAATGGACGTATCATGCACCTAGCATTTAATCATTATTTGAATTAATAATAATTTCAGAATATTGCTAAAACTTTAGAAATTCATAGAAAATAATCCGTAGCTCGGATGGAAAAGTTTTATACATGAAATTTGCTCACAAAAATATGACAAATCCGAATATGCCCTCCGTTCGTTTGTCGCATGCCCCTAGCATATCGAACATGGAACCGCCCCCCCTCCATTTCATCTGTTTGAAAATGCCTAACATCAGAAAAATATTCCTGGATGTTCCCCCCTTCACCGGTATCGTGTAACGCCGTGTTAGAACACCCTAGCTCTGCCTGTACTCATTTCATGCATCTGGTTGCTTGTATTTACTATTTCTTCCCCCTCTTCTCTCCAGTAGACCACGAGACTGCTGCTGATGCCACTGTGATCGACTACGTCGCCGACGACCCTTCTTCCTTTTCAGCAGAGCTTCCAGGCAAGCAAATCCCCCTTGATCATTCCGATATCGCCCATTCCATTCTCTCTCATGCTTGCATTAGATTTTGCTACTGTAATTGATTGCTCCTATATCTGATGCATAGCCTGCTTTTGTAACCTGTTGTTGTACCTTACCTACTTATCCTAAACTGTTTAGTATAGGTTGGTTAGTGACCCATCAGTGACCCCTCACCTTGTCCTAGTTGCCCCGGCTTGATGACCGATGACTCGATCAACGTGATCGATGTCCAAAGCCCCACACATCACTTCTCCCCCTTTAGTTGTACGACTCTGCAGAGCTACTATCGCGTGCCGAGAGTGATACCTCGAATAGCACTCCTGATGATATCTCTGTAGTGTAGCTAATCAGTCGTGGATTACGGAGGGTGATTCCTCCTTCACCACTCCCGATGACGATTCTGTCGTGCAACACCTCTAGTGTGAACCTCGAGGGTGATTCCTCCTATGCTCATCTTGAGGATTACATCGAGTGGAATCCATCGAGGGTGATTCCTCGAGTTTACCCCTTGATGTATTGGACACATGGTTACCTTGACTTTACTTGAGACCTTTGTGAAAGTTGGGCAGGCCCAGTGAGCACCCATGAGAGATACCTGTGAAAGTCAGGCGGGCCCAGTGAGATGTTACGGTGGCGGCTGATGTTTGGTTGAACTACGTCGGTATTTCCCCAAAGAGGAAGGGATGATGTAGCACAGCAACGGTAGGTATTTCCCTCAATGATGAGACCAAGGTTATCGAACTAGTAGGAGAACCAAGAAACACTAAGTACACAACACCTGCACACAAAGAACAAATACTTGCAACCCGACGTGCTAAAGGGGTTGTCAATCCCTTTCGGGTAACGGCGCCAGAAATTGGCAAGTTGATGGGAGATAAATTGTAGTAGATTGGATAAATAGATCGCGAATAAAATAAAGTGCAGCAAAATATTTTTGGGTTTTTAGAAATATAGATCTGAAAATAAAAGTGGCAAATAAATAAAAAGGCAAATAGCAAAATAGATCTGAAAATATATGATGAGAAAATAGACCCGGGGGCCGTAGATTTCACTAGCGGCTTCTCTCGAGAAAAATAGCATACGGTGGGTAAACAAATTACTGTTGGGTAATTGATAGAACATCAAATAATTATGACGATATCCAGGCAATGATCATTATATAGGCATCACGTCCAAGATTAGTAGACCGACTCCTGCCTGCATCTACTACTATTACTCCACACATCGACCGCTATCCAGCATGCATCTAGTGTATTAAGTTCATGGAGAAATGGAGTAATGCAATAAGAATGATGACATGATGTAGACGAGATCTATTTATGTAGAAATAGACCCCATCTTGTTATCCTTAATAGCAACGATACATATGTGTCGGTTCCCCTTCTGTCACTGGGATCAAGCACCATAAGATCGAACCCATCACAAAGCACCTCTTCCCATGGCAAGAAAAATTGATCTAGTTGGCCTAACTAAACCAAAGATTCGAAGAAGAAATACGAGGTTATAAGTAATCATGCATATAAGAGATCAAAACACTCAAATAACTTTCATGGATAAAAACATAGATCTGATCATAAACTCAAAGTTCATCGGATCCCAACAAACACACCGCAAAAAGAATTACATCAAATAGATCTCCAAGAGACCATTGTATTGAGAATCAAAAGAGAGAGAGGAAGCCATCTAGCTACTACCTACGGACCCGTAGGTCTACAATGAACTACTCACGCATCATCAGAGAGGCACCAATGAGGATGATGAACCCCTTCGTGATGGTGTCTAGATTGGATCTGTGGTTTCTGGAACTTGCGGTGGCTGGAATTGATTTTCGTCGACTCCCCTAGGGTTTATGGAATATTGGGGTATTTATAGAGTAAAGAGGCGGTGCGGGAGGCGGCCGAGGTGGGCACAACCCACCTGGGTGCGCCTGGGCCCCCAGGTGCGCCTGGTGGGTTGTGCTCTCCTCGGAGCCCCCCTTAGGTACTTTCTTGGCCCAACTTGTGTCTTCTGGTCCAGAAAAAATCACCAAAAAGTTTCACTGCGTTTGGACTCCGTTTGGTACTAATTTCATGCGAAGTAAAAAACATGCAAAAAACAACAACTGGCACTGGGCACTATGTCAATAGGTTAGTCCCAAAAAATGATATAAAGTTGCTATAAAATTATTGTAAAACATCCAAGAATGATAATATAACAGCATGGAACAATCAAAAGTTATAGATACATTGGAGACGTATCAGCATCCCTAAGCTTAATTCCTGCTCGTCCTGGAGTAGGTAAATGATAAAAACAGAATTTTTGATGTGGAATGCTGCCTAACATGTTCATCACATATTCTTTTCTTTGTAGCATGGACATTTGGACTTTTATATGATTCAAAGCAATAGTCTAGTTTTGACATGAAGATTTCAATACTCAAGCATATCAACAAGCAACCATGTCTTTCAAAATATCAACACTAAAGCAAGTTATCCCTAGCCCATTGTGCTCAATCATTAATCCATTCATGAAACACACTCGCATATTAGATACACCCAATGCTCAAGTACGATCATAGTGCCCCTTAGTTGGTGCTTTATAAGAGAAGATGGAGACTCAAAATAAAATAAAAATTGCATAAAGTAAAAGAAAGGCCCTTCGCAGAGGGAAGTAGGGATTTGTAGAGGTGCCAGAGCTCAAAGCGAAAAAAGTAGAGATAAAACATTTTGGGTGGCATGCTTTTCCTGTCAACGAAAATGATCGAGTAGTTCCCAATACTTTCCATGCTAGATATATCATAGGCGGTTCCCAAACAGAAAATAAAGTTTATTCCTTTTTCCACCATACTTTCACATTCCACGGCTAACCGAATCCATGGGTGTCGTCCATACCAACACTTTCCAAGGAATTTATTATTTGACAACATAAAGTAAATTCATTTTTCATTTTGGGACTGGGCATCCCTAATACCTTTGTCGTACTCTCGTGCAATGACAAGTGAATAAACACTCATCTTGAGAATAACACATCTAGCATGGAAAAATATAAGCCACCCCCTACCGTTTCATGAGCAGTACAAGCACACAAAAGAGAAATTTATTTTGAAATTAGAGATGGCACATACAAATTTGCTTAGAATGGCACGGAAATACCGCATATAGGTAGGTACAGTGGACTCATATGGCAAAACTGGTTTAAGGATTTTGGATGCACAAGTAGTGATCATACTTAGTGCAAATGAAGGCTAGCAAAAGATTGAGAAGCATCCAACCAAGAAACAAAAAATCTCATAAGCGAGCATTAAGCATAACTAACACCGAATAATGCACCACAAGTAGGATGTAATTTTATTGCATAACTATTGACTTTCGTGCTTGCATAGGGAATCACAAACCTTAACATCAATATTCTTACTAAAGCATAATTACTCATCAACATGACTCACATATTATATCAACATATCACAAAACCATTACAAGGAATCAAGTTTATTTTGTCCAATGATCTTCATGAAAGTTTTTATTATATCCCTCTTGAATATCTACCACTTTGGGACTAATTTCATTTGTTGCTTTTGATAGCTCAAACAAATCTAAGTGAAGAACATGAGCATAAAATTTTCTTCTCTCAAAATAATTTAAGTGAAGCAAGAGAGAATTTCTAAAAAAAATTACTAACTCTCAAATAAATCTAAGGGAAGCATGAGAGCATTTCTTCAAAAATACTAAAGCACACCATCCCCAAAAAGATATAAGTGAAGCACTAGAGCAATTCCGTAGCTTATAAAGATTTAAGTGAAGCATAGAGAGCAATTCTAACAAGTCATAGCATAATTTTGGGTCTCTCAAATAGGCGTGTCCAGCAAGGATTCATGACTAAAAATAAAAATCAAAACAAGCAAAGACTCATATCATACAAGACGCTCCAAGCAAAACTCATGATATGTGACGAATAAAAATATAGCTCCAAGTAAAATACCGATGGTCGTTAGAAGAAAGAGGGGATGCCACTCGGGCATCCCCAAGCTTAGTTTCTTGCTTCTCTTTGGATAATGGCTTGGGGTGCCATGGGGCATCCCCAAGCTTAGGCTCTTCTTACTCCTTATGCCTTCATCCATCGTAATCTCACCCAAAACTTGAAAACTTCAATCACACAAAACTCAACAAAACCTTCGTGAGATCCGTTAGTATAAGAAAACCAATCTTTACTTTAAGTACTATAGAAAACCCATTCAAACTTTGTTCTTACATTATATCTACTGTATTCTAACTTTACCATGGCTTATAACCTCCAATACAAATCATAGATTCATCAAAACAAGCACACAATGCAAAGAAAACAGAATCTGTCAAAAACAGAATAGTCTCTAAAGATGCGAATTGTTCTCATACTTCTGTAAATAAAAAAATTCTAAAACAGATGCAATTTATATATCAATCTTGTGTAAAAAATTCAGAATTTTTTGTCGCTTCTGTGAATTTTCAAAATTGTTTACCGGACGCAAAAGTTTCTGTTTTCCAACAAGATCAAATCAATTATCACCAAAGCTATCCTAAAGGCTTTACTTGGCACAAACACTAATTAAAACACAAAAAACACAATCATAACAGTAGCATAATTGTGCATACACTCAAGAACAGAAAGAAAAAGATGAAAATAAATTTTATTCATTGGGTTGCCTCCCAACAAGCGCTATCATTTTACGCCCTTAGCTAGGCATAATGCGAAGGTCTAAGTGTTGTCATCTTTGTTTCCACTTCCCTTGGAAGTGTTTTTGTCAGGTGGTTTTGCAAAGACAACATAAAACACCTCACCCATAGAGACTTTAGCACTATCAAGTTGCTTATCACCGTATCCCCTTTGATTTCCGGCGACAATCCAAGAATAGTGTTGATTAACATCATTGAAAACTTGTTGGATTATGTCTAAACAGGGACTTCCTTTTTAAGATTCTCATCAAAAAAATTATTATTTCCAAGCAAGTGTCTTAACATATAATCACTATTATAAAGGATCTCATCTATTACCGGTTTTTCATGGTTCATACCATAAAAATCAAAGATCTCCCTAGCTTCCCGTATTATATAGTCAAATTCATTCATAAGAACAAGGGTAGCTAACTTTTACCTTTGGGATTCTTTATAAAATGTAACTCATAAAACAATCTTTGCAAGGTAGGATGAGTACGGATGAACTTATTCTCAAGTTTCAGAACTAGTGCTGAAATAGCTTCTGCATATGATTTTGTTCTTTTAAGTATAGGAGCATCATCAAGAGTTAAATTTCTGACACAATTGAAAAATTCTTCGATATGTTCTTTCCCCATAATATTCCCCTGCCCCAAAACAAAAGTTTTAGCATCCAGATTATCGGATCGTCCAATTTTAGGAGTTAGGCCATCATCTGTTTCTGCCATGCCAAAGTCACTCATGTTGATAATTTCAAGCAAATGGGAGATCTGATGAGAAAACGGCGACGAAAAAGAGGGCGAATAAAACGGCAAATTTCTGTGAAGTGGGGGAGATGAAAACGAGAGGTAAATGGCAAATAATGTAAATTGCAAGGAGATGAGATTTGTGATTAGGAACCTGGCAGATGTTGATGATGTCTCCCCGGCAACGGCGCCAGAAATTCCTTTTGATATTTGCTTGAACTACGTCGGTATTTCCCCAAAGAGGAAGGGATGATGCAGCACAACAACGGTAGGTATTTCCCTCAGTGATGAGACCAAGGTTATCGAACCAGTAGGAGAACCAAGCAACACTATGTAAACAGCACCTGCACACAAAGAACAAATACTTGTAACCCGACGTGTTAAAGGGGTTGACAATCCCTTTCAGGTAACGGCGACAGAAATTGGCAAGTTGACGAGAGATAAATTGTAGTAGATTGGATAAATAGATCACGAATAAATTAAAGTGCAGAAAAATATTTTTGGGTTTTTAGAAATATAGATCTGAAAATAAAAGTGGAAAATAAGTAAAAAGGCAAATAGCAAAATAGATCTGAAAAAATATAATGATAAAATAGACCCGGGGGCCGTAGATTTCACTAATGGCTTCTCTTGAGAAAAATAGCATACGGTGGGTAAACAAATTACTGTTGGGCAATTGATAGAACTTCAAATAATTATGACGATATCCGGGCAATGATTATTATATAGGCATCACGTCCAAGATTAGTAGACCGACTCCTGCCTGCATCTACTACTATTACTCCACACATCGACCGCTATCCAGCATGCATCTAGTGTATTAAGTTCATGGAGAAACGGAGTAATGCAATAAGAATGATGACATGTTGTAGACAAGATCTATTTATGTAGAAATAGACCCCATCTTATTATCCTTAATAGCAACAATACATACGTGTCAGTTCCCCTTCTGTCACTGGGATCAAGCACCGTAAGATCGAACCCATCACAAAGCACCTCTTCCCATGGCAAGAAAAATCGATCTAGTTGGCCTAAGTAAACCAAAGATTCGAAGAAGAAATACGAGGCTATAAGTAATCATGTATATAAGAGATCAAAAGACTCAGATAACTTTCTTGGATAAAAACATAGATCTGATCATAAACTCAAAGTTCATCGGATCCCAACAAACACACCGCAAAAAGAATTACATCAAATAGATCTCCAAGAGACCATTGTATTGAGAATCAAAAGAGAGAGAGGAAGCCATCTAGCTACTACCTACGGACCCGTAGGTCTACAATGAACCACTCACACATCATCGGAGAGGCACCAATGAGGATGATGAACCCCTCCGTGATGGTGTCTAGATTGGATTTGTGGTTTCTGGAACTTGCGGTGGCTGGAATTGATTTTCGTCTACTCCCCTTGGATTTCTGGGATACTGGGGTATTTATAGAGCAAAGAGGTGGTGCGGAAGGCAGCCAAGGTGGGCACAACCCACCTGGGCGCGCCTGGGCCCCCAGGCGCGCCCTGGTGGGTTGTGCTCCCGTCGGAGACCCCCTTAGGTACTTTCTTGGCCCAACTTGTGTCTTGTGGTCCAGAAAAAATCACCAAAAAGTTTCGCTGCGTTTGGACTCCGTTTGGTATTGATTTCCTATGAAGTAAAAAACAAGCAAAAAACACCAACTGGCACCGGGCACTATGTCAATAGGTTAGTCCCAAAAAATGATATAAAGTTGCTATAAAATGATTGTAAAACATCCAAGAATGATAATATAACAGCATGGAATAATAAAAAATTATAGATATGTTGGAGATGTATCAACGGCTGGCTGTTTAGCGGTATCTCCCAGGAGGTAGTGGTAGCTCCGGACTTGTCCCGACATCCGTCACTTCTTATAATAATGTACTAACAGGTTTGGGTATTTGTTCTGAGTTGGCCACTGGCCTATACGCACTAACCACTGCAACTTCTTGAGCTTGCGTTGGTTTTTCCCGTGAAGAGGAAAGGGTGATACAGCAAAGTAGAGATAAGTATTTCCCTTAGTTAGAGAACCAAGGTATCAATCCAGTAGGAGGCATAAGCAAGTCTCCAATCTATGCACCTGCACAAACAATCTAACACTTGCACCCAACATGATAAAGGGATTAGCAATCCCTTCACGGTCAATTGCAATGGTGAGATCTAATAGAGACAGATATAAAAGATTACTAAAACATAAAATAAAATAAAAGTAAATAAATTGCAGCAGGATATTTTTGGTATTTTTGGTTTATAGATCTGAAAATATATAAGGGAAAATAGACTCGGGGGCCATAGGTTTCACTAGAGGCTTCTCTCTTGAAGGAAAATAATACGGTGGGTGAACAAATTACTGTCGAGCAATTGATAGAAAAGCGCAAAGTTATGATGATATCCAAGGCAATGATTATGCATATAGGCATCACGTCTGTGCCAAGTAGACCGAAATGATTCTGCATCTACTACTATTACTCCACACATCGACCGACTCCTGCCTGCATCTAGAGTATTAAGTTCAAGAGAACAGAGTAACGCATTAAGTAAGATGACATGATGTAGAGGGATAAACTCAAGCAATATGATGAAAACCCCATCTCTTTATCCTTGATGGCAACAATACAATACGTGCCTCGCTACCCCTACTTTGTCACTGGGTGAGGACACCACAAGATTGAACCCAAAACTAAGCACCTCTCCCATTGCAAGAAATAACAATCTAGTTGGCCAAACCAAACCGATAATTCGAAGAGAAATACAAAGATATCAAATCATGCATATAAGAATTCAAGAAGATTCAAATAATATTCATAGATAATCTGATCTTAAATCCACAATTCATTGGATCTCGACAAACACACCGCAAAAGAATATTACATCGGATAGAACTCCAAGAACATCGAGGAGAACATGGTATTGAAGATCATAGAGAGAGAAGAAGCCATCTAGCTACTAGCTATGGACCTGTAGGTCTGAGGTAAACTACTCACGCTTCATCGGAAGGGTAATAGGGTTGATGTAGATGCCCTCCGTGATCGAATCCCCCTCCGGCAGATCGCCAGAAGAGGCCCCAAGATGGGATCTCAAGGGAACAGAGGCTTGCAGTGGCGGAAAAGTATTTTCGTGGATGCCTCTGATGGTTTGGGAATATTAATAATATAAAATAGCATATTAATGCATATAAAACATCCAAAACAGATAATATAATAGCATGGAATAATCAAAAATTATAGATACGTTGGAGACGTATCAAGCATCCCCAAACTTAATTCATGCTCGTACTCGAGTAGGTAAATGATAAAAACAGAATATTTGATGCGGAATGCTACCTAACATATTTATCCATGTAATTTTCTTTATTGTGGCATGAATATTCAGATCCATAAGATTCAAAACAAAAGTTTAATATTGACATAAAAACGATAATATTTCAAGCATACTAACAAAGCAATCATGTCTTCTCAAAATAACATGGCCAAAGAAAGTTATCCCTACAAAATCATATATTCTGGCTATGCTCCATCTTCATACTGACAAGCTAAGCAATTGTTTCATACTTATGATGTTCTCAAACTTTTTCAACTTTCACGCAATACGTGAGCGTGAGCCATGGATATAGCACTATAGGTGGAATAGAATATGGTGGTTGTGGAGAAGACAAAAAGAAGGAGATAGTCTCACATCAACTAGGCGTATCAACGGGCTATGGAGATGCCCATCAATAGATATCATTGTGAGTGAGTAGGGATTGCCATGCAACGGATGCACTAGAGCTTAAGTGTATGAAAGCTCAAAAAGAAACTAAGTGGGTGTTCATCCAACTCGCTTGCTCACGAAGACCTAGGGCAATTTGAGGAAGCCCATCATTGGAATATACAAGCCAAGTTCTATAATGAAAAATTCCCACTAGTATATGAAAGTGACAATAGAGGAGACTCTCTATCATGAAGATCATGGTACTACTTTGAAGCACAAGTGTGGAAAAAGGATAGTAGCATTGCCACTTCTCTCTTTTCTCTCATTTTTTTATTTTGGGCTCTTTGGCCTCTTTTTTTTCTTCCTTTTTTTTCGTCTGGAGTCTCATCCCAACTTGTGGGGGAATCATAGTCTCCATCATCCTTTCCTCACATGGGACAATGCTCTAATAATGATGATCATCACACTTTTATTTACTTACAACTCAAGAATTACAACTCGATACTTAGAACAAAATATTACTCTATATGAATGCCTCCGGCGATGTACCGGGATATGCAATGACTCAAGAGTGACATGTATAAAAAATATGAATGGTGGCTTTGCCACAAATACGATGTCAACTACATGATCATGCAAAGCAATATGACAATGATGAAGCGGGTCATAATAAACGGAACAGTGGAAGTTGCATGGCAATATATCTCGGAATGGCTATGGAAATGCCATAATAGGTAGGTATGGTGGCTGTTTTGAGGAAGGTATATGGTGGGTGTAATGCACCGGCGAAAGTTGTGCGGTACTAGAGAGGCTAGCAATGGTGGAAGGGTGAGAGTGCATATAATCCATGGACTCAACATTAGTCATAAAGAACTCACATACTTATTGCAAAAGTCTATTAGCTATCAAAACAAAGTACTACACGCATGCTCCTAGTGGGATAGATTGGTAGGAAAAGACCATCGCTCGTCCCCGACCGCCACCCATAAGGAAGACAATCAATAAATAAATCATGCTCCGACTTCATCACATAACAGTTCACCATACGTGCATGCTACGGGAATCACAAACTTTAACACAAGTATTTCTACCAATCCACAATTACTCACTAGCATGACTCTAATATCACCATCTTTATATCTCAAAACAATCATAAGGAATCAAACTTCTCATAGTATTCAATGCACTTAATATGAAAGTTTTTATTACATCCCTCTTGGATGCCCATCATATTAGGACTAAATTCATAACCTAAGCAAAGTACCATGCTGTTTAGAGACTCTCAAAATAATATAAGTGAAGCAAGAGAGTTCAATAATTTCTATAAAATAAAGCCACCGCCGTGCTCTAAAAAGATATAAGTGAAGCACTACAGCATATTGCCTAGCTCAAAAGATATAAGTGAAGCACATAGAGTATTCTAATAAATTCACGATTCATGCGTGTCCCTCTCAAAAGGTGTGTACAGCAAGGATGATTGTGTCAAACTCAAAAACAAAGACTCAT